>JBBGZY010000065.1:2132500-3612500 GCA_037952925.1 Lithobates clamitans
CACCATAATCCCTCCTCCACCAAATGATTTGGACCAGAGCACAAAGCTAGGTCCATAAAGACATGGATGAGCGAGTCTGGGGTGGAGGAGCTGGCAGAGTCCTGACCTCAACCCGATGGACACATTTGTGATGAATTAGAGCGGAGACTGTGAGCCAGGCCTTCTCGTCCACATCAGTGCCTGACCTCATGAATGTGCTTCTGGAAGAATGGTCAAACATTCCCATAGACACACTCCTAAACCTTGTGGACAGCCTTCCCAGAAGAGTTGAAGCTGTTATAGCTGCAAAGGGTGGGCCAACTTAATATTGAACTCTACGGACTAAGACTGGGATGCCATTAAAGTTCATGTGCGTGTAGGGGCAGGTGTCCCAATACTTTTTACAATTTAGTATATATACTATACTTTTGTGGACTCTATAACTTTCCTACAGACTAATAAACACTGATTTGGGTATTTTCACCAAAGAAATGTAGCAGAATACATTTTTACCTAAATTTTTAAGGAAAGATTATTTTTTTGCAACATTTTAAAACAAACAAACAAAAATGTATTTTTCTTTTTTATTTAGCAAAAAATTAAACTCAGTGGTGATTACATGCTACGAAAAACTATTTGTGTGAAAAAAATAACAATGTAATTCTGTACAGTGCATGATTGCGCAATTCAAAGTGTGACTGCGCTTAAAATTAGCCTGGGCAAGAAGGGGGTGGAAGTGCCCGGTATTGAAATGGTTTAGCCCTGTGTGCAAAAGCCATGATCGTGCACACAGGGCTTGAACAATGCCTGATTGCAAGGGCAACATTCTCACTACTTTTTTCTTTTCTAATTTTCATAAATCATCCTCTTTGAGAATTAGGTCTATCCTGAATTTGTGCTTCTGGAGCTGCGGAAACCCGTTTTTATTTTGCTGAATTATCACAGTCTAGGGATGTCCATATGAATGATGTAGTACGATAATCCATTTTTGGTCTCTGCAAATGTGAAAGTGATGAGAGATTCTTTTTAACACAAAGCCTTGAAAATCATTTCTACTCTCAAAAAACACAAGAGTTTTAGATTTATACTGTACGTGTGAATATATGTACTGGTCTGTAAAATCAGGAATACCTGTTTTATAACAATAAACATTTTCCTAAATTTAAAAAAAAATAAAAAAATTTATACTTCACCACTGTAAGATTGTCATCATTAAGAAGTTAACATTCCATTTAAAATCTAGGGGTGAAATAACTGATGCATAAACAATGGTTTTCTTAGAAGTCTAGACATTATATAACCTGATTATACAAATATCCAAAGTGTTTTCATTGCCCCAGGCTTGGTTTTATTACAAGGTCAGTACAGAGACACAGAATGCCGCCATAATTCTTGCACATTGCTATAAACCTGCGGCAAAGTGCAGGCGCACCTTATCTCGTGTTTATGTTTATGGTTATTGCTACTTTTAGGTGAATGTACAGTGTATATAGTCCTTCCGAATTCCAAGTATTTTATTTATTTATTTTTTTCAGTCTGTTAATAAATGATTGTACTTTCAATGTTATTGTATTGCAAAGTTTAACCCTGATGCCTGTTACTGTATTAATGCCTTTTACTGTATTAATGCAAAGCCTGGTGCCTGCAAGGCAATCTCTGAAATGACTGTTTCATTTAAAAGTTATACCTAAAGTGATTGTAACATCTCGTTTTTTTAGGTAACACAATAACAAACATGTTATACTTACCTGATCTTCTTGGGTCCCTCTTCTGTGCTCCTGGCTCCTCCTTCCTGTTGAGTGCCCTGTGTCCATTCAGATGCTGAGCCGTGGCCCCGCCCCCTTTCTCTTCTCATTGGCTGACCTTAACAGTAGTGGGAGCCAATGATGCTGTGCTTCTGTCTCAGCCAATGAGAAGGGGAGTGCTGGGCAGCCGAGACATTCCTACAACATCGCCCTCCGGTGCTTCTACCGGCTCGCCCATGCAGTCGCCAAACCGGAGAAGGAATCGAAAGGTGTCGGATGTTGACCATAGAGATTTCCGGCGGGTCAGATGGTCCCTATGATCGTTTGGAGGCCGGGCGCCTTGCGTCACGCCCGGCCTCTGCATATGAAAAAAATGCGGCCGCCTTGGCTGGTGAAGCCCAGATTGTTCTTCTTCTCTTGCTGTAAAGAGGACCTGTCACACACTATTCTTATATTCCTATTACAAGGGATGTTTACATTCCTTGTAATAGAATTAAAAGCGATAAAAAAAAAATGTAAAAAGAAACCATCAAAATATAAAAGTAAAATAAAGTGCACCCCTGCCCGAGGTCACGCCTGCATTTGTAAGCGCCGTTCAAATCGCACATGTAAGGTATCGCCGCGAGGGCAATAATTCTAGTGCAAGACCTCCTCTGTAATTCTAAACAGGTAAACCTGTAAAAATGTTTAAAGCGTCGCCTATGGGGATTTTTAAGTACCGAAGTTTGGCACCATTCCAGGAGTGTATGCAATTTTAAAGCGTGACATGTTGGGTATCTATTTACTTGGCGTAACATCATCTGGGGGGCGTGGCCTAACTCCGGACCTGAATGGACGCTTAATCCACTCTCTCCTGCACATAGGGGCAACTAAACTTGTGCACAGGAGACACTAAATCATTCCCAGTCATGGGAAAGGGAGACCGGATCCCCTCAACAGCCCGAGAACCCGTGGAACAAAACCAGATGTCTCAAGGTAGCATCCCAGCAATGTTTCAGACATCGCAGGGAGAAGGCCTCAAAGCCGCGGCCTCGCCTAAACCACCCGGCCCGCTCGGCGGCTCCGGCCTCGCAACGGACGGCGCGATCGGCGCTCAAGGCCACACTCCTCAGGCTCCAACTCAGCACCCGTCTCCCCATCCCTGCAACCCACCAGCCTCACAAACCCTTTGCTTGGCAGACCTACAAGCAGTGGCTTTGGACATTAAAGCCACGCTGTCTGCAGCCATCACGGATCTAAAGACGGAGATGCAGGGCATTGCAGCAAGGATGGGATCGGTGGAGCAGGCCACATCACGCCATGCAGAGGCAATAAGACAGGTACAAAAATCTTCTGATATTCATTTAAACCATATAATTGAGATTCATCGCCACTTAGAAGACCTCGATAACAGAGGAAGAAGGCATAACATAAGAATTAGAGGGGTACCAGAAGCAGCGGACCAAAACCCTGTAGAACACACTGCCACAACCATATTTAATGATTTATTAGACAGACCTCCAGATTCCCCTATTGACTTCGAAAGGATTCACAGAGCCCTCAGACCGAGAGGAAGAGACACAGATCCCCCCCAGGGACATAATATGTTGCTTGGTAAACTTCCCCCTGAAAGAAGCCATCTTAAAAAAGGCGAGAGAGAAAAATAGAGTGTTGTTTAATGGAACTGAGATAAAATTACATCAAGATTTATCAAACATCACACTACAGCAACGCAGGGCTCTGCGTCCGATTCTCGACCAACTGCGTACCAGAGGTATACCATACAGGTGGAAGTTTCCATTCTGTCTATCAGCCACCTGGAAAGGTCACACAGCACTGCTACGCACGCCCGAAGACTTACAATCCTTCTGCGAAACACTCAACATCCCGCCAACTGAAGTTCCAGATTGGTATAATACATTTATGCTAAATGAAAAATGAAACATGGATCGAAGTAACAAACAACTATACTCCTAGAGCTCAAAGAAACAGAGATAGACGCCGCAGATCACCATCATCTCATCAAAACAGAAGAGGAAATAACCAAGGAAGTCCAGGACTCTCCCCTCCTAGACGCAGAGACCGCATGGATAGACAAGACCAAATGGACACCTAAATCGCACTCATCCACAAGAACCACAGACGCCATCCTAAGCACGCTTATCTTCAATCAAACTCCAGCTATCAAGTCAGCCCTTGGACCTTCAGTTGGAACAGCCTCAGATCACCCAACAAGAACTTATTCAACCACAGAGATTAGAATTTTAGCTTAAAAGCTAAATGATTGTTTGCTTTCACCCCCCCCCCCTCCCCATATTTTGCATCTTTTTCCTTTTTCTCCCCCCCCCCCCTTACTTGTCTTTTTTTTTCTCTCTCTTCTCTCTCTTCTTTTTTCCTCCTCCTTTTCTCTTCTCCAATCCATTCTCTTTTTTAGCAGCGGTGTCGTACAAGATCAGAAGCACATCAATACACCCAAGCCAAAGAAAATATGTGCAGATATCCTGATCTGAACTTTCAACACAAGGGTATGATAGATATGTTTGAACTAAAAAAATGTATGTTTGTAAGTAAGATGTCTAAAGAATATTTACATCTTTACCCTGTAGTATATTAAGGTATGGCTTTACCCTCTACCTCATTTACTACTAACCACTAGCCATTCTTGAACTTTCATGATCGATAGTATCTTCAGTGAATCTATTAATCTTTTCCAAAAAATACGTTACATATAAAGTACACCAAATAAGCAATATAAGATGGGGCGGGTCCAGTGGATGGGGGGGGAGGAGGAGGGTGGGAGGGGAGTGGGTGGGGGTGAGGGGAGGGACGTGAGCGAGGGGGGGGGGGGAGAGGGAGGGGGAGGAGGAGGGGAGAAATATAGAGAGAAATGTATATATATTCTTCTAAATATAATAGAACTGTTAACACACCTGCTCTTTTAAATAACAAAAGTCGCAAAAGTTATTGTGGTATTGAATATCATTGACTTTATTAGATTTAAAATGGTTGATTTAACGTTTTGATTTTCGTAAAAAGGGTTGAACTTAAATCAACCCAGGTTACGATAACTACAGAAGATGTTTCTATTCAACATAAGGAATAAGCATGATGGTGGATCATTCAAGACATTAAACGAGTCCACATAAGGAAACTTTCCTACACGAAAATACAATATTTTTTTCCAAATTTTGCTGATTAGGAGGAAATTAATACTATTAATCAACACTCCTAACAACAGTTGAACTTTCTGGTAATATAGGATCTGGTTTTTTAAAAAAAAAAAAAAAAAAAAAAAAAAGAGCAACATTTAATATGAGTCATGTCGACCACCATAATGCCTTATACCTACAATCCCTATCTAAGGGAAAAATTTTATTTCCTTTGAAACAAGAGTTCTGTTTTTCTTTTCCAAGTTTGTTTGTTACATTTAAAGATTTATAGAATGTGTAAAAACTATGGTACTAATTAATTTACACGAAAATTTTCCATAGAACATACAGAACCCCTTAAATACATGACGCTATTAATTCCTATGACAAGGTCTCCCCCCAGTGGCTATCGAATATAATTATCTGGGGTATTATATCTTATCCACACCCAGTAAACACATCAAAACCCAAAGCTCAAAAGGCTCCTATATAAAACAGGGTTCAATACTACCACGTTTCTGTACACAATCATTAGAATGCTCCTAAAACCCAATCCACACACAAATTGCATATAATATTTCATATTCTCCCATGCTCAAAACGTCCTACATACATCCTGTAAGATCTGATCACTACAATTAGGTAGTTGCCCCGAAGTGCTAAGAATATTAGTAAATAAAATAAAGAAAAAAGAAAAGAGAACATAAATTGTCGAATTAAAATCCATCTGATCCTACTTAGACATTGCTCCCACACAAGGAGTGAAATAACTTTCGCTCTTTGAACCTACCGGCTCTTCTTAACAGGGTAGATTAGTTGATCTAAATCTACCTCCGGTACACTCTACCTTCCTATCCTTAAGGTAGGAAAACTTCTTCCCCCACCCACATCCCCCCCCTCCCCTTTTTTTTTTCTTTCTCTCCTACTTCCCAAATCCCCTTTAGCCCCAGAAAACGTGTATCAGACCTAAAACAAGACATACAATTAAAGTAAACCTTTTTATACCCCTGAGCCCAAACACCTTAACTTTCAGATTCAGGAATATACTAAAAATGCCTATTCCTAAACAGCAGACTGTTTCAACGTCACTTAAGCTAATTTCAGTAAATGCCAATGGACTTAACATCCCTGAAAAACGAACCAAATTCCTCATTGAATTTCATAAACTCAAAGCTAATATCATTTGCATACAAGAAACTCACTTTAAAACTAATAAAGCCCCCAAACTGCAAGATAAAAGATTTCCAACTGCATATCATGCCACCAATCCTGAGGGAAAATCCAAAGGAGTCTCAATTTTGATTTCCAAACAGACTCCTCTTCGATCCATGATACAATGCTTGACCCAGGGGGAAGATACATATTCATTAAAGGGAAGCTGGGACCTCATCCCATCACAATTGCCAACATATACACCCCTAACTCAAGCCAGGTAACCTTCTTTCGTAAAATAAAGGACCTTTTAACAAACTTCGCGGCAGGTATGATTATCTTAGGGGGAGATTTTAATATTCCATTAAATCCGGTCATTGACACCTCGAATGGTACATCTAGCCTTCCTTTTAAAGCACTGAAACAAATCAAAATCCAACTACAGGAGCTAATGTTACATGACACCTGGAGAATCCTTAACCCTCAAACCAAAGACTTTACCTACTTTTCCACAATTCATCAAAAGTACTCTAGAATTGATTACTTTCTGATCTCACAACCAGACCTTGACTTACTGACAGACTCTACAATTGAAACCATGACGTTATCCGATCATCACCCGATTACCATAACATTAACTCTCCCAGAAAAATCTACCATAACTAAAACGTGGAGACTAAACACCACGGTCTTGAAAGACCCTATAGACGTAATACACTTTAATGACAAACTAAACGAATACTTTTCACTAAATGAAAATGACGAGACATCTTTGATCACTCAGTGGGAAGCAGACAAGTGTGTTATGAGAGGTGAGTTCATAAATAAGTTAGCTAAACTAAAGAAGGAAAAACAATCAAAAATAAGATCGTTATTAGACCAAATTCATAGATTAGAATTAACCCATAAAAGAACTGTGGCACTCTCTACATTTGAAGACTTAACTAAAGCAAGAACTCTACTCTCAGAAGAGTTGAGCATGAAAACTAAAAGACAATATATCTTAAGACATAAAATATATTACGAGCAAGGCAATAAAAGTGGAAGGTTGCTCGCAAAAGCAGTCCAAAACAAGAAAGTTGCTTCAACAATTCATCAAATAAGAGACAAACAAGGCGCACCACATTCTTCGAATGAGGAGATTGCCAAACAGTTCGAGCTCTACTACCAATCCTTATACAACATCCCATCTAATCCCAAATGCCCACAAAACTCAGACAAGAGAACAAAACTTATTCAAGAGTTCCTAGAAAAATACTGCCCACCTCAAATTTCTAAAAATTCAGCACAAGAACTAGAAACACCCATAACTTGTCTAGAATTTGATAAAGCCTTAAAAGATATGAAAATCGGAAAAGCACCAGGCCCAGATGGGTTACCCCTTCAATACTACAAAACATTTACCAACATACTAAAACCAAGATTTTTAAAAGCTTTTCAATCACTCTACTCCGAACAACATCACCCCAAACAACTTTTGGAAGCACATATAACGGTAATACCAAAAGAAGGCAAAGATACAACTCAGGTTACTAACTATAGACCAATTTCCCTAATTAACGTCGACATCAAGATATACGCCAAAATATTAGCAAATAGACTCCTACCCCTGCTCTCTTCCCTCATTTCCTTGGACCAAGTAGGCTTTATCCCAGGAAGAGAAGGGCGAGACAACACAACTAAAGCAATAAACATTAATCACTGGCTAACAACCCAAAAGAAACAGGGTTTCTTCCTCTCCCTTGATGCCGAGAAGGCGTTTGACAGAGTGGCCTGGGATTTCATTGACGCTACATTAAAACATATAGGAATTCTACCCCTAATGAGATCCTATATCAAAGTACTATACTCAAATCCATCAGCAAGAGTTAGAGTAAATGGCCACCTGTCAGACGCCTTAAACCTCCGCAACGGCACAAGACAGGGATGCCCCCTTTCACCACTATTGTTCGTCCTCACATTAGAACCACTATTAAATAAAATTAGATCCAATCCAGACATCAAGGGTATTGATATCCACAAACGCACGTACAAAGTTGCAGCATTCGCCGACGATATGCTTCTATTCCTTTCAGAACCCCATATATCCCTACCCAATGTCATTCAAGACCTAGAATATTTCCAATTACTCTCAAACTTAAAAATCAACCACTCAAAATCTAGCGCCTTAAATATCACACTACCCCCAAACTCAGTAGAATTATGTAAAAAAAACTTTCCCTTCTCGTGGGCCAATCAAAGTATAACATATCTTGGAACTGAAATCCCTACAAATTTAAATGACCTCTACAAACTCAACTACCTACCCATCCTAAAAGAGACACAGGATGATTTAAAAAGATGGAACTCTCTAAATGTTTCTTGGTTTGGCAGAGCTTCTCTAGTCAAGATGACAATTCTTCCTAGGTTTCTGTATGTGATGCAAACGATCCCCATCAAACTACCATCCTCATTTTTTAAATCATTCCGTAAAGCATGCTCTACCTCATTCGTGGCAGGAGATGGGCGTGACCGGATGCTGAGGTGAGGGAGAGCGCTGTGGCCGTGCCTTGCTCTCTCCCCTCGCTCCTGCCCCCACACCTGATATGACAGGACCGAGCGGATGGTGAGACTGAGCGGAAGCATTGAGGAGGGGGAACGTCCGGAGCATCGTGAGAAGCCGCTGCGGCTGTTACACGCCGCCCTACAGAGCAGGGCGACTCACACGGAGCTCTCCCGAGAACGGCATCAGCGGCGCCTGCCACAGTGAGAGAGGGAGGCGCCGCCATCCGGGATCGAGCGGCAGTGTTGGAGAGTCCCTGGAAGACCTGAACATTAGAAACAGCAGAGGATCCTGTTCATGGCGCTGGAGGGGTGAGTTGGCTGCTGCCTTGTATGCTCACCCATAACATACTACAGCATATAGGCTCCACTGGGTCATCCACTGTTGCAGATATAGTGGGGAACAAGAACTGTTACAGACCTAGGACAGAGTTTTGGATTGTTTCCTGCCGGAATGACTAGGAAGAAAGGGATGGAGGACGGGCTAGCTCAAGAAGGGACAGGGGCTCCTGGTACCCGCGGAGCCAAGGAAAAGGGGAACCAAGTGGCCGCCAAGTTGGAGCGCTTTGCGCATACCCCAAACCAAACCCCCAAAAAGGCCAGCAGTACAGGGGGAGGTCAGCATCAAGCTGGCCACCCCGGGAGGAGAAGCCAGACCTAAGAAAACGGGACTTTGGCAGCTATGCCACTAGCAGGCCCGGCAGCAGGTGGGGCTCCGGGAAAGCAACAGGTTTTGGGTCTGGAGGGGGCGGCAGGGGGAGGCCAGGGTGGATCGGCAAAAGAGGGGGAGCCGTCCCTTAATGATATCTTTTTGGCTGTCAATACTTGCAAGCAATCAATTAATGATGTGTCTGAGCAACTCAAGGACATTAGAGATGAGTTACTTGCTGTTAAGGTAGAAGTGCGTGCAGTTTGCACCCGGACAACAGCCCTCGAGGAGAGGTTTAGTCAAATGGAAGATGGTGTGTATCCATTAAAACAAGAAGTAGCACTCATGAAAATCCAACTGAAGGACTGTTTACAGAAAATGGATAATATGGAGAACAGGTTGCGTAGAGAAAATCTGAGGGTGCTAGGGCTCCCAGAGGGCTGCGAGGGGAATAATCCCATTCAATTTATGGAAGATTGGCTGAAGGAGAAACTTGGCAAGGATTCATTTTCAAATACCTTCGCTATTGAGCGCGCACATAGGATAGCCCCCAGGGCCCCAGCCTTAGGAGGCCACCCCAGGCCCCTTATTCTTAAACTTTTATGTTTCCGAGACAAGGTCACCATTTTACAGAAGGCAAGAGAGCTAAGGAACATTCAGCACAATGGAGCCAGAATTTCAATTTATCCAGACTTTTCCCCCGAGTTACAGAGGCAAAGAGCTAAATTTGGAGAATGCAAGCGCAAGCTCCAGCAATTGAGAATCAACTACGCGCTGCTATACCCGGCACGGTTGCGCGTCTCAGCTCTGGGGGAGGTTAGGTTTTTTTCCACCCCTAATGAAGTATCAACTTAGCTAGAAAAGAACGAAGAAAGAATTAAGCGGGGAGAAGGAACTTAGGGAGCTTGGAACTTTTTTGCTTGCTTGGACACTCCTTTTTGGTGTTTTTTTTTGCTTTTTCTCTGGATTTTTTTTTTTTTTGTTGTTGTTTCCTTATTACTATGATGTGGTGTGGGGATGGAGTGGGGGAGGGGGGGATTAAATATAAATCATAGAGGTATTTGCACAAAACATATGCACAGTAATAAGCACAATTCTCTGTTGTTTTTTTTCATATGCAGGGGAAAAGTCCCCTCCTACTAGGGTTGGCGCACGGTTTTTCTCTTTAGCCTTAGAAGGCTTTGAAGGTCACAATAGAAGCTCAAGGGGTAGGCCCAAAATTGGGCATAGGGCTATTGCACAGGGGGGGGGAGGGGGGGGGAGAGGGGGGTGGTGGGAGGCGGGGGTAGGGGGGTGGGGTGGGTGGTAGAGGTACATAATCAGGGAAGTATGGTAGGGAGTGTGGAGATGGGTGGATGTGTGTTGGTTCAGATGGCTAGTCCAAAGGGATTGAAACAAGGTAGGGTGACACAAAGTATTCACAAAAGGTGGGTGGTTTGGATTAACAGGAGATCGAAGCTTCGCAAAGGTACCAGACCCAATGGTTCATGAGTACTGTAAGTAGGCGTAATAAACCCCCGGACTTGGAAAAACGGGTTAATATATGCTCATGGAACGTAAGGGGGATAAAGGATAGCCTTAAAAAACAAGTAATTTTTTCAATAGCCAAAAAGGGGAACATTAAAATACTCTGTCTGCAGGAGACCCATTTGGTAAAAGAAACAATCAACACTTTAGGTAATAACCAATTTCGGATACAGTTTCACTCCACTCACTCATCCTACTCAAGAGGGGTGAGTGTTTTGATAGGTACAGACCTGGCCTTCTCCTGCAGCCAGAGTAAGGTGGATGAACATGGAAGGTACATTTTTCTCTCCTGTTTAATTGAAAACAAAAGATATATACTGGCCAATATTTATATCCCCCCCCCCCCGTTCAGTACGGTAATACTGGAAGATCTAGCCAGGTTTATAGCGGGCTTTCCCGGGACCCCGGTAATAGTAATGGGGGATTTTAACATGACGATGAATAAGAGCTTAACCAGTGAGGTCACCAAGAGCCCCCTCTTGCAATATTGTGATGAAATAGGGCTGGTGGATATCTGGAGGAGGAGGCATCCGGAAGAGAGGCAATATTCATGCCACTCCAGGACTCATGCCACCTTATCCAGAATTGACCTGGTCCTGGGTAATATGGAAGCACTAAATGTAGTGGAGGAAATAGTCTACGAGCCAAGAGGTGTCTCGGACCACACGCCAGTTATCGCCACTGTAAAGGTAGGGGAGCGACTCAGTGGGGGCGGCTGGAAGATTAACCCCTTTTGGTTCGAGCTTATAGGAGAGGAGGAGAAAGTGATGGAAGGCCTGTCAGAGTTTATGAATATTAATTTAGGATCGCCCCATTGAGGGTAGTCTGGGACTCCCTGAAGGCCTACCTCCGGGGAGCCCTAATTCAGAAAATCGCATATATTAGAAAACAGTCACAAGCAGAGGAATCAGGAGCTAAAGAAAGTGCGAGACTGGCGGAGGCGCAGTTCATAGCAACACCATCCCAAGCTAGCTATGAGTGTTGGGTGAGGAGACAGGAAGAGTACAGCAGGGTACTCCGGGAAAAGATGGAAAAAATTAGATCCTTTCAGAGGCGGAGCTTTTTTGGAGAAGGAGAGCGAGTCGGGAAAGCTCTGTCCCTGATAATCAAGGCAAATGGCCCCCCGATTGCTATACCAGCAATTGAGGGGAGGGAAGGAGTACTAAAAACAACTACCCCTGATATACTGGGTGAATTCAGGTCATACTTTGAGAAACTATATAGTGCATCTAAAACAAATGTGGAGGGGGAAATGCAGGGTTTCTTTGAGGGGCTGGAAATAACTCCAGTAACAAGGGAGGACCGGGAAATGCTGGATGCTCCATTGACTCTCACGGAGTTGCAAAGGGCAGTGGGAGACATGGCGGGCCAAAAGTCACCAGGCCCGGATGGTCTGCCCATAGAAACATTTAAAAAATATGGGGAGGTACTATTGCCCTTACTCTTGGAGGTACTTAATGGAGCCAAAGAGGATAAAATTTTACCTTCCTCTATGGCGGAAGCTATAATAATAACATTGCCGAAAGAAGGGAAGAACCCATTAGACATGACTTCATACAGGCCCATCTCGTTGTTGTGCTCGGATGTGAAGATCTTGGCGAAAGTATTGGCCGCCAGGCTGAACAAGATAATTTCCAAATTAATACATGTGGACCAGTCCGGGTTTATCCCGGACAGGTCCACAGGTACGAACATAAGACGAGTATATCTTAACATGCAAATACCCATAGAAAATAGTGGCAGGAGAGCGGTTCTTTCATTGGATGCAGCCAAAGCCTTCGATTCTCTGGAATGGCACTACTTGTGGAAGGTGCTGGCGGAATATCAGTTTGGCTCTGGGTTCGTCCAATGGTTAAGTTTATTGTACGCGGATCCGAGGGCCAAGGTTAAAATTAATGGACAGTGCTCAGAGTGGTTCCAGCTGAGTAGGGGTACAAGACAGGGGTGCCCTCTGTCCCCCCTGCTTTTCGCCCTGGCAATTGAGCCCTTGGCTGTTGCTCTGAGGATGGCACAGGGTGTACAGGGGTTCAAAAGAAAAAGAGGGGTGGACAAAGTAGCCCTGTATGCCGATGATATTCTGCTGTTTCTGGCAGTCACGCAGGAATCATTGGAATCAGCTATGAGGATAATCGAGGAGTTTGGTGTTTTCTCCGGGTTACTGGTCAACTGGGAGAAATCAGTGATTTTACCTATAGACCCTCTGGGTGTACCCCTCCCTCCCCAAGTGTCCCAAGTCAAAATAGTCAGACAAATGAAATATCTGGGGATAAATATATCTAGCGATCCAGGACAGTATATATCTGGAAACCTCGTTCCACTGTTGAAAAAGCTGAAGCAGAAGTGTCGAGTGTGGAGACGCCTGCCCCTCTCGGTTGCCGGGCGCTGTAACCTGATCAAAATGGTCTGGCTACCCCAAATTTTATATGTTCTACAGAACTCACCTGTTTGGATTCCCAAGCACTGGTTTAAGAAAATCGACAGTGTGTTCAGGGAGCTTATTTGGAAAAGCGGGGTGGCTAGGATCGGTTTGCGGACATTGCGGCAACCAGAGGTGAAAGGCGGCCTGGCGGTACCAGACCCACGAGACTATTTTCTAGCAGCCCAATTGCAACAGGTGGGAGGTAGCAATAGGCTGGGGGATGAAGGAGTGGGGGGTAGTATTCTGTTGAACGACACCGCTCATGACACAATTGCGGAGGGATTAGAGGCAGACTCATTTTGCACTAAATGCCCCACCACCCGGATGATGGTTAAGGTGTGGGTACAAGTTAAAAAAATTTTGGGATATACTGGCTTTGCAGAATTCTCCCCACTTTGGGATAACAACAACCTCAATGAGCTTAAAAAGATGGGACGTTTTGAGGAATGGGACCGTCAGGGTATCCACTACTTGGCACAGATGTACAGGGCTGGAAGGTTAAAATCTTTTCGTGAGCTGGTAGAGGAATACGCAATCTCCAAGAGGTCATTTTATAGATATTTGCAAATTAGGCATGCCCTGGAGGCGCAATTCGGGAAGGAAACACCAGTATGGTGTGAAATGGCCTCTTTGAGAAAGCTGATTGACGCAGACTCTACGAGGGGTTTGATCTCTAACATGTATGGATGCCTGAAGGCATCAGCCCAGGATGGTATGGTGGAAAATAAAAATAGGATTAAATGGGAGAGAGATGTGGGAGCACTGTCTGACGATCAATGGGAGTATGTCTTGTCGCTAGGGCCCAGGGTTACTCTCTCTCCTTCACAGATGATATCTCACTTTTATCTATCCTATAGGGCATATTACACACCCCTGAAATTATTCGAGTGGGGTAAGAGATCTGACCCAAAGTGCCAAAGATGTGGAGGGGGACACGGAGATTTGATTCACATGTTTTGGCGATGTCCTAAATTGCATAGATACTGGAAGGGAGTGGTGGAAAAAATAAACGCAGTGTTTGGGACGTCGCTGAGGTTGGAGGCAAGAGAGTGCCTATTGGGACTGACGGAGGATAAAGCGATATCAAAGGACATACAGACAGCAAGGGTTAGATGCCTGTTCCAGGGAAGAAAGCTCATTGCACAGCGCTGGCAGAGAAAGGAGGCGCCAACGGTGCCAGAATGGGAGAATGCAGTAAGGGAGGTGATCTGTAGGGAAAAGTACATATATAAGAAGAGGGGTAACTATAAGAAATTTGAAAATATATGGAAAGTATGGCTAGATCAGGACAAGGTCAGAATAGATGGGAGGGTGGGGCAGGATGGTATTGGGCAGGTCTGGTCCCAAGAAGTATGTTAGAGTTGAACGGTGGGAGGCTGGATAGGGGGCGGGGTGAGGGAGTAAATCGGGGGGGAAAAAAAGAAGAAACCATCTTTGAAGCTTACTGCACATGGGTATTTCTGAACTGGCATATTTTGAATTAATGGAAATGTACGGGAAAGGATAAGAAAGGAGAAAGAGGGAAAAAAAAAAAAGAAAAAGAAAACGATGATAGTAATGCATTACCGTCTGTGGTGATGTTCCTAGCTCTTTATGCTTTTTTTTATCTTTTTGTAATGTAAAATTCTTCAAATAAAAAGATTTATAAAAAAATAAAAAAAAATAAAAAAAAAGCATGCTCTACCTTTTATCTGGAGGAGCAAACCTCCCAGAATTAAATTTTCCAGACTAAACCTACCTAAAAATAAAGGGGGGATAGCTCTGCCGGTCTTACAGAAATACCACCAAGCTGCCCTTCTGACAAGAATAGTAGACTGGAACATTCACGACAAAGTTAAAGACTGGGTTAATTTATGGTTCAATAAGTTTTTATTGGAGTTTTTTTTACAAGAATACAAAGAATATAAAAACAACGAGACAAGAAAACATAATAAAAAAAAAAAAGGAAGGCAGAATAAAGGAGTATAAACAGTGTCAGTTACCTGACATATAGTCTCCTAATAAACAATTGTATCTTCAAATATTGAAATAGTGCAAACATTAACAGATATCTGGGTCTTTCTAGATGGAGTAGTATTTTAAACCTATGCAACAGATGTATGTTAACATATAAGTTATAATTACACCATGCTGGGGTGCCCCTTTGGGAGCCTGCTGCACCCCTAGGCATAGGTAGTTTCAAGTAAATAACATGTGCATAGCTTGCATCGACATGGTCATTATCAATGATTTGGATCTCTATTTCCATGGGAGATCCTATATTTATCTATGTTGCATCTAAAGCAATTATATCGGAGGTCTAGTAAAAGAGGAAAGGTATGAGAAACAGAGTAGGAAAAGGGAGGATAAGTATGGAATAGAAAGAAGAGTTAGTGAGGGGGGGAGGGGTGAGGGGACAGCGAGCTTCAGTCTACATATATATACATACACATAGGGTCCTCATTATAAATAAGTGGTGTAATGAACCTGGATTATTTAGACTTTATGAGGGATTGTTTGCTGAGAGTCTTTGTTTGAGTTTGTCTGAGGTAGAGTAACTCCTCCAGATACTCCAGACAAAGGAGAATTTGGCGTACTTGTCTAAGGCTTGGGCCTGCATTTCCTCCATTAGCATGTAATTATTTACTTCTCTGACCCATTCTATTAGGGAGGGAGGGGTAGTGGTCTTCCAGTGTCTGGGTATGAGTTGTCTACCAGCACTAACAAAAAATTTTAGTAGGCCGTTTTTTTGCGATTTGATTGTCCCTGGAAGAATAGATAGGAGAGCTATAGAGGGTGATGGTAACAATGGCTTGTTATAGATTTCAGAGTAAATTTGAAAAATTTGCGTCCAGAATTGGAGAATCTCATCACACTCCCACCAGATGTGTATATAAGTACCTTCCATTGTGTTGCATCTCCAGCATCTATCTGAGTTGGATGGGAACATGATCCTGAGAGTAGTTGGGACCCGATACCACCTCGACATCAATTTGTAGTTTTTCTCTTGAGTATAGCTTGATATAGAGGTTTTGTTTGTGAAGAGGAAGGCTTTCCCCCATTCCGCCTCGGTTATGTCTTTCCCGACCTCCGCTGACCATTTAGTAGTATAGTTAGGTAGAGCTTCATGGGTATGGTCTATAATTGATTTATATATCAATGATAAAGTGTGTCGTGGAGTTTCGGGGAGGGTGCATAGTTGTTCAAAGCTTGTCAAGGGCCTGTGTGTTTGTCTGGAATCATGTAAGGTCTTAGAATAGGAGTTTAGGTGTCCGTGAGTGAGCCATGTTATCTTGGAGTAGACGTCCGTGGAGGTGGATAGGAAGGTGCCTAAGGAGTGGTCGACAAATTGGCGGGCAGTGGGCCATGAATCTCTAGTGTATACGCCTAAAGATTGGGTTGAGTGTCCTTCAGGAAGGCTTGGGTTGTCAAACAATGGGGTAAGGGGAAGACTGGGTTAATTTAGAACAATCTCTTTTCTCCCACCAATTGAATTCCTTCCCATGGATCTGTCCAAAGTACCACCCAAAAAACACTAAATCCCACCCACTTATCGGTTCCACACTTGAAATATTTATCAATACTTATAAAAAAAAACAACCCACTCCCTTGGATGAGTCCTCTAACACCATTAAAGAATAATCCAGACTTTCTCCCAGGTACAGAAAAAAATTTTCTATCTAAGTCATGGCCACACAAAGAAATTCTTGTCAAACACTTGTTCAAAAATAGTAAACTATTATCAAGAGACGAAATAAACAAAGACAGCGAACCTCCCCAGATCTCTCAATGGAATTACATACAAATTAGATATTACTTGACTAGCAATGAGAAAACCCAACACTGGACTAGACCTCTTACGACACTAGAAGACCTTTGCACCAAAACAACCCCACAGAGACATATCATATCTATTCTATATAACTTGCTCTTTGTGAGTAATTCTGAATTCTCCAGCTCGTCATGCCAAGCCTGGGAACAAGATCTTAACCTAACTCTGACAGAAGAAAACTGGGAAAGAATTTTTATATACGCACATAAAGGTTCTCTTAATGTCGCCACTCAAGAGTGTGGCTTTAAAATCATCACTAGATGGTATCGAACCCCCACCCTTTTGCACAAATTCTTTCCCCAGACCTCGAACAGATGTTGGAGATGCAAACAGGAGGAAGGCTCGATGATACACATCTGGTGGACTTGCCCACTTATCAAAAATTTTTGGAAAATGGTTCACGAAACCGTCACTTCAATCACCTCAGAAAACTTAAATTTCAACCCAGCACAATACCTATTACACTACAATACTATTCCCAAAAAACAATTTCTAAAATCTCTAACCATGTTTATGGTAAATGCTGCAAGACACTGTATCCCATGCCATTGGCGCTCTAACTCTATACCGTCAAAAAAAGAATGGTTCCGCAGAATAAACAATATAGAAAGAATAGAAGAACTCATAAGCATATCTCAGGAGAAAATAACTTATTTTGCTTCAACATGGTACAAATGGATAGAATTCAAAAATTCTCAGACATACAAAGCACTCAACATTTAATAAGATTCACAAGAAGGTTTAAGAAAATATCACGAAAATAACAGGTCATTGAAACAATCCCCTACCCCCCCCCCTTTTTTTTTTTTTTCTCTTCCCTCCTTCTCCCTTCAAGCCATAATCTAGGTCAGTTATTACCCATAACTCCAATTCAAGATTTCCATGATGTTACTTGAAAAGATATTTAGCATAAATAAAAATGTTCATTTTTGTAACTTTCTACAACCATACTGTATGTATATACCGTCCTTTACTGTATTAAAACCAAATGTCATATGTATCACTTTTATGCAAATGTACTATTACAATGCATGTAATTACATGTTCAATCAATAAAAACTTTTGTGAAACAAAAAAAAAAAACATCATCTTTCACATTATACAAAAAAATTGGGTTAACTTTGCTGTGTGGTTTTTATTTTATTCAATTATTTTTTTATGCATGGAACAGTTTTCTTTCCCCAAAAAACAACGCGTTTGAAAAATTGCTGCGCAAATACCGTGCAAGATAAAAATGACCACCATTTTATTCCCTAGGGTCTCTGCTAAAAAAAATGTATGAATTAAGATAAAAAGCCTTCTGTGTGCAGCAGCCCCCCTAATACTTACCTGAGCCCCATCTCGATCCAGGGAGAGACTTGGCTGCCTGGGACTCTCGCTCCTCAATTGCTGAGCCAATTGGTGAAGCACTATTAGCTTCCGCTGCTGTCAATCAAAGTCATTGGGCCAATGAGGGGAGAGAGGGGGTGAGGCCGGGCTGCGGTTCCGTGTCTGAATGGACACAAGGAACCGTGGCTCAGCTCGGGTCCCTTCATAGCAAGCTGCTTGCTTTAGGGGCACTCAACAGGAGGTAGGGGCTGGGAGTGCCAAAGAGGGACCCGAGAAGAGGAGGATCTGGACTGCTCTGTGCAAAACCACTGCACAAAGCAGGCAAGTATAACAAAAAATACAAGACTTTAGTATCACTTTAAGTTCAAAGTAAAAATCACCTGTTAAGTGTTAATCAGTCAGTTGAGTCTAGTAACTAGAAATTCTTTTTGTAATTACGTAGATATTATACAGCTAAATATAAAAGCAATGCCTGTTATTTCCTTACTGATCCTCTTATTACTTGTTGATAGCCTGGCACCTGCCAACCTCTCCAGCCCTCTGGGCATAGGGGGAGAAAGTCCTCTTTATATGTGAATAAGTTTAATAGTTGCCTAGTCAGAATGATAAAAGGTACGTTTTAGCAAATGTGCTTTATAAGACCCCTTTCACACTGAGGCAGTTTTCAGGTGTTTTAGCGCTAGAAACATCACTTGTAAAGTGCCTGAAAACTGCCTCCCATGCCGCCCGAATATGAAAGCTTTCTCACTGGGCTGGTACGCTTGCGGGACGTTAGAAAAAGTCCTGCAAGCAGCATCTTTAGAGCAGTTTGGGCAATGAATGGGCAGCGCTTCAGTAGCGCAGCAACACGCGAGTTTTTAACCCCCTTCTTCGGCCGCTGGCGGCTGAAAAACACAGCTAACTCACGGCAGGGTGGATTTGCTTTAAATCAAGTCGATTTAAATCACTAGTAAAAAGGCTTGATTTAAATCATAATTTCTAAAGAGCAACTAATCTCTGTCCCACATCGGCTCCTCCTCTGACATGCTGTTGACTCACCGACAGTCCCATTCACTTTAATGGGATGGCTGGTGATGCGGCAGTGGCACAACGAGGTGAGAGACGTGGCGGCAGCAGGTGAGTGGATGCCCGCTAACAGGCACTGCCATGATGGATCTGAAATGACAGGTGCTTTTTTAAATGTAAGGACTTATTGTTGCTGGTAGTTAGAATCTTTAATATTTGTAAACAAAATTAAGGTTTCCCATTTAGAATAATAAGCTGTCAGGTTAGTAAAACAGCGATATCAGAACCGATTGTAATGTACATTGATTTGCAAAACCATGGGTTAAAGGAATATTCCTGAACCTGTTTTATCTTGTGGTTACTGTGAAATTGTGTGAATGAATCAATGCAGTGTATGTTATCTCAGTCTGCAAAGCTTGGATTAATTGATTGAGTTTACCAAAAATATAAATATTGCAGAATATATAGCCTCATGCTACATAAATAAGCTCAATTTCATGCTGATTAAACTAAATTATTAATGTATCTTAGATAGAAAACTATCTTTTTAGATTTTTACACCAAAAGCATTTTATTAAAATACATTTGATAAAAATCAAAAAAATACGATAATTTTTTTTTTTTTAATCATTTTATTTTTATCCACCCTGACTCATGGGCGGCCCCAGTGTGAAAGGGCTCTAACTGTGACAGAAGATGAACAGCCAAATGATCGGAAAAGAGGATGGGTTCTGCATCGTATTACAAATCGGTTTTTCTGTATAGTTTGTAAATTAGATATGTTCTAGGGAGAAAACAACTTTTGCTTTTTTGTAGGAAGAGCCCTGACAGTTAGGTCCGGTTCACACAGTGAGTAAGGGCAGATGATTCATGTAACATTTGCTTCCTGGTCTATCTGCCGTTAGCTTAGGCATGCAGGCAGGAGAGTGTGCTTAGATAAGAAAACCTCTCCTGGAGACTTCTGGGATGTATGATATAATTTCCTTAGGCATGGAAACCAGGAAGCAACTAAAGATATGTAAAAAAAAAAATTTAAAATAAATAAATTATATACTTTCCTATCTATTTACTAATCACTCTCAATCAACTAGTCCATGTTGATTGAGAGAGTGAAGTTTTCACTTTACCAGTTTAGCATGTCCCTGCTGTTCATACAGAGAGCTCTGTGGACTACTTGGACATGTAGAGCCCAACTACAGGCACCAGGTTTGGATAGTGTGACATGCTCGATTTACTTCTGGGTATGCTGACTATTGCTTGTATGTAAAATGTTGAGTCTGTGGTTTGAGCTGGCCAACCGGCTTGGAGGCATCCTAGGATGTGACCCGACTGCTCGAGACATCACTCAGAGTACATGCAGACTAGGCAACAGAAAAAACTCTGCTTTGCATCCTCATGAATCCTGGTGTTACCATTGTGACACTGTACTATTCTGGGGGGGGTGATTACGATTGTGTTTTTTTTTTTTTTATACACTGTGCATGCTTTTTACACCGGGATGATCACTTTGTAATGACCAATCGGTAAAAGACTGTAAAGGTTTTATTTGTGAAACTTTTTTTTTCTTAACTGTTCACTCTGTTTTGGAAAAGGGTTTGCCTTCACCCCCAGTACAATCTTATCTTTGCTTTTTTTCCCTCTTTGGGAACCAAACCCACAAAGTAAATTATATTTTCTTAATGTCATCTTTAATACAAAATCATTAAAAATTACACAATTTTTTATTTAGTTAAAAACACCACAGACTGGCAAAATTGGTCTATGAAAACATATAGCAGTACATGTATAGATTGAGGTGATACTTAGATCATATAAATTGTGGTGCTTGTTTTAGTGCATCATACACCCAACAGGCTTCAAGATTTCAGTTAAACACTCTCTTCCTCAGGGATATAGAGCTGCCACTCTGAAACATCAAAGAAATCTCCCAATAATACAATATCTAAAATGTTATGAACACGAAATACAATGATTTTACTTAATTCTACTTACAAACAACACAAAATATGTCACTGCCTTTTTGGTACGCCAACAGCTTCACTCTCCAATTTGTATAGGGGATGATCCCATGCAAAGGTCACTGGTCTCCATTTTGGACAGGGCTATCGTATATGATATTGCATCAGCGCCTTTTAAAACAAATTTTTATAGCTAGGTTCCATTTCAAAATCGTCATAAGACCAAAACAAGCAATATTGAAAAGCCATAAAACAAAAAATAAATAGCAAAAAACAAAAAAGACCAAATTGCTGTAATTGACCCTGGTACCATGTGATTGCTGTGACCAATCACATTTCACACAGGAAACAATGACATTTTTTATTACTGTTCATATGCTTGCTGTGATTGGTCACAGTGATCACATGATACCAGGACCACTCACAGCGGGCCAGTAAATCGATCGGGGAATCAGCTGTGTGCGGCGGACACAGCAGGTTACCAATCCCACAGCTGCGCACTCTAGAGAGTGCGTACGAGCGGCTGATGCGGGAGGACGTACAGGTACATCCACCAGCATCTGCAGTTCTCCTTTCCAGTCGTTTTTCATACCATGGCTGGACAATGGTTAATGCTTTTCAAACCCTAGTAATGCAGTCTGTAATTGATAATGTGAACAGCTCATAGAGCCGTTCACATTTTCTAAACCTGAAAAAAAAGCTTGAAAGAATGGAGCGACATGTTGAGTTTGGAAGGAGTTGAAGCATGTCAACTTCTAACATTCAAGTCTATTGTAACATGCTCTAAAGGCTCCTGTACGTGCTTGGGGCACGTTTTATAGCTTGTCTGTGGTGCGTAAAAACATTAGGCGTCTGGCGTGTGTTGTTAATACACCTTTTCAATGCGTGTCGAACAACTCACATAGGGTGTATTTTTAACAATTGTGAACAAAACCATAAAGCCAGAAATCATGTTTTTGTTTTCTCACTGTAACAATCTTGTTATGTGATTATTTTCTCGGGTATAGTATATTTAATCACCTGCGTATATAGCTTTAACTCACCACTATTTTATTATTATTTGTATTATTATTATTTTATGCTGTGAAAATGGTTTGTTTACTTTTATAATTCATTTTAAGCATTACGTTATGGAAGTTTGGTGTTGGAAAATAATAACAGGGCTGCTTAGTGCATCCTAATGTGGTTTTTTTTTTTCTTACCGGTTGTACGCTGATCATTGGATAATCTACGTTTTTTTTTTTTTTCTCTTACATTCTGATTGTATTTATGAAAAATTAGTGTGTGGTAATTTTTTTTATTGTTTTTAATTTAAATTTATTTTGAAAGTCATTTAAAATGTAAAGAAAATAAATCAACTAACTGAAAATATACTTGACGCAATCCTTTCAAACCAAATAAAGGCCTTCTTCTTGATGTGGCCTATATCACGTTAAGAAATGATGTCCCTAAAACATTGGTTTTACACATTTTCATCTACCTGGTGGTCTCGCACCCAACGTCTTTTGGCTGTGAAAGTACATGTATAAGATGGTGTCAGATGTGCGTTTTGCTAGTTTGGATTCTGTATAGTTTGCGAATTTTTGCTTAACAGCTAAGGAGTTTTGGGTTGCGAATTAACATTGACTTGACTTTATTTTTGGTTGCCTGCTTCAGTCTTGCTAAAGATTTGATCCTTCATTCATCCATTTCTCCCCGTTTTGTCTTACCTTCCCATGAGTAAATCTCAGGACAATGTCATCATGGTGATCCATGTGAATCAGTATTTCTACAGAAGACTTGTTGCCTTCTTTCCCTCTTCCAGCAGGTGGAGCTGTAACCATATTTATATCAGTTCTGCATTCTCGTGCCAAGTTTTCTGTATAAATATAATCTTACCAAGCAAGTTTGTTCAGTTTTCTTAATTTCTTCATTAGGGAAAAATATTTTTGTAAGGTGATGCAGGTGTTACAAGAATTTGTATTTTATTCATTTTTTTTTTCATTGATTTTAAGAAGTGCAACATTTCCTTCTTAAAAAGCAAAGTGTGTATGTGCCATCAGATCCTTCAGTAGTTTGTTTTGTTACATATAACTGAACATCGAGAAGTCTACATCTGTGATAATATAGACAAAACCTAACACCAGGGAGCTTCCTAAATTGATATATTATGAGCTTCTTGTGGATTGTGGTTTGTTTTGTGTCTGTGTTTAACAGAGCAATGACCATGATATTTTAAATCATGGCATTTGTAAATCTTAAATGGAAACTACTATATTTTAGCATGTAGGTTGTTAGTGTAACAGTTCCCTGTTTTGCTTGCTGTTTTCATATTTGCATAATTGAATTTAATAAACAACTGGCTAGTTTCTCCCAATAGTGACCAGTCCATATGCCAGCAGTTGCTAAGTTTACAGGATAAACCCCCATTGTGCTTATGTATAATAATTGAATGAGAAGAAAATTACCGTACTTTTTTGTCTTTAACAGCCTATTAAAATTCTTATCTCGGTAGTACAGGACACGGGCAACATATTCATACACCATGGGTTATAGGCACATACATTCAGGTGTTTGGACACTAGCAAGCTTCTCTAATAATCCAACCTCACTCTGATTTCTAAGTTTTGTGCTAGTGTCTCAAAGTGATGGCCCTTTTTTCCTTTGCGGAGAACTTGGCTTCACTAGTTTTATTTTCTTTCAATTCTTCATCTTTTAATTCCTCAATCGACACATTACAGGCTGTCTGGGGACATACTGTATGATCTGATTACCTGCTTTCTGGGTACAATTCTATGGAAGTGCAATATGACCTAATAGATTTCAAAGGACCTTACTAGAAGAGTTGTGCGGAACTTTACCCAAAATGGGAAGTTCTGCTTATTTACACCCCCCCACCCGCCACATTTGGCAACCGCAACCATTTCTAGTCAGATCACCGCAGTGATCCAAGCAGAAGTTAGGCCCCTTCCTTCTTCCCCTGCAGCCTTGTGGGACTCTTCACAGGTTCGGAAGGCTGCGGGACCAGTCACAAAGCGCAGGGTACCGGGAAATTGGCTGTGAAGCCACAAGACTTCACTGCCGGTTTCCCTTACTCAAGATGCCGGCGTCTGGTACCAAAGCCGATTGAAGAATCGGCTTGGGTAAGGACAATGCCGGATACTTGGACAGGTAAGTGTCCTTGTATTAAAAGTCAGCAGCTGCAGTATTTATAGTTGCTGATGTTTATTTTTTTGGGGGGAGACTGGAGCTCCTCTTTAATGTGCATGGGATGGATTACATAGGGTTTTGTAAAGCTAAGAAGTTCGTACCTACAAGTATGGGATATAAGAGTATGCCTACATCTCTAATAAAGGTCCATACAATGATCGCCAAGGATTTGCAAATGATCTTTTGCACATGATAACATACCTCCCAACATTTTGAGATGGGAATGAGGGACACCTACCAGCAAACGTATGTAGGCATGGGACACGCCCCCTGCCTCACCCCCTTAAAGGAGAATTAACCCAAGAAAAAGGTTAATTAAATCCACAAGGGCTTTTTTTTTTTTTTTTTTTTACTAATACTATTCCTTTATATTGGCTTTTAAAATGTACAAATACAGCAATTTAGAATTTTGAAGAAAGGTTTAGCACTGGGTAACACTTTTTGAAAGATTAAAAAGTGCATTTTATATACAAATATATGGATCAGACCAAAATGAGGGACAAATGACGAGGAAAGATGGACGGAGGGACATTGCTCCAAGTCAGGGACAGTCCCTCGAAATCAGGGACAGTTATGAGCTATGTAAGTGAAACCCCGAAGAGTGATGATCATTGGAGTCTGTGTATATGTCTGTAATTGTGCTTACATTTATTTAATGATCATATGTAATTTTTGCAGGTGTTCTACAGATGATGCACGCTAGGATTGGTGCTTTGCAAAGTGCAATTGACAGGTATGTATGAAATGTTAACGTTAAATGTATCGATAATTGATATGTATTTAATAAAGTAAAAAAATTCTCTGTTTCCATTGTAGAATAAGAGCAAAGATTGTAGATCCGTATAACAAAATTGTGTCCCGTACTGCACAACTGGCACGTCTGCAGGTAGGTTTACTTATTTGAAAATAAAATATGTCTTTTCTATAGTGATAAAG
The DNA here is from genome assembly GCA_037952925.1 of Lithobates clamitans. Classification (NCBI taxonomy): domain Eukaryota; kingdom Metazoa; phylum Chordata; class Amphibia; order Anura; family Ranidae; genus Lithobates; species Lithobates clamitans. Next base: position 2,157,869 of record JBBGZY010000065.1, read on the forward strand.
CTTAGTGGTTTAGTTTGACTCTATCAAACATCCTTTCACAAGACATTAAAGTAATCTATTATGATCAAATCTGTTAGTAAACTGATATAATAAACTACGAGGTACATTAAACATTACTGCACACAAGGATCCATTTAAAGAGTTTGCATGTATCTTGGAAATCCATTCCATTATCCCTTAAACTCTTTAGGGAATGTACTTACAAGTATGTGGGTGTTTAAGCTAGCACCCTAAAGCAAACCTGACTTGGCCTTTAAACATATCTATACTGGCCATCTTTCCAAGATTTGACGGGTCAGTTATGCTTTCTAGTAAGCGGTCTCACCATGTTCTTGTCCTGAAAATCCCGCAGGTATACCTAACTGCCTGTTGTGTCATTGCTGCCTATATGTCTGCACATCGGGCCTGGAATCTCCTCTTCTTATCTTGCTTTTTCCCAGCAGTTTTAGGAGCTTTTGTGCAGGACTGAAGGAACATCCCTGAGGCAGAGCCTCCTCTTTGCTGGCTACTGCTTTTTGAGTGGGTGGTATGGGGGTGCCTTCCTGCCTTGGAGATCATACCCGCCTGGAAGAGGGTGATGTAAGCTGAGTAGAGGGAGCGAGTGTGTGCGGAGGTAGCTAGCAAGACATATTATACTTAGCAGGAGATGGTATTCTATCCAAAAGGGCTTAGTTTGCTGCATGTAGCCCCTTATGACTTTTAAAACTTTGTCTCAGTATACATAGTCTGCGCTGGTATAATTGGTGATAATTGAAACTGGATAATAACTCTGTAGCAAAAGTTCATCTGTTTTTGCCTGGTTCAGTATATCCTTCTGGTCTAGCAGGAAAGGCTGTCTGAGGCACTGAGAAAAACTGGCAGCTATGGTTATCAGTGCTACATGGGTCCTAGGCAGTTCTCACTTAACCACTTGAGCCATAAGACCTTTCCCCCTAAATGCCCTTTGGTTCTGTTTTGACCTTGTCTCAGCTCTGCACACATACCTTTTTAGCGTTCATAGTCTATCTTAACATATTATTCGTGTTATATGCCCCACTCTGCCACTACATAGTGCTCACTGCCCTAGCCTGCCACTACATAGTGCTCACTGCCCTAGCCTGCCACTACATAGTGCTCACTGCCCTAGCCTGCCACTACATAGTGCTCACTGCCCTAGCCTGCCACTACATAGTGCTCACTGCCCTAGCCTGCCACTACATAGTGCTCACCTAGAATGGCTTGCTGAATGCTCAGCAAACAAAGTGTTGGCAATACTGGCAACTATGCATATCTAAAATAACAGTGCTACTAATGCGTGCAAGGACCTGTGTTAGTCTTCACAGACCAATATTCATCTGTGCAGTCTCTGAGGTCCTTGAACTAGAATTATATGGGAGTTTAAACTTGATCAACACAGGTCAGTGCTGTTGATAACTTTTTAGGACAAATACGTTTCAAAACAAAGTTTAGAACAGCCAGTTTATATGTACACTGAAGCATTTGTTTAAAAGTTTGTGTAAATCTGCAAAATTATCTTTTCAAGGAAAAAAAATGCTTATAGAATGTGAAAATGACATTTCCTTTCTACTGAAAGTAGAAGAAGGGTGTGAGGTGTTGACTCTCCTGAAGCATAAGGCGTTCTCAGTCAGGTCTTAATCACCCCAGTACTGCCCTGCCGCACATATATACAGTATTTTACAAAAGTGAGTACACCCCTCACATTTTTGTTAATATTTAATTATATCTTTTCATGTGACAACACTGAAGAAATGACACAATGTAAAGTAGTGAGTGTACAGCTTGTATAACAGTGTAAATTTGCTGTCCCCTGAAAATAACTCAACACACAGCCATTAATGTCTAATCCGCTGAAGAAAAGTGAGTACACCCCTAAGTGAAAATGTCCAAATTGGGCCCAATTAGCCATTTTCCCTCCCCGGTGTCATGTAACTCGTTAGTGTTACAAGGTCTCAGGTGTGAATGGGGAGCAGGTGAGTTAAATTTGGTGTTATCGCTCTCACTCTCTCATACTGGTCACTGGAAGTTCAACATGGCACCTCATGGCAAAGAACTCTCTGAGGATCTGAAAAAAAGAATTGTTGCTCTACAGAAATATAAGGCTATAAGAAGATTGCCAAGACCCTGAAACTGAACTACAGCACGGTGGCCAAGACCATACAGCGGTTTAACAGGACAGGTTCCACTCAGAACAGGCCTCGCCCTGGTTGTCAAAAGAAGTTGAGTGCACGTGCTCAACGTCATATCCAGAGGTTGTCTTTGGGAAATCGACATATGAGTGCTTCCAGCATTGCTGTCGAGGTTGAAGGGGTGGGGGGGGTGGGGGGATCAGCCTGTCAGTGCTCAGACCATGCGCTGCACACTGCATCAAATTGGTCTGCATGGCTGTCATCCCAGAAGGAAGCCTCTTCTAAAGATGATGCCCAAGAAAACCTGCAGTTTGATGAAGACAAGCAGACTAAGGACATGGATTACTGGAACCATGTCCTGTGGTCTGATGAGACCAAGATAAACTTATTTTATTCAGATGGTGTCAAGCTTGTGTGGCGGCAATCAGGTGAGGATTACAAAGACAAGTGTGTCTTGCCTAAAGTCAAGCATGGTGGTGGGAGTGTCATGGTCTGGGGCTGCATGAGTGCTGACTGCACTGGAGAGCTACAGTTCATTGAGGGAACCATGAATGGCAACATGTTCTGTGACATACAGAGCATCATCCCCTCCCTTCGGAGACTGGACCGCAGGACAGTATTCCAACATAACGACCCCAAACACACCTTCAAGACAACCACTGTCTTGATAAAGAAGCTGAGGGTAATGGTGATGGACTGGCCAAGCTTGTCTCCAGACCTAAACCCTATTGAGCATCTGTGGGGCATCCTCAAACGGAAGGTGGAGGAGCGCAAGGTCTCTAACATCCACCAGCTCAGTTATGTCATGGAGGAGTGGAAGAGAACTCCAGTGGCAACCAGTGAAGCTCTGGTGAACTCCATGCCCAAGAGGGTTAAGGCAGTGCTGGAAAATAATGGTGGCCACACAAAATATTGGCACTTTGGGCCCAATTGGGACATTTTCACTTAGGGGTGTACTCACTTTTGTTGCCAGCGGTTTAGACATTAATGGCTGTGTGTTGAGTTATTTTGAGGGGACAGCAAATTGACACTGTTATACAAGCTGTACACTCACTACTTTACATTGTAGCAAAGTGTCATTTCTTCAGTGTTGTCACATGAAAAGATAGAATAAAATATTTACAAAACTGTGAGGAGTGTACTCACTTTTGTGAGATACTGTATATATACGGCCTCATATTGAGGTGGTTATACCAGGATCATGGCTGCAGCTACGGTCATGTTCCTTGCAAATTTTTTTTTTTTTTTTTTTTTTCAGCCGACGGCTCTTTTTTGTGTAGTGAACTGAGTGGCTGTGCAGCTGTTTAACCACTTTTACAGGTGGTGGAATGGGGTTTCCCCCTTCAGCCACCTTTAACTGGCTCTCTCCGGTCCCATCGAGAAGCCCAGTACCATGGCCACCAGTCAGATTGCATGCACTGTGAAGAGTAGAAGAAACAAAGGTCCCCCCCCCCTACTGTGACGTACGAAACTGGAAATGACTAAGATTTCATCACTTCCGGTTTTGGTTTGTTTGTTTACAAGCAAACTGGCTTTATCGGCTATTTTGGAGGGCACAGGAGAGATGATCTCTCTGTTTTAAATAAAATAAATAATAAAATGAAAAAAATGAAAACTCTCCTGTGCTCACATGCAAACGCAAACACACATATATGCAAAATGGTGATCGCACCTCACTTGTGAGGTATTGCCACGAACGTCAGAAGTTGAGCAATAATTCTAACACCAGACCTCCTGTGTAACCTCTAAACTGTTAACCTGTAAAGGCGTTGCCTATGAATAATTACATTTACAGTAGTTTGTCACCATTCCACGAGCGTCCGCAATATTAAAGTGTAACATGTTGGGTATCTACATTTATGTGGCGTAACATCATCTTTCATAGTTTGAGTGTGTTCTTGTGTTTGTGTTCACTAAAATTAATTAAAGTATATTTTTTTCCCAAAAATTTGCGTTTGAAAGACCACTGTGCAAATATCATGTGACAAAAGATTGTAACACCCACTAAATTATTTCCAAGGGCCTTTGCTGAAAACAGAGTTCCACCCAAAAGTGGAACTTTCGCTTTAAGAAATCCTGACCCCCTGACATGCCACATTTGGAATGTCATTTTTTTTGCGGGGGGGGGAGCGGGTACCTAGTTTTAACAGGTAACCAGCTCCCACTTCCGTTCGGGCCACCTATGCGGCCCCTGCCTCCCTGCAATCTTCTGGGACATGTCACAGGTCCCAGAAGATTGCCCGGCCATTCAGGACACGCAGCGTGACTCGCACCCAGCTGTGAAGCTGCAGCAAGTGATGCCGGCGGAGAGGGAGAGAATCGAGGCTTCGGGCAGCCGCATCACTGGACAGGTGAGTGTGTTTATTAAAAGTCAGCAGCTACACTTTTTGTAGCTGCTGACTTTTAATATACACAGAAATGTCTGGAACTCCACTTTAAGAAATCTATACTGCTTGGGTGTTCTCATTTTCTAGTAAAACAATGCAGATTTTTACATGTATGAGAGAAATATCAGACTTGGCCTGGTTGTAAAGTGGTTAAGCAGTGTAGAAGATATGAGTCGCTTTAAGCTCGTTCACCTGTGCATTAATACCACGGCATTTATTCAGCATTTTTAAAGCCTCATAACTGCCCTTCAACACCTGCCATGAATATTACAATGGCACCACAGTTCTGTTCACACAGGAATAGTAACATTGTGTTGTGTTAACAATTAAGCAGCATGACGCTTTTATGAGGCATCCTTATCGCTTCATAAGAGCCCTTTCACACTGAAAACACCCGGGCGTCGGCGGTAAAGCACCACTATTTATAGCGGCACTTTACCATCGTTTTAGCTGGACTATTCGGCCGCTAGCGGGGAGGTTTTAACCCCCCACTAGTGGCCGAAAAAGGGTTAAAACTGCCCGCAAAATACTACTGCAGCGGATTTGCGTGGGCAGGGGCGCTTTAGGAGCAGTGTATTCTGCGCTGCAAAGAAGCTGCTTGCAGGACTTTTTGTGACGCCCTGCCAGCGCAGCGCCCCAGTGTGAAAGCACTCAGACTTTCACACTGGGATTGCAGCTGAGGCTTTTTTCAGCCGCTTTACAGGTGCTATTTTTAGTGCTGAAGCGCCTGAAAAACGCCTCCAGTGTGAAAGGGGTATAAACGCTATAGGCATTGCTCTGTTCTTCATAATCAGCACACGTGTGAACGAGCTCTTTGTGCAGCATTCACTGGAGTAGTGGCCATTGGTTGCCTCTTTGTTCACTAGGTGTGCATAGAGGAAAGTGCCAAAAGTAGAGTGTATCAGGGCTTGGTAATGTTGAACAACATGTGTGATAGACTGATAAAATTGGAGGGGTAATTAGTATGATTGCTTCAGATGCTGTTAAATATTTTGTCAGTGTCATTAGGATGTAAATGTAATTCTTAAAGGAGAAGTATGGCCAAATCTCTTTTTGCTATATTTTGCACCTGTGGGTCACAGGAGTACACTTAGTTTTTCACTGCTATAACCCACATTCAGCTGACAGCAGGCTAAAGTCCACTGTTGGCAGACATCACAGTCAGTCCACTCTCTGGGGGGATCATGACTTTAATGTCGGGATCCATCTAGATGCCTGAGCGGCAGCTGGCCCCTGCCTCCTTCACATCCCGGTGCTCCAGTGAGTACTGGAGGTGCAGAGCAGAGAGCTAGTGACACAATCCACTGGCTCTCTGCTCACTAAAGACCGAGAACTGAGTGATCAGCGGTCTTGATCACTCAGCATTTGGTCTAGAGGTGACAGGGGACAGATGCAGAATCGGATCGGTGCTGCACCCACCTAGGTGAGTATAGATGTGTTTTTTTTTTTTTTTTTCTAATCCCAAACTTCTCTAACCACCCAAAATAATAGTATATTTATTTCAAAGTAAATCCAATTTGTGTGTGGCATTAGCATGATATTCCAGGGTTTTGATTATAACCTGTAACGTATTACTAATAACTCATGGAAAAAAATATTTCTTTTCAGTCGGCTTGTGATTTGCTTCGGAGGATTATTCGCATCTTGTATCTTAGTAAGAGGCTACAGGGCCAGCTGCAGGGAGGAAGCAGGGAGATAACTAAAGCTGCACAGAGTCTTAATGAGCTGGGTAAGTTCTCATGTTTTTTCCATTAGTTGTATTTTGTTTCTTGATCCTTTTTACAATTATTTCATGGCATCAGCACAATTTAGATACATGCAGATTGCTTGATATCAAATATGTCTCCCTACTATTTCTTGTTACAGTCCACTAAGCTATTTGCCTGAAGTGGCAGGCACATTGCGTTTTGTATTCTGTTTTGTGAATCATAGCTGTACATTTCTGGAATGTTATTCGAAATGAGGTTACAGTGGGTGACTTATTCAAACATTTTCATGGCTGGCCTGCTTGAAATCACAAGGTGTCTTGCATTGTGAGGAAAGCCATTGTTTGCTTTGTTCTGTATTGAGGTGGATACTTGGTGCTTTAAAGGCTCCTCTGCTATATTTGTGTCATTACTATTCTCCACTTGAAACGGCTTTGTCATCTCCACACTGAATATGCACTACGACAGAGGTGTCAAACTCAATTACATCTCAGGGCCGCATCAGCATTATAGTTGCTGTCAAGGGGGCGGTTGTATCTGTAAGAAAATATAAATGTATCCAGAGCTTTTTATTTTATTTGGAAATAGGTGCAGGAACTCAACCAGGAACTAGCCCCCCCCCGTCCCGTCCCGTCATGAATTGCATCGAACAGTACAGTGTTACAGAGATGTGGCTGTGAAGGGAGATAGGACAGTAAACTAAAGAAAATCGCATCTATGAGATCTGACATCTTTATAAAGTGTTTCTTACAATATGAACAAAACATATCCCTCTATGATGTGTACTTGGCTCAATCCAGAGCACGAAGTTCCATTTCCATCTGCTGCTTTGTTCCTCTGCTATCTGTTTGAATCCCTTCTGACAATTTTTTCTGACACAGAGAGAAAAATGGTGACAGGGGAGGGATCTCTAGCTGATTGACAGCCTCAGCTCTGTTCCTGTGAGCTGTGTGAAAGGGGGGTGTCTCTCCCCTCCAATCAGCTCTCAGAGCTCTCCTCTCTGAGCTCCGCAGAGTTACTTCAGCTCTCCTCCCCCCCACCTTCCCACCCCCCGGTTTTCTGAACTCTCAAACAAGCTTTATAAATTCAGCACTTTTAATGGATGTAGAAAAGAGAAGACTGCAGATAAACAGGTCTAACTTATGTAGGAGGATTTGATTCATCACTGAGGCCAGTCACTTCATCGGGTACAGTATATGTAAGGGTTTACGACCATGCTCTAATGATTGGTGAACACCATTTTTTTTACCTAATGCTTATGTAGCGTCCTCTACTTTCAGGTAGGTGCTATATTAGTGCTTTATAGTGTGGTGTTTAAATACAGGTAAATTTTGCCAGGCCTGTGTTTCATTTCAGGCCTTGTTGTTTTGATTTAGGAGTAGGAATGTCAGTGAAGCGGGGGGTGTGGCCACCTGCACTTGGGCTCATAGATACCTTCCCTGCTTGCAGAAGGATTTTTTTCTGGAAGACAGGTTGGACTTGAGACCTGAGTGGCAGGCAGCTCATGTGAGAGCTCTGACCAATCGTTAACCTGCATTGGCAGGGGGTGGATCTCATGCTTCGGGGCGGGGGGGATTCCAGCCCAGGTAGAAGAGAAGAGGAGTCCGGGGGCCTGGAGTTCCAGGTGGCTGAGGGCCCGGGGCCCTGGAGGAGGAGAGTTGTCAGAAACTTCTCAAGGGGGGTCCAGGTTGGAGGTACAGAGTACAGGGAAGACAGCATGTAGCGATGGGGATCGTGCCGGGCATCCCCCAAGCGGGGGATGTGCCGGGTGTGCGGAGGAAGTAGGAGTAAAGCGGAGAAAGTAGACCGGAGAATCGACTTTCTGTGACCGGGGAACACAGAACTTTGATCAAGAGGAAAAAGGTCAGTGCAATGTAAAGAAGCCAGAGCAGAAGTGAGTAGAGTAGTATGCTGTGTGGCTATGGAACACAGTATAACCAGTAATGGACAGTAACTTCCAAAGACCGGGAGGTTGTTCGGTAATGGAGTCATGGAAGATAGGTGGTGCAGGCCTTTTGACTCTAGAATTGATAACCAGAGAAGTAATTTCAGTCAAACAGAGGAATTATTCAGAGTAATCCCTTCTGTTCAACTTGGAAGCACTAAATGGGGAAATTTATAGTCGGACAGTCCGAATTGCACAAGAAGTAATAGTCTCAAGAGGGGATTACACAGAGAAAGTCCAGTTATAGAGGCCACGGCCATGGATGATACCCATATAGAGTGAAATTCATTGGGGCATCTCATACTTTCCTTGTTGATAACCCAGTTTATCCCGCAAATAAAAGTTAGAAAACTGCACTACTGACTGTTTGGTGTTTTATACTTGGTAATGGGAGATCAGAAGCAGGGTGATTTGGCAAATTGCTACAAGCAACTCAGCAGCCCCTACGGGGGTACCGCTACACTTCTTTAAACAACACTATTACACAGCAAAAAGTGTACTTTATTTTTAGGTGCTTGCAAACAATTGGCTTTGGGTTTTTTTGGGCAGCCTTGCCCAGTGCAGTTCAAACACAAAGACAAGGCAGGTGTTCTATAAGGTCAGTTCACACAAATGCATGGTGGCGATATGCGTCTGGAAAAAAAGTGCTCCATGCAACGTGTTGCAGTGAAAACTATCATCACAATGCTGCTGCAGTGAATTGAACAGAATAAAATGGAATTTGTGACATTTCAATAAAGTTCTAAAGATAAGGGGGAAAAAAAAACTGCGCAAGGAGTGGGGATCTGCTCATCGGCACTTTTCCTCCTGTGGCTATGCGTTCAGAGCAAATTGGTGTTGTGAATGAGCCCCTAGGTCTGGCTGAATACCTTGCTTACAAAACTTTTTTTTTTTTCTTTTTAAAGTGGGGGATAGTCAGAATTTTCCCTCACATGTGATCTCAAAGGAAAGTCCCTCGTAGACTGTTATCAAGGGCACCCGTTGTTCTGGTAAAAATTGTTGACATCACTTTTTTTCTGGTGGCAATAAAAAGGGGCGACTCTGCCCAGCAATAAATACCTGGAAGGGGCTCTAACTTTTCCCTTTTCTATCTAAAAACTATAAATATGTTTTTAGCTATCTTTTCGCTTTTACAACTGTTTTTAATGAGGAGATCAGGCCTCACTAGTGCTAGGTTTCCTAGAGAACTTCTACAGCTGCAAAGACAACAACATGGAATTGGTTTTGGAGTTACTGTTACTCCCAGCATATTTAACACTAAATTTTCCTATCGTTTGTAGCGCGTTTGAGGTGCCACTAACCATTCATGTCACACACTCCGGAAACACCAAGTGTGATTGCGGCCTAATAATCTTAGAACTCAAGTCTCTACTAGTATCAAAAGGGCTCACCTCACATGCCTCTCTGGCCTCTGCCAGGTATAAGAATGTCTTTTGAACCAAATGGCACTTCCACAAGAGTGGTGCCACATGCAGTATTGGGCACAACTGACCACTGACCTTAATTGCTTTGTGTACTGAGCACTGCTTCTGCATCCAGCACCATGTAAACCCCACCAACAGAAAAAAAGGAACCGCCCTATAGGGAGTTCCACAATGTGCAGTGGTATGGGTAGCAGTACAGTTTAAAGCAGTTTAAAACAATATAACCTCCTTTTTTAATAAGATCGTATACTTTACCTGCCTGTGTAATGTTATTTCACAGAGTGGCCCTGAACCCCCTTTTTTTGGGGGGGTCCCCTGCTGGTACTCTTGGCTCCTCCTCTTCTCCCTGTGCAACCATGGGAGCCGCTTCCTATGGTGGCAAACCTGACGGCTTGCTCCTGAGCTGGGTTGTGTCCGTCCATCGCCCACAACGCTGGATCGAAATAAGACTCGCGTAATTATAAGGTGTCCGGGGGGGGGGGATACAACTGCTGGGACATTTTTTGTCTTAATGCAGGGACTGCATTAAGGCAGAGCGCTGCTCTAGTAAGGAAGACGGAAATCTTGTGCTTCCACAGTTAAACCATCCCCCACACTGTAATGCCCCGTACACACGGTCGGACTTTGTTCGGACATTCCGACAACAAAATCCTAGGATTTTTTCCATCGGATGTTGGCTCAAACTTGCCTTGCATACACACGGTCACACAAAGTTGTCGGAAAATCCGATCGTTCTAAACGCGGTGACGTAAAACACGTACGTCGGGACTATAAACGGGGCAGTGGCCAATAGCTTTCATCTCTTTATTTATTCTGAGCATGCGTGGCACTTTGTCCGTTGGATTTGTGTACACACGATCGGAATTTCCGACAACGGATTTTGTTGTCGGAAAATTTTATCTCCTGCTGTCCAACTTTGTGTGTCGGAAAATCCGATGGAAAATGTCCGATGGAGCCCACACACGGTCGGAATTTCCGACAACACGCTCCGATCGGACATTTTCCATCGGAAAATCCGACCGTGTGTACGGGGCATAAGAAAGCACCCCCAGGGAACACTTTTGACCCTTTGCTCTCCCCTGATGTTAAAGAGGAAGTAAAGTCTTTTTGTTTAATTGTACCTACCGGTAAGCCCATAGTGTGGTTTACCGGTAGGTACTGTAAATATCTCCTAAACTTGCACCGTTTAGGAGATATTTACTATATACGCCCCTGACGACATCATCAGCGCATGCACACTGAAGGAACAGCCTATCGAAAGACCTCAATGCCTTGGTCTTACAGGGTTTTTTTTTTTTTAGGGTTTGCAACCTCTTTAACCCCTTCCCTGTCAGTGTCATTAGTACAGTGACAGTGCATTTATTTTTTTTTGTTTTTTGGTGTCACCAAAAAGTGTCAGGTGTCTGATTTGTCCGCCGCAATGTCGAAGCCCCGCTAAAAATCGCAGCTCGTCGCCATTATTAATAAACAAAAATAAGTCCATAAATCTATCCCATAGTTTGTAGACGCTATAACTTTTACACAAACCAGTCAATATACGCTTATTTTTATTTAATTTTTTTTCTACCAAAAATATGTGGCAGAATACATATTGGCCTAAATTTGATGAAGAAATTAGATTTAAAAAAAAAAAAAAAATTTGTTGGGTATGTTTTATAGCAAAAAGTAAAAACATTTTTTTTTGGTTGTTTTTTTAATTGTCGGTCTTTTTTTGTTTATAGCACAAAAAATAAAAACTACAGAGGTGATCAAATACCACCAAAAAAATTATCAGCAATTATCAGTTAATGCAATGCAGTGCAGTATTGCAAAAAATGGCCTGGTCGGGGGGGAGGGGTGAACCTTCCTGGGCTGAAGTGGTTAAGCTGGCTTTCACTGATTGTCTGAGAAGTTCCTGGCTGACTTTTGTTCCAGCAGCAGTTTGTTTAAACCTAAAAAGTTACATTGTCAAATGGTTGCTGTGCATATTTATACTTTTCCTTTTTATAGATGTGGTTGATTTAAAATTACAATTAAATGCATGTGTTTTAGAATTATTATTAAATAGTTGCTAATTCGGTAGGTTTCAATACCAAATTAATCTCTACTGCTGGGATATATAGACACACATTACATCATTGATGAATTGCCATGGAAATATGAGACCAAAATATATGTACACAAATGGTAACGCATAATTAAATCATATCTCACCATGTTTTTATGCTCGACTTCCATCACAGTCTGATACCAGAGCAGCACTCAAGATATTCTATTTCTGTCTTTGCCATGAAGAATGATTCAGATTATATACTTAAAGCATTTGATTCACATGATTTGTCCATTATACCTATTTTACATATAAAATATGGTCATTTACATTCTCATATGGTGGGGTTCTTGCTTTTTTATTTTTCATGAATTCCAGTAAAACAGGCATTTAGGAATTCTAATAGGTGAATAAGGCGATAATCTCAACACAAGGGACCCTTTAGATTGGCCAGAGTTATACGTTTTTATGTTTTAGGGACGATTTTGATCTTTTCATGAGAAATATTATTTGATAGGTTTCCTTTTATGAATCTGCTCTGGCTAGTTTCTCTGATCTATTGTGCTGTTTTTTTATTAAGTGTTTTTTTCCATCACACCTGTCTACTTTTTGCCATTTATTCAATTCAACAATACAGTATAGATTAACATTTTACGTTTTTTTTTATTTGATGCAAAGTTTGTGGTGGTGATGTTGTGTTAATTGATATTTATATATGTATTTGATGGTGCTGATTTTAGAAATGCTTTATATAGTTAATGATATTATCATTATTGTTACTCAGGGTTTATATAGTGCCAGAAGTTTGCACAACACTTTTTTTTACAAACTACAGGTATACTACAATGCAATACAAGAGGATTAGGAGGGCCCTAATTGTGAGCGCTTACAACCAAAAAGGGAAGGGCATATGATCACTGTAAGCAAAGTGCTAATGGAGAATGTAGAGGTACATTTTATTAGGTGGAGGAAGGATAAGCTTCCCTGAAGAGATCAGTTTTTAGGGATGGTCTAAAGGCAGAGTAGGAAATTACTGGACAGATTGGGGTAGGGAGTTAGAGGAAGGGAGAGGCTCTGAAGTCCTGGGAGAAGGTGATGAGGGAGCTAGAGAAAAGATTTGGGTGCTATTTTGAGATTAAGATAGTGATGTAGTTGGGGGGGAAATTGTGGATGGCTTTGTATGTTAATATTTTTTGAATTTTATTTAGTGGGTGGTCAGAAACCAATAGAGGGAATGGTAGAGATGGCGGACACTGGGCTTTTGGTGAGGTGCATGAGCATTGCAAGCAGCATTCACAATAGACTGAAGAGGGGATAGACTGTGTAGAAGTAGGCCAATGGGCAATGAGTTAAGAAGAAAGATAACAAGTAAGGCTGGCCATACACTATTCAATTTTCCTGTTCAACTTTCCTTTAGATTTACCAAAACCATATAATAGGAGGTCAAACCTAAACACTTTCAATTTGGATGCAATCAGGTAGGCCCTTGTACTACATAGTTGAAGGTAAATCTAAAGAAAATTGAACAGGAAAATTGTATGGTGTATGGCCAGCTTAAGTCAGTTTAGTATGTTGATAGCATCATTAGTTAAGAAGGTGCATATTTTGGCTGTTACAAAGCTCAGGATAGCAAGATTTGGACAGTGGTTGGATGTAGGGTGCAGAGGAGTGATCAGAGTCCAGGTTTACACTTAGGGCCTCATTCATACAGGCGTACTTAACTTTGGGTCTGGTATGGATTTTAAGGGGAACCCCATGCCAAAAGTAAAAAAACAAAAAAACGGCGTGGGGTCCCTCCCATGATCCATACCAGACCCTTATCCTAGCACACAGCCCGGCAGGCCAGGAAAGAACCCCCCCCCCTTCTGAACCATACCAGGCCATATTCCCTCAACATGGGGAAGAGGGGGTGCTTTGGGGCAGGATCAAGGGCCTCTTACCCACAACCCTGGGCTGTGGTTGTGGGGGTCTGTGGGCAGGGGGCTTATTGGAATATGGAAGTCCCCTTTAACAAGGGGAGGCCCCCAGGTCCCAGTCTCCCCTATGTGAATGAGTATGGGATAGATAGTACCCCTACCCATTCACCAAAAAAGTGTCAAGAAATAAAAACACACACAGTTTTTGACAATTCCTTTATTAAAAAATGTGAAAAACAATGTCCCCTGATGTAGATCTCTGTCAATCACGATGCCGTCAACTGCCGGACCCAAAAAAAGAAAAAACTCTGTCCTCGATGAAGTTCTTATATAGTTAAGGGGCATGGCCACCTGGCGACGTCACCTAGTGGCACTGTCCCCATGTGGCACCCAGAATGCACCGATCAGTGATGTCACACGGGGCGATGCCACCAGGTGATGGCACCAGGTGGCTCTGCCGCTTACCGATATAAGAACTTTGCTCGTTGCGGGCAGAGCGTTTTTTTTTTTTTTTCTGGTCCAGAGGTGGCGGCGGCATGATTGACGATGGATCTACATCGGGTGACATTGTACATTTTCTTTTTTTTTTTTTAATAAAGGATTTGTTAAAAACTGTGTTTTTATTTTTTACACTTTTTTGGGTGAATGGATAGGGGTACTATGTTCCCCATACTCATGCACATAGTGGGGGGGGGCCCGGATCTGGGGCCCCCTTGTCAAAGGGGCTTCCTGATTCCGATAAGCCCCCTGTCCGTAGACCAGTGTTTCTCAACTCCAGTCCTCAAGGCGCCCCAACAGGTCATGTTTTCAGGTTTTCCATTATTTTGCACAGGTGAATTGATCAGTTTCACTGCCTTAGTAATGACCACAGCTGTTTCATCTGAGGGAAATCCTGAAAACATGACCTGTTGGGGCGCCTTGAGGACTGGAGTTGAGAAACACTGCCGTAGACCACTAGATCCCACAACCACTAGCTGCCCCCCCCCCGACCTGCTGGGCTGCATGCTTGGATAAGGATCTGGTATGAATTTTTGGGGGACCCCCACTTGTGTGTTTTTTTTTTTTTTCGCATTTCACTATTGCCGGCAATAGTATTGTATTGCTGCCAATTTAAATATCATCCTTTTTTTTTTTTTCTTTTATAAATGTCTGTTTTGCTGCAGCAGGTTTTGTACATGGTACAGATGTGCCTCCTTTACAGGCAGACTAAGGGGACCCCCCCAAGCACTATATTTAAAGGAATTTTTCATTTTTATTATTTCACTTTAAGCATCATTAAAATCATTGCTACTTTAAAAACTATCTCTTTAAAAAGTTTGTTTGTATTGGTACATGTGCCCCCATAATTTATATCTAAATGGTGGTTCAAATATCTTGAAGGAACAATTTGAACCACTGGAAAATTGTTCAGAAAGATTACCGCAGAAAACAGCACGCTCAGATTTATTGGTCACAGCAAGGCTAATCAGCAAAATCCAGGGTAGATTAGCAATGGATTGGCTTTCTGCTGTAGACTTCTGGGATATCTGTATGGGTAGACGTATGCAGCGTAGGGCCACTTGGCTGGGGTCCCAGCCAAGAGTGCGCAGGAAAAGGTGGATCCATGGCACCATATAAGATAAGATGACAGAGCCACCTGAAAATAGGACCAAGTGAAGAGGAAAGTTCATAGAAGAAACTGAAAGCAACCATTCTTTTTTTTTAATTGGGGTTTAAGAACCCTGTAATCCTAAAGTGAATCTTTTCATTCCCCATAACCTGCCCTATCAGCTGTTATAGACACACTTACCCCTTCCCTAAAAATTTGCAGACCTAACAGCACAGGTACTGATGTATAATGTATAATGTTTAATATTTGCTAAGTCCTCATCTCTCCATCTCTAATTATTTTCTTGGGCTGCTAACATATGCAGAGGGCAGTGTCACTGGAAGGGCAGGACATATGGGCAATGAGTGACAGCCTAGCTTTTTCAGTCTTCTCTATATGATGAGAGTCGAGGTGACGGCACTGAATTAATCAGTGGCACTGCTCTTCATCCACTTCTTTTTCAACTCTTTCAAATAGCATTTTTACAGTATTTCAACAACAACAAAAAAATGTCTACAGTAGAGAAATGTTTTGGCCATTACTACTTCTCACATTTTCTTGTAATCGGTTGCACAGAAAATGCAGAAAGTACTGCTCTTAGTAGACCATTTTAAAATGTGTGTAAACAATTGCAAAATGCATAGAAACTGTATAAAATGTATACAGAGAATTTGTAGGTGTGAACCAAGTAAAAGAATTTGGGCCATAAATAAGTGTGTTTTTGTGTTTACTATGGTAGAAACCTGGAAGATGTGGAAAGAGAACAGTTTAACTTCTTAGATATCTTATTTTAGTATAACAGGTTTTGACAGGCCTGTGACAAACTGTGACAGAGCTTAATATGAAAGGAGACACATGGAGCATCCATTTGCCCCATACCTGTACTAAATAATTGCAATTTAAGGATACCTGCTTAGCCATTGCAGTGCAAGGTTAACTTTAGCAGAAGGGTCAGCGCTCAATTTTATCATTGTCATCCCCTATCTGTTTTCATGATATGTGTTTCTGCCTGCCTTGTCATTATGACAGCTAGTGTGGGATCAAATTCTTCTACACCCACAAGCCTCTTATTTGCATTAGCTGCTCTCTGTAGATCTATGCAGGGGTTGTTATTACTAGATTGACATCTCTACTGATACAAAACATTCATATAATAGCAAAAATAGTGGATTTTCTAAGTAGCTTTTATTGAAATGTAAGTTGTAGTTTCTGATTTTATGTTATAAGGCAACACGGAAACCCATTTATTCCATAACAGAGTATGTGCAGTATAACATGTTTGTACTGCAGTGCTATGTAGTCCTCCTTGTGTGTAGAGAATAGCAGTATTGTATGTTAGGGGGATATCATACATGTCAGTGATGATCACTCATTTAAATATGAAGAGAATATATGTCAAGCATTTAGCTTTTCATAGCAGACCATTTTTATTCTAGCTGGAAAAAAAAGTGATATTAAGGCCTCATGCACACTGGACGTTTTTTGACGTTTTTTGACGTTTTTACAGTAGCTGTTTTTGGCTGTAGACGTTTTTTTCTACAGTCATTAAACTCTCCATCATGTTATCCTATGTGTCCATGCACACATAGGCTGTTATCAGCAGTTTATGGGCAGTGGCGTTTTTGAGCAGTAAAAAAACTCAAAACTAGTGGGTTCTGAGAGACGTTTAAAAAAAAAAAAAAAAAAAAAAACGCTAATAAACGCTATTGCAAAAACGTTGAAAAAAGTTGAAAATCTCACTGCAAATCTACTGATGATTTTTATAACGTTATTTTAACGTCCAGTGTGCATGAGGCCTTAAAGTGTGTTTGGGTGTCAGATGATTTATATTGAAGCATACAGCTTGTCCTTTTAAAGTGATTGTAAAGTCAGAAGTTTTTTTTTTTTATCTTAATGCATTCTATGCATTAAGATAAAAAGCCTTCTGTGTGCAGCAGACACCCCCTAATAGCCACCCCCTAATACTTACCTGAGCCCACCTCTATCCAGCGATATTGTAGTAGTGTCTCGCCTGCCTGAGACTCCCCTCCTCATTGGCTGAGACAGCAGTGCAGCGCCATTAGCTCCCGCTGCTGTCAAAGTCAGTCAGCCAATGAGGAGAGAAATGGGGCGGGGCTGGGCCACGGCCTCGTGTCCGAATGGACACGGGGAGCTGTGTGGCTTAGCTCACGTGCCCCCATAGCAAGCTGCTTGCTGTGGGGGGCACTCAACAGGATCGCCGGCAAGGGACTCTAGAAGAGGAGGATCTGGGCTGCTCTGTGCAAAACCACTACACAGAGCAGGTAATTATAACATGTTTGATATTTTAACTAGAAAAAACTAAAAAAGGAGACTTTAGTATCACTTTAAGATATTGAAGAAAAATAACTTTGCAATTTTTAAATTCAGGAATAAAGCATGTTTGCAATCCAATAACATTGGTGTCCAGTATTTGTTTTTAGTTATGTCTACATTGCCTTCAAAGGTTAACAGGACAGATGGACCCCATTATACAAAGGCTCCAAGCAGACACAAATTGTGCTTATTTTACAGAAATATATCTTATGATTAATTATATCCAAAACAAAAGTACCTGTGGGCACGCAGTAAAAGATGAGTAACATACCTTATACATGCTTTGCAATTTGGAGCTTGTAGAGAAAAACTTTTGAGGTCTACATGTAACAAAATGTGCAGTTCAGTTTGAGCAAATGGTGAAGACCAAAAAGGTAATCCATGGATGCTGAAGAGTGACCATTATAAAAGTGATCAGAAGCTCCAAAAACCTAAATAGCTGATGTTATCTCGCAGAAGTCAGGCTTGGTCTGGCCCTTTCCTGCTTCCCCGAACTCCTATCAGTTGCTGTAATGATGATCAGGTTTACTGACTAATAGGGAATCTCAGGAGGTCGGAGGGACAAGTTCAACCTCAACATTTTCAAGAAAAGTGCATATAAATTTAGTTTCCTGTATCCCTGGCTCAATTGATCTTTTTGACACTTGAAAGATGACCTTTAATTTTGTTAACATCATATGCTCAATTTAAACAATCGTAGTCTGTAACTGTTTTCAGAGGAATCGGTCAGTAATGGCAGGAAGTAAATGGTCCTAGGATTGTGGATTCTACCGATCATTGAACAGAAAGTTATGGGCCTTTCTTATTGGTTTAATCCACAAAGATAAATTAGTCATGCGGGTTAATAGTTTCTCATTTAGCCAAGATTGCATTCTCTACAAAAATAATATAGGGACATTTAAACAGAAGCTGCTTATCATTTCATGACAGAAAATATGTGGTACTTACGTTATCTGATAGACAGATCGAAATTTGAAAGGTTCAGCAGGAACTGGTCCATCGATCCATTGTTAAATACAAGCAAAGCTACACATTTTTATATTGATTTCTTTTGTGCATGGTCCCAAATGTCCAGCCAGATAGTACAACACCATGAAATAGAACTAAAGGAAAAACACTTTTTTTTTCATTTTGAGTAGTGTAAGGAAGGACTCTAACCTCTGTCAGGTTATTATTGCAGCAACTGACAGCTATGCCAGGGGTTATTACTGCGGCCACTGAAACCAGTGCTGGGAGTTACTATGACTGCCATTGAGCATATTGAAAAAATGGAGGGATTCCCCTAAGGATTTTTTTAGAAGCTAGCTATTCTCATCAAGAAAGTTTCTATAATTTATATATATAAAAAAAAGAATTACTGCAAACATAAAGCCGTGTAAAACTCAATGAAAGTCACGGAAGTAGATATGCAGTCACGTAGACTTTAGGCTGATCTCCACTTTCATAGCCTTATCTCTACTTTCCTGTTACAGTAGATGTGCAAGGTGTCTAACTATGACTCTGAAGTTCAGTAGGCATCAGCTACTCTTATTCTCTCATTAAAGTGTTCCTAAACCCAGGACCCTGCACTCATTATATCTGTTTTCCCAATAGTATACAGAACATGGAAATTATTTTAGTAAATATAAACTGCTAAATACCTTTAATCAGCAGTATCTAGCAGTCTTAGGACTTCTGTCAGTTGTCTGGTTAAAGCTTGTAGGAGGAGTTTTCATTCTACTTTATCGAGGCTGCAGGACCCATGACCCTCTATCTGGACAGTGCTGATTAGCCCTGTGACGATCACATACACCCTCCCAAAAGAAAAAAAAGAACTCTCTAGCAATACACACTAAACTGAGAACGTGCAGAGTGCCCCCAAGACTCTGTTCTATCAGGAGATTAATTGGGGACTGTGGAAGGAGGAGAGGATCAGAGAAGACCGGTTCAAGCAGACACTCCTCCTGCTTCCATCTTCGTCCGGTATTTCTTCTGGGTTCAGTCTCTTTGGCCACTTTAATGGTCAGGCTGTGATGTCACTCCTTCACATGCGCACAGGAGTCACATCACCACAGTACAGACACAGAGGGTGCACTAAATGTGAGCTGAGCTGTGCATGCGCAGATCAGATTACATTACCGCTGACAGGCCAGGAGAGGCATTTATGATAGAGACCCCCTAGGATCACTTCTGTTAATAAAACTCTGCCTATCAGTGGTTGTTATATTATTAACTGCAACACCGCTTTAAGTACAGGCCTATAAAGGGGTAAAACACAAACGCACAAATATGTATACACCACAGTTTCCAGAAATAACAGTCGAAGTATACAGTATCTGTCATTTTGCTAAATATAAGCAATGCTATGCATTAGCGCAAGCAAGTATTTATTGTTTAGACGGAAGTATTCACAGATAATTCATCTTGCTGGATAGTAGACAGTGTACAGTACAGTTGGTGAAAATCTTGGCAGCCATTCCGTAATAATGCCAGAGTGGCTCAGTAAAACCAAGGAGAGTACACAGACATAAATGGCTGTGGGCAAGAGCTCTCAGAATGTTCCTTAAAGGGACAGCTAAACACTGTCACATGCACTAAAAATTCTACATAGTTTTTCTTTCCCTGCTGAATAAAAAAAATGTGTAAGGAATGCTAAGAGCGGGTAACTTTAAAATGTCTAGCATTTTTCAGAAAAACATTTCATGATGCAGAATTGTGGTAGTTTTTCACTATTTTGAAAACCCTTGACACACCCGCACAAAGTACTTCTTCTCTTTTTTACACATTTAAAGTTTTGGTCTTTGTTACATAAGCATGTTGTAGATCATGTGCATTATCATTATCATTTATGCCATATTACACTGATTGAGGAGCAGTTTTATTCAACAGAAATGTATCAAACCTTCCATCGCAGGCATTTGTTGGTATTTCTCTGGAGTAGATACTGCTTCCAGTTTGTGGCTCAGAAGTTCTGAATCCATAAACATGCAACTAACAAAAGGACACCAGCAATGGGAGTATTCCTAGTTCTCTTGTGACAAGTGTTTTAAAAGTCTAAGACAATGACCTGGTCCACCTATCCTGCTTATGCAGTAAGGGTTCCATTAAAAGAGAAGTATGGAGTATAAAAAAAAGAAAAACTTTATACTCAGGTGGATGGCGCATCAGTTTGATGCTGCCTCTCTCTCGGCCACGTCTGCACTGAGAACTTACGATCAAACACCACTGATCGCTCAGTTCTCCCTTACCCTCTGCTCCGTCAGTCACTGGCTCACTGCTCTGCCCCTCCAGCGCTCACTGGGGAGGGGAGGGAGCAGTTGGCTCGCAGCAGCCCAGTTGAGAGGCTGAGCCAGCTGTGGATCCAGGCATCTGAGTGGATCCTGACTGTAAAGTCGGGATCTTTCCCAAGCCTGCTGTTGGCTGAAAACTGATCACAGGAGTACATACCTGTGATCCTTAGGTGATATAGGGCCAAAAAAGCTTTAGCCATACTTCTTTTTTAAGGCTACATTTACACAAGGGACAGTTTGCTGCATACAGAGGCAACTAAAAGCTGTTTAGCTGTGGCCAGTTTGTGTACGGCCATAAACTCTGCAGAAACTCTGTCCCTGGAGGCGCACTGTGTGCGTCCAAGGTTGGTCAGCGGTCCTATTCGCATGTAATTTCTCAGATGAGCATTACATGCAAACAGTGGCAGTGGAGGCCATTGATTTGTATAGAGTATAAATCTGACAGTTGCCAATGATAGTTGCTGCTGCTGTTTAGACACATGCAACATTTAGATCTGTTGCCCATGTGAGTGCAGCCCAAGTGCATGCAGAGTGTCATCCAATGGTTTTTGCTTCAAAGTGTAAGTTTTTAATAAGGAAATGTTGTCCTCCTGGTTTAGAGTCTATTGTGACTTCTGTTCCCTTTTTCTTATGATTGGTAAGATTTTCTTCAGTCAGGAGAGAAAGTACTGGGGGTGGGAGGTTAAGCCAGCTGACTTTCGGCCAGTGTGTTCAGCAGCCTGGAAAACCAGCAGCTGATCAGCATCCAATCCTGACCAGTGTGTTCTGGCGGAGGGCAGTCCCACTGTCAGAACAAATTGGCTCGGCAGGGAGACCCTGTACTAACATTGCATAGTTAGCACTGCAAGCGCCTCAGTTTTTTTTCATTGAGCCCGCTGAGTTGAACCATAAATATTTAGTGTGTACCAGGCTTTGGCTGTCATTTTGAATGTGATATTCTGTGCAGATAGTGCTAGATTGGACTGCGGGAAGGAGGTCCCTACTTTAGCACCATATATAGGGGAGAGAGAGTGGTTGCGATTTTAAGGTGACCCCGGGTACCGTTTTTTTTTTTTTTGTTTTTTTTTTAAACTTCTGTTGGAGGAGATAGAGGTGTGGGTTGTTGAGGTGAAAATAAAGAGTTAATGGAGAACTGTTACTGTAATGCTGTAACTGATAACCCTTCTTTTCTATGTAGTCCAATAGTGTGAACATCCAATCATTGCTATGACTATGAAAGGTGTATGTGGATGGACAGGTTCTGGATGAAAGATGGTGCTACAAAGCAAGTGTGTGTGTGAGAAGAATACTTGGGGAATACAGCCACCTTAAAGCGGTATTGAAACTCAAATAAAATGGTCCTTTTAAGAGCTATGGGCGAAAGTGACGTTTTGGCATCACTTCCCCCCTGCAATGATATGGAGACGGGGGAGGGGGGGCATCTTCCCCTCGCTCATCTCCATGTCAGGCCACAGGAAGGATCCGATCGCCTCCGCTGCTACCAATGGCTCCGGATCACGGTGGAGGGCCTCGCCGATAAAAAAAAAAAAGTGATCTTGCGGCGAATCCGCCACAGAGACCACTTTTATCTTAAACCGGACCGCTCACTGAAGAAGAGGATACTGGGATTATGGCAGCTAGCTTCTGCCATAACAACGATACCCTCCTTCAAAGTACTGACGTATAACGACGGTGGGCGCTCCGGAAGTGTTTAAAAATTAAATGTGCCCACAGATGGTTTATGCCATAATGTGCTAGTGTGCACCCGATATTAGCACATTATGACAGACTTACTTGAATGTGTCCTCCAGTGCTGCCCTGTCACCTTTCCCTTGAGTCCCAGCAGCTTCCATCTTCACCTGGTCTTCCTTCCAGGTTCCTTCTCTTTGGCCACTTGAAAGGTTGGGCGCAATGCGCACGTGAGTCACATCACCAAGGCACAGATCAGTTGCCATAAATAAAAGCTGAGATAAACTTGTGCGGCTCAGTGTACATGACAGCTGAAAAAGTAGGGGATGCATTTTTGAAAGAAGAGACCGATAACCTCTTTTGTCATTATGAAAAGAGCAGTTTCTCTTTCCAGGGGTCTTCAGTTTATGAGTGAATTGGGTGCAGGTAGCTGACCACTGTCCCTGAAATTTGGGACCCAAAGTTGAGCCCTGGAGTAAAAAGTAATATTTTACACAAATGAACTTTTGTGTGATAACTGGTATTGTTGTCAGTTAACCCTGCCTGGTGTACGTGAGGGGCATCCACCCTATTATGGAAGCTGTAAAGGAAAGAGGGCCAACACAGCTCTCATGTGACACACGCTCATGGTTATTTGACATCGCAGATTTCTCTAGCACTGATCCTCAGCAATTTCAATTTGCAGCTTTGCCATGAATAAAAAGTAGTAGTAGTAGTTGGGGTCCAGTAAGGGATGGTGCCTGGATCCAAAATTTGCACAGGGGCCCATTTTTAGTGATGTCGTTGCCAGCTATACAGGGGCAGATTTGATAGATGAGCAGTATTTACCCTTACTATCAGTAGCATTGTAAGGATATTGCTCCCAAGCTGGAACATTTCACTAGCCAACTATATGCTAGGAGTAGGCTGGGCCACATGCTTTGCATTGTCTAGTTATCACTAGTGATGCTTGAGCCACTAATGTAGACAAAGCCACATAGAGACAGCTTTATAGGACATTTTGGGGTTTCTTTACTAAAACTGGAGAGTGCAAAATGTGGTGCAACTCTGCATAAAGACCAGTCAGCTTCCGGCTTTTATTGCCAAACCTTAATTGAACAAGCTGAAGTTGGAAGCTGATTGGCTACCATGCACAACGGCACCAGATCCTGAGTGCTCCAGTTTTCATAAATATATCCCTTTATGTCAACCATAAAGGCATCAAGGTAAAAGTAGAAAAATTATTCTGCATTCTTTTAAAAAATAGCCTGTCAGTTGCTTGAATGTTGCCCTGAAACGTCATAAAACATAAAATGTTTAGGAAGAGTTGCCTCAGTTAGTACATGTCTGTCCCCAGATGGAGTTTAGTCATTAGGTTTTCACTGATTTTGTCTGTTCTTGGCTGCGTGGTTGCTTGGCTCAACTGTACTTCAGAAATCTCTGGCTTGTTCAATTCTAATTAACATCAAGATGAATAATTAACACATGCCTACAATGAAAGTCAGTAGGTAATAATAACTATATTTTACACATTTCTGTCGGTATTGGATACCGGGGAAAGTGTGATCTTCGAACAGGACTATAAACAGAAGCTGTGAACTGAAAACTAGACATACCTTGGTACATAAAGATCATGAAAGGTTTAGAATCATTGTCTCAAATAAATTGGTCACAGGTCAACTAAATGGTCAGAACTAGTCATTCAAATATAGTTTCTGCCCACAACTATATTTATTTTTTTGTCTGGAGAGAAGCAGGGGTGTGAGATTATATATTTCCAACCATAATAGAGATGTCTATTGCTGGTCCCTCTGATGTCATCCCTCCCTACTTGCTCCTGTATGTGAAATTGTATGTTACATTTTTTAAAAGGAAATCAATAGGTATGTGTGTGTGTGTGTATGTGTCTGTATATGTGTCTGTATGTGTATATATATATATATATATATATATATGTATGTGTGTGTGTGTTTCACACCCAACTCCAGCTTAGGTTAAAATTGAGGAAATGTCAGTCCCTGGCTGCTCTAAAATCTGTGATCTCTGCCCTTCTGCAAATCCCAACCCCCCCAACCCACATACACACCCTTATTCAATGGTTAATGAGACCCAGCATCATCCAAACCATGTCCTATGGTTTATGACAGCCTACAGTAGTTACAGTATCTATTAAGAGGTTAAGAGGCAGAGTGGGGTTTTAACATATACCTTTAAGGTAAATATAGGTATACTTTTAAGGGGTCTATTTATTGCACTTGCTGTCGGAATGTCAGAGGTATTTGTGCATGCAGAACGAGATGTGACCGTAATTATTGTTAAAGAATAATGCCTGTATCTTCAGCTCCATCTAGTGGTGAAAATGTTGTATAGTTTTCTCATTAAGGTGTTTCAGAAAACTATATAGCATTTTGGCTCTAGATGAAGCTTAAAGTGGAGTGCCAGTCATTTCTGTGTTTAGCAAACGTGAACAGCTACAAAAAGTGTAGCTGCTGACTTTTAGTAAACACACACTCACCTGTCTCAAGATGCAGCCGCCCAAAGCCTTGCTTCTCTCCTCCTCTGAGGCGCCGGCATTGTAAGTGTGGGCACCCAGGTGTGACAGCTTGTGGCTTCACAGCTGGATGCGCACTATGCATGCGCTAGTCGCTCTGCGCATCCTGGATGGCCGGGCAATCTTCGGGGACATGTGACGTGTCCCAGAAGATTGGAGGGAGGGGGAGAGGAAAAGTGGGAGCTGGGTACCTGTCAAAACTAGGTACCTGCCCCCCCCCCCCCCACACACACACACCAGAAAGAATTACATGCCAAATGTGGCATGTCAGGGGGTCAGAAGTCCTCAAATTGGAAGTTCCACTTTTGGGTGGAACTAAGCTTTAATTCTCATTACATGCTATATAATGGTGTACATAATCACAAAGCCACTAAAAGGATTTGTTGTGTGCATAGTGAAATATACCTGGTTGATCCTGCCATCAGCTGTCTCTCCCATCTTCTTTGTCCCCATTGCAGCCTCAGATTGTGTGGACCAGCTGTTGTCATCTACTGAGCATACTCCTAGTTTCAGTTCCCTTCTAAGTTCTTAATTTCCTCCCTTTCCTTTTATGTGCAACCCACATGACTACATGTATACAAAGCGTATAAATATATACAAAGCGGTAAATGACACCCCCCCCTTCCTCCTTTTCCTCCTCCGTGTCCTCCTCAATGCTTAGTTTTACTATAAATCAGTATTAAATATATCAAATGTAATTGCTAATATCTGTAAAAGAAAAAAGCCCTTGGATACAGATGCCATCTGAACAAAATGAGTTAGTCATCTTTGACTCTGTCTACACCATATTAATGCACACATTTGATGTTCAGTAAAGATTTGAGAGCTGCAAAATCTTTTTTAATGATTTAATTTGAATTGCTCTTCTGAAACCGATTTTATTTTATTTAGTCATGTGACTGGTACAGCACCAAATAGTGCTGGCCCAACAGACTCCTATTACAGTAATAGAAGCCCCTCCCGAAGATCTTTCCCTGCAGATGCCAAAGAACAGAGAAAGACCACGTGGCCACACAACAGTGCTACAGAAATAATGTACTTGGAAGATTTAAAAAAAACAAAAAACAACAAAATACAGTGGTATACGCCTTGCTAGTACCGGGTTGGATCCCCTTTTGCCTTCAGAACTGTCTTAATTCTTTATGGCATAGATTCAACAAGGTGTTGGAAACATTCCTCAGAGATTTTGGTCCATATTGATATATATATATCTATCCATATTGATATGATAGCATCACACAGTTGCTGCAGATTTGTCAGCTGCACATCCATGATGCAAATCTCCCAAGGATGCTCTATTGGATTGAGATCTGGTGACTGTGGAGACCATTAGAGTACATACAGTGAGATCATTGCCAGGTTCAAGAAACTAGTTTTGAGATGATTTGAGCTCTGTGACATGGTGCATTATCCTGCTGTAAGTAGCCACCAGAAGACGGGCACACTGTAGTCATAAAGGGATGCACATGGTCAGCTGCAATACTCTGATAGACCGTGGCATTTAAACAATGCTCAATTGGTACTAAGGTGCCAAAAGTGTGCCAAGAAAATATCCTCCACACCATTACACCATCACCAGCCTGAACCATTGATACAAGGCAGGATGGGTCCATGCTTTCATGTTGTTTCCGCCAAATTCTGATCCTACCATCTGAATGTCGCAGCTGAAGTCGAGACTCGTCAGACCAGGCAACGTTTTTCCAATCTTAGCTGACAGGAGTGTCACCTGGTGTGATCTTCTGCTGCTGTAGCCCATCTGCCTCCAGGTTTGATTTGTTGTGTGCTCAGAGATGGTATTCTGCATACCTTGGTTGTAACGAGTGATTATTTGAGTTACTGTTGCCTTTCTATCATCTCAAACCACTCTGCCCATTCTGCTTTGACCTCTGACATCAACAAGGCATTTTTGTTCACACGACTGCCGCTCACTGGATATTTTCTTTTTTTTTTTTTTGAGCTTTCTCAGTAAATAGTCTCAGCGGCAGAAGCTGTGTGTAGGAGAGCACCGACAATGGCTGTGAAATGGCTGGGAAGTGAGGACACCAATAGACTAAGTGGTTTCCGTTGTGAGCTGCCGCTCATTCCACGCTGAACCTGCCGCTGACAGCTGTTGTTGGGACCAAACCGAATCGGCTTCAGAATAGGTAAGTATAGCGATATTTGCTTTACAGGGTTAGAGAGATTAGGTTTAAAATGTGGCAGAGAGCAGGTTTAACATTAATTAGGTTTTGCCTGAACAATTTCTCCCAAATTCTCCGAGGCCTAGTCCGATACCTGGACACTCATGGATGATTGGTGCGGTGGCAAGGGAAGTTATGATCACTGATCTCCCTGTGTGGCTTTCAATAAATCAGCATAAAGTCACTTCTCCTCTCCTCTCCTCTCTGCAGCTTTCAGCTCTTCGGTGTCCTCCTCTGTGCTCCTCCGTGGACCCCCCCCATCCCCCTCCGTGTGCTCCTCAGGTCCCGCCCCCCCCCCCGCCACACATCTTTTAGGATGGAGAGTGGAGGAAGGAGCTGGTAAAAGTAAAATTGTAAAAATAGTAAAATTTACACTGACTGTCCGCTATCTATCTATCTATCTATCTATCTATCTATCTATCTATCTATCTATCTATCTATCTATCTATCTATCTATCTATCTATCTATCTATCTATCTATCTATCTATCTATCTATCTATCTATCTATCTATCTATCATTGTAAAAATAATAATAAACTACTGACACAGTTCACGCCTCATCAGTGCTGCATATCAGTGCCACTATCACATGACATTAAAAAAAAAAGTATCGGTAATCGGTATAAGCGAGTACTTGAAAAAATGTATCTGTACTTGGTCTTAAAAAAGTGGTATCGGTGCAACCCTAATATAGACGAAATAATACAGAAAATTTTGAAAAAAATCCAATATTTTCTACTTTCTGTTATAAAACATATCCAATAAAATCTAATTTCTTCATAGATTTAGGCCAAACTGTATTCTGCTACATGTCTTTGGTAAAAACCAAACTGTTTTTTTGGGGACATTATACTATTGGGGACACTAGTAATAGTTCTGATTGTGATCAAGATACTGACCCATACAGACACTATGCTAGAAATGGCGCTGATCAGCGACTTAACGTGTGACTCTGTTGGTTTGGCAGGCAATTTGCCGCTAACTGGCACTGGCTGGGAGGCACACTAACTGACACTGACATTTTCTAGTGACACAAATACAGCGATCAGTGAAAATACTGTACTAATGACACTGGGTGGGTGACAGGAGTGATTAGTAGGGCATTCAAGGGGTTAACTGTGTGCCTAAGTGTATGCAAGTGTGTGTGTGCTGCTTTTACTTACAGATCTGGCTGGAGTCTCGCTTTGCTTTTAGTTTTGAATGGTAACTTTAGGCAGGGATAAATCTAGCTAGAATCTGTTGTGTTTATAAACATACAGATCTCTGTGCTGTGATTGGCCACAGCTGATCAGCAGGTATACAGCCCAAATCATTGGCTGTAACCCGCTGATAAACTCGTGCTGTATCCAGTCACAGCACAGGTCAGCAGGGTGCGAGAAGTGCCTCTGAACCAGGAAGCTCACCGTGATGTACGGGGTAGGCTGCGGTGCCTGGTGGTCCTGCTAGCTGCAAAGCTTGCCATGCACATATAGACAGACCCTAAAAGATTCTTCACTCCATTTTATACATATCTCTCTTTTACTGGTGGTTGTATTTTGACAGCCAGCCCTGCTGAACAGCTGTTGCATCTGATTGGATGCAGTTGCTGTTAGGTTTACAATTTTTCTCCCGGTTCTTCCGTTTTTCAGTTGACTGCTGTTGGGTGTGAGACAGGCTACAAGGCCACCCACTTAATGAATTTCAGCCGGCTCCATGTATGGTGAGCTTTACACTGAGCTAATTTTTTTTTTTTTTAAGAAAAAAATCTGTTTTGATTAGAGAAGTACAACCTATCTAGCTGCAACACTAGCCATTTGATATGTTATGTTAATTAATAATCACCTCTCCATTTTAATAAACACCCATAATTTTTTTCAAAAACTGACAAAAATTCAGATTTTGCTTTCTTAAAACTATGACCAACACTGGACTTGTGTACACTGTTTGCGTAGAAGACTCCCCCAGATATGTAATCCCATGCTGAAATGGCGATTTGCTTTTTCCAGGCATTTTTCTTATGATAGCCCTGGAACTAATGTTGTGATTAGGGAGACGCTCTTGGCTAGCTCACAGGAAGAGGAGGAAGTTCCTGCTACCTGTGAATCAGTTCTAACAGAAACACAGAATGTAAAAACAAAAATACATAATTAATCTGTGAAATCAATGATCAGGGAAGTATTTTTTTTCGTGCTACTACCCTGTTTCCCCGAAAATAAGACCTAGCGTGATTGTCGGTGATGGCTGCAATATAAGCCCTATCCCCCAAATAAGCCCTACCCTATTTCCCCGAAAATAAGCCCTACCCTATAAAGAAGACCTACAAGGACTTTAACTAGGGCTTATTTGGGGGGTAGGGCTTATATTGCAGCCATCACCGACAATCACGCTAGGTCTTATTTTCGGGGAAACAGGGTAGGCTGCCATTCTCGCACTTGATTATTAGGCCTCATGCACACTGGACGTTATAAAAATGGAGGCAGTGTTAGCTGTAGAAAGCTGTAGAATACGGTTTACAGCGTTTTTAGAGTAGCGTTTTTTAGCTGTTGCGTTTCTTAGTTTTTTTTTTGTTTTTTTTTAGTAAAACTGTACTCCCTTAAAAGCTTATGGCTTAAAAACACTGATAGACACAGAATAGCCAGGTTTTTCAGCTTTTATTAGAGTTAGAGCATTTTTACAGCTGAAAAACTCCTCTCAAAACCCACTAGTTCTTGGGGTTTTTTTCCAGCCAGAAAACGCCCCTGCCAAAAAATGCTGATAGCCTATGTGTACATGGGCACACAGGATAACATGCTGGGGAGAATATATATATGGCTGCAGAAAAAACACCTGAAGCCAAAAACAGCAGCTGTAAAAACGTCCAGTGTGCATGAGGCCCTAATATATATTATGTGTCCAGAGGTGATATGCATATGCTGGTTGCAGGTCAGTTTCCCACCCCAGAGCAAAGGAAGGGTAAAAAGAACACATGCACCTTTGAAAACTAATCTGCAGTGGCAGCTGATGGCGAAATTTCATATTTCCTTATTAAAGTTGTCTCACCATATCGAAGAAAGCAAGCCTCCAAAACCTGGTTACCTTAGCTGAATTCATACCAAAGGAATGTCATTACAAACTGACCAAGTTCACAAAAGGTCATGTTGCTTGCCAGAGGGTTGGTCATTTCCTCACATGTATATATATATACTACAGCTAAAACTTGGAATAATCAGTCTCACATCAGAGCTGCTATCATGCATGTGTCTAACAGTACAGGTTCCACTCAGAAAAGGCCTTGCCATGGTCGACCAAAGAAGTTGAGTGCACATGCTCCGTGTCATATCTAGAAGTTGTCTTTGGCAAATAGGAGAGCAGAGGTTGAAGGGGTGGGGGTGGGGTCACCCTCACAGTGCTCAGACCATACGCCACACACAAATTGGTCTGTATGGCTGTCGTCCCAGATGGAATCCTCTTTTAAAGATGATGCACAAGAAAGCCGGCAACCAGTTTGCTGAAGACACACAGACTAAAGACATGGATTACTGGAACCATGTCCTGTGGTCTGATGAGACCAAGATAAACTTATTGGGTTCAGATGGTGTCAAGCATGTGTGGTGGCAACCAGGTGAGGAGTACAAAGACAAGTGTGTCTTACCTACAGTCAAGCATGGTGGTGGGAGTGTCATGGTCTGAGGCTTCATGAGTGCTGCCGGCACTGGGGAGCTACAGTTCATTGAGGGAACCATGAATGCCAGCATGTACTGTGACATACTGAGGCAGAGCATGATCCCCTCCCTTTGGAGACTGGGCCGCAGGGCAGTATTCCAACATAACGACCCCAAACACCTCCAAGATGACCACTGCCTTGCTAAAGAAGCTGAGGGTAAAGGTGATGGGCTGGCCAAGCATATCTCCAGACCTAAACCCTATTGAGTATTTTTTTGGCATCCTCAAACAGAAGGTGGAGGAGCGCAATGTCTCTAAAATCCACCAGCTCTGATGTCATCATGGAGGAGTGGAAGAGGACTCCAGTGGCGACCAGTGAAGCTCTGGTGAACTCCATGCCCAAGAGGGTTAAGGCAGTGCTGGAAAATAATGGTGGCCACACAAAATATTGACACTTTGGGCCCAATTTGGACATTTTCACTTAGTGGTGTATTCACTTTTGTTGCCAGTGATTTAGAGAATTATGGCTGTGTGTTGAATTATTTTGAGGGGACAGCAAATTTACACTGTTGTACAAACTGTAAACTCACTACTTTACATTGTAGCAAAGTGTCATTTCTTCGGTGTTGCACATGAAAAGATATACTAAAATATTTACAAAAATGTGCGGGGTGTACTCACTTTTGTAACATACTGTACCTACAAGTGTTTGTGTGATCTCTTTGCACATTTTGAATACAACACGAAAAACCAAAACTATCACGTAGCTGTGATAAAACCGTAGCTCACATAATCCTGATCTGACACGTTTGTTTTCAGACACATTCTCTTTAATAGATGCATAGCCAACCACAAAAAATGTATACATGATGAATTCTTGCAAGTAAACCACCTGGACTGACTGTAAAAATTAGCTTGTGTCAATGTTGTTGTTTTGTGGAAATGCTCTGAGTGTGACATATTCCGAAGCGTTGCCATTTTGCATACTTAAATACTAATTTCTTAACTATGTGTAATTACTGTTACAGATGGAGCTTCAAGCTGTTACACACTAGTACCTAAGCTGAAAATAAAATTTGAGATAAGAAATTCAGCTTTACGCTAAAGCAAATAAAGGGATAAGTGAATAGTGTGTCGTATGCTTTAACTCTTTGGTACTTATTTCATAAAGAACAGCAATAACTCCTAGCACAATATCAGAGATTGCATTACATTAGTCCGTTAAAACCAGACTCAGGCTAACTGCTGTGCTATTTTTTTTCCATGGCTTTGGCAGACAAAGACTGGGGCAACTAGTAAGATCATTGGCTTTGTATCTACCTTCCACTTCCAATTTTCTGACTTTTCCCTGCATTTGTGTTGACTAAAGCCAGGGAAACCTGCAGTGTGTTAATTACGTAACATATTTGACAGTTCTTCTCTCTAGCCCTCTCCAAGCAAGCTCATGTTTTTTTTTTCACATTTGTCCATGTCTCTTACAGAAGGTTGACAATTTGTTCCACACCAGTAACTGTTGTGTATGTTAAGATTATGTGTGGTATTTTTATGGAATTTCAGCAATTAAAAGCAACAACCAGATATGTATCCTGGTAACCTTTACACACAAGCAATAGATGCTAAAGCATATTCAATATCTTTGTAGCAAACATGCATAATGCTTTGCATCCCTCTTGACAGTTACGGCATTTCCTGGGCTGGCTAGTTGCAGCAGATGTGCGGTTTGTATTTATTATAATGTGGTGCAGCAGTAAGCAAAGCTGAATATTTCAGAGTAGTTTTTGCAAGGATACGTTTAAAAGATTTTTTACATTGGGAAGGTGAGTCCCCGCATTTGACACCTTTGCCTCCATAATTACGGTTGTATGTCTTTTTTATTAGTAGTTCTGGGAACATAGTCATTTTTAAAGTGTAACTTTACTCTCTAAAATAAATTAACATTAAAGCGGGGGTTCACCCACACCGCCAAAAAAAAAAAAAAATATTAAAAGCCAGCAGCTACAAATACTGCAGCTGCTGACTTTTAATACATGGCCACTTACCTGTCCCAGGATCCATCGATGTCGGCAGGGGACGCAGAGAACCCGCTCGGTTCTCGGCAGCTACCGCCGCCATCCTAGGTTAGGGAATCAGGAAGTGAAGCGTTGCGGCTTCACTTCCCGGTTCCCTACTGCTCATGCTCGAGTCGCGCTGCGCGTCCCAAGTGGTCCCCGCTCTCTCCTGGGAGCTGTGTGTTTCCCAGGAGACAGCGCGGTGGGGACGGGAAGAGGCGTAGACTCCCATGGGAGTCTATGCCGGAAGTGGGTGCAAATACCTGTCTTAGACAGGTATCTGCACCCCCCTCCCCCCTGAAAGGTGCCAAATGTGACACCGGAGGGGGGGAGGGTTCCGAAAAGCGCAAGTTCCGTTTTTGTGTGGAACTCCGCTTTAACTATTTTTAATCCTCATGATGTTAGCGTTAGTAAACAGATAGGAATGTATATTGTACTAACTGTTGCTTCTTTGTCTCTGGCCTAGGCCAAATTGAAGCCATTCATGGCCCAAAGTCTTGAAATACTAGGGGAATTTTTTGTGATTTTTCCAACAAAATAAAGCACAGAGACATGGGCGGATGGGTGAGTTTGCTTTGAATGTTAAATCACATTTTCAGTTTGAGGTGCTCAAATACAGTTCAGGTTTGCTTTAAAGAAAAAAAAAAATCATTAGGTTCAACCTGTTTGACGCTGTGGGGTGCATTTACTAAAACTGGAGAGTGCAAAATTTGGTGCAGCTGTGCATGGTAGCCAATCGGCTTCTAACTTCAGAATGTTCAATTAAGCTTTGACAAAAAAAAAAAAAACCCTGGAAGCTGATTGGTTTCTATGAAGAGCTGCGCTAGCATTTTTGGAGCTTTCCATCTTCCCTTAGCTACAGCAGTCTGCCAACTGTTTTCATGTATTTCTTTGCTGAGAATTTCTTAATGATTGATATTGACACAATAATGTGAAAAATCTGGTGGAAAGAAACAAAATTGCCTTCAGTAGGGTTAGCATTTTTGTTGTAATCCGTTCGGCTCAGAAGAAGGAAAAGCAAAAAAAAAAAAAAAAAAAGAAAACCTTATTGAAGTTAAAATGCCAGTTTATCTTCAATACCCTATCTTTTTTCTTCTGTTTTGAGCTTTTCCCCAATGTTTACTTGTATTTACGATATGCATTACTATGGCCTAGAAGCATGATGTAGCCTTTATCTGTCTTTCTTTCTGTTTAACTGTCAAATTTCTTCTAATTTATCAAAAATGCCCCATGAACTCAAGAAGGTGGTTGAGTATGCAGTGATTATC
This sequence comes from Lithobates clamitans, assembly GCA_037952925.1. NCBI lineage: Eukaryota > Metazoa > Chordata > Amphibia > Anura > Ranidae > Lithobates > Lithobates clamitans. Next base: position 2,191,909 of record JBBGZY010000065.1, read on the forward strand.
AGACCTTCCTCAGGCATATCTGTCTGCCATTATGTAGCTATACATAAACATTAGGCTCAAGTGAGCCTTTTTGTTCAGGCTGCAGGGGAATGGGGTAAATGCATGTAGACACCTTCCTGTCGCAGCTTATCACAGACAAACATACGTTTAAGTAAATTTGTCAGGAGAGAAATAAATAGGCTGCAGTTCTGGCCTGCTACTAAAAATGATAGTTGCCTGTCTATCTCTGGCTTCTTTACTTTTTACTCATGGACTAAAAGCATGCAACAAGGAAGTGTCAAAATTCCATAAGCCTATACTACTTCCAAGTAAGTGACTAAAAAGGCATTGAAACCATAGCTTCAGTATGATAGACGATGCAGAAATGGCAAGCTATATTACCCTCATGACGGCTGTACCTTAAAGTGACTTTGAGTGTAACCTAAAATAAAATAAGCCTGCTAGCAGTTATAAAGGGCAGGAACATAGATACAAATCTGTAGTAGCCTCCTCTGAGGGAAAGGAAAAGGATATGGCTGCATAACACCATCAATCCAACAATGATTTATTGTGTCAACATGAACTGCCACCAGGATATAGGACACAGAAAAGAGATGATGCGTTTCACACTTAACTCGTGCTTCTTCAAGTCCATGTTGACACAATAAATCGTTGTTGAAATGATGGTAGGGTGCAGCCGTATCCTTTTCCTTTTCCTCATATCGCAGTGGTGAGCCGGGGCTAGAACCCAGCCCATCTAATCCATTTGGATTATCATCACCTGGAGCAGCGTTTTCTTTCCCTGGATTTTTTTAGCCTCTTCTATGCTTGAATGGCTAGTCATTCTGATTAGACAAGCTCAGGCACTAGTTATTGTTAGTGTGAAAGCTTGCCACAACCCCTCCAGCACATTTCTAGTGGCCAGATGGGCTAGCCGCAGGTGGCACGTACTGGCCAGTGCATGCATGGCTGTATGCGCTTTTAGTCGTGGAAGCACCAGTGCTCCTTTACATCGGTGTTAACCGCACATGCATGTATAACGTATATCCCCAATGCATAAGTGTTGTTTTTGGGAAAATATCTCATATAAGTATGCTTGGATAAGCACCAATGCAAAAGTGCTTCAGCATTTACACAAATACATGTGCCTATATCTATGCACTTCCACTTGTGTTTCCTTCGGCCTGGCAAAATGCTGGAAGTTTCATGCTACGGCTCTAGTGGACCTGAAACATCGTTGTGCGTTATGCCGCTCTCTTTCTCTTTAGGTCCCGTATCAGATTTCAAAGACCGGTTTGATTTTTTTGGTTGTACACAACTTCTTAGTAGCCATTCTAATTTATTTTTTATTGTTTTTTTTAATTCTTATTTTTTGCATCAGGCCTTATATGTTTGAGAAAGCAGGGATCTTTGAGACTGAAGTGTACATGAAGGGCCAAATCAGATACATTTTTAACGCAATTTCACAATTTTTAAAAACACAAACCAAACTTTACACATCCATAGAACATTATACAAAATAAATAATAAAACACCCCTAAAATAACAAAACCCTAACCCGATCAGTTGCTTAACTAACTTAAAGGGGTTTTAAAGGCTTAAGAATTTTTACCTTCATGCATTCTATGCATGAAAGTAAAAAACCTGTGTGCAGTGGACTCCACAGCCCCACTAGTACTCACCTAAACTCCTTCTTGATCCAGCAATGTGCACAAGAGCTGAGCTGAGCTCTGGTATCTTATTCCACATTGGCTGAGACAGCAACTGGAGCCATTAGCTCCTGCTACTGTCAATCACAGCCAGTGAGCTAATGAGCATAAATTGGGGGTGGGGCCGAGCCATGGCTTTTTGTGGTATAGAGATGGTATAGAGATGGGCTCAGGAGCAAGCACGCACCAGTGCCCCCAGAGCAAGCAGCTTGCTTTTGGAGGGCACTGGGTAAAGAGGAGGAGGCAGGAGCGTTTGGTGGGGGACCCAAAAAGAGAAGATTCGGGGCTGCTCTGTGCAAAACTACTGAACAGAGCAGATAAGTATGACCTGTTGTGTTTTTTTTTGTTTTTTTTAATGAACCTTTAATGTTACTTTTAAGTTAATTTCACATTTATGGCTTTAATTGACTGTGGGAAAAAAGCCCTCCCTATATCTATTTGTTCTAACTCATTTTTCTATATTTGTCTGTCCGATGGTAATAATTCAAATAAGTGATAACCAGAAATGAATCAGTTATTTATTCTCTGCCCTACAGAGACAGCGTGACTCGTAATAATCTGCTAAGGAGTGGAGTTTATGATCCACTGTTTTCTATGCAGTGTGGATAATTTTCTGCAAAGCATCGGCTGTGGTACAATTTGGGTACCATACTAAAATACAGTACACCAATATGGTTTCAATTGATGAGCGATAGAAGGTCTATACTACTTTCTTCCCCAGACCATTCTTCCTAAGTACCCATTGAACCGATTTGGAAATCTGCCAATGTGTGGTACTATACTATGTTCTATGTGTTTCCTATGTTTTATACAGAGGATAGTAATTTTATGTTGATTTAATATTGTCAGATTGGGTTACTGGTCAATTGAGGGATTGTATGGTTTGAGATCTTAGGCTTCATGTACACTGCTGCTGGTAAACGGACGTTTAGGAGCAGTTGGGCTTTTATTCAGCTGCCCCTAAACTCTCCTCTGTTACTTGCGTTTAGCCATGTTTCGTTTACAGGCGTTTTTAATTTTTACATCAAACAAAGTTTTTATTGATCAACTGGTGCATACATGTTATGTTTGCTTAATCATATGAACTTGGTAACTAGTACATTGATTGTTATACATTCAGTACATATGATATTGAGTACATTGTGCTTGTCATGTTAAAATATTCCATATGTATACATTTAACACATAGAAACTACACATCGAGGCGCGCATCCTAGAAATCATTCCATACAAATTTTGTTTCATTATACACAGGTATCAGACTCTTGAAGCCAACGATCCCATATCTTATTGTACTTGGCAGGGCAGCCTCTATTAATATATATGCATTTCTTATACGGCAAGGTATTATTCACCTCCACCTTCCATTCCACTATTTTAGGAGGCGTTTGTCTCATCCATTTTTTGGCTATAACCTTTCTTGCTGCAAAGAGTGTTTCGTGGAGAAATGTTTTGGTATATTTGTCAATCGTGTCTGGAATTATACCCAGAAGGCATTGTTTTGGGTCTAGAGCTAGGGGTGTGCCCATTGTATCGTGCAGAAATGTCACAATTTGTTCCCATAAGCCTTGTATCTTAGGACATGTCCAGATCAAATGGAAAAAAGTGCCTGTATCTGTCCCACACATCAGACACGTAGTAGATTGTGTACGTTAGTATCTTGCCACTCTAATGGGTGTGAGATATGCCCTGTGAAGAATGTAAAGCTGCGACAGACGGTCTGATAATTTGGGGGACACAGCCCTACAAGACTCCAGTGCCTCCCCCCACTCCTCATCCTCTATTGGTCCCACTTCTCTTTCCCATCTTGGTTTGAGATCATATGCTATTTTAGTAGAGATGGGGGTTGAGAGCATGTTATAGAAAGCTGAAATCAGTTTATGGGGGTCTGTACTCTTAATTACTGCCATAAGGACATTAGGTGTAGGGTTTGGGAGGGAGTCAGGAAATCTAAAGAACATCTGGTTCTGAACTGTAAATTCTTCTTTAAGCGAGTCAAAGGTTTTAAGATGTCCGTCTTTTAGTAGGTGATGCAGATAAAATATTCCCTGCATGGACCATAAAAAGGTGTCATGATTTTTGTTGAATTCAGGAAGGTTCTTGTTGTGCCATACAGGCGTGTAATCATTGAACCGTGGAATTTCAAGTTTAGTGGTGGCTAAGTCCCATATTTTCCTGTAATGATAGATCATGGTATGTCTATTTTCTCCTAGTTCCATCCCCCCCGAGCCTGATGCTATTGCATATATCGAATTCTTGGTGTGTTGTGCCCACTTTGGACATAGAAGCGTGAGAAACCTCTCACTATCTGTTTTACCTAGGTGGAAAAGTTGTGACAGTTGTGATGCATTGTAATACAGGTTAAAGTCAGGAAGAGCTGTGCCACCAAGATCAGTCGGGTTCTTGAGAGCTTGCCATGCTAGTTTGTGTCTATTGGTACCCCACACAAACGGCTTGAGAAGGGACTCTAAAGATTTGAAATGTTTCAGGGGTAAGTAAACTGGAGTATGCCAGAGAACATACAGTATTTTGGAGAGTAAAATCATTTTAATCACATTTATGCGACCCCAGGTCCCAAGAGGTAGTTTGGACCAAACCCGTACTTTATTTTTAACCATGGAAATAAGAGGATCTATATTGAGGGATACATAGTCCACAGGGAATCTAGATATATGGATCCCTAGATATTTAATAACATTAACTCTCTGAAGCAATAGTTTGGCTTGGGATTCTGGGGGTGGGAAGCTATCAATAGGTAGAATTTTGGACTTATCCCAATTGATTTTCAGTCCTGAAAATATTCCGAATTGTTCGATCGTGTGGAGTGCGGTACATAGTGATGGGCCCGAATCCGCTAAATATAGTAGTGTGTCATCTGCATACATACTGATTTTTTCAATTAAAGAGCCCAGTCTTAGTCCTTTAATCTCCGGGTTCGCTCGGATGGATATCGCCAGGGGTTCTGCCGCAAGGGCATACAATAATGGGGATAAGGGGCAGCCTTGCCTCGTGCCTCTGCTGAGGTCAAACATCTGAGACGACCACCCATTAGCCACCACCCTGTTGGAAGAAATCTTTGGGAATACAAATATGGGAGTGACTTAGGACATGAAGAAAGACTGGAAGGAATTTCATTTTGAGTAGGTTAATCTTGCCAATGAGAGACAGAGGCAGAATATTCCAGGCTGGCAATTTTGATTTGAGCTGAGTGGATAACGAATATAGGTTTATTGTAGCGAAGTCCGTGACACCTAGGGGTAATGGTAATACCCAGGTATCGGATAGAGGTGGCCCATGTCAATGGAAAGGAGGGATCTGCCTGCAGTTTGGCCTGTGGGTCAATAGGTAGAGCCTGAGATTCGTCGCAGTTGGCTCTAACTTTGGATAGTCTGGAAAGTTCAGAAATAATATTTAGTGCTGAACGAAGTGAAGGGTCCTGGTTCATTGAGAAAAAGCATAAGATCATCCGCGTATAGTGCAAGTTTTTCAACAATACTGCCTACCTGTATACCCTTAACTGAGACTGAATTTCTGAGAGCTGTGGCTAGGGGCTCCCTAACCAGGGCAAAAAGAAATGGGGAGAGGAGGGCAGTCCTGTCTGGTGCCCCTCTCTACCGGGAAAGGATTGGAGAGCATTCTTCCCAATTTAATTTGCTACCGGGGATTTGTACAGAATACCTATCCATTTACAGAAGGAGGGACCAAATCCAAAAGCTTGAAAGACTGATATACATTTCCAAGTTACCATATCAAAAGCTTTTTCAATATCTAAAGCTATCATTACTCGAGATTGGGACTAGGAGTGGCGGAGATGCAAATGGGTTAATACTCCTTCGTAAGTTGATATCCGTGGATTTTCACGGCATGAATCTGGACTGATCTATATCAACTAATTTAGGCAGAACTGTAACCAACCTAGCAGCAAGGACCTTGTCCACAATTTTAAGATCGTAGTTTAAAAAGGAGATAGGCCTATAGGAGGCGCAGCATTTGGTGTCCTTACCTGGTTTTGGAATGAGTATAATGTGGGCACCATACATAGTGGATGGCAGGGAATTATCCTCTAAACAATGAGAAAACAGTTGTTGGAGTTTAGGAGCTAAAATCTCGGCATATCTCTTGTACCAGTCTCCTGGGAGACCGTCCGGGTCAGGGGTTTTTGAAGGGGGAAGAGAAGCTATAGCCAGCTCTATCTCTGGAGTTGTTATTGGAGCATCTAGAGCCTCTACCTCCTCAGAGGACAAGGTGCACAGTGGTAGTTTTTGCAGTTCAGAGCGAATGGCCTCTAAAGTGAGGCATCGACATTGATGATATTCACTAAAAAAGGAATAGAATTTGCAAAGGATTGCATCAGGGTCAGTAATGCTAACTCCTATCCCCCGAAATAAGCTCGGGAGCCACAGTTTGATAATGTGGGTCGGCCACAAGATTTTCCAGTAGCTATCCATTTTTGTTGCCTGTTTTAAAAATTCTACCGAATAATAGACGGACATCAACCTAGGTTAAAGTGGTATAGTGTAGAGTAACTTCCCTCCTGGCTTGTGCCAGTTGTAGATAATTGGCTGGTATGGGAGACCCTGCAAAAGAGGCAGAAGCATCAGCATCAAAATACTCTAGTCTAAGGGTTTCTGAATTACAATCCGTCCTGACGGCTTTGATGGGCGAAATATAGGAACCTCGGCTTGTGGCCTTGAAGGCATCCCGCACCACCCCTGCAGAAGCAGTGTTCGTATTGAGAGACCAATAAGATTCTATTTGCGGGGAAATTAGTTCAGCCCCACTGTCATTGTAAATCCATCGGGGAGCCAGTCTCCAGGTATCTGTATCTTTCCGGTTTCCCAACAGGAGGCACAGTTCAAGCAGGGAATGGTCAGAGACCTGCTGGGCGATACGAGGCCTCGGATATTTTTGAGAGCACCTGAGCGCTACCAAAGGCTAGATCAATTCTGGAGCCTGGTCTGTGGGCTGTGGATTAATGTGAGAAAGCCTTGGAGTCAGTGTGTTTCCATCTCCACAGCTCTGTAATAGCGAACGTGTCTGCCCAGTTGGCGAGATCAGGAGAAGCAGCACGTTGGGGGTTGAAAAAGTCTAGGGTGGGTTCAAGGATGGAATTAAAGTCCCCTGCAAAAAGAATGTGTGTAGAAGGGAGAGAAGCTAGTTTCTCGTAGATGTAAAAAATGCTCACCAAGCATCACAGGTATCTCAAGCAGGACAATCTTCTCTACGAAGGGTTAAGAGCCAGTTGTCAGCATCTTCAGGCGAATCAAAGAATATCACTGACTCCCCCATGCGGGACTCTGAGGCGACTAGGGTACAGCATGCTGTATGGCAAGGCTCGACAAACCCCGGGCGCCAGGTCGCATTTGTGGTGGCCGTTGGTATGACAACACAACCAGCAATGCTAATGCAATGCTAATGGAGCTTCCCCTCCCTGTTTTCACTGCCCGCCCATCTCCTTCCCAAAGTGGAGATGAGAAGGAAGTGATTTCGGGCGTCATCTGGCGCCTTTTGCCTAATGGTGAGTGTGAGGATAGCCTTTTTTTTTTGTAATAGCTTTAATTTATATATATATATATATATATATATATATATATATATATATATATATATATATATATATATATATATATTTTTTTTTTTTTTTTTTTAAGTAAAAACTGTTTATTTTTTTCTTAATTAAAATGAATTTATTTGTCATCTGCCTGCTTGGCCCCTTTCACACGGGCTGTCTGATCAGGTTCGCCTGTCAGTTTTTCAGGCAGACTTGATCGGACCCTTAGAGCCCTTTCACACCGAGCCCCGGGGGGCGTCGGCGGTAAAGCGGCGCTATTTTTAGCACCGCTTTACCGTTGTTTTAGCGGCGCTATTCGGCCACTAGCGGGGCGGTCTTTCTGTGTAAATTTAAGGTTATTTCTTATATTGAAAATAAAGCTTTGTCGGTCGTTAAAAAAAAAAACTGGCTCCTAACTTTTTTAGCTGGCTCCTAGATTCCAAGCAAATTTGTCAAGCGCTGCTGTATGGGATACCTTTTTGGTGCGAAGTTTAGCTTGGACATCGTTAAACGACTTCCTTTTCTTCTGGAGTTCCGCTGAGAAGTCTGGGAACAGATGAACCACCGAGTTTTGGTAGGAGAGGTCTGGGGGTTTCCTGTCCTCACTCAGGATTCTATCTCTGAAGTTGAGGAACCGGACTAAGAAGGGTCTGGGGGGGTTCGTGGGATGCGACGGCCTGTTGGTACCCTGTGTGCATGCTCCACCACGTAGGTGGGAGAAAGATCAGTGAGACCCAATAGATCCCTAAAGAAAGATTCGGCAAATTCCGCTGCGGGCTCTCCCTCCAACCCCCCTGGCAGGCTCAGCACCCGGACATTGTTCCTGCACTGCCGATTTTTGGCATCATGCGATTTAGCTGTGAGTGCACAAATCGTTTGTTGCAGAGATTGCAGGAGCTGATCATGCCGAGCAGTAGTGTCTCACGTTGCCGCCACGTGAAACTCGGCTTCAGTGAGTCTGCCCCTGATTTTGTCCAAGTTATTGGATGTGCGGAGGAGGCGGCATCCTGTATTTGCCAGAGGAGAGGTTCATGCCAGATAGCTGAGCCTGCAGTTTGTGTGCCAAGATGACATCGGGACACGTGGCCGTGGGAGTCCCTGACTGCTTGTACTGTGTCTGGGCAGATGAGTGATGCTTAGAAGGCATCGCTGGACGCACCAGGACCCGCTGGAGCGGACAGGTAGCTTTATGGGCTAAGATCACTGGAGATGGGGCAAAGGAGAGTAGGATTAGGCAGGATTACCACGGAGCTCTCTCCTCAGTTGTCCGTCCTGCTCTACATCCGGCCATGCCTCTGCTCGTTTACAGGTGGTTTTAATGGAGATACATTTTTGACTATTTGCAAAAAAAAATTCTAAACGTAAACGTGGAAAAACTGAAGTTTTTAAACGTCGGATACTATCAAGTTAAATCGTTCAGGAGAGGTTTTAAAACGTCCTGTGTACATTAAGGCTTCATGTACACTGCTGCTGCTAAACGGACGTTTAGGAGCAGTTGATGATGCGGCTCTTTAACCATGTGATCGGCTGTGTCCAATCACAGCCGGTCACATGTAAATGCGGAAGTGACATTTATCGGCTCTTCTCGCCTCACACTGACAGTGTGTGTGGCGAGGAGAGACGATCAGCGGCATCTCCTTGCAGGGGAGACCAGGACAGGTAATCGGGGCACTGATCATCAGTGCCCTGATTACAGGAGAGCCGATCAGTGACACCAATCAGTGCCCATTAGTGATTGCAGTCAATGCTACCTTTCAGTGCCTGCTCATCAGTGCCCATCAGTGTGGCATATTGGTGCCTCCTCATCAGTGCAACCTAATCTGTGCTCATCAGTACCGCCTCATCAGCGCACATCAGTAAAGGAGAAAAGTTACTTATTTACTAAATTTACTGACAGAAACTAAGAAAAACTTTTATTTTTTTTTTTAATTTTCTGTCTTTCTTTTTTTCTTTTTTTTTTTTTTTTTGGGAAAACAATAAATAAAATGAATGAACCCAGCGGTGATTAACTACCACCAAAAGAAAACTCTATTTGTGTGAAAAAAAAGCATAAAAGTTTCACTTGGGTACAGTGTTGCATGACCCCACAATTGTCATTCAGTGTGTGAGAGCGCTGGGCAGGAAGCGGGTGAAAGTGCCCAGTAGGCAAGGGGTAAAGATACATTTTTATTATGTACTTCAAACAAGACAAGAAATCTTACAAAAAAGGAATGATGATACAATACTCAAAAGTGCATCCGTTTTTTTTTTTTTTTAAATAACAAACGTGTTATTCTTACCTTCTCTGTGCAGTTGGTTTTACACAGAGAAGCCCAGATCCTCCTCTTCTCGGGTCCCTCTTTGCTGCTCCTAGTCCCTCCCTCCTTTTGAGTGCCCCTCAGCCAGCATCTTGCTACAAGGGTCATCCAAGCTGAGTCAGAGCTCCGTGTATCCATTCAGACACGCAGCCCTGGCCTGGACCCACCCCTCTCTACCCTGATTGACTGACTTTGACAGCCACAGGATCCAATAACGGCGCTGCTCTGTCTCAGCCATTCAGGAGGCGTGTACTGGATGCCTGAGGGGATCGTGGACATTGCTGCAGAGAGAAGGTGCTCAGGTAGGTTAATGGGGGGGGGGGGGGGTGCTGGGGAGGCTGCTACACACAGAAGGTTTTTTTATCCTGAATGCATTAAGATAAAAAACCTTCTGCCTTTACAACTCCTTTAACGCTGTACAATCAGAGCAGAATTAGTTAGAGCATACTGCAAGTAACTATAAATGAGAACAAAGTTTATTCAGCATGTAATAAAAATGTAGCAACTATACCAAAAATATCTACCTATTGGGGGAAAAACCCCTTTAATGGAAATGCCTGCCATAGCAGTATGCTGTGTAGACCTAAGATTTCGATATCTCAAGACATTGTTCACGTTCTTAGTATTTTCCAGGGTAGAATTTAAATGTTTAAGAAGAAAATAAAAAAAGATAGAAAAACCCAACAAAGAATACAAGTTGGTAACGCTATAGTAGCACTCTAAATTACTATCAGGATATTTGTCAACTGACACACTTCAAGTAGCGTAAACATTAGTGAGTAGGAAGAACAGAATAGAGAAAAAGAGAGAGGGGGGAAAAAAGGGGGTATGAGGGGTATAGGGAAAAACGAAGATAAAATATAATAATACAGCTGGAACACCAGAGACCGGGCCATTGCTTCATGACTTACACAATCCACTCCAGCATCTCTATTGACGCGTGTCTAAGTAAGCCAAAGGACACATAGATGTTGTAGTCACTGGAATATTGCACCACATTCTGAATGCACCAGTTTTAGTGTCAAATATATTTTTATTAACAATATCAAAGCATATTTATACACAAACATTAGTAGTCAGTTATTAATGACAGAGACATCATTGAATATTTCTCAGTTCAGTGTATAGTGTTTGGTTAAATCTTGCGTAAGAGGACTATCATCAACCGGTAATATAAAATAATAATAAACTGTTCATAAAGACTTATAAATTGGTCCAGGAGAGACTGTGATCACTGACTATAAGGTCATATCGGAGTTCAGAAAGGCGAGGAGAGGGAAAAGAAAAGCGGTAGGAAAAGGAGAAAGAGGCATAGAATATAGGGGAAGGGAAGAGGGCGTGGAGTGGACCTGGAGTAGACCTCGGCACGGTGTCATATGCAAGAAGTATTAAGAATGAACAATCATGTCCAATCTCAAGTAGTCAATAAAGTTTTCAAGGCGTCTGAAGTTGAGTATTCAATCCAGATAAGCCATAGAGTTTGAAATTTATCAAAAGTATCGTTATCCAAGGCCAACCTTTCCTCCATTCGCATAATGTCATTCATCGTCGTCACCCACAAGGTAAGTGGGGGTCTGGTGGGGGTTTTCCTAAATAAGGGTATGATCTGCCTGGCAGCCGATAAAAAGAAGCGTAAAAGGGAGCGTTTCTGTGAAGTGATGAAACCAGGGAGCATGGACAGTAATGCTATTTCTGGGGAGGGTGGCAAGGGTTGATCATAGAGACTACTATAAATGGAAAAAACCTGGGACCAAAGTGGTTGAATAGATGGGCAGTCCCACCATATATGTAGGTAGCTTCCATTTTCTGAGCCACACCTCCAACAGGAGGATGGGACTGAGGGGAAAATTTTGTTGAGGGATTGGGGGTCCTTGTACCATCGGGAAAGAAGCTTAAAATTTTTTTCCTGTGTATAACAGGAGATTGAGGATTTATGCGTAAAGTGATATGCTTTTTGCCAATCCTCTGGATGAAGTTCTTTTCCCAGTTCCGTGGCCCATCTCTTGGTGTATGAGGGGGGTCTGTTATGTAGCAGTGTAATTTGTATCATGTATAGGGTGGAGAGTAAATGTCTGGGGGTTTCTGAGAGGGAACACAGTTGTTCAAATTCCGTTAAGGGTCTGTGGGTTTTAGATGAGGAAAACAAGTCGGAGCAAAAGGAGGATATACGGAGCGTTGTGAGCCAATTACCTTGTGTGTTTGGGAGGATGGGTGTACCAGAAGTAGGGTTTACAAATGATCTCGCTACAGGCCACATAGAGCGTAAATATGGGCCGATGGTGGTAGAGCCTTCCTCCTGGGGAAGTGCGGGGTGGTCAAATAGGGAGGTGAGTGTCGAGGGTTCTGAGGATAGGAGGGTCTGTATGCCTTTCTTGTACCAATAATGTAAAGCTGCGATCGTCAGTGGGGAAGTAGAGGAGAGTAAATGTAAATGTCGAACGTATCCCCAAAGCAAGGCCCTGAGATCTAAGGTGGTTAGATCCTGTTCCACCATGGTGGATGCCTTGGGGAAAGGGCGAGGGAACCATTCTAGGACCCGGGATAACAATGCAGCTCTATGGTATTGCTCGTAGTCAGGTAGGCCCACTCCGCCTTGAATTTTGGGATATGTGAGCAAGTTGTGGCGAATGCGGGACATGCTATTGTGCCATATGAATCTTATGGACAAAGAGCGAAGAGACGTGAAAAATTGTTTAGGGACCAGAATAGGAACGGTTTGAAATAAATATAGTAATTTTGGTAGGGTATCCATTTTCAATGTATTAATGCGTCCAAACCAAGGTAATGTGGAGGAGTTCCAGGAATCTAGTTCCTTTCTAATCCTGGTTAGAAGGGGTATATAATTTAAAGTATAGAGATCAGAAAGATTGGCAGGGATCGTGATCCCTAAATAAGAGATGCCTCTGGAACCCCATTGGAAGGGAAAATTAGTCTGAATTTGGGTAAGGGTGGTACTGGGTAATGATATATTTAAGGCCTCGGTCTTAGACATGTTCAGTTTGAAGTTGCTAAACTGTCCAAATCTACGAAATTCGTACATCAAGGAGGGCAGAGTAGTATGAGGTTGTTGTATGTAGACTAATAAATCATCTGCGTAAAGCGAGAGTTTATGTTGAAATGTGGGTGTCTGGATTCCTACTATAGATGTGTTTTGTCTAATAGCTTGGGCTAGGTGTTCGATCACTAAAACAAAAAGAAGGGGGGACAGGGGGCAGCCCTGTCGTGTGCCATTTGAGATCTGGAATGAAGCGGAGGAGGAACCATTGACCAGAACTGACGCTGAGGGACGTGAGTATAAGGCCATGACCTTAGAGATGAAGGTGGAGCCCAGTCCTATCTGTTGCAAAGAGAGGCGTAAAAAGTCCCAGTTGACCCGGTCAAAGGCCTTCTCGGCGTCAAACGAGAGCAGGCACGCTTTTAGGTTGTGTTTTCGGATATAGGAGATGAGGTGAATAGTTTTCGTGGTATTGTCCCTGGCTTCTCGGCCAGGGACAAATCCCACCTGGTCTCTATGTATTAGTGATGGTAGAAAAGGGGATAGGCGGTTAGCCAGGAGCTTGGCGTAAAGTTTAATATCCAGATTAAGGAGTGAAATGGGGCGATAACTGCTGCATTGAGAGGGGTCTTTACCAGGTTTGGGTATTACTGAAATATTAGCTGCTAGGAGGTCTCTAGAGGGGAGATGGGTATCGTCTATGGAGTTAAAAGCGTTAGTTAGTAATGGGGTCAGATGTTGAGCAAAGTATTTGTAGAATCTCGGGGAGAACCCATCGGGGCCAGGGCATTTACCATTTTTCAGGTTTTTAATAGCGGCTGTGAATTCCTCTGTTGTAAGGGGTTCGTCCATGGTAGCCGTTTGTTCAGTGTTTAGATGTGGTAGAGCTGTGTCAGAGATGTAGGCTTGCATGGAGGACAGGTGTGTGTCATTAGTGGGGGTCATTTCGTTTGGAGTGTGGAGATTGTATAAGTTTGAGTAGTATTGTTTAAATGCGTCAGAGATACCACTGGGATTATTAATTTTTCGTTGGTCAGATGTGCAGATTTGCGGAATAGGTCGGCGTGGGGGGCGAGGGTGGAGAACTCTTGCGAGGTGTTGTCCACATTTGTTGGCTAGAGTGTAATGTCGGTTACGTCCTTGATCTCTGGCCATAAGGGAATTAGCGTCGAGTAAACGGAGCAGGTCTCTGCGTGCGTTAGATAGGTCGGTATATGTTGCAGGGTCTAAGTCTCCCTTATGTGTAACTTCAAGTGTTTTAATCAGAGATAGGAGACGTGAGATATCGGCCGTTCTGGCTTTTTTTAGCCGAGAGCCATGTTGGATTAGTGTCCCTCTGATCACACACTTCAGAGCTTCCCATTTAGTGAGGGGGTTAGTATCATCTTGGCGGTGATCTGTAATGAAGTCACCAATCGTTTTTTCAACTGCTGCAACACATACCGAGTCAGTCAATAGATTGTCATTCAGTCGCCATGAGGACCGGGTGCGGGAGTTTGGTGGGTGTGCTAGATTGAGGTGTACGGGTGCGTGGTCCGACCAAAGGATATTTCCTATGGAGGCCTTAAGTGGTATGTCTAGTAGTGATTGGGAGATTAAAAAGTAATCGATACGGCTATAGGATTTATGGGCTACTGAGTAACAGCTGTAGTCTCTTTCTAGGGGATGTTGTATCCTCCATATGTCTACTAGCTGTGCTGAGTGTAAAAGGGATTTTATGTGTGTAAGAGTCGTGTGGGACATAGCTGACTTACCCGAAGAAGTATCCACGGCTGGAGATAGAGTTGTGTTGAGGTCGCCACCTAAAATGACACAAGGACCCCCAAATGATTGCAGTTTGTTTAGAACCCTGGACAGAAAGTTCCCCTGATCCTGGTTTGGTCCATAGACATTAGCCACTGTAAAGATAGAAGAATTAAATTTAAGTTTGAGGAATAAATAACGCCCTAGTGGGTCTATTAGGGAATCCAAGACTTCTGGGTGGAATGATTTATGAAAAGCTATAGATACCCCTTTGGATTTTGTATGAGGGTTCGTGCTGTGGAACCATTGGGGAAAGTGAGGGTTTTTGAGGGATGGAATCTCCGAACCCCTGAAATGCGTTTCTTGTAAGAAAAGGATTTTAGTTTTAGTTTTATGAAAGTGGTACAACACCTGGCTTCTTTTTTCGGGGGTATTGAAGCCTCTACAGTTATAGGACGATAGAGTTAGATGCTCAAGTAAAGACATAGTGGGAATGAGGAGAGGTAACAGTATATGTTAGTAGCCTCCGCGCCGAGGTCCATCCAGCCTAAGGGTAGGGGAGTGAGGTAAGTGGGTAGGCAGGGGGAGATGAGGAAGTGGAAAAGGGGAGAGGGAGAGGGAGGAAGAAGGTGAAAAAGAGAAATAGGTAAGAGAGTGGGCCACTAGGTGGCAGTATTAGGTAATCTCTTGAATATAGAAACATTTCTATAAAGTGCTTATAAACTAGCATCAATAAAGTGCACAAACAGGCACTACAAGTCCTAAGGGGGGGAATGTGGTGAGCACCTGGAGCGCCTCCCGGTCCCGGGGTCCACGGGGGAAGTATAAATTGGTGTGAACATTAGATAACCATCAATTCGTTGCAATAAGGTAATATAGTAAGAACATATAAATAACGATCTGTCATATATAACAGGTATTTCCCCATTCCCCTCCAAACATATAAAAGAAAAAATTCTCTAGGAGAAAAACTTATAAGCAGTGCTACAAGGCTTTCGTATATTAAATCATAGTTAAGAGCGGGTTCCTGTATGGGTGGGGGGGGACAGGTCACAATTATAGGACCTATCCGCCCCAGCCTTGTCGCCATAAAAGAGGAAAAAGAGGAGGGGGGGGAGAGGGGGTGTTGGATCTGTAACACTGCTAATGTAGTAGATAGGCAAGGTAGTCCAGGGAGTTCTTTGCCACTTAAAAGTGGTTCAAGGGTAGATGGCCTGCACCGCTTTCCCATTCTTTCCTTCTTTGGGGGGAAGGAAAAAAAAAGAAAAACAAAAAGGGGAGAAGAGATCAAAAGAGATCAAAAATAAAACGGAAGAACAATATGATAGTCACGGTGGCAGGGTGAAGGTGTGGTGTCTGCAGGGTCCAGGGGCCGGTCAGCCGTCTGGTGACTTCTGAGGGGAGCTTCTTGGTCGCTTGTTCTTGTTCGCTTTCTGCCATTGCGTGTGGAATGGAAGTCCCGGAGTGGCAGAGGGAAGGGGCCAGTCCGGCAGGGAGATCTGGGGTAGCTCCAGGGTACTCAGGAACCTTGGTAGATCTCCTAATGTGCGGAAGAGGGCCGTTTTACCTTCGTGATGAACCCGTAATTGAAAGGGGAACCGCCATTGATATTTAATCTTCTTTTCCTGGAGGACAGATGTAATTGGTTTAAGTGCGCGTCGCATGGCTAGAGTTTGGCGTGATAGGTCAGGCAGCAGCATTACTGGGGTCTCATTCAGCCGAATGGAGTCCTGTGTGCTGGCTGCTTTCATGATCTCTTCTTTAACTTTATAAAAGTGCACCCTGCATAGTGTGTCTCGAACAAAAGAGGAATCAGTATTACGTGGGCCTGAGGTTCTGTGAACTCTGTCCAGCTCAATAGGGGTATCTTTGGGTTGCTGCAGAATTTGGTTAAATATGGCAGTGACTGCTCCATGCAAATCATTGTGATCTATAGCTTCTGGTATGCCACGGATTCTAATATTGTTCCGTCTGCTACGGTTTTCGATGTCATCTTGGTGGTACATGAGCTGTTGTAGTATGTTAGTGTGGGTATTGAGGATTTCTTCATGGGACTGTAATGTGTTGCACATGCCGTCAGTAGTATTTTCTACATCCTCCATTCTAGTCCCCAAATCCCTCTTAAGCTCAGCAATCTCTTTCCTGTATGACTTCTCCATGCGGGAGACATAGTGTTCAAAGTCAGTTTTAGTAGGTAAAGAGCGGAGGTAGGCGTGCATGGATCGCATCTGTGACTCCATGTCCCATCCATCCCCGGAGCACAGGGAGGCCTGGGAGAGGCTTTGGGGACTGTGTGGGTGGTATAGTGGGGGCTCTAGGTCCGTGAGGGAGGCTGAGCGGCCCCTGGATCGTACCTGTTCGGCGTCCTCATGTGAGGAGCGGGCCGGAGATGGAGGTGCCGTCGCCATCTTGGAGGCTTTCTGACTCTGGTAGGCCGCGGAGGAACGGGTCACAAAGTTCCCCAAATCGCTCTGTGTCCGGTCACCGGTGGGCTTCCCGTGGTCCCTGGGCTTTCCTTTACCCATCTGGACAGTTTTGGGAGCTGGATGGGTGATGTTAAAGGAGATGGGGCCCCGTGGAGATCGTCAGGACCGGGAGCTGCCGCAATGTGCGTCCTACAGCTCCATGCGCCAAGCCACGCCCCCCCTGAATGCACCAGTTTTAGTAGATCTCCCCCATCTGTCAATACACCATTCATTAAGAACATAAATGCAAAGGCCGCCTCCCCTCTGCTTTTGAATCCATATTCCTATCATGGCGATAAATTTTCTGACCTGGAAGTTGCATGACAATATCAGGTATGAGAGACTGAAGCCATATTTCAGTTATCATAATGCAGCAGCCCCTAACCAAACTGCATGTATCAAGCTACAAACACATATCATCCATTTTTGGAAATGTTGATCTAGCATTAATTAAAAGGAGATTGGATTTGGGTGAGGGGTCTTTGTGCCTGTCTCCTCAGTCTTGACAGCACACCTGACCAACAACTTTCTTTCTGTTTCCTCCCCTGCCGTTTCCTATGGCGTCTGCCAGGTATGAAAAATTGTGGTGCCCCCCGTTTGCCAGGCTATGTCCAGTGGGGCATCTAATCTTCCCAAAAAACCTCCCTTAACAGATGTATTGTACTGTAATCCAATCTCCAGTATCTCCTTGCTGTTGTAGAGCAATTTTATTTCACATTCCACAACAATTGTTCAAATTAATAATGCATAACTCAAGAATTGGAAAATTAAACGCAATGACCTTATATCCATTGTTGGTCATTTTTATAACTTGTGCACAATGATCAATAGATCAGGCTAGAGCCCTGTGAACCAGTTAGGTAACAATCTATAATTCTAGACAGTCAGTTATCGCATACTAAAAACTATTCACTGCTCTTCAAGATTCTGATATTTGTGTTGCAATATATTGCTATTAGGTTATGTGTGGTGTTGTGCCATTTTTTATTATGAATTCTACCCCCAAAACACCCTAATGCAGCGTAACCCCGACACATACGTTGCAGTGCACCGTAACACAGAACTGTGCATTGTATTGCACTGTGTTGGAAAATATGCTGCGTGAACATTTTTTTTTCTGTTTTGATGCATTTGTAAACCATTTAAAATAAATAGACTGCTTACACACAATAAACACCAACCCATGACACTAGGGCTGAAACAACTAATCGATTATGAAATTAATCGATTACTATTTTCATAATCGATTAATCGGCCAGTAACATAATGGGGTTAAAAAAAACTAAAATGAGTCCTTTATAGCACAAAAAGAGCAAATAATCGTTACTGTAAATATTACTTTCACAGTTCTACAGTAAAAAAATAAACCCCTTAAAGTAGTGATTATCTAAAGGGCTAATTTTATTTTTTTAACCCCATTATGTTACTAAACGTCTTAGACCTGGCTCACATCTATGTGTTTTTTTAGTGCTTTTTGCAGAAACGCACTACAGTTCATTTACATGGTTTCCTATGGGACACGTTCACAACTATGCTTTTTTCAGCCGCTGCGTATTTGGAAAGGGTCAGGGACTTTTTTTTTTTTCCTTAACACAAAACAGGGCTTTTTCGGTTCAATATACTTCAATGGAGAATCTGTTAAAAAGCATGAAATGCATTTTTGCAGCAATTTGTGTTTTTTAATTTGCCCAACAACAAATTGCCCAAAAAAAATGCAAAAACAGCAAAATCACGAGGGAAAAATCAAAACACACAGCAAAAAGCACTGCAGAAACGGATCAAAAGCAGACTGCATAGATGTGTACTGAGCCTTATACTGGCCACACGGATCAATTTTCAGATGAGAATATTCAGACGAAAAATCTTTGTACATTCGCTGAATGAAAGAATGAAAAAAATTGATCTCTGAGCCTGATGATATTTTCCAGATTCACCCTTTAATAGTATATATCCTCTAATAGTAAATACAGTATATCTCTTTTAATTGTATATACAGTATATCTCTGTTAATAGTATATACAGTATATCTCTTCTAATAGTATATACAGTATATCTCTTCTAATAGTATATACAGTATATCTACTCTGATAGTATATACAGTATATCTCCTCTGATAGTATATACAGTATATCTCCTCTGATAGTATATACAGTATTTCCTCTAATAGTATATACAGTATATCTCCTCTAATTGTATATACAGTATATCTCTTCTGTCTTATTCTCAGAGTGGATTAGAGATTTTGCTCCCTAACCATAAAGTTGGTCATTTATATTTACCACTGCATTGAGATATTTAAGAATAAATTTCCTTTTTTTTAAACTTTACATATTAAAACTAAATTATACCCCACACTTTTATTTAAGGTTATTATCCGAATAATCGATTAATCGAAAAAATAATCGGCCAACTAATTGATTATGAAAATAATCGTTAGTTGCAGCCCTACGCGTCACAAGATGCGTTAACACAACATACAAGTACAGCAAGGTATGAATGGGCCCTATATCTTATTTAGTAAAATATACCAATATTTTTAAATGTATACTTGTAACTAACGTTACCAACTATTCATGAGGCTGTTCTCAATTTGGGCTTGCTGGACCTATATACTTACTTTATATACTTTGTTTCCAGACAGATTAAGCTGAATGAAAATCATGCGTCTATTATTTATGGGTTTTAAACTATCAACGTCGAACAAGAATACTTTTTTGTGCCCCATCACTATCATGGAAATTATGTATGCTTTGTTATAACACTATAATTTAAATTAGCTAAAGTGGGTGAAACAAAATCTCTTAATTTTAGGTTGTAAAACGGTAGCTCAAAAGCAACTCAAAAGTTTAATTCATAGTGAGACAGAATAAAGAGTAGGTAATGCATTGCAATTTTAAAAAAGTAATGTGATGGGGAGGACACAAAAAAAGTGTCAGATTATAGCCAGTAACTTAAAGTATTGACGCCAGGGGGTTAGCAAGATAGCCAGGCAACTAGCTTTAAGTTAACATTTTATTAAAGCGTAGGTCTGTTTCATTCAAAATATTTAATGCTAACTTAGGTTTGTAATGCATAGATAAGCAATTAAGGATATTCAGGTTCAGAAATGAATAAAGCAGCAATAGACGTTGAAATGAATCACTAGTAAAATCAGTCATCCCCTGTCTATCATTCACAGCAGGTTGTGCTTTTACTTTTGCAGGTTTTGAAGTTTTAGTGTAATTTATTGCAGCATGGAAATATTTTATATTTTGTCACTTAATCCTCCATCCAATAAATTTACTGTTTAAAAAAAAAAGAAGATGAGAGCAATTATAATCCAAGCAGCCCCCGGATGTCTCTCATTTTGGAACCAAATCTCTCTGCTCCTCTTTCCTCAGCTGTTCCTCGTTTTTGATGCCTGCCTTTTACATGTGAACTTTAATGGGGGCATCCCAGTCTTAATCCGTAGAGTTCAAGATTGAGTTGGCCCACCCTTTGCAGCTATAACAGCTTTACCTCTTCTGGGAAGGCTGTCCACAAGTTTTAGGAGTATGTCTTATGGACCTTGCTCTGTGCACTGGTGGTTTCTGGTGCATGCGCATCTAAAGGGGCACCTGCGCCGGATTTTATGTCAGTGAGCCATTTCAGGTTCATTCACTTCCGGTGGGCTTGTATATATAAAGGCAGCAAATGATTGGCTCAACTGCCAGGGCGCACATTACGCCGATGGTGAGGGATAAGTCTGAGATCGAGGTGCAATTGCACCCTACAATCTATATGCCCCCCCTTGGCGGAGATACTCAGGAAGCGAGCCACATTCTTTGTTTTGGTTACTTTATTTTTATTCCTTTTCTTTATATTGATATCTGAATATATAGGAATTTGGCCATTTATGTTTGCAACCGACAGCCTCACATTTAGTGGCTAGTCATGTAATATTAGCTTCAGTCTTTCCATGACCTATGCTATAGCCCTGCATGTTAAACTTTAAAGATATGAGGATATTGAGTGGTTAGCTATATGATGACTGCTCTTGCCCCTCCATGTTTTATGATATGACTCCATGTGCTAAGCACTTTAATCTATTTGGGGCTTAAGCCATATGGATGCATGCTTCATATATATCGATATATGCCATCATGCTAACATATTGCCAATACTACCGTTATATTTGTTCCTTGCATATGTGGTGATGTGGGGTGCTGTGCATCTGAACACATATTTGGAATTTTTAGATTACTATTGGCCCAAACCATTGTGCATTTTATATGGTCCGATAGTACAAAAAAGAGAGGTTCGCCCGTGGGACTTTAAATGAGTTGGTCATAGAGGTCATAACAAATAGTATAGAGTTTAATGCATTTCCAAACACATGGTGAAAAATGAACACAAAAACATCATAAGACATCGTTTGACCATTGAAATGTTAAATACAATAGTATGGTACATAGTATACATATACAACTTTGTACTCGATGCGTTTCGCGAGCTCTGCTCGCTTCCTCAGGAGTTGGTGTATATGTGAAATATCTAAAAGATAGTAGGTATCAGTAAATAATGACATTCAATGGTAGTTATGGTCAAAGAAGAAGTATGTGGCTTCATAGAAGTCTCCCATACTTACATATGGTCAAATGGTCCATAGGACTGACTTGCAAAGGCAGCAGCGGAGAATCCTCCACACGGGAGCTGAAGAGGCGTAGCCCGCAGCAACCAGAGCAGGGGCCCAGCAGAGGGTGGACATGACAAGGAAGAGGATTGGGGTGGGTTGTATCCTGAGATGTCCAAATAGCCACCTGGGTCATATTAGCTGTAATCAGATTATATATGTATCTATGTCAAAATAGAGTTTTAAAATGACTGGGAGTATAAATAGTGTAACATTACTAATATGTGGAGGGAACCTCTGAAAAGGTGGGCATGGATACAAGTCAGGAGAGAGAGAGAAGAAATGAGTAAAGTTTGGAAAGTGCAAGTATGGGAAAGGAAAAATTGAAAAAAAGAGAGAGAATGGTGTTGCCTGGTGTGTCTTGTAACGCATATACAGTAGGAGTAAAGCTCTATTTTGACATAGATACATATATAATCTGATTACAGCTAATATGACCCAGGTGGCTATTTGGACATCTCAGGATACAACCCACCCCAATCCTCTTCCTTGCCATGTCCACCCTCTGCTGGGCCCCTGCTCTGGTTGCTGCGGGCTACGCCTCTTCAGCTCCCGTGTGGAGGATTCTCCGCTGCTGCTTTTCAAGTCAGTCCTATGGACCATTTGACCATATGTAAGTATGGGAGAATTCTATGAAGCCACATACTTCTTCTTTGACCATAACTACCATTGAATGTCATTATTTACTGATACCTACTATCTTTTAGATATTTCACATATACACCAACTCCTTAGGAAGCGAGCGGAGCTCGCGAAACACGTCGAGTACAAAGTTGTATATGTATACTATGTACCATACTATTGTATTTAACATTTCAATGGTCAAACGATGTCTTATGATGTTTTTATGTTCATTTTTCACCATGTGTTTGGAAATTCATTAAACTCTATACTATTTGTTATGACCTCTATGACCAACTCATTTAAAGTCCCACGGGCGAACCTCTCTTTTTTGTACTATATGATTATAGGGATGGAGTTGTGTTATTTTAAGAGACAGTACCTAGACCGCTCCCTTTTTGTCCTTTATATGGTCCGATATCCATCAGACCAAGCTGGTGATTCTGACATTACCGCTCAATCACTGGATGGTGACTCGCCTCTGCTTTCTCTGATGCTGTGGTCATTTTATTGTCAGTACCAAAAAGTTTTTGTGAGCACCCATACTAACAGTACAGATATTGTGAATAAATCTATTTGATATTTATACTAGTGTTCTTTTTGTAACTTGGACAATGCTGTATATATCTGTTCAAGCTTTCTGGACTGAGTATCAACTGTGATCAAATGTGTATATGACCAAATGTTATTACTGAATCAATTTTATATCTTGTATATCTTGTAATAAATGTATATTTTATCAATAACCTTGTGGTTGTGCTTACCTCCAGTGACAGAAAAACATATTTGTTAAAATCCCATCACCCCATGAAAGAGTGATGCTCTGTCCTATCCTTTTTCTATTGATCTAACAGGGATGTGGATATGACATTCTGTCCCTAGAATTTGTCCAACAAGCATTTTATATATATTTTGGTGTGCAGTAATGTTGGAACAGGAAGGGGTCATCCTCAAACTGTTCCACAAAGTTGGGAGCATGAAATTGTCCAAAATGTCTTGGTATGCTGATGCCTTAAGAGTTCCCTTCACTGGAACTAAGGGGCCCAGCCCCTAAAAAACAGCCCCACACCATAACCCCCCCATCCACCAAATGATTTGGACCAGTGCACAAAGCAAGGTTCATAAATAAGACATGGAAGCACTTGACTGGCCTGCACAGAGTCCTGGCCTCAAACCAATAGAACATCTTTGGGATGAATTGGAGACAGGCCTTCTCGTCCAACATCAGTGCCTGACCTCACAAATGCACTTCTGGAAGAATGGTCAAACATGCCCATAGACACACTACTAAACCTCGTGGACAGCCTTCCCAGTAGAGTTGAAGCTGTTATAGCTGCAAAGGGTGGGCCAACTTAATATTGAACCATACGGACTAAGACTGGGATGCCATTAAAGTTCATGTGCGTGTAAAGGCAGGCGTCCCAACACCTTTGGCAACATTTAGGAGAAAGCAAAAAAGTTCCAAAGAAATAGGTTCTTTCCTGCTTAAACAGCGCTCAAAACAATACAAAAAAAAAAAAATAAAGTTTAAAAAAATGTATATGAGCAACCAGCACTCTAAAAATATAAAAAGTGTGACAGTCCGGGTGTTGATTAATTTCTCATGAGACAGTTCATATCATTGCGGAAATGTTCCACCGTCACCACACCTTGTGATTCCACTCCCTATAGGAATTGCACTCACCGGACTCCTAAGTATCAATCGCCTTAGTGAATCAATCCAGCTTTATCTCAGCAACTAAAGGACATCAGCGTGCGATTTCAGTAACAATCAAATTGACAGAGATATGGTGTCCTGATCCTGAACATTCCAGATTGGACACACCCGCAATCCTCTTACTCCACTCAAGCATATAGAGGGAAAAGGAATCCTGCAATTGTCCCAAAAACACCCGACCCTTAAGTTATTGCACTTACACAAAGATATATTTATAACAGCATTCAGGTATAATATACACTGCTGGTGAAAGCAGTTCCGATAATCTCACCACCTCAGAAAGAAACAGATCGTATGTGGTGGTTCCTGGTAGAGACTCGGAAACAAATCCCCAGTGCAGCAAGCCGTGTGGTCTCCCCTAGATGCGTTTCCACAGTCTCCGCAACGAAAAAAAGAGAAGGAAAAAGGAAGAAGACTAGGAAGAAGGCAAAAAGGGGGGGGGGGGAGAAGGAATCTTGCAGGATGGGGAGGTAGCAAATTAGTTCTTAGAGACCCAGGCTGTTCGGATGCAAGATGGGAAGAGCATAGGACCACCAAGGTGAACATACTTTGAGGAATTTGGAGTGAGTCATTAAGAATACTTGACAATTTCTCATTAATCATAGGATCGGTTAAAGTGCTCTTCACCATAGCAACCGAACAGAGGGTCTCTTCCAAGCTCTGGCTATTACCCACTTAGAAGCTATAAACTAACAAGGCCAGTTTTTGTTGGTAGGAGAACAAGCCCTGAATTGGGTTAGTGCAACAAAGGTGGTTTTGGCTTCCCTATGTATGGGTATGTGGAATAAGGAATGTAGGAGACCAAGCACCCTGAACCAGAACCCTGTGAGGCAGGAACAGCACCACCAGTTATGTACTACATCCCCTCATTGGCCACACCCTCTGAAGCACTAGTCGATATAGGATAGGTTTGAACTCCCTATCCAGGACCCAGTACTATCGTAGAAGAACTTTGTATGCAGCTTCCAGAGTAGCCATGTTGAAAGAGCACTTGGCCATGGAGGACCAGGCCTTGTTCAAATCCTCTGGATCAATAGAAATCTCCAGGTCCTGATCCCACCGTAACTTGTAAGATGCAGCCGCAGTAAAGTCTATAGCATTTAGAGAAGAATGAATAACCAAGATAACACTAGGGGAATGGAAGCAAAGGTGTTCAAAAAAAGTTTTTCTAACCATAGCTTGTTCAATTAAGCTTTGACAATAAAATCTGGAAGCTGATTGGTTACTCTGCACAGCTGCACCAGATTCTATGTGCACCAGTTGTAGTAAATTTCCCCTTCTGGGCCTGTTCACACCACAAGTTATGCAACTTTGCATGTTTCTGTGCGGTGCATGATAATGGGCTGCCAAATGTGTGGAAACGTGCAAAAAGTATGCAAGGTGCAGCTTTTTCAAATTTAAAGCGCTGAAACACATGCCTATGGTGAATTTGGGGTGCCATTAGCATTTAATGGCACCTGTGTGTATCTAAAGAGGGCAGCACGTCTGCATCACAAGTGGTGTGAACGGGCACTAACTGTTATTTTGAAAAGCCTGTATAATGGAAAAGTAATGTTGTATTTGTGGGTTGAACCAATCATTTTGTGCATAAGGGCTTCTTCCCCATTCCATCTATGTTATCATGGGCATATATTTCAAGTGTTTATTTCTTATAGTTCTTAGAAATGCTTATTGTGGGGACTGAATGTTAAAAAGGTGTTTAATTGTTGTAATTTTGCAGATACACTTTACTTAAAGTGACTATAAAGGCAGAAAGAAAGAGTTAGACCTCCTCCAAGTCTTCTCTGCTATCTGTGTCCTTGTCGGGGAGAACTTTCCTTACTTTCCCTCACTTTGGAGAGATTTATTCTCAATTCCTGTTGTGTTTTCAAGACAGGACATGAAGGGAAATTTGTTCCTAATTTGGGTATAATAATCCTTCTTTACTTGCAACTTTGTTCTGAGCCTATATTTCTTCTTTTATTTGTTTGTAAGGCAAAGCCTATGACTTACCTATATTCCAATAATAAAGTTTACCAAAATGGCCCCCTTTAGAGCTCGCCACTTTTCAAAATTAGTGCTTGCAGTTACGAGAATCCAGAGCAGATTATACAATATAAGCTTGGCTGCTATGAGCATAAATCAGTTTGCTTAAACATGAAATGGGTATAAACTCTAGGGTACTGATTGGATCAATTTGGTTAATATTCTCATATTTTGATTCATGTTCTGTGAAGACTTTGTCCTCCCCTTTGCTGGGTGAACTGGGTAGCTGGGTGAACTATTACTAGATATTAAAGAACACTTACTTGTGTACATCCATGTCACCTGTTGAGCCTCTCTAAGTTCCAAATAAAAAAGTTCTGAACACTTGCAATGGTAGGAGCTTCCCTTTCTGTGTTGGTCTTGATGATACAGACATGCTATATATCCCATGGATTCTCAGTGATCTTAAAGAATGGGGTCGGTACAAACAGCAGGTTATTCTGGGTGTTTGGTTTATATTCACAAATTTACTTCTTGGCGTCCCCAGTAGACTTTAGAACCTGAGACAAAACTGTAATATGTATTAGCGCTCTGCCAATGGAAATAGTTGATGTTTAAAAAAAAAAAAACAGGAAACCTGGGTCATTTACTGAGACACATCGGCTATCTGTCACTTGGAATCAGTGCAGCTCTGCAGACATCTCCACACTGAGCTGAGCGGAACTTGGCTTACAGAGATCACCTGCTGTTTGTTTCACACCTTAGATCAGGAATAAAAATGAAAGAACCTGTCTAGATAAGTCTTTACTAGTCATACTCCCTAATATTCCGCCAGCTGTTTTCTTTGATACAAACATAAATATACTATTTAAGAAGAGAGTTGCAAGCAGAGTAGATTACGACTGAAATAAATATTTAAGAAAATGTCTGGCATCCTTTCCTGACACCCAATGAAAAACGATCCACATAAAATAATATAAATTGCTGCTGATACCACATTGGTCATCTTGGGTGGTTGGCAGAGGCGCCAAGGATTTAGCGTTCTTCTCGTGGAACATGGCTAGATTTATTTTCACAGCATTTGAAGGATGTGCTTTTAGTAAATAAGATGTGCTCAATTTTCCAGTAATACTACTGAAGCTTTTTCTCTAGTGAGATTAATCATAAAATGGATAATCATGAAATGTTATCGTATCTTCTGCTCTAGTGTGTACATTGTACCTGTTGTGTAATTTTCCTGCCCATTAACATATCAATAAATATATTTTGATGGTATGGCTTTATACTGGCAGCAGGGGAACGTGGGGCTAAGTGTGAGCAAGAGCTGCAATAGAGGAGAGCGATCTGTTCATCAATCTTGTAAAATAAATGAAATGTTATAATTATTATAGCCATGGTTCATAGTGATTTATCTGGATGAGTTCATTACCCACTGTGATGCATTATTAACTTTGTTTTTTGTTTTTTTTTTTCATTGGACTGTTTGTTCTTTTCAGCGTCATTGTAGTATACTGTTAATAAGGGTATTCACTAAAATAATGATGATTTCAAACTCGTAATAAATATGTTTGACCAGTTCGGCTCCAGAGCAAATTTTTTTTTTTTTGCATGTAAAAATCTAAATAAATAAAATGAATTAAACCCCCAGAATATTATATATTTTCTGAAAGCAGAGGCCCTGTAGAATAAAAAGGTGATAGTTGCAAATTGTTGTTTCACATTAAATTTGCACAACTGTTTGTTTATTAAATGCAAATTTGCAGGTAAAAAATATAATAAAATGAATTTTAGAGCAAAACCACACCATATAATACCCATTTTTGGTTAAAATATAAAAGATGAGGTTGCACCGAGTAAATAGATACCAAACATTTCCAGGTCTTAAAATTGCGTGTGCCCATGATATCGTCAAAAACAATGGTGCCCAAAAATCCCCATAGGTGATGCTTTAAAAGCCTTTATAGCTCATCAGTTTAGAGTTAGCGCTTGTGCTAGAATTTTTGTTCTCACTATGATGCTCGCGGCGATGTCACATGTGTGGTGTGACCACAGTTTACATGTGCGTGCACACCCTGGGCTCACGTTTGCGCAGGTGTGTGGGGCTACAGGGGTTTTCAGCTATCTTTTATTTTATTTTAATATATTTTATTATTATTGTTATTATTATTATTATTATATTTATTTATTCCGTGGGATGGCTCCAAAGCGTGTTTAGACTTAGGCTCGATTCACACAGGGGCAACACGACTTTAACGCGACTTTGCACGGCGACT
Organism: Lithobates clamitans; assembly: GCA_037952925.1. NCBI lineage: Eukaryota > Metazoa > Chordata > Amphibia > Anura > Ranidae > Lithobates > Lithobates clamitans. Next base: position 2,219,875 of record JBBGZY010000065.1, read on the forward strand.
TCGACGCAACTTTAGCAAATTACAACGCGACTTCAAGTCGCCTCCAGGACAGGCGACTTTGGCTGTGGCCAATCACAGGACAATCAGCTCTCTGGGAGGGAGGGGTTTTCCCTGCAAAGTCGCTTGACTTTGAGAGAGAGATCCGACTTGGAGGCGACTTCCATTGATTTCTATGGTACAGGTCGCCTACCAAGTCGGATCAAAGTAGTACAGGGAGTACGCTCTGAAGTCGGAGCGACTTCAGTAGTGTCTATTAAGACGCTCCCATTCACTTAAATGTGAATCTCTTTCTGGGGCGACTTGGGGCGACTTGGGGCGACTTGAGGGCGTACAAGTCGGATCCCAAGTCGTCCCAGTGTGAACCGACCCTTAGTTTAACAGCTGAGTCACACGCTCTGAGGTGAGCATAACACCTGGGGGGGGGGGGTCACTGGATGGCACCGGAGCATGGTTTTACAGCACAAAGAACATTAGAAGCTTGCTGGATTTGCATCTAAGGACATATATTTGTTTACACTTATTTGATTTTATTTATTGGATTCACTCATCACTTTGCAGTATTGTTTTTATGATTGTTAATCACGTTTATTGTGTGGCACTGGGCACTTTCTTTAAATTTATACACACTATGGTATATCTGCTGTATTATATATGCACTTTGCACTTTACTGTGTATATTTACATGTCGTTTTTAGTATAGATTATTTTGATTTATTATTCTTATATTACTTTGGATATATCACTATTATTTAATTTAATGCAGTTTTTCAGCACAATATACATGTTTGAATTTTTTTGATTGGTATATATATTTTATATATATTTTGAATTAATTTGATATAAACATCCTTTTCCTTTATTACATTGGTGCACGGTATATGAGACGTGATCTACACATGCAGCTAGGTGGGGATATTCTCTAGGCATTAGATCATTGTGGCTCCCAGGGTTTCTTTCTATTTTATTTATTACTTTTTTCTTTTAGTTTTATATTTATTTTTACTTGATTGCTGTCACAAGGTGTTGATAAACCCCTATGTGATAGCATTAGGCAGGTGACAGGTACTCTTTGTGGAGACATTAGGGGTCTAATAGACCCCAATGTCTCCCCTGCCCCTCACACCATCTAACCAAGCATAGATTGGCTTGGTTAGAAGTGTCCCCTGGCTGTGCTGGCCAGGAAAGGGTGCATCTGAAACCGGAAGCGACATCACTTCCGGTTTCATTGTTCCATTTTCACTGTTTGCATGTAAAATCAAGGCATGGATTTGCCTCGGTCTCAATACAATCTCTCTCCCCCATCTGGCGGATGTGTTCCCGAGCTCCAGTGAGTGCAGGATAGCCAGGGAACCATGGGAGGAGGAGGGTGGGGGGGGGGGTGGGCACCGCTTGGTCAGCTGTGTGAAAGTGGTCACAGCTTTGGAGCTGCCGCATCACTTTCACTTTGAAGCTGATCGCGGCTGAACACAACCCACACAGGCTGATGGCTGCTCCTGCTTGTGATTAAGGGTTCACTCTTTGGACGTACATGGTTCGTCCAAAATTTGTACTACTTATATGCTATGGTAAAAAAGCTGTTCGCTGTGATACAGTTTGTTTCATAGTGTTTCAAAACGTAATTGGCCAAGAATAGTTGGTTCATTTTTTCAGAATACAATTCTTTGCATGTAGGTTACATTTGCAGCAGAATTACTATGCTATGAACGAGACTATTTGAATTAATTGGTTTTTAACTGTAATTTAATTATTTTATGTACTCTCAATACGTTTAACCACCTCCCACCCGGCCACTGCACATAAACGGCCGGGTGGTCCTTTCCTCATTCTGAGTGGATGTTCAGTAACGTCCTCAGAACAGAGTGCTCGCAGTGCAGCTCGATACTGTGATCGTTCTGATCACAGAATCCAGTCGGGCAGAGATTGGAATAAGGGCGCTGTGATTGGCCCTCCTGATCACGTTATGGCTGTGCCCAATCATGTGACGGCTGTGTCCAATCACAACTGTCACAATGTAAACAGAGACGCGTGTCTCTGTGACAGTTCTCCCCACCGAGCTCAGTGCAGGGAATCTGCAGCTCTGTGACAGCTCTTTGTGTGAAGATGATTTTTATACAGAGAGCTGTCACAGATCCCCCCCACAAACAGTGCACCAAGCACCATGGATACCCCTGTCCCCATACACATGTCAGTGTCCGATAAAACATCTGTCACAGCACAAAACATCTGTCTGTTCCTCATCACTGCCAACACCAAATAAACCCTGATTTGGGTTATTTTTACCAAAGAAATGTAGCAGCATAATTTTTGGTCAAAATTTACGGAGAGAAATTACTTATTTGCAAAAATAATTAAATATTTTGTCTTTAATTTGTAGCGTAAAAAATCCCCAGTGGCGATTAAATACCACCAAAAGAAAGCTCTATTTGTGTGGAAAAAATGATAAAAAAGTGTTAAAGGTAGAATTTGTTTAAAATTAAAAATAACAAACATGTTATACTTACCTGCTCTGTGCAGTGGTCTTGCACAGAGCAGCCCTGTTCTTCTCTGGTCTCCCTCATAGTGCTCCTGGCCCCTCCCTTCTGCCAAGTGCCCCCACAGCAAGCAGCTTGCACTTGCACCCAATAGGGTTGCCACCTGTCCGGGATTCACCTGGTCAGTTCGGGTTCGGAATCATGCGTCCAGGTTTCAGACTGCCTAAAACCCGGACACATTATTCAGACCGGACTATGGCTTCCAGATACATCTGGATGAGAGATACTGACTGCCAAGGGATGAGTGAGCTCACCATCCATCCCTGTCTGTGACTGAAGTCTCCCTCCTTCTCTCTCCTGCCTCTGAGTGAATACGCTAAGGTAATTCAGGGTTCTCAGAGCACCCATTACATCAGAGTTCCCCTTTACACCAGAGGCCACAGTGTTCCCCCTTACATCAAAGTCCTCTCTGTACATCAGAGTTCTCAGTGTTTTGCATCCCTTATGTTAGAGTCCCCAGAGTTCGCCCTTACATCAGAGTCTGCAGAGTCACCCCTTACAGTGAAAGGGAACTCTGCGAGTTCAGAAGTAAAAGGGGAACTCTGTGGACTGATGTAAAGGGGCAGGCTTGTTATTAACTTCATTTGATTAGAAATGTTATTCAATAACAAAATATATGTATAGTTTACACTATTAAAAAAAAAAAACATTTCTGTGTGCCGCTAAAGTTCGGCAACCCTAGCACCCAAGCAGGCTTACACCTGAGCCTCTACTCTGCATGTCCAGTCTGACACCAAGCTGTGTCTTGGCCCGCACCCTCTCTCTGCTCATTGGCTTCCTGGCTGTCATCTCAGCCAATGAGTAGGGAGAGTTCCCGGAGAGGGGAGGCTCGCATGCACATCACTGGATTGAGATGGGGTAAGCACTTTAAATGATGGCCGGTGTGTACTGACTCCTATGTAACATGAGTTTGAATGTGATTGCTTAATTCTGAACACCGCTACATCCCCGGTTATAAGAGGGTGTGCACTATGCAACCTCATTATTTTATTTTTACTCCCCCCCCCAAAAAAGATTTCTGTTTGTTGTTCAACTGAGTTGTACAGTTTATAGGTCACATAAAGGTGGAAAGTTCTAAAATTATTTATCTTTGTCTCTTTTTTTTTTTTTTTTTTTTTTTTTACATCACAGAAACATGACATTTTAACAGGGGTATGTAGACTTTTTATGTCCAATGTATAGTTCTATTCTATACCCCCAGCCATGAGAAATTACAACTGTATAAGGCCGGCCCGTACATGGGTCGAATTCCAAATAATTTTCTTTTGAAAACATTTTTAAAGAATTTTTATTTTAATTTTGCACCATTAGTGGGGCGCAGTAACGGCCGATTTTCGTGCGGCCACCTAATTTGAGTGATCGGGCATGTTGTAAGTTCTTGGAAAAACGATTTTCTAATCGATGATGGGAAAATCGTGTGAGAAATATAATCGAAAAAGAAATGCACATGAGCACAAGAAAATTCCCTGAAAGAAAAGAAGATTCTGTAGCAACATGAGGTGAAATTGAAGGCTTAGTTGCTCGAATTTCAAAATCAATGGTGGCACCATCAGGTCACAAAACGCAGGAAATTTCTGATTTTCAAAAAAAAATTGTTCAGAATTTGACCCATGTATGGCCTGCACAATTTCTATCCATTTTCCTGTATATAAAATACTATGCCTCCATCCCACCTCCCTCCCAACAGCATATGGCTATTTAGATCCAAGCAAGAGTTCATGGTGCCTGATGGGACATTTTTTCTAAAAAAATCTGTTCTAGTAAGAGTGCTGTCTGTCCCCTATTTTTAGATTCCTGCATGGTGAGGGGGTCATGCAGGTGAAGCATTGTTGAAGGAACAAAACTGTCAAATGGCAAGTGCAACATGTTTGGGTACATGCTTTGTCTATGTCCTTATGTTAACTTATTGTATAGCTAGCTATAGATGAGCTCTTTTAAAGTGAACCTGCACTTTGCCCATGTAGGGGAAAACAACAGGTTCACGCTAATCCACCACTCGTCCCCAGCAGTGCGCACTGTGTAAATTACGAGGTTGTAGCTTAAACTGTGATATCTTCCCATATGATGACAGTGCTGGTACTTGGTTACTGGCCCAGTGTTGTCACATGGAGCAAGCCACATGCTTCTCCATATCCAGAAGTACACAGAGTATTTGTTTCCCAGGCAGATGAATGAAGTGACAGGTGATTATGTGCTAATGGTGAAGAGAGTATTAAATGAATTATGTTGCTTTGCCCTGAATAGTTTGCTTTAGATCAAGCTCATCACTTCAAGCAGAAACTTAATGTATACTTTCCAAAGAATATATTGTAGTTTAAAAGCAAAAACATCAACTGTTTTTAATTCCTGAGATCATAATTCCCGTAATCCCATGGCATTCCATAGGTCTTGTTTTCTGATGATGCATCATAGGAGGCTTCTAAGAACAGTGTGGACCGTCGGTGCCCCTTTCGGTTCTTTAGGAAATGGAAAAGCGTGTTACCACCTCCTATGTGACAGTGCTTGGGTCTAGGAACCAATCACTAACCCCCAGGACTGTTATGAGGCGGGGAGTGACATTACTGCCTCCCCTGGCTTTCTTATTGTTACTTTTTGACTTTAATTACTCTTTATACTGGACCCTGCTGAGAAGTGCAATGTAAAATTCTGATTCTAATACCAGTATTAAAGAAATTTCCATCAGAACCCAGTTTCCAAACTGCTTGCCGATATAAGAGCTAAGTTTAAGTGCAAAAAATTGTGAGAAAAGTGCATGGTACAGGAATGCATTCTTGTGGAATTTGTGATCCTTGGGGGTGTTAGGAGCCTTATGAAGTCCAGGCGAGGAAAGGCTGGAAACCAGAGGTAACCTTTTTTCTTTTTACTAGTAATGTTTTTTAGTGTTTTAGTTTTTTTTTTTTCACAGGGTGACTTATTAAGCAGGGCATGCATTTTAATGCAATGTCTGCTTTATTCTGAACAAATATTTAGTTTTATCTGTAAACGTGTTGCATATCGGAGGAGCTTTTATTAATTAGCTGCTATTAAACTAGTGTATTAAGTTAGGCATAAGCAAATGCAATAAAAGTGGAGAAAGCCAACTAGGTAATTATGCCACATAGAAACCAAGAGCTATGTTGTTGACAGATATCACCTTTAGCAAAACTGAGCATGTCAGTGGCCTAAAACCGTTACCTTGGAGATCATCTCAGGAAAGAAGAGATGTAGGAGAGTGAAGAAATCTCTCGTTTACACGTTACTAGAAAATATCAAGACAAGATATTACTTAAATGTTCAGACATGTTCAGACTGTGACTGCTTTATATTACGTACAGTACATAGATGACGTTTTGTCTTCCAGAAGACGCACCATTATACCATTAGGATAAATGTTTAGACCAACAGTTACTAGAGCTCTGCAGATGTAGTGTGTGTGTGTGTGTGTGTGTGTGTATTTGTATGTATATATATATATATATATATATAATTTTTTTTTTCTAATGAGTGTTATATGCACTGTACATTAGATTTTCACACAATAGATGGACACGTTAGAAAAATAATTTTTCTTCAACAGTTTTGCAGGTATAAATACACAAACCCAAAATAATATCCATTGTTGGAGCAGGACATGTTTTATTCCTTCAAAGACCGATGAAAATCGATAAGATTAAAAAGTTAAATTGTGAAAAAGATGTACTGTTTTTTCACCATAGATTTGGATCAATAAAGAGTTTTTCCCTAATCACTGCATCAAAGTATATCTTTAACTAACTCCTTTTTTTTAAGGTTTTCATAGTTAAAGCCAAGTCTAGGTTTTAATGCTGTTTTTATCCTTACTGTGCAGATTTGTCCTTTCTGTTGATTCTGTTGACCATTGTCACTGGGACAGAAAGTAGTAATAAATTCAAAATTGTAAAGAAGGTGAGGGTAAATCTTCCATTGAGTATACCTGATTTGGTGACATTTGTCTAAGATCAAATCTACCTTTACTTTAGAGAGATTTCCTCTCACTTTCTGTTGAGTCTCTGGGACATCTCTCCAATAGGCCACAGAGAATGATAAAAAAAAAACTTAAGAGATGTTTACTATTCCCTGCTCTTTCCAAGATTTAAAAATAAAGACAGCCGAAATCGAAGATTTATCCTTGAGATACATATATACAGCATCTCCTACTTGCCTGCTAGTTTGGTTTTCCTCTAGACATTGCTGTACAGTTTCAGTCCTCCCCACTACCTTTTGACCGTAATCTGTTGATCTAAAACACACCTGATGATAATGTTGGAAGTTGCTTGCTGACTTTTATACACTGCCTAATGGCAGTACTAATATGTAAGGATCCTTTCACACTGACTTTATGATCAGGTCCAGCTGTCAGTTTTTCAGGCGAACCTGATCATAAGCTCCATGCATGTCTAAGAGCAGGCTGATAGAAATGAACGTCTGCACTTACAATTGCCTAACATTAAGTCCGTCCAGGTCTGAACCTAAACCTGACTTATCGGAGGTAGCCTACTGATCAGAGGTAGCCTGATGTAAACAGACACAAATTTTACTTCTGATAGCCCCTAGATCCAACACGGGTCCACAAACACCCGCAGACAAAAAAAAATGAACGGACATGTATGTTACAAAAGGAAAATTTGTCCTATTCTGCTCCAAATCAGTAGGGGATATGTTCACCACTCAATGGAGTGGAGCACGCCCATATGAAATGACCCGAAAGCCACCAGTCAGATTTTAAGCTAGGTTCACACTAGCCTGCATGGTAAAACACAGTGGAGGCTAGTGCTCCGATAGGGAGCCATACTCCACACACTTCTTTGTGTGTTTTTTTTTTTTTAAACTTTATTTGAAGTGTCACAAAGTCATATCTTTGCACCTTAGTGTGGTGTGTTGCGCTGCTGTGCAGAGACATGTGGTGCCCTCCAGTGCACTGCAAAAAATTGCAAACCAGCATTGTGGTATGAACCTCATCCAGTGCAGAAAAATACAAGTCATCTAACATAATGTGAACAAGCCCCAATACCTGTCATGGATGCTTCTCCCTGCCTGACAGTGCTTTTTTATGCAAGTGTACACTGAACCACAAAATCAAAGCTCAGTGTACAGTCTCAGCATGATTCTGTGCTGGGACAGTGTAGCTCCCATGCGCAAGCACAAAGGTTGCATAATCTGGGCCTTCCAATCAAAAGGCTGAAGACTTCAAACCTGTGAGTAGATGGTGGTGAAATGCTGAAATTACAGCACTAGAGGTCATTGCTTGGTAGATCTACCATAATGTGCTAATACGCTGTGCATACTAGCATGTTGTGATTAAAAGCTCCTGGAGGCTGATTGATTTATTTATTTTTATTTTTTTACTAGCTGTTCACTTTCAATTTAAATTGTGTGATTTTGCTGATTTTAGGACAACTGCAGAGTGTGCTGGATAGTGATAGTAGCTCAAAACTACAACTACTTGCATACTTCCTGAATACAGAAGGTCGGCCTCTCAGCAAGGATGCCATTCAGAGAATGCTTTGCATTCTTTGAATGAGGGGAAGATATGGGACGGTGATGTCGCAATGCAAAAATTTCTTTGAATGACGCCCGTGCCAAGCGACCTACCTCCCTTTCACAAGACATCACTCAGCTTGGGACTCAGAAACAAGTGGAGATCAGTTAAGTAGGGGTTTCTACTTCTGTGATTTCCAGCTTCCAGGGGCATCAGGCAGGTATGGTATGTACATAAGAAAGAAAATGTGTTGGTCCAGCTCCTATGGCTATAAGTGAATCGTGCTCTCAAAAATATTAAAAAATAAATTTTGTCTCCGTTCAGGGGGAAGTAATAGGAAGTAACCCCATAGTGTAATAACGTTTTCCAAAATGTATTTAAATAGAAGTAAGAAATACACTCACTTGTTTTGGTGCCGGTCAAAAGAAACTATACCCGCGTCATGGTGACGTAACTTCCGCCGACGCCATCTTTGGACAGGGACCCAAGCCGCACTTGCTGGGACGGAAGCGATTCAGCGGGCCTTGCATACAACCAATGCTGTACACACCAGGTACCAGGTTCTAACTGGCACCAAAACAAGTGTATTTCTTAAATAGTGTGGACAAACAATATTATTATTAAATTACAGAACAGTTTAAAAGTCTGTCACTTAAGCCCACTAAGAAATACACTCACTTGTTATGGTGCCGGTTAGAACCTGGCACCTGGTGTGTACAGCATTGATTTTATGCAGGGCCTGCCGTATTGCTTCTGTCCCAGAAAGTGCGGCTTGGGTCCCTGTCCAAAGATGGCGTCGGCGGAACTTACGTCCTGATGACACGCGTGTAGCTTCTTCTGACGGTCGCCGAAACAAGTGAATTTCTTCTATTTAAATACACTTTGGAAAACGGTATTACACTATGGGCTTCCTTCCTATTACTTCTCCCTGAGCGGTATGATTGGAGCATCAGCAACGGCAGACCTAGTACAGGAGACACTGGATTTAAAGGGGACATGCCCCACAAGCGCATTTAACCATACTATCGATAGTTGGTCATATATATCTGGTGAGTGCAAATCCATGTGGGGCACTACATGTACTTATTCGGATCAAGCACTAAAGTTTTGATTGAAAAAAATAGATTTAGAGCACTTGCACAAGCACAGTGGGCTAAAATGAATAAGTCTTTTAAATGGTTTTGTAAGTTTTGTTTATAATATTGTTTGACCACACTATCTGTGATGTTATAGCAATTTATATGGTATGTATATTTGTGGAATGGTATTTATGACTAGCGTGTCTGACTACTGATTATGGTATATACATGCACTGGTTGAGCTTGTACCAATTTACTATGTAAAAAATGTAACATTATCGCGGCAATATCTCACATGTGTGAACTGAACATCGTTTACATATGCGGGCATGACTTACATGTGTGTTTTCTTTGCTGCACGAGCTCGTGGGGTTGGGGGCGCTTTAAAATTTTAACTTTTTTTCTTATTTATTTTTTTACATTGTCACGTAAAGAAAAAAAAAAATTTGATCACTTTTATTGCTGTCACAAGGAATGTAAACATTCAGATCGCCAAAAACGGTGATTCTGAATACTGTATTTTTTTTTAAACTGGCGCCAGTGGCAGCCAAGTAAACCGGAAGTGACATTGTGAGGAGACTGTAACCAAGCCATTTCCAACTTCCTTCCAGTCTCACTCTGGCTTGGCTTTTAGCTGTATTGGTTGAAGAGCCGACCGTCCGCTCTAAAAAACAGCACTGGGATGATGCCTGCAGCTGCAGGCATCATCCCGGTATAACCCCTTAAAGCCGAGGACACATATGAGCGTACGGTCAGCGGGAAGGGGATAAGAACCATCAACGTTTTCTGTGCTGTCGTAACTTACAGTATTAGTTTATAGTGTAATACAGACACCATCTATTGCCCCTTAATCTCTCATACTGTGCGGTAAACATTGTACTACACAGTACACTTGTACATCTGCACCTTGTCTATTGTGCTGGAAGACATTTAAAGACATTATCTGCACCTTTTTTTCAAGCCTGGCAGACGTTTGAAGTATAGTACTGCACAGTACAGTATTTCAATTTGACCCATGGTTTGGCACTTGCCCTGGCAACAGTTTTTTCAGGTATTTTGAATTGTAGAAAATATTTATTGTCTGGTCAAAAAGGCACACTTGGCATGCAGCTATAGCCATTACCATTATCTGCAACTGAAAAAAATAAGTTTTTCTAAATGTAATTATTTATTTCTTGGATTGCATCAATGTTGCTTCAATGTTCTATATGAAGACCCCTTCCCCCTCTATACAACTATTACCCAAACCACCATTTTGGACCACAGACAACTAGGATTTATTTTCTAACTACCAAAAAAAATTTCTACTTCAAAACATGGTAGTAGTACTCCAAGGGCATTATTGATTTGGGGACTTGCACAAAACTGTTAATGCTGAAACATAAACACATTTGTGCTTTCAACTTTGTGGCTACAGTTTGAGAAATACTTTTTCTGTTCCATGTTCACTTTGCTCCTGTACACAAAGCCACCTTCAGAAAAGCATAGGTTGAGCTTGGTGTGGAGAAACTCTCTTGATCTTATCAGAAATTCAGAGCTGTGGTGAGTCCTCTGCACACTTCCTATGCTATCTCAAAGAGAGTATATAGCCCTCTAATGCCGCGTACACACGGTCGGACTTTGACCGGACTGGTCCGACAGAATTTCCAGCGTACTTTCGATGGACTTTTGATGGACTTTTGATGGACTTCCGATGGACTTTCTAACGAACGGACTTGCCTACACACACGATCACACGAAAGTCCGACGGATTTGTACGTGATGACGTACACCGGACTAAAATAAGGAAGTTGATAGCCAGTAGCCAATAGCTGCCCTAGCGCCGGTTTTTGTCCGTCGGACTAGCATACAGACGAGCGGATTTCTGGGTCCGGTGGAGTTACGACTTAAAGATTTAAAGCAAGTTCCAAATCTAAAGCCCGTCAGATTTGCGACTGCAAGAGTCCGCTAAAAGTCCGGTGAAGCCCACACGCGATCAGATTGTCCGCCGGCTATGGTCCGTCAGCGTCCGTCAGACCAGTCCGGTCGAAAAGTCCGGCCGTGTACGCGGCATTAGTCTTTATCTTTAAGTACAGAATGATTAGCCTTTATTTTGTAGAGATCTGAGAATTGGAGTGGCTTAGTAGTTTAGCAAGAGACACTGGGCAGGGCGGACACATGCATTCCTCAAAAATTCTGTGTGTTGTAGGCCTACAACAGAGTTTAAGAGGTGAATGCATTTCTGGCAGATCATCAACGGGTATTTGTCTATATTTACAGGGTCTTTTGGAGGGATAAATCATGTGGAAATGTGCACGTATTGCAGAGATGTACTATTTTTTTTCTTTGCCTTGATATACAATTTAAGGCGTATAATAGGCACCAAATAAGTGTAAACAGTACAGCTGCAATCTCTGTAATCTTGTTTTCATGGGCTTAACCAGTGTCAAGCATTAGCTGTGTGCATTACGTAGGTTTAGTAGGTGGAAAGGCAGACACCTACAGAAAATTTACAGTATTTACACTGAACTTTCATGGCTCCAAGGATACAGTCTAGAAAAGGTACAACAGCAGTAGGAAAACTAGCAAGGCCCCAATAAAAAGTAAGGATGGCATGGAGAAAACTTAAAAAAATATAATAAAACAAATGCCACCGTAAAAATGTAAATTTGGCCTACCCTAAAAGTTAGCTTCAGTGAGAAACTTGGCAACTCTGATAAAGGAGCCCATCATGAAAGAAGAAATGAGACTGCAGGCTGAATTGCTCAAATAGTTTCAGTCCTGGTTGTCTGCTCTGAGTTTTTGGCCAGTCTAAGTAGTATGTAGGGCAAAGTACAGGGATCAGTAGTGTTAATTTTGTCGCCAAAAACATTTTTGTCATTTTCATCAGCGGCATATTTCCAGTGTCAAAAACTAAACAAAAATGACTCCACATTTTCATCAATTGAGAAAAAGTATGAGGAAAATTAATTCCATTTTTGTTAACGAATGAAAACTGAACAAAAATGGTAGGGACATTTACCCACGTGAACTTCTGGTTTCCTCTGAGCTCTGCCTGTAAAGCCCATGAGTGTTTCCCTTCCCAGTAAAGCAAGGTGTAGTGACTGTAGCATGCTTAGTGGTTTGGTGTGCTTAGCACTGTGCAGCATTTACAGGCCTCCCGACCGTCCAGAGCCCTGTGTGCATTACAGGCCTCCTCAGACCACCATCCAGAGCACTGTGCATCATTACAGGCTTCCTCAGACCACCATCCAGAGCACTGTGCAGCATTACAGGCTTCCTCAGACTACTATCCAGAGCACTGTGCAGCATTACAAGCTTCCTCAGACCACCATCCAGAGCATTGTGCAGCCTCCTCAGACCGTCCAGCGCACTCACTGTGCATTACAGGCCTCTTCAGACTGTCCAGAGCGTGTAGTTTGTTCAAACTTTAATACCATAAATAATATGATATTACATTTCTTTTACTCCAGGAGTATATAATGAGTTTGGAAATTCTAGAGAAATGCTTAAATAATGCATTACAATTTAACTAAACCCATTAGATTTTAGGCAACTAAAATGATTCTATTTGACAAAAATGTACTGCAGATTTTAGTCGACTAAATACGACTAAAACAACTGCAGATGACTAAAATGCGACTAAAACTAAAATGACATTTTAGTCAAAAGACTATGTCTAAATCGAAATTTGACACCAAAATTAACACTGGGGGTCATTAGTATGTAGGGCTGAGTACAGGGGTCAGCAGTATGTAGGCCAAAGTACAGGGATTAGCAGTACGTAGGCCAAAGTACATGGGGCATAGTATATGGAGCAGTAGTATGTAGGGAAGTGTAAAGAGGTCAGTAGTATGTAGGGCAGTATACAGAGGTTGGTAGGATGTAGGGCATTGTACAGAGGTCAGCAGTATGTAATGCAGTGTAGAGCGGTAAGTAGGATATTGTGCAGTGTCAAGTAGTACGTAACACAACCTACAGAGGTCAGTAGTATGTAGGGCAGTTTACAAAGGTCAGTAGGATGTAGGTCATTGTAAAGAGGTCTTTAGTATTTAGTACAGACATCATTCTTTTTGGGCAGAGAACAGAGTTCATAAGTTTTGTAGAGCAGATTATAGGGGGTCAGTAAGGCAAAGGATGGTTTCAGTCAGTGGGGTGGAGAGCGGTGTCAGTAAAGCAGAGGACTGTGTCAGTTAGTAGGGAAGTAGACAATGTCAATAGGTCAGTCTATAAGGCAGAGGATGGGGTCAGTAGAGAAGAGAGATTTGTGTGTACAGGGGGTCACATGCAGAGCAGGCAAGTGCTGCCAACGCACTACTGCTCTGTCTTCTGGCGCGCTGATCCCTGCCGTCTATCCCATGTGATGTTACATACCAGCACCTGGAAAGAATGTAGGAGGAGGGCTGGTGGGGATCAGTTTAGCATGCTAGAGATGTTCCTTCCCTCCATTGCTCTGCATGTGTGGGAGGAGCAGTTGACACTGGTGATCGGCAAGGCAGGGATGCGATCTACCCGTCACCTGCCCACGATCGATGGTCGCAATCAATGAGTTGCTGACCCCTGAGGTAGAAAATATGTGATAATAGTTAAAATTGTTTCCAATATTTGGAGGCATGATATAATGCTAATATGGGCATTCAGGCCCCCTTAGACCAGCAGTGCCTAGGCAGATGCATTTTGGGTAACCCAGCCCTGCCACCTTTCCTGCCTGGCTGCACCAAATTGAACAAAGCGTGCACATTTTCAGAAAAAAGTTTAATATACTGTATATTAAAATCCTAAATTTATTTTTTGCATTAAATATTTTTTGTCTAATGTTATCATAAATGGTCTTTTCACACAGTAAGGTTTTAATGACCATGGTTGTTTCTATGCTGTTTTTTTTCCCCACAAGTGTTATATGAGCATTTTAGCATTGTGTAGCATATTGTGGTATTTTTGGCATTGAAGTGTATATACGTTGTAAAAGCAAGTATTGCCCCGTACACACGAGCGTAATTTACGACGGCAAAATCTTGGATGGTTTTTCTGACGGAATTCCGCTCAAGCTTGGCTTGCATGCACATGGTCACACAAAAGTTCTCTGAACTTTCGACCGTCAAGAACGTGGTGACGTACAACACTACGATGAGCCGAGAAAATGAAGTTCAATGCTTCCGAGCATGCGTCAAATTGTTTCCGCGCATGTGTAGGAATTTTACGCGTCGGAATTGGTACAGACGATCGGAATTTCCGATCGGAACTTTTTCCGAACGAAAAAATAGAGAACATGCTCTCAATCTTTTGCTGAATTCCGCCAGCAAAAGTCCAGTGGAGCATACACACGGTCGAAATTTCCGACCAAGACCTCACATCAGACTTTTGCTGGCGGAATTTCCGATCGTGTGTACTGGGCATAAGAGCACCTTACAAATGCTTGAATATCTTGCTAGCATTTCCATAGACTACAACGGGAGCGGAAAACACTTGCACATGCAGAGAAAATGCTGCATGTAGAAGATTTTCAAGTGCAACATCCTGTGTGTGAAAAGTCCATACTGAAAACAAAATGCATTTTGCCAGAAACAAACTGCTTGGACCGGGCTGTAAAACAAGGTTCTCTTTAAATAAGCCCCACAGTTTGAACATAATTGTAATTTGAACACCTGGTTTCTTACGAATACATTCTAGTACCATCATTATGCCTGCAATGTGTCTCTCGAAATGAGAAGGTGACATTTCTTGCTTAGACCGAAAATGTACTTTGCCTCTGATATTTTCATATAGTTTGTATAAGCTTGTACAATATAAGCTACCACTTACAATCCTGTGGTTAATGAACATATCTTTGTTCCAACAGGTTTCAGCAGATATTTTTATTCCAAATATGTTAACTTTTTAAAAGAGATATATATATTATATATATATATATATATTATTTTGCGTTAATTTTTTTTCTTTTCTTATAAAAGGATTTACACATGTCTTTTGGTGAACAAAATATCAACAAATTTATACGAATTACATGAACAGACTGCCATGCCCAATGAACTGCAGTGTGAAAATCAAACATCTATGCTATGTACGATGTATTGAAAATATACAGTGTAATTACCAAAGTAAAAATAAATAAAAATCATTGCTTTGTTGGCAGTGTCATTCTCCTGTTCATACCAGTCTTTCCTTCAGGTAGAAAAGCAGGAATAATAAGCTAGCCAGTGGCAACCTGAGGTGATAAACATTTCTGCCTAGCTTCGTTGTCATCGGTTGTCATTTGTTTACTCCTCTTGGGTTCTATCCATGAATTATGGATTACGGCATTATTAGGCATCGGATCAGCTTCCACAATTGAAACAACCCTTTTTTTCATTTTGCTTTTCAAAACCTTTTGGAATTTTTGCCTTGTAAATGCGTATAGCAGAGGGTGGAAGATGGTAGTTCCATAGGCCATGACTAAAAAGCAAAGTCTAAGTTTTACCAAGAGGTCACTTGGGCCCAGACATAAAATAATTGTATTCAATATGGAAATGGGCGTCCAACAAAAAAGAAAGGTTGAAATAATCAATAGTGACATTCTGAAAACTCTTTTCTGCCTTTCACGTCTTTCTCTGTGCCTTTTGACTGCTCGCCGGAGGGCAATGATCACAGATACAGAGGTCCTTACACCAAGCACCACATTCCTGCCTCCACTGCTTTGTGAGACATCTGTGGTCTCATGCTGTGTAGCCAGAGAAATCGTTTTTTTCTTGCGTATCTTCTTTTTTTGCCCTGTTGAGAATCTTGTGCCAATACGAATGTTAAGAGCCTGGAGTATTTTGCTGTATGTTATTAACATCACAATAATTGTGAAAAAGAAAATCGGTATCTGCACCAATAGGTGGTAATACATCCCAAGTTCTGTGTGGTATTCATTACTGCTGACGCACAAGAGTGTTTTGTTCTCCCAGGTGGTTTCACTTTGAAAGCTGAAGAAGCTAACTTCAATAAAAGGAATCAGGAAAGCAAGGAAAGAAACTATCCATGTCGATGTCATCAATATGAATGCACGGCCCATAGTAAGAATACGATTGGCAGGTTTTACTGAGATGTCATAGCGATCCAGTGTGATGGCAAAGACATTGACCGCTGTGGAGACACTAGCAAAAGACACGCAGGCTTCATGGAAGCAGCAAATCAATGCACTATTGCTCTCGAGCGGC
Source organism: Lithobates clamitans (assembly GCA_037952925.1). NCBI lineage: Eukaryota > Metazoa > Chordata > Amphibia > Anura > Ranidae > Lithobates > Lithobates clamitans. The sequence goes on from JBBGZY010000065.1 coordinate 2,236,118, forward strand.
AGCAACAAGATCACAGCTGTCAGAGGAATACACCCTACACATATAATCACGTCAAGGACATGGAGATTCATAGTAACAATGTTGCTGACAGAATTGATTAGGTTGGATTTCATGCAGTAAAGAACCAGTACGGTGAGGTTACTTCCAAGGCCCAGAACAATTTCCAGCATGAGGAAACAGGTGAGGGAAATTTGGAAGCTGAGTGGGTATGACAGTGGTCTATACATGTTGGTGCTGACGTCGTCAATCTCATCGCGAACTGTTATATTGGCCTCAGACTGCATGTTGGTTTCCAGCAAGAACATGAAACACATTCTGTTGAGATAGGCAGCATGAGCCCTGAAAGAAGACAAATGCAATATTAGAGAGGCAAATCACAATATACCTATATTTCTTGATGATGTTTTTTCTAAAATGAGCAAAGAAATTAATAATATATGGCTGAGGGCCATATTTATGGTGTAATGATTATTTTTTAGAAAAAAATGTATGTGCCCCTTGGTTCATTTAGAAATGTTTGCACTTGGCTCGCAATTTGAAATGTTTTGCTGATTTACTTATGGAAAAATACACACAACTGCATATAGTTCACATGGTTGTGTTGTCATTTCGTGTGAACTCCCTACAGCCTCATAAGTCCGTGAATAATCGCTTGTCTTATTCAGGCTAAAGAAGGTCAAGAAAGTTTCTGTAATGTAACAAAATTGCGTGTGATGGTATCTAAAGGATAAAAATCTCAGGTGTGATATTAGGTAAACTGACCATACATAATGGTGTCTGAGTGTTTTCAAAGGTTCCCTGGCATGCATAGCCAGTATTCAATGCATATTTGGAAGGCTTCCAATTGCTATTTGCAGAACCGTGCAAAGCCAACTAAGTTTTGTGCAGACAGTAGTAAACTTGGAATTTCCCAACATAAAAGTAATGGTCAGTGTGGGCTCACTCTGCACTGCCAGATTGTCCTGTGATTGCACCAAAACCATTTACATTTTGTAACCATCTTTAAGGATAAGGATACCTCCAAAAATGATTAAAAATAGAGTTTACATATAGGTGCATTTTACTTTGCTTCTTAGAGGTAAAAACAAGCTTCCATTATTTTCTATGTCTATCCCATCCTAAATAGCATGGCAAAATAGCTGAGTAAATGACCATTGCATATAACTCTGGGCACACCACACACTGGGCTCAATTCACACAAAAAAATTATAGTATTTCTAGCTGAGCCCAAACAAAGATTTAAAAATCACAGTCATGATTTAATTTAGAGCCCTGTCATTGTTTTAAAGCGTTATGCCTAATGAAAACTGACCTTTAGCATGATCTGTGATAGATATGCCACTCCATCATGGTTGTTAATTATAATGAAGAGGTTGGACATTGCTGTTTGTTAAAGGGAAGGTATAATGTAATTTCAGTGAGCACATATTTTTGTGTCATTGTGATGTTTCCCTTAACCACTTCAGCCCCAGAAGGATTTACCCTCTTAATGACCAGGCCATTTTTTGCGCTATGGTACTGCGTTACTTTAACTGAAAATTGCGTGATCGTGCACTGCTGTTCCCAAATACAATTGATGTCCTTTTTTCCCCCACAAATAGAGCTTTCTTTTGGTGGTATTTGATCACCTGTGAAATTTTTATTTTTTGTGCTAGAATATCCAAAAAAATGTAAAAAAACACATTTCTTCATCAATTTAGGCCAATATGTATTCTGCTACATGGTTTTGGTAAAAATCCCAATAAGCATAAATTGATTGGTTTGTGCAAAAGTTATAGCGTCTACAAACTACGGGATGGATTTATGGACTTTCAATATTTTTTTATTGTTTTTACTGGTAATGGCGGCGATCAGCGATTTTTAGCGGGACTGCGACATTGTGGGACACCACTACAATGATCAGTGCTAAAAAAAAAAATGGACTGATCACTGTATAAATAACACTGGCAGGAAAGGGGTTAACTACAGGGGTGATCAAGGGGTTAACTGTGTTCCCTCAGTGTGTTTCTAACTGTGTGGGGGAAGTACTGACAGGAAGAACACAGAGATTGCTGTTCCTGATTACTAGGAACAGCAATCTCCATGTTCACCCCTGTCAGAATGGGGATCTGCCTTGTTTACATAGGCAGATCCCCGTTCTGCCTCCGTGAAGCGATTGTGGGAGGCCGGCGGACATCGAGTCTGCTGGACGCGTGCATCGGCTCCTCCTCCTTGCAGCGGGCACACCCACATTTATCTATTGCATGAAACAGCCTACAGGTGCAGTCTTTAAGTAGTTAAAGTAATTGTTGCTGTAACCTTTACATTTTACACACTTTATCTTCCTAACGTTGTCATTGGCTGCTGAGCTCCAACCAAGTTTTATTTTTTTGAGCGATACAGTGGAGAAAAGTAACATTTTTGTTCACATTTTTAGTTCTGTGTGTTAACCTATTAGGGTAAATTTTCCCCTCACTTCTTGACCCATTGATACCATACAAGAAATGGGGAAGGGTTTTTCAATGGGACAGGAACACTTGAATAGCAATAGAAAAATTGCCAGATGTCCGAACCCTTCTCCATTTTGCTAAAATTGTTGGAGATGTCCCATTGCTTTCTATCCCAAGGAAAAAACTCCCAAAGAGTAAAATAGTTGCAATAAAAGAAAAGCCTTGAGTGGCTCTTTGACATGCATTGTGGGAAAGAGCAGCAAAGCACAACCATGATGTAGTGGTGCAAAGCAGGGAGCAGAGCATGAGTATGTACTGAGCAAATATGAAGCACAAAAAAGGTTTTTTAAACGTAAACTCATTCATACTATATCTTTAGGCCTCATTCACACGAGGCGGGTCCCTTCAGTGGAGTCCGCCAGCTCAGCAGCAGATCTCTCAGTTGATCTCCGCTGAGCTGGCGGATGACAAGTCACTGAACGGGGAGGGGCCTGTCAGAGTGCTGCTGAATCCTATGGAAGGATCGGCCGAAAACAGACAGCATGTCCGTTTTCATCAGATCTCATCCGATCCACCCAGACGGATGGTGAACGTATCGCCTTACGTCTGATTTTAGCGGATCGGATGGCAGACAGGTGTCAGCGAATACATCTCTGCTGACATCCATCTCCCCATACGATTCAATGGATGGCCTGCTTGGATCCGCCTGAAAAACGGACAGGCTGATCCGAGTGGGCTTGCCGCGTGAAAGGGGCCTTAAGTGATTGTTGATTTTTTTTTTTTTTTTAATTTATAAACATGTCATACTTTTCTGCTCTGTGTAAAGGTATTGCATAGAACGGCCCAGATCCTATGCTTTTCAGGTTCTCTCTCGGCTCCTCCTCTTCTCTATGTGCCACCATAGGTAGATGCTACTTATGGTGGAACACATGCAGGCTCGATCCCCAACCAAGCTACTCACACACAGTTTGGCTCGGCTCAGCTCCACTCCCTGCTCTCTCCACACTGGATTTAATTGACTGCACCAGGAGCCAATGGCTTCCGCTGCTGCCTCCATGTCCAGTGAGAGAGCAATTCCAGATCAAGGTGAGGCTCAGATAGATATTTAGGGGGGGCTTGGCGGGGTTTTTTTTTTATCTTAATGAACATAGAAGGATCTTTATCTTAATGCAGAGAATGCATTAAGCTAAAAAAAATTTAGCCTCTACAATCACTTTAAATAAAACTGATCTCTTTGCTAGTAAAGCAAAATACACATTTCAAAAGACTATACCTTTCCGTTTAAAGGCGTACTTGTCCTTTTAAGATCCATAACCTTTAAGGAATCCTTGTACCCTTAAGGCCCCATTCACACCCGAGTGTAGCGGTTTCAGGCAGAAGGTTGCACGGTTTTTGCCGCAATTTTGTACAGGTCAAAAGGTCACCAATGTAAAAAGCAGAAAAACGCCTGTAATCAGCCTTAAAAAAAAAAAGTTCCAGAACTTTTTTGAGCTTCAGGCGTTTTGGAGCTTCTAGCTTCAGGTGTTTTGGAGTGGAGATGTGAGCAATCTCCATAGAGAATAATTGATTTTTTTTCCCCTCCAGCGTTTTTGTAGCTTCAAGCTACAAAACGTTCAGGTGTGAATGGGGCCTAAGCCCTGATTCATGCCTGATTGTTTAGTAGCTTGAAGCTCAAAACTCCAAAATACTCAACAACCAAAATCTAATGCCTAAATTGTGCCTGTTCACATATGAGCACCCAGGTGCCTGTAGCTCAATGCCTGACACTCATAAAGGTACATACACTGCTTTTGAAACAGAATGGGGAGTTTTTGGCCACATAGACTTCAATGGAAGCCCCCGGATAGGACCTTTTTTTTCAAGCCTACAACAATTATCTCCAAATCCTAGCAACTAGCTTTCCATTGGCTAAAACACAATGCTGATGCCTAAATACTCCAGAAAAAAATGTGCAAAAATGCATAGAAACAAAAAAAAAAATTGCCTGTAAACACATTCGGGTATAAATGAAGCCTAACATTTCTTCCTAGCTGTCAAAAAGCTCTTGTACAAGTGGAATGTAGATGGTCTATTATTCTAATGTTCTATTATAACTGTTTTGTGATTCAGCAGTTAGAATTTTTTTTTCCGTACCTGGTCACTAGGGCTTGTTAGATGTTAGATGTTCATGTCTAGGAGACTTTGCAGCCTAATCAGTGCTATCAGGATCCCAGGTCTTCCAGCCTGTGATTCGTGACAAGTCACAATTTTGTGATGCTATCTCCACTTTTCCTAAAACGATTGAAGCTCTGTGATCTCATTATGAGGTCTATTTACCACGGATGTATGGAAAACATTGTATATCAGTCAACAATATCCCTGTACATCACAAGCATATAGACTATACATATATTTAAATGTGCTCTTTATTTAGCTCCCACTGATTTTCAGCCTTTGCAAGTCCCTTAATTTATGCAAATTTGCTTTTAGTCTGTACTGTTGTTGCTATAGGAACAAGCTGGAAGTTCTGCCAAGTTTAATGTTGCTAAATATCTTCGTGCAATGTTGTTACATTTTTCTTACCTATGAGCCCAGTGTAAACCTGACATGGAGGAAATTAGTGAACTTCCATGGCTGACCTCTGTCCAAAAATGCAACTTGCCTGTTGGTGCTCATGTGGATGCTTTGGCTTGTTCACAACAAGTATACGGGATAGGAGTTCTGACTTTTATTTGCTACATACTTGTTCCTGGTCTGTAACTAGAAAGCAACTAGTATTACCACTTAAGGACCAAGCCTCTTTCTGAGATTTGGTGTTAAAAATAGTTTGTTTGTTTTTTGCTAGAAAATTACTTAGAACCCCCAAACATTATATATTTCTTTTTTGCTAACACCTTAGAGAATAAAATGGAGGTCGTACTTTCTGTCACACCGTATTTGCGCAGCAGTCTTACGAGCGTGCTTTTTTGGGAAAAAATACACTACACTTTTTGAATTAAAAAATAAGACAACAATAAAGTTAGCCCAATTTTTTTTATATTGTGAAAGATAATGTTACGCTGAGTAAATTGATACCCAACATATCACACCTCAAAATTTTACCCGTTCACCGAATGGCAACAAACGTTTAACTTTAAAAATCTCTATAGGCGACGTTTAAAAAAATTCTACATGTTTTGTATTACAGAGGAGGTCTGGGGCTAGACTTATTGCTCTCACGCTAACGATCGCGACGATACCTCACATGTGTGGCTTGAACATCATTTTCATATTTTATTTATTTTATTATGCGGGCACTACTCACGTATGCGTTCGCTTCTGCACGCGAGCTCAGCGGGACGGGGCACGTTTAAAAGAATTTTTTTTTTCCTTATCTATTTTACCTTTAATTTATTTATTTTTACACAGTTCTTTAAAAAAAAATGGTGTCACTTTTATTCCTATTACAAGAAATGAAAACATCCCTTGTAATAGAAAAAAAGCATGACAGGAACTCTTAAATATGAGATCTGGGGTCAAAAAGACCTCAGATCTCATATTTACACAAAAATGCAATAAAAATAAAATAAATAAATGTCATTTGAAAAAAAAATATATAATGTCCCTTTTAAGAGCTGTGGGCGGAAGTGACGTTTTGACGGCGCTTCCGCCCTGCAATGATATGGAGACGGGTGGGGGGGCATCTTCCCCTCACTCTCCATGCCTAACAGGGAGAAGAACCTGATCGCCTCTGGTAAGCGGCGGAGGGCATCGGAGCGCGGCGGGAAGGGGGGGTGCCCCTCTCCCGCCGCCAAATTAAAAGTGATCTCGTGGCGAATCCGCCGCAGAGACCACTTTTATCTGAAAGAAGACCGCCCGCTGAAGAAGAGGATACCGGGGCTATGGCAGCTAGCTGCTGCCATAACGATATTCCTCTTCAAAGTAGCAACATATGACGACGGCGGGCGGTCCGTAAGTGGTTAAAAGACTGAGGCCGTTAATGGCAGCTTGTGTATCTCTTTGTTCAAGTTCAAGTTGTTCTTCAGTTATCAAATATATTAAATATTAATTATTAAATATTGGCAGTTTATGCAGGCTTAATTTAAAAATTAGCATTTTTGATTTATATACTTAAAGCTGTAGTAAAGTCCGCTTTGTGATTTTTAAATTTTTTTTTTTAACTACAGGTAAGCTATATAAGTCAAATAAATATCTCCTAAATGTGCACAGTTTAGGAGATATTGGCTCTTTTGGCAGCCGGTGACGTCACCGGCACATGTGCTCTGAAGGAACGGTATACCATGCTGTTCCTTCAGAGCTCTGTGCCATGGCCATTACTCCTGTGCATATGCCCGGGATTGACGTCATCTCGGCTCAGCCATTCAAGCTGCCAGAGCCCGCGAACCTGGAAGGAAGACCGGGTGAAGATGGAAACCCTGTCATTAGTGATAGCGCCACCGCTGGGGAGGGCTTCGTTCTAAGGTATGCAGTGCAATGCATACTAGTGCACATTATACCATTGTCTTGCAGGGGATTTTTTTTTCTTCAATGTCGTGGTTTACAACCGCTTCAACGCTTAGTGTCTGTATTATTTTTGTGTTAATATATGTTCATTATTTTCACAAAACTCGCCTTTATGTGTACATGAAAAAAAAAAAACAGAAACTAAAAATAAAAATTAAACCAAGGTTAAAGGGTGGTATGATGAAGAACTGTCTTCCAAATTTCAAGGTTCATGTTTTACTTGACAATTGTAATTTTTCAGTGACCGCATGAGATTTTCTCCCATATTCAAAATTGCTTCAGCAGTGAAGCCTCCATTAAACACCTTGTGGCCAGCAATTTCTGGCTGTTGGCCTGTTATTATTACCCTGGAATATCTAGTTTAATGGTAGCTGGAGACGCACAGGTTGCTAAAGTCTGCGCTGGGCTTTTTGTGTTGTGCATGTGTCAAGCTGTATTTACACTTCAGTGTTCTGGTTTTGTGCGTCTGTAATGTGATGTCTGTTCCAAGTGTATCTTGCAAGAAGTGAAATTCTGCAGGACCAGACAGAGCTCAGAGTACATTTATTCCCAGTAAACGACACTGGGCGGCCTTTTTTGAGATACTAGCTTTTTCTTTTTTTCCTATACGTGTTATTTTTATGCATAGAGGAAATAAAAATTATAAGTAATGTGCATTTTTGATCAGCATGTAATCTGTGCTTTGAAGAAAACCTGCTTTGGTCTCCCCTGTATGTGAAAGCGAAAGCCTCTGCAGAAAATGGAAAATGTGAGCCCTGCCAGATTCCACACTGGCCAGAGATAAAGCATCAGTCCTGTGTCACAGGCACTAAATTTCCTGTGGCCTAAGTGTGCGTCAAGAGAAACAGCGTTAATTAACCAAATTCATCTTTTGTATCCCTGAATCTATTAACTTACAATGAGTAACAAGCTGAAATGGGAAGTGGGCTGCATGGAGAAAGCTAGCAGGCAACTGTGCTTCTAGGCAGTAAAGATGTGTGGCAGAACTTGGCATCATGCTGCTAAACACCTACCTGCTTCCTTCTGCCATAAGGGACCATTTAGTTCACTGAAGCATCTTTTCAGAGATTGATACATGATGTCATTGTCACACTGTCAGATGCTTGTAAAGATGTTCAGTAGCTCTGTTGTTCAGCAGGGGTGGAATCTATTAGGCAATCTACTACTGCTCGCCAAATGGATATTCTCTGCGTCCCTTTCTTGTTCTAGATTCGGGTTTATGTTTTAAACTTCCTGCAGTTCCTTCATCTCTTTACCACCAACTTAGAGGAATAATACATAATATATATTCTTAGATTGTAAGCTCTAAGGAGCAGGGCCCTCTAATTCCTCCTGTATTGAATTGTTTTGCAATTGTACTGTCTGCTCTCATGTTTTAAAGCACTTCCCAAACGGCTGGCACTAATATAAATCCTATATAATAAATACTATATAGGGGTGATTTTATTATTATCAATGGTCATAATTCTGTCAAAAGCATAAATCATTTTTATTTGATGTTGCATATTTAATATTGGCATGGAAATACCCTATTTAATACTTTTTTTTTAACTTCAAAATATCCTATTTAATACTTGATACAAAGTTTATTCCTCTTTGCCACCAGTTTAAGGGCCCATTCACACTTCTCTGGTCATGTATGTTGCGTTACCGCAATTAACATGCCCTGTGTTAAGGCAACCCATTAATTTATAGGCAGCACAGGAATGGACCAAAAAACAGACATGCAGCATTTTTTCTGATGTAGCATACCACAATGCAAAGTATAATCTTGTAGTACATTGCCTGTGCTTTAGGATGCCATTCCAAATGACTGGCGCCACAACGGACCCAATGACGAAGGTGGGTTTTTAAACCCTAAGGGGCAGATTATTTACTAAAACATGCCCAAAAGCATCCGAAACGGATCTGGAGGACTTTTTTATGGTGTGACGTGGCCCTTAAGCGGGTCATACATAATACGATTTTTCTTATTCAATTTCCCTACAACTATGTAGTGCAAGGGCCTGCCTGATTGCAAGTGTTTAAGTCTGACCTCATACTATATGGTTTTGGTGAATCTAAAGGAAAATTGTACAAGAAAATTGCATAATATATGGTTAGCCTTTTTGTCAAAGCCTAATTGAACAAGCTGAATTTAGAAGATGATTGGCTAGTGTGCACAGCTGCACCACATTCTGTGTGCACCAGTTTTAGTAAATCTCCACTTAAGGCTGGATTCACACCTATGCAGTTTTAGTGCTTTTTGCATTTTGCAGTTTTGCAATACAGTCCATTTAACATGATTTCCTATGGAACACGTTCTGTAGTGCAAATCTGCAAAATGCATAGGTGTGAATCCAGCCTAAGGCCTGATTCACACCTATGCATTTTGTGGCCTGATTCACAACTATGCAGGTTGCAGTTTGCATATTCCCAGTGCATTTTGCATTTTTCATTACACATTTTTGATCCATTGAAGTCTATGGAACCAAAAACCAGAAAAAAATCCCTGGCCCTTTCCATAAAATGCACAGATGTGAACATGAACCATAGGAAACCATGTTGAATGGACTGTAGTGTGTTTCCGCAAAACTGAAAACGTGCTAAAAAATGCATAGGTGTGAACCAGGCCTAAGTGTCCAAAGCTCAGACGTTGTTCTAGTATTGCTATGGGACTAAGGCTGGATTCAAACCTATGCATTTTTAGCGCTTTTTTTTGCATTTTGCAGATTTGCACTACAGTCCATCTAACATGGTTTCCTATGGAACACATTCTGTAGTGCAAATCTGCAAAATGCAAAAAGCACTAAAAATGCCTAGGTGTGAATCCAGCCTTAGGGGTTGATTTACTAAAACTAGAGAGTGCAGCTCTGCATGATAGCCAATTAGCTTCTAACTTCAGCTTGTTCAATTAAGCTTTGACAATAAAACCTGGAAGATGGTTGGTTTCTATGCAGAGCTGCATCAGGTTTTGCACTCTCCAGTTTAAGTAAGTCAACCCCCCTTAGTCTTACTATTTTGTTTTGCAAAGAATGAATGTGGATCACTAAGGCTTTGCCAGAGTTCTAGTCATATATATATATATATATATATATATATATATATATATATATATATATATATATATATATATATATATATATATATATATATGTATATATATATGTATATGTATATATATATATATATATATATATATATATATATATATATATATATATATATATATATATATATATGATATATGTGTGTGTGTGTGTATGCATTTATGTGTGTGTGTGTGTGTGTGTATGTGTATGTGTATATATATATATATATATATATATATATATAATATATATATACTGTATTTATTGGCGTATAACACTCACTTTTTTACCATGAAAATCGGGTGCAAATAGCATGTGCGTGTTATACGCCAATACTTCAATTTTAGCTGCCTCGGAGGGAACAAGGAGGGGGGGCCGGACGAGCGCTGTCAGATTACATACAGCGAGAATCTCCTGTTTACTTGGGAGCCTCTGTAATAGGAAGTCCTGTCTCCTGGGCCGCCATTGGACCACTGTTCTGTATATCATAGGAGATTCTCTTTGTATTTAATCTGTAGGCGCTCGTCCCGCCCCCCTTCCTGTCCCCTCTAGGCTGCAGGTGGACGTCAATCAGGCTGCACTGAAGGCAATGGTGAGGCTGCTGCATTGAAGGCAATCGTGAGGCTGTATTGATGTGGATTGATGAGGCTGCAGATAGGCACTGACCCTTATTTTGCTCCAAAGTTCCTTATTTAAAATTTTAGTTTTTTTCCTGACACTTCCCTCTTAAAATGAATGTGCGTGTTATACGCCTGTGCGTGTTATACGCCGATAAATACGGTATATATATATATAAAATACACACAACTTCCCTGCATGGTATCTGCTATTTTTTTGTGCTATTGAAAACAGGTTTTAAGTAAAGTCCATTCCGCACTTGTGCCTTGTGCTTACTTCATCTGTCAACCTTTGTCCATACTGAAGTACTAGTTTATATGGCCTTTACCAGAAAAATAAATAGTTGTAGCTATTTTTATATGATGAATATATGTTTTTTTAAATGGCTTAGCTAATGTTACATTTTGTGCATTGATTATATGGATTCTGTTTTGGAATGACACTTGCCATATGCATATTAATAGATATGTTCTAAGTTAATGACACCATATATTAAGGTTATGTTCATCCTTTGCATATATACATACACACAGATAGATTAGATAACTATTTTTTATTTCTTTATACCTTTTCTAATAACCTAACTGTAATAAATAGTGCTTTTTATTTACCTTTTTTTCTTCATGGTGCTTCTACACTTTGCCTGCCATTGATCGGTGACCAATATTCGAGACAGTATGTCCTCACCCTGCTAGCAAGTAGTTTCCAGCAGACATAGTCAAGTGAGCCTGTCCTGCACTATTGTCACGATTATGTCTGAAATTAATGCAACTTGAATATGCCCTTTGAATGATGCGTGTGCCTTAATTTGCTTTTTGTTTATCACCCTGCTTGCAATGCAAATAAGTTCTTTCAAGTCTAATTCACTCTTGTCACAGCCATGCAAATATTAGGGAAATAAAAAAAAAATGACTGGATAATGCAAATGACGAGAGGTGCAGCCAGAAACAAATCCCCATTACATGTTAGGATGAAAGTAACACAGCTTTGCATCAGCTACCTTGTGTCTATGCAATGACTGATTATGTTTATCAGAGGAATTTGAATTGAATTATACCCGGTATGAATGTTGGGCACACAAATTATTTACGAAGCATTATTACACAAAATGAATGAATGCAGTTTTGACTTTAAAAGCATTATAGATGTGTTTCTCTGTACGGAGACAGTCTAGGAAATCCAGGCTTAGCATGTATTACAAGAGAGGTCTATTCTAAAACTCCATGCGAAAAGTGATGACAGCACTTACCTCTGCCAAAGATTAAGGATCCTTTGTGAGCCACTCTTAATTGCTTCATCTTGTTCACTTGTAAGCAGAGCAAACAGAAAGGCAGGTGCTACATATCTCTCCAGAAAACGATCTTAATGAAAAGATGTTCTTGTGTCGAGCCATTGTTTCAGCATAGTGCTAACGTGCAGAGCTTGTACTGCTGCTTTCAGGCTGCTGCGGACGCTCATTCAGTCTTCCCACAGCGAAATCAATAAGCATCTGAAAATACATGATGAAAGTAATTTAACATACTGAAGACTGCAACTCTCCGGAGACATGAGTGAGGTCCTGTCTTTTTATTTTTTTTTTTATTTTTCCTCGTCTCGGAAGAGCCGTAGTGCTGGTTGTTAGGTCTGCTTTTGCTGAATGACAGCTCGCTTCCTTGCTTCCCTTCACTGCAGAGGGATGCAGTGCATTCACCAATTTTGATTGGCCGGATTCGCTGAGCTTTAGAACAGCACTGCATTTTAAAATTCTCCTTTTTTAAAACCTGTTTCACAGAATCCCATTTGAAGACTTCTTGTGTGTAGGAAGTCGGAGTCTGTGATTCCATATATGCCCAGGCTTTACAGACTCTCAAAAAGCTGTTATTTTTTTTTTTTCAGAGACTCCCATGTAAATTGAATTATGCTCTGTTTGCTCTATTTCTCCTGAATTTTCCTAAGATGCTTCTTGTGTTGATTTGATTTGATTTGATTTAGAAACGACTAATATAATCAGAAGCTGAAAAAGCTGTAGAAATTGAGATATCAGTCCGTCTTTGTAAATGCCCTTTGCAGCAGTTAGATTTTTAGTTCAGCTACAAAAAATTGATCTATTGATTTGTTTACAAGAAGCACAGCTTTTCCAATTTGCTATTGGATGACCCACTTTCAAAATGCAGAGAGCAAAATATTTTGTCTTTTTTTTCCTTTTAAGTAATTTTCTTTAAAAATACATTTCATTCCCAACCTATTGTATAGTCCTGAAAAAGGCATTAAGGATTTTTTAAAAGTTTGCACATATTACAATCTTGGCTTGCTACAGTTTTCCCCGCATCATTTTTTTCTGTTAGCCATTTATCTAGCAGCAGGAGATCCTACAGTTTTTTTTTTTTTTTTTTCAAAAAATCTGCCTTAATGGAATATAGAAACTAATGTTCCAGCTACAATCACGCAGACACACACTCTAGGGCCAATGTAGGTAAAAACTACCAATATATGTTGCACTGCGGGAGGAAATCAAAGCTTAGAGAGGAAAGCCAAGCACATATTGAAAGAACATAGCATCATGGTGGGAGCCACTGTATTCCTAAAACACTGGGAAGACCTTTTATGTTATCTGCATCTTTCTGCGGTTTAGGCTGATATAGGTTGATACCCCTTGATGAGGGAAAAAAGATCAATATCAGCTTCAGAACCTGTGTAATCAATATGTGTCCTGGATTAAAGGGATGATGTGGCAACCCTACGTTGTGTGTATATATACTCGCGAAACAGACTATTAGGAACACCTGTACCTGCTTATTCTTGCATCAAGTTAATAAGCTGATCTCCTGGCAGCAACACAATGCATGAAATCATGCAGTTACAAGTCAGGATCTGCAGTTAATGTTCAACTCAAACACCAGAATGACCAAAAAAAGGTTAAAGGGATTGTAAATCCTTTTTTTTTTTTTTTTTTTTTTAAATAACAAATATTTCATACTTATCTGCTCTGTGCAATGGTTGTGCACAGAACAGCCCTGATCCTCCGCTTCTCGGGTCCCCCGCAGGCGTTTCTGGCTTTACCCCCTTTCTGAGTGCCCCCATAACAAGCGGCTTGCTATGGGGGCACTCGTGCGTGTTTGCTCTAAAGCCCCGCTCTGCGTCTCCATAAGACACAGAGTAGGGCTCGGCCGCCCCCCCCCCCCCCTCATCACTGGCTGTGAACGATGGAAGCGGGAGACAATGTTGTATCTTAGTCAATGAGAGCCACTGCTCTCGTGTACATTGCTGGATCGAGATCTGGCTCGGGTAAGTATTTGGGGGGGGGCTGCATGCAGTAGGTTTTTTACCTTACTGCATAGAGTGAAGTAAGGTAAGAAAACTACCTGCCTTTACAACTACTTTACCTATCAATGGTGAAAACAAAATCCAGTCTGTCGCACTTCTGTGAGCCTAAGCACTTTAATGGGAGCGGTCAGACGAGAATGGATAGATTGACCCAAATTTACAGACTATGGTTACTCAGTTACCCACTCTTTACATCTGTGGTAAGTCTGCACAAGTCTTAGGGCTCTTTCACACATGAATGTCCGTTTTCACGGACTCTGTTTGCTCAGCGGGGATCGATATGTTGACCCCCGCTGAGCCGGCGGATGACAGTTCCATGTCTCATCACTGAGAAGAGACGGACCTGTCGTATCTCTGCTCTCCGCTATGGGTGATCGAATGAAAACGGATCTGTTTGTCCGTTTTCATCTGATCCAATCCGCCAGACGAATGAAAAATAGTGTTTTCATCTGTCTACATTTAGCGGATCGGATTTCAGCGGACATATGATCACTGATATCCGTCGCTCCATAGAGGTAGATGGAGTGTCCGTTCAGGTCCACCTGAAAAACTGACAGGCGGACCTGAACGGTCGGACCGCATGTGTGAAAGGGGCCTTAACTGGATTACTGAGGCCTGGAAAAATGAAGCCTGGTCTGATGAGTCTTGATTTCTACTGAGGCACACACACTGTGGACCAATTACCAAATCAGAATTCAACAGAACATCTTTGGGATGAGGCAGAATGGGAAGTAGTAATTTCCTGATGCATCAAGTCAACAAGTTTTATAAATAATTGCTTAGCGAGCCCATATTCCTCTGTTCTGGTTTTGGATATCCATTACAATTTGTTATAGTATAAGGTAGTGGCATGTTGGGTTTATATGGTGATTACAGATAAATGTCAAAGGTTCTATCTAGTCTGTAGCTGCTAAAGGTCAAGCAAAATGTCCATTGTTTTTATTAAAGACTTGTCCCTCTGGGAAGTATATTTCGTTTATAGCTCTACAATATTTTTTGTTGTCTGTTCAACAAAAGCTGATCATAGATACCAAATGGCAGTACTCATATAGAAAGACTATTGATAAAATCCATCAGCTGATGGTGACAGTAGTAAGTATTGCTGTCCAGTTCTTCAAAAATCAGCAGGATAGGGTGACTATCATGACCTGCCTTTGAATAATGTTAAAGTGATACTAAACCCACACTGTTTAGTTTAAATTGTCCCTTCTATTTCTATATGTTGATACTGCACTGTAATTATTTCAGTAAAAAAAAAAGAATCTAAGTACCTTTTTCCTAATCTATATAAAGCTGTCACATGACCCAGATCTTTCCCAGCCTGTCTGCAGGGAAACATAAGCAGGAGCTGCTTCTAGTCCTCTGCTGCTCCTCACATGTTCAAAAAAACAGCCTTTGGAATACAGTGTAAAAATAAATAAATAATACCAATAAACTTGTTTAAATTGACATACCAATAATATTTATATATACCGTAATCAAATCTTTATTATTTTTTGGAAATAACATGGTGTGGGCAAATTTTTGCCAGGCCCTCCAGCCTTTAGAATCTTCTTAGAATAAGAGGGAGATGAAGCCTCCATTAATATACATGTAACATCCCACCCCTTTTGTGTTTAGCTGGTTGGTGGGCATGGAAGAGGAGGGAAGGGAGTAGGCTGTCATTTAATACTGTGCATACGCTCACATGTATATAGTCACATGGGCTGCTCAGATGTAAAATATGGGAGGAAATGCTCAGCATAGAAACTCACTGAAAACTGAGCATGTGCAGAGTTGCCACTACAGCTGAAAAATTTCTAGCTGAATTGGGGACATGAACAGTGGAGATAGAGAGCAGTAGGATTAACCAGGTTTTTGGCAAAATACAGAAAACTAATCTCATAGTGACTGAGCAAGTATGAACATCATGTAATACAGCATTTATTCGTTTTTTTTTATGATGCGGGTTTAGTGACCCTTTGGGGTTCATTTACTAAAGCTGGGGAGTGAAAAATCTGACTCACTTCTGCATAGAAACCAACCAGCTTCTAACCTCAGCTTGTTCAATTAACCTCTTGCCGACCGGCTCACGCTGATATATGTCAGCAGAAGGGCATGTACAGGCAAATTAACGTACCTGTACGTTGCCCTTTAAAAATCAGCTTGCAGGCGCGCGCACGCCCCGCCGCATGCTCCGTGAGTGTGATTGTGGGTCCTGCGGACTGATATAAATAAGCATTTCCCTGTTCTGCCTAGTGATAGGACACTGATCACAGCTTCCTGTAATCAGGAGCGGTGATCAGTGTCGTGTCACACATAGCCCATCCCCCCACAGTTAGAATCACTCCCTAGGACACACTTAACCCCTCCAGCGCCCACTGGTGGTTAACCCCTTCATTGCCAGTCACATTTACACAGTAATCAATGCATTTTTAATCGCACTGATCGCTGTATAAATGTGAATGGTCCCAAAATAGCGCCAAAAGTGTCCGATCTGTCCGCCATAATGTCGTAGTCACCATAAAAATCGCTGATCGCTGCCATTACTAGTAAAAAAAAAAAAATTATTAATAAAAATGCCATAAAAATATCCCATATTTTGTAGACGCTATAACTTTTGCACAAACCAATCAATAAACGCTTATTGCGATTTTTTTTTTACCAAAAATATGTAGAAGAATACGTATCGGCCTAAACTGAGGAAAAAAAATGTTTTTTTAATATATTTTTTGGGGATATTTATTACAGCAAAAAGTAAAAAAAAATGCGTTTTTTTCAAAATTGTCGCTATTTTTTTGCTTATAGTACCACCAAAAGAAAGCTCTATTTGTGGGGAAAAAAGGACGTCAATTTTGTTTGGGAGCCACGTTGCACGACCGCGCAATTGTCAGTTAAAGCGACGCAGTGCCGAATCGCAAAAAGTGCTCTGGTCTTTTGCCAGCCAAATGGTCCGGGGGCTTAAGTGGTTAAGCTTTGGCAATAAAACCTGGAAGCTGATTGGTTTCTATGCAGAATTGAGCCTGATTTTGCACTCTCCAGCTTTAGTAAGTAAACTTCTTTAAGTTTAGCCTTTCTAAACAGTTAAAACTATAAATCTTGCAAAAAAAGTGGTGTGCCCTTTATACTTTATATAGGTTTATACTTTTTTCCTTCCACAATTGTGTCTTTTCTCATTTTGTTAAGTTAAACCTATGTCATTTTGCTAAATTTAAAATCCCAGTTAAAAAGGAGCCCAAACCTTTTATAATCCTTATACTACACAACAGGACATTTAAATACAGCAAATTAATCAAGAAACTAACATTTTAATAAAAATTGTTTGATCTTCCGAAATATTTGTTAATCATTAGTATGGCCACATACTATGGTTCCTGACCAATATGATTGCTTTATGTACAGCGAAAATGAACAAAGACCACATTTTGCAAGATTTCTTGTAGATGGTTGTTCCAATTATGTGCTTTTAACATGCATGGAAACAAAAGGGCATACACATGAGTGACAAAGCTGTGTGCTCATTGAAGAGCACCTGTCAGAATAATGGTGCACACACAGTTGTACTGTTTAAACATATTGGAGCAGAAGACTAATTGGTCAGCAACAGTCACTGAAAGTCTGCCAATTCCATGTGGCCTGCTTGCAAGCCTGTGTGACTGAATAATAAAAACTAGTACAAAAGTTGCACTATTGTCCATTATGATGCAGATCATATTGACTTTGTGCACAGTTTCAAATATATAAGAACGCAACAAAGGTAGCTTAAGTAGCTTAAAGGATAAGTTCACTGTTTTACAAAAAATAAATAATAGATGCACATTTTTGTTTTTGTAGGTAAAAAAAAGTGCATTTATTGTTTTTTGTAGTTGGAGCCTGGAAAGCATTGCTTCAGCAGGTCTCCTGCACACTGGCAGTGTATCTGCTCGCCTGTACATCCCGTACAGGTAAGCCAATACACCTTGATGGGAAGACTCAATGAACTACCACAGTTCTCCACAGTGCCGTGGTAGTTCATTGAGAACTAAAAGCTGACACCCGCTAAGGATGTCGAGGCTTGTAGCTCATTCAGACACACAGAGCTGTGTGTCTGAATGACGCAGCCATATGGGCGGAGCCCCGCAAGGCTGCAGCATTGGGAACATGTTCCACACTAAAATCAGGTGGAACTTATCCTTTAAGGCTTCATGTACACCCTGCCTATGTTTACCGCGGATGCATGAAAATGTAAAACGCTACAAAATTGTGCCTCATTTTTGCAGCGTTTTCCCATGGCCGGCGGTCAAAACATTCCTATCCTGAACGTGATTTTTCTGCATTCAGGAGAGGGATATTGGAGCTCACCTAACCGCAGCAGCTCCTAAACTGCTAAAATTGATGGAGTTGCATTTAGGAGCTTTGGCAAAAAAGCCAAAAGCTCCTGAACTCAAGTGTACATGAAGCCTTAAGCTAAACTCTAGGTAGGTATAAAATAGACAAATTACTGCAAATACATGTAAACCTAAACAATGAGCTTCTCCTATTTGCTCCCTTTTGGTCTGCTAAATATACCATTGAATGTGTTTTGTGAGTTGATAACATCCTGTGCTTTCTGCCTGTGCACAGGGAGGGATATGGAGATATGAAAAAAGAGGAAGCTAGGATCGCACTATATATTTCTGGCAAATCAACAGTTGGTTATTATTATGATTATTATTATACAGGATTTACATCAGCTTTATAATAATAATATGTTGTATAATTACAACAGTTTGCACAGCGCTTTACAAAATGGTTGAGAGCACTGACCAGAGTGTTCTCATGGGGTGCAATCCTCCTGTCAGAACACAAAAGAACAGCATGGGAGATCGCTATACTAACATTGGATTATTAATACAATGGCTCCGACCAGTGCTGTCAGTTTTTTTTTTCGTGTAACCCACCAGGTTGAACGAAGAAAAAAAAAAAAGCTAGTGGTGTGTACTAGGCTTAAGGAGCTGAAGAGAGTCAGAGCTACATTGCCTAATTAAGTTTTATATCCTTTTAATAAGGCTAGTGTCAAAGCACCAATGGCAGGAGAAAGGACTTTAGGACCCAGCATCTGTCAGGGCAACAATGGCAGGAGAAGGGCTCTAGGACCCAGCATCTCCACCAGCACTTCACATGGCCCTTTATAAGGAAGCCTGTCAGTGGTTGAAGTTGCTGATTGACCTTCAGCTTGTTACCTGTGTTCCTGTGATTCCTTGCTCCTGTGATCCCTAGTGCCTGACCCTTGCAGGTGGCTGGAAGGGAGGTCAAGCTGCTGGCAATCATTGATTGCAGCTGTTTCCTGGATATCAATCTTGCTAGAGACTTACATATTCCTCTCCATCTCCAGAAACAAAGGCTGGACATACATCTTGCTGATGACACTTCACCTAGCTCAAGGCCTGTTACTCAGGAGACTATACCTATCCTTACAACCACAAATACAGGTCATCAGGAACTCCTCCGCTTTGATATCATCAGATGTCCCATATTTCCAACCATCCTCGGAATCCCTTGGCTGCAGGCCCAGAACCCATTGATCGACTCATCTAAAGGGGAGGTCGTCTTCTCATCCAGTTACTGCCACCAACATTGGGCATCCCCACACAAGTCATTTCTCTTATGTGCCTAACCATCCAACCCTCAACAGACACTAGTCAGATTGTCCCTTCCATCTACCTTGACTTCCTTGACGTGTTTGACAAAAGAAAAGCCAATACCTTGCCTCCGCACCGGTCCTACGACCGTCCCATCGAGTTGCTCCCTGGAGCAGGGATTCCCTTTGGGCACATAATAATAATAATCTTCCCATTGTCCGAGGTTGAATTGGAGGTACTCGGGCAATACATCAATGAGAATCTAGCCAAGGGCTTCATCCGTCTCTCCTACTCTGCTGCCAGAGCAGGCATCTTCCTCGTCGAGAAAAAGGACCACTCGCTCCGGCCATGCATTGACTACAGTGAGCTCAACAAAATCACGATTAAGAACAGGTACCCCCTTCCCTTGTTCCCGAGTTGTTTCAGAGGTTCCAAGCGGCCCGGGTATTCACCAAGCAGGACTGGGGCCTATAACCTGGTCCGAATTAGAGAGGGGGACGAATGGAAGACTGCTTTCCGAACCCGCTTGGGTCATTTTGAAACCCTTGTGATGCCCTTTGGGCTGTGCAATG
Organism: Lithobates clamitans; assembly: GCA_037952925.1. Lineage (NCBI taxonomy): Eukaryota > Metazoa > Chordata > Amphibia > Anura > Ranidae > Lithobates > Lithobates clamitans. Next base: position 2,256,172 of record JBBGZY010000065.1, read on the forward strand.
CTCCTGCAACATTCCACAATATCTTCGGAGAGTACCTTGAACTGTTTCTGATCGTCTGTCTGGACAATTTTGATCTTCTCAGCCTCACTCGAACTCCACTGGGACCATGTCAAGAAAGTACTCAAAACTCAGCGAAATCACGGCTTGTACGCCAAGGTGGAGAAGTGTGAGTTCGAAAAGCAGTCTATCCAATTTTTGGGACTCACAATCTCCGCTGAAGGGATTTCCATGGATCCCCAGAAAGTTTCAGCGATGGTGGTGGTAGATCGCCCACCAAAAATAGCCCATTTCCTGCCCATGATAGGTACACCTACCGCTGCAGAAACTGCCCATGTGTTTATCAAAGAAATCGTGAGACTCCATGGTCTGCCCAATAGCATTGTCTCGGATCGAGAGGTACAGTTTATCTCCAGGTTTTGGAGAGTTCTTTGTAAAGGCCTGAAAGTGGAACCCTGCCTTTCATCAGCCTACCACCCCCAGAACAACGGAGCGCACAAACCAAACTTTGGAGCAGTACCTACGCTGCTTCTCAGCATTTTCTCAAGACAATTGGGCTTCTCTGCTTCCACTGCCAGAGTTCGCCTACAACAACTCATCACACTAGCTACCAACCAGTCCCCATTCTGGGCTATATACGAATTCCGCCCTGCCAGAAACCTTATCCAAATCAGCAGTACCCGCTGTACAGGACAGACTTGTCTTTGTACAATGAAACTACCAAACCCCCAAGAATGAATACAGAAAGTGCAGGTCAATTACAAATGGTTCTTTGACAAACGAAGGGGGAATCCCTCCTCATAAGGTCGGGGACGAGGTATGGCTATCAATTGCCAACCTGAAGGTGCCGTACCCTTCGAAGAATTTGGGGCCAAGATATATTTGTCCTTTTAATTAAGCGTGAAATAAACCCAGTGGTTTTCAAATTATCTCTGCCCGATTCATACAAGATTCACCTGGTCTTTCAGGCCTCTCTCCTCAAGCCGGCCATTCTGGTTCCTTTCCCAGGTAGAGTGGAACCACCTCTGCCACCAGTAACTGTTGCAGAAAATGAGGTAGGCAGATCCAATACTTGATCAAGTGGAAAGGGTATACATTTGAAGAAAGCTCCTGGGAACCGAAGCCAATATACATGCCTCCCAGATGACTCCTGAGGCTGCCTGTCAGAGGGGTGCACTGTCAGGTCACCAATGGCAGGAGTAGGTCTCGGCATCTGTCAGGGCACCAACGGCAAGAGAAGGGCTCTAGGACCCAGCATCTCCACCAGCACTTCACATGGGCTTTTAGAAGCCTGTCAGTGGCTGAATTTGCTGATTGATCTTCAGTTGTTACCTGTGTTCCTGTGATTCCTTGCTTCTGTGATGCCTAGTTTATGACCCGGCTTGTTCCTGACCTGTCTCCTGCCTGTCTCCAGTCCCTGACCCTTGCTTGTATAACGAATACCCTCTGCCTGCTTCTCGTATTTGACCTCGGCTTCCACCTGACTTTGTCTGCTCTGCTTCCCACCTGGTTCCTGATCCCGGCTTGTGTAGACTAGCCTACTGTCTAAGGGATTCTACAGACCTGTCACATCTCACAGGTGCCACCTGCCTGCAGACTTTGTTCATCACATCAGCAGTGTTCCTGAGTCCATCTGCTAGCAGCTCCGCAGGAGACCTATACTACTCTGTGCCCGACTACTCCTGTCTCACCTCCAGCGGAGTCCGGAACCTAGCCCCAAGGGAAGCCCGCTTTCCATTGGCCTCCAGCACCCGATACCTGAAAGCAAGGCTCACATCTGTGCTATGGTAACATACACACATTGATGCGCAACAAGAGACAATGTGTTATGGCAGCTTATTCGTATGCTTACCGCACCAAAATCACACCAAACAAGAAAAACATGCATTTTTACATGCATTCCTGCAGAGCACAGATGTTAAAAGAAAATGTAATAAATGTGAGCATTTTCTCCAACAGGTTGGTGCACTTTGGTTCAAGGGAGCATATTTTTTTAAATTGAGGATCAAAAGGAATTGTGAGGTCTTTTTCATTGGCTGGAAAATTGATGGGAAGAAAAGTCTTAGGCAGGAGAATTTTCCAAAATGTAGCAAGACTTGGCCGAAATTTATTATAGACAAAGAGCACAGGCAGCAGTATTATTTGAGGAATATTAAAAACTAAGAAATCCCAAGAAGAAAAGTTAACCCCAAAATACCACCCCTCTAAAGAAAAGACCACTTTGGGGTTACAGACAAGACGGCAACAAAAAATGACCATTGATCTCAAATCGAGGACAAAATCAAATCAATCAAAAGCACCAAAAAAAACAGCAAGTGTTTTGCCTAGTCATTAGGCTCCCTATGAGCCTCCTGGTGCTCTACTATTTCCATGTATTCTATTTGTGTAGGCAGCAGAGGGGTTGATTGCCCAAAGAGCTAGCAATCAGGGAAATTACTTTTTCCTATCTAACCCTGATGTCTCCCTATGAAGTTTGAAGTTTGTCATCCCTCCCATCATCCGCTTTTAATATGCTGAAACTATGGCTGTTCCGTGGTGCCCCCTTTTATAGTGTGGGGGGGTTATTATCAAAAAGCCCCCTCACTGGCCCTTCTTAGCCCACTAGCCATGGTTTTAAAGGCTATTCAGTGCGTTGAGGTTTAAGAAATTATGACGAATGAGGAGGAATTATGACATAATATTGCTGTGATCGTGACGTTTAAGGTAGCAGAATTTGCTGCAAACCCATAGTAGTGATAAATCCAAACCTCATTTTTTTTTATGATCTTTTGGAGAAATTCTTACTCTGTTTCACAATAAAACTTGATGAACACTACCATGCATAGTTAATTTGTTGATGATAAATTTATGAAAGCTTGCGGCCAAAAGTACCATTACTTTTTCTTTACACAAAAACTGTTTACCATTTATTTGCTTCTATTCCTCTATAGTACATTATACATACATTTTGTGAATTGAATATTTGAAAATAACTGAAATAAAATAAAAATGTGACCTCAATATATATAAAGTCTATTTGTATTATAAAGAACTCAGATCAGTAAAACAAAATATGTATTTTCCAGCAGCTATAATGTCTTCTTCGTACATGACAATACATATTTGTACTTCTCTATCATTCTTTGAGGGACACCGCTGCATTCAAAAGTTAGTGGGTTTATATCACCACCTACAGGAAGATGATGCTAGGTGCAATATAAAAGGCAACCTAAGAGTCTGGCACCATCTAGTGGCTACACCCCACTCTGCTAGTGAGTTCAGTTTTATCCTAATGTCTAAGGAGGAAGGGAATATCTAAATTAGCTGCCAGACCCTTTAGATTAGGGGTCTCAAACTGGCGGCCCTCCAGCTGTTGCAAATCTACAAATCCCATGAGGCATTGCAAGGCTGACAGTTACAAGCATGACTCCCACAGGCAAAAGCATGATAGGACTTGTAGTTTCGCACAGCTGGAGGGCCGCCAGTTTGAGACCCCTGCTTTATTGGTAATGCTTGTGGACTTCCTATTGGCTCCTGAATGCAGCTGTGAAAATTTAAGTTTTGTACCCACCATAAAAATTATTTTCTCCAAGTTCATTAAAGTGTTACTAAACCCACAACAGTAAAATCAGTCTGTATATGCAGTAAAGTATGCTTGTTATACTCACCTCAGAACCTAAAGGGTTAAGCCTGCACATTGTGTAACAATGCTGTTTGAACCTGTCTTCTCTAATCCTCTCTTTTTTCCACTGTCCCCAATCCATCTCCTGATAGTACAGAGCCTTGGTGACACTCTTCACATGCTCAGTTTGGTGTGTATTGCTAGACAGTTTTTTTTTTCCCTTGGGAGGGTGCATGTGATCAGCACAGGTCCAATTAGCACTGTCCAGACAGAGGGTTAGGGGCCCTGCAGCCTCATGGAACAACCAGGGGAGAAAGAAAACTCCTCCTACAAGCTTTAACCAGTGCTCGGCCAGACACTGATCGCATTTACAAGACTACTATATACTGCTGATGATAAAAGGTATTTAGCAGTTTATGCTGGAACTTAATTGTTTTATTCCTTATGTGACATGTTACAAACTGAGCTCTCTAGTAGGGATGAGCTTTAGCCACGAAGTGGTGCCGGCCCTTTAGAATGCTTTTTTGTTGTACCTAACATCATCCTCCTGCAGGTAGTATTATAAACTCGCTGCATCCCAAATGCAGTTTTGTAAATTCAGTTTTCTTTCTCTTTTTTTTTCCCCCTAACTTGATTCCATCAGTGTTTCACGTGTGTGTCATATTTAGGCTGCAGAGTTTACCTCCATTTGTAAGCCTGCTTACACTTCCTTGTTGTCATGGCTCCTCATTACTTAATCTCTCACCAGCTTTCTTCTAATTTCAGTAGCCAATGCAGATGGATCCATTATTCATCAATTTAAAATTTCGGACTGCGGTGGTCTGGTCAAAATCAATTTAAAAAACGCTTAGCAAAACCTTTACTGTGTGTGTTATATGGATTATTTTTTTTGCATGATTGAGCAGACCCTATTAATTCCTATGTGTAAACCAAATTCATAGCAACCTTCAACAGTGTACAGCTTGTTAATAATAATGATCAGGGCTGTGGCAAGGATGTTGACAGAAGTGGGGGTCCTTGTCATCAGGGCAGCATGTAAAACAGGGGAGCAGGGCACATCGCTGGATCGATTCAGGGCTCAGATAAGTGTTCAGGGTGTAGGGAGGAGCAGGCAGTGGAAGTTTTTTTTTTTTTTTTTTTACCTTAACCACTTACCCCCCTTCATGACCAGGCCGTTTTTTGCGATACAGCTTTTGCGTCACTTTAACTGACAATTGCGCGGTCATGCAAAGCTGTACCCAAATAAAATTTTATGTTATTCCCCCCCCCCCCCCCCCCCACAAATAGAGCTTTACTTTTTGCTCTAAAGCATATACAATAAAATTGAAAAAAAAAAATTCTTCATAAATTTAGGCCAATATGTATTCTGCTACATATTTTTGGTAAAAATAAATCACAATAAATGTATATTGATTGGTTTATGAGAATGTTATAGCATCTAAAAACTGGGATATATATTGTAATTAGTATTCATTTTTTTTTTTTATACTTTTAATGGCGACGATCAGCGACTCATAGTGGGATTACGATATTGTGGAGGACAATCGCACACTAACTGACACTTTTGACACTCTGCGGGAACCAGTGACACTATTACAGTGATCAGTGCTAAAAAATATGCACTGTCAATGTACTAATGACACTGGCTGGGAAGGGGTTAAACATCTAGGGTGATCAAAGGGTTAAATTTTTGCCTAGCCAGTGTTTGTGTTTAGCTATGTGTGCTGCTTTTACTAGGAGAGATGGATTTAAGTCCCTGCTTTGCAGAAACACAGAATCCATTCATCTCTGCCTTGTTTACGTAGACAGAGCTCCATTCTCAGTCTCTGCCCAACGATCGGCGGGTACCGGCAGGCATTGAGTACCTGGCATTTGCAGATCGACTTCTGATGTGAATTATCACAGCAGAAGAAGGTTGCCCCCTGCAGGCGGAAGTGTGGGATCACTTCTATATAAGGGATCCTGAGCACAGCTGTCACTCTGTAGCAGTAAAAAAGCTATAGGGCGGTCAGCAATCGGTTAACGCATAGAATAGATTAAGGTAAAGAAAACATTTAGCATTTTGAACCACTTTATACACAAAGAAACATCTGTCTTTTGTTTATGCAACGTGGAATGGAATCTACACCAATCAGCCATAACATTATGACCACAGGTAAAGTGAAAAACATTGTTTGTCTATTGTATCTTGAGGGCACATACTGAAGTCAGAAAATATTAATGAAAGTGACACTTTTGCCCCTTCTTTTCTATTTTCAATTTTAAAATCTTTGTTTACCCAATAATTGGTTTCAGGTAAGAAATGTTATGGAAGAGACTAGCTTATGTGGCTTTCCATATGTCTACATTTTATGTACAGTGGTTTTCCCTAGTTCTGATCACATCCCCCTCCGCTAACACCTGCTAAGATTAGAATAACTAAACAGAAGCGTGGTTTTCTGAGATTTCACAGGTTCTTTCACTTTTTCACACATTTTTCGAAATTCTGTAGTATGCCCTACATGTGAAATCATGCAGAAAGGATATTCACAGGGCTTACTTTTGGAATCAAGGGACATTTTCTGGTCTCTTTCTTTTACCCCGGAGAAATGGAAGTGCAAATCTGAGTACTAAGGTTTCGATTCTTTCTCTAGCTGATTGTCTCCAGAGCACACTGATCAGTGCAAGGCTGCATTTCATTAACACAAGGTGACAGGGCACCTGCAAAAGACAGACATCTATTAAACAAATGGCCTCCTCCTGTCCCTTCGGCACTTCCATCCCCAGGAGTACACCTTGTGTGAACACTGAGAGGTAGACAGAATGAAAACATTCATGTTATCCACACAGTCCACTAAAGATTTCAGCTCTCTTTTTAATTAGTCTTAAATTAGGCATACATTGCATTGATGAAATTATTAGCCAGAGTTTGCGTTACTGTATAATGAAAATGCCTAATTGTGTAGAGGACAGAAAAAGCTATTTTTATACTTGCGGCTGGTAAGCCAAAAAATAGAGAATTGAGCTGCAGTATTAACGCACCTACCCCTCCGCACATCCTAAGATAACATGGCAGCCGGACCAAGTTCTACACATGTCGTAGCAAACATTACACCCCCTGTGGGGTTTGGCAGGCAGTACTGTGGCTTGTGGTTGCCACAAGGCCCCATTCCTATTCAAAAACCCCATTCAGGTGTAAAAAAAACAAAACTAAAAACAGACCGCAGTCATATCTTCTCCTAAATACCCTTCAGTCACTCCTGTAGCACTCTTTTAAAAGCAAGTGTAAAAGCACCCTAATGCCCTGTACACACGACCGGTTTTGCCATTGGAAAAAACCTTGAAAGTTTCTCCAACGGAACACGATCTACCCCTTGTGCGCAGGCGCCAGCGTTTGGTGCCCACATATAAAAACAAGGGATACATCAGGTCTTTGTGAGCACTGTTAGTGGAAGGCACCCCTCACTGGACCTGGACATTCCAAGGGTCAATACCTAGGAGCCAACCACGGTGGGACTGTTTTGGATATTTATCCACCCGGCATGCAGCCGGTATTATACAGGTTCTAACGAACGCTCATCCCAATTTGGCTCACTCAGTGTACACGGATATTGGTAACACACCGCATACACAATCTCTGTATGATCTGGGTCTGGCGTCCATGAAAACACGCCATTTGGCTTTGGGGGTCATGGGCGCTGCCTGAACACAAAGTCATTCCACTGGAACCTATACATTTGTAAAATACTTGCAACTCTCAAGCCCCTGATGAAGGTACCAGAATACCGTAAACGCGTTGGGCATTGGGGTACATTACCCCCAGGAGAGTACATCTAATATTATCATTTGTACATACTGCCTGTTCTGATTTTGTATGGAATGTATTTCTTTCTTTGTATGTTATAGACGTCCCTAAGTCTTTTTTAAGTATACCATTAAAAATATATCTTTTACCTTAAAGAGTTGGTGGTCTATTAAATTTAAGGGGTATTTTCTCTTCTATGCTCCAACGGAACTCCAACAGAATTACGATCAAGCGGTCTTGCATACACACGGTCACACCAAAGTCCGACCGTCCAGAACGAGGTGACGTACAAGTACGACGGGACTAGAAAAAGGAAGTTCAATAGCCAGTAGCCAATAGCCTTTGTCTCGTACTTGCTTCAGAGCATGCGTTGTTGTTGGTCAGTCGGAACAGCATATAGACAAGCGTTTTTCCCAAAAGGAATGGTTCCATCGGAAATATTTAGAACATGTTCCATTTCTAGGTCCGTCAGAATTTTCAAAAAAAAAAAAGTCTGATGAGGCATACACATGATCGGAATAGACAATGACAGTGTGTACGCGACTTTAGTGTTAGTATAAACAAGTTAGTGGACAAATAAAAAAAAAAAAAAAAAAAAAAACCTTAGGAGTTGCTAACGGTATCAAGCCTATCTTCTAAGAAGCAATGCTTGGAGGCCTGGTCACACATGTAGCACTTAAACATGGCAGACCTATATTAGAGCATAGGCATGTACAGTTAGGTCTATATATATTTGGGCACAGGCACAATTTTCATCTTTTTGGCTCTGTATGCCACCAGAATAAAATTAAAATGAAATAATCCAAATGAATTTGAAGTGCAGATATTCAGCTTTAATTCAAGGGGTTAAACATAATTATCAAGCACAAATTTTAGGAACTGCAACCATTTTTATACACCCCCCCCCCCTTTTCAGGGGCTCAAATGTAATGGGACAAATGAATATCATAAATAAAATGTTCATTTTTAATATTTTGTTGAGAATCCTTTACTGGCAATGACTGCCTGAAGTCTGGAACCCATGAACATTACCAAAGACTGGGTTTCCTTCTTTCTGTAGCTTTGCCAGGCTCTAACTGCAGCTGTCTTAAGCTATTCTTTGTTTGTGGGTCTTTCTGCCTTTAGTTTTGCCTTCAGCAAGTGAAATGCATGCTCAATTGGGTTGAGATCAGGTGATTATATTGGCCATTGCAAAAGCTCCTGGGTTGCTTTTGCGGTGTGTTTTGGATCATTGTCCATCTGTACTGTGAAGTGCCGTCCAACCAACTTTGCTGCATTTGGTGAATCTGGGCTGACAGTATATCTCTAAGGGCACTTTTACACTGACGGCGTGCGGGTGTCGGCAGTAAAGCACTGCTAGTTTTAGCTGCGCTTTAACCTAGTTTTAGAAGCACTTTTCGCCCGCTAGTGGGGCGCTTTTAACCCCCGCTAGCAGCCGAGTAAAGGCTTCAAAGCGCCGCTGCCATTGATTTCTATTGCCAAGGGCACCTTAGGAGTGGTGTATACACCGCTGCTAAAGCACGCCAAAGATGCTGCTGGTAGGACTTTTTTCAACGTCCTGCTAGCGCAGCCCCCCAGTGTGAAAGCACTCGGGCTTTCACACTAGGATTGCAGATGGGGCATTTTTCAGGAGCTTTACATGCGCTATTTTACAATAGCCTGTTTCACTTGCATGGACTGTTCCTTTGAACGTATGATGTAGGTTCACAGCCAAAGATTCCAAATTCAAATGCCACACTTAGAATCAATGCCAGACCTTTTACCCTTTACCTGCATTATCCTGAAATAATGGAGTAACCCACATCTGCTCATGAAACAGCCTTTGATTCAGTTGTCCAATCGGACCAATGCTGCACACACCTAGGTAAGTATAAATGGGCCAAAAAAACAAAAAAAATAAACCCATACTTCCCCTTTTTTTATAAATGAGCCTAAAGGGTTTCTCGCTGGAGAATATAAAATGATAAAAATAACTAAATATAATTGACTACTATGGAAAGTGGTTAAAGAAATATTAGCATATCGGGATTTTACAGAATTTTATATTTGCAGGAACTCATCTAATGTAGAGAAGAGTAGGGACTGGGAGTCTTGCTTATCTCAGTTATATAGGATGGGTGTATTTAAATCATTCCTGGAACTTAAAGAGGAGTTCCACACAAAAATGGAACTTCCGCTTTTCGGAACCCTCCCCCCCTCCGGTGTCACATTTGGCACCTTTCAGGGGGGAGGGGGGTGCAGATACCTGTCTAAGACAGGTACTTGCACCCACTTCCGGCATAGACTCCCATGGGAGTCTACGCCTCTTCCCGTCCCCACCACGCTGTCTCCTGGGAACACACAGCTCCCAGGAGAGAGCGGGGACCACTTGGGACACGCAGCGCGACTCGCGCATGCGCAGTAGGGAACCGGGAAGTGAAGCCGCAACGCTTCACTTCCTGATTCCCTCACCTAGGATGGCGGCGGCAGCTGCCGAGAACCGAGAGGGTTCTCGGCGTCGCCTGCCGACATCGCTGGACCCTGGGACAGGTAAGTGGCCATGTATTAAAAGTCAGCAGCTGCAGTATTTGTAGCTGCTGGCTTTTAATATTTTTTTTTTTTTTTGGCGGTGTGGGTGGACCCCCGCTTTAAGGAGAAATATGGTATACCAAATCAATCCTCCTTCAAATATCTGTAAGTCAGACACGCTCTGAAGACAAAATTTATAGAGAGGCCAGTGGAGTGGAGTGAGGTAAATATTCTCCGAAAAATAATTAACGTTGATACGGCCAAGGGGTTGATTTCATTCATATATGATAGTATATGTGAAAGGGTAATAAGAGGAACCGAGGAGCTTTCCTGCAGGCGGTGATGCTAGGAAGATCTGGGGGACATATCAAACTAAGAGTGGAAGCATATCCTGGAAATAGGTCCCTTAAAGAGGGAGTCCACCTTAAAAAAAAAATGATTAAAAGCCAGCAGCTACAAATACTGCAGCTGCTGACTTTTAATAAATTGCCACTTACCTGTCCTGGAGTCTAGCAGTGTTGGCAGCCGAAGCCGATCAATCTCTCGGCTGCTGCTGTCGCCATTCTCTGTCAGGGAATCAGGAAGTGAAGTGTTGCGGCTTCACTTCCCGGTTCCCTACTGTGCATGCGCGAGTCGCGCTGCGTGTCCTAAGTGGTCCCCGCTATCTCCTGGGACCTGTGTGTTTCCCAGGAGACAGCGGAGGGGGGGTGCGGGAAGGGGCGTGACTCCCGTGGGAGTCTATTCCAGGAAGTGGGTGCAAACACCTGTAGTAGACAGGTATCTGTACCCCTTTGAAAGGTGCCAATTGTGGCACTGGAGGGGGGGGGGGGGAGGAATCAGATGAGCGGAAGTTCCACTTTTGGGTGGAACTCCGCTTTAAGCACCCTGTCACACCACAATCAGTGTCATACTTAATGATGTTGCATAGCGCATATACGACACCTCATAAACAATTTTTTTATGGGTGGTGGATGGACGCTAAATGCCCAAGATGTTGGGACCCAAAAGGAGACCTAGTTGATATGATGTGGAGGTGCCCCAAGCTAAATAGGTACTGGAGTCAAGTTATTGGAAAAATTAATAAGGTATTTGGAATAAATCTTGACCTAGACCCCGAGATATGCCTATTGGGTTGTATGGAAAAAGGATAATATGTGGGCGAGACAAACAGCAATAGTTAGATGCCTTTTCCTTGTACAGAAATTAATAGCAAGGAGGTGGCTGGCGTTAAATCCACCAACCCGCGTAGAATGGGAGGATGAGGTTAATAAAACAATAAGAAAGGAAAGATTTGTGTATAACAAAAGGGCAAATGCCAAAATGTTTAAAAAAGAATGGGAATGTTGGATTAGCAGATAAGGGAAGGGTGCAATGTAGAATTAAGGGTAATGGGGCCCTCTCTCTCATGGATTCCAGGAATTTTTTTTTCTCTTCTTTTCTGCCTTTTGGAATGATGTATAGTGAGTGAATAAATAAAAAAAAATGGTACATTATTTTTGATAGGGGAAAAATGAATGCTAGTGCATTATATAAATAAAGGTATGTATGCTAAATGTTGGGGTGGTGGGTTAAGAGTAAGTGAAGGATGTACAAAAATGTGTATTTGTTCTTTATCTTTTTATATGAATAAAAAAATTACTTAAAAACAATATATAAATGACTACAGATATTGGTAGAAGTTATTTCGATAAAGTCCAATTCCCCATCCCCCCACCATAGTCAGCACTCTGTGCTCTGCCCCTCCAGTGATCTTTGGAGTGCTGGACTGTAGAGGGGGCGAGAGCGGCTATCTTAGTGTCCCAGCAGCACACAGAGAGGCTGAGCCAGCTGCTTGTCGGGCATGTGGACGGATCTTGACATTATTGTCAGGATCCCTGCAGAGCCTGGACCAGTTCTGTGACGTGATTGTTGGCTAAATCTGAGTGCATTCCTGTGACCTACAGATAAAGTATGGCCAAAAAGAGCTTTGGCCATAGTTCTCCTTTAAGATGTATTTTTAGGTAGATTCACTGCATATGTTTTATTTGGTGTGTAGTTCATGTCTCCCTAACAGCAGTATATAAAAAATACACACAGTATAAAAATCTAAATGAAAACAAAATATACCTTTTGATATATCCTGATGGAAAAAGTAGGATTACAATGAATTGGCTACACTGCTGCACCATCTATACATTGATTGTGCTAATGTTTGAATGCCTGAATTGACCCAAGAGTGCTGGTATTTTAAGATAAAATGTTTTCAGTCTACAGGTGTAACAGCTTGGCTTGGTTTTGCTTCACCTTATATTATGCTAACAAGATTTCCATTTTATAATTAAAGGAAAACTATAAGATCCCTTTCACACCAAGGCGCTTCAAAAATGCCCCAAAACTCCTGCGTTATTACAGCGTTTTTACCACGTTTTAGGGGCGCTAGTGGTAAAATTAACGCAACACTGCAGGCATTTTAACAGCGTTTTTTAAGCGTTATTGATGTTATCTTTCTGCTTGCATGTTTATCCTTTGTGATATCATGTAAAACAAGCAGTGTCTTGTAAAGTAACAAGCAGTGTCTTGTTTTACTTCAAATCTTCATTTTTCTGGGATTAATTCTTTTTTTTGGCACTTTAATTGTGTTTTTTTGGCACTTTGATGGTCTGTTTAATCATTCTGACCTTCCCACAAGTTCAGTCCTGTTGTTGTAGATCTCTCTTTTCTGCTTACATGTTTACCTTTTTGTGAGATCATGTGACTTTTCTACAGCTCAGGGTGGATTATAGGCGCTATTCAGGCGTTTTTACAGCGTTTTCAATTCATTTCAATGGAGAGGGGTGTTTTTTAAGCCCTTTTTTCAACGCCCAAAAGCTGCTCCAAAGATGCTGCTTGCAGGAATTTTCTCAACGTCCCGCCAGCGCAACGCCTCAGTGTGAAAGGGTCCATTGAGATGCATGGGGAGCATATTATGAGCGTTTTATGAGCGTTATAATAGCGTTATTTTTAGCGCTAAAGCGCTGCAAAAACGCCTTGAAGTGAAAGGGGTCTAACACCCCTTTCACACCAAGGCGTTTTTGCAGTGTTTTAGTGCTAAAAATAACGCTATTAAAATGCTCCCCATGCATCTCAATGGACCCTTTCACACTGAGGCGTTGCGCTGGTGGGGCGTTGAGAAAAGTCCTGCAAGCAGCATCTTTGGAGCAGCTTTTGGGCTTTGAAAAAAGTGCTTCAAAAATGGCCCTCTCCATTGAAATGAATTGAAAACGCTGTAAAAACGCCTGAATAGCGCCTATAATCCACCCTGAGCTGTAGAAAATTCACATGATCCTCACAAAAAGGTAAACATGTAAGCAGAAAAGAGAGATCTACAACAACAGGACTGAAACTGTGGGAAGGTCAGAATGATTAAACAGACCATCAAAGTGCCAAAAAAACAAAATTAAAGTGCCAAAAAAAAGAATTAATCCCAGAAAAATGAAGATTTGAAGTAAAACAAGACACTGCTTGTTACTTTACAAGACAATGCTTGTTTTACATGATATCACAAAGGATAAACATGCAAGCAGAAAGATAACATCAATAACACCTGCTTGAAAAACGCTGTTAAAACGCCTGCAGCGTTGCGTTAATTTTTACCGCTAACACCCCTAAAACGATGTAAAACCGCGGTAATAACGCTAAGGCGTTTTAGGGCGTTTTTGAAGCGCCTTGGTGTGAAAGGGGTCTAAGATGCTAAATACACCATTGCAATATACTGTATATGGTAATTCTGTCCAGTCTTTCTTGAGGTTCACTCCCCCCTTTCATACAGAATAACATTGTTCCCATCCTCGTTTTTCTTAACTGTAGGTAAAGTTTACAGTAGTACAGTTATCTCCTACCATGTAAAGTATAATGGTTAGCAAGGGAGCAGAATCGCACTGGGGAGGTCATCATTTTATGCTCTGCTTTTCTCTGCTTTTTGTTTACCCTTTTATAGAACGGGCTTACAGTGCTGCTGCTGCTTCCTCTCGTCCTGCAGTATGGGGGTTTACAGAATTCTGACTTGTATATGTACTATTTTAAATACATTATGGAATTTTATTCAGTACATAACTTGATAACATGATGTCTTCTTTAAAGCAAACCTGCTAGGTTCCTAAAAAATTGAGTTGAAAGGTTCCTGCAAGAAAAGGGGTAATATATTCTAGTCTCCTACCTACTCAATATTCCAGCATCACAGCCCCACCAGTCTCCTTAGGATTAGACAATTCGGGAAGCGTCATATACATGTGTCCCCTGGCGTATACTGTGGCTTCCAGCCCATTTCTTTGTCATGCTGTGGTTTACAACCGATTTGCCATGATTGTCCTACAGTGATGTAAACACTGGGTATATGCCTTTAGCATGCCATACTGGAAGCAACCCTATGGTTAAAAGAGTGTTGCTACAATTTACAATAGAATATGGATAAGATATGTCATTGGCATACTGGCAAGATTGTTTCAAAGTGCAAAGCTCTTCTTTTTTGCATGATCACTTCAACAATTGAGGACTGCACAGGAACCGTTCATGCCTACAGGGTCCCTATGAGGCCCACAAATGTTGTCTTTCTATGTGATTATGTGGTAATGAAGTTTTTCCCTTTTTTGAGACAAGCTCTTTGGTGTACTGACGACATATCTTATTCTCTATAGTGGTGAAGGGATCAGTTTAAAAGCTACAGCATGCAGAAGGGAATGCAGACGTCTAATCCTGCGTACACACGGTCGGAATTTCCGACAACAAATGTTCGATGGGAGCTTGTTGTCGGAAATTTCGACCGTGTGTAGGCTCCATCGGACATTTGTTGTCGGAATTTCCAACAACAAAAATTTGACAGCTGGTACGACTACAATCAAATCAAGAGCTGGTTTTCAAATTTTCCGACAACAAAATCCGTTGTCGGAAATTCCGATAGTGTGTACACAATTCCAACGTACAAAATCCCATGCATGCTCAGAATCAAGCAGAAGAGCCGCACTGGCTATTGAACTTCATTTTTCTCGGCTCGTCGTACGTGTTGTACGTCACAGCGTTCTTGACGTTTGGAATTTCCAACAACATTTGTGTGAACATGTGTATGCAAGACAAGTTTGAGCCAACATCAATCGAAAATAAATCCAGGATTTTGTTGTCAGAATGTCCGATCGTGTGTACGCGGCATCACACTTCCAGAAGTGTCGTGTATAGGGAGGGTAGGAGGCCAAGGCTCTCTGAGTGATGACTATAACGTTTTTTGTTTTGTTTTTTATTGCAGAGACCTTTCAATTCCTTTTTTAAGGGTCGGGACAAAGGTTCAATTTGAAGCATTTGAATTTTTTTCTAAATTTTGTATTTCTATAGTCTGCATTACGATACCTTTTAAAAAAAAAATTTGTGCCCAGGGCACACTAATATGTTTCATTATAATATTGGCATGAAATCAGCATCTCAGTTAAAACTCATTCACTGGGAATAAAGTATTTATTGATAGAAACCTGACATAGTTCTATGTACGTGTGTAGGTTTTGCTCCATGATTCACCGGTGAATTAAGTAGCATATAGTGTTTGCTCTTGTTCCCTTCTCATTCATGAGCACCAATATAGAAAGAAAAACATTAGATTTCACACTTTGTTTCTCACTTATTTGTGAGCCTTCCTGATATTATGCTCCACTAAATCAAGGGTCTTCCTGCTTTGACAAATGATTTGTGCACTTGTGCTCTTTTTATGGAGGTATTCTCCATTGTTTGACCACAAGCAATGTAAAACTGTTCATTATCTGTAAGATTGAATTGAGTGGCCATCTAGTTAATTAGGGCATTGTCATATTATCCAATGTGGTCTTTATATTAAAATTAAAACGCACAATGCATAGCTTTGTATTTGGCTTTCCTTCATTTCTTAACAACACAGAATGTAGAACACATTTCATTTTAATGGTGCATTTATAGAGATGATCCCACTGTTCTTCATATATGAAGTGTCTGATTGAAGAAAAGCGTGCATTTAACTTGGGGTTACAAGTCATCCTTTCCCTTTTCACGTTGCTGGGAAATAAGAACATTTAAATGAATAAATATTAAATCTTTAATATGTACCTAGAACATATTTTAAAATGTTGATATTTTAGTTCTAAACCTAAAAAAGTTAAATGTGTATTTGACTATTCAAAACTGCTTTTACAGAGCTCAATAGCTTAAGTTCATATGCACATACACATACCTCTGAATGAGTCCGAGGGGTGACTTATTCTCATACCTTTCTGGTCTTGAAGTTCTGTACAGATCCATAAAGACTTTAATGTAGATAATTCGTTTGAAATCGGACAACTATAGTGCACAATCAACTGTGCTCTCAGTTTAGAAAACCCACACAGCTCTGTGAATCCTCTGCCAGTGATGCACTCTGTTTTATGTATTTAACTATAAAATAAAGATTTAATATTGATAGTATAGAATTAATATAAAACAAAAATGTGCAAATAATAAAAAAATAATAATTATCAACTATCATTAGTGAGGACACTGAATTTTATTTAAAAAGACAGAAAGTGTTCTTTAATCAAACACTAAATCTAAGTGTATGTTCATAAAGTGAATCACATTACCAATACAAAGTAAAGTGTGTTCCTAAATGTTTTAATAGTAAAATACTTTGAACGATTCAGGAAGACTATGCAGTTGATTTTCTCCTCTAAAGAGACTTTTGACTCACACTTAAGTCCCTTACACACAATACGAAAATCAGAAGTGAAATTTTCGTCTGACGAATGATCTGACGATTTTCGAATCATTAGTACGGTGCTTTCGACAGCCGATTCCGGTTTTTCGCCCGACAAAAGCTGGATGTGCAAACTATAACATTTTTGTTGTACGTGAACTCAAGGTCTAAAATTTTTGTTAAATTAGTACGGTTTTCGTATGAAAAAAATCATAACAGCAAGACTACGCATGCTCAGAAACAAAAGAATAGATACAAAACTAGTCAACACGTTATGTCTCTTCTGACGTTGTATTCTGTCATACGAGAATTTTCGTATGGTGAGTAACCTCTTCACTTTCGACATGAGACTAGCTTGCAACAAAAAATGGACGAACGGTCGTCCAAAAATCTGATTGGATGTACAAGGCTTTAGTCTATTTTCACCTTTTCAGTGAAATTTGAGGAAAACCATACTATAGGTTTGTGTTCCCATTCACATAGCATGCCTAAAAATTAGTAAGAAAAAAATGTTTTTTTTTTTTTTTTTAAGCTTTCCAGTTGTTTGTTTGGAGTAGGTTTATACGTATGACTCTGTAGGAAGCTTGTATTGTTCAGAATAGTTGCAATTAGGGGAAAAATTTAGGAACATTTCCCAGCACCCTCCTTATAACACTCCATAGAAGGTAAACGCTATAGTAAGAAGACCTTTTCAGTAAGTGAAAAGGTAAGCAGCAATTTTTTTTTTTTTTTTAAGTTATGCTAAATGAATGGAAACACTTTAAATCTGAACTCCAGCCCCTTACCTTCCATCTTGCACAGTTGTACAGGCTCCTCTCCAGTAATGAAATTGCTTACTCTGATTTCACTGCAAACTGTAGACTTCTCATGGTGTGCATTAAAAGTTACAGCAAGTCAAGAGCCTGCCCCATTTCCTGTCTGGTGGACATCTAGCATCATCTAGCCATTTCCTCCCCAGCTTTACGGCCCCTGGTCCACCTCTTCCGTTCATTGGATTTTAGTTGTTTCAATCATGGATGCTCCACACCACATGGTGGGGGTTATCACAGCTTCCTGTTTTAAGGAAGCTATGTTCCTCTGCTACCCCTCCTACCAGACATGAGAACTACTAAGGATGTCAAATGGTAAGTAATAAAAACAGGTTTTATTTAAGAATTTCATTATGTTAATGAGGGGGAACCAGGTAAGACACATTTTTAGGCAGAATAAACGTCAGCTTTAATCTTTCTCTATCATAAAGGCTATATTGACTAGGGTCCTTCAGTCCTTCATGTAACTATCCTAACTTTTTTTCCCATTTTAGCCATAGGGATTTAGGGGTCTACCCACCTTTGTCTGTAATTGGTTTTACCCTTCTAGCTTTAAGGACTAGGGTATTTTGACCCGTGTATGTGGCTGGTTTAACCTTGCTTTCCCATTATTAGAAATATTATACAAGCTCAAGTTAGAAGTTGATTGGCTACCATGCATAATAACAACCACTTGCTGACCAGCCGCCACAGTTATACTGCGGCAGGTTGGCTCGGCTGCGCAAATTGCCGTAGGTGTACGTCTGGCTCATACACGGCGATCTATGGGCTCGAACATGCTCCCATTGGCCAGCGAGGGAACCAATCAGCAGGTGCAGCGGACTCTATGTCCGCTGGCCACCCGAAATCGTTCTCCGGCCACCCAAAATCGTTACCCACAGTGACAGAACGGAGATCTGCCTGTGTAAACAAGGCAAATCTCCGTTGACAGGGCAGATCACACAGATCCTATCTTTCCGCTATGCAGAAAGACGGATCTGTGTTGTTCCAGCGAGCCATTCCCCCATACAGTTAGAACACACAGGGAACCCCTTGATCGCCCCTGAAGTTAACCCCTTCCCTGCCAGTGTCATTAGTACAATAACTGCATATTTTTAGCACTGATCGCTGTAGTAATGTCACTGGTTCCCAAAAAAGTGTCAATAGTGTCCGTTAGGTGTCCGATCTGTCCGCCGCAATGTCGCAGTCCTGCGAAAAATCTCTGATCGCCACCATTACTAGTAAAAAATAAATAAATAATAAAAATACCACAAATCTATCCCCTATTTTGTAGACGCGCTAACTTTTCTGCAAACCAATCCATATACACTTATTGGGATTTTTTTTACCAAAAGTATGTAGCGGAATACAAATTGGCCTAAATTGATGTTTTGTTTTTTTACATATTTTAAAATTTTTTAAAAGTTTTATAGCAGAAAGGAAAATTTTTTTTTTTTTTTTTAAATTGTCGCTCTTTTTTGTTTATAGCCTAAAAAATAAAAACCGCAGAGGTGATCAAATATCACCAAAAGAAAGCTATATTTGTGGGGAAAAAAAGGACATCAGTTTTGTTTGGGTACAGTGTCGCAGAACCACGCAACTGTGAGTTAAAACGGTGCAGTGCCGTATCTCAAGAAATGACCTGGTCTTTGCGGGGGTAAATCCTTCCATGGCTGAAGTGGTTAAAAAAGGTACATGATGATGATGATAAATCTAGGTTTCTGTAATAGACTTTTAATGAACATGTACCAACCTGTTGTCACAAGCAGTACCAAGCAGTGTTGCATTTTAATTTGGAAATAAGGGATTACAACATTGTATAACGTGTATAGCTAATTATGATGGGTTTAAATCAAAGCTCGAGAATGGCGGTCATAGCTATACAGAGGAGCAAGGTGTCTGTGGTTCATCACTGCTGAATTCTGTGCATGTGTTTCTTCTATGAAATCATTTTGATAATAATGTTAAACTGTTCTAGAAGAAGTAGCTCAGGGTTTGCTGATTTGGTACATTTAACCTTTAGCATCACTTGATGACTTCTCATCTGATTGGTAAAATAGTAGAGAAATTTACTATCACTGTAGTTTTTTTTTCCTGTGGCAGGAATTTTCGTGACAGAAATTCCAACCAATTTACCACAGTATGACTGGCATGTCAATTGTCTGAACGTATTATTCTGTGTTATGAACTAAATGTATATCCGGCACTAGGATGATTTGATTTGATTTTGTTATTATTATGCCGCACATTGTAGAACTTGTATAAGGTTCCATGCACACTAGGCTTAAAAAAATGCTGCTTCTTCAGGAGTTTTATGGGGTTTTTTTTCTCCTGCCTGTAGAAGGAGCTCAATGTTATACTATGTGTCCATGAATATTAGGGCATTTAGCCCAGGTTCTTAATGAGCTGCGGGAATGAAGTTGTGCGAGTTCAGCTGAACTCGCACGATTTCACTCCCGCATGTCAGTCCCGGTTTTAGTACAGAAACTACTTTTTGAAATCGGTGCGGTGATGCAAATACAGCGTTGCACTGATTAGGACAGTGCCATCGCCAGAAATTGCCGGCGATTTGACATGTCAAATTGCATGTCAAAACGCACAAATGTGAACCAGGGCTTAGAGGCATTTTTAACCACCTCCCACCCGGCCACTGCACATAAACGGCCAGATGGGCGCTCTCTCCTTCTGAGTGGACGTTCAGGAACGTCCCTCAGAAGGAGGCGGATCGCGCGCGTGCCCACGCAGTGGCGAGATCCCGATGCACTCGTGTCACCTGGGCATGGCGCATCTCTGATCAGCAGGAGGGCTCTGTGATTGGCCCTCCCGATCACATGACAGCCGTGTCCAATTATGGCTGTCATGTGGTGTAAACAGAGAGCTGGTTGCTAGCCAATCGGCTCTCCTCACACAGAAGTTTTCGGTGAGGAGAGCAGATCGCTGCAGCGGACTGATGATCAGTGAGTATGAGCTGTTCTTAACAGCTTTTTACAAACTGATCACCAGTGTAAAACACAAATGTAAAACACACATGTACACAATGTAAAACACACATGTACACAATGTAAAACATGTACAGAATGTAAAACACACATGTCCCCAAAACACGTGTCCCCACACACGTTCCCACATAGTAAAAACACCTGTCCCACACAGATTTAACAGTAAAATCACATGTCCCAATGATTATCTGCACACATATGTCCATGATCACCTGCGCACATCTGTACATGATCATCTGCGTACATACGTCCGTGATCACACGAACCAATTATTATACACTTAACGGGATTTTTTTTTTTTACCAAAGACATATAGCAGAATACATGTTGGCTTAAATTTATGACAAAATTCGATTTTATTGGATTTCTTTTAAAAATAGAAAGAAGAAAATATTGGTTTTTTTTTTCCAAATTTCCGCTCTTTTTTTCGCTTATATCGCAAAAAATAAAAAACTGAGTCGTGAATAAATACCACCAAAAGAAAGCTCTATTAATGTGAACAAAATGATAAAAATCTCATTTGGGTACAGCGTAGCATGACCGCACAATTGTCATTGAAAGTATGACAGCGCTGAAAGCTCAAAATTGGTCTGGGAAGGAAGGTGGTGAAAGTGCCCGGTATTGAGTTGGTTAAAGAGGAGAGTTTAGAGGCAGAAAAAAAACCCATCACAAACGCTCATAAACACTGGGTTTTGGAGCATTGGGAGCTTTCAAGTGTATATTGATTATAATGAAAATGAGGAAAGGGGAATGTTTTGGGGGAAAAAAATGCTTATGAAAGCAAATGTCCATAAACTTTCCTAAACTTTTGTGCAATACAAGCTACTATAAGACTTTTTTTATGACACTTTTCCTGCCAGTGGTTCTGGCGTTTTATTTATGCTCCTAGCTTGCATGGACCCTTAAAGATCTTAGATAGTTAAAATGAACCTTGAGTTGAAACCAGAACATATTAACTAGTATCTTTTAGTCAGGAACAGAAAGCATAAGCAACTGGGTCATACCTTTTTATCTTTCCCTTTGTCCTTCCTATGCATTTTAGTTTCAAGACCAAATACACTTTACATTCACCCACAAATATACAGCCTATGCGAGTGTTATTCTGTTTTAGACTGAGACCTTTTACGCCTGCTCAGGTCTCTCATGGGATTAGAATAGATTCCAGGGATAAAAAACCCAAAAAACTACTGTTGCTTATTGTATAAATTATTGTTGATGTTTAAAGTGGTTGTTAAGCCACTCTAACCTGTAGACACCATCAGCACTGCCTCCTATTGTAGTATCCCCCTCTGTGTGAGATTTATAAAAATAAATGCTGCAAATACCTCATTTCACTACCAAGATTGCGATCACATGACCAGGCAGCTTTCTCCTTTTCTCCTCTGAGAGATGCAGCGGGCGGGGCTGAGAGTCTCCTGCTGATGTCAGTCTGGAGGGGAGGAGGAGAGAGCTGGCTGGTCATGTGATTGCAATCTCGGTTCTTAATTTAGGTATTTACAGCATTTATATTCATAAATCATTCACAGCAGGGGATACTGCAATAGGAGGCAGTGCTGATGGTGTATACAGGTGTTATGAGAGCAGCAGGAGGGGGGAGGGGCGGCTCACACACAGACAGAGAGGGGAGGGGGAGGAAGAGACAGAGACGAGAGCAGATAGCAGGCTGTTGATGACAGAGGCACGTAAACTGACCACGGTGTCAGGGCTCAGCAGCCATGATACACTGTGGTCAGTTTACAGAGGGGTGGGGAGAAACGGGCAGGATCAGCCAAGTTTTTTAGGTGTTACAGGGGGCCAAATTACACAGGACACGCAACGTGTCATATAACATGCTTTAAAGGAGCAGGATCAATTTTTTTTTAATTTTTAAATTTTTTGGGGGGGGTTAACAAATGCTTTAAGGCTGCTTTGCAGACATAATTTGTTATTAATTTATTACAGGTACTTATATAGCACCATCAATTTACGTAGCGCTTCCTGCCCTCAAGGAGTTTACAATCTAAGGGTCCCTTACTCTCTTTCATTCATGCACATACCAGGGCCAAATTAGACAGGAGCCAATTAACCTACCAGCATGTCTTTGGAGTATGGGAGGAAACCGTAGTACCTGGAGGAAATCCACACAGGCACAGGGAAATCATGCAAACTCTTTGCCATGGTTGGGATTCAAACCGACAACCCTAGTGCTGCTAGGCTCTATTACTAGTCCCCCTTGCAAGATGGTGTGCTCCACTAAATGGATTCAGTGAAGTGCGACTGTATTTTTTCATTATTTTTTTATTTAAGTATACTAGGAATACATCAATTAAGTGACATAGAAGTACCTTTCAAAAGCAGTGGTGGGTCTAGACAGGGCCTGTTAGCAAGTATCATAGGGGAGGGAGAAGGGGAGACCATAGGTAGAGGAACTGTGGTGCGTGGAGCTCGAAGCTTAGTCTTGATTGTAGGATGATGCAACTTAAAATTGGGAAGTTTATCTTTCAGCCATGCAGTTTTTTGTATGGAGAATACTGAGTCCTCCTGTTCCATTTTTACCCAGGTCCCGGACAGGGAGTAAAGGCACAAATCCACTATATGGGCTGCGTAGATGGCTTTATGCTATAGTATAATTTTTGGTACACTTAAAACACCTCCAGGCTTGGGGAGAGGTAAAGTAATCAACTTAATTCTAAACATATTGTTATCCCAAATAAATTATATAAAAGGTTAAAAGGTGCCTTAGTGTGGAAAATTATTAAGGGGGGATTTTTTTTTAGAAAAAGCCTGTTAAAGATAGGACATGGGGTAAGATTATTTCAAGTGTACTGGAGTGTCCAAACCAGAACAGGGCGAGTGGTCTCCAATCCTTGAGTTTTTCTCTGACCTTAGTAGGAAGTAAAATTAAAGAGAATTGAAGCTTATTTTTTTTAATGAAAATAATAAAAATTTTATATTTACCTACATATACTAATGGTGTTGCACAGAGCAGCCCTGTTCCTCTTGTTCTGGGGTCCCCCGCTGGCACTCCTGGCTCTTCCTCTTTGATATACACCCCCATAGAAAGCTGCTTTCTATGAGGACACTTGTGCAGGCTCCCTCCCAAGTCTCCTTGTCTGGGGCTTGGAGGGTCCAGCAGCACAGAAGGTTTTTACCTTAATGCATACAATTGCATTAAGGTAAAAAAAACCTTAAGGCTTTAGAACCACTTTAAATTGTTCCAGTATAATTTCTTAGAGTCGGGTTTGATGAGTGTAAAAAATAATATTTGAGGTGGGGGAGATCCCTTGTATTTTCGAAATTCAGTGGTTAGGAAGCGTAGTGTTTCCTGGCGTGACCATGAAAAGCAAGTCATCTGTACAGCCTTATGGTAAATCTCTACATTGATGATTTTTTTTTATACTGTCTATATAAGTAAAATATTTTTAACTATTTAAAGTGTTTATTTTTAGCCCACATCTCTATGAATTATTTTACCAGCAGGCATCTTTAAAAGAACACTATTTAAATACAATTTTTATTTAAATACTTTTTTTTATTGACCTGTAATAAAAAATAGAATTGTGTCTACCTTTTAAGCTTGTGGGAGTGATTTTTCATCTGGTCTGTCAATAATCATATAATTTAATCAGTAAATTATTCATCATTCCATTATCTCATAGGACAAGGTCTCTTGATTTGGCTTGCTGGTGTTAGATGTGAATTTTTCTTACACAGAGCCAAAAGGCAATCGTTTGTAAGCCATTAACTACCAACAATTTACTTGCTTAAAATGACTAACACATAATACAGTACACACTATATTACCAAAAGTATTGGGACACCTGCCTTTACACACACACATGAACGTTAATGGCACCCCAATCTTAGTCCATAGGGTTCAATATTGAGTTGGCCCACCCTTTGCAGCTATAACGGCTTCAACTCTTCTGGGAAGGCTGTCCACAAGGTTTAGGAGTGTGTCTATGGGAATGTTTGACCATTCTTCCTGAAGCGCATTTGTGAGGTCAGGCACTGATGTGGACGAGAAGGCCTGGCTCATAGTCTCCGCTCTAATTCATCCCAAAGGTTTTCTTTCGGGTTGAGGTCAGGACTCTGTGCAAGCCAGTCAAGTTTTTCCACCTCAAACTCACTCATCCATGTCTTTATGGACCTTGCTTTGTGCACTGGTCCAAATCATTTGTTGGAGGGGGGATTATGATGTGGGGTTGTGTTTCAGGGGTTGGCTTGGCTCCTTAGTTCCAGTGAAGGGAACTCTTAAGGCGTCAGCATACCAAGACATTTTGGACAATTTCATGCTCCCAACTTTGTGGGAACAGTTTGGGGATGGCCCCTTCCTGTTCCTACAAAGCAAAGTCCATAAAGACATGGATGAGCGAGTTTGGGGTGGAAGGACTTGACTGGCCTGCACAGAGCCCTGACCTCAACTTGATGGAGCAGAGTCTGCGAGCCAGGCCTTCTCATACACATCAGTGTCTGACCTCACAAATGCGCTTCTGGAAGAATGGTCAAACATTCCCATAGACACACTCCTAAACCTTGTGGACAGCCTTCCCAGAAGAGTTGAAGGCGTTATAGCTGCAAAGGGTGGGCCAACTCAATATTGAACCCTACGGACTAAGACTGGGATGTCATTAAAGTTCATGTAAAGGCAGGCGTCCCAATACTTTTGGCAATATAGTATATATATTCATTGTGCGTGTACCCACTTATTTTATATTACAGAGGGTACAGCAGTTGGAGTGGAACTCTCTATCTCATTTTTCATGGGTATGCAGGGACTCTGACAAGGGTGATTGATCCCACCATTGCCCATTCTACATATGAAATAACAGTTTTGGGAGGATTTAGTCTCTAAGGGCAATTTGGTAGACTGTAGTTAAGTCAATTTAGTTAATAGTAAGCTGGCGCAGGTCACTTAACAGATCATCCTTCTAGTTGGCATTTTTTTTGCTGGGAAAGACTGTTTATTTTGTAATATATAGGGCAATGTTCTTGAAATCATTTGTAATATTTATTAACCTTTTAGCAGAAAGAAGATGCTTTTTGTAATGTAATGATTGTGATGGGCAAATCTTAAAAGATGTGAAGAAGCTAAATGAAATGTGACAATGTATGTGTCACAGAAAATTGTTGTAGATGCAGTATATAGTATACTGTATATGTTGTATTTTACATGGAGAAGCCACAGTCATGCCAGCTGTCATGACAACTCGTGCTTTCGGCTTCAGAATCTCA
This sequence comes from Lithobates clamitans, assembly GCA_037952925.1. NCBI lineage: Eukaryota > Metazoa > Chordata > Amphibia > Anura > Ranidae > Lithobates > Lithobates clamitans. Next base: position 2,281,763 of record JBBGZY010000065.1, read on the forward strand.
GAATCTAGCTTAATTGATTTATACTCAGAAGCTGAAACTGATGTGACTTGAAGTGTCTGAGAAGAGAAATATATTGGCTGGATATATTACAGCTGCTGGTAACATATGTGGCTGAGAAGAGATCACCGGCTAATCTTCCTGGGTATTGGTACATTAAAGGGAGAAAGCACATATTCCTGCTGACTTTATTTTAGATTTTAGGGCTCATATGTTTTAGTGCCAATAGGATGCAGTTTCTGGTAAGTTTGATGTCTGCCTAATGGCCTGTAACTATTAGATCTGTAAGCTGGATGGCACAGTACAAATGTCTGAATCTGCAGGACATGGCTGTCCCAAGCATTACGTACCCAGGCCCAAGGTGGTGAACTCCGGGTTGCTCCTCTGTATGTATATTCCCTTATAAAAACACATCTTGTGGTGTCTACTTTTTTAACGCTAACCTTACCTTTTGGAAAAATGGGTTAAAATGATTCTAAAGGTTCAAATTTGAAAAACAAAAACAAATGTGATACTTACCCGCTCTGGGCAGCAGTTTTGCACAGAGCAGCCCCGATTCTCATCAATTTTTGCATCCCCGCTGGTGGCCCTAGCTCCTCCCCTAGCTCCTCCCTTCTGTTGAGTGCCCCCAGTAGCAAGCCTCTTGCTATGGGGGCACTTTTTCCAGGATATTTCCAGTTTTCCTCCAATTTCCCTTCCCCTTTAAGGGGTCCACCAAGCAGCAAGCATACAAAATGTAAAATACCATAAAATGTATTTAAAGCGGAAGTAAATCCATCCATAAAACTGCTTCATTTCCAGCACGTGCCGGAAATGTAACACTCCCATTGGATGTGCTCTCAACCAAACTGTCAAGCCATCCAATGGCTGGTGTCATAACTGATCACATGTGCAGCATCATGGCAGTTGTAGATTAAACAGAGGCAAAGATGGCAGCTTCCTTAGGAGGGTTTACTTACACTTTAATTCTAGCCCAATAAAAACCCAGTTACAAACGATTAAGCAATATTGCCCATCAATATTGCAGAAAACGTAAAATCAGAAAGTGCCGTCAGAATCTCTGCCACCTGCCAGTGAGCCGAATCGTCAGCATCTTGCCCAGTCCCTGTTGGCATTACTACCAGCTTGTCACTTCTGGGCTGGCGACTAACGTCACTTCTGGTTGCCGTGCGGTCCCGTACTAACGCATTTCATCCTTGCAATTTTCTCAAAGAGCTTTGTGAATGGCATTTATAACAATTATTTTGCTATTGTTCATAATGGCTTTCACAATTATTCCATTTACTGTATAAAGAGAAACCAGGGTTTTCCATTTCATGAATGTAAATTATTGGTTTACTTGTTTAAACTGTAGAAGCTTTTATGATCAGGAAAGAGTGGAATACAGATGTGTAATATATGTTTTTATCGATCCAGTGAGTATTTCTTTTTATTAACACTGACTATACTGCAGAATGTGCCAGTATGCTAATTAAAGAAATCTAAAATGAAGGCCTTACAAAAATGATGCATGTGTGATATTCCTAAAATATGAGCGTTTGTTAAATACCATCTATTATTCTTTTGAGGAAAAACCCATAAATGTTTGTACTTGTACAAAGAAAATTTAATTCTTGGAATTAACCAAATATATCTGTAAAAATATGACATATTACAGCCATTTATTACATGTTTTTAAAGCAATGTAAATTAGGCTTTGCCTTTTTTCCAGAATTCCTTTTGAGCCCATGCATATAAGCATGTGTTAATTATTTACTACTTCTAAAGGTACTTTATATTAACTAGGGAGATAGTCATGACTTTAGTGTCAAATGAGCTGTAAGCAGAAATAATTACTTGGAAAATATATTATTAACGTATATTTGCATCCTTTAGAAAGCTTAGACTCTCTGCTGGATACAAAGAAAATAAGTGAAGGCTGCGTAGTTCTAAAATGTACTTTTCATTTCTAACTCTTAAACATTTAAAAAAATAAAGTGCCTTATAGGGGAATACCCCTTTTCCTCTATGAAAACAACACTTTTGCATCAATTCTTAAAGCGTCATAAACCCAAAACCAAAATTGTATTATTTTGCAGATCAAAGATGTAATGGCTGCTTCAGTTTTCTTCAGCTTTTTCCCCTTTGTTTTCACCTGATAAACTGGTCAGTAACACACCTCCTGTATTAGTGAGAAACAACTCTTGAACTAGCAGATTTAGGCTGGGTTCACACTGCTGCAGTGTCCGACATCGCATGTGATTCGCACCGCAATGCTGTGCAAATCACATGCGATGTCTGTGCGATGTGAATTCATCCATATAGATTGTATGGCTGAATTTGCATCGCATTCAGACCAAAGTCATGAAGAATCCTTATTTTGGTCCACACCAGAATTGGATCGCATGAGTGTCCACACCCATGTGATCTGATTTCTGTCCGAATTGGCAGTTAGCACTGCGATCTGGGAACCGATCTGATGGTGTCATTAAAGCGGAGTTCTACCCAAAAGTGGAACTTTTGCTTATCTGATTCCTGCCCCCCCCCCCCCCCCATGCCACATTTGGCACCTTTCGGTGCAGAGCGGATACTTTTTTTTTACAGGTAACCTATTCCCACTTCCAGGAGACCGGGCCGCAGCGAATTATGTCAGCAGCTCAGTCCCCCTTCTCCCTCCCCTTCAGCCGGGCCAGTAAGAGAACGTAGCGCACTTCGCGCATGCGCAGTAGGGGCCCGGCCTTGAAGCCGAAAAGCTACACTGCTGGGTTCTCTTGCCCGCAATGGCGGCAGCACCCGACCAGCTGATGGAAACATCAGCTGCAGGGCTGACATCGCTGGACTCCAGGACAGGTAAGTGTACTAATGTTAAAAGTCAGCAGCTACAGTATGTGTAGCTGCTGACTTTTAATTTTTAAAGGGGGGGGGGCAGGACGCCTCTTTAACTTTTTACATTGACACCTGCAGCGGTTCGCATAGGGCAGTGTGAATTGCCTGCGAGTTGTATGCGATGCTGGAACCCATACTGGATTTGCACGGGTTTTCGCATTGCAACCCGAGTCAAAACGTCACTTACGCCCATAGCTCTTTAAAGGACCATTTATTTTTTTGTTTGTTTTTTAGCAGGTACCGGCCAATGGCTTGCTGACAGGTCCCCACTGTGTACATTCACAGTGGGTGTCGGGTGAGGGGTGTGCATGTGTGTACCCTAAATCCAGTAGTAGGCAATGATGTACGGGCATATATCGCTTTACCCACAGCAGCTTCTAACCCGGAGTACATTGTGGGCGAGCAATATAAGGTTATGTGCGGGCGATGAGTGGTTAACCACTTCCGGACCGGCTCACACTGATATATACGTTGGCACTTTGAAGAGGGATATCGTTGTTATGGCAGCAACTAGCTACCATAACCCTGGTTTCCCCTTCTTTATTAACCGGTCTGGTTTCAGGTAAAAGTGGTCTCTGCGGCGCATTCGCCGCAAGATCACTTTTATCAGCAGCGGGAGAAGCCCCCCTTCCACCACGTACCGGTACCGGTGGCGGCGATCGGGTCCTCTCCCTGGCTTGGTATGGAGACGAGTGAGGTGAAGATGGCCCCCATCTGTCTCCATACCATTGCAAAACGTCATTCCGCCCATAGCTCTTAAAGCAACATTTTTTTTTTTTATTGCATTTTAGTGTAAATATGAGATCAGAGGTCTTTTTGACCCCAGATCTCATATTTAGGAGGTCCTGTCATGCTTTTTTTCTATTACAAGGGATGTTTACATTCCTTGTAATAGGAATAAAAGCGACAATTTTTTTTTTTTTTTTTTTTTTAAAGAACAGTGTAAAATTAAAAAATAAAAGGTAAAATAATAATAATACAATTTTTTTTTAACCGCGCTCCGTCCTGACGAGCTTGCGTGCAGAAGCGAACGCATACGTGAGTAGCGCCCGCCTATGAAAAAAATGTGTTCAAACCACACATGTGAGGTATCGCCGCAATCAGTAGAGTGAGAGCAATAATTCTAGCCCTGGACCTCCTCTGTAACTCAAAACATGCAACCTGTAGAATTCTTTAAACGTCGCCTATGGAGATTTTTAAGGGTAAAATTTTGTCGCCATTCAACGAGGGGGTGCAATTTTGAAGCGTGACATGTTGGGTATTCATTTACTTGGCGTAACATTATATTTCACATTATTTAAAAAATGGGCTAACTTTTCTGTTGTCTTATTTTTTAATTCAAAAAAGTGTATTTTTCCCAAAAAAAGTGCGCTTGTAAGACCGCTGCACAAATATGGTGTGACAGAAAGTATTGCAACGACTGCCATTTTATTCTCTAGGGTGTTAGGGGGAAAAAAATTAGAATGTTTGGAGGGGTTCTAAGTAATTTTCTAGCAAAAAAAAACAAAACAGTTTTTAACTTGTAAACAACAAATCTCAAAAAGAGGCCCGGTCCTTAAGTGGTTAATTATAGATTCTGAAGATATCATTTGTCCCTGCATCCTTTTAGTCAGTTTCAACTAAAAAAAAAAATAGTTTTTGTCTTTTCTTAGGCCTCAAGGCCTTAGGCTGTTACAATAACGTCATGAAAATGCCAGTATCTTTGCAGTGATTTTTTTAAAACTTTTTTCAGCTTTTTTTTGCAAAAGCGCTTTTGCGCGTTTTTCCGCGTTAGCGTTTTTGAGCGTTTTTTTTTTTTTTTTTCAATGGATCAAAAACATTAAAAAACGTTGGTGAATAAAGTTTTTGAGCGTTAGAGCGTTTTTACAGCTGAAAAACGTCTCTCAGAACCCACTGGTGCTGGGTTTTTTTTACAGCTTAAAAACGCCTATGCCACTTGCAGCTCAAAAACGCCTAGGTGGACTTAGGCCTCATGCACACGGACGTTTTTACAGCTGCTTTTTTTAGCTTTTTTTTCAGCTTAAAAAGGCCTGTCTATGTTAGTCTATGGCTTCATGCCCACCTAGGCGTTTTTAAGCTGCAAGTGGCATAGGCGTTTTTAAGCTGTAAAAAAACCCCCAGAGAACGCTCTAACGCTGATAAACGCTCAAAAACGTCATTCACTAACGTTTAACGTTTTTGTTCCATTGAAAAAAAAAAAAAAAAATTTGAAAAAAAAAAAAATTTGAAAAAAAAAAAAAAGGCTCAAAAAAGCTAAAGCGGAAAAACGCTCAAAAACGCTAAAAACGCTAAAAACCGCTATTGCAAAAACGTTGAAAAAAGCTGAAAAAAGTTTTTAAAAAAATCACTACAAAGATACTGGCGTTTTCATAACGTTATTTTAACAGCCTGTGTGCATGAGGCCTTGTTGTTACTGGATTGTGACAGTGTTGTTGGATTATGAGATTAATAATGACAATTTCTGAGTATATTGTAAATCTATAAATCGCAGTGCTGTTCATTAATGCTTTATGACTCATTTAGTGCTAAGACCTGCAGAACTGTTGTTTGAATGTTCATACTGCTAGGAAAGGCCTTTTATGTGTTTTTTGCTGTGCGGTCCTGCTGTGTTGTAATGTGTGTTCCCATGTATTGTGTGGAGTGCAGCCAATAATCAGCAGTGGGGCTCTTCTGGAAATATTGACACTGAGGGGTGTAGCGTACAATAGTTTTTATTATACAGCACACAAGGCTAGATTTTTCTTTTTTTTTTTTTTTTTATATGATGTTAAATAATTTAACACACATGGATAACTCTCTTTGCAGTTGTTCTAGAAGGTCACCGTCACATCTGAAGCATCCTATTAGGTTTTTGTTGAAGAGAAGATCTACTACTATATGTGTGTGTTCTGTTATTCACAGACCTCTCCAGTTATGTTCCAGGGACTTTTTATCTTTCCATTGTGGCTGAATTAATCATTATGTTGGCTAGAAGTAATCAGTGACTGGTAGAGCAATTACACATCATAGCTGAGGTTCTGCTCACACACACACTCTGCCAGGTTACATTTACAGATCCTTCACAGTCTGGGGATTGTGTACATCGCCCTGCCAAGAACAAATAGAAGGGGCAAGCATTGTAGTGGAGCACAAAAAAAATCCTCATGGTTTTTTTTTTCTGTTTGTTTTATTTTTATGGTATTTTTTGTGGTTAATGTCCTTGTGTGACGATTCCTTTATGTATTAATTATTACATTTGTGACTTTTCATCACTTTGGCATAACTGCTATAGCGAGACTTAGTTCAGCAGATAAAAGGACATGCTACTTCAGTGATCTTTTCCGATGTGTTTGTATACATAGGTACCGCATTAAAGTGCAATTGTATGTGTTTTTGGTGACATTGTGGTAGTATTTTACAGTGTACAGCAATACCTTGGTTTGCGAGCATAAGGCCTCATGCACACTGGATGTTTTTTGACGTTTTTACAGCAGCTGTTTTTGGCTGTAGACGTTTTTTTCTACAGTCATCAAACTCACCATCATGTTATCCTAGGTGTCCATGCACACATAGGCTGTTATCAGCAGTTTTGGGCAGTGGCGTATTTGAGCAGTGAAAAAACCCCCAAAACTAGTGGGTTCTGAGAGACGTTTTTCAGCTGTAAAAACACTCTAACGCTGAGAAATACCCATAAACGATCAAAAACGTCGCTCACCAGCGATTTTTAACGTTTTTGATCTATTGAAGAAAAAATTTTCTTGCAAAAAAAATAAAACCCTAAAAAACGCTAAAAAACGCTATTGCAAAAATGTTGAAAAAAGTTGAAATACTCACGTTTTTATAATGTTATTTTAACGTCCAGTGTGCATGAGGCCTAATTCGTTCCAGAAGCATGCTTGTAATCCAAAGCACTCTTATATCAAAGTAAATTTTCCCATAAGAAATAATGGAAACTCAGATAATTTGTTCCACAACCATTTATTCATATAAAAATTAGCAAAATATGAGCAAAAGCACTTAAGGCCTCCTGCGCACTGGATGTTTTTTGACGTTTTTACATGCGTCCATGCAAAGATAGGCTGTTATCAGCAGTTTTGGGCAGTGGCGTTTTTGAGCAGTAAAAAAACCCCAAACTAGTGGGTTCTGAGAGACGTTTTTCAGCTGTAAAAACTCTCTAACGCTAAACGTCGATAAATGCTCAAAAACGTCGCTCACCAGCGTTTAACGTTTTAGTTACATATAGTTACATCATGCCCTGGGACTGTGACGTCATAAGGGGTGGGGTCACCGGGTGACATCACCCGGTGACCACGCCCCATGTCTATATAAGTCGTCGCACACAGCATTACAGCGGGAGAGAGCGTCGTGTCAACATCGGAAGAAGAGAAGAGAGAACAAGACGACGGAGAAGACCAGGCCACCGCTAGCAAAAGAGCGGCAAAAGAGCAGAAGATACCGGAGGAGCCCGGCAGAAGAACCGGAGAGCAGGAGAAGAACCGGACACCGGGAGAAGAGGCCGGAGAGCGGGAGAAGAACTGGACACCGGGAGAAGAGGCTAGAGAGAGCGTAGAAGTCGGAAGAAGACCCCAAAAGTCGGAAGAAGACCCCCGGAGCTGCCTAATAAATTACTTTAAATACCTGTCTAGTGTGTTTTTTTATTGACACTTTTTCCCCCAGGTGAATGGGTAGGGGTACGATGTACCCCATACTCATTCACATAGGGTGGGGGGCCGGAATCTGGTGCCCCCCTTATTAAAGGGGGCTCCCAGATTCCGATAAGCCCTCTGCCCGCAGACCCCGACAACCAACGGCCAGGGTTGTCAGGAAGAGGCCCTTGTCCTCATCAACATGGGAATCAGGTGCTTTGGGGTGGGGGGGGGCGCAAGGCGCCCCCCCCTGCCCCAAAGCGCCCACCCCCTATGTTGAGGGCATGCGGCCTGGTACGGTTCAGGAGGAGGGGGGGCGCGCGCTCATTCCCACCCCCTTTCCTGACAGGCCGGGCTGCGTGCTCGGATAAGGGTCTGGTATGGATTTTTGGGGCGACCCCCACGCCGTTTTTTCGGCATAGGGGGTTCCCCTTAGAATCCATACCAGACCTAAGGGCCTGATATGCCCCTGGAGGGGAAGGCATGCCGGTTTTTTATTTAAAATCTGGCGCGGCGTTCGCCCTCATGATTCATACCAAACACCTGTCAGCAATGCCTGTCGCTCATTGCGAAAGGAAAAAACAGTTTTTTCCTTTCTCGATGAGTGAGCCAGCGCGAGATGTACAGTACCCTGTCGCCATCGCGCTGGAAACACATTCTCGCGGTCAGGTACTGTATAAACAAAAAAAGACTGACAATTTTTTGAAAAAACAAACAAACAATATTTTTTACTTTTAGCTATAATAGATCTCTCAAAAAATCAGTTTAGGCCAATATGTATTCTTCTACATATTTTTGGTAAACAAAAATCGCAATAAGCGTATATTGGTATAGCGTCTACAAAATAGGGGATAGATTTATGGCATTTTTATTATTTTTTTTTTTTTTTTGACTAGAATTGGCAGTGATCAGCGATTTTTAGCGGGACTGTGACATTTTGGCGGACAGATCGAGCACTTTTGACACTTTTTTGGGACCAGTGACATTATTACAGTGATCAGAGCTAAAAATAGCCATTAATTACTGTATAAATTACACTGGCAGGGAAGGGGTTAAAACTAATGGGCGATCAAGGGGTTAAGTGTTCCCTAGAGAGATATTTCTAACTGTGGGGTCAGTGTACTGACTGGGAGTAAAGAGAGATTGCTGTTCCTGATCACTAGGAACAGACAATCTCTTTCTACTCCCCTGTCAGAACAGGGATCTGCTTTGTTTACACGGGCAGATGCCCTATTTGGCTCTCTGTGGAGCGATCGCTGGTGGCCGCCAGACACTGTGCCCGCCGGCCACACGCTTCGGCGATGCGGGCACATGGAACGTCGTACCGGTATGGTGATTTGCGCAATAGAGCCGCCCTGCCGCAGTATATCTGAGGCGGCTGGTCGGAAAGTGGTTAAACAGCAGCCATTGTTGCGCCATTTAGGCCTCATGCACACTGGCTGTTTTTTTACAGCAGCTCCTAGGGCCGCCAGGCGTTTTTTTTTTCCTGCCTCTAAATGCCTCTGCATGTTAGCTTATGTGTCCATTCACACATAGGCTTTTAGCAGCGTTTTAGTGGCAGGAGCGTTTAGAGGTTTTTAGAGGCAGGTAAAAAAAAAACAATGCCAGTGCGTCCAGGAGCAGCAGAGTTTGGGCAGAACAAAACGCTTGCCACTGTTAAAAGCTTCTAACAGCTAGCACTTAAGCAATAATTCATTTCAATGGCCAGAATAAATGATTTGTTCTTGCTAATGAAAGGAATTAATGTCTAAGAGCTTGACGCCTGTAAAAGCTTTAGACACTTTTACAGGCATTTCTCTGCAAAAATGCTGCTGGCTTCTAGGAGAGTTAAAGAGGAACTGCGGTCTGCTCACATAATTTGTAATAAAAACATCTTTGCCATTCTGAAGCTTCCCTCCAACCACTTTGCATATTCTTTTTTTATATACTGTGATTCTGTACTTGGCAAATATGCTGCACGAAATCTCCCTCCACTGAGTCTGGCTGCAATAATTTTAACTGTGGGCAGCTGAAGCTGCTGTCTGTTCACTTCCTGGATTTACACAGATACACAGAGGCACACCTCCAGCTCTGCAGCTCTCATTGGCCCTCTTATGACTCACCCCACTTCCTTCCTGGCACACTCTCAGGAGAGTGAGAGAGAGTTGTGCATGGTATCATAAGCCTAGGCTAATGACCAGACAAGAAACAGGAAGTGGGCTGTATAAGGTATTTACTGGCAGAAAAAAAGTTTTACTATCCAAAGGTAAAACAACAACAAGGGCAGAAGATTTAATATATGGAAAGATTAAAAAATTACTTAAAGTCTGCTTTAACTACTTCAGATCCGCACTATAGCCTAATGATGGTTACAGCGCGGACCTGCTTTGCTGGGAGTACATCTATTGACATCTTCCGTGCCCGAGCGGGCTGCGCACCCCCTGCAAGGGCGCGCGTGGCGCGCTCTGTGATCAGCGAGTCTGGGACTCGCTGGATCACAGATCAGAGTAAGGGGTTGATCCCGACCTCTTACCACGTGATCAGCTGTCAGCCAATGACAGCTGATCATGTGATGTCAACAGAGACGGTAATCGGCTATTTTTTCTCCTCGAGCTGACAGCATGAGGAGAAAAAAAAGCTGATCACTGGCGGCTGTGAGAGGGACATCAGTCCCGATCATGGCGAGCTGCCACAAGATCTTCAGTGCCCACCTGTGCCCCTGCCAGTGCCACCTAGCAATAGGCAACAGTGCCGCCTACCAGTGCCCACCAGCACAACCCATCAGTGCCCACAGTGCCACCTATGAGTGCCCACAATCAGTGCCTCAACAACAGTGCTGCACATCAGTGCCACCTACCAGTGCCCATCAGTGCCATCTATCAGTGGTACCTGTCAGTGCCACCCATCAGGGCCATCTTATCAGTGGCCTTCAGTTCTTCCTTATCTGTGCCCATCAGTGCCGCCTTATCTGTGCCCATCAGTGCCGCCTTAATCAGTGCCTAGCTATAGGTAAAAGAAGAATTTAAAGTAAAAATTGCAACTGTTTAGTTCAAAAACGAATATATATTATAAGTAATACTCCCACAGCGTTCAGCTACCGCATCCCTAAGCTACCAGTTTAAGATGGTGCTATGTACAATGAGGACAACTGCTGCTCTTTTGGAAAGTGGAGCCTACCTACAGTTCATATCAGTTCCCAGGTATGCACAGTGAACGTAGGAGATGTGGATAGTCTGGGGTTCTTTTTTCTTTTTTGGGGCAATCTGTGTCTTGGAGAGGTGTACCCTCTGTCTCTTCCCCCAAAGATGGTGTCTCTCCTGGATGGGAAGTACTGTCTTCTCAGAGCACCCCTCACAGGACGTTGAATTTGTGTGGCAGACTCCCCATCTTCAAGGAACAGAGTCTGGAATTTGTTGACAGCAAGTGCAAGCTGAAGACAACGAACCAAGTCATCTGGGAGGTGTTGGGATGGGGACAGACTGGATGGTTGGGCTGATGTTAGGCAGGCATTTTTGGTAATCATAAAAGATCAGGGTTTTTAACCATGACTCCATGTGATCCACCCACATGACATCTCTGCTAAAAGCTCTACGTCCGTTTCATCACCCTGAACTGAGGAAGTGGCAGTTTAAAGCCACAAAACACACTTTATTAGGTGAAATAAAGAAATTCGATGTTTCACTAAAGCAGATGACTCCTGACAATTCTTAAGAACATTACTTTGGGTGCCTCTGCCAATCGGACCACTGACGCACTGATTGCTCTTATTGAAGGTCGTTACCTGAAAGTCAATCATTGTTGTAGCTGGAATCAGAAGTGCCGATATCGGGAGCACTGGAAGAGCTTTCGCTCAACAACCCCAAACATAAATAATTATTTTAAATAGTTCTCAGATACCTTGTCATGAGAAATAGTTTCCTCACTTTAAATAAGAGAATAAAACCTGTTTGCGTTATTTTACAGTTTCACATTCAAGGAAAGAATTCTGTATATAAAACCACTCTGAGTTTATGTCATTCAGTGTGTGCTGCCCTTCTAGTGTCTTTATGGGAGTTCCGGACTGTAAAAGTAAGATAAATATATATTGCATATACAAACCCATAAACATTCTTTTTTTTTTTAACTCTATAAATTTATGACAAGAAACTGACGTAATTGCAATTTTTATAGAAACTGTTACTTTTTCTTCTCTCTGTCTTCTATAGGGAAGTTTAAATAATAAATAGACAAAGACCTGCAAATTTTGCATAAGAATATACTGTCCCTCAGCCTTAGAGGAATAACTTTACAAGTTTAATTTTTTTAACAATTTACTTCTTTGTACCAAGGCGCTATTTTTAATAAAAATGTTTGTTATATTAATTGCTGTACTCCAGAAAGCTTTAAAAATATGTAGTTTATTCCTTACAAAATAAATGTATTTTTAAAGTATAACTAAAGGCAAAATGTTTTTTTCATTTTGGATAGATTAATGGTGGTTTATATCCTCCATCAGTTTTTTTTTTATTTTTTTTGCCATCTGTGTCCCTTGGGGGCATTTCCCTTTACTTCCCGTCTCATAGCCAAAACAGGAAGTAAGAGGAAATCCCTCCAAAGGGAGGGGATACTGGTGTCCCCATTGAATATATTCCCCTCTATTGGTGTTCTAATGTTAACCCAAAGTTTGGGGGTTTCTTTTACTTTCAATGATTGTGATTAACAGGACAAATAGGCTATGTCTCCCTAACGGAGCACAGACAGCAATAAAAAAAAAAAAGTCTTACTGTTAGTTACACTGTAAACACAGTTAGAATAAGTACCTACATATATTCTGATATCCGGTTTCTGTCATCCTTTGAACAACAGCAGTGTAGTAGACGGAGAGACACCATAAAGAGCTAATGAAGCTCTACAACAATTGTCCTGATCAAGGAGAAGGTAGAGTGCCTGGTGGCTTTTCAGTATGTTGCTGCCCCATCACTATCCATTCAGCAGACTGCAAATAGGCAACAACATTTCTTAAAGTGTTTGTAAACCCTGACAATGAACTTCTTTGCTCTCTTTTCATCTGTTTAATTTACCACTGAAAGCATTTTTTGTTTGTTTGAGAAGTGCAAAAAAATGCCAGTTGATCCTGCCAAAGAGCTAGTGAGCTGATCAATTCAGTCTTTTCAAAATGTACAATTACTGTTACATTTTACTGTTGTATAAGGCTGCATGTCAATATCCACAGCAGTAATGTGGCACATGCAGAGTTTATTACTGTTCAGATAACAGTGTTATTATTATTATTATACAGAATTTATATAGCGCCGACAGTTTACGCAGCGCTTTACAACATTAGGGCAGACAATACAAGTACAATACAATTCAATACAGGAGGAATCAGAGGGCCCTGCTCGTTAGAGCTTACAATCTAGTGTTTGAGTAAAGTCAATAAAACTAAATTATTTATTTAATATAGGTACTTATATTATATATATATATATATATATATATATATATATATATATATTGTGCTGTCAATTTAAGCAGTGCTTCACATATACTGTATATTGTACATTTACATCAGTTCCTACCCTCAAGGAGCTTGCAAACTAAGGTCCCTAACTCGCATACATACTAGGGCCAATTTTGATATGATCCAATTAACCTACCAGCATGTCTTTGGCGTGTGGAAGGAAACCGAAGTACCCGGAGGAAAACCACGCAGGCACAGGAAGAAAATGTACCAGGTAGGTCGTGTCGTGGTTGGGATTTGAACCAGTGACCCTAGTACTGCACGGTGGAAGTGCTAACCACTACAGCTACTAGTAACCACTTAGCTACTGCTCTGCCCCAAATTACTGGTATGTTATAAAAGTGACCTTAAAATTGTATATGGGTTAATTATTTTAGTTTTAAGTAAAAAGAAAAAATGCCAACACTATTCTGTAGTTGTGGACCTACCATCTATCTTCGTTGTTGTGTTCATTTTCTTATGAAAGAATATCATAGGATATTTTTGTAATTACTATAAAGCTCTTTGCTCCAGTAGTTCATTTGGTGACACAGGATTTCATTCTCCTATAAATGGGATGTAGCTGTTGCCTCTATGGGGTTTGAACACATGACATATGCAGGGAAAGGTTTGATTGATGTCTTTATTTTTAGTATGGAGATACACCCCTCTAGTTGTCCGTGTGACCGTTGTCACCAAGACCAAAAGTGAAGGGATATTCTAAATTGTATATTTGTCATGAGAGCAGGTGAGAGGAACAAATGTTCCAGTGATAATTGTCTATGATGGGAATTAACCTCACTTTGGGGAGATTTCTTCTCACTTAATTTGCTCCTTCAAAACAGGAAGCAAAGAGAGAGCTCCTCTGTAGGGCAAAGACAGTAAAAAATAAACAAACCGGTTTCAACACCTCCCCTATATTATCCAAAACTAAAAACAATAAAGTTTTGGATATACTTACACTTTTAAGATGTTTTTCAGGTAGGTTCCTCTCCATGTTTTTTTTTTTTCCCCTGCCAGTTATGATCTTGTATTGGACATGCGGAGGTATAGCCACTAAATCTTTCCAAACCTTCTAAAAGCGGCAGCTGTACCCTATTCTTTGCACTGTACTTAAGTAATGAAACCATATACCATTTTATGAACATACCAGTATTTTAATTTTATGGACTTTACTCCTAAAGTGGATCTTCACTCTCCCAATTAATATTGACTATGTTTAATCCCTATGCTGCTAGCATTCATGAATAAATGGTAAAGTATAACATATATATATATATATAGATATATATATAGATATATCTATATAGATATATATATATCTATATATATATCTATATCTATATATATATATATATCTCTATATATATATATATTATTATTATTATTATTATTATTATTATTATTTATTTATTTATTTTTTTACATTTCTTCAGCTACTACGTTTCCAGGCCCTGACAAATGATGTCATACATCCCAGGAGGGAAGAGTTTTCTCAGCCTCTTTCATGCATGCCTGAGCTAAGAGCAGATGGATTCTATTAAGTAAATGCTGCATGAATCATCTACTCTTACTCAAGGTGGCCACAGCCAGAAAGGCAAAGGGGTGTATTTCAAAGTGATTTCTCAGCAAAATAAAGCATAGAGACATGATGGTGGGGTTTGCTTTAAATATATATATGAATAGCGTTTGTGGTGTTTATATGCAGAATAATTCTGTTTTAAAGCAGAATTTGAGGAGAAAAGCCCCTCCTCCAGAAGAAAGAAAAAAAAATTGAAGACCCCGGTATATATGACATCATTTTGGCCTAGGGAATAAAAGAGAAAACAACTATGCATAAAAAAAAAACAAAGCTAAAACAAGTTAAAGTATCTGTTTACTAAGGCTAGCAGCACAAGGATTAAAAAATAGATGGTGTTATTGAGAGAATTTAGTTCCACTTTTTAAGCAGTATTTGCTCAAACTGTAATAAACTCTGGAGTGACACATTACAGCTGTGAATATTAAAATGTAACCTTATACAACAGTAAAAAGTAATAGTAACTGTGTATTTTTATTTGAAAGGTTACAATGGAGTCATACTGCCACAATAAAAATAAATCAAATGCAGTAGATATCAGGTTTTCAAGTCATGTTTTAATTTACTTAGACAAATTACTTATATCACATAATTCATAAATGCATGTAAGGCACTGGCAGAATTTAATTAAATGCAAAACCCATTGGGCATAGATTTGTCTACAACTAACAGGATAAGATGGTAACTCACTAGGTATCCTAGAAGTCTTGGTGTATGGATGGAATGTCAACTGAATAGGTAGGAAAACCACTATTCCATTGTCTTCTACTGTATACATATAACCTGTTTGGTGTGTTTATACCAAAGGATAAGATTAGAAGCACCCATGTATGGGTAGCTAAAAAGTCTTATTAGGCTTTCCCCATATCAGATATGCATAAGCAATCTACCAAAATATTGCATCAAATTTTGATAACAGCCAGATGCCTAATTGCAATGAAGTGATGATAGCCTATGGGATCTATATGAACGCATTCATGATGTTCAAAATATAAAATACCTTATGGCAAGTTTAAATAATTCTGTAGACAAGTACAACAGAACCTAGTGTCCTTGGAACATCGTGACTCTCCTGACTTTCCTTTTTTCCCCAACTTTGCTCTTTTTGAAGAGTGTTGTTGCCATGTGTCAAAAGTATTGGTCATTTGGCATTGCTCCTGGTGAAACAATATATCTAGAATTAAAGCGAGGTTCTGTTTAAAAAAAAAAAGTCAGCAGCTACAAATACTGCAACAGCTGACTTTTAATAATCGGACACTTACCTGTCCCAGGGTCCAGCAGTGTGAGGGAACGAAGCCCCGCTCGTCTCCCCCTCCTCTCTGCGGTGCTGGCATTGTAACTGTGGGCGCCCGGCTGTGGCTTCACAGCCAGGCACCAACTGCGAATGTATGAGCCGCGCCACGCGCCGTGACTGACCGGGCAATCATCTGGGACCTGTGACGTGTCCCAGGTGATTGCCGAGAGGGAGGGGGGAGAGGATCTCCTTTCCAGTGTCGCGTTGCGCCGGGAGGAAGTGAAAGCTGGGACCCTCTAAAAAGAGGGTATCCTCTCCCCCCCAAAAAAATTACATGCCAAATGTGGCATGCTGGGGGGTCACCTCCCTTAAAGCGGAAGTTCCATTTTTGGGTGGAACTCAGCTTTAAGTTTAGAGCATTTTAAAGTAACTCCTAAATACTGTAAGAAAAATAATAGACTATGCAGTTGGTCAATGCGCATTTTTTACCTTTTATTTTAATGTTCCTAACAGAGCAATACAGTCGTTTAGCGAAAGGTGGTTCTTTAGGAACATTTGTCTTTTTCCTTTTTGGCAAGCACTCCAAAACTGTAAATTTTAGTTCTGTGGTGTTGACAACTCCAGAAAAAAGTCTGTTGCACATAGCAACCATTCGGGTTAACTTTCAGCTGGTGTTCCTAGCACTAAGTGGCCCCGAGATATGGGGCCCCAAAATCGGTTCGGAAAATGTCATTCTCTGCTGCAGAAAAGTGCTTGACATTTTCTGAACCGAGTTTGGAGCCCTGTATCTCGGGGCCACTTGGTTCTAGAAATTCCAGCTTTGGATATTTTATTGTACTAGTTCCACTAGGTTTACACACCAAATTTGGGGTTCTTAGCACTAAGTGGCCCCGAGATACAGGGCCCCAAAGTCGGTCAACTGTGTCCATCTGTAGCAATGTCATTTCGGGACACTTTGGGTTCAGAGACCCCAAATTTTGGCTGCAGCTAGGGGGCATCTAGGAACCCTTAACTACCAAGTGTGAAGTTCGGGGGACCTATGGCTGCAAATGGGCACAGTGAGGCTGCAAATGGGCATTGTTGACCCTCTTTTCCACTTACAGTAGCTGTGCATTTCTCACCCTCGTCTTATACTCGGGTCAATAAGTTTTTCCCATTTTTTTGTGGTAAATTAGGGCCTCGACTTATACTCGGAACGACTTATACTCGAGTATATACGGTATCTAGCGGACATCCCAAGGTTTGACAAAATATGGAGGCACCCAGTGGAGAAGAATGTAGGGACTTCGCAGTGTCCCACAGCTAACTGTGTGCGGCAAAGTTGTGATAACAGTGGAAGGGGCTTAAAACCTGAGCCTACTTAGTGTGTACACGGTTCTTGTACCCCCAAACTATGATTTAAAAGAGAAGTGGGGGAATTAAAAAAAAATAAACATTTATACTCACCTAGGTGAATGCAGCATCGACCCAATGCAGCATCAATTCCCTGCTGCTTCTAAAAACAAGAACCGAGTGATCAAAGACCGATGATATTACCCTTTAAGGTTTTACAGCTGAAGAGAAAGAGCACTGATTGCAGTGTCATTAAGAGGGCCAAGGAGTGTGTAACGCATAGAGAACACACAGGGTCAAAAGTGCATACTGCACAGAGTACAGGGGTCATCAGGAGTGTGTAACTCACAAGATGTATGTGTCAGCAGTATGTAATGCACAGAGTGCAGGAGTCAGGAGTGCATAATGCCCACAGGTATGGGGAATGTAACACACAGACTGCAGGGGTCAGGAGTGTGATCTCCCCTCCCAGTACAGATCCTGTACCCCAGAATGGCTTTCCCCTGGTCATGAAAACCACTCATAAGACCTCAGATGCAATGGTAGTTCAGAGTGTGGAGAAGTCATAGCTTTATGAAGTTCCCAATCTACACTTTTTGTTGGGAACACAGGTGCAAGATCAAGTTTTTGGCAGTTTTAGCAGTTCTTTCTAACATTTTTCAGTTATCCTGTGTTTCGTTCCACTTATTATTGAAGCGGAACTTTAGTCAGAAAATTAAGTCCTGATGGATGACTTTATACAGGCTCCTTTTGTAAGTGTAATGCCCTGTACACACGATTGGATTTTCCTACGCAAAATGTGTGATAGGACCTTGTTGTCGGAAATTCTGATCGTGTGTGGGCTCCATCACACATTTTCCATCGGAATTTCCGACACACAAAGTTTGAGAGCTTGCTATAAAATATTACGACAACAAAATAAATCCATTGTCGGAAATTCTGATCGTGTGTACACAAATCCGACGCACAAAGTGCCACGCATGCTCAGAATAAATTAAGAGACGAAAGCCATTGGCTACTGCCCCGTTTATTGTCCCGACGTACGTGTTTTACGTCACCACGTTTTAGAACGATCGGATTTTCTGACAACTTTGTGTGACTTTGTGTGTATGCAAGACAAGTTTGAGCCAACATCCGTCTGAAAAAATCCATGGAATGTCCGATCAATGTCCAACCGTGTGTACAGGGCATAACTATGTAAAACATTGCCTATACTGTTCAAATTCCAGCAATACACTGTCTCACCCTGCTCTGCATATGCTCAATTGCTCTCTATTCTCAGGACAGTGCCTAAAATCAGAGCCACTAGAGGCTGATCTGCTGACAGGCTAAAGATTTACTACTGCTCAGTTGCTCTGGGCTTCAGCAAAATGGCAGCCCTTGGCTAGAACAAACAGGAGCAATGCTAGAGGCAATTAGCAGCACACACAAATTTTGGTAGCATAATTTTTAAAGAGGAAATAAACCCTGATGGGTTTTATTTCCTTTTTATTTCCCTGCAAAGTAAAAGCATAATGGGCTAGTATCGCATACTAGCCCATTATGTGCCACTTACCTGCAAACAAAGCCTGCGATATCTCCGTTGGTGGCTACATCCATCTTCGCCCCTCTTCCTTCCGGGTCCGCGGACTCCGGCTCTGTGACTGGCCGGAGACGTATGACGTCACTCCCACGCATGCACGCAGGAGCCGTCAGTCATGGCACTTGCTAGTGAAGAAATGGCACAGAGGGCCATTTCTTCGCACAGTACCTATAGGTAAGCCGCCTTATAGGCTTACCTATAGGTTCAACTTCCACATTGGGGGGTATACAACCACTTTAATGTAGAATGTATGTTACTTGCTAAAGAACATTATTTGTTATTGAGTTGTTATGGGTAATGTTCCACTGTAAGCTTTCCATTGAAATCCTTTTGTTGATGTGATCTACCCATTTGCCATTGTTATTTTTGGACTGTTCTCCTTGACATATTAAATCATTAAGCAGTTTCTTACAGATACTGCTGCATTTGAGTACTGGCTGTTGCTGCTTCCTCTAGTGACATTTTAATATTATGAAAGCATACAATATCTCACAAAAGTAAGTACACCCCTCACATTTTTCTAAATATTTTATTATATCTTTTCATATGACAACACTGAAGAATTGACACTTTGCTACAATGTAAAGTAGTGAGTGTACAGCTTGTATAAGAGTGTAAATTTGCTGTCCCCTCAAAATAACTCAACACACAGCCATTAATGTCTAAACCGCTGGCAACAAAAGTGAGTAAATCCTTAAGTAAAAATGTCCAAATTGAGCCCAATAAGCCATTTTCGCTCTCCGGTGTTATGCGACTCGTTAGTGTTACAAGGTCTCAGGTGTGAATGGGGATCAGGTGTATTAAATTTGGTGTTATCGCTCTCACTCTCTCATACTGGTCACTGGAAATTCAACATGGCACCTCATGGCAAAGAACTCTCTGAGGATCTAAAAAAAGAATTGTTGCTCTACATAAAGATGGCTTAGGCTATAAGAAGATTGCCAAGACCCTGAAATTGAGCTGCAGCATGGTGGCCAAGACCATATAGCGGTTTAACAGGACAGGTTCCACTCAGAACAGGCCTCGCCATGTTCGACCAAAGAAGTTGAGTGCACGTGCTCGGCGTCATATCCAGAGGTTGTCTTTGGGAAATAGATGTATGAGTGCTGCCAGCATTGCTGCAGAGGTTGAAGGGGTGGGGGATCAGCTTGTCAGTGCTCAGACCATACGCGGCACACTGCATCAAATTTGTCTGCATGGCTGTCATCCCAGAGGGAAGCCTCTTCTACAGATGATGCACAAGAAAGCCCGCAAACAGTTTGCTAATGGGAAGCAGACTAAGGACATGGATTACTGGAACCATGTTCTGTGGTCTGATGAGACCAAGATAAACTTATTTGATTCAGATGGGGTCAATTGTGTGTATGGCAACAACCAGGTGAGGAGTACAAAGACAAGTGTGTCTTGCCTACAGTCAAGCATGGTGGTGGGAGTGTCATGGTCTGGGGCTACATGAGTGCTGCCGGCACTGGGGAGCTACAGTTCATTGAGGGAACCATGAATGCCAACATGTACTGTGAAATACTGAAGCGGAGCATGATCCCCTTCCTTTGGGAGACTGGGCCGCAGGGCAGTATTCCAACATAACGACCCCAAACACACCTCCAAGTCAATCGCTGCCTGTGAAGCTCTGGTGAATTCCATCCCCAAGAGGGGTTAATGCAGTGCTGGAAAATAATGGTGGCCGCACAAAATATTGACACTTTGGGCCAAATTTGGACATTTTCTCTTAGGGGTGTACTACCTTTTGTTGCCAGCGGTTTAGACATTAAAGTGACTGTAAAGGCCTTTTTTTTTAATAACAAACATGTTATACTTACCTCCACTGTGCAGTTCGTTTTGCACAGAGTGGCCCCAAACCTGCTCTTCTGGGGGCCCCCAACGGCGCTCGCGGCTCCTCCCCACATATGATAACCCCCTCGGAGAAACGGGAAGCTTCTCCGAGAAGCATAGGATGCATTAAGGTGAAAAAAACCATGAAGGTTTACAACCCCTTTAAGAGTTTCAATTTGTATCCAATCAGGCAGGCCTTTGCACTACATGGTTTTGGTAAATCTGAAGACAAAAATGCAGAAAATCTAATAGTGTGTATGGGGCCTAAAGCCTTGTACACACGGTCAGATTATTGGACAAATTTTCGTCAGTTTTTTTGTTTGATGCTAGTCTCAATTCGAAAGTGAAGAGGGTCCTCGCCATCAGAAAATATATTTTCTGAGGACATAATTTAACGTCAGAAGTGATGTAATGTGTTGAATTATTTTGTATGGTTTTTTTTTTTTGTCAGAAAACCGTACTAATGAAAAGAAAATTAGATGTTGTGGTCACATCAGACGAAAATTTGTAATCGGCTGTCAAAAGCGGCATACTAACGATCAGAAAATCGGCAGATCGTTCTTCGGATAAAATTTATCTTCAGATTTTGTGACCGTGTGTACAGGCTTTTAGACTCTTGGGTCTGCCCACTTCATTGTAGTTGCATCCCTGCTTGCTAAAACAGAACTACAGCAGGGAAGTTACAAGACTGGAGGCTGGGTCAATAGAGGATATAGTCACCACCGGTCTTACAAAACGGAAATCACAGAGAATAAAGCATGTGATTTAAAAAATGCACATTCATTTCTCTTAGTTTAAAGACTGAGGAAAGAAATGGAGTACATATCTGCTCAAAGTAAGAAAGCACCAGCAACAACAGGGTAAAAAGTTTCTTCCTGGAGTTCAGCTTTAAGTGCAAATGGATGCATCTTTTAGAGGCCAGCTCACACCACAATGCTTGCAAATGGGCTGAAGCACAATGCACACATTTTTCCACCCTCAATACGGAAGACTGCATTTATTCACCTTCTATTGTGCTGTACTGTGGTGATTTGCTGCGCACATATGTTCTTAAGGTGCTTTGGGGTGCCATTGACAACGAATGGTACTGAAGTACACCAGGCCCTGTAATGTGTATTATGGTTTTTGTTGTATTATTGGTGTGGATGTGCCCTTAAAGCCGATGCCTAATGTTATATTGGCAATCAACCTAATATAACTCACCTTTGCAGGTGTGCTTTCCAATTGTTTTGTAATTATTTAAAAACTAAATACATTTTTCTTCTGGTTTTTCTGTTAGTTTGTCCACATATTCATATTTGTAACTACATGATTGAATTGAGAGGGAGAAGAAAGCAAGTACAATTTGAATATATGTTACTATAATATATCGTTTTTGGAGTTTGAATCTGTTAAACTCCCCAATATTTACAGTAATTCAAAACGCTTCAAACTTAATGCTTGCAAAAACCTTATGCCAACACATTTCACAAATGAAAAAATAGTTGACTGCAAATATCTAAATGTAGAACAGTTTACTGAGTGCATTGGATTTACATCACTACTTTGCAAATGTTCTTAGTCACTCTATAGTCAAATCAACAGCAAAAGAATACTGTGGCGTAATTTTAATTGAAATCATTATCACTTAGGAGACTTTCTCAGTTTTTGGCACGTGATAATTAATACAGTTATATAAACAAAACTCAATCTTAATTAAAGGAAACTGTTCATGAGAAAAATGCAAAGGCTGCCATTGCCAATCTCCTGGAAATGCTAGTTTCTTGGTCATCGTATCGTTTTGAGCTCTGAACTTTGACGTACTGTTGACCAGGAACAAAATGCAGATACGTCACCCTGACATATGTGTGACATGCATTTTGCTGGGGCATTGTTATGCGTCCATCTCCAAGAATTTCCTCAGGTATTTTCTGTGAACATGTCTGCTAAACGGGCCGCGTGAGAAAATAAAAAGTTTGATTGCCGCCCCCCACCACTCCCAAAAAAAAGCACACGAGCCGCCACTGGGTCATCCTATTCTCTACTATATGCAACAGCTTTCAGAAAACCAAACTTCATATACTTGATGTGACAAAATGTTGACTGCTGCATTCTGTATGTTGTTCAGTACATTTAATGTTCCACCAGTTTCTCAACCAATCCTGTATAATAATAATAATAATAATAATAATAATAACCAGGGTGCCAGGGCACCATGGAGTGTCTCCTGGGCTCGTCAGGGGTGCCTCGCTGCATCCTATACTTTTGCACAGCGTCATTAATTTTCATGGTGCAGACAGGCCAGCTGCGGATGTGAAAGTGGGGGGCTGTAGACTGATGGGAAGGGGGAGAGGGATAAGGACTCTGATGTAAAGGTGGGGAATACTGAGGAGTCTCATGTGAAAGTGGGGCTTCTGATGTGATGAAGGGACTCCATTTTAGACTGGGGATCCTCAAGACTTTTAAAGGGTGCTGTGACTAAGCAAAAGGTTGACAAACACTGTTCCCCACCACTCCACTCCAAAGGCTGCGCTGTATATGTTATATACTCTATACTATTAATGATCACATTAGTGCCTTATAATAATTACTTGTGCAACTAAAACACCAGAATTCCATGTATGCTTGTTAGCTTGACCCTGAAGTGAAAGATGTACTAAAGAATGAAAGGCTGATGAAAATAAGTAGGTTGTTTTTAACCACTTGAGCCCCGGACCATTATGCTGCCTAAGGACCAGAGGTCTTTTTCCAATTTGGCACTGCATCGCTTTAACTTTTAATTGCGCGGTCATGCAATGCTGTACCCAAACGAAATTTGCGTCCTTTTCTTCCCACAAATAGAGCTTTCTTTTGATGGTATTTGATCACCTCTGCAGTTTTTATTTTTTGCGCTATAAACGGAAAAAGACCGAAAATTTTGAAAAAAAATGATATTTTCTACTTTTTGTTATAAAAAAAATCCAATAAACTCAATTTTAGTCATACATTTAGGCCAAAATGTATTCGGCCACATGTCTTTGGTAAAAAAAATGTCAAGCGTATATTTATTGGTTTGCGCAAAAGTTATAGCGTCTACAAACTAGGGTACATTTTCTGGAATTTACACAGCTTTTAGTTTATGACTGCCTATGTCATTTCTTGAGGTGCTAAAATGGCAGGGCAGTACAAAACCCCCCTAAATGACCCCATTTTGGAAAGTAGACACCCCAAGGAAATTGCTGAGAGGCATGTTGAACCCATTGAATATTTATTTTTTTTGTCCCAAGTGATTGAATAATGACAAAAAAAAAAAATATTTACAAAAAGTTGTCACTAAATGATATATTGCTCACACAGGCCATGGGCCTATGTGGAATTGCACCCCAAAATAGATTCAGCTGCTTCTCCTGAGTATGGGGATACCACATGTGTGGGACTTTTTGGGAGCCTAGCCGCGTACGGGGCCCCGAAAACCAATCACCGCCTTCAGGATTTCTAAGGGCATAAATTTTTGATTTCATTCCTCACTACCTATCACAGTTTTGAAGGCCATAAAATGCCCAGATGGCACAAAACCCCCCCAAATGACCCCATTTTGGAAAGTAGACACCCCAAGCTATTTGCTGAGAGGCATGTTGAGTCCATGGAATATTTTATATTTTGACACAAGTTGCGGGAAAGTGACAATTTTTTTTTTTTTTTTTTGCACAAAGTTGTCACTAAATGATATATTGCTCAAACATGCCATGGGCATATGTGGAATTACACCCCAAAATATATTCTGCTGCTTCTCCTGAGTACGGGGATACCACATGTGTGGGACTTTTTGGGAGCCTAGCCGCATACGGGGCCCCGAAAACCAAGCACCGGCTTCAGGATTTCTAAGGGCGTTAAATTGTGATTCCACTCCTCACTACCTATCACAGTTTTGAAGGCCATAAAATGCCAAGATGGCACAAACCCCCCCAAATGACTCCATTTTGGAAAGTAGACACCCCAAGCTATTTGCTGAGAGGCATGGTGAGTATTTTGCAGCTCTCATTTGTTTTTGAAAATGAAGAAAGACAAGAAAAATGTATTTTTTTTTTCTTTTTTCAAATTTCGAAAGTTTGTGACAAAAAGTGAGGTCTGCAAAATACTCACTATACCTCTCAGCAAATAGCTTGGGGTGTCTATTTTCCAAAATGGGGTCATTTGGGGGGGGGGTTGTGCCATCTGGGCATTCCATGGCCTCTGAAACTGTGCTAGGCAGTGAAGAGTGAAATCAAAAATTTACGCCCTTAGAAAGCCTGAAGGCGGGGCTTGGTTTTCGGGGTCCCGTGCGCGGCTAGGCTCCCAAAAAGTCCCACACATGTGGTATCCCCATACTCAGGAGAAGCAACAGAATGTATTTTGGGGTGTAATTTCACATATTCCCATGGCATGTTTGAGCAATATATCATTTAGTGACATCTTTGTGCAAAAAAAAAAAAAAAAAAAAGATTTGTCTCTTTCCCGCAACTTGTGTCACAATATAAAATATTCCATGGACTCGACATGCCTCTCAGCAAATAGCTTGGGGTGTCTACTTTCCAAAATGGGGTCATTTGGGGGGGGGTTTGAACTGTCCTGGCATTTTATGCACAACATTTAGAAGCTTATGTCACACATCACCCACTCTTCTAACCACTTAAAGACAAAGCCCTTTCTGACACTTTTTGATTACATGAAAAAATAATTATTTTTTGCAAGAAAATTACTTTGAACCCCCAAACATTATATATATTTTTTTAAAGCAAATGCCCTACAGATTAAAATGGTGGGTGTTTCATATTTTTTTTTCACACAGTATTTGCGCAGCGATTTTTCACACTTTTTTAAATTTTAATGCACTAAAACACACTATATTGCCCAAATGTTTGATGAAATAAAAAGATGATCTTAGGCCGAGTACAAGGATACCAAACATGACATGCTTTAAAATTGCGCACAAACGCGCAGCGGCGACAAAATAAATACATTTTTAAAAGCCTTTAAAAGCCTTTACAGGTTACTACTTTAGATTTACAGAGGAGGTCTACTGCTAAAATTACTGCCCTCGTTCTGTCCTTCGCGGTGATACCTCACATGCATGGTGCAATTGCTGTTTACATTTGACGCCAGACCGACGCTTGCGTTTGCCTTTGCGCGAGAGCAGGGGGGGACAGGGGTGCTTTTTTTTTTTTTTTTTTTTTTCTTTATTATTTTTTTGCTTTTTTATCTTATTTTTAAACTGTTCCTTTCATTTTTATTTTTTTAAAATTAATTTTATTGTTATCTCAGGGAATGTAAATATCCCCTATGATAGCAATAGGTAGTGACAGGTACTCTTTTTTGAAAAAATTGGGGTCTATTAGACCCTAGATCTCTCCTCTGCCCTCAAAGCATCTGACCACACCAAGATCGGTGTGATAAAATGCTTTCCCAATTTCCCAATGGCGCTGTTTACATTCGGCGAAATCTAAGTCATGAAATGCTCGTAGCTTCCGGTTTTTTAGGCCATAGAGATGTTTGGAGCCATTCTGGTCTCTGATCAGCTCTATGGTCAGCTGGCTGAATCACCGGCTGCATTTTCAGGTTCCCTGTTGGGACAGGAAAGCCAGAGAAAAACATGGAAGACGGTGGGGGAGGGGGGGCATTCCCTCCCACTGCTTGCAAAAGCAGTCTAGAGGCTAATTAGCTGCTAGGATTGCTTTTACATGAAAGCCGACCGCTGGCTGAAAAGAATGATACCAAGATGATACCTAAACCTGCAGGCATCATTCTGGTATAACCACTCAAAGTCCAGCAACATACCAGTACGTTGCTGGTCCTTGTTAGGCATATATTGTAAACTTTTTTTTCATGCAGCCTATGGGCTGAACGAAAAAAAGATATTGATCGGTGGGTATGCCCACCATTAGAATACCTCCCTTCATCCACCCACTTCTAATGATGGGCATACATGCACCATTTATATATGCCGAAGCATGGGGGCATCCTCCCGCAAAAGGCAGGAGCAAATTGCTCCTCCACCCACTGCTGCCCCCACGCTTCGGCATATATGCTGAAGTATGTAACTGTGGTGGTGAAATCACCTCCGACAGCGCTGGAGTCACGGCTTTATATATCGTGGGAGCAAACGCTGTTGCTGTCAAGATAAATAAATCCGCGCTGCAACTGAATGGCGTACCTGCTAAGCAAATGATGGTTAACAATAAAACAAAGTAACATTACAGTATAACAGTAAGACTTACCATACCTGCAAAGCAAATACAAAAAAAAAAAACATAGTAAAAAATAAAACATTTAACGCAACCTGTGCCTAAAATATATATATGCCGAAGCATGGGGGCATCCTCCCGCAAAAGGCAGGAGCAAATTTCTCCTCCACCCACTGCTGCCCCCACGCTTAGGCATATATGCTGAAGTATGTAACTGTGGTGGTGAAATCACCTCCGACAGCGCTGGAGTCACGGCTTTATATATCGTGGGAGCAAACGCTGTTGCTGTCAAGATAAATAAATCCGCGCTGCAACTGAATTGCGTACCTGAAAACAATAAAATGGTTACCAACAAAACACAGTAAACGGTAAAGTATAAAAAATCTGAAAAGGAAACATGGTAAAACATAATAACAATAAAACATTGCAGAATAGAATAGAGTAAAAAAGAGAAGAACAATAGAGAGAGAATAGAGAGAGAACAATAAAACAACAACTATTTTTGGTTTTTTTATTTTATATATTTTTTTGTGTTTTTATTTTTTTTATTTTTTTTTTTTACACTTTTTTTTAGTAACTTTTAACTTTTGTAACTCGTTCCAGGTTTGGGTCTCTCAAAATGCAATGGCATCTTGGGAGACCCTGTGTTAGTGTGCCTAGTCTGTGCAGTGCTGAACCCTACGCTAATACTCAACTAATGTATGGTAGCGTTCAAAGCATTCACCCATGCAAAGACCAGGATTGCCAGGACAGGAGGGACAATAAGACCGGGTGTCACGCCTAAAACCGCGCTTGCTGCAGACACGACATCTTTTTTGGGGGGCTCGTTGGGTAGGGGTACTCGGGATGGCATAAAGAAAATGCCGCTCATGCAGCCGGCTTACTGCATTTGGTTGGGGAAGGTGCGGTAGAGCACTGTCTGGAAACCGAAGGGCTCTGACGATCTCTTCCTGGAATTTAAGGAAGGATCCAGTCTGTCCTGAAGCTCTGTATAGCACATGAGCATTCAGCAAAGCCAATTGAAATAAGTATACAGACACTTTTTCCCATTTACGTCTTTCAGGACAGCACCATAGAGAGACCTTGGCTCCTCCCCTTCTGAGGAAACACCGCCTTCAACTTTAAGCTTTAAATCTCACCGCTCTCCCCCGGCCCCTCAGTTCTGGTGTTTCCTCCGGTGGGGAGACATCGCAAGGAACCAGGGCCGCACAGCTAGGGAGGCTGAGGCTAAATTTCAGGCTGAGCAAAGGGGGGCGCACTCTCTCTGGCTCTCTCCTGCTCATTTTTTCTAGGAAAGCTGCAGTCTAAGGGGCTAGTGTGGCTGAGTACCTTTTTAGACTGCACATCACGCTCCCCCAGCTTCCCTTAGCGAAGTTGCAAGCTGGGGGGGTCCGTTTTCTCTTGTGCCTAGCGGTGGCATAGGCGGAAGCACAGGAGACCGCCCTGCTTTTGCAGCCAGCGTGGGAGCTCTGAGCGCTGGGTCGGAGGACGGGCGACGTCATTTCCGGCGGAGGTCAGTGTTTCCGTCTGACCCGTGACTTCCGGTTCCGGTCGCGGTGATGAAAACGGACCGCGCGTTCGGCTGGTGCTGCCTCTGACCTGCTGTGGGGACAGCGCACAGGGGCTTGGATCACCACTGTACTCTAAGGAGATGTCGGAAGCAGAGGCTTCAAGAACCGCTCCAGGAGAATCCTGCACCAGCCACTCTAAGGTAAGAGGAACCCTGGGGTGGTGTTCCCTTACCGCTTCCTGTAAAGCTCCACAGGTGTAGAACTCCCCCTGGTGGTGAAGGGGGGGAAAGGGTTGTGACTGGATCCCTGGTGGTGGTCGGTCCCGGGAAGTGCACCCCTGGTGGCCCTCCGTGGTAGTGCTGGTGGAAGTTTGCTGATTGCTCCCTACTTTTAACTTGTTTTCCAGGGCAAAGCTACAGAGAAAAGCAAGTCGCCCCACAGTACCAAGAAGAAATGCCCCTCATGTAGAATCACAATGGGGGAATCTTGGTCTAAACCCCTCTGCAGGGATTGTATAGAAGGGCTAGTAAGGGAGCAGTCTGGAGAACAGTCTTCAGATTTAGCAGCATCCGTTAAGGAACTTTCCAATACGGTGCAGACTTTTAAAACATTATTTGCCAGTCTTCAGTTGCCACAGCCGCAGGTTGTTTCTCCACCAGCACAGCAGAGTGTTCCTCAATCCTTAATGGATGCTCCCTCGGGAAGTGGAGAGAATCCAGGAGGTGCCAGATTCGAGGTTGAGGAAGAGCCTGATAGCGGGTCCTCAGATCCCCAAGGGGAGTCAGAGGGAGAGGAGGTGGAAGGGGAATCCACAAGATCCTCTCGCTATAAGCTTTCCCTGGAGGAGGTGGAGGAGCTCCTAGGAGCCATTCATACCACCCTAGGAATCCAGGAGGAAAGGAAGAAACTTTCACTCCATGACCAGATGTACAAAGGACTAGGGGAACATAAGAGGAAGGTGTTCCCGGTCCATGAGGTCTTAGTCGACGCCATAAAAAAGGAGTGGCAAGACCCCGAAAGGAAGCCTTTCCTTTCAAAGGCACTTAAACGTAGGTTCCCCTTTGCTGAAGAGGAGGCGCTGGTATGGAACAAATCGCCCAAGCTAGACGCAGCCTTTTCGCAGGTCTCCAGACACACTGACTTGGCCTTTGAGGACATGGGGGCACTCCCAGATCCCATGGATAAAAGGATAGATTCCCTCCTGAAAAAATCCTGGGACTCTTCCATAGGGAACCTTAAACCCGCCATGGCGTCCACGGTGGTGGCACGAAACATGGAGTATTGGCTAACGCAAATTAAGGCACACATAGAGGCGGGTACGCCTAAGGAAACAATCCTATCGTCTTTTCCCATGCTCCTTAAAGGAATAGCTTACCTGGCGGATGCTTCAGCTGAATCGGTGCGTATGTCTGCAAGATCAGCCGCATTGTCCAATTCGGCAAGAAGAGCCTTATGGCTTAAAACATGGCAGGGAGATACCGCATCCAAGGTTAAACTTTGTGGCATTCCTCTCACGGGAGACTTGCTTTTCGGGCCAGGTCTGGAAGCTGTATTGGATAGAACGGCTGACAGAAAAAAGGCATTTCCTTTTAAAAGAAAACCGGCAGAGACTAAAAGAAAGTCTCGGCCGTGGAAGAAATTGGACCCCCCAAAATCTGACCAACAGAAAAAGGGGTGGGGACAAAAAGGGAAGGGGCGTGGTGGGGCTATTTTTCGCCCTCCTGAACAGCCCAAAAAGACAAAGTGACAGAATAACGGTGGGAGGAAGACTGGGGGCCTTCCTTCCACAGTGGGAGATGATCACCTCCAACAATTTTATTTTGGAAGTCATAAGAAGAGGCTACAGGTTGGAGTTTGCAGAGCCTCCACCATGCAGACTCCTGGTAACCACGCTACCGAAATGTGCAGAGAGGTCAGCGGCTCTCCTTTCCTCCCTCCAGGAGTTGGAGGAACAGGAGGTGGTAGTTCGAGTGCCAGAAGGAGAGACGGGCAGAGGCTTTTATTCCCACATTTTTGTGGTGCGCAAACCCTCGGGGAAGTTCAGGCTCATCCTGAACCTGAAGCCTCTGAACGTCTCTCTCTCCTACAGGAGGTTCCGTATGGACTCAATCTATTCGGTAAAGACGCTCCTTCCTCCAGACTGCTTCATGGCATCGATAGACTTGAGGGATGCCTACCTGCACATTCCCATCGCAGATCAGTGTCAAAGGTTCCTCAGGCTGGCAATAGATACCAGAGAAGGGACCTTTCACTGGCAGTTCAGGGCCCTTCCCTTCGGGCTATCCTCTTCCCCCCGCATCTTCACCAAAGTCATGGTAGAAGTCTTGGCTTTCCTACGGATCAGGGGCATTTCAGTGATCGCTTATTTAGACGATCTACTACTTTTTGCCCCTTCCGCGGAACAACTGTCGCAGGACCTGCAGTTGACAAGGTACATCCTAGAGGGTCTAGGTTGGCTCTTAAATCTGGAGAAGTCCAATTTGATTCCTTCGCAAAGGATAATCTTTTTAGGTTTCCTGTTGGACTCAACAAAACAGAAGGTCTTCCTGCCTATGGAGAAAATCCAGAAGGTAGACAGGGCAATGTTGTTACTCCAGGGCAGCCAACAAATATCAGTAAGAAAGGCTATGTCAGCCTTGGGGTTACTGACGGCAGCACTTCCAGCAGTCCAGTGGGCAGGTTTGCACTTCCGCCTGTTACAACTATTTATCCTGAGCAGTTGGGACCACAGTCAGGAATCCTTGGATTCCCTGATAACTGTACCGGACCGGGTCAAGAGATCCCTATGGTGGTGGCGGAAAGAAGCCAATCTCTCACAGGGTCTGGAATGGGTTCTGCCGGTGTCCAGATGCGTCACGACCGATGCAAGTGGCATGGGTTGGGGGGCGCATATGGAGGACCGGGTGGCTCAGGGAGGCTGGCGGAAGGAGGACGCAGGAAGATCCTCCAACTGGAGGGAGCTGAAGGCGGTAGCCTTGGCGCTCAAAACCTTTCAAAAGGAACTTCAGGGACAGCATGTGAGAGTCCGGTCGGACAACTCTTCAGCTGTAGCCTACATAAACAGGCAAGGGGGTACCAGGAGCAGACCTTTGTGGACCCTGGTAGAAAGCATTCTCAGATGGGCCGAAGTAAACGTCCTATCCCTCTCGGCAGTACATCTGAAGGGAGAACAAAATCTGGTGGCGGATTACCTCAGCAGGAAACGGCTGAGGGAAGGCGACTGGGTTCTGAATCAGGGGGTTTTCGAAGCAATATCCCAGAAATGGGGAAGGCCATGCATAGACCTCTTTGCCTCGAGAGAGAACAGGAAGGTGCATCTCTTCTTCTCCCTAAACAGGTGGGATGGAGCTTTAGGGATAGACGCTCTGGCTCAGAGTTGGGCTTTCGACAGGTGTTATGCCTTCCCCCCACCTGTACTAATCCCAGCCGTCCTAAGAAAATTCCAATTGGAAAACACAACCCTCATTCTTATTGCGCCACATTGGCCCAGGAGGCCCTGGTTCTCCATCCTGAGAAGTCTGGCAGCGGAACCCCCCTGGCTTTTGCCAGTTCAGGAGAATCTCCTTTCCCAGGGACCAATCTGTTGTCCCCAGGTGGGGAGATGGAGCCTCGCGGCTTGGCTACTGAGGAAGAATTGTTGAAGAACAGAGGTTTCTCAGATAGCTTAGTAAAGACCCTCCTTAACTGCAGGAAAAAAGAAACCCAGGTCATCTACCAAAAAACGTGGAGGCGTTTTAATAGCTGGTGCACAGAGACTTCTTTTGATATTCACAGCTCTATAGCGGTCTTAGAGTTCCTGCAGGCAGGGGCGGACAAGGGATTAGCCCTTGGCACCCTGAAAGGACAGGTTTCGGCCTTGAGTGTGTTTCTGGAGAAACAACTAGCCTCCGATCCTTGCATCATTAGATTTTTTAGAGCATTGAGTAGGCAGAGACCTCTGAAGGTCCCCCCCTTCCCAATGTGGGATCTTTCCTTGGTCTTACAAGCGCTTACAGGGGAACCCTTTGAGCCATTGGAGACGTGTACACTAAAGTGGATTAGCCTCAAAACGGTGTTTTTGGTGGCAATCACTACGGCAAGAAGAGTAAGTGAACTCGAGGCCCTCTCTATTAGGGCCCCCTTTTTTCAGGTTTTCCCGGACAGGGTAGTTTTTAAAACTGATCCGGCCTTCTTGCCGAAAGTAGCCTCGGTTTTTCATAGAGGACAGGAAATTGTTTTGCCCACCTTTTGTTTGAATCCTGTGAGGGAACAGGAACATAGGTTTCATAAACTAGATGTAAGAAGGTGTGTCCTACAGTACTTGGAGGATACAAAACCATTTAGAAAATCGGATTCCTTTTTTGTGTTATTTTCAGGAACCAGGAAGGGAGGCAAAACCTCGAGGCGCACCTTAGCTAGGTGGCTAAGGTTAGCTATCAGTCAGGCTTATATAATTAGCGGCTTGGAAGCCCCTAGGGGTATCAGGGCACACTCCACAAGGGCAATGGCGACCTCTCAGGCCGAGTGGGCTGGTGCGTCTCCGGAGCAGATCTGTAGAGCGGCAACGTGGTCTAGATTCGACACGTTCGTGAAACACTACAGATTGGACCTTCTGTCAGCAAAAGACCAGGCTTTTGGGCGTAAGGTTCTGCAGGCAGTAGTCCCACCCTAAGGTAAGGTGCTCGCTCATCCTCTCTATGGTGCTGTCCTGAAACACGTAAATGGGAAAATCGGAGTTACTTACCGGTAACGTCCTTTTCCAGGAGTCTTTCAGGACAGCACAGTTACCCACCCTATTTTAGGGATATTCGTGAAGGAGTTCATCGCAGAAGAACGTCAGGTAAGATCAGAGTTATTATGACGTGTTCTTGTGTCTCCCCAGCTAACCGGAGGTCCTCTTGAAGAACTGAGGGGCCGGGGGAGAGCGGTGAGATTTAAAGCTTAAAGTTGAAGGCGGTGTTTCCTCAGAAGGGGAGGAGCCAAGGTCTCTCTATGGTGCTGTCCTGAAAGACTCCTGGAAAAGGACGTTACCGGTAAGTAACTCCGATTTTTGTACCAGCGTCTGGCCTTACGGGCAACTAGGTACGGCGCCAACAACTGGTCATTGAGGTCCACCCCTCCCATATTAAGGTTGTATTCGTGGACACAGAGGGGTTTCTCCACAACACCAGTCGCCGTAGGAATTTGGGTCGTCGTGTCTGTATGAAGGGAGGTGAGAACGAAAACATTCTTCTTATCCCTCCACTTCATAGCGAGCAAATTATTATACTTCAAGCAGGCTCTCTCCCCCAGCCTAAGACGGGAATCTACAAGCCGCTGGGGAAAGCCCCGGCGATTAGGTCGCACGGTGCCACATGCTCCAATCTGCTGATCAAACAAGTGACTAAAAAGTGGCACGCTCGTATAATAATTGTCCACGTACAAGTGGTACCCCTTTCCGAATAAGGGTGACACCAAGTCCCACACTATCTTGCCAGCGCTTCCTATGTAGTCAGGGCAGTTTGTCGGCTCTACGTGACTATCTTTTCCCTCGTAAACCATAAATCTACATGTATAGCCTGTGGCCCTGTCACAGAGCTTATACATCTTGACCCCGTATCTGGCACGCTTGCTGGGAAGGTACTGTTTGAATGACAAGCGGCCAGAAAACTTAATCAGGGACTCATCAACGCAGACAACTTGATGGGGGGTAAACAAGTCTGCAAAACGTTGGTTGAAGTGGTTTACGAGGGGCCGAATTTTGTAGAGCCGATCGTATGCAGGGTCTCCACGAGGACGACAGAGTTCATTGTCGTTGAAGTGCATGAACCGCAAAATCTGCTCGTATCGTGCCCTGGCCATGGAAGCAGAGAACAAGGGTGAATGGTAAATTGGGTCAGTGGACCAATAT
Organism: Lithobates clamitans; assembly: GCA_037952925.1. Taxonomy (NCBI): domain Eukaryota; kingdom Metazoa; phylum Chordata; class Amphibia; order Anura; family Ranidae; genus Lithobates; species Lithobates clamitans. The sequence continues at coordinate 2,315,827 of JBBGZY010000065.1, forward strand.
GACCGCAACTTACTCTTTTTATTCAACCCCATGAGGAGGGATAGGCCCAGAAAGGTCTTAAATTCGGAGACCGTAATTGGTCTCCAATCTCTGGCAAGGGAGGACTGGGGATTAGCAGCGATGTGTTGACCAGCGTATAAATTGCTTTGGTCCACAATAGATCTATAGAGATCTTCGGTGAAAAACAGTGAATAAAAATCCAGTGGCGTAAAGTCAACTGTTTCCACCTGAATTCCGGGTTGGCCAGTGAAAGGGGGAAGTACGGGTGCTGCAGAAGTGGTGGGTTCCCAATTCGGATTGGCCAATGCAGCAGGAAGGGCACTATGGGCACGACGGGCCTGTCTTTGTCTTCTTGGTGGCAGCGGGACACTACTAGTGCTTGCCACCTCGCCAGCTTGAACTGCACTTATGGGACTCGCCACGTCACCACGTGATACTGCAGTGCTGGATGTACGACCAGGGTGTATTAGGCCGCTGGTGCTTGCCAGTTCACCAGGGATCAGGCCTGACTGCGAACGCTGCAGTTATGTGTGCTTAGTGTTTTGTAAGTGACAGTTAACGATCGATACTGCACTTGGGTGGGCTGGGCAGGGCTGGGCTGAGGAGCAAAACGCAGGTGCTAACAGGTATCTGGGCTGATCCCGCTAACACTGCGTTTCAGGGAACCCTAAACTGCTGGGGAGTATAGATCTGATCGGATCAGATATCGATCCGCTCAGATACTATAGCACTAAGGGAGGTGTATGCTGCGTGCGTGGGTTTTAGTGGTACTGGCGCTAACCTGACACTGCCTGGGGCGACGCAGACCTTATCTGATCCTAAAAACTTAACTTCTATCACCGCCGGGCAATTAGGGGGTTAAACCTTTATAGGGTAATAAACGGCGGGTGCCCTAAAACTATAATAAACTATAATAAACTGTAATAAACTGTAATAAACTACAAAAAACAAACTAGCTAACCAGCGTCACCCGTAACACTTATACGGTGATCGCTGGTGAAAGGGTTAACTAGGGGGCAATCAGGGGGTTAAAACCTTTAGCAGGTAGTATATGGGGGTCCCTGTCGCTATAAAACACTGACAGCAAACCTATATACTCACCTCCCTAACTAGCGTCACCTGTGTCACTAATACAGCGATCAGAAAAACGATCGCTTAGCGACACTGGTGACGGGGGGTAATCAAGGGGTTAACTTTTATTAGGGGGGGTTAGGGGGGTACCCTGGACCTAAAGGGGGCTAACCTAACTGCCCTAAATCTTTTAACTGACACAAACTGACACCAATGCAAAAAAAAATAAAAAATGCTATTGGTGTCAGAGTGACAGGGGGTACAGGGGGGTGATCAGGGGGTGATGGGGGGTGACAAGTGTGCCTGGCGTGTTCTACTGGATGTGTAGTGTTGTGCAGACTTACTTGATGTCTTCTCTCCTCAGCGCGGCGACGAAAAGACTGGCTCGAGGAGAGATGACATCACTTCCTTTCCCTCTGTTTACATTACAGAGGGAAAGGAAGCATTCTCATTCGCCGGGAGCGATCGGGAGGGGGTGGCCAACAATGGATGGCCACCCCCTCACCTCTCATTGCCCGGGAAGAAATGGCGACCGCCTCGGGCACCGGGGGGGGGGGAACCGATCGGACCCCCCACCCGCGGAAGGCAAATCACGTACATGTACGTGATTTTGCCTGTCCGTGCCACCTTGCCGACGTACATCGGCGTGAGGCGGTCGTCAAGTGGTTAAAATGTGTTAATAATGATAATATATGGGTTTTGGATTGTAAAAGAGCTTTTATTTTATTTAAGATACTTATATAGCGCCGTCAATTTACGCAGCGCTTTACATATACATTGTACATTCACATCAGTCCCTACCCTCAAGGAGCTTACAATCTAAGGTCCTTAACTACTTAACATTCATACATACTAGGGACAATTTAGGCTTACACTCTTAATTATCGGTGCTTTGTATATGTTTGTGAAGTACGATTCTACAGTCTAGCTCAGGGTTTCTCAACCAGGGTTCTATGGAACCCTAATTTTCCTCCAGAAGTTGCTAAGGGGTTCCTTGAGTAATGAGCAATTTTTGCCTCTCAGATAAGCTCCCACTGACATCAATGGTCTCACTGTAAGGGGGGTAATTCTTGCCAGTGGCCTCCAGGATCCCACTGATCATCACACTAATGTATCATGAGTTGTATATGTAATAATCTTTAGCAGCGGTTTCCTGAGACTAGAAAATTAATTCAAGGGTTCCTCTGTATTGAAAAGGTTGAGAAAGGCTAGTTTAGCTGCTAACTGGCAATGGGTTTTTACTGTTTCTAATAAACTTAAAACAATATTCAGCTTGCAAGCATACCTCACTCAAGTGGGAGGGCAAGGAGTGCATTTCGATTAAAAAGATCTTTAATACCTGTTCAAGTGAAAATCTGGTAAAAATGTATGGTGGTATTAGGCCATGTAGAGAAAAAAGTGACTTCAGTTTAAAGAATTTAAAGATTTTTTTTTTTTTATTTACTGTTCTTGTGCAGGATTTTGTAGTATTTGTTTTCCCCATTATGTAGCTTTCCTTACTTTGTCTAAACCCGACATGCTTCCTGTGATTTTGGTACAGCAAAGGAGAGAGCTGAACTCCAATTTGGACAGACAAGGACGTCTACAGAAATAAACTGACAATTGCTTCTTATTAACCGGTTCCCGACCGCCGCACGCCGATGTACGTCGGCTGAGTGGCACGGCTGGGCAAATGGGCGTACCTTACGTCCATTTGAATTCCCCGCCGTGCCATTGCATGTGCGCCGCCGGGTCCCGCAGACTTGATCGCCGTGGGGATACCCGCGATCGCCTCATGGAGAGGACGAACGGGGAGATGCCGTTGTGAACAGCATCTCCCCGTTCTGCCTAGTGACAAGTATCACTCGATCTCTGCTCCCTGTCATCGGAGCAGAGATCAGTGACGTCACACACAGAGCCCATCCCCCTACAGTTCGTAATCACTCCCTAGGACACACTTAACCCCTCCCCGCACCCTAGTGGTTAACCCCTTCACTGCCAGTGCCATTTACACAGTAATCGGTGCATTTTTAATTGCACTGATCGCTGTATAAATGACAATGGTCCCAAAAATGTGTCAAAAATGTCCGACATGTCCGCCATAACGTCGCAGTCACAATAAAAATCACTGATCGCCGCCATTACTAGTAAAAAAAAAATTTATTGATAAAAATGCCATAAAACTATCCCCTGTTTTGTAAACGCTATAACGTTTGCGCAAACCAATTATTAAACACTTATTGCGATTTTTTTTTTTTTACCAAAAATATGTAGAAGAATACGATCGACCTAAACTGAGGAAAAAAAATGTTTTTTTATATATTTTTGGGGGATATTTATCATAGCAAAATGTAAAAAATAATGCGTTTTTTTCAAAATTGTCGCTCTTATTTTGTTTATAGCGCAAAAAATAAAAATCGCAGAGGTGATCAAATACCACCAAAAGAAATCTCTATTTGTGGAAAAAAAAGGACGTCAATTTTGTCTGGGAGCCACGTCGCACGACCGCGCAATTGGCAGTTAAAGCGACGCAGTGCCAAATCGCAAAAAACGCTCTGGTCAGAAAGGGGGTAAAATCTTCCGGGGCTGAAGTGGTTAAAAGATGCTTTTAATGGACATTCTTGTGTATTCTTAGCCAGTCTGTGTCACAATTTTAGTATATCCCTTTTATCAGGACTGTATACAAATTGGATAAGAAAGGAATATTGAAATCCTATCAAAAAAAAATTTACAAAAATTGAAGAGTTAAATAGATTTTACTTCATTATTCATATTGTTTATCACTTTTTATTCTTCTGAGATTTTATTATTTTTACTTTCCACTATTCACTAAACCTTTTGGGTGCCTGTGAGCAGCCTGTATTTTGTAGTACATGATGATATCATGAGTTGCACATGGATTCTTTTTTCCCAGTCTATTTTGTCTGTAATGTCAGGGTTTAAAGCTCAAATGAAGTCTGTCAGTTGCTGCTTGTCAAATGCTTTGTTTCTCAATGCATTCAGAAGATGGGAGATGGTATGTGAGGTGAGCCATTTGACATGCGTGTAACTATTGGACTTTGAGTACCTTAGCAACAGCTCCTCTGTATTTTATGCTGAAAGGTTCCTTTTAAAAATTGGCACTTAAAAACACACTGAAGCAGACCTTGCACTGAGCGAATTTCAAGCAGTGGGTGGTCTTGTCTGCATTACTCTGTCCAACATCCTTCGATTGAAAAATCAAAGGACCAGAATGGAAAATTTGTCAGCTGAACAGTGCCTACATCCAGTCAGATACAGGCTTTGTTTATGTGTTCAGAAAGCCGGTTGTCGGAATGCAATAACCACAGCCATAAATTCATCCACGCCGTTTAGCTTGGATAAAGGAGTCGTTTAGATTTTTTTTGCTCAGCCAGCAGGCTAAACTGAAAAAAAATCTATGGGTGTACGACCAGCTTTAGACTGTGGAAGTCGTTCCCACATACTGGTGGACCAAGGGCCAGTCACTTCTTTAGCCTGTGTGGAAGTAGCCATCTTGATAGAAGATCGGGATGTTGAGCTGCTCCCCATTATCAGGGGTAGGAAGCATGCATTTACACAGACAGACAGGAGACATCATGGAAGGTGGAGAAGCCACCAATATGCTGACAATAGTAGCACAGGGCGGGGTAAAGGATCAAGAGACAAAGCACAGATATTAAAGAGGAGGCATTTCACACAGAGATAATGAGTGGTATGAGAATGATCAGGAAGTAGAAGAGTGATCAAGAAGAAAGAAGAGGAGCAAAAAGCTCCTTGTACTGCTGCCCCATCGATACAGCTTCCTCTCCAGCAGACTTCTCATAAAACAATGAGCAGAGCAATATAGACATCAACTTGTCATTTTGTCTTTTTGTGTTTTGTCTTTTTTTCTCTGTTGGTTGAACTGGGTGGACTTGTATCTTTTTTCAACCAAATTAGCTATGTAATAATTGGCACTATACTACTCAGGAACACGCATGAATCAAAAGGAGTGTACAATGGGGGTTGGTATGTAATATGGGATATAACATCAATTAATTCACATTCTCTAGCACAATGTTTCTCAACTCCAGTCCTCAAGGCGCCCCAACAGGTCATGTTTTCAGGCTCTCCATTATTTTGCACAGGTGATTTAATCAGTTTCACTGCCTTAGCAATTACCACAGCTGTTTCATCTGAGGGAAATCCTGAAAACATGACCTGTTGGGGCGCCTTGAGGACTGGAGTTGAGAAACACTGCTCTAGCAGCATGTGTTATTCCCCAAACCCATGGTCGAGGTCTGTATCTAGGTTTTCATTCACTGTTTCAAGTCACTTTTTATTGCTTGGAAGATCCGCATATTGGCTAGCAGTGAGTAGAGGTCTGTGGCCCTGTGTTCAATTTCCAAATACGCTGCAAGGCGTATGTATTGTCTCTCTTGTTCTGTGTCAGTTACTCCAGATGTTTTGGCTTCCCCCGTCAAAAACATATTGGTAAGTTATGTGGCTCTCACCCACGTTTTCTTTCTTGTGTGTGATTGTGGTAGATACCACTTAGAATGTGAACTCATTTTAGAGACAGGGACTTATGGTTTTGTATTCTGAGTTGAATCCAGTGTGATATTGCAGACACTTAAATCTTACCATCCACTACACAATCTGCCCCAGCGGCAGGCTGAGATTTATTGGAAAAGAAAAACTTCTTCTATCCTGGAGCTGAAGCCTTCTAATGACCATTATGATTATAGTAATTAAAAAAAGGTGAAAACACATTGTTTAATTTTGTTCCAGAGCATAACTACAGTCTGCAGTTTTATATTTTTGTGGAAAGCTTGCCGATCCATATAATATGCATACGCTGGGATTTGTCTAATATTGTACATGCAACATCAAGTCTGTGTTTTCATCTGTAGCCTGAAACCACAAACCTGTTGTGCTCGTTATAATGAAAATTTGCAGCTCTTATTGACAGCTATGTTCATTTGTTAAGTTTGCTCCATCAATATAAAATATTAAAAGCTGTGAAACTTAAAGAATGGATGTCATATTCAAACAGCAGCATATAAATCAGATTGTGAGCAGAAAATACTTCTGAACAGCCCTCTCCTTTTAGAGGCCATTTAGTTGGGTGTAAGGATAAGCTCAGGCGTGTTTGCAAATGGCACGTGCAGAGCCCGCCAGGAAGTCGGCACTGTGGATCGCTAGACACAAGCAGTGAGACATTGTCCCGATGTGAGGCTGCAGAGATCGGAAATGTCTTAATGCTTGTGATTAGCGCTGTGCAATGCCGAGTTCCTGGCGGGCTCTGCACGTGCCGATAGCGAACACGCCTGAGCTCATCCTTAGTTGGGTGTCTCAGTTGTATGGGTTTGGATAGATCAGGTAGCCACTTGGCTAGAGATAAGGTGCACACTTTTTTCTGTTACTCATGCTGGGCTTTTATGTCTTTATTTTCATTTAGATTATAATTGATGTTAAATGGTTAAATAGGCAAGTTATATTTTTGTTTAAACAGTTTATAGTAATATTTTATACAATAGAGATCATTTCATAATTGACACTTCAGTAATATTCAAGGAGTTTTTGGGTTCCCCCATAGCTGATCATTATGTGTTTGGTAGGCTGGCCATACATGGTCGAATTTCAAAAGAATTTTCTTTTGAAAATCAGAAAATTGGTGCGTTTTGTGATCCGATGATTCCACCATTGATTTTGAAATTCGGCCAACCAAGCCTTCACTTTCACCTCATGCTGCTACAGAAAAGATTCTCCCATCATTGATTAGAAAATCGTTCATTTTTCAAAACATTTCCGATTACCCAAATTTGATTGCCGCACGGAAATCGGCTGTTGCTGCAGCCCACTAATGGTGCGAAACACGAACAAAAATTCTTAGATAAGATTTTCGAAAGAAAATTCTTTCGAAATTCAACCCAGCCTTAGATGCTGTCATAATGTAGAGTATAAGATTTCCTATCATTTGAGCCCAGTCTTGCCACAAAGAGTTAATCCAGCTCTGAGCAATCCTCTTTTATTGTTCAGTGAGATAAATCTTGAAAAACTGAGAAAAACTTTGTCAAATCCTTCCCTTTGCTGTGAGTGACAGGTGATTTACATATCTCGTGCACCAGCCTAAGACATGCATTATTTTTTAATTCCCTCCCCCACTCCTTTCTTCAGCAACTCTGCAAGGATTGGCTGTTCCACACCTCAGCATGATTTGGCATGCTGAAGTCATGTGGTTACTTTCCTGTCTTTTCACTGGATGTTAGAGGTCATAGCAGAAGTTCAGTGTAAGAAATACACAGAAGAAAATTCATATTGACAAGGGGAGTGTAGAGGTGGGCGGGGAGTCTACTGACATCACGACTCCACCCACTGAGCTCCAGACAACAGACCCACTGTCATGGTTATGCAATAGTGTTGTCTATCAGCTTACCTTTTTCCATGTGTTCATCTCTAAAGACCAGCTGAATCTCACCTGACTGCTTTTATTAACTCTCCTCTAGCACGGCTCCACCCCAGCTCCTATCAGAGAACTCTATATTAACCTCTGCACTGCAGGCCAGCCCTGCTGATCAACCTTTGTGTGTTTAGCTTCCTGTTCCTGCCTGCCATGTGCTCTACGTTTGTTTCGGTTACCGACCTTGGCATGTTCTCTACTATTCCTGTCTGCTCGTGACCCTGACCTCTGGCGTGTCCCCGACTATCCGTGTTTGCCTGTGAGCCTGAACCTTGGCGTGAACTCTGTTGTCCTTGTCTGCTTGTGGCCCTGACCTTGGCTTATTCCTTTACTATCCCTATCCTCCTGTTGCCTACTGTGGGTGTGAGCTGGGGGACCCTGGGGGTCGCGACCTGGAGCCAGTTGCAGCCCAGTCCATCCTTACCTCTAGAGGCTCTGGTGAACACCTGCTGGCTCTTAGACTCCGCGCCCCCAGGGAATCTTACGCTCTAACCCCGGTGGGATCAGTGTTGGTGTCCCAGCGGCCCTGCCTTCCTTACCACCTGGACTCCCATCCGCAGCAGTCAGCCTTAGGGTCCACTGCCTTGTGGTGCACTCCTGATCCCAACGGTGTGCATCTGTCACCCAACCTCTAGGGGACCTGACACCCACCCACACAATCTGCAGTTTTTCGGGTTTAATAACAGAGAGGGGGGAGACATTTGACAGATAAAGATACATGCAGGAGGCATGTATATCCTTATAGATAACCCCTATGACAGTAATTTAGAAAGGATGACATTGGGTTTACATCCACTTTAAGGGCAACGCTTGTACTATAAAACAAAAAGTCGATCATAGACTATAAAAATAAGAGGAAAACACTAATAAAATAGAAAAGACAGGAAGGACAGTTTTTGTTAGATGTCAAAGACGTATGCTTAAAAAAAATTTCCATTTTACTCTAGGTATAGAAAGAATCACTCCGGTTTAAAATAATCACATGTTGTTACATTTTGCAGCCTGAAATTAGGACAGACACGGTTTTTATTTTATCCAGCTGTATTTACTCAGTGCAACTTAGAACATTGAAGTGAAAGATATAACACCAACATGTCAGAATTTTTTTTTTTTTTTATATCAAACAGAGTTGGAAATAGGATTTACCCCCCTCCTAAAAATGACTTGTAAACCCAATCAAGTGTAGATAATCGCCTTATCAATGGCACACAAAGCCATTTGACTTTTAGCTGTGATCAGCTGTGGTCATTTTGATTAACTCAAAAAAACACTATCAAACCCTCAACACTAAAACAGGCCACACATGGTCGAATTTCAAACTAATTTTCTTTTCAAAATCAGAAAGTTCGGGGTTTTTTTTGTGATCCGATGATGCCACCATTGATTTTCGAAATTTGGCCAACCAAGCCTTCAATATCACCTCATGTTGTTACAGAAAAGAATTTTCGTGGCCGTGAATCTTCTTTTCCCTCCGTAAATTTTCTTTTCTTGCACATGCGCATTTTTTTTTCTTATTACATTTCTCGCACGATTCTCCCATCATTGATTAGAAAATCGTTTGTTTTTCAAAAAATTTCCAACATGTCCGATTCCACAAATTTGATTGCCGCACGAAAATCGGCCGTTGCTGCAGCCCACTACGATTCTCGAAAGAAAATTCTTTCAAAATTTGAACTGTCTATGGCTGGCATTAGGCTACTTTCACACGGAGGTGCTACAGCGCTAAAAATAGCACCTGTAAAGAGCCTCTCCTGTGTCTCCAGTGTGAAAGCCCGAGGGTAACCATGCCATAATACTACAAAATATTGTAGTAATACTATGATTTGAAGACAATGTTTTTATTATGCTTATATTTGCCTTTCCTGGTCCCTCCTCCCTCTCCCTGCCCCCCCTTCCAATCAACATACTAGGTGTCTCTGCTTCTCTATTCAATGATCTACCCACATTGCATAGAGAAGCAAAGAGACCGAGTGAAGACTTTACAAAATCAGGTATGTAATGAATACTGCGGTAATGCCCACATGTGATGCCGAGCCTCCATTATTGAAAGAAGGGAAATCCAATGAATGAAAATAGTGGAGGTTTAGAAAAATGCCAGATGCGGCCAGTCTGTACTGCATGATTACGCTCTTACATTTACACATGATGTTTATCGTCATCAACATGCTCTCGTTCTAAGACCTTAAACCACCGCTCACCATAGCCGATCCTTTTATAGATGTATACATGTGAAAGTCTCAGTCAATGCCGCTCCTTGGGCCATGCCCCCTGACATGTTTCGCCCCATCCACTAGGGCTTAATCATAGGGGCCATAGTATTTATGGCCTTATTCTTAGTTCTGATGAGTTGGCATTTCCTAAGGAAAGAAATGTTGATTACAGTTAATAAAAGGGGTATTTTTGTTTGTAGAAATGCAGCGTGAACAATGGTCTCCAAACACAATTTCTTAAAATGGTTTATAACCGACTTGCTGTTCCTGTAATGTACTATTAGTAGCTGTCCATCTTTCCTTTAGGGTATTATTTATGATGCCCTTTGCTTACTGCGGTTTCCCTCTATAGAGAATATTTTACAGTCTGCAGACGTTTGTAGGGATTCCAGTTGTTATTAGCTGTGGGAGAACATGCACCGCTGTAGGAGAGGTGAACTGCATGATATCCTTTTTAACAGGCAGATGCACATAATTCTAGAAGGAGTATTTATCTGCAAGAATTCTGTTTCACTCCATTGACTTAGCTGGTACCGGGGTTCTAATCTCTCCTCTAATCAACATGAGCATGCCAAGACACATACCCCATGAGAGGGCTGCTGTCACTTTGTAGTATCTTAAATGAACCCACAGTGGATTTCAGTGCTTTCTGTGCTGGTCCCTAATAGAGAACTGTGTTTTAATTAGGAGAATAAAGTTACATAGAGCATAGGCATTGCAGTATATGGCTAATGATGTGCAATGCTGTGTTTGAGAGAAGTAAAAAAAAAAAACAGGCTTTTTTAGTAGTCAAAGGAGCTCTTTACTTACAGGTAAAGGCTAATAGGATTGCATACATGTAAAGATTGGTAATTCCCTGCCAGGGTTTTATTGCTGTATATGTTTTTGGGTGAACATTTTCTGTTTCGGAGACAGTTGTCACAAAATACAGAAATTGTGGGGAAATCTTCGATTCACAGCTAATATCGGCACACTGGTAACTGCAAGGGCTCCTTAACACTTGCGATTAGGATGGGGTGGAGGTGGTAAAACCCCACAGTTTAGTCTTGTTTTTACCCCCCCTTAACCGCTCCCACTTTTGCTGCAGAAGCAGCGACCAGGGGTGTACACATGCCGCAATACTTTGCTTTGCTGCAGCGGCAGGAATTATGCCCCGGCATCAACCACTGCGCATGACCCATTCGCGGGAATAGAGCTGCGCTGCAAGTATGCACAATGCGAGTGGTTGCGGTTTTGTTTTCCAGTATTTAGCGGGTTAAAACAGGCGGTGAGGAGGGTGCTACAACCCCTCCTCACCTGAAGAGTGATCTGCGTCCAGCAAAGCGGGTATAAATGAGCCCTAACAGTTATCATTCACAGCAAGCCTTGAACTGTTTTGGAATGCTGTTAAAGTGGTTGTAAACCCTTACACATACCCAGTGAAGGGGCCTATCCCCAGGTGATCTATGGAGATTAAACAAATTCTCCTACATATGTTGTACCTATTTGTCTGCAGTCTTCTCTACATCTGTTCAAAATGCAGAATTGATTAGCTTTTCTGAGAGATCAGAAAAAAGGGGGCAGAGAGCTGAAATTGCACTTTGCAGAGCTCAGTGAAGGGAGCTCTGAGAGCTGATTGGAGGGAAGGGATACACGGCACAGAGGAACAGAGCTGAGGCTGTCACTCAGCTGGAGGTCCCTCTCCTGTCACCATTTTTCTCTTGGTGTCAGGAAAACTTGCTAGACGTGATTCATGCTGATAGCAAAGCAACAAAACAGCAGAAAGAAATGGCACTTATGCCGTGTACACACAGCCGGACTTTTCGACCAAACTTGTCCGACGGAACAAATCTGTCAGACAATTCGACCGTGTGTGGGCTTCATCGGACCTACAGCGGACTTTTTCGGTCGAAAATCGGACGGACTTTAGATTTGGAACATTTCAAATTTTTACAACGGATTCGAGTCCGGTCGAAAAATCTGCTCGTCTGTATGCTAGTCCGACGGACAAAAACCGCCGCTAGAGCAGCTATTGGCTGTTTGCTATTAACTTCCTTATTTTAGTCCAGTGTACGTCATCACGTACGAATCCGTCGCACTTTGGTGTGATCGTGTGTAGGCAAGTCTGTTCGTTCGAAAGTCCATCGGACCTTTGATGCCGAAAAGTCCGCCCGTGTGTACGCGGCATTAGTGCTCTTAATTGAGACAAGTACACACTATAGAGGTATTTGCTTTGTTCATATTTCATGTCTGAGGTTTACAACCACTTTAAACTGGCCGGTTTAGTTCCCCTTTAATTAAACTAAATCCTACACAGGTTTTAACAAATCCTCTGAGATTTTTCCTTGATTTTTTTTTTTCTCTGAACCAAAGAGTAAAGTTTAAATAGAAGTTCTGTTTTCTTTCAAAGGGAGACTAAAAAGCTGAGCATTGTTTGTCTTACTTTTTTTTCTCAGCATTTTTATTACAGTCTGCATGACTTTATTATATTGGATAAAGGCTTTGAGTCAGTCGAGTCACAATAATGTGAAATTAGTGGATTGGTTGCACAGGTTCTGCACAGCAGGGGCTGCAAGTAGCTTTTCTTTTGCTTTCTTGTGTTAGGCCGTGTGTTTTTCCCAAAATATATCCACATATTTGTGTCTCTGTGGAAGGGAGCGCATTACTAAAGATTGAACCTTTCCATGATATGATATAAGGCTGTGAACCCACATATATTAGAAAGTAGTAATAAATACACACCCCTAATGGCATGCAATAGCTACAATGAACCATTTTTTTATACAATGTCTGAGGGAAGAACTGTCCAAGATATCAAAACCAAAAAACCTGTGCACACTGATATGAAATAATACATAAACAAATGAAGTGCTGCCGCTAAAATCCAAGAGCGCACCACTCACTTCCAAATGTCAGAAAATTAGTCAATAATGATTCAGCGTTGCACTTTTGTGTAACAATATGGATTAAACCAATAAAAATGTTCATATTCAACTAATGTGTAAATTCAGTGTGTGATCAAACCATTTCCTATACGGTCCAACTGAGGTATAAAATAAATAAATAAATATATATATATATATATATATATATATATATATATATATATATACATACACACACACACACTATATTGTCAAAAGTATGGGGACACCTGCCTTTACATGCACATGAACCTTAATGGCATCCCAGTCTTAATCCATAGGGTTCAATATTGGGTTGGCCCACCCTTTGCAGCTATACCAGCTTCAACTCTTCTGGGAAGGTTGTCCACAAGGTTTAGGAGTGTGTCTATGGGAATGTTTGACCATTCTTCCAGAAGCACATTTGTGAGGTCAGGCACTGATGTGGATGAGAAGGCCTGGCTCGCAGTCAGGGGGGGTTACAGTATACAGAGAGGAAGGAGGTGGGTTACAGTATAGAGGAAGGGTTACAGTATACAGAGAGGGAGAGGGGGGTTACAGTGTAAAGAGGGGGGGTTACAGTATACAGAGAGGGAAAGGGGGGAGTTACAGTTTAGAGATGGAGAGGGGGGTTACAGTATATACAGGGTGGGGTTGCAGTATTTATAGAGAGGGGAGATACAATATATACAGAGAGAGTGGGTACAGTATAGACAGAGAGAGAGAGAAGGGGGGATACAGTATACAGAGAGAGAGAGGGGATACAGTATATACAGAGGTGGAAGAAGCAGTATATACAGAGGGGGAGATACAGTATATACAGAGGGAGAGATACAGTATATACAGAGAGGTGAGATACAGTGTACAGAGAGAAGGGGGAGATACAGTATATACAGAGAGGGAGAGGGGTACAGTATATAAAGAGAGAGGGGGGATACAGTATATAGAGAAATACTGTATATCATTATAGATAATATCAATAAATGCATTGAAAAGTATTTTTTCTATCCATCTTCTTAACATTTGGTAGTCATATCCCAAAAAATTCTAAGAAGTATTTATTCTTTTTTTTAAATCTCATGGGTAAAATGTGAGAAATAACGTATATATCATACAATCATTCCATAAACGCATACCTCATACACTGTATATATCATTTGAGGAAAATATACTTATAAAATAGTTTACCATTTGCCAATAAAAAATAAAAAAAATTGTCCCCCGGATTTCATTTAAAAAATCTGGTCACCTTACTGTAATTTAATGCACTTAGTCTGGCATCCGCTGGTGTGTCTTCTTGGCTCTACAGGTTACCCACCTGCGGCCCTAATCTATTGATGAATGCGTTCTTTTAACTATGTAGGTTGCCAATTGTCTTGGACTCCAATAAATACATTTTATATTACACTTTCATCGTGCCCCCTCCTCTCTCTATATGTAACAGGCCTAGGCAGGCATTTGGCAAGCTTGTGGAGACTACTGGCCTGAGCTTTGCAAACACTTATTAAATACCTACTAAATGCCTGCTAGAGTTTGATAAATTGTTATTTAATGTTATTATGCTATCTGAATGTATGCTATGTTTGGGCACACTGATAACTATCATTCAATAATGGGCAAGGCTGTTCATTTTAAACCTTAGCTAAAACAGCATACATTTTGTGTCATTGGGCTATTTGTTACTTAAAGCGGGATTCCGTCCCTGAAAAAAAAAAAGTAAAAGTCAGCAGCTACTAACACTGTAGCTGCTGACTTTAAATAAGTACTTACCTGTCCTGGGTGCCCGCGATGTCGGCCGCCCGAGGCCGACCCATCCCTCGGCTCTCAGGTCCCGGCACCGCCATCCTAAGTAAGGGAGACAGGCAATGGAGCCTTGCGGCTTCACTGCCAGTTTCCTACTGCACACACGCGAGCGGCGCGGCGATCTGTGAATGGCCCCGTGGTGTTCTGGGAACACACACAGTTCCCAGAAGACAACGGGGCCGCTCACCGAGGAGCAGAACACGCCGCAGAATAGGAAGAGGCAGATTAGGAAGACTGCCTAGCAACAAGGGTTTAGGTAAGCTTAAATTTTTTTTTTTTTCAAATGTTTTTTTTAAATTTTGTTTAGGATTTTTGGTGAATTTTTTTTTTCAGGGTGGCCCTCCACTTTAAAGTGGGAATGCCCTCCTTCTCCCCCCTGTAAGTCAGTGAGGGAACAATAGGAGTGGGCAACTGTGGCCCTCCAGCTGTTCAGAACTATAAGTCCCATTATGCCACTGGGTGCAACTGTCAGTTTATCCCATCATGCCTCTGCCTCTGGGAGTCATGCTTGTAACTGTCAGCCTTGCAGTGCCCTAATGGGACATGTAACAACTGGAGGGCCGCAGGCATCCACCCTTGTCTTGACATGGTCTTCCCTTCTATCATTGGCTCTCGCCAGGTTTTTTCAGGCTCTTCTTCTGTGATGGGAGGCTTGAGCTTGGGGCAAAACTTCCAGATGGTTACTATGGAGCAAAAAGTCTACAGTGTGTCTCAAAGTGAATAGGGTGGCCTCTTCCCCCTGTCCTTGGGGACCCCAGTTGCTAGGGGGTCCCCCTAACCTGAATTTGTCTGGTTCCCCAGAATAGACGGTGCCCTCCTTGTTGGAGGATCTCGTGGTGAGTTGGTTTCCGGAGTTGGACTCTGATATCATCTATGTGCTGTAGGACCTTTATTTACGGAAAGGATTGTATATTCTCCCTGTGACAGGATGAGTAGCCTGGTCCCTAAGCTGGATGGTGCTGAAACTACTACTCTCCACTGCACTCTCTTCCTTGAATGAAGACATTGACCCATGACTCTGTTCAATTGCTGGTCACCAAACCAAAGGGAGAGGTTTGCATGCCTAGTGTGATATCATACCTTTTGCATAAAGTCCCTGGAGTTCTGCTAGAGATGTAAATCCTGTGCCCCTGATATGGATCATTTTAGGTATGAGCAAATACCATTAAATATCATCAGTCAGTATTTGCTTTGGTAATTTTGGGATGACAACAAAGCTGTTGGACTTTGATTGAAAAAATAAATTAAAATAAAGCATTGGTATGGTGCTTGCTGTCTGACACCAAAGCTCGTGTACATTGTTTTTAGGTGTGCAGTTTATTGAGAGACTTTTATGGGGTCAATAGGATTTTCTACTGTAATTTAGCCTGCTTATTACATTATATTTCAATAAAACATAATAAATGAGAGCTAACTGTTCCCTATATTTAAGGAGTGTTAAAAGCGCCATTGAATCTAAAGTGGAAGCATATTACCACTGCATGGTATTTTTCAGAAATTGCTAGGATTTATACCACCTCGTTAGTTATCTTGAGAAACACTTGCTATAAGTGCTCATGCAAAGTGTATTACTTTTGAAAGACAGTCATTATATTTGTAGAAACATTCTTCTTATGCAGCCTCTTGCCTGACTGACATTATAGAGGAAAATCTCTGTTTGAGAGCTTTTAATAAAGAGTTGTATCAGTCTCAAAAGCAGTTTGGGATACGGAAACCATGAATATATTAACATTTGCTAGATTGCATCTTTGAATTAACACCTGATATTTACATTTCTTTCAAATAGGTTTGATAACATTTTTTATACAATAGATCCATAAAAAATTAGATTAGCTATTGACTTTAATTATGTATAATTTAAATTACATATATTGTGTGGCACGTTTGGCATTTGCCTATACAACATGGTGGCAGATTAGCACAGTGTCTGGGAATTTTCAGTGGGGACTGCATAATGGGTGCACATCTTTGATGTACGGAACACCATCTGCATCAAAATATGTCTACAAGAAGCTATTTTTGTTGACAAAAAAAAAATACTTTATATACTGCAACACAAAAATACACCACAGCAATTTGTCACAATCGTACTGTAAATTACAATCACACAGCGACATGATGCCTGATGTGCAGAACAAAGCAAAAGACCCAAGACTTTCACATCCCACATGGCACCGCAACCAGTTGGTAACCCCTAGTTTACCACTGAAATTGTACCAAAACATTTTTTTTTTTGCTTGTTTGATTGGGAAAGGTTTAAACCTCTTCTCAGTATTTTTTTTTCTGGCTATGCCTTCCTGTGTCAGTGGCCTTGTTGCACCTGTTTCTTATCTTTGTGTCATAGGGACAGGAAATTATGAAAAACCTCCCCAAGGGAATAAAAGGCTACAAAGACAACTGGATCAAAGTTTTAACCTACTACTACTAGGTTTTGCCTGGAGTTAGGCTGGCCATACACGAGTCATTTTCTTTTGTTGAACCCACTGGTTGAATAAAACAAAATGTCTCGGTTGCACCATCAACGCACTTGTTGTGGATGTGGGAATCCCTCCTGCTGAGCCTTTGTACTCTGACAGCAGTAAGATTTTTTTGTCATCAGATAACACTTATCGGTACTGCCGGCGCTGATTGAGAGAAAAATTTCCAACAGGTTGGTTGTACACAAGTCAATCTATAGATAAACTTGTGTACAACCAGCCTGCCCATACAGGCAACGAAATTTGACCAGTCCCTGCTGAACTGGCTGAATTTCGATCCATGTATGGCCAACATTAGGCTTTACCTATTTAGTTATTGGAAGTTTCTGCCTGCTCAGCAGATGATCCAATATCCTCATGATAAATATGTGATCAATCTCTTACAGCAGCCTAATGTACCAGCTTCCTCGGTTGCATTTTCTGGTGCTTAGCTTGGAAGGTATTTGCCAGGGGAATAAGAAATACCCTTATATAACAGACAGATAGAGACATAAACCTCTTTGACAGAATTCAGTGTATCACAAGGGATTTTCAGGACTCCTTTCATCTGTAAATGTGAAGCTAAAAGACATCCTGAAGTTGTTTTGTCATTTGATATTTCAAGCTCTGCTGTTAACACTGGCTTATGGAACAGACTCAAAAAGCAAAAATCAAGAAAAGACTATATTACTAAAAAGTATCCATAAATAGGTGTAATTGTCATACTGTCTGCTTGAGTTCAGCATTATCGCACAACAATTTGACTCCAGGCACAGAACCTTTGCAAAAGAGCAGGGCCAATATCAGGGACTTGAAATGCTGGGATGAAAAATCAATAACAATTACAACTGTATCCTGTAAAAAAAAAAAAAAAAAGCTGGTTTATCATTGATGGATCCTAATGGAAAACCATCAGCTTTTATGTATCTGCTGTAGACTCCAAATGCCTTCCAAGATCCAGATCAAATTCTGTTGATTTTGGACCCCAGGCCTATGTGTGCAGCGACGGACCTGTCATCTGCCTGCTCAGCGGGGATCCACGGAGCAATCCCCGCTGAGCAAGCGGATGTTCACGGGGCGAATCATCACAGATCCGTCCCGTGTGAAAGGACCCTAAAAGCTTCCATCTGACTTTTTCTGTCGGACATTCCGCTCGTGTATACGCGGCTTTAGGGGCACCATTTGTAAGTCATGCAATAAAAGAGCAACCATTTTTAGTTCACAAAACAAGGTTTTTCACGAAGCCTCGTAAACAATGAATAATACAAAGAATTATATTGCACTATTCATGCCTCATTTTTGGAAGGCGTAGTGCAGCACAAATGTTTTGCATCTGCACCATCAAATGAACCTTTTCTCAGAAAATCTGCTGCTTATGCAGGCTTTCAAACAACCAACTTTTCACAGAAAATTTAGTTTTATCCCTTACTCCCAACTAATCGTAATGTTTCACAATTGGATGGAAAGTCATTGTCAGCTAAAGTTAGCCAAGGGCACACAACTTCATAATATACAAGTCGCTTTTAAATGTGTATCTTTACTGGAGTTTCCTACTTTAACAACCTGATCTGTATCTTTCACTGTTGGAAAATTATTATTTTTTAACGGTCACCTTCAGTCTTCTGCAAAATAAAATTGGCTGCTGTTACTGTATGGAGAAGGTGTGGATCTTTTAGATTAAAATAAATATATATATATATATATATATAATTTTTTTTTTTCTGATTTATCGATTTTGTGACAAATGGCATCACAGAATAAGTGCTTTCTAAAGTGTCTGTTTTATCACCTACCACATCAACTCCTTTTAGTTGTATCTTACAATTCTAAGAAATAAGAGGGCTATATTGCAGGGATATGCAATTAGCGGACCTCCAGCTGTTTGCAGAACAACAAGTCCCATGAGGCATAGCAAGACTCTGACAGCCACAAGCATGACAACCAGAGGCAGAGAATTATGGGACTTGTAGTTTTGCAACAGCTGGAGGTCTGCTAATTGTATATCCCTGCTATATTTCTATCTCTCAGCAGTGAAATATAAAATGATTTGGTTTCAGATGTCATTCTACAAAGGCTGTTTGTTTTACAAATTCAGTGTAATAGCCTGTTCATTTTTTCTTTTTTTACAAACAAAAACAATGATAAGTCTGGTATAACCCCTTCCACTCCCAGCATCCTTCAATTTTTGTTAGTGCCCTAGGATAGATGTCTTTTCACTACTGAGAAAGTCTAACTAATTTTACTGGCCAATTTCCTTTTTTTTTTTCTTCAGTTAAGACTTCTCAACGTGCTGCTTGAGCTGGGCTCTGACTTCTTCAGATTCTTGGTAGATTCTCTGTGGGCTTTTCTAGATAGACCAGATCTTCTGTCCCATGGACCAGTTTGTCATCCTACTTCACAGTTGCTGGCTTTAATAGCATTGGATTGAAAGCACAGGTCTTGTACAGGGTGTTTCTCATGTGGCTCCCCCTGTGCACGCACCCGTATCTACGTGAAATTCAAATTTGGTTCTCTTTGCACTTCAGAAAATGTCTTCTGACCCTACTGGAGATTTTCACCCCTCCAATCTAACTGAACAAGGTTGTGTTTCTTGTTGCCATGCACCTTTGCGAGGCATGTCTCTTAACTGACGACTTTGTCCTGTAAAGAACTCTTTCTTATCTTACAGAAGGAAAAAAATAGTATTAGGGCCTAGAGCCTTCTTCCTTCCTAAAATGTTTTCAGCCTCTCCATCTTGACTAGGACATTGTGCTCCTGTCGTTCTGTCCAGTCCCAGGACATCACAAAGAGATTTCCCTTTATTGTGTGTATTTAGTTTGAGCTGTGCTTGTCTGCCTCACAGCAACTGCCTCCATTTGAAAGACTTACTCAATATTTGCCATCTCTGATGGGTTCTTCTCTTCTGAGCAAGTGGGTAACCCTGAATTATAATTTTTTGACACTTCATTCCGTACTGTCTTGAGCTGGGTGCCATTACAGGGTAAACTGCTTGTGCCTTTGCATCCTCATGTATATGTTACTATGTACTTGACAGTGGCAAGTACATAGTGGCATTTTTATTGGGAAACTATTATGGAGCTTTTCTGCATTGTGCACATAGTTTTTGGTATGCTAATCCTGTCTCCCTCTGCTCTGATGTTCAGGCCCCTTTTGATGCCAGCTTTGGTCGTAAGGTCCTTCAGGTGGAGTTTTGAACTGCATGCTTACCTATAGGTAAGCTTTAAATCCTTTTCTTTGAGTTTGGGGGACACAGGCCTCACACCTTCTTGCTTATGGCCTTGCGCTTGACTCTGGTTGCAAAGCTGAAGCATGCTGGATTAGGTTATAATAGGCTTACTGCTTTTTTTTTTTGCTAGTGTCCGAATTCTTTTGTAGATGACGGTATCACCCAAATGTCCCTGAAACTTGTGTTTCTCACTGAACTCAAAGAAAAGGATTTTGGTAGTGAGTATAATTTTTGTTAATGTCATTTTGTTCCCCTCTTACATTGAGTTAAAAAGCAATCTATATTTTTATTTGATACTAGCAATACTTAAACTTTTCTTGGTTATACAATGCATTTTAGTAAATACAGGTTTGTTATGGCTATCAAAAAACCTAGATGTTGATCACAAATAATAAGCTAATGGCATGTTTGTTTTTCACGTTTTTTTTCTTTGGATATTCATTTTAGGTTAGAATCACTTTGCTGTCTCCATCACAAATGCAAAGTAATATGTCTATTGTGTGTTTATATGGTAGTAGAGATTTTGTAGTGGTGCTTGGCAAGTCAGTCAAATGATACTCGTAGAGCTGTAAATTTTGAGTGGTCATTCGGTCACCCATTTCTAAAGCCACTCTGTTGGTCTTTAAATGTGCTTGGTGGCCTCTCTAAACAATGCATATGGTCTGAGTGTGGGGGGGCCTTTTATTGTGAAGGTGAGGTTTCCATAACTGTAGATTCCTAGAATTCTGTCTATTGTTCTTTTGGCACATGGTTTTCATTGAATGTGTCTCGTAAATTTTTCCATAATGTGCTATATTTGAATTACCCATACTTACGATCGGCTTTCTTTAAATTGATGGAAGTTAATAGTTATGAATGTATTCAGTATATTCCTTATATAAAGAGTGTGGCATAATGGTAATTAATACGGTATAGTGTGTATATCCCTTGGCAGGCAATTTATTGGATTATTAAAATCTTTAGCTTTCATTTTGATATCATGAAGTGTAAATGTGAGCACACTAGTTTTACATTTTATTTTTGTAATATTTAGACTGTGATAAGAGCTGGAAATGTTTTGGCTTTTTTTTATAGTTTTAGGTTTTAACCCATGCAAAGGGTTAGCTAAACACATAGCTAAAATACATATATGTAAACTGTCAAAATATTTGTAACTCTATTCAA
Source organism: Lithobates clamitans (assembly GCA_037952925.1). Taxonomy (NCBI): domain Eukaryota; kingdom Metazoa; phylum Chordata; class Amphibia; order Anura; family Ranidae; genus Lithobates; species Lithobates clamitans. The sequence goes on from JBBGZY010000065.1 coordinate 2,337,060, forward strand.
CCACTGCCACACTGCATAGCTGGAAATACTAACATTTCCTGGGTCATTTACCTGCTTATTGGACAAGTACCAATGAGCATGGTTGAGAAATAACACCAGAAGCTGCAAAACTGAACTGGCAAAACAAGGAAGTCGCCTGTGCAGCTTTGCAGTGTGACAGAAATGCTGAGAAGTTCTTTAATTGTTATTGGTATTTATCTCATATGTTAGAAAAGCAAATATTTGTTCTCTTTTATAGATTACCTTTCTCAAGGCATGGATCTTTCAGGAATAGAAGTTATTGAGAATGATCTGCTGTTCATTGGTAGAGCTCGTCTAGAAGTGGAAAACCAAGCCAAGCGTTTGCTGGAGCAAGGGGTTGAGACCCAGGTAATCATTGCATCTTTTCTATCTCCTTATTAAGAGCTGTTCGTATCATGTTGTTGCAGTTACGCACACATTACCACACACTTTACTAAAACTTGCGGCAATGCATGTTTCATACTTTGCTGCAATGCAGTGGCATTTATTTGTTTGGAACTCCAACACACCTTAGCACATTAGTGTCATGCACTATGCTGCGCTGACAAAATAATGTGCATGCACCTTTTTTGGCAGTGCAGGACATGTGTTGGGGTGCCATTAAACATGAATTGTTCTGCATCGCACCAGTGCACTTAACGTGCGTTTTTAATGCAATCAATAACATTTTAGATTTTCTAATTTCTAATATACCTTGGCCTAGAGCAAACCTATGCTTTGCCAAGGAAGGTCAAAGCAACAGGTTCACTTTAATGCCAGTCTTCTCAGCTGTTTATTCATAACTTCCCGTTGCTCCTCCACTGCTCCATTCACCTGAGAAAGCTGAAATGCCATATCCAGTACTTCCAGATATGGGAGAACATGTGACTTTCTCTCTTTCTTCCCACATGACAGGGATGGTGTTGGGTCATTGTCCACTCAGACACTCAGCCCTGTCACATGGGGGGCTGAGCATGATGGCTACCATTGCTGACCTCTTAGTTTGTGAATTGAAACTACTTGGCTGTTTTGCTGACCCTTGTGCTCCAGATTGAATAACTAACTCAGAACAACTTTATAGATTAGTGCTATGTTTTTCTGATGCTGGAAGTTTAATAAAGCTAGTTGCCAGCTAGTTTGAAACTTGACCTGCAATATTGATATTTTTATACTGTTACAAAAACCTTGCTCTTAAGGCTGTCTACCCCAAGAGATGGCCTAGGCAAGGCTGTTGTCATTACAAGACACAAAGCATTGTACAATGTTTAAACATTATGTTGTAATGTATTTTATAACCCATATGCTCCGAGCCATGGTACAGTGTTCTCACCACTAGAGAAAGTTTTAGCGGTCAAACAGTTCTCATGCCATCTGGTTTGTTTCAGATTTTTAACACTATGGGTACACAAATTATATACACAGTTTTGTGAAAATCCAGGTGGTACAATACATGGTCAGGTTTGGATGCATGTTATTGCTACTGGCAAAATCTATCTGACTAGGTGTGTTTTACCAGTCACTTCTCCAGGCTGTTTTTGATGGGAAAAACACTGCAGAGCTTGCTAACCCTACCTTCATTCACCCTGGACTTACTTGGCTCAAACATAAACCTACAGAGAGAATAAGGATGGAGTACAGGAGGAGATCAGTAAACTCTGATTCACTGATCCCATAAAGTCTAGACTCTAGATGAACCCGGGAGGGAGAGAGTAATGAAATAAGTTCAAAATAAAACATGTTTTAAAAAAGTAATATATTACAATATTAAAAGTCCCCTACACACATGCACACATTTAGGAATCATATATTTTACAAAACATATTAGGTATTTCATATAGGCTTAACATAATGAGGACTTTTTTTTTTTTTTTTTTTTTAATAGACTGAGTACTTTTTGGGGATAATCATCATAGTTCACATTTTTGGTACCTATTAACTCAATACACATACACTTTTTGTATTCGATACGTAATTATACTATATTGTACTTTTGTGTAATTGAATTGCTTACCTCATCCAGCTGGAAAAAATGGTTTCTGCCTAATGTATAGCACTTGAAAACCTAAAATCTTTTCAAATGGGTTTTTAATAATACCGGGACTGTTCCTCAGAGCCAACTGTTCCCATAATAGTAAGTTGCATATGGCATTCCAGAGGGGTATTAGTTTAAGGTTACTGTTGGGTTGAGGGAGGTAAAGTTAAAGTGTTTTTACTGTGTCTTTTGTACAATTATTTTTTTGATCACCAACCACCAAGGAGCACCAGCTACTCCTAAGGCTGACCTTACATGGTCCAAATCTCAGCCGATTAATCAAGTTTGGTACAACCAACCTCCCGGATTCGCTAGCGATAATCACGATCTTCTCCCTGCGGAGGTGGCTTCCCCTGCCGGGAGAAGACAATTGCAGATTCCCCTGTCAGCACTCCCTGTGTTGATAGGAGAATTGTGGTTGCAGGAAATAAGTTTGCACAGTGTATGGCCTGCCTAACAGACATTGTTAAATTAAGTGATTGTCAGATTAAAGCCCATCTTTGGACATGTTCATTCCTTTGTCTTAATCATTCTAATAGTTTGTCCCATGCCACTGCTGCTTCTGGTAGTGATGACTGGTGGATCCAGCACTGCAGTCTGTGCCCTCTCTGACCAGTCATTTCTTTTTTTTTTTTTTTTTTTTTTGTCATCATGCCACTGCAGTATTCTAGAAATAGGAGCCATGACTGGAAGGTAGGTTTAGCACACTGTGCTGCTATACCCATATAGGGCAGTGTACTTTTTGGATATTTTATTTGTATATATTTTGAATGCCTAATATTTCGAGTGGAACTCTGGCCAAAGCTTTCTTTTCCTGTTTTGAATAATGGGGTTCCTTCAAGTTTCTATTGCTGTCTGGGTCCCCAATGGGAGAAAATATGGTTACCAAGACAGCGAGCAAAGGGACAATTTCCCAATGAGGACAAAAATAAGAGTGCAAATCTGACAGCTCTGGCAAAGTTTCTCAGGGAATACACTTCAGAGCAAACATTTTAATAGTGGAGTATATGCAAACCCTCCTTCTCTATTACCCATAGCTGGGAAAAAAAGGTGGCATATAGGCAGGTGCTTCACTGCAAAGTTGGGGATATATATATATATATATATATATATATATATATATATATATATATATATATATATATATATATATATATATATATATATATATACATACACACTGAGAAAAATTGAACGCAAACATCGACGACTTTTTCTATGTACACGAAAGGTCTATTTCTCTCAAATATTGTTCACAAATCTGTCTAAGCCCAGGTTCACACTGAGCTGCGGGAATGAGGCCATGCGAGTTCAGCTCGCACAAGTTCACTCCTGCATGTCAGTCCCGATTTTGGATGCATTTTCAGAGACATCTGTGCAGGTTTCTGCACAGATGTCAATGTAAATTGCAGGCGAAATGGCAAAAAGTAGTACAGAAACTACTTTTTGAAATTAGTGCAGCACCGCAGATGCAGTGTCGCACCGATTTAGGATGGTGCCATTGACAGCAATTGCGGCTCCAATGTGAACCAGGGCTCAATCTGTGTTAGTGAGCACTTCTCCTTTGCCAAGATAATCCATCCACCTCACAGGTGTGGCATAGCAAGATGCTGATTAGACAGCATGATTATTGCACAGGTGTGCCTTAGGCTGACCACAATAAAGGCCACTCCAAAATGTGCAATTTTACTGTATTGGGGGGTGGGTTCGAAAACCAGTCAGTATCTGGTGTGACTACCATTTGCCTCACGCAGTACAGCACATCTCCTTCGCATAGAGTTGATCAGGTTGTTAATTGTGGCCTGTGGAATGTTGGTCTATTCCTCTTCAATGGCTGTGTGAAGTTGCTGGATATTGGCAGGAACTGGAACACGCTGTCGTTTACGCCAATCCAGAGCATCCCAAACATGTTCAGTGCGTGACATGTCTGGGGAGTTTACTGGGAATGCAAGAACTGGGATGTTTTCAGCTTCCAGGAATTGTGAACAGATCCTTGCAACATGGGGCCGTGCATTATCATGCTGCAACATGAGATAATGGTCGTGGATGAATGGCACAACAATGGGCCTCAGGATCTCATCACTGTATCTCTGTGCATTCAAAATGCCATCAATAAAATGCACCTGTGATTGTTGTCCATAGCATATGCCTGCCCATACCATAACCCCAGCGCCACCATGGATCATTCCATCCACAATGTTGACATCAGCAAACCGCTCACCCACATGACACCATACACGCTGTCTGCCATGTGTCCTCTCCAAAGTTCAAGATGCCATTGAATGTGATCATTTGCCCACTCAAGTGGGTTACGACAATGAACTGCAGTCAGGTCGAGACCCCAGTGAGGATGACGAGCATACAGATAAGTTTCCCTGAGACGGTTTCTGACAGTTTGTGGAGAAATTCTTTGTTGCAGCAGCTGTCTGGGTGGCTGGTCTAGGACAATCTTGGAGGTGAAGATGCTGGATGTGGAGGTCCTGGGCTGGTGTGGTTACACATGGTCTGCGGTTGTGAGGCCAGTTGAATGTAATGCCAAATTCTCTGGGACCCCTTTGGAGACGGCTTATGGTAGAGAAATGAACATTCAATTCAAGGACAACAGCTCTGGTGGACATTCCTGCAGTCAGCATGGCAATTGCACGCTCCCTCAAAACTTGCGACATCTGTGGCATTGTGCTGTGTGATAAAACTGCACATTTTAGAGTGGCCTTTTATTGTGGCCAGCCTAAGGCACACCTGTGCAATAATCATGCTGTCTAATCAGCATGTGGATATGCCCCACCTGTGAGGTGGATGAATTATCTCGGCAAAGGAGAAGTGCTCACTAACAGATTTAAAAAGATTTCTGAACAGTATTTGAGAGAAATAGGCCTTTAGTGTACATTAGGGATGAGCTTCGAGTTCGAGTCGAACTCATGTTCTACTCGAACATTGGCTGTTCGCAAGTTCGCCGAACAGCGAACAATTTGGGGTGTTCGCGGCAAATTCGAATGCCGCGGAACACCCTTTAAAAGTCTATGGGAGAAATCAAAAGTGCTAATTTTAAAGGCTTATATGCAAGTTATTGTCATAAAAAGTGTTTGGGGACCTGGGTCCTGCCCCAGGGGACATGGATCAATGCAAAAAAAAGTTTTAAAAACGGACGTTTTTTCAGGAGCAGTGATTTTATTAATGCTTAAAGTCAAACAATAAAAGTGTAATATCCCTTTAAATTTCGTACCTGGGGGGTGTCTATAGTATGCCTGTAAAGGGGCGCATGTTTCCCGTGTTTAGAACAGTCTGACAGCAAAATGACATTTGGAAGGAAAAAACTCATTTAAAACTACCCGCGGCTATTGCATTGCCGACAATACACATAGAAGTTCATTGATAAAAACGGCATGGGAATTCCCCACAGGGGAACCCCGAACCAAAATAAAAAATAAAAAAATGATGTGGGGGTCCCCCTAAATTCCATACAAGGCCCTTCAGGTCTGGTATGGATATTAAGGGGAACCCCAGCCAAAATTTAAAAAAAAAATTGACGTGGGGTTCCCCCTAAATTCCATACCAGACCCTTCAGGTCTGGTATGGATTTTAAGGGGAACCCCGCGCCAAAAAAAAAAAAAAAAACGGCGTGGGGTCCCCCTAAAAATCCATACCAGACCCTTATCCGAGCACGCAACCTGGCAGGCCGCAGGAAAAGAGGGGGGGACGAGAGTGCGGCCCCCCCCCCCTCCTGAACCGTACCAGGCCACATGCCCTCAACATTGGGAGGGTGCTTTGGGGTAGCCCCCCAAAACACCTTGTCCCCATGTTGATGAGGACAAGGGCCTCATCCTCACAACCGTGGCCGGTGGTTGTGAGGGTCTGCGGGCGGGGGGCTTATCGGAATCTGGAAGCCCCCTTTAACAAGGGGACCCCCAGATCCCGGCCCCCCCCCTGTGTGAAATGGTAAGGGGGTACTTACCCCTACCATTTCACTAAAAAACTGTCAAAAATGTTAAAAATGACAAGAGACAGTTTTTGACAATTCCTTTATTTAAATGCTTCTTCTTTCTTCTTTCTTCCTTCATCTTCTTCTGGTTCTTCTGGCTCTTCTGGTTCTTCCTCCGGCGTTCTCGTCCAGCATCTTCTCCGCGGCGTCTTCTATCTTCTTCTCCTCGGGCCGCTCCGCACCCATGGCATGGGGGGGAGGCTCCCGCTCTTCTCTTCATCTTCTTCTCTTCTTCATCTTCTTCTTCTTCTTCCTTCTTCTCTTCTTCTCTTCTTCCTGTCTTCTCCGGGCCGCTCCGCAATCCATGCTGTGGCATGGAGGGAGGCTCCCGCTGTGTGACGGCGTCTCTTCGTCTGACGGTTCTTAAATAACGGGGGGCGGGGCCATCCGGTGACCCCGCCCCCTCTGACGCACGGTGACTTGAGGGACTTCCCTGTGACGTCACGGGGAATGCCACAGGGAAGTCCCGTCATGTCACCGTGCGTCAGAGGGGGGCGGGGTCATCGGGTGGCCCCGCCCCCCGTTATTTAAGAACCGTCAGACGAAGAGACGCCGTCACACAGCGGGAGCCTCCCTCCATGCCACAGCATGGATTGCGGAGCGGCCCGGAGAAGACAGGAAGAAGAGAAGAAGAGAAGAAGGAAGAAGAAGAAGAAGAAGAAGATGAAGAAGAGAAGAAGATGAAGAGAAGAGCGGGAGCCTCCCCCCTAATGCCATGGGTGCGGAGCGGCCCGAGGAGAAGAAGATAGAAGACGCCGCGGAGAAGATGCTGGACGAGAACGCCGGAGGAAGAACCAGAAGAGCCAGAAGAACCAGAAGAAGAAGAAGATGAAGGAAGAAAGAAGAAAGAAGAAGCATTTAAATAAAGGAATTGTCAAAAACTGTCTCTTGTCATTTTTAACATTTTTGACAGTTTTTTAGTGAAATGGTAGGGGTAAGTACCCCCTTACCATTTCACACAGGGGGGGGGCCGGGATCTGGGGGTCCCCTTGTTAAAGGGGGCTTCCAGATTCCGATAAGCCCCCCGCCCGCAGACCCTCACAACCACCGGCCACGGTTGTGAGGATGAGGCCCTTGTCCTCATCAACATGGGGACAAGGTGTTTTGGGGGGCTACCCCAAAGCACCCTCCCAATGTTGAGGGCATGTGGCCTGGTACGGTTCAGGAGGGGGGGGGGGCCGCACTCTCGTCCCCCCCTCTTTTCCTGCGGCCTGCCAGGTTGCGTGCTCGGATAAGGGTCTGGTATGGATTTTTAGGGGGACCCCACGCCGTTTTTTTTTTTTTTTTTGGCGCGGGGTTCCCCTTAAAATCCATACCAGACCTGAAGGGTCTGGTATGGAATTTAGGGGGAACCCCACGTCAATTTTTTTTTAAAATTTTGGCTGGGGTTCCCCTTAATATCCATACCAGACCTGAAGGGCCTTGTATGGAATTTAGGGGGACTCCCACATCATTTTTTTTTTTTTATTTTGGTTCGGGGTTCCCCTGTGGGGAATTCCCATGCCGTTTTTATCAATGAACTTCTATGTGTATTGTCGGCAATGCAATAGCCGCGGTAGTTTTAAATGTGTTTTTTCCTTCAAAATGTCACTTTGCTGTCAGACTGTTCTAAACACGGGAAACATGCGCCCTTTTACAGGCATACTATAGACACCCCCCAGGTATGAAATTTAAAGGGATATTACACTTTTATTGTTTGACTTTAAGCATTATTAAAATCACTGCTCCTGAAAAAACGGCCGTTTTTAAAACTTTTTTTTGCATTGATTCATGTCCCCTGGGGGAGGACCCGGGTCCCCAAACACTTTTTATGACAATAACTTGCATATTAGCCTTTAAAATTAACACTTTTGATTATTCATGTTCGTGTCCCATAGACTTTAACGGCGTTCGCGTGTTCGAACGAATTTTTTTCCTGTTCGCATGTTCTGGTGCGAACCGAACAGGGGGGTGTTCGGCTCATCCCTAGTGTACATAGAAGTTGCGTTTTTATAATTTTTCTCAGTGTGTGTATATGTGATATGTGTGTGTATGTATGTATGTATATATATATAATATATAATTATGGAGGGAACCCAATACCTGTAAAGAGTTTGAAAATGTTGGTGTTAGTAGTTAACACAGCAAAGAGACGAAAAACGCTTAGCAGGGGGGATGAAACTGAAATTGAGATATATTAACAGAATGAAAACTACACATTAAATATGGAAACATTTCTAAAGAAATAAGGAAAGTGTGCAACTTCATAATTATTTTTGCATGCATGAGCAGTTGGGACACCTAATGAAAGGAAGTCAATACAGTAAACCTTGTCAGTATACAGAAAAGTTTGGTTTGCAGGGTAACATTATAGTTGCGGATTATTTTTTATGTAGTTCTCAGTGTAAAATCCTTTTGCTTGTCCACTGCATAGGAGTAGACTTTCAGATCCTTAACATCCTGCCTCTTCACCTTTTGTGCACCTCATTTGGAAGCTTTTAACATCATCTGCAATGTCTTTATCTGATGCTCCAGCAAAAGGTAGTGATTGCACTAACACAGCAAGTAATGCTTTCGTTCATGTCGGGTTCCTAATCCTTTGTACTAGAACAGCCCATTAGCAAGTTCTTTCAGTACCTCCTTAGAATTAGTTCTTTAAATTTTTACGGACATTATAATCTATTTTCTATTTCTGGTACAGCATAGCAAGTTATAGCAGAATTGTTAACCTCGTGAGAATTTTGCACATTGGAGATACCGCCTAAAAAAATCAGCTTTTTTAGGACTTTTATCCTATGTTCAGCTCCTCTTTTCCAATTGCTTCTTGCCCTGCCACCATTACCAGCTGTCAAAATGAAAACCGAGAACTACTATATTTTACATAGCTCGGCACTGCACCTGAGAGAGGGCTGCTATCAGTCAGACATGAGATATGCATACTTACATTGGTCCAAGCATGACCAATGTAACTATGGAAGAAGAATCATACCTGAACTTTAAGAAACCTTACAAGTAAAAAAAAAAAAAGTTTTTAATAAAATGGATTCCAATTAAACTCCTTAACAAGCCATAGTTAACCCTAATCAGCCATAATTTAAGCTAAATTTACCCTTTGTAAAAAAACTAAAATAATAATAAATGCTCATGATTTTGCTTTTAAAATATGCATTTATTATTATTATAATTTCTTTTTTTTACCATAGAGCCTGCAAAACATTGCACCCACGATCAGCAGATCACTGATGCAATGCCAGGCTCCTGCAGTAACTCCTGACAGCTGTCTGCAAACTGTTACTCAGCAGCAGGAAGTGTTGGTGAAGTACCAGAGATCCCTGGTAGTTCATTGAGAACTACAAGCCATCTGCCACGGAATAGTAGTTCATATATTCACAGATCGATATGAGTGGATGATGCGGCTCTGTGGGTGGAGCCCTGTACAGCCATACAATTTTAAATGCGGAGCTCCACCCAAAAGGGGAAGCTCCACTTTTCTGCCCCCCCCCCAAAAAAAAAGATGCCAAATGTGGCAGCGGAGGGGGGGCTAATGTACTTGTAGCAGCTGTTTTTTCCAATTTTTTCCGAAGGAGCTCTTCCTTTAAATTGTGACACTGGGTGGGAGGAGAGGATTCCCCCGCCCGCTGTCACAGTGGGGGATCAGCGGGGTACAAGGCTACTTCATTAGTAACATGTTACACCTTAAATATGGATGTAACATGTTAATAATGGTGAACTTATCCTTTAACTCCTACCTCCTATTCAGCCCTTAGCTAGTTTATGCATATTTTTTATTGCACTTTTTAACTATTATTATTTACATTTTTAAATGGGGCAAATTATAGAATGCAACGTATACTTTTTATTTAAGTACTTTACCTACTACATTAGTCAAAACAATTTTTTTCTTTTTTTGTCAATTGATTACATAGAAAAAAGCAAAATTAAATGAGAAAGTATTGCATAAACACAAGCCTAGTTTGTCCCTCCAAAAAACAATGTATGCATTACTTATGTAATGACAAAGTTCTTGCAAAATAAACAGGCTCGTGTTGGAAATGTAAGGTTGCTCTGGTCCATAAAATATATAAAAGTATGGGCGCTAAAATGGGTTAAAATAAACTTGTGTGCAGTCCAAACCTGATAAATTACCAACAAGACTGAAGGACAGATGGCTAGAGCTGCCGACACATACATGCGATCAGTTAGCAGGGATTCGCTTTAGTGTAATAACAGTTTCATGATGCGTTTGTGCAACCTTCTGGACCTCACTGTTATACTTTAGTTGGGGCCTAAATGATCAATAGTCACTGTTTCCTTAATACATCACACAAGATTTTGGGGCTTTGAAAGCACTCTGCTTACTTAGTGCATGTGAAGATACCTGTTGCTCTGCAACTCCAGATGTAGTGTGAACCCAATGCTTTGTAATTTACAACTGATAAAGGTTTAGAATTCTATTTTTTTTATTCAGATACAGCTTATACCGCAGTCCATTATATTTTTAATAAGTTAAGTCATTACAGACAGTGGACGATCTTTCTATTTTTGGATGGCTTTGCTCTCATATTGCCAGAATTCACTGGTGGCAACTCTAGGATCTGTTTAGAATTTCCTCAGTGTATGATAGTTTGTTAGGAAGTAAACGCAAATCTGATTGGTTGTTTTAGGTTACACCAATTTTTTTTTTCTGTGCGATAGCCAAAATAACCAAGGATCGCTAATTTTCATAACATGTCTCATTCTGTCACATATGAAAATAATAAGAGCTTTAGTCCTTATTTCAGGACAGTAGGTGGAGACTAGAAAATCGTTCCTATGTTCCGTTAGTCAAATGCACATCCAAAACCACTGGTGTATGGTGCAAACATGGCCATATATTAGAGAGCCATTTATTCCAAACTGCATACAGCTGTTTCAGGCATGTTGGCCATCATCAGTGCAGTCTACAGAAACCATGGCTTTCATGGAGTAGGACTTGGGATATGTGATGGAATAGGACATGTAAATATCTTCTGTTCTATGAAGGCTTCTACTGTGCTACAGACTGATTTGGCTGGAAGGCTTTTTGGTTACTTTGGTCCCTTTTTACCATATCATCTGTTGTATACTGTCTCATTGCTTCCCTAGACCTGCCCCATTGAAAGCATAATTTCCATAAACTGTACTGATGATGGTCAAAAAGCCTGAAAAGCTGTATACAGTTTGGAATTTTTGGCTGTGTTTGCATTATTCACCAGCAGTTCTGAATGTGCATTTGGCTGATGGATATATAAAGGATTGATTTGCATGGCTACACCCACTGTCCTGAAATGTGGAATAATCCTATTATTTTTGGGATATGTGATGGAATGAGACATGTGAGTGCCCTCTCTTCTAATGAGGCTTTATTCTTTAGTCCCTCCCCACCATAATCTGTATGGTTATGATGTCTCATTAAAGCTACAAAATGAATTGTAAAATAAATTAGTCAAGGCTTTTTTGGGAAATGTTTGTGTGCATTTTAATTGCAGAGTCTTCAAAAGATTTCAAAGCATTTTTGTTTTTCCTTCACCTTCCCAATACTTGATAATGTTATTTTCATTGTCTTTACCTATAAACATGCTTTTGGGACTATATGCACCCAACCTGTATATTGACATTGATTAACATATGAAAACAAGTAACCCAGAGTATACCACTTTGTTACCCAATTCGGGTTTGAGTAAATATCACTCCTCCTGAGAATCTCCTTTTTGTGGTATATAAAGATAAATAGATATTTTAGATTTTTTTTTTAATTCTGGATTCTGAGTGTACTTGCATATCTTTGGATTTGTTTGTCAGAACCATGCACACTTAATACAGTCATTGCCACTGCCTAATTTATATTTATTTTTATCATTTCAAATTGTTTAATGATATGTTAATCATTTAAAATTGAAGAGAATGTATAATAGTTTGCATGCATTAGTCTAAGTTCACAAAGCTATTTTTCTCTGGTTCAGATGTAATTTCCTTGATATCACACCTTATCTACCTCAAATTTTATAACTCTGAATTCACTAGTGCTATTATAAAACTGTCAGTGTTAGTTTATTGACCCTTATGAGAAAAGCAATGTAAAATTACATTCACAAAGATTACCACACATTATCACCCCTTAAAATAACACCAGCTTCAGGGTGCTGATAACTGGAAGTTTCAATAGCGGTTTGCAAAGGAGAGCAGGAAAAGGAGCCAACTGAGGTGCTGATAAAAATAAGTCTTGAGATAAAATAACAATTTATGAAGAAAAAGAGGATTCCTTATGAAAAATAAAGATTACACATCTCAGTAATATTTATAATGGAATTTAAACATTTTTATGGTGAAATTATCATGAGATAAAGTATATATTAGTTATACAACTAAGTAGTTGTTATAATAACGAAGTAATGGTTAGAACTCATTCATCTTTAGTAAATCAAGCCTAATGTCTTTATTATTGTTAGGACAAAATATAGCATTTTGAAACCATTTTTTTGTTTAGCCAGGTAAATATGAGATGTTGCATGTCATTTGTAATTTTTGTATTTTTTCATATTCAGCCAGCAGGTGGTGTTCTACTCTTTTTTTTGTTTTTTGTTTTTTTTTTTGTTTTTTTTGTTTAGCAGAGTATCCTTACCTGCTTTGCTGAAAGAAGCCTGTTGTTTACAGAGCTTTAATATCTGAAGCTGCACTTTCCACACACAAATGAATGCACTAGCAGGATATGCAATTAGCGGACCTCCAACTGTTCCCATGAGGTCCAGTCCCATGAGGCATAGCATAGCAAGACCAGAGGCGGAGGCATGCTGCGATCTGTAGTTTTGCAACAGCTGGAGGTCCGCTAATTGCATATACCTGCACTAGAGGAATGACTCTTCACCACTTTCCCTCCCTGTAATTAGAGAAAAGCACACTGGAAAGGAGCTTTTGGTGTGCTCTCTTTAGAAAACCCAGAGTACTCATGGAATTCTTGTGTCACGGATGTAACTTATATTAAAATGTACCTCTGCCCAGACTATAGCCTTTAAAAGTATGGGCATCTTCTTAGCCAAAAAATAAAAGAGCTTTAAAACAAGCCCTCACTGATCTCTCTAGCTGCTTGTACTGTGAAGTCATTCATCCTCAAACATCACAACAGACACCCTGAAGCCTGATTTCTGTCAGTTTAAATCAGCTTACAGCACCTAATGTTTACATTAGAAGGATGGCCAAGCTGCAAAGTTTGTGCCTCCAGTAAAAATAAGGAAAGTGGAGCTGTTATTTCAGTGCCTCTGTTGTAAAGTGTATGTTACCCAAAATATATTTCAGATATGTATCTGTTTACATGCACTTTTTGGTACATACTGCCTGTTATCTTTGTACTTGCTCATTAGCTGCTATACCTTCTTTAGTCTCAGTGCTCTTTTATAACAGCGCTGGGAACACATGCTGTTTAAACACACTCCTGGCTGCTATATGGGCCCGCAGTGTATTTACATCTGTAAAGTGGAAGTGATATTAGCTATGAAGCCACCTGATCACTTCCACAACCACTACAACGTGCCCCCCCCCCCACACACACATATATGGGGTTCCCCTATCCCACCTACAGGGGCCCCACTTCCTGGTCCTGCACTGTTATATCTTGGGAGCGTTGCTTGGGGAAGCAGCTGATGCAACATGGTCTGTGTTCTCAGCAGCTGCAGTGGATTACAGCGGAGACATCTAGGGTCTAATGTTATTTGTTTATTTTTATTTATTATAGGTACTTTATGTTGTACATTCACATCAGTCCCTGCCCTCAAGGAACTTACAATCTAAGAGTCAGTTTAGACAGGGGCCAAATTCCTGAAAAGTTGGGCATCGTGTAAAATCTACAAAAAACAGGAGGCTTGACATGTTGGGTATCTATTACTCAGTGCAACCTTATCTTTTATGTTTTACCCCAGAAAATTAGCAATTTATTGGGTTTATGTGCTGTAAAATTCACTTTACTATATGTTAATGAAAGTTTGCGTTTCTTAAACCTTTGCATTAATATCATGTGGCACTTAAACATTTGAACAGCCACTGTTTTATTATTTGCGTTCAGAATATATACTATGTATAGGGGTCATACGTAATCTTCAGGCCTAAAATGATTTTTAAAACATTTGTGCAAAAAAGGAAAAAAATGGCTCTGGGACTCAAGTAATTAAAGTAACCACACTAAGGACGGAAGCAGATTCATCCAAGTATGGTGAGTTTGCATCTATGCCTTTCACGTGGAAGCTACAAGACACCATGCTTTTACCCCTGCCCCCGCCAGCCCTGAAAACTTTGAGTGATAGCAGCTGGGGCATGTGACATTGACAGAAGCTGCAGATCATCACAAGAAGTCTGCTGTATAGCTACAGAGGTAAGCGAGGGCTTATTTTAAAGTGCCTTCACTGCTTTAATGTGCAAAGTCTGGGCACAGATGCACTTAAAGGCTAAGTTCACATGTGCCCTTTTTCTGAAAAGTAACCTGTGGGGGATTGCTTTTCAGAGTGCCACTAAGCAGCTGCTGTCAGGCATTGGGAAGTAAATTCTTCCATCTGCTCAATGCTTTTGTTTGTGCTAAACGGCAATTTTAATGGGGCTAATTAACTTGATTGACCAAGCGTGACAGGTGGTGCCACCTGTCGACTCCGCATGCTGCATTAACTTTGCTGCCCCACAAAGCATTGTCGCCCTGGTATGTGAACTGCCCCTCCAGTAGGTCTTGGTAGGTGGGTGGTTAAAACTGCAGCTCAGCTGCCTGTTTTACCGCCTCCAGCCAGCCATGTGAAAAGAGCCTAAATGTCACAATATGTTATTGTATTGACACCTGGTATTTTGCTTGGTTAGTGACTATTAACCTTTGTCGTTTTCATCATGTCACCACTGGTAATCTTTGTCAGTACCGTGCTGTCATATCATACTACCATGTTATGTTGCATACCCTTAAATAAAGAATACAAAAAAAAGGCCTAAACATTTATTACCCAAGACAAGACATCTAGTCAGCACATTAACACATACTACAAATACATTTTTAATATATTGCTGTTGGCTAAAATATGTTCCGGAGTAGGCTATAGACATATTAATATATTTTGTATGATTGAGAAAGATACATTTTTGTATAAATAGTAAAAAAAAAAAAAAGAGAGAGATTAAAACTGTAAAGGCAAACCTAAAAATGTGAAATAGACACAAATCCACTATAGTTTCCCTTCAAGCGGTTTGATAGAGGTTCTGACATGTTTTGCATTTCCTACTTTGATTAAAAAGTAAAATGGCCGGAATTTTGTCTGCTTTATGTATAAGTCATCATTGGTATAGTTTTACACTTCCTGTTACTACATTCTTTGTTTTGCTCTTAAATACTGTATATAACGGTCTGAAAAACAAGGTTCCTAAAAAGCAAGCTAGGAATCCCTTTTTTCCTTTACAAGGAAACAGCTCGTTATTAATAGACAAGGAAGTACAGTGTGTTTAATGTAAAAAAAACTTACATTTTCCATTCCGTTAGACAAACCTATGCTCCTTTCAACCTATAGTTGTAAAATCTGCCTGTTTCCACGGGCTGACGCACAGAAAGCAAACCTGATATAAAAGCATTTCTTTGAAGATGGATTTATTTTTTACATATAACCCCCCCCCCCGCTTCCACATCCTTCCAGGGACAAGATTTTAGTTCTTAGCTGTCTGTACACTTAGCTGGGTTGTGATGGGGTCACTGCATTAAGTAAAAAGGATGTTTCTGCTCAGAGATGGATAGTGTGGATGTTCGAAAGCTAGTCATTTTAAATATGTCAACCGCTGTGCAAATTTACAGAGACCAGCTGGAAATACAGGCAACCTGCACTAGGGGATGTGCTCGCAAGCAATGTAGTTCAGCATGTGTCGGAGCGCATTGCTCTCTTTCATCCCCTGGCAGCAGATGGAGGTTCTTCTTGTTGAGAGAATTGATTTTTGTTTTCGATTGTGCAGCTCTGCAGCAACATCAACAGTATTTCAAGCTCAGCTTGTACTGTATTTTTCAAGACCAACTGAGAGAAGCTGAAGTGGTGCTTGATAAATGTATTTAGATTATTTCTATTTGTTTTTTGAAGCAAATGTATTTAAGCTTTCACTTGATGCATTCTGGCTGAACAAACACGATTTTCAAAAATGTCAGTTTGACCATGTCCCTTCCAGTGTTCCTATAAATAGGCCAAGTACACAATTCTTTATCATTTTCCCATGTTTGTGTAGTGTTAAAATATTACTTTTCATTTTAGTGCCTATCCCAAAGGAGCTTACAATTTAATGTCCTTATTAAAGTCTAGCAGATGTACACACTCAGGGCCAATTTAGTTAAAAGCCAGTCTTCTAACAATTTTTTTGGCTTGTTTGAGAAAACCAGAGCACCTGAAGGAAACCCTTACATGTCTAAAGAATATACAAACTCCGTGCAGATGGTGTCTCAAAGGGAATAATACCTGGGGTCCCTATATTCTGTAAGCGAAGATTGTTATTCAGAACCACTGTCGCGAGAGTCAAGTCCAAGATCACAGCGTTGCAAGTCAAGAGCTGCTAACCACTGCCATGATCCCATGATAGCCAGGATGACAGCACTACATGAATACTAACTACTTACTTACCATGTTGCATAGGTTTTCTGCAAATTTGTATTTAATACGCTACATCTATATGCAGTGAAATCCATTTGCCTGTTTTCTTTTTTCCCTCCTTTGTCACAGATTCGCTTACATGTACGTCATATACCAATGTCGATGAAAGCCTTGGGGTCTAGAGAGCAGCTGGGGAAAAGACCTAATTGATTTGGTTTCCAACCTTCTGATCACTGGAACAAGCTTAGTGGCTTGCTGTATTTTATATTATACAAGCCTTTCTTCTTATGATGGCATATTGAAGTGAATGTGACTTTCACCAAACATTTACTGGGGGTGAATTAACCACTGTCTTTTAAAACATATGCACTAGGATGACCCAGCTGCAAAGATTGTTTGTTTGATAAATGTCAGATTCTCTGCTTTATGAATATGCACCTCAGTGTTGACAACTAAAATCGACCTATAAGCATGCATTTATACCTGCGAGTGCACCCAGCCTCTGAATATATGCGAGAACCCCAGTGGGGGTTCCTGCAACTAGCTGCGAGTAGACAGCTACAGCACCGTTGTCTAGTTCTGGGAGGGTGTTCATGGACACCCTCCCAGAACCCTGCCCCCTGAGCGCACCCTGGGGCGTGCTCTGTGACTGCTGTGCCTTTCGGCCATAGCTGATCACAGATCAGGGTAAAGGGCTAATCACAGTGGCCCTTTACTATGTGATCAATCATGTATAATCACAGCTGATCACATGTAAACAGACTTGCTGGTTATCAGCAGTCCTTACCTCAAACGTTGTGTCTGCGTGAGGAAATAAGAGCTGAAAACCAGCAAGGCTGTCGGCACATTGCTTACACTGATAATCACTGATGATCATCAGTGCTCCGATAATGAATGCAGCCTCATTAGTGTACATCACTTTTTTGTTTACTTTGCAAAAAACTAAAACCAGTGGTGATTATAATACCACCAAAAGCAAGCTCTATCTGTCTCAAAAAAATATATAAAAATGTCATATGGGTACAGTGTTGCATGATCGCGCAATTATCATTCAAAGTGCGACAGCACTTAAAGCTGAAAATCGGCCTGAGCAGGAAGGGGGCAAAAGTGCCAGTATTGAAGTGGTAATATTCAAGCTTTAAGATCCGCTTGGTTAACATAAAAAAACAAACAATTGTAAGTCCAACCTATTTCTGAAGAAGCTTAAATCTGTTCCCACCCCACTTCTTAACCCTATTCTATGTACCCTGTAAAAGAAAGATATGTTACCTATTCTGAGAGTGGTCTGGCCACATGATCAGCTGTCAGCGGCAGCTTCAGTGTAATGGAGGGATAGCGGATAACAAATGCCTCATAGAAAGCCTATGGGTGACGTGAGCTCCCAGGCTCTGCAGCTGTTGGTTTCTCCTCTTAACTGAAGCTGGCCGCTGGAGAGATCATGTGACCGGATTGGATTGCTCTCAGAATAGGTAAGTATACACATCTTCCTTTCATAGGATAGATTGAATAGGGTTTAGAAGGGGGTGGAAGCAGGATTAGGCTTAGTTAGGAATAGGCTGGACTTCCACTTAAGGACAGAGCCTCTTTCTGAGATTTGGTGTTTACAAGTTAAAAACATTTTTTTTGCTATAAAATTACTTAGAACCCCAAACATTTTATATACATATATATATATATATATATATATATATATATATATATATAATTTCTATTTATATTTTTCTAACACCCTTTAGAATAAAATGGCCGTTGTTGCAATACTTTGTCACACCGCGTTTGCGCATCGGTCTTACAAGCGCACATTTTTAAATAAAAAATAAGACAACAGTAAAGTCAGCCCAATTTTTTTTCATATTGTGAAAGATAATGTTACGCCGAGTAAATTGATACCCAACAATTCACGCTTCAAAATTGCGCCCGCTCGTGGAATGGCAACAAACTTTTAACTCTTAAAAATCTCTATAGGCGACGTTTAAAAAATTCTACAGGTTGCATGTTTTGAATTACAGAAGAGGTACAGGGCTAGAATTATTGCTCTCACTCTACCGATCGCGGCGATACCCCATCAGTATGGTTTGAACACTGTTTTCATATGTGGGCGCTGCTCACGTATACATTCCCTTCTGCACACGAGCTCGGCGGGACGGGGCGTGTTTAAAAGAATTATTTTTTTCTTTTTTATTTTACCTTTTCTTTTTTATTTTTACACTGTTCTTTAAAAAAAAAATAATTGTGTCACTCTTATTCCTATTACAAGGAATGTAAACATCCCTTGTGTAGCGCACTACCCCCGTAGGAGCTGCTGGGTAGTTCGTTCCTTTTCGCCAGTGTGGTTCTATTACCCCCCTCCCTTGAACTGATGACACAGCAGACAGTCTTAAACAGATAAACGTGAAACTTTATTCTTTCCATTGGTGCATAGCTGAAAAGAATGTGTGATATGTGGAATCTGTATCCTCAGGAAATATGAGCTGCCTTTATAATCTTGGTTGCTGTATTGGTAGTTATAACCTTTTCCCTTGGTCAACCGACAGTGCCCATCTGAAAGACACCTTGGGTCTCAGATTTGTAAGAAGTGTTAGGCCTCACCTGCCCATCTTGACTTCCGCAATCCTCCCTGGTCTGTTCAGGAAAAGTCCGAGATAGCCCGGATCTACCGCATCCTCTTGACAGTCACTTCCTGCTCCTCATGTTCAGGACCATCCCATACGATAATGTCTGATCCATGACTCCTGGAGATTGTTTAAGTATCTTTAATCACCTCATTTCCCCGCATGGCACACTCCTCTCCTCCATGGCACACTCCTCTCCTCCACGGCACACTCCTCTCCCCCTGAGGGGAGAGAACCCAAGGCTGCACTAACTTCTACATGATGACCTCTTCTGCAAATCTTTTCCTATCAGCCAGACTCCCTTGAGCATGTGACCCACAGTTTATATGCGCCTGATAGCCCCTGCCCACTCAAATTAATGATTGGTTCAGGGTAGCCCATATAACTAACTGTATCCTCTTTCCAATTTACCTTCCCTCCAGCACCTCTCACTGGACGAACAAGGCATCACTGTCAACAGAATGCAGGTGGTCACACCCCCAATTCAACTCTCTCATTTCTTCCAACCAAAACAAACCCAACCAGGCTTAAACCAACAGGGTAATGCACTGGAATTTTTACCTAACACTAACCTTTACTAACTAGTTATCACACACCTAAGTAGGTGGGCGCTACACTTGTAATAGAAAAAAAGCATGACAGGACCTCTTAAATAAGAGATCTGGGGTCAAAAAAACCTCCGATCTCATATTTACACTAAAATGCAATAAAAAAAAAGTTGCTTTTAAGAGCTATGGGCGGAAGTGACGTCTTGACGTCGCTTCCGCCCTGCAATGGTATGGAGACGGATGGGGGCCATCTTCCCCTCACTCGTCTCCATACCAAGCCAGGGAGAGGACCCAATCGCCTCCGCCGCTACCGATGGCTCCGGTAAGTGGTGGGAGGGGGGCCTCTCCCGCTGCTGATAAAAGTGATCTTGTGGCAAATCCGGTGCAGAGACCACTTTTATCTGAAGTCTGACCGCTCCCTGAAGAAGAGGATACCGGGGTTATGGTAGCTAGTTGCTGCCATAACAACAATATCCCTCTTCAAAGTGTCAACGTATATAGGCGTGAGCTGGTCCGGAAGTGGTTAACCACTCATCGCCTGCACATAACCTTAAATTGCTCGCCCACAATGTACTCCGGGTTAGAAGCTGCTGTAGGTAAAGCGACATGCCCGTACATCACTGCTTACTACTGGGTTCAGCTGATCAGCTGTGTGCAGTCGCAGCCCAGAGCTATGTGTTGGTAAACAACACAGAGCTCTGTACAGATGGAGCGATTTGTCAGTTTCTCATCCCTACAGAGCAGGCATGAGAAACTGCGAGAGCTAGTGGTAAAAGTAGCACACGTTACACACATTACACATAATATTGTGAAAAATATACCTGCGCTAGAAGCATAAAATAAACAGCAGCTGTGCAATATAAAAATAAGGTGCAGCGCTTAATGAATAAAGTGCAATCTGTGTATTACACAGTGTATGTGGTTGATGAGAAATTATGCAATTAAAAATCACAAATACTAATTAAAGTGCAATATGTGCCATCAATTGTGCATAACATAAAAAAATATAGGTTGAAGATGAGTCTCAAGCATATATAACGGTGTGGTATAAAAAAAGTGCAGTGTCCTGCAAAAAATTCATATAAAACTAAAGTCCATGTGTAAAAGTCCATAGAGAAAAGTGTGTCGAAATGATGATCAAACATCCATCATCAAAAAGCTTAAATGGAGGCTTACCAGAAAGCCGGCGACTCCCTTACTCAGGGAGGTCATACAATGCTTGGCTGGATCTATGATCCACTGAAGGGAAGCCTGGATGTTCTCTCGGGTGTCCTTGGTTACTATACCGGAAGGCTCTCAACTGATCAGGAAGTAGTACCAAAAGACCATCAATAGACCACAATGCTGGAATATATATGGAACAAATAACTCCACATAGCGTGATACTGTATCAACTTCCAATTTAATAAAAAAGTAATGCACTTACATAAGATTAGTAGAATTCAGGCATCTAAGTAAACAGAATCCAAACAAATCAGTTCCCTTGTTAAAAATGGCCAAACAGCGATCGCGCAGTAGCGTTTGTCCGTGACTGTACGCTATGTGGAGTTTTTTTTTCCATATATACTCCAGCATTGTGGTCTATTGATGGTCTTTTGATACTACTTCCTAATATGTTAAGAGCCTTCCGGAATACTAACCAAGGATATACCCGAGAGAACATCCGGGCTTCCCTTCAGTGGATCATCGATCATGTCAAGCGTTGTATGACCTCCCTGAGTAAGGGGGTCGCCAGGCTTTCTGGTAAGCCTCCATTTCACAAAACTCACAAATGACCTACTAACTGCAAAAACCAACGGACACTATTATGTACTCCTACTTCTGGATCTTTCAGCTGCCTTTGACACGGTTGACCATCCCCTCCTCCTCAAAAAACTTTACTCCCTCGGTCTCCGTGACTGTGCTCTTCAGTGGCTCTCATCCTACCTATCCCAACGCACCTTCAGTGTCACTTACAATTCTACTTCCTCCACTCCTCTTCCCTTCTCTGTCGGGGTCCCCAAGGTTCTGTTCTTGGACCTCTTTTATTCTCAATCTACACCTCTTCCCTGGGTCAGCTGATAGCCTCTCATGGCTTTCAATATCATTTCAATGCTGACGACACACATCTATCTCTCCACCCCTCAACTCTCTCCATCAGTCTCCTCACGCATCACTAACTTACTAACCGACATATCTGTATGGATGTCACACCACTTCCTCAACCTCAACTTGGCCAAAACCGAGCTTATAATATTTCTTCCCCCACGTGCCTCTTCCCCTGACTTGTCTGTCAAGAGCAATGGCACAACCATCCACCCCTCCCCACATGTCAGGGTACTAGGTGTTATCCTGGATTCTGAACTCTCCTTTCGGCCCCCCATACAATCGCTTTCCAAAGCTTGCCGCCTCAACCTCCGCAACATCTCTAAACTACGTCCCTTTCTAACCAATGAAACCACAAAGCTCCTGATTCACTCCCTGGTTATCTCTCGCCTCGACTACTGCAACTCCCTCCTCATTGGCTTACCTTTAAATAGACTATCCCCCCTTCAGTCCATCATGAATGCTGCTGCCAGACTCATCCACCTTACAAACCACTCAGTGTCTGCTACCCCTCTCTGCCAATCCCTCCATTGGCTGCCACTCGCCCAACGAATTAAATTCAAAATACTAACAATAAGTTAAAAACCATCCACAACTCTGCCCCCAGCTACATCACTAGCCTAGTCTCAAAATACCAACCTAATCGCCCTCTCCGTTCCTCCCAGGACTTCCTGCTCTCCAGCTCCCTCATCACCTCCTCCCATATCCGCCTCCAGGACTTCTCCCGAGCCTCGCCCATCCTCTGGAATTCCCTACCCCAATCTGTCAGACTGTCTCCAAATTTATTCACTTTTAGGCGATCCCTGAAAACTTTCCTCTTCAGAGAAGCCTATCCTGCCTCCATCTAACAACTGCACTATTTTCTCCATTAGCTCATCCCCCACAGCTATTACCCTTTTGTATAACTTGACCCTCCCTCCTAGATTGTAAGCTCTAACGAGCAGGGCCCCCTGATTCCTCTTGTATTGAATTGTACTTGTACTGTCCTTCCTAATGTTGTAAAGCTCTGCGTAAACTTTTGGCGCTATATAAATCCTGTATAATAATAATAATAATTTCAGCTTTTTGGTGATGGGTGTCACACCGCTGGGTGTTTGATTATCATTTTAACACACTTTTCTCTATGGACTTCTCATATGGACTTTAGTTGTATATGATTTTTTGCAGGAAATGGCACTTCTTTTTTATACCCTGTTTCCCCGAAAATAAGATCTAGCGTGATTGTTGGTGATGGCTGCAATATAAGCCCTACTCCCCAAATAAGCCCTAGGTAAAGTCCTTGTAGGTCTTATTTTCAGGGTAGGGCTTATTTTCAGGGAAACGGTGTAGGGCTTATTTGGGGGCTAGGGCTTATATTGCAGCCATCACGACACTCACGCTAGGTCTTATTTTCGGGGAAACAGGGTACCACGCTATTATATATCCTTGAGACTCATCTTCACCTATATAATTTTTTTTATGTTATGCACGATTGATGGCACTTATTGCACTTAAATTAGTATTTGTGATTTTTAATTGCATAATTTTCTCAACCACATACACTGTGTAAGACACAGATTGCACTTTATTCATTAAGCACTGCACTTTATTTTTATATTTACACATTACACACAGGCACACAACCCCTTGATCGCCCTAGGTGTTAACCCCTTCAATTAGCGGACCTCCAGCTGTTGCACGACTACAAGCCCATGAGGCATAGCAAGACTCTGACAGCCACAAGCATGATACCCAGAGGCAGAGGCATGATGGGACTCGTAGTTTTGCAACACCTGGAGGTCCGCTAATTGCATATCCCTGGTGTATAGTATGATCACTGTATTAATATCAGTGGCAGTTGCTTCCCCCCAATGTCATTGTCAGATTTTCCGCTGCACTATTGCAGTCCCATTATAAGTTGTTGATCACCACCCTTAGTAGAATAAAGAAAAGAATAAAAAATTCCAGTAGATATACCATAGTTTGGAGGTGCTATAACTGTCAGCGCAAACCAATCAACATACACTTATTGGGATTTTTTTTTTTATCAAAAACATGTAGCAAAATACATTTTTAACCAAAATTTTTTTTTCTTTTTTTTTTCTTTTTCTGTTTTTATTGGATATGTTTAACCACTTAAGCCCAGGAAGGATTTGCCCCTAAATGACCAGACCATTTTTTTGCGATACTGCACTGCGTCGTTTAACTGACAATTGCAGGGCCGTGCAACGTTGTACCCAAGCAAAATTGATGTCTTTTTTTTTCCCACAAATAGAGCTTTCTTTTGGTGGTATTTTATCACCTCTGCGTTTTTTATTTTTTGCGCTTTAAATAAAAAAAGTGCGACAATTTTGAAAAAAAAACAATATATTTTACTTTTTGCTATAATGAATATCCCCCCCAAAAAATAAAAAAACAAATTTCTTCCTCAGTTTAGGCCGATATGTATTCTTCTACATATTTTTGGTAAAAAAAATCTCCATGCAACTGCTACCCATCTGCACAATCCTGTACAAAAGCTTTGCAGTGCATACATTTTTGTGTTTGTGACCCCCCCCCACCCTATTTTCCAATGCAGGTAGTCATCTCAGCACATATACCCCAGAGTTGGGATTGCTGAGCAGAGCTGGTTGTGTTACCCAGGCTTGAGACTTGCCTTAACTGTCATCTGATAAAATGTATTGTTGTGTGGGTAGAACACAGACACTAGGCTCACCCTCCCTCACATATTACTCAGCTCAGCTGATGATTATACAATGCACAA
This sequence comes from Lithobates clamitans, assembly GCA_037952925.1. NCBI lineage: Eukaryota > Metazoa > Chordata > Amphibia > Anura > Ranidae > Lithobates > Lithobates clamitans. The sequence continues at coordinate 2,361,639 of JBBGZY010000065.1, forward strand.
AAGTGTAGACAAAGTTTCTTACTAAAGGGTTGTATTTTATTACTGGAAATCTGGTTTACCAGGGGCTTCCCTTATGTTGATCTATTAAAATTTAAAGGTTTTATTTTTTATTTTTTGCTAGATTTACCTTTAGATCATGGTTTAGTAAACGTTCCTGTACTCCAGTAAATACATTTTAGCCTTTTTTCTTTTTTTTTTCTTGTTCTTTGCTTGCCATCTGTTACCTTACTAGTGACTCATGGCAGAGCATAACAACACAAAAATACTGTTTCCTGTAGCAGTACATATGGTAAAAGGACACACAAACTCTCATTCCATCTTTACCTTTAATTCTGCTTTTCCCTCATTTCTTTCCAGTTTCTGTTTTTGATTTTCATGAAAAAACTTGTCAATTGTCTTCAATGTGTCTGTGTGTCTGTTACCCAATAGGATCATCTTAGTACACGTTACATAAAAAGAGAGAAGAAGTGGTCTGTCATTGCTGAATTCTCATTCTAAAAGTCCTAGTTGTATGGCTGGCATGCTGATGCCCTGCCTTTAGTACTGGGTCAATGACCTGAAACAAATCTAGAGATTATGAATCCAGATGATTCCATGACTTGCTGCATGCCTTTTGTGGGTCTGTGACTCAGAAGTACTGAAATCTTACATAGCCAGGAAATTAGCATTACCTGGAGGTACATAATGACAGCTGTAATTTTTTTCCCATGACAGGTGCGTTTTAAGGCGACCCATTCCATTTAATATATGAACACAAGCGCTTCTTTAAGAAAGGCTTGTAAAAAGAAATCAGGCATTTCAGCATACAGCAGATGCAACATTTGGTTTATTTAGGGTGTCTGTTTATTTTTAGCGTAGATTTTTTTTTTTTTAATCTAGCATTATTTTCTATACTAGCTGACTTTTAAATATTAATGGATTTGATGTTCTTTTTCATTCTTTGAGCCATTTAAGTTTTGTACCTTTCAACCACATTGGAGGAACACCCAGGAATCCATGTTGTGTAAAGCTGTATTATTTACCTGTCGCATAAGAACAAAGGTGACGTTATTCGAAAATTACTCTACGTTGACCTGATTATATCTCCCCTATATAATGTGCATTTATACAATATGCAGTTTGCATGCTTGATGATATCACTTTTCGTGTTTTTATCCTTTTTTTTTTTGTCTCCGTTTTTAACAAACAAAGCAAATGGTAAGGCAATTTTAGAGTATGGGTTTAATGGATTACTGCTCCTTTCCTTTTAGCAAACTCTGAGCTTGCGTTATTACAGAATTTATGAAACAGTGAACTTTAATTATAGTCACAGCTTTATTTGCCATACAATACACCATCAGAGCTGAGCTGTATCACTGTTTGCTTTAAACTAATAAAAGTAAAAGCACATGACCCATTATTTATAAGAACACAGGGCACCACAGTATGTGCCTTCTGGTGCACTGCAGTGCATTGTGTGTTGTACATTTCGGTACAGTGTGTGAGCATTGAGCACTGCTGGTTGTGGTATTACTGAAGAATCTGTATAGAAATGCAGTTGAAGTTATCTGCAAATCTCAGCTTTTCCTGAGCCCTGCCTCCTGAGATTCTTCATTGGCTCTTTAATATAATGGTTGGCAATGCCAACTAGTTGGGATTAATTTCTTCCTTTTTTTTTTTTTTTAAGCATTGTATACTTAGTTTAAATCACCCAGGTTTGCGTCAGGTTTACTTTTAGGAATATGGCATATCAAATCTCCTGTTTTTTGACACCCTTAACTCTAATCAGAAATGTACCTTACAATGCATCAATAAAACCCCAATGTAAAAGATGACGTAAAGATGACACATTCATATGGTCTATACAGGGAGTATTTTACCTACACCATATATTAAAAGATGGACAGCTTAAAACCTTTGAACTACTCAAAGAAGAATTTACAATACAGAACCAGATGTTTTTCAGATTTTTGCAAATCCGTCATGCAATACAATCGCAATTTCCTGACTCCTGCTCAGGCCCTACACCTAATGTTCTTATAGCTATAATCAAGAGCACAGACTCTCATAAATTGATCTCAGCATTTTATAACTTGCTTTTAACCCCTGTAGCTACCAAAATAGCATATGATCTCAAAACCAAGATGGGAGAGAGAGGTGGGACCAATGGAGGATGAGGAGTGGGGGGAGATTTTGGAGTCCTGTAAAACTGTGTCTCCTAAACTATCAGATCGACTGATGCAGCTTTACATTCTCCACAGGGCATATCTTACACCCCTCAGAGTGGCAAGATATAAGCGTACACAAACCACCACATATCAGATGTGCGGAAGAGAGACAGGCACTTTTTTTCATTTACTATGGGCATGCCCTGAGATAAAAGGCCTGTGGGAACAAATTGTAACATTTCTACAAGACACACTGGGCTCACCTCTAGCTTTAGACCCTAAACAATGCCTTTTGGGTATAGTTCCTGACACAACTGACAAATACACCAAAGCTTTTTTGCATGAAACCTTATTTGCAGTAAGAAAGGTTATAGCCAAAAAATGGATGAGGCAGGAGGCTCCTAAAGTAGTGGACTGGAAAGTGGAGATAAACAATACATTACCGTACAAGAAATGTATATATGTTAATAGAGGATGCCCAGCAAAGTACAATAAGATATGGGATAGATGGCTGCAAGAATCTTCTACATGTGTCTAATATAATCACACAGGTATGAAGCGATTTAATGGACATAGGAATGGTTGTGCAGGTTACATAAACCAATTATATATACCCGGAATATCATTGCAAGTCAGGTATGTCTGTATTCAATAACATTTTTATTCAAGATATAATTGTTGCATTGTTACAATGTCAAAATGCAAACTTATTCATGTTATGTATGCACCAGTTACTCAATAAAACTTTGTTTGATTAAAAAAAAAAAAAAAAGATGACGTAAAGTATCCGACTTGTAGGGTGTCATATTAAATACTGATCAAAGAGACTAAGATATGTGGGATTCGGAGAGTCTTAAGCAATATATCGGAGATTCCATGATCCCAAGAAGGTTGCGCATCAAGAAATTTCCTTTTGCATCCTATTCAGAGGAATTTATGGTGGAGTGGAATGGTATTTTATCAAGTTGTTCCCTGGATTTGATGCGGCTTATAGTTTCACAGGAGGAGAAACTGCTCAGTTCCATCAATGAGGAAATTGAATCCATCCGTGAGTCATTGAAAATTTATCACACTACAGAATTATATGATACACTTAATGTTAATCTGACTAACTATTGATACATTTGAGCAGAGTCTCATGAACAGTAAGAGACTTGCAAGATTATCAAAATGGATCAGTTTATATACACAATCGATCGTATAGACCGCAGTCAATCCTGAAAAATAGGAGACTATCTAGACGCCACACACAAAGACATGTTAGTTTTAGTTCCCCAGAGCAGTCAGATTCTCAGTTGGAGGTCTCTGATGGTATAAGTGAAGGATTTTCAAATGTTTCTCGGAGCAGCACCTCGTCTTTATTTTCCAAAGAGTTGGGTCGGTCTGACAAATTGTCTTCAGAAAACAATCCCTCAACATCAAAAGTCAACAAAGGGAAAAAAACAAAAGAAAAACGAGACGAGAATGACGGGGCCACAACAAGATCGCATCATCATCGACAGACGAGGAGTACAAAGTAACTACACAGGTGACAGCTAATTTGGACTCTGTTCTGTATCTCTTCTTTCCAAGGTGCTTTTCTTTTCTCCTATGTTGCATTTTGATTCTTTTGGAACTTTGCTTAATGTGATTTGCCTCATTCGTAACATAGTACTAAAGAACATTTCAAAGCTGAGTCTGCAAGAGCAGTTTCTCCGCCTGTGGCTCTCCACAGTGATATGTCTGTTAATGACAATTTCACGTTCCAGGACCTAGTGATTAGGTCTATTCCTTGGAGCCTACAGTTGGAGACATCGGGTGGTTTACATGGTATCACAACGCATGAAATTTGTGAGGGTACCAAGTATTTTTACCTGGCTCAAACAAAGTACAGCAATAGAGATGTTCCAGACTTTGGTTGAACAGGATCTAGTTACTCTTGGAGCCAAGATAAAAAAATTGCCATATTTTTCTAATGATAACCTTTCAACGGTAAAGACAGCTGCCATTACAACGCTAAAATCGCATAAGAAGGTAGTAGTTATCAGACAAATTGATAAGAGTGGGGCGGGGGGCTGTTGTTATTTTAAATTCAGATGATTATAAATTTGAAGCTGTACGACAACTTAACGATGCATCTACATATCGCATCTTGCCAAAAAATCCCACAAACTATTTTGCACGTCAGCTCTCCCATCTTCTGGATTTTGGTCGGAAAATAGCGGTTTTGACAACCAAGATAGTGGAATACTTCTTTGTTAAGGAGCCAGTGATCCCAGTCTTTCATCATTTGCCTAAACTGCACAAAACACCTGTTCAGGGGAGACCTATAGTTGCAGGTATAGGCTCTCTTTAGGCTGGGTTACTGAGTTGATCAATTCTTACAGCCCCTGGTTGAGAGGTTACCTGGTTACATCAAAGACACCGCAGCTGTCTTGAACAATTTACAAAATATCCGATGGCTTGATAACTACAGCTGGATGTCCTTAGTCGTAATAACGCTATACTCCTGTATCCCACATGAATTGGCACTAGAAGCACTGAGATTCCATCTAGGATGTTACAGTTCTTACAATTCGGAACGCAAAGAGTTCATTGTCCTCACTGTAGATTTTTTATTAAAACACAATTTTTTTGTTTTTGATAACCTTTTCTATCTACAGTGCAAAGGTGCTTTGATGGGAGCTAAATTTTTCCCCTCGCTGGCCAATTTTATATATGGACTGGTGGGAGGAAAAATACCTGTTTTCATCAGCTAACCCTTTTATGGCCCATATCAAGTGGTATGGTCGCTACATTGATGACCTGCTCTTGATATGGGAAGGTACCAGTGAAAAAGTTGCATCTTTTGTCAGTTTTGTTAATTCTAATCATTTGAATTTGGAATTCAGTCATGAGTTCCAATGCAATATTATGAATTTTTTGGATATTAGTTTGCAAGGTTGTAACTCTTCAGGTGATATAAGTACCAGAACTTAGCGCAAGACATGTGCAGGCAACTCACTACTGCTAGCTTCCAACTATCACCCCTTGCACACTACACGGGCAGTGCAAGTGGGAGAATTTATTAGGACTAAACGCAACTGTTCAACTGTGGAACATTTTACAGATGAATGCAGCGTGGTATCCTCTCGGTTGCATGCACGTGTATATAATAAACAGGATATAGTTAGAGCCATAGTTGTTATAGCCAATAATAGAGACAGGGGAACGCTTTTAAACAAATCTTTTTCAAAAAAATCTAAAAAAAACTTAAAAATCACCCCATTAATTTTGTCACTATGTACTCACGTGAATTTAATAAGATTACCAGCATTATACGTAAACATCTTCCTATCTTATCCACAAAGACCTTAGCTCTATTTTGGAAGCAGGGTGTAGGTTTTCCAGCAGAAAAGCCAGCACACTGTGAGATGTTTTTTTCTCCAAGCATGTTCCAATCAGAGGCTTATACAAAAACATGGTTACACACCACAAGCTCTTATGCCTGTGGTGTTACTACCACTAGGTTTTGCATCAAATATTCTAAAAAATCTGATGTGGTACACTCATTTTCCACTGGTAAGAGCCTTAAATTACCAGATTATAATAATTGTGGAAATGCCAATGTGGTATATGTGGTGGAATGTGTATCATGCCATCTACAATATGTGGGGTGCACCACAAGCGCTCTAAGAACTAGAATAAGCAAACACTACTATGGAGCATCTTATGCGTCAGATAAAGGTTTATCAAATGTGTCAAAACATTTTAACCACTTCAGCCCCGGAAGAATTTTCCCCCTTCCTGACCACTTTTTGCGATATGGCACTGCGTAGACTTAACTGACAATTGCGCAGTCGTGCGACATTGCACCCAAACAAAATTGATGTCCTTTTTTCCCCACAAATAGAGTTTTCTTTTGGTGGTATTTGATCACCTCTGCTGTTTTTATTTTTTGCGCTATAAACAAAAAAAGAGAGACCATTTTGAAACAAAAGCAATATTTTTTACTTTTTGCTATAATAAATATCCCCAAAAAATATACTTAAAAAAAATTTCTTTCTCAGTTTAGGTCGATATATATTCTTCTACATATTTTTGGTAAAAAAAATCGCAATAAACGTATATTGATTGGTTTGTGCAAAAGTTATAGCAAAAAAATAGGGGATAGATTTATGGAATTTTTATTATTATTTTTTATTAGTAATGGCGGCGATCTGCGATTTTTATCGTGATTGCGGCGGACTCATCGGACACTTTTGATACTATTTTGGGATTAGTGACATTTATACAGCGATCAGTGCTATAAAAATGCACTGATTACTGTGTACATGACACTGGCAGGGAAGGGGTTAAACACTAGGGGGCGATCAAGGGGTTAAGTGTGTCCTAGGGAGTAATTCTAACTCTAGGGGGGATTGTCTCACTAGAACATCATTGCTCCCGATGACAGTGAGCAGTAGATCTCTGTCATGTTGCTAGGCAGAACAGGGAAATTCCTTGTTTACATAGGCATCTTCCCTTTCTGCCACTCCGTGTCACGTTTGCGGGCCCCCGGCAGACATAGAGTCCGCAAGACCCGCAGACACGCTCACGTCAGAGTGAGCTGCGTCTTAAAGGGGAAGTACAGGTACGCCCATTTGCCAAGCCGTGCCATTGTGCTAACATACATCGTCGTGCGCTGGACGGCAAGCAGTTAAATATCAACATTCAGGCAATATATCATATTTTACATTTTATAGATTACAAAAAGTCAAAAATCCACCTCGGGGCGGTCACACACACCAGAAACTCCTCAAACGTGAAGTGGATCTTTGGCCTTCATACCGGATTACCACTTGGTATGAACAATAGAGTTGACGTTGACTTATTCCTCTGTTAGACTGTTTCATGTAAGGACTACTCTTGCGGATTTTCCATCAATTTTTTCTCAATGAAGGAATAATTCTTTTTCTTTATTATTTAATTGCCTTTGCATTTGTTTGCTACAAATAACATTGTGTCACTGTTTTTAGATTTCATTGTAATCGTTTTTATACAGTATATGCTTTTTTTTGTTCTGTTTTTAGATAAGGATGTATATTGCACTGTGTAGGGATCATACACACACAGAGATTGTTACCTATTTACATTGATTGAAGATAACATCTGATTGGTAGAGATAAACTTCCCTGTGTGTGTGTGTGTGTGTGTGTGTGTGTGTGTATGTGTGTATGTATGTATATATATATATATATATATATATATATATATATATATATACTATGTGTGTCACTTTAGAATGTGCTGTGAACAAAACATTTTTATCATGGTCATACGACAGCAATAAAATTGAATTTCCAGTGGCTCTTCTATGTACTTTTGTGGTTCATTTCTGGATGTGGGAGGGACATCTTGAGCCAGAGCACCTGGACTAGGTGTGCCACCGTCCATCTCATCATTTGGCTTTTCTGCTCAGAGCGGTGTGATTTTGTGTTGCATTCATATAAAATACACAATTACTTTAATTCTATCAAAAATTAGGAGAAAAAATTAGGAAAAAGCAAACAAAAACATTAAAGAGTGATGTAAATGAATTCCATTGCCGAAGATTAAAGACTGATATTTTTATACATTTTTTTTTATTGCTAGACTTTTTTTTTCTTGCAGGGTTAATGAGAATAGGCTCTTAATTGCATTGCAATCTTTGTGATACAGCTTACTACTTGACTAAATGCGTATATATAGAAATGTATTATGTTGCTGGATTAATATTCAACAGCAGAACTAATAATGATGAACGTTTACTGCATAATGTCATCTTAGGACACTGAAGTTTGCTTCATTTGTCTGATTGTGAAATGCCAAACCCTACCAGCTGTATTTTACAGTCGGGGTCCATAGTTCTGTATTCCAGAGGTTTGCTTTATAGAAAATGTACTTAAAAATAGTCAGTGTGTAGGGATTTTGTTCATGTTAGAGTGCATTATCTGATGCTTGATTTTATTTGTCTTCAGTATCTCATGCCCTTTTATCTCTAATCTGCCTAGCTCCTCCTAGTGTCACCATAAATGTTCAATGTTCACAGACCGTGTGGGGAATCCATAGGATTATACAAATATTATTTTGACATCCAGTGGATGCAATAAGAGGATTTGTAGGGATTTAGCAATATTATGTTTGTGGATTGCCATTAGGGTCTTACTTTTACTAGTAAACCTTGGCCTCACTTATTTCTTCTTTAGCAGTAAATGTCTGATACTTTTTGAAGTGTAATGGCTTTACGTACATTAAATGAGTAAACTATCTGAAAGTATATATATTTTAGGTGACACAAATGTGGCGGAGGTCTCGCAAGATGCCCTGCCATAATCCTAAAGTATAACTAAAGGCAAAACTTTTTAGTTTTGGGTAGAGTGCATGATGATAAGAACACTTGTCAGTTTTTTTTTTTTGTTTTTTTTTTAAATAACAATTTTTATTAAACATATATGTAGGTAGGTACAAAAGACAATGAAGCTGGAATATACTAGTTACAACTGGCCAGCAACCAGGCTGGCGAGTATTAAGCATTAGGGGATAATCATCCAAATATAGTGGAATCGTAGCAAATTCCAGATAACATTGAATAGTCAACAGGCATGTCTCAGCTTTGACCTGAACATAATCTAAAGAGAAAAAGAGGGAAAGAGAGCAGAAGAGGAAAGAAGAAAAAAGGAATAGGGTGGGAAGGGGGGGGGAGGGGGAGGCTCTACCATCGGCTCAAGGCGGGTCCTCACGTCTATGCCATTCTTTCCAGACCTTATCATGTGCCTTAATCTATCTTGTAATCTAGCTGTCATTTTTTCCATCAGCTTTATGTCTTTTATTCTGGTGTATAGATCTGTTTTAGTGGGTGGGTCCCATCTTTTCCAGTGCAGGGCAATAAGGCATCTCGCAGCCGTAAGGACATGTCGAAGCAGTTTCCTGAAGTGTCGGGGTATCTGTAATCCAGACGCTCCAAGAAGAAATGATTTTGGGGTTCTGGGTACCTGCATGCCTAACAGGCGATTCAATAATAGTTGCGTCTCGGTCCAAAAAGGGACTGTTTTAGGACATGTCCAGTAAATGTGGTACAAGGTCCCTCTATCTCTCTGACACCGCCAGCATCTATCAGAGCTAGAAGGGTAAATAGCGAGGAGAACATCCGGCGTCAGATACCAAAAAAAAGAATTTTATAAGCGTTCTCCTTATAGAGTGTACAAAGGGAACTCTTAGCTGCCTGAGACCAAATCGTCCGCCATGTAGTTTCTGGGATTTCCTCACCGAATGCCCTCTCCCAGCGGAGCATATATGCATGCTTACCCTGGGTTGTGAAGCAGTGAGAGTTTAGTACCCGGTAAATGTCTGAGATTAACCCTAGTCTTGCCGAACTTTCCAACATCAAGCACTCAAATGGAGTTGGAGCCGAGAATTGTAAGTTTGGGGCAAGTGATTGGGCGTAATGTCTAATCTGCAGGTACCCATAGAATACATGTCGGGGTAAGTCAAATTTTTTTTGAAGATCTGTGAATGAGAGCAGTCTACGTGTACAAAGATGCACCAAATGACCAAAATGGAATAAATTCCTCATTGCCCACGGGAAAGACATCTGGTGTGTAAGGCCTGCAGGCAATCTGGGATTATAGAGGAAAGACGCGAGGAGTGACCTCTCTGAGCATAGCTTATGTACTCGGGATAATTTACGCCAGAGTGATCTAAGGTTGGAGCATGGGACCCAGAAGCCGGGCTGAATCTACCTCCACCATTGCATTCCAGAGCATGCTATTTGGATGGACGGGTGCCATCCATATTTTTTTAATTTCTGTCCATCTGTTGTAAGAATGCTGGGGAAACCAGGAGGCCAGGGTCCGTAGTTGAGTAGCTTGGTAGTATTTATTTAGGTCAGGAAATGACAACCCACCCTCCGAGCGCGCCGCAGTTAAGACCGAGTGTGATATTCTATGCCTCCTATAATTCCAAAAAAAACGTATTAAATCTGCCTGAAGTTTCCGCAAATCCACATGTGGTACTGGGATGGGAAGTGTTTGGAAAAGATAAAGAAACTTGGGTAGGATGGTCATTTTAACAGAGGCCACCCTCCCCAAGAGGGAGATATGGTGGGCCTTCCATTTTTGCAGGAGATCCCTTATGGATCTGAAAAGGGGGGGGGGGGGGTAGTTGGTTCGATTTAAGGTAGAGTAAGAGGGGGTAATCTGTACTCCTAAATATTTCAGGGATGTTGTCTTCCAGTGATATGGAAAGCATTGCTGTAGATGCTGGGTCTCCGATGTTGGGATGTTGATAGGTAACGCTTCAGATTTAGCTGCATTTATTTTATAGCCCGAGAGAGATCGATAAAGGTCGAGTTCAGCATTCAAATTGGGGAGTGAAACCCTAGGCTGGGTTAGGGTGAGTAAAATGTCATCTGCGAACAGTGCTAACTTAAATTCCCTTCCCCGAACCGGGATCCCATGTATGTTTGGATTTCTTCGAATGGACGCCAGAGACTCGACACAAAGCGCAAACAATAGCGGTGAGAGCGGACACCCCTGGCGGGTCCCATTCGCAAAGGGGGTCTTGACCTGAGATGTGGGATTAGTGTACAGGTGTCTAATGGCTTGTAAAAAAGGGCCCCGAAATCCCATGCAGTTCAACGTGGCGAACAGGAAAGGCCAACCAAGGCGGTCGAAAGCCTTTTCTGCATCCAATCCGAGAGCTAACGCTTCCAGCTTGTCCCTGTTCACCACGTCTATGAGGTCAATAATCCGTCTTGTGTTATCCCCCGCTTGACGCAGGGGGACAAAGCCCACCTCATCCTTGTGTATTAAAGAGGGGAGTATCAGGTTCAATCACATCGAGAGGAGCTTAGTAAAAATTTTCAGGTCAGAGTTTAGAAGTGCGATTGGCCTATAACTGGCACATAATGAAGGATCTTTGTCAGGTTTGGGGATTAACGTGAGGAATGACCTCTTCATGTCCGAGGGAATAGTAGTTTGCTGAAAGAAGGCGTTAAACAACTTACACATATGGGGTAGGAGAATCGGGAGAAATGTCTTGTAATACTCATAAGGGAGGCCATCTGGTCCGGGAGATTTATGTGAAGGCAAGATTATAATGGTGGCTGTCAATTCTTCTACTGTGATAGGGGCATTGAGGGAAAGTAGGTCCGACACCTGGAGTTTGGGAAGTCCGCTTTCCTCCAGATAATGTTGCATATGAGCAGTCAAATAGGAGGAGGAAGAGGGTCCTGAGGGATCTCAGGGTCATTATATAGGGTTGTATAAAATTCCCCGAAGGCCCGAGCTATATCTTGAGGATGCGATAAGAGTGCTCCCCTCCTATCTTTAATTTGGTGGGGGGTGGACATGTGGAAACGTTCCGACAGTTTGTGCGCCAGAAGGGAATGGGCTTTGTTGCCTTTATCCTAATAAGTTTGTTTTAACCGAAGGAGTGCCTTCTCTACATTGCCTATTGCTAGGGCTCGGAGGGTGGTTTGTAGACAGACAACTTTTTTAAGAAGATGCATGGATGGCGAAGTTTGTAATTGGAGTTCTAGGGCTCTGAGATCTCTCTCAACTTGGAGTTTAGACGCTATCGCATTTTTCTTCATGGCCGAGGAGATCGCAATACATCGCCCCCTGAGGACTGCCTTGTGGGCCTCCCAGAGAGTGGAGAGGGAGATATCAGGGGTGTCATTTTCTAGAAAGTAATTCTGCAATGTTGATTCTAGTTCCGATTTAGATGGGATATGTTGGAGGAGGAAATTATTTAATTGCCAGTTACATGGTTTACGGGTGGGGGTACCTATTTCTAAGGACACAATGAAAGGAGCATGATCAGACCAAGAAATAGGATCTGAGCATTCTTTGTGGCGCGTAGGGTGGCATTGTTGACAAAAAATAGTCTATTCGGGAGTGCATACGGTGAGGGGCGGAGAAAAATGTGTATTGTCTATCCCCCGGGTGTAAAGCCCACCATGCATCAAATAGGGCATGGCGTCTGGTTATTTGACGAAATAGTTTTGAGTCTCGAGCGGCGCGGGTCTGTGGAGCTGTGGGGTTAAGCACGTGGTGATCTAGACCTACCGAGTGGGACTAATTAAAGTCCCCACCAATTATCAGATAGTCATTGGGGGATCTAAACAGACGTGCAAACACTTTAGAGAGGAGATGTATCTGATGAGTATTGGGGGCATAGAGGGTACAGATAGTGACCGCCTGCGTTTGCCACTGGCCTCGCAAAATTATGTAGGGTCCACAAAAGACTCAGAACATTTAAATGGGGAACCATGTTTGAATAGAATAGCCACTCCTGCTCGCTTGCTGGGGCTAAATGCCTGGTAAACTTGGGGATATTGTCTGGATGCAAAGGTGAAGGCGTCTCCCTTATTAAAATGCATTTCCTGTAGTAGGACTACATCCGCCCCAGAATGCCTGAGCTCTCTCAACGCGAGATGTCTTTTTCTGTTTGAGTTCAAACCGTGAACATTTAGTGACATAAACTTAGCCATGGTCATTGGTGTATGTGCGCTCAGGATTACTTAGCTTGTCCAGCCGCGAGACCGCTACCATGTCCAGGGAAGGAGGGGACCCATAGATGAAACACGTCCGGGAGACCGTCCCGAACCCATGGTGAGCCAGGAAGAAAGAGGGGGTGGGGAGGAAAGGGATGAAAAGAGAGAGAGAAGGAAGGAAAAAGAGATTGGTTAGTGACACATCAATTAAAATTAAACATTGCAAATTAGTCCCAAGCAGTACATACTGCCCGGGATTTATTAAGTAAGTTCCCCCGGTCAAAGCCCACAACAAGGACCCAGGCCGGGGGGACATAGAGAACCGCTTAAGACATATACAACGGTGCTTGAAATACCTAAGCAAGGTAACAGGGGGGAACTTTAGTAGGGTAAACCTATAGGGGGACTAGTGATCAGAAAAAACTACCACTGTCAAGTCTCCAATAGGGGATGCCCAATGATCAAAACAAGTTAACAGGTGGGGGGCCTAGGGGGAGTGCAAATAAGGTTGATGAGTAGGGCAGGAGAAACTATTATGACAGTCAGCCTTTCTTAGGTTTAGTAGATCCTCGGGGAGAGTCCCGGTCCCTGGAACGTTTAGTTGGGGGGATCTTCTGCAAGACCAATGGAGGTGGTGTTGGCGAATCCACTAAGTCCCATTCTGGTAGACGAGGAACGGGGATCTCCATGGTGTCACAGAAGTTGTCCAGGTCCTCAGGGAAGCGCAGCACTGCTGATTTTCCCTGCCGGCGAGCTGTTAGGCTAAAAGGGAAACCCCAGCGGTAGATTAGATTGTTCTCTTGCAGTAAAATGAGTAGAGGTTGGAGGAGTCTTCGTTTCTGCAGGGTGATCCAAGATAGGTCTAGGTACAGCTGGATTTGTGCGTTTTCAAAGACCACCTTCTTGGTGATGCGAGCTTTTCGCATGATGTCTTCCTTTAAAGGGAAGGAATGGACTCTGCATATAACATCGCGGGGTCTGGAGGCAGGCCCCTTATGGCGCAAGGCTCGGTGTGCATGGTCCATTTCTATAGGCTTATTTGGGGGGTCCCCCAGAAGGTTGTTGAATAAGGATTGTAGGGTTTCGTGCAGGTCTTCGGGACCCTCTGATTCAGGTAGGCCCCTGACTCGGATGTTGTTTCTGCGTCCCCTATTGTCCAAATCTTCAATATGGCGCTGCATATTCCGGAGCATTAGGTGGTGGTCAGCCCCCTGCAATTGGGTGCGATGTACGGCCAGTTTTGTCTCTTGAATTTCTTCCTCCGCCATCTCCACCCTCTCAGAAAGATGTTTAAGGTTGGCGTGGATCACTTGAATTTCCGCCCAACAAGCGGATTTGACTTCCTCAATAAGGAGTTTAAAATCCTCCTTGGTAGGGATGGCTCGGAGACATTCTTGCCACGAGGACGTCTGCTGAGAACGTGGATCATCCCCCATGCGATACTGTGGATAATGCGGTGGGGAGGGTTCTCTCTGAAGGACGGGGGGGCGCGGGTCTCCGTGGCTCCCAGGGCTGCATTTTGGGGTCCTGCGAGTCACCCCACAGAGGCATCTGTGTAGGAGAGGGAGGGCCGTTTGCCAAAACATCCATAGGGATCAGGTTCTGGGAGATGGCCACCTGAGCGTATGACATTGCCTGGCCTGTCCCCTGTTCTGTGGATCTGGGGATACTGTGGCGAGCTTGTCGCTGCGGTTAAGGAGAATCAGGGGGGAGACAGTGCACCTGCTGGGGGGTGCATCCTCCATGCTGCACTTCTGACATGAGTCCTGGACCAAAGACAACCCTCCGGGTCCAGTAGTGGGGGGAAGTCACCGGATTGTAATGAGGGGGTAGGTGATACAGTTCCTCCCAAGGATAAGACCGGGTCTGTGGCCGTGCGCAGCAACTGCGGGAAGGCCTCAGAGCACTGCGTGTATGTGGCTGCAGTGAGGCCTGGCGTTGTGTCTCGGGGTTCATTCTGGAGCTTCCCCTGCGATGTGTGGGGCAGAGGCAGACTCACCGCTCGGGATTCCTGGCATTGCGGCCCCCCCGTCTCCTGATCCGGAGCCGATGCTCTCTGAGGGGGTGATGGCGATGTAGAGCTCGGCTGTAGCGACGGCCTCGTGGAGGAGGCGGATGTCGCCGGCGCCATCTTGTCCTGTCCGTCATCGGACATAGAGGGTAGTTTAAAGTACCCACGAAGGGTCGTAGATGAGCCGGAAGGTGGTTGGGATGATCCCCTAGGTTTAGAGGGTCGTGTTCTCCTGCTTCCACGGATATACGGTTGCTAGAAATCCCCTTAAAAGGCCTTTAAGCTGTGGGCTGGTAGAGAGCTAAGAGCTCAGGCTTCCATACAGGGCAGCTTCTGGTCACGCCCCCTTACTTGTCAGTTTTTATTGCTGTCTGTGCACAATGTCCTGTACCTCTGAATGGCCAGCCAAAGGATGACATTGGCAATACAAGCAGAGGTCAGCTTCTGTACTTTGTGTGGTCAGTTTAGAACAAGGTGACTGACATGATCAAGAAAAGTGACTGACATGATCAAGCAGCTACTTCAGATGGAAGAAGTGCATGAATATGACAGACTATGATTTATAAAGTACACATATGGTAACACACACATAGAGAAAATTTATTTATGGTAACATACACTTTAACAGCACTGAAGAAAAATATAAAGTATCCTCTCATGTCTCAGCTCTTCAGCTGACTATATCCGTACATGGTGTGCGAGCTGAACAAAAGAAAACCAACATATTCTTCCACCCATGTTAACAATGCGAACAAACAAAACTCTCACTACTGGCTGTCAGAATACCCAAACAATGCTTGCAGCTGATTTGGATGTAGGTACTGTTTGGCTGACAATTTTCCACAGAGCAATAGAAAAATTGACTTTTGTCGATCTAGGATTGCTGACAGGGCCAACCATGGAGCGAGCCAACATTTGATACATGTATGGCCAGTTTTAGCATGTTGAGTATAGTAACATTTAGCCTAGTTTCTTTTTCATTTAACTTAACATATAGTACATTCTAAAGACTCCCAGAGTAAATGTAGCAGTAGAGGAAAAAATATAGCAAATAAAGAGAAATGCTGTGTTTCTTCTACATGAAATGTAAAGTGAACACACACTGTGTAAGTAAGTAGGTAGAGCAGTTAAGCTTAACAATTCCTAGGCCCCCCAGAGTTTTAACCTAGGTTAATCAGATACAGAGGAATACCAACAAGAGTAGAAAATGTACCAGCTATTTTATGTATAAGGTGTACGATTAGCTCTGAGCCCATTTCAAGAATAGCTTCACATTTTTTCTCATTTCAGCCATGGGAATATTCTCAAGATTAAATTCAAATCTATCCTTAGATTATGCATAGAAGTCCAGTCTAAACTTAAACCACTTCCATTCTAAGCCCTATACTTACTAGAAAGTAATGGAAAGATGTGTATACCTACCTAATCTAAGGGTGCTCTTCACCAGTCACAGGATCTCCCCAGCGGCCGGACTCTGGGGAGAGGAGACAGTAACGACAACGACTGTAGTGCCCGGGCAGGGATGTCATCCTTCGAACTACAATGGGGCATTTGTTTTCCACTGTCCCTTTTCTTTTTCTGAAGCTGGTCAGGTTAGGTAAGTTTAGGTAAACATACACATCTTTCCTTTACAGGCTAGTTAGTATAAGGCTTAGAAAGGGGGTGGGAGCAGGTTTAAGCTTAGATAGGTTTAGACTGGACTTCTACTTTAACTTCTTAATGTGTTGGTGCTTTATTAATCCACGTTAATTTAGCTAGGAACCCTTAAAATAGTTCTAAAGCCATAAAGTAGTAATGTTTACCTACAGGTAGGCATATAATAAAGCTTACCTGTAGTAAGGCTGGAACCCTGAAGGAAGACTGGGGGAAGGTGGAAGTGGTGCACTGTCAGCGGTGACAGTGCACCACTAGAGGGCTTTGTTATAATGTAATTATTTCATAATGTGGTAGTATGCGATGCATATTAGCACATTATGCAATTGCCTTACGGGGGATTTTTTTTTCTTTTTAACTGTTGCAGTTTACTACCGCTTTATGTTTTTTTTTTTTTTTTACCTTAATTTATTCTCTGCATTAGGGTAAAAAAAACCTTCTGTGTCCGGAGCCATTGGCCCTGCTGTCTGTGTCTATAGTTGCAGTCAGCAGGGCTTGGGTGGAGCCTGCATAAGAATCCCCCTATTGGAAGCGGCTTCCTATAGTATAGGCATTTGCAGAAGAAGAGGAGCCAGGAGCACAGGCTGGAGACCCCAAAATATAGTCTTTTTTCTGTTTTTTTGTAGCTACTTGTTGGAATATAAAAATGAATGCAGATAGATAATTTTTGTTTTATTAGCACAATATTTTAAGGTAATTACTGCAAGGGAAGACATACAACCTCCTCCTTAACTTATAATATTGTTTTGTTAAGTGTAATCTTCAGTGTGAAACCAGAGTCTAATCTTATTTGCAATTTCATAGCTGTCTGCTGATAGTTAACAGGTTCTGGTATAATCCTTTTAGAGAAGCTCTTGGATATATATCAAGCATTAAAAGATGACATCTGCATATAACTGATGAGGTAAAATCTGTCCTCGTAATCAGAGAATTACATTCAGAGTTTGATCTAATTATTTTGCTGATGGTTTAAAAGGAAAAAAAAACATAGTGTATTCACAGTACCTGCTGCCCATTGGCTTCTACAGTAAACTTTGAAGTACATATTATACATATATGAATATGTGTTGTCAGCTTCATTCTTTGTGGTGCCTTCTAGTATTAGTTATTTACCAGAAAACTCCAGAAAAAAAAAAAAAAAAAAAATATATATATATATATATATATATATATATATATATATATTAGAGCTGCATGATTAATTGTCAAGAATCGTTATCGCGATTTTTTATTTCCCATTGCGATCTTGACAAAGGGTTTCCCCGATCTTCCCGATCTTTGGTATGCAGAGAATTTTCTCTCTGCTTTCAGCAGTTAAAAGTCAAAGTCTGGGCAGTCTGCCAAGTTTTAAAACATTCTATCAGTGGAATGCTAAGTCTAAACATTGTATCAATTTGTCTTTTACATCAAAGGAATAAACTTCTGTATGTAAATTAGGAACGTTTAACCACTTAAACACTAATCCTTTTTCTGACAGTTGTTTTCAAGTTAAAATCATTTTTTTTTTTTGCTAGACATTACTTAGAACCCCCAAACATTATATATATATTTTAGTAGAGACTCTAGAGAATAAAATGGTGGTTGTTGCAATATTTTATATCACACTGTATTTGCGCAGCAGTCTTTCAAATGCATTTTTTTGGGAAAAATTACTTTAATGAATTAAAAAAAAAATAACTAACCAGTAAAGTTAGCACAATGTTTTTGTGAGAAAAAATCATGAGAGAATGGTAAACTTTTTATTCTAAGTAAAAAAAAAAAAAATCGTGATTCTCATTTTGGCCAGAATCGTGCAGCTCTAATTTATATATATATATATATATATATATATATATATATATATATATATATATATATATATATATATATATATATATTATAATGTATGTGTGTATATATATAAAAACTGCTAGGGGAACTTCTGGTACTACTAGTCAAAAAAAAAATAAAGTGAATATAGAAACCTAGAAAAGTGACGGCAAAAAAAGACAGAGTAGTCCATCATGTCTGCCCAGCCCCCTCCCTTTTTTTTTTGTTTAACTTTTTTGTCTGAGTATAGATCTTTGTTTATGTGTTTCGTCCATGCAGGACAAAACACATTAAATGCCAGCCCTGCAGGCTGCTTGGTGGACAGAAGTCCAGCCACTATAAACCATTAACATGGAGAAATTACCTGTTTTTTTTGTTTTTGTTTTTAATTGGGGAGGAAAACAATCTGAATACAGAAATGCCAATATTTATCCCTATATATATATATATATATATATATATATATATATATATATATATATATATATATATATATATATATATATATATATATATATATATACAGGGCTTTTTTTCTAAAGCAATAGGTGCTGGAACTCAACCACGACCCCCCCTAAAACTCCTCCCCCCGCACACCCTCCAAATCACATCAAATAGTGGGTGTGGTCATATTTCACAAACAGTAGAAGGGTCTTAAAGGGGCATTACAAATCAGGATTGCATTACATACAGAGTGCAGAGTTCATGGGAGTTACACACTGAGTGCAGAGCTTTCACTTGTAAACACAGAAACCAGACTTCTGTGTTTATAAGTGATTGTGGTGAGCAGGCACAAAAGGGTCTGAGCCAGAGGTGATGGAACTGAGTTCCACCAAGTTCCCCCTGAAAAAAGCCATATATATATATATATATATATATATATGTATGTATATATATATATATATATATATATATATATATATATATATATATATATATATATATATATATATATATATATATATATAATGAACATTGCTTCATAGCAATTTTCTTTTTAGAGGACATGTGTCTGTGATGATGGTTGTGGGTTTGGGAGGTGGTGATTAATGCTGGTTCCTGGCAACAAACATTTCCATAATGTTGAATGCATGAATTACTTAACCTTCGTAGACTACAAAGGGGAATGCACAGATGTATACACTTCAGGACTAGGGATGAGCTTCGAGTTCGAGTCGAACTCATGTTCGACTCGAACATCGGCTGTTCACCAGTTCGCTGAACAGCGAACAATTTGGGGTGTTCGCGGCAAATTCGAAAGCAGCGGAACACCCTTTAAAAGTCTGTGGGAGAAATCAAAAGTGCTAATTTTAAAGGCTTATATGCATGGTATTGTCATAAAAAGTGTTTGGGGACCTGGGTCCTGCCCCAGAGGACATGGATCAATGCAAAAAAAAGTTTTAAAAACGGCCGTTTTTTCGGGAGCAGTGATTTTAATAATGCTTAAAGTGAAACAATAAAAGTGTAATATTCCTTTAAATTTTGTACCTGGGGGTGTCTATAGTATGCCTGTAAAGGGGCGCATGTTTCCCGTGTTTAGAACAGTCTGACAGCAAAATTACTTTTTAAAGGAAAAAAAGTCATTTAAAACTACTCGCGGCTATTAATGAATTGCCTGTCCGACAATACACATAAAAGTTCATTGATAAAAACGGCATAAGAATTCCCCACAGGGGAACCCCGAACCAAAATTTAAAAAAAAATGACGTGGGGGGTCCCCCTAAATCCCATACCAGGCCCTTCAGGTCTGGTATGGATATTAAGGGGAACCCCGGCCGAAAAAATAAATGGCGTGGGATCCCCCCAAAAATCCATACCAGACTCTTCTCCAACCTGGCAAGCCACAGGAAAAGAGGGGGGGACGAGAGCGCCCCTCCTGAACCGTACCAGGCCACATGCCCTAAACATTGGGAGGGTGCTTTGGGGTAGCCCCCCAAAACACCTTGTCCCCATGTTGATGGGGACAAGGGCCTCATCCCCACAACCCTTGCCCGGTGGTTGTGGGGGTCTGCAGGTTTGGGGCTTATTGGGAATCTGGAAGCCCCCTTTAACAAGGGGACCCCCAGATCCTAGCCCTCCCCCGTGTGAAATGGTAAGGGGGTACAAAAGTACCCCTACCAATTCACAAAAAGACTGTTAAAAATGACAAGAGACAGTTTTTGACAATTCCTTCATTTAAATGCTTCTTCTTTCTTCTATCTTCTTTCTTCTTTCTTCTTTGTTCTATCTTCTATCTTCCTTCGGTTTCTTCCTCTATCTTCTTCTTTCCGCGGCATCTCCTTCCCTTCTTCTCCTCAGGCCACTCCGCATACATGATGGGAGGCTCCCGCTGTGTGACGCTTCTCCTCTTCTGACGGTTCTTAAATAACCCGGAGACCCCGCCCCCCTCTGACGCATGGGGACTTGACCGGGACTTCCCTGTGGCATTCCCCGTGATGTCAGAAGGGGGCGGGGCTACCTAAAGGGTGACCCCGCCCCCTTTGACATCACACCACAGGGAAGTCCCCGTCAAGTCCCCGTACGTGTCCCATAGACTTTAATGGTGTGGTCGCGTGTTTGAACAAATTTTTTGCCTGTTCGCAAGTTCTGGTGCGAACCGAACAGGGGGGTGTTCGGCTCATCCCTATTCAGTACTGATGAACTCTGGGGGACATTTGTAAATGGCTATAATGCAGAAACTGCAGTGGACAGGAAGCATAATCTACCAGCAGGGACATTATCAATGCATCTAAGCAAACCGTGTTGACATAAAGCAAATAGCTGACCCTTCTTCTTTTCTCCCAGCAAGCTGGAAATGTGTACAGCACTCCCCGACCCTCCTTGTCATTATTACTTTAAAGAGTAGCTTCCTTTCCTATGATCTCCACACTACCGATACTTCCTCATTCCTTTCTCTGATATAGAGAGCTGTGAAATTAGGGAGGGCACTGATTACAAGTTGGGGGCTTGGTCAGGTCAGAGGATTGGAGGAGGACCACTCGCATAAGACCTCAGGGGAATTAATATCTGTGGAGGAGAGAAAGGGTTAACAGGGACTACTCCAAAAAAATGCCCTATAACGCCTGTGGTGGTTGGAGGACTATCTCGATACCCAGTAAATGAGGCGAATTAAGGTTAAGAAAATGTACATTTATTAAGAAAAAAATACAATAACAACAAGACAATTTAGGAATTGTTGTATGTAGTTGCATTAGGTTAACACTTAAATAGTATAGAACCCATCTGGTAGGTGGGAACAAAATGATGTAGGTACAGATGACGTCCTCAACAAGTTTTGCGACGTATGTCGCTTCTTCAAGAGGTGTCAACCAGAACATCCAAAAGTAAATACAATCTCATAGTTACAAAGTCAATGAACAAGTGGTAAATCATCATTGTAGCTAAGCTACCGATAAACCTTGATTTATGGAGTTTTATGAAAGTCAGCGCAACTCACCAATGGAAGCCCGAAAGGGCATCAAACGGCATTGGAGACACCCGTGGCGGGTGTCCCACCCCGGGGCAGACACGGGAGGCTGTAAATGCAGGACGGACTAAAACAGTAATATAAAAGAGTCAGCATGTAATAATAGTGTGGGTCCATTACTCAAGCACACACAGAGGGACTGAATAAGAAAATGTAAAAAGGGATAGATCAGGAAATGAGAATGGAAGGAAAGAAGGGGGAAGAGGAAAGGAGGAAAAGACGAGAAGAAAAAGAAGGGGGGAAGAAAAAATCAGGGGAGGGAGAGGGGATGCAAGGGAAGGGGGGGGGGAGGGAGAGGGGGGGTTTGGGAGGGGCGGATAGGGGGGGCGGTTAGGGAAAGGAGAAAATAGGAAAGTAAGAAAAACGGGGAAGGGGAAGAGAGATATCAATATCTGTGATTGTCCTACATCTTATGGGAGAGACAGGGCAAAATGCACTTAAATCCAGGTAAAAAGGGGGGGACTCAACAACTCTGCTATGTCTTTTCCTGTGGTCCACCTAGTCTCTTTCATTTTAATTTTCCAGTTCCTTGTACAAATGTTGTTTTCTCCATATATGAGGCTGTTCTCTGTGTGCGTGTGTTGCTCCTGTTCAGCTGCATGAAACAACAATTTGTTTCCTAAAGTGGAACTAAACTCTCCTGTCCTTTACAGCCAAAGACACTTCACTTTAGCCTCTGTTTGATCTGCAGTTGCCATGGTGCTGTACATGTGCTCAGTAATAACACCAGCTATTAGATGGCTTGACAATTTGCTTGAGAGCGCAAGCAACTGTGACCATTAAAAAACAGTGGCTAGCACAAAAAGTCAACAAACTAAACCTTTCCGTTGAAAAAGAAAATGCTTTTGAGGACGCGCTAAAGTGTACAACGCGTTGGGTGGATCGAAGAGTGTTGACATCATGCCGTTGCAGGGTTTTTCATGTGGCCATCTTTTGTAAGATTTAATGTATGTGGCTTTCATTAATGTAAGCCAAGTTCAGTTTTAATAAAAAAATACTACACTATGTTAGTTCCTTTTGACTTCTTTGCTAAGCACTTTAGGAAAGCAACATTTTTATTGATGCCATTACCAGAGATTCACTATCCTTAAAGGGACCGTTCCTGATAAGAGGTTGTGATCCGTTCCTTGAGGAATTCCTACAGTGCTTATGTGCTGCTTATAACTTTAGAAGCCATACCTTCTGGTGAGTGTAGTGTGTTGGTTCACATTGTGGAAAGGTTACTATTGGACCAGAACCTATCCAGATGTATATGTTTTAAGACACTTGCTTTACTTTACTGCTATCACTTTTATTCCTTGAACATGTGGATTGGTGGTTCGATATATGAAAATACTAAATCACATGTATTTTGTTTACATATTGTTATTCCATTTAAAGGGATATTAACCATTGACACATTTTTATTTTATTTTAAGCACATGGATTAGTTGTGTGATATATAGATGTACTATATTATATATTATTTGTTTGCATGTTGTAATTCCATTTCAAGGGGCATGAACCCCTCGTACATTATTCAATTTTGTTGATACACACTTTTTGTGTGTGTGTTTGAGCGCTGTACTGTGAGCACTCACGACACAAAAGTACATTTTTCAAGTAAGCATATATTGGATTGTCAAAAATAACAATTTTTGTATTGGTCTTGCGATGCTGATGTTCTAAAATGATAGTGTGGGCTGTGACCATAGGACACCTTTAAGTCACTAGCACAGTGTTTTCATTGCTTCAAGAGCTAGTCAAGAGTGTAGATATTTATTCATATTTAATTTTATGTTATATGTAGGCAAGACCGAATGTATATCCCAGTGTAACATTAATATTTTAGTATTTGATTGCAAATATATATAATCTAATTTTCTAACAAAATGGTGTTATTTTGTTTATGAATATATGATAGTGTTACAGGTGTAAGGTTTAGTCCAAAGTGGAGCTTTAGCAGAGGGTTGAGTTGTCAGTGTAGTCAGGCAGGCCAAATCAGCAACAGGTCTTGGCAGCACGGTACAAAATCAGGATCCAAAAGAGTAGTCAGAGGCAGGCAGGGGTCATACGCAGACTGGCAGAGGAATGCAGAATCATCAAGAAAAAAAATCCATTAGTTCAACAGGAAAGGATAGACCCAGGTAATGAATCCACACAAATGGGCACAAAGCACAGCAAGTCTTGCATTTAACAAGCTGAGTTGATTGCAGATTGACTGCAGCTAGAAGGCAGATGGAGCTAGAGAGTCCCAGGGGCAGAAGCACCAAGAGTATATGCTGCAGAAATTCTGCTCCTCCCGTGGCAGAGTGGACAGAGCTGCAGCACAGAACCGGAAGTATCCAAGTACAAAACCACACTGATACATGACAACAGGAGAAGACAGAATGCATGCTGCATAATGATGGTGGGTGTTTGTACATAGAAGGCCAAGTATATTACTTGTCTATCCATCAATAGATAGGCTCCAAGAGGCTCAATTACTAAATATGGCTGTATGAGTGTGAATGTAGTACATTATTAGTCTCCATCTTTCTGGAAGCCTCTACAGTACAGTCAAAATGCCATGACACCAATTTACTTATAGACTTCTGCATGTTAATACCCTAAATCTCATAATATTGTTTTAGACTTTATGAAGAATAACTTATTGAAAAAGGTATAATTAAAATCCACAAACAAAACTTCCCAAACAACCCCAAAATAAAAGTAAACTGTATATACTGTATGTGTTTTGGGCACTTGTTTACTGTCTTATTTACCCAATTCTACTATATGGCTACTATGTAAAAAAAATTGGCATGCATAAAATTTAGTAAGACACAGAGACCTTAGAGTCAGCTCATGGTGCTTTCACCACCATTTTCTTCTACACATTGCATTTTACAAAAAAAAAAAATCAGTGTTGCTCCTTCATGGATATTGGCACTTCCAAGCATGACATTTTCCCCAATGTGTAGGGTCTGGGTTATAGTTGAAGGTTTCTACTATCATAGCTGTGGATCTCTGCAGCTACCTCTTGCTTGTGACTTTTCCATCCTACCTAGTCCATGAGTTTTTGTGGACACCATTTTAAGGCTTTGTGGAGATATTAACATGATTATATTATTATCTCTTACAAACTCTGGGGCTTTCGAGAAATAGATTTATATCTAAGATGTGTGTGTGTGTATGTGTATATATATATATATATATATCATTTGTTACTCCTTATTGCAAACCGGTGGACTCCATTTAATAAAGTGTCATTAAACCCAAAACTTCTCTGTTAGAATTTATATTTCTAATAATGTCCATTTTCTTCTTTACCTTTTCTTTCCTCATGAGATAATGAAATTGAAAAAGCAAAAACACTTGGTAAATACCCCATAAAACGGTGTTAAAGTCAGTTCACTACAGGGGATACATAAATAAATGCATGAATTAAATAAGTCATGGTCCAGGCATGAGGCATTTAAGGAATGTAAAAATATAATAGCCAACTTGGTCTCTCAAGAGTAAAGCATTGAAACCTAAATATGGAAAAATACAGAATCATACTGGGATTGGTTTACTTAAAGTATAACTAAAGTCAAAACTTTTTTGTTTTGTTTTTAGGAGAGAGTGGAGATGGATTAGAACCCCTGTCAGGTTTTTATTGCCCCTGTTAGGGAGATTCACCCTCTAGTTGTCCTGTTTACTGTTATGATTGAAAGTGAAAAGAAAATTTTGGGTTGTTCCCAGAAAAGTACTAGAGGGCAAATCTTCCAATGGGGACACTGGTTCTTGTGACCTGGGGGTCCCCAAGCGTTTCTATTGATTTGTAGGGATTTCCTTTCACTTCGTGTTTTGGCTATGGGACAGGATATGAAGGGAAATCTCCCAAATAACAACGAGGTCTTTTTTTATTAGTGGAAAAAGGGTATTTTTTTATGTGTGTGATTTTTGATACTATTTTTATTCAATATTTGACATTTATAAACATATTTTGTATTTACTTAGTTCAACTTAGTTTTTGATGACACCATGTGTGTCATGAGAAAGCAGCTTCCCTTTGACTGGTATTCCGGTCACCTTTTTTCTTTTGTATTAGCACATGCTGCAGGGGCCACACTGACCTAGGGCCTGGTTCACACTTATGCATTTTTTGTGCGTTTTCAGTTTTGCAGAAACACACTACAGTCCATTTAACATGGTTTCCTATGGATGTAGTTCACATCTGTGTATTTAACGGAAAGGGCTGGGGATTTTTTTCTGGGTTTTTGGTTCCATAGATGTTTTGAAAAGAGTAGGGGTAAGTGGCGCTCCCTAAGATGGAGTACCCTGTAAGGGTGTGTGTCAAAAACACCTATAGGTGTAGTGCTAGATCTAAGTGAGACCTAAACCTTATATATAAATAAGTGAGACAAGACTGATAAAAATAAAAATATAAGTATCTCAATACCTAATCAAATAACCTAATAACAATACACATAAATGGAAATAAAGTGACATAAATATACTATTTAGCAGTGAGAGATATTGTGACCATCAAAGTCTTCCCCTGCTGGCCCACAGTAGAAAAGTGGGTAAACATAAATATGAACAAAAAATATAAAAAATATATATAAAAAAACGTGTAATAATGAGTCCACGTGATAAGTGTCCACTCCAATAGAGGTAAAAGACAATATTATACCACATCAGGTATATATACAGATAAGAATTATGAACTATAAATGAAAGTGAAGCTCCAGATTGGCAAAGTGTTCATAAAAATTGCGTGACTCTTGTGCTTAAACAATATCCGGTGACTTCCGTGATCCCCCTCAAGGGTCCCCACTCACCGTCTCCTGGCACCCCTGCAGGGGAAATAGGCATGTAAACGGCAAGATGAAGGGCTTCTCAGGTCCAGTGCGGGCGTCCACACGTGTCCTCTGTGCAACCCAGCTCCCAGCATTAGATAGTATACCGGCTTCTTGCATCACAGCCTCATAGGAAAAAACAGGGCTCCCATAGTGTAGTAGTTACAAAAGGCTTTATTAAAAGGGTTAATTAAAAACTGTAAAAAACAAACGTTCCTCCCCAAAAAGGGGCAGCCAAAATAGCACACTACACCTGAAGTGAATAGCGTAGACTATGGAGCTATAGAAAAAGCTGACTGATCAGCGTACATCTCAGCTGCGCTCCAAGACTCCCTGTCACTTCCGGGTATGACGTAAGTGCGTGGCTCCGTCTTACGCGTTTCGTCATCATCAAAAATGTGTATTGAAAAACACAAAATGCACCTGCAATACGCAAATTGCAACCTGCATAAGTTTGAATCAGGGCTTAGTGAGTTGGCATGTTTCTATGGTTTAATCCATTTTTACCTCTTTATTAGCAATAAAAACTGACAGGGGTTCTAATCCTTCTCCACTGTATCCATACCACTGGATATCACGACATGAGATAAAATAGCAAATGGTTTAATGAGATAAATAGCTCACATTTTGATTAAATAACTCTTTATTTTAGTAACGTTTTTTGTGAATTGCAAAGAACTTTTTGAAAAATATTAGGAGCCATTTTATCTCAGATTCTAAAGATGAAAATAACTCTTAGTGAATTGATGAGCTTGATTTAGCTGCTTGTCTGCCATGTTGTTATAAATGTACATTGATAGACAAGTGGTTAAAGAGACATCATGACCATGCTCATAAAAAGGCATAGTGACAGTGGGGTTTATTTACTAAAGACAAATAGACTGTGCACTTTGTAAAGTGCAGTTACTCCAGAGCTTAGTAAATGAGGTAAAGCTTCACTTTGCAAAGAATACCCAACCACATGCAAGGAAAATAAAATTAAAAAAATGCATTTTTTGCTTGCACATGATTGGATAATAGAAGTCAGCAGAGCTTCTGCTCATTTACTAAGCTCTGGAGCAACTGCACATTGCAAAGTGCACAGTCTATTTGCCCTTAGGCCCCTTTCAAACTAATGTTAGCGGCGCTTTACCGTCGGTATTCGGCCGCTAGTGGGGCGGTTTTAACCCCCGCTAGCGGCCGAGAAAGGGTTAAAAACCACTGCGAATCGCCTCTGCCCGTGGTATTGCCGCGTTGTCCCATTGATTTCAATGGGCAGGAGCGGTGGAGGAGCAGTATACACACTGCTCCTTCACCGCTCCAAAGATGCTGCTAGCAGGACTTTTTTTACCGTCCTGTCAGCACACCGCTCCAATGTGAAAGCCCTCAGGGCTTTCACATTGGAGACAAAGCAGCGGCACTTTCAGGTTGGTTTGCAGGCGCTGATTTTAGCGCAATAGCGCCTGCAAACTGCCCCAATGTGTAAGGGGCCTTTGTAAACCAACCCCAAAGTCTCTACAAATGCCTCCCTTCAACCCTCTTATACTCACCTTGCCAGCATTCCCCTGCCTCTGTGTGCTTTGTCACAACACTGCCTGGGGCTCAGCATGTGATCTTCTTTTTCATGACAGTGCTCAGGCTTCACAGCCAATTGCTAGGCCTGAGCACTGTCATATGTTGAGGAAGTGATATCGCTCCAGCAATTGTAGTTTCATTGCCAGTTGTGACAAAGGAAGGAAGAGTGAGGGAGCGTAGGCAAGGTCAGTATATACAGTATGGGATCCAGTGGGGGGGAAAGATTTTCAAAGACACCATAACTTTGCCCCTTATGAGCAAAGTGACATTGTCTCTTAAAATGTAAGAGACATAAGTAGGAAGGAATATTACCATTGTAACTTTATTGGCAACTATGCAAAGCGCTACCCACAAAGTGAAAATCTGTCAATTCCAAATTTCTCAGTTGCAAAGTTTTTTTTTAATGATCTTAGTGTACCTAAGATGCATTATTTTTCTGCAAGGCAAATTTAAACAAAAAAGCAAGTCACTCTTCTGTTTACTTTTTACAGGTTTTCACCTAAATCTTCATATTTCTAATTGCTATGTAAGCACTAAAAATATTATAATTAAATCAGGCAACTTTGATTTATATGCTTTAAACTTATACATGCGAACAGCCCTTTCTTCAACAAGTTGATGCTCATTAAAAGTTTTTGTGGATACAGTTGAATTTTGTGGCACCGCTCTTAAAATGAATTTGCAACTTGCTTATGTATTTAATGCACCAGTTTGAAAGCTCCGCATTAAACACTTTGCTCATAATTTACTGGTCTTTGATTGTAGATTGGAGGTAGATTAGTAGAAGAAAAATGTTACCTTTTTAAAGCATTTTATGTAAAATAATTGCAAGTCATTGCACTGTGTCTATTAACTAATTGGCCACAAACTCTTTGGGGAATACCTCAGGCGCTCCATGGCGTTACCAAAACGTGCTCAGGGAATACATTCCCTTCTAGATAGAATTTAAAAGGGACACCTCTACCCATGCCACATCCAAATCACTAGTAAAACAAGGGGTTGCAGAGACTCGCCCTGCTTGTAATGGACTTTATTGGCACCGCATGACACAAAACCAGATCATTTAAAAATGTTTTTCAAAAATTGTATAGTGCACAAAAATATAAAAATATCATATACATGCCTAAATATGATACAGATATTCATATATCTTTTTCTACAAATATATTTATTGGATAAAGCAATAAGATGGAAGTGTGTATGTTGGTTTGGTCATCCAAATATCAACTTGTTTCGCTGATTGCGTTGCTTTCTTAAGACCCATTCATTAGGTATCACATTCTGCTAAATATTATATAAATGCATGTCCGTATCTATTAACATACATAGGTTTTTAGATAATAAACATTATTACATTGCTTCAGTATTTAGGCAATGTAATAATGTTTACAACTTTGACAAGGCCAAAGTACAGTTTTTAGGTGGAGGCGGGGTAGACTTTCCTGAATGGATGAGTTTTCAGGGATTATCTAAAAACAGAGTAGGAGATAGCCAGACATATTATTGTAGGGAATTCTAGAGGATGGGAGAGGTTCTGGAGAAGTCCGATAGGCGAGTATGGGAGGAGGTGACGAGGTCTTTAGAGGAGCTGAGTGGACAATTTTGGTGATGTTTCAGGATGAGGTTGATGATGTAGCATGGGGCAGAATTGTGGGAGGCTTTGAATGATGTTCTTATTATTTTGATTTTTATGCATCGGACTAGTGGAAGCCAGAGATACTGCCACCTCCTAAATGCCTGGCAGCTGCTATGCTACTGCTCTGAAAAGTGATCAACTGCAGGAATACTGTAATGCAACTATACTGAATGGGTCACCTTTGGTAATGAACTGTTGTACTAATTTTGCTGCACCACAAACGCCGCAGTGTGTACTAATATGGCTGCTGGCCATGTTAACTGGTGGCTGGACAGTCCGTGGGGCCATGAAACCCTGGCTCAGGTGCTTATTTTTTCCACCTTTTGTCCACCGATGTAAACAAGCCCTACTGCTAGTTAAGAATGATTTGTAAATATTAACATCTTGGCCATAATTTTATTTACAACTCTCTTTAAGCTCCCATTCACACATGAGCATGACAACAATCAACATCAAGAAACTCATTGTCTTAAATTATGCCTGTTTTTTGTTTTTTTGTTTTTTAATCAATTTCTAAGGAACAAAGATAATATAAAATTAAAATAAATTGGAGCAATCAGTTATGTAATATAGTAGTAATAAGACCACTAAAGTAACTGAGGCTAGTAATGCCTAAATATGTATTCCAGTAACAGGAGGTGCATGGCATGGTCCAGGTAATTGCAATCATTAACAGTAGGCAAGCAATTACTTGTCATTTTTAGTTTTTATACTTTCACCAGTTGATTTTCTCAAACCAAGGGCACCTATCACATCTGAGCGCTCATTCACTTGCAGCTTCAATTCCTCTTGGTCAAAAAAGTACATAAGCTTTTTTTCAGACTGAATCGAGCATTTTTGGGCCTCAAAGGCTAATGTGAGTGGCTGAAAAATGTGTGAAAAAACACAATGCATGTTTTTCAGGTGCTCTCATAATAAGTTTGTGGGACCAAAAACATGCAATCCTGCCCAACAGGAGCGCTTTGCACCTAAAAACGTGCAAAAGATGCACAAAATGCACAAAAAGAGCATGCACAAAATTCTACCACGTGTGCAGTTCTCTCCTGGTTTCCTATATTCATTTCTTTTGTTTAACTACCTCTATTTCTTCTAATTTCTGTCCTTAGCACGCCCCCCAAATCATATATATATACCGTATATACTCGAGTATAAGTCGAATTTTTCAGCCCTTTTTTTTGGGCTGAAAGTGTCCCTTCGACTTATACTCGAGTCCCTGCCGTCTGTCTGCATGATCAGCGTGTCATGCAGGCAGACGGCGGCCGGCGTAGTGTTCGCCGGCTATTGCAGCTTTCAAAAGCCGCGCCTCCTGCTCATCTGTGATAGGCTGAACAGCTGTCAGTGTACAGCCTATCACAGACATTCTCTTATCCTCGTCCGTGGTATGAGAATGAGAGAATGTCCGTGATAGGCAGTCAGCGGTCAGCCTATCACAGACGAGGAGGAGGCGCGGCTTTTGAACTGTGGAATGGCCGCTGAACAGTATCATCACACGCCGGCCGCCGATTGAAGATGGAGATCGCCACAGAGAGGATGGAGATCGCCACAGGGAGGCTGCACAGGACACAGGTAGGACACATGCACACAGACATGTACAGGACACACACACACACACACACACATGTACAGGACATGTACAGGACACACACACATGTACAGGACACACACACACACACACACATGTACAGGACACAGGACATGTACAGGACACAGGACATGTACAGGACACACATGTACAGGACACACACACATGTACAGGACACATGCACAGGGTACAGGTAGGCTGCACAGGACACAGGGGAGGCATGCAGCTGCAGATGGGCATTATTGACCCTCTGCATTTTTCACCCTCGACTTATACTCGGGTCAATAAATATTTCCCAGTTTTTTGTGGTAAATTAGGGGCCTCGACTTATACTCGGGATGACTTATACTCGAGTATATACGGTATATATATATATATATATATATATATATATATATATATATATATATATATATATATTTTTTTTTTTTTTTTTTTTCTCCCAGCCAAACCCTATATTACACAGTCCTCTGTTTTTAAATACATTTTGCCATCTGCTTGTAAATTTATATGGCTATATAAATAAAATACATTGCTATGTTCTTTTATTTAATGAAGTATTTTCTTTGTTTCCTTGTTCTTCTATACTTTCCTAAATTTCTTTACAGCAAAAGTAACAAACACAAAAAGACACATGAAATTTTATAGTCCTTTGTCTAGCTCCAAAATAAAAATATCTCCAGCACTCTAGAGAGGAACCATTGCTGGCTTGTAGATCAAAGTGGATATAAAAAAAGAAAAAATGATGCAGCTCAGTAATCAATAAAACACCATTAAATGTATTTCTTTTCTTTTTCTTTTTAATACAAGCAGTGTAAGTACCTAAATGTGACCTGGTCTTAGCCTCTTTCAGTTTGCGTACAGCTGGAATGATGTTCAAGAGGAAGAAACAGCACAAGGCACCAATCAGTTCATATACTGACAGGCAGAATTCTGATAGGAAGAGAAAGCAGTGTGACAGAACGATGAGCTGTCCATGACAGCCTGGGCTTAGAGGAAGTGGGGTTGAATGATGATAGATATGAGACTAAGGACATCTAGTGGTGAAAAAATACATCAAGGGGACAGCGCTGGTACAAAGGTGAATTGTCCGGCAAAAGCAGCATTTTTATTTTTTATTTTGTAAAACTATTCATTTTTATCTTATTTTTTGGGCTGGAGTAATGCTTTAAACTACTTTATATGTCCAGGCAATTACCAAAATGGAACCACAAGTCTCACTTTTCCCTCTAGTGCAGGTTTGAGCATTATTTTTTCTTTTACTTTTGTTCCTGTAGAAAAAAAACAGCTTTATTTCCTGTGACATTATCATAAGCCTTTTTCTTACTCAAAGTCCCTGGAATTTATAAAAAAGTGGTGTAGACATTCCTTGCAACAAATGTTAGTAAATGCAATTGTTCATGTACCGATCAGAAACATGTACACACATTTGTTGCAAAGATGTACCAGAATTATTCCAACATGCTATTGGTCTCATTTACCTACAGTACAGTTTCCCCAACTCCAAAATGGTGGTATTTCTTAATGATTTTGTCTCAACCATAGCAACATGACACCAAAGTTGGGTATAAACATACTGAAATTCTTATTTAGCATTTGATCAGGCTAGAAACAGTGTACTCTGACTGGGGGGACCCTGCTGTCAGAATACAATAGTGCAGCGAAGGAGATCCCTACATTGACATTGCCTGGTTGAAGGAAAAGAAAAACTCCCAGGGTATATCCAGCTTTAGACTAGTGTTGCAAAAAAAAAAAAAGCTGTTTGAATCTGTTGCACATGTCCAAACTGTCTCTTAAAGTGTCTAAGGGGTTACATGTATAGGGCACTGCGTTGTTTACCTGGGGAGGAGATGCCACCAGGATACAGCATGGGAAAAAGGCAAGCCGGCGGAGGTAGTGTAATACTTTGGGTAATGTGCTGCTGGGATACCTTGGGTTTTGCCATTCATACATTCTTGCTGATCAAGGACACCCCCTCATGGGAACGATATTCCCTGATGGCAGTGGCCTCTTTCAGCAGGATAATGCCCCTTGCCACACTGAAAAAATGGTTCAAGAATGGTTTGAGGAACACAAGAAGTTTGAGGCGTTGACATAGCCTTCATATTCTCCAGATCTGAATCCAATCGAGCTTCTGTGGGATTTGATAGAAAAACAAGTCCGATCCATAGAGGCTCCATCTCACAATGTACAGGACTTAAAGGATTTATCTGCTACTCATGGCTTGGTAGGTCAGGACTGTTTTGGCAGCAAGAGAGGGACCTAATCAATATTAGGTGGTATAGCAATGTCCTTTTGCAACAAATACATTTTTCACAGCTAATAACTGCCTTTTGCTCATCAGGGAACATTGAAGAAAAAAGACCACTTTCATTGCAGAGGTTCTTTATGCTTCACTAGATCCATTATTTATGTCAGAATAGAAAACTGTAGCAAATGCTTTTGAAAACTTTGCATTTTTCCAAAATTCATCGGCAGCAATCCATTTGTAGCCCCCAGTGTATTAATGGTTGAGAAAAGCAGCTTTAGTGGTTTGAAAAGTTTGTGTGCTTTAAAACCTACAATAGAAGGTACAATATGAAAGCACTAACACCAAATATGCATGTATATAGACGTAGAATGAAAAGCCAGGAAAAGCAGACAAATTGTAACCCTTAAGACAGTAACAGAAGGGTGGGAACAGCTGGTGTTTATCATTGCCCAAAGATCAGTGCATGTGTTATACCAGCGGATATTCAGGAAAGTATTCCAGAAAGGAAAAGGACAGCATTCTGTTCCTGGGAGCATATGAATTCTTCAATAGCTTTATGCGACCTCTTAGATATTTATATTGGCCAATCCTTGTGTAACTGCGTACATTTATACAATACAGTCATGTAAATGGGCTCTGGTCTTTGAGGAAGTAAATGTCTAACCTTTTACAGAATACTTACCTTTGTCATATATACATTATACTGTGACTTGTTTATATGATTTTATTCTTCCAGTTATATTATGGTTTCGGAAGGGATTTCTTCCTTCCTAGTTATCATCTGTAAACTATCAATCCCTGCCGCCCTCCCTTACATCGAGGATGGTTTGGTATGGACATGTTTGAAGTTCATGCAGTAGAGCAGCCTGGGGTGACAACAATGGCTCCCTCCATAGATGAGGTGTATCCATCCATGGACAGGTAGTGTTATTTGCAGGATTACCAGGTGAACATAGAGCATAAGGGGCTTAAAAAAAAATAAAATGAATGCAGTCAGAGCACCAAGCACTAGTAATCTGCTATATATTACATGTTTGGTTTTGATTCAGATAAACTTTAAGAAAATCATTTTAAGGATATTTTATTAGGTCTACAGAAAAAAACCCAACCTTTGCTCTTGTGTATATATAATTTACTTTAAAGTGGTTGTAAGGGCAGAAAATTTTTTATCTTAATGCATTCTATGCATTAGGATAAAAACCTTCTGTCTGCAACAGCCCCCCTAATAACTACCTGAGCCCATCTCGACCCAGTGATGTTGCATGAGAGACTCGGCTGTCCAGGTCTCTCCCTCCTCATTGGCTGAGACAACAGCGAAGCGCAATTGGCTCCCGCTGCTGTCGATCAAAGTCAGTGAGCAAATAAAGAGCGGGGGTGACCTGTGGCTCCGTGTCTGAATGGACACACACAGGCTCAACTCGGGTGCCCCCATAGCAAACTGCTTGCTGTGGAAGCACTCAATAGGAGGGAGGGGCCAGGAGCGCCGAAGAGGGATCCAAAAAGAGGAGGATCTGGGCTGCTCTGTGCAAAACCACTGAAACAAAAAAAAAACAAAAAACGAGCCTTTAGTATCACTTTAAATATATACTACCTGTTGTAATACATGTTGCATAATACAGACCCTTATGCCCTGTACACACGGTCGGACATTGATCGGACATTCGGACAACAAAATCCATGGATTTTTTCTGACGGATGTTGGCTCAAACTTGTCTTGCATACACACGGTCGCACAAAGTTGCCGGCAAATCCGATCATTCTGAACGTGGTGGCGTAAAACACGTACGTCGGGACTATAAACGGGGCAGTAGCCAATAGCTTTCGTCTCTTTAATTAAACTGAGCTTGCGTGGTACTTTGTGCGTCGAATTTGTGTACATACGATCGGAATTTCCGACAACGGATTTTGTTGTTGGAAAATTTTTTAGCAAGCTCTCAAACTTTGTGTCGGAAATTCCTATGGAAAATGTGTGATGGAGAAACAAAAATAGAAAATGGGAGTCCCGCCTAAGTGCACTCAAGGTAACACTCACCGAATAAGTATCGGGGGGGGGGGGGTATCAATATATTATATAAACCAAAAGTAGAAAAATAAAAAACGAAATGACACACCCTGAACAGTACACTACACAATCATTTATTGGCTATAATAAGCAAAATACAAAGATATTCAAAGATATGTTTGGGTATACCCAAAACAATGGGACCCCACCAAACTATCTAACCCTCCCTGTAAACAATTTGATCCTACATGATTAAGTGGGGGAATCCTGTGGTTATAGAGCCCTCCCTTCCCCAATATATAGCACCCCCAAGACACCTGTAATACCCCCGGCTACCTTCGGGTGGAGGCTGAACTGTGAAATTCCTAAAGGAGCAGCGTGATTTTGCAAATGCAAAAATAATTCAAGCTGTTTCCATAAACGAATATCTCAGTGGCTAGCCAAAACCTGCAGTCAGTCAGTCAAAAAATGATGGACAAAAAAGTTACAAAAAACAGTATCAGGACAAGGTATTAGTCCAAATGATGGATAATAAATGGAAAGTAGGAAGAGTCAGTACTTCCTCAAATAGGGATCAGTCCCATTATTCTCATCCTGTATGTAAATTGTCCAATATTGTAAATTCACCACTGGATTGGAAGGATAAATGCCATAGAGTTGGAACATCTAGATGTACGACATACAAAATGGCTATATACCAAGGTATCTGTAACATACATATGTATCCTCAAAGCTGAAAATGCTGTATAAAGATATTGTTTCAATGAACATCTGATTGCTGTATGTCCTTCAGGTGTTAATAGCAAATAGAGTATAAAACAATGACAGCCAGGGTTACTCACTCATAGCTGATCATGCGGATATGTCTCCAGTGCACAATGATGTAACATGATCGGTCAAAGAGCGGTCTTGATGCATGTCTGTATGATGTGTACATCCAAACAATGTTCCAATACATCCACATAAGAAGCAAGGCATAGGTGAATCTACACCTGAGATGTTTAGACTGATCAGCGGGGTTTATATCCATTCCATGACACCTGCTGCTGGTTTAATCCATGGCGGCTCATCTGAGAAATTAATGTATTTGATCGTTTCCAAGTATAGGTGATCAGGTAGCAGTTCAGTACCCCAATATCCTCAAATAGGTATAAGCTAGGGGGGGGGGGGGTGCATGACGGAGGTGCTTTCCCAGCATTAGAAAGCTTACATGTTTTGTTACCTTAATTCATGGAACTTCGTCGGAGCTTGAGGATTGGTCGGTCATCGTCTGTTTAAATAAGGGAGCCACAAACCACCCTCAAATCAGTGTAATTAAAAAAAGGTGCTACCCACCCTTTAAGCAAATACAAAGTGATATACGTGAAAAAAAGACCTTAAAAAGATTCCACCAATCTGGTGTGCCGCCCGTGTAACAAATTACATAGTATCAAGTATTGCCTGTATGTCCATAAAGGCTCAATGCTAGCAAAGATGCTGGATGAACAGGAAATAGTAAATAAATAAATGTTAGGAACAATGATCACAAAAGTCTAGAAGTTTCAATGCATTTCTTCATAAGGCTGTTATTTCCTTATCCTATGGGTATAGAACTAAACATTATGATGCATGGGGTGCAAATATTATATTAACACTTGCCACACGTTCTCATTTGGTCACTCTATAAGCTGCATGTTTTAGCTACATATACCTATGTGGTTTAATAGAGTCTAATTAGTCATTGCAGGTGTGGGTATATTCACAATTTTATTTTTCCAAGAGCCGTTTTTCAGAAAAGACACTCCACTAATGAAAGTCTCCCATTCATTATCTCCTCACTCTATTCTCTCAGTTGGTCAGTGAAGTAACTAATCCATTAGATTTGTGTGATAGATCTAATCCCCCATATATGTGCCGATCTCGTTTGAACTAAGCATATTCTTGCCCAGTTGAAGATCAATGTTGGGCAGGTGCGTTTATATGCATCTGAATGACAATTACATATTTCAATATATAGAGTGTACATGTCCCGCCTATATGTTCACAATCTTGCAGCCATTCCGATCCATAAAAAGACAGGAACCTCTAGCTATACAAGACATGATGCTTTGCACACACGTATTTCACAGCAATCCAATATAATTCTGGTAAAGCCGTTGCTCATCAAAATATATGATGAGCTAGTTTCATTCTTAAGAGGGAAAAGGGTTATACTTAATGCATGTGTCATTCATTATTTAATTATAAGTTTTATCTTCCAACTGGAAATACAAAGTGAGAGGACAAGAAAATTAAGCAAATTATACTCAGACCCATACAGCACGTGAGATCAAAAGAGAGGGGGGGAGAAAAAAAGGGGTTATAGCGTAATGTAGCGGCACATAGCAAACCAGACCTTAGGCTATTGTTATAGTTAAACATTAGTCCAGGTTTGTTATTAGATTGCTAATCTAAAGCAATATGTTGACAATGTAATCATAGCAAGAAGCATATCTTGCCACGGATAGGGGCAGGTTAGTACCCAAATTAATTCCACTGCATTTAGTGTCTAACCTTTAAGACATATCATACATACATAAACCGATCTTATTGAGATCGGTTATTGGGGATGTTTAGATGCTATGGGAATTGTGTATGTCTACATATTATTAAATAACTAGCCATATATGATTAGATATCAGGATTTGGCCAACATTAGTACCGCTAAATGCCCCCCCAACCCCCCCCCCCCCCAGACACCAAAGGAAAAACCTCATGGAACCCCACATCGATACGCACAGTCACATTTTATTGCAAATATGTTATTGCAAAAGGGGCCAACTTTTTTGGCCATCATTTTTCATCATCATTTTTTGACTGACTGCAAAATCACGCTGCTCCTTTAGGAATTTCACAGTTCAGCCTCCACCCGAAGGTAGCCGGGGGTATTACAGGCATCTTAGGGGGTGCTATATATTGGGAAAGGGAGAGCTCTATAACCGCGGGCTCCCCCACTTATTCATATAGGATCAAATTGTTTACAGGGAGGGTTAGTTAAATGTGTGATGGAGCCTACACACGGTCAGAATTTCCGACAACAAGGTCCTATCACACATTTTCCATTGGAAAATCCTATCGTGTGTACAGGGCATTACACTTTTTAAATTTGTTTTACATCTCTTCACACAGTAAAAATCGGTAGTCACAATGACTCAAAAGAAAGATCTAAGGTGTATGGCTACACAGATCATGCCCAGATGTAAGAATGTCAGGTGACTGATTTCTGACTGATTGTACCTCAGACATCTGGCATCAGAGAACAAAAAAGCTGGAAATAGGACAATGACATGTATCTTTAGTTTCAAAATCCAATTTGCGCTTTGCTTTTTTTAACAAATCAGAAACAAGTGAGGTCAGAAGCAAGGTGCAGCAAATGCATCAGTGTGATGCCCAGGCAACCAACATTCAGAAGGAGAGATGAGCAATTGAAGTCCACACATTTTATTCAATACAGGTTTCCTAGCTTGCTATTGGCCAGAACAAACCAGCAAGATATGAGGTCAGAAATATGGTGAAACAAATACATTTTTATGACAGCTAAGGAATTGGCTTTTTCAGAAGGAAAGCTCCCCAGTGATTGTCCATTGAAAGATGTTTTGGCTGTTACAGTTCTTGCCATTCATTGGGGCCCAACTTTTAGATCTCTGTTTTCAATTCCCCCTCAAAAATATTTTCAAATCCTACAGGTTTCTAACTGCTACGATTCCAAGCTAGATTTATTGCATTTGCCATCACTGTCTAAGGACTTGCATTTAAAGTGGATGTAAACCCACTCTCTAAACTACTGCCATAGTGGTTATCTATAAGGATATACATGCCTTCTGCATGTATCTTTACCTGTCAAATGTCTCCCCTCTGTCTGTTATGAGACCTGAAAAACTGCAGATTCTGTGGGCAGGTCTGTTGTCCGGAGCTCGGTGGGTGGAGTCGTGATGTCAGTAGACTCCCCGCCCACCTCTACACTCCCCCTTGTCAACATGCATTTTCTCCTGTGTATTTCTTGCACTGAACTAATGCTATGATCACTAACATCTAGTCAAAACCCAGAAAAGTCACCACATGACTTCAACATGCCCAATCATGCTGAGGTGTGGAGCAGCCAATCCTGGGAGAGCTCGAGAAGAAAGGAGGGGGGATGG
The DNA here is from genome assembly GCA_037952925.1 of Lithobates clamitans. Taxonomy (NCBI): domain Eukaryota; kingdom Metazoa; phylum Chordata; class Amphibia; order Anura; family Ranidae; genus Lithobates; species Lithobates clamitans. Next base: position 2,401,186 of record JBBGZY010000065.1, read on the forward strand.
GAAGTATACAGAATGCCTCTCTAAGGCTCCTGCATGAGATATGCAAATCACCTGTCTGTCACAGCAAGGGGGAAGAACTGACTCCTATTTCTCTATGTGTCAGTTTTTATCTTACTGAAATAAGATAAGAGGATTGCTTTGAGCTGGATTAACGCTTCGTGGCAAGACTGGGTACAGACGACGTGAAATCCTATACTGTACAAGGTGCAAGCCTTAATTTAAAAAAAAATTGGTTTACATCCACTTTAAAGCCCTGAACAGCGTTTTCTAATCTTACTTTTTCATACTTTCAGAATGATTTGACTATCAAATGAAAATATCTTATAGCGCCTTTCGGGAGACTTGGCGACCATGGCAACATTACATTTATTCTAAAGCGTACCTCCAAGAGGTGGCACAGACTGAATGACTCCTGGGCTCAGGTTGCTTCCTGGTCGGGGGGCTCCACCGCCGTTCCCCCTTTTTCTCTACTTCTCCTCCCCTTTCTCTTTTTACCTCCTCCGTTCACTACCTTTATGCCCACCCCTCTCTTTCTTTCCCCATCTGCGGGGAGTCCTATTTCTCCCCACTTTTTCCACCCCCTTCCTTCTGTTCCCCTCCAAATTACCCCCAGTTTTGGGAAGGTTTAGTCAGATGATATGAATATCATGTTTTGCATTACTTATATGTTGTATCCCATAACTGGACTCAGCTGGTCTCCTGGGGGTTATTAATCCCAATCGGCTGAGAATGTCTCTCTCACTGTTTGGCATTGATAGCTATACAGGTCTAAGTGGGTTATTAGGATGACACTCAGGAAGCTTCCCCGGTTTAGCACACAGACAGCTTCGTCACGTGGTTTAATCCCTATATATACTTTACAGATTGCATAACCGAGGGAAATGTTGTTTGACGGTGCTAATATGGCATCTAACCCTTTAAGTGACATGTTTTTGTTTCTACTATTTTTGTATACGCTGTCATTTGTTTTTTGTACACTAAACTGTAAAATATTTGAAAAAATAAAGGAATTACAAAAAAAGAAAATATCTTATAGCGACCTGAGGTTGTCTATTTAAAGGCCAAGTTCACCTGTAGGTAAAAACAAAATAATTGCACATATTTTTGGAAGAAAAAAAAGTGCAATTATTATTTTCTCCGTAGGAGCCTGCAAGGCATTGCACCCACAATGCATCAATCAAAAACATCCTCCAGTTTTCTGCCTGTACCTGCATATAGACTTTCAGCTAGAAAGCTGCAAGAAGTGTCAGTGGACTACAAGTGCCCTGATCAGCATACTCCTAGTCCATCTGCTGCGTTGGCATGCGGGATTTGTTTTTTGTTTTTTTGTGAATGAATGACGCTGCTGTGCAGATGGAGCCACTAAACCACTAAAAAAAATGTTGTTCTTGGCTGATAATAGAAATTACTCCACAGAACGTATCTTACCCAGATTTGGTAGTAATTGCAAAATAACCCACTTTTAGTACTTATGCTGATTGCTAGATTGCAGGGAATATCTAGGGACTTCAACACCAAATGTTCCCTACTCTTCTTACTCCCTGACTCTCTACTTGTCACAGATGTTAAGGGAAACTTTTCACAGGCAGCTTAAGGCCTTGTTCATACCAGGTGTCAAAGGAGTTGTAAAAATAAGAGGTTGATCAGAGTTTTTACCACCCCTCAACTGCCTACCTGCAAGCGTACATGAAGGCCGCTCAGGTCAATTACTTTGCTGCAATGCTTCAGTTTGCAGCACAGCCATTTTAACTTCCCATGTCACTTTTAACAGGTCTTCCATTTGCCAAATTCTCACCCATTGAAGCCAAAAGGACTGCAACACAACCGCATGCTAATGTAAAATGTCCATTGGGATCAGAAAAAAAACATGCATTAATAACATTAATAAACATTCATAAGACGTAGTGTCCTAAACAACTGCTAACAGCCACTCAGCTGCCTCTGAAAAGTGACCCACCATGCATACAAGCAAACAATGTCTCACTGTAAGTTCTGTAAGCATCTAAAAGCTGAAGTAGTTCAAACGGTGCAAAATGGTATTTGTATAAGTGAGAATTCAGGTGTTTATTAGTGTGATAGTTTTAGGGGAAAAAATTGTTAAGTCTGGCATACAGTGATTTGTAATGATTACCAGGGAGGAACAGTTAAAACAAAATGGGGCTCATTTACTAAAGGCAAATAAACTGTTCACTTGCTAGGGAACTTGCGTTTTGCAAGGGAATTTTCCCTACTGAATGTGGTGAAAATTTCATTTGGCAAAGAATACCCAGCCAGGTACAATGAAAACAAAAACATAATTTATGCTTTATTGAATACATGATTGAAAATAAAAGTCAGTAAAACTTCACCTCATTCACTAAGCTCTGAAGATAGTTCCCTTGCAAAGTGAACAATCTATTTGTTAATTCAACCACGTAATGTTTAGGATGCGGGGGGTCTGCAGTGATCTTCTCTGCCTGTTTTCTGACTCTGGAGTTTTCGTCCTGAAATGTGGGCAGGTCAGCATCAGTGATTTTTTATTTATTTTTTGCAGACCTAAGTGTCTGCTGTAGTCTGCTTCGATCCTGTTTTGAGGCCAAGCCAAATAGTGATGGAAGTGCAAAGAACAGACTTGATTACTGTATTGTAAAACTGTATCAGCAGACCTTGAGGCAGGTTGAGTTTTTTGAGCAAATGAAGGAAGTATATCTTTTATTGGGGTTTTTTGAGGATTGTATTGATGCTGGATATCTAACATCGTCAACATTAAAGGTAATTTTGCAACTGCTGGATCGGTGACTGCTAAGGAATAACTACAACCCATTATTTCTACAAGCATACTGTATATGAATAAAACCAGCCATATTCTGTGTTTAGGTGAAGGGGCCCTGTGCTGCTTCTAAACCATGCATTTTACCTTTATTACCGTTATGTAAAACACAGTATCCATTGAGAAAATGCAGGTGCCTGCTGCTCAATCAAAAAAATGGAGACTCGTAGATCAGAACAAAAGAAGTCTTGTCTTTCTTTATTCTCTGAAATCTTACCCAGCAGAGGATTTTCCCTTTTTCTTTATTCTTTTTTTTGTTCACTGCCCTTCATCAATATCTCTCTGTTGTGCCTGTTGTATACAATGAAAGAATTACATTTATACATTTAATGCAAACCGTGCAGTGAGACTATTTCAGCCTACCAGTTGTGTTCCCATTCCATACCTGTAATTAAATTTTATTTGCATGGTGTCATTTTCAACATGTCAATAAGCTTGTCTGTGAAAGTGATTAGAATCCCTTATTTTTTTTAAAAGCGAGTGTGACCTGCATGAAGAGCCCAATCCAGAACTTTGTGGAATTTTAACCCACCTGTCTTTAGACACCAGGGGGAATGAGATATGTGTTTCTGTGGATTAGTAATTACATATAGTTTGAGGCCAGCACAACAAATCTGAATCCCGGTGACCCAGAAAATCACTCATCTTAGTTTAGTGCTTAACAGATTAATGGAATACCAGATGTACAAACTTTTGCAAATAGCATGCTAAGTACAAAGTGTTTGGCCTAGAACATGAAATGTATTTAAATCTTTCTTAAAAATCGAATCCATTGTGCTTTACAACTTGTGTAGAAACCACAGAATTGACTAAACTTTCTACAGTAGAGTGAATCCGCAGCATACCTATGGTGTGTGAAAAATGGTGATTCTTTTATGTCCATCATGTTTGAAATAAACCAAATGCAAAGGTATTTTTGGCAGCTGTGTTACTAGCAGTTTTCCAAACTCACTTTGTTTCAGTATTTGATAAATGCTTAAGATGCTAAGGGGATTGTATTATCTTTTCCATTTTTTTTTAGCTATTGATATAAAAGAGACCAGTTAGGTGTAAATAACCTTATCAATGAGTGTTGGATTTTATAAACTTTGCATCACTGTATAGTAGAGTTGCACAATTAATTGTTAAAGAATGGAAATTGCGATTCTACCCCGCTCCCGATTTTTAAACAGCATTTCCCCGATTCTAAGTAACAAGCGCGTTCTCTGCTCACTTCTGACAGCTAACAAAAAAATAAAACATTTTTGCCAAGTTTATCTCAACATCGGAGATAACTATAAACAAAGTACCTTTTTGTTTTTAGATCAAAGAAATGAACTTCAGTCTGTAAATGAGGTCAGTGTAACTGGTTTAACCACTTCAAGACTAAACCTTTTTATAACACTTGTTGCTTACCATATAAAATCAGTATTTTTGGATAGAAAATTACTTACACCCCCAAACATTATATATATTTTTTTTAGCAGAGACCCTAGAGAATAAAATGCTGGTTGTTGCAATATTTTATGTCATACTGTATTTGCGCAGCGCTCTTTCAAATGCAATTTTTTTGGAAAAAATACACTTTAATGAATTAAAAAAAACAAAAAAAAAACAAAACAGTAAAGTTAGCCCAATTTTTTTTTGTATAATGTGAAAGATGATGTTACGCCGCAAGAATCGTGAGAGAATCGTGATCTTCATTCTAAGCAAAAAAATTGTGATTCTCATTTTAGCCAGAATCGTGCAACTCTACTTAATAGTTTTAATTGTGTGCATACATGAAGCTGCCATATTTACTTAATACATAAGCAGGGCATGATTCCAGCTAGTCTATGGGTCTCCTACTTCAATAAAAACAATGCACTCCTTGCATGGTTGATATCTTACTTCAATAGTTAAAGACTCTTACCCTAGGTTCACCCATGCGTTTATTTTGTGTGCGTTCTGCAGAAATGTACTACAACTTATTTAACATAGTTTCCTATTGTACACATTCACATCTATGTATTTTTCAGCTGATGCGTTTTTGGAAAGGGTCGGTGACTTTTTCGTGCAGATTTTGTTTTGCGCACAATAGACTTCAATGGACCAGCACCAAAACCACAACACTTGTTTTTATATGCGTTTTTCGTTGTTTTTTCTCCATAACACATTGTGAATAGCTGGTTGTTGATGAGTGGGCTGGGAAGCTGGCCACCGCATACTTAACAACTGATGAGTCAAAATGTAGAAACAAGAATAGCCAGCAAAATAAAAAGCGGCAAAAAAACAATGTGCAGGCCCACCCCTAATCCATACCAGGCCCTTCCGGTCTGGTATGGATTTTGAGGGGAACCCCACGCCAGAATTAGAAAAATAAAAATGGTGTGGAGTCCCCCTCAAAGTCCATACCAGACCCTTATCCGAGCATGCAGCCCAGCAGGTCAGGAAAGGGAGGGAAGGAGCAATCTCCCCCTGCTCAAAACATACCAGGCCACATGCCCTCATCAACATGAGGGGCCTTGGGGCAGAGGAGGACAAGAGCCTCCACCCCACAACCCTGGCCGGTGGTAGTGGGGGGGCTTAATCTGAAAGCCCCCTTTAACAATGTGTATTCACATGGGGGGTAAGCCCGCTGACAGCTGATGACTCATTGGTTGTTAAGGCCGGCTTCCTGGACCATTTCTTAACAACCAGCTATACACAGTTTGTTAAAGGTAGAATAAAAACAAAGCACCTGAAAGCCGCATCAACTGCATAGATGTGAACCTAGGGTTTTAGCACCGCGCCAGACCTGCACTTCTTACTCGCTGTGGCCATCCAGGGTGCCAGCTCAAGTAACCTGTCTGTACACACACCAAAGGATGCTGATGAATAGAAGCTACATGCCAATATACAGCTCTTCCAAACAGTTTTATTCAGGTGTTGGCAATACAACTGCATTTATAATGTCCCTGACCAGGAACCGACCATTCTTGGCGCATTTACTGACTACTGGCTTAATCGCAAGGATCCTTGCAATTAAGCCAGTAGTGGATGTTGACATGCAGCTTCTACTCTTCGGCTTACTTTGACCGATGTTAAATATTGTGGCTGAATGATTGGAAGTGAAATACAGATCTCCTGCTAGTGGCTATGCTACGCTCTGTAAATAAAACCAAACTCCAGATGAGCAACTATAACACAGCTGACATACAGTTGTGCTCATAAGTTTACATACCCTGGCAGAATTTATGATTTCTTGGCCATTTTTCAGAGAATATGAATAACACAAAATCTTTTCTTTCACTCATGGTTAGTGTTTGGCTGAAGCCATTTATTATCAATCAACTGTGTTTACTCTTTTTAAATCATAATGGCAACAGAAACTACCCAAATGACCCTGATCAAAAGTTTACATACCCCAGTTCTTAATATCGTGTATTGCCCCCTTTAACATCAATGACAGCTTGAAGTATTTTGTGGTATTTGTGGATGAAGCTCTTTATCTGCTCAGGTGGTAAAGTTGTCCATTCCTCTTGGCAAAAAGCCTCCAGTTCCTGTAAATTGTTGGTCTGTCTTGCATGAACTGCACGTTTGAGATCTCCCCAGAGTGGCTCAATGATATTGAAGTCAGGAGACTGAGATGGCCACTCCAGAACCTTCACTTTATTCTGCTGTAGCCAATGGCAGGTCGACTTGGCCTTGTGTTTTGGATCATTGTCCTGTTGGAATGTCCAAGTACGTCCCATGCGCAGCTTCCTGGCTGATGAGTGCAAATGTTCCTCCAGTATTTTTTGATAACATTGCATTCATCTTGCCATCAATTTTGACCAAATTTTCGGTGCCTTTGTAGCTCATACATCCCCAAAACATCAGCGATCAACCTCGTGTTTCACAGAAGGAATGGTGTACCTTTCTTTATAGGCCTTGTTGACTCCTCTTCAAATTGTAGCATTTATGGTTGTGGCCAAAAAGCTCAATTTGACTTTGTACCAGAAGGGTTGAGGCTTGTCTCTGTGCTCTTTGGCGTATTGTAAGTGGGATACTTTGTGGCATTTGCATACCGTAGTAATGGCTTTCTTCTGGCGACTCGACCATGCAGCCCATCTTTCTTCAAATGCTTCCTTATTGTGCATCTTAAAACATCCACACCACATGTTTTCAGAGAGTCCTGTATTTCACCTAAAGTTATTTGTGGGTTTTTCTTTGCATCCTGAACAATTTTCCTGGCAGTTGTTCCTGAAACGTTATTTGGTCTATCTGACCGTGATTTGGTTTCAACAGAACCCCTCATTTTCCACTTCTTGATTAGAGTTTGAACACTGCTGATTGGCATTCTCAATTCCTTGGACATCTTTTTTATACCCCTTTCCTGTTTTATACAGTTCAACTACCTTTTCCCGCAGATCCTTTGACAACTCTTTTGCTTTCCCCAGGACTCAGAATCCAGAAATAAATGTCAGTGCAGCACTGGATGAAAGATGCAAGGGTCTGTCAGGAGTCCAGAAACTCATTGACTTTTTATACACACACACTAATTACAAGCAAACAAATCACAGGTGAGGATGGTTACCTTTTAATAGCCATTCAAACACCTTTGTGTCAACTTGTGTGCATGTTATCAGGCCAAAATTACCAGGGTATGTAAACTTTTGATCAGGGACATTTGGGTAGTTTCTGTTGCCGTTATGATTTAAAAAGAGTAAACACAGTTGACTGGTAAATGGCTTCAGCCAAACACTAACCATGAGTGAAAGAAATGTTTTTGTGTTATTCATATTCTCAGAAAAATGGTCAAAAAATCATAAATCCTCCAGGGTCTGTAAACTTATGAGCACAACTGTACATATGGAAAATGCTTTACCTGTCAAATGATTTATTATTCTGTGCAGCCAAATTTTTCATCCCAGCACCATTGAAAGCCAGGCCCTTGACTGGTGCAGTTTGCTTAAGAACGCGCCCCAACCTGCTGATTGGATAGTGAAGAAGTAGCTGCACAAAGATGAGTCCTACTGTTGGCATGCTTTTATGTGTACTACAATCAAACATGATTGGTTACTAAGTATTGCCCCCCCCTCTCCTTCTCCTGCAAGAGAAGGAGAGGGGGGGCAATACAAGAGACTAAAGCTACAGATTTAGTTACTTACAGTGCTTGTAATCAAAAATACATGTAGTTATTAGAGCATATAACTTCATCAATTTGTGTGTTTATTTGCTTGGATTTTAGCTTTTAATAAATAACAAAAAAAAAAAAAAAGAATGAACATGTGGAAAAGCCTATTTAAAATTATAAATCAGTTTTTGTTTTTTGTTGGGACTGCAGTGGTGAGACTACTACACTTGAGTTTCCAATGATCTTGGGAGAAAATGTATATGTGAAATATACATAAAAGTTAGGGCATTAGCTAGTACCCCTTTGTTATCATATTGCTTGCTTGTTTAAAGTGATAGTAAAGTCTTGTTTTTTTTTTTTTCTCTAAAAATAACAAACATTATACTTACCTCCACTGTGCAGTAGATATGCACAGGGCAGCCCAGATCCTCCTCTGGTCCCTCTTCGGCTCTCCTGGCCCCTCCCTCCTGTCGCGTGCCCTCACAGCAAGCAGCTTGCTATGGGGGGCACCTGAGCCGAGTCAAAGCTCACTGTGCCCATTTAGACATGGAGCCCCCGTCCGGCCCCGCCTCTTTTCTCTCCTAATTGGCTACCTGACTTTGACCGCAGCGGCAGCCAACGGTGCCGCTGCTGTGTCTTAGTCAATCAGGAGGAGAGTCCCGAACGGCTGAGGCACTCAATGCAATCCCTGGCGAGAGATGGGGCTCAGGTAAGTATTAGGGGGGCCAAGGAGGGCTGCTGCACACAGAAGGTTTTTAATCTTAATGCATAGAATGCATTAAGATAAAAACCCCTCTGACTTTACAACCCCTTTAATGTAAATCTTTATCAGAATAGCAGACACAAGTAATTTTTATAAAAGCAAGGCCTGTATTGAAAAGTCACATAGGCTTTGGAATAGGATAGTCTTTTTTTTTGTGTTCGTAAAGTTGAAAGCAAAGTACAGATTGTGAGCGGGAGAGAAGCAGCACATGGAGCCAATCAGTTTTGCATGTGTTCGCAATGAACATGCTGACTGGAGAGAGCAGAGTAACAGAATTAGCTCATCAATTTGCTGCTTCTCATTCACTGTTCAGTTAGGCTTAATGTACACGGAACGTTTTTACAACCTCTCCTGAACGATTTAACTTGACAGAAAGTAACCCACGTTTAAAACATTCGTTTTGCCGTGTTTTCATGCCACGTTTAGCCGTGTTTGCATTTAGAAGCGTTTGAAAAAAAAATGTATTTATTTTTTCCAAAAAAGCCAAATATGAAAAACACATGTAAACGAAATGCAGCTGAACGCGAGTTACCGCTTTTAGAAACGTTTGGCGCTTGAAATACCTCTGAACTCAGCGTCTGAACTAATTTTTTTGCTTTCCAATAACTCTAAACTTAACTGTCTAAAAACGACATTAAATGAACCTGTGTACATGTACACAAAAGATAACATTGGATGAGTTCAGGGGCAGCTGAATAAAGCATCCAACTGCCTCTGAACGTCCGTTTACCAGCAGCAGTGTACATGAGGCCTAACAGGCAGTGACAAGAACTATTTCTTTTAACTGCAGTAGAGAAAATGTAGGTCTCCGTGTTAGTTATGCTGGTAGGGCCATGTAACTTTCAGAAATGAATGGATTAAATTGTTTGCCTGAAGTGTAGCCGTAAGATATATTGAAAGCCAAAACCTTTTTTAAAGATTTTGATTTATTAGAGATTTTTTTTTTACTTTGTCTATCTGGGGAGATTTGACAATTGTAGATTTTAGATTTCCAATCACTTTCTGTTCTAGTGACAATGGTCACCTGTACAGATAGGAAAAGTGGCTCTTCCCAGTGGGGCCTCAGCCATACAAACCTGAAAGTGTGCACTAACATCTAGGTCTCTTTATACCGTATATACTCGAGTATAAGTCAAAATTTTCAGCCCCTTTTTTGGGGCTGAAAGTGCCCCTCTCTACTTATACTCGAGTCACCGCCGTCTGCCTACATGATCAGTCATGCAGGCAGACGGCGGCCAACGTGTGCTACATACCACTCGGCAGCCTCTCACTGTTCCAAAGCAACACCTCCTCCTCGTTTGTGATAGGCAGTCAGTGTACAGCCTATCACGGACTTATTCTCATCCTCGTCCGTGGTATGAGGATGAGAGAATGTCCGTGATAGGCTGACTGCTGCGAAATGGAGTTTTCTACCTATCATGGACGAGGAGGAGGCGCGGCTTTTGAACAGTGAATGGCCGCCGAATAGTAATAGCACACGCTGATCGGTGCAGAGCGGCACACGGAGGCACGCACAGGACACAGGTAGGATGCACACAGACACATGCACACAGACACAGGACACATACACAGGTACATATACATATGACACATACACAGGACACAGGTACATATACACATGACACATGCACATATACACAGGTACATGACATATACACAGGACACAGGTACAGGATACATGCACATATACACAGGACACAGGTACAGGACACAGTTACAGGACACATGCACATATACACAGGACACAGGTACAGGACACATGCACATATACACTGGACACAGGTACAGGACACATGCACATATACACAGGTACAGGACACATGCACATATACACAGGACACAGGTACAGGACACATGCACATATACACATGACACATGCACATATACACATGACACATATACACATGACACATATACACATGACACATGCACATATACACATGCACATATGCACATGACACATGCACATATACATATGCACATTACATATGCACATTACACATGCACATATGCACATGACACATGCACATATGCATAGGACACATGCAAACATGCACAGGACACATGACACATGCACAGGACACAGGGAGGTATACAGCTGCAGATGGGCATTGTTGACTCTCTTGTTCCACTTACAGTAGATGCTGCATTTCTCACCTTCATCTTATACTTGGGGCAATACGTTTTTCCTTTTTTTTGTGGTAAATTAGGGCCTCGACTTATACTTATGCTGCTACCCCAAATGACTAGGATGACATCCAGACACCTGTGCCCGGATTCACGTGTTACTTGCCATTAGTTCAGTGAAGAAGTGAGAGCCCGGCACCAAAGCATCTTAGATTTAAAGGAATCATTTTATTTCTACAAGACAAAAAGGAATCAGTTCCTTGTAAAAGATTAATGCGTTTCAGCATCTTGTGGAGGCCTTGGTAATAATAATAATATTATGCTTTGGTGCCAGACTATCTCATCTTCACCATTCTTTAGTGTGTATCTTGGGTGAAAGTTGTGTTAATCGTATGTGAAATTATTTATAAACAGACCCCACAGTTTGCAACACATAATGGGCTTCCCAATAATCTATAATAGAGAGTCCCCATGCTAATGTGTCTAGAGAAGGCTCTTAAAATATACACATTTTTTATAGATGAGTCTGCTTAATCCATTTTTACGGACTCTAAATAAAAAAGGAAATTATTCAGCAGTATTCTGAGCAGTGATTGTAAAAAGAGGAATGGGGAGTTAAGATTTTAATATTCTTTTACTAAACACAACACATTTAGTAAGCTAACATACTCATTTTCATCCTTTAGAATCCAACACAAGTCGGAACAGCACTTCAAGTGTTCTACAACCTGGGAGCTTTAAAAGGTGTCATTACCAGTGTGGTGGATGGCTATTGTTCAGCATTAGATGAGAATATCAACAATGCTTTGGATATCAAAATTCTAACACAATCATCACAAGCTGTCCAGAGAGGTGAGAATTACATTTTTGTATGCTTAAAGGCTAGCATTTTGTTTTGGCATTGTTACCAGCTTTGAGGAATTGTTGCTTTTGTGTGCCTTCCAATTTACATACAGTATTCCTTTTCATGCTGTATGCTCAGCAAAGACTTTGAGTATGAAACTTTAAAAATATTTGCATAATAAAAAGGTTGTATTTTTCATATGCTCTACATAAATGCACCTGCACATTACAATCTAGAAAAAGTGGTTTTAAAATATATTAAAAATTTTTTTTATATGTGGCTAAAAGCATGTAATGAGCACTTTTTGTAAATTCCCATGCCTTTATTTCTATGAATTCCATGTTTACATGCAGGTCAAGCTGTCAAATGGCAATGACAGGAGTTGCGTTCTAAAGGTTTCAATTTTTATAAGACTTTCAAATATTTTTAGTGCATTACCATTTCCATAGGCAAAATAAAAGTGCCAAGTGCTGTTAGGATTCAATTCATGCTCACACTCACCAGATATCATGGACTTCCATGACAGAAGTCTCAAACGCTTGAACTGATGGCTGGGCATTGTTGTCCTTTATTTGATTAAAAACAAGTAATATCCACTTACATCTCAAAACACATTGTAATGCTTAAATGCACCCGTGGTCAACTGACGTGTTTCATCCCTCCCATGAGACTTTATCAAAGGACCCTTTGATAACGTCTCGTGGGAGAGACAAAACACGTCAGTTGACCACGGGTGGTGAAGTCAGATCTGGCCGGTGAGACGCAAGTCTCAAATGCTTGAACTGATGGCTGGGTTTTGTTGTCCTGCAGGCTGGGACTCCAATGGCAGCTTGAGATGTCTTCAGATGGTGTTCAGGTAGTTGGCAACAGATAGCAGAGAGAAAATGGTAGCGTAATTCCATTGTATTTGATTAAAAACAAGTAATATCCACTTACATCTTAAAACACGCTGTAAGCTTAAACAGCGTAAACCGGGAAGTGATTGGCGACTTGCGTTTCGTCCCTCCCACGAGACGTTATCAAAGGATCCTTTCATATCGTCTCGTGGGAGGGACGAAATGCGTTAGTTGACCATGGGTGCATTAAAGCATTTAAGCATTACAGCATGTTTTAAGATGTAAGTGGATATTACTTGGTTTTTAATCAAATAAAACAGAATTACACTATCATTTTCTCTCTGCCATCTGTTACCAACTACCTGGACACACTCTGAGGACATCTCAAGCTGCCATTAGAGTCCCAGCCTGCAGGACAACAAAGCCCAGCTATCAGTTCAAGATATCTGGTGAGTGTAAGGGCACACAAGAGGGGAGCACCGACCGCACAAATTGAATCCCAACAGCACTTGGCACCTTTATTTTGCACATGGAAATAGTTATGCACTAAGAAGATTTGGAAGTCTTGTGAAAATTATATGAAATTTTGTGAACTTTTTGTGAACTTCATGAACTATATATGAACTCCATTGTTGCACATGCACTTTAATTTGATTTGATATTTGCACAGCTTTTCTTGTAATTGAATTATAATTTGTCACGTGGGGTAGCGCATCCAAACTAGTCACAAGGACTAAAAGACGCCTGCTATTGTTATAGTTTGTTCCAAGCCATGCTACTGTCACATTTGCTGGAAAGTTTTACCAACATACAGTATATATTAGGGAAAAAATATTAAAATGGTTCTAAAGGCAGAAGGTTTTTTAATTTAACCACTTGCCCACTGGACACTTGTACCCCCTTCCTAACCAGACCAATTTTCAGCTTCCAGTGCCCTCACATTTTGAATGACATTTACTCAGTCATACAACACTGTAACCATATGAAATTTTTTTGCCTTTTTTTGACACAAATAGAACTTTCTTTTGATGGTATTTAATCACCACTGTTTTTTTTATTTTTTGCATTATTAATGAAAAAATACTGAGAATTTTGCAAATTAGTATTTTTTCTTCATAAATTTTGCCAAAATTTATACTGCTACATATCTTTGGTAACAAATAACCCTAATCAGTGTATATTATTTGGTATTTGTGAAAGTTGGAGAGTCTACAAGCTATGGTACCAATCATTGAAAATTGATCACACCTGATATACTGACAGCCTATCTCATTTCTTGAGATCCTAACAAGCCAGGACACCGCCACTAACCTTAGAAGACTTTTTTTTTAAATATGCAGACTCCAGCTGATCGTATCGGACATAGGACCCTTCTATCTCTCGATACCATTAAAGCGTTCGATAGTGGCAGCTGGAGATACCTCTGGGCAGTGTTATCGAAATTTGGTTTTGGTGCCCACTTCATTGCCTGGACACGCTTATTATACAGTGCGCCGCAAATGGTCATATGGGTATCTGACAGGATGTCACCTGTTTTTGCACTGGGTAAGGGGACTAGGCAGGGATGTCCCCTGCCCCCCCTGCTCTTTGCTCTTTGAACCCCTTGCTGCTCAGACGCGTAGGTGCCCGCATGTGACTGGATTTAGATACAGTGAATTGCATGAGAAGATCATGCTCTATGCCAGGGATATGCAATTAGCGGACCTCTAGCTGTTGCAGAACTACAAGTCCCATGAGGCATAGCAAGACTCTGACAGCCACAAGCATGGCACCCAGAGGCAGAGGCATGATGGGACTTGTAGTTTTGCAACAGCTGGAGGTCCACTAATTGCATATCCCTGCTCTACGCCAACGACATGCTACTTTTCTTGGGGGACACAACTACTTCCTTAAACAAGGTCATCCCCATTATTTTAGATTTTGGCCATTATTCAGGCCTTACTATCAACTGGACCAAATCTGCTCTGATGTTGCTGGGTGACGCGCCTGGGCAGTCAGCCTCGCTCCCTTGCCCTATCCCAATAGTTCCCTCCTTTAAGTACCAGGGCATCCAAATATCCCCCATGCTTACTGTTTACTGTAGCCTAAATGTCTACCCACTGCTTACCCGATTAAGGGATAAGATAAATGTTTGGAGCAAACTCAAAATGTCCCTGGCAGGAAAAGCAAACCTCATCAAAATCATTCTCATGTCTCAACTCCTTCACATACTAAACAACACTCCAGCAGTAGCCCCATTAAAGGTATTCCGAGTAGTGAATTCTCTTTTCAGGTTACTGTTGTGGAATATTCTACCCCCTAAGGTTAAACTGGAACAACTGCAGTATCGTAAATATGGGGGCAGCCGTGCGCTCCCCAACCCCTGGTTATATTATCTGGCCACACAGTTGCAACACTTGAACAGGCGCTATGACCTCCAATCCTGTTGGACCATCAGCTGGGCTCTTGCTAATAGGTGTTGGGGCAGAGTCTATCCCGAAGGGTCTTGAGGCTCAGTAGTTCCCGAAACCTAATAAACAGATGCCCACATATGTGTTGCTTCAAAAGGTCTGAAACAAGGCTAAACAGTTGCAGCACGTGAAGGGGTTTACTAAGTATAGTCCAATTATGGGGCAATAAAACGTACAAGGAACTGGCTAAACTCCAACAGGGGGTTAGGTGGCGATCCCTACCTCTCGCATATTTTTCACAATGGGAAACCACTCTTGTTTTCTGTACTGCAGAGCAGGTTTGCATTGCCCTCCAGCATGATATTTTACTATCTACAACTACAACAATAATTTCACTTTATGGTATGCTTTAAAACTGATTTTCCGGGTGACAAATCCCATAAGGGTGTTGGCGGAGTGGGAGGGAGCCCTCTAGTCTGTCACTACGTGCTCCCTAAATGTCTTGCAAAAAGTATCCCAACTATATATTTTACTCGGGGCTCATTATACTCCCGTAAAACTTCACAAAATGGGTATATTATTGGACCCGCTATGTGGCAAATGTAAGATAGTGCCTGGCGACCTCATCCACCTCCTCTGGCGATGCCCTAAGCTCCATAGATATTGGAAAGGGGTCCTTGCCACACTCAATAGTGTTTTTTTAGACGGATGTTCCTCTGGATCCGTTGTGTTGCATACTAGGTGCCCTGGAGGGGGTGATCACAGAGGAAATGACAAGGGTTGCTTTCTCTCGGGTCTTATTTCAAGCTACAAAAACCATCTTTATGGGATAGAAATCAGACACCCCACCGTCTGTCAAATCCTGGATACAGCACATGGGAAATACTCTCTTCCTGTAACGGTATATTTACCAGCACAGGGGAAGGCCGGGCAAGTTTGAAAAACTATGGGCCCCATGGCTTGACATTCCAGAACTGAGCCCCAATGAGCTGATTAAGATGAGACTTTTGCAATGTCTTTGAGGTGGAAGGCTCACAGGGCAATTGATCACATGGAGGGTATTTTTGTGTCTTCTACAGTAGAAAGGCGTGATGTAGGGGCGTGCCCAAGATGGCGAAGTGACTGGCCGTTTTTCCTGGAGTTCTGCTTCTGCTGAAGTATTCTCCTTCTTTCATCTGTACCTGACAAGGGTGCTGGTCCGCGCTGCTGGGATGACATCAGATGCCTTCTAAATCATCCGGCCGGGGGAAAAGTGCCAAGAAGATCCGTTTCCCACCTAGAATACCCCTCGTGGACGGCCCTCTCTGAACTAGGCCCGAGCTCTGGCAACGTGCAAACATGGCGTCCCAGATGGATGCTTTGGAGGAGCCTGCTGCTTTCTCCCTGGGGATTCCGGAGGTCATGGCGGCGATTGGCTCATGCCAATCAGCCGTTGCTCAGTGCCAGACTACCCTCACCAAAAAAATTGAGGCGGTACAGCTGGACGTGGGCCGTATACAGCAGGACATGAACAAGGTCATAAAGGACATGAACAAGGTTCGCTCTCGCCTTACCACTGCAGAGGATGGATAGGCCACGTTGAAGATACAGTGGCGGAGCATGGTGGAGCTATGCGCACACAGCAGTCTATGATGAAATCCCTGGAATACAGGGCCGAGGACGTGGAAAATCGTTGCCGGAGAAACAATATTCACATTATTGGCCTGGCAGAAGGAGCGGAGGGTAAAAATTCCATGATCTTTGTGGAAGAACTTATGCGCTCCCTTTTACCTGCAGCTCAACTATCCCGCTTCTTTACGGTAGAAAGAGCTCACCGCATGCCACCGCAGCCAGGAGCGCAAGGAGCCCCCCTGCGCACCTTGATCCTGCGGCTCCAAGGATCGGGATGAGATACTGAGGGCAGCAAGGGCTACAGGTGAGCTCCACTATGGGAATAATTGCTTGATGTTGTTCCCTGACTACTCCATTGAGATGCAGAAACTCGGTCATTTGACTCAGTCAAAGCTGCACTTCGTCTTAGAGGGATCAAGTATAGCGTTCTTTTCCCGGTCAAGCTGCGAGTCATTGATGGGGAGACAGTACGGTTCTTCAACTTTTCCAAAGATGCTGCTGGCTGGCTGGAGTCCCTGCCCCCACAGGGGTAAAGGCCCTGATCAGTATTGCAGTTTGGTTACCACATTTCTGGCTGCTGTCTTAGTGATGAGAGCTATGGCATCCTACTCTCTTTATTTTCATTTTGTTGGGGTTCTCTCTAATTACCCTGATTTACTCCTTTGTGCCTAGAGGGCTCCCCCCCCCATTTTTTGTTTTGGGTCCCCTCCCTGATTGATTGTTGAGGGAAGCCAGCCGCTGCTGCTGCGGGGTCTTAAGTTTTTTGCCCCCGGCTTAGTCCGGGTGATTATCCTGACAGGTAACATTACTATTCTTTATCCAGCATCTCCTGATGGGAACTTTACGTGCCTCCTTTTTTTATCTTTTCTCCTGTTAACGGTTCTAGAGGGTAGAAAGGACTAAAGACTGTTATGGGGTGCTTTCACTCCTGTTTTGCTACATGTCTCCCAAGTTCTAGTTGCCTTCGGCCGAGTTGTTGGGGATCCATGTGGTCTCATATTAGGTGTGTTCTGCGGGGTGGGGGGAAGGGATGGTCCACAGTTGCAGACCAAGATTGGACAAGTGGGTTTTTTATGTTTTGTTATGTCCTGTTCTGTAGCATTGATTCACACCTGTATAATGATCCTTTATGGCATGGTCTGTTTCATTATGATATACCTAATGGCAGTGGGCTACCACTGAGGGGTGCTTCTGGAGGGGGACTGGCTATGATGGGGTGGGTCCCTCCAACTGAGGTCCCTTGGGGTGCTGGAGTGCAGGCTCTTGTGTATGCAACAAATTTCGGCTATGTGACCCTGGTTTCATATCCACCATTTCTGTGATCTCCTTTAATGTGCGGGGTCTTAACTCTGTCGTTAAGAGATCCCTAGTGTCCCTTCAAAAATATAATCCTCCAATAGTCATTCTGCATGAGACGCATCTTGTGGGGTCTCGCATTCTGGGTCTTAAGTGAGCATGGGTTGATCTGCATTATCATGTCACCTACTCCAGGGGGCTCAGTATACTGATTCATAGGTCTCTCCCATTTCAGCTGTTGGACCTTAAATTGGATCCGGGGTAGATATATTGTGATGCATGCCTTATTAGAGAATGTTCCTCTGGTACTAGTGGGTTTTTACCTGCCACCCCTGGCTGATGTCTCTGTACTTGGTACTGTTATGCAAATTGTGATGGTCTATGGGGTGGATGATGTATTCTTACTGGGGGACTTTAATCTGACTTCTACTCCAGACCTGGACAGGTTTTCTTCTGCCTCCCGGTGGTATCCTGGACTGGCCCAGTGGGTGAGTGCATTCACTCTAGTGGACGCCTGGCGGTACTTTCATCCTGCCCTTCGGGAGTTTACGTGTCACTGACGCATTGATTTAATTTTTGTCACCCGCACCGTGTCTGAAGTCACCAGCCTTCCTAGGGGGTGTCTGATCACGCCTCAGTGTGCATTAAGCTGCGGTTTGGGTTGCCAGGGGAGCGGCTGTGGAGGTTGTCCAGGTATTGGGTAGTGGATCCTGCTGTTCAGGAGAGTGTTCAGGAGAGAGTGTGCCAGTTCTGGATGGAAAATGCTGATTCTACTAACCCAACAACTGTTTGGGATGCCTTTTAAGGCATGGTCTCCAAATGCTTATATCTCGCTTATTGCGGCAGCTCGTAAGGTCGTTGGAGGAGGAGGTTGGTACAAAGGAGGCTGCTTATGTTGCTGATCCTAGCTCTATTGCGTATGGGGCCTGGCAGTTTGCCTTGCAGCGACTATCCTTGCTCCAAGTGGACATGACCCAGAAATCTATGTTAAGCACAGCGTAGAGAATATTTGAACATGGCAATAAGAATAGTAGGATGCTGGCATGGCTTGCTTAGGGCCAATTTGTCTCAACACACATTAGTGGGGTAAAAGATCAGGACGGGGGAATACTGAGGTTGCCCGCTAACATAAATACTAGATTTTTTAGTTACTACCGACAACTGTACTCGTCCCGAGTGACCTATAGTACCTCTGACCTGGTTGCCCAATTCCTTCTTTAGGGTCGTGGAACGGTGTATGAGAGACTTCATTTGGGGTGGGGCTGTTCCCAGACTGGCGAGGTCGACGCTAACTCTCCCGGTACAGTGTGGTGGACTGGCATTACCTGACATTTTGGGTCTATTTCTGGGCTGCTATTTTGGTAACTGTAAGGTGGTGGTTCATGCAATCAAAGGCAAATGCGGCGGTGTGTCTTGAGGCTGCCATCCTGGGCTCCTTGGGGAGGTGGGAAATTTGGTATATTGTGGACAATGGGCTTACCCTGACCTCCCACATCTCATTAGAACCATGCTTAGGGTTGGGATGGTGGCCAGAAGGAGATTTAACCATCCTAATAGGTGGTCCCCTGCTACCCCGTTGTGGGGTAATCCTAACCTTTCCCATCCTCGTTCCATTCCCGACCCTCAACTCTGGGCCAGGTATGGGATAAAAACCTTACGTGACATTATGGTAACAGGCACTTTACCTCCCTTTGTAGAACTTAGGGCCAAATTCCAAATACCAGGTTGGATGATCTTTAGATATTTTCGGTTGCGCTATGCGGTGCGTGCCCAGTTCTCCACCCCGCCAAGTCTTCAAATGCCATAGAGGAACCTCTTTCAGCTCTGTATTTTGACTTACTTAGGGTTGATTCTGTAAAAATGGACCGCCTATGGGATAGATGGAAAGCCGACATACCCAAGCTTGACAGAGAAGACTGGGAAGACTGCCTGGGTGACTGTGCCAAATTGTTGATATGCTCCGGGCTAATCCCCAGAGTGTACCCGCTGTGGGGGGGATATTGATACTTATATGCATATGTTCTGGAGCTGTCCAAGGGTCACTGACTTTTGGGGGGAGGTACTTGAGCTTATAAACTTCCGCCTCCAGCTGGCCCTTCCGGCTATTCCCGAGTCGTTGCTACTAGGTATCCAGGATGATGATCAAATGCCTAGGTATACTAAATTGCTCATTTTCTACCTACTGTTTTATGCTAAGCGATAGATCATCTATAAGTGGAATTCCCGTTCCCTTCCCACCATAGCCTTGTGGGAAAAGTCAATAAATTCTGCACTTCCTATGTATAAACTGACATATCTTAGCATGAACTGCCCTATAAAGTATGATAGTGTGGCAGCCATGGACTGCACAGGAGGGGGTTGCTCTTCGCTGCCTTCATCTGGTTGAACCAGTGGTTGCGGCACTCTCTCAGGACTTTCCCTTCCCCTTTTGTGCAGAGGCTCTGCTGATTGAATATCTGTAACCTACTTTGGTTCTGTAAGTTTTGGATGTGTGAACTAAGCTCCTTTCCTACTGCATATGTATATCATGTGACTTCAATATTTTCCATGTGGTTTTTTCATTATTGTACCATGCCCAAGTTTCAATAAAGGAACATTCTGTTAAAAAAAAAAAGGTGTGATGTATTTCTTGCACTGTTACGCTAAATGTAGACACATTTGGACTGACTGTGTATATTGATGGCTTAACACCTCGGTGACCTCCTCTCGCTTGTTTCTTGTTCAGAAATGTAAGATATTGTAATGTACATGACTAAGAAAAGGTGAATTGGAATATATTGAGATGTTACATATATGCAATTTTGCTTTTGGCAATAAAACTTTTTTGATAAAAAAAAAAACAAAACAAGCCAGTAGAAAGTAGACAGTCCGAGGTATTTAGTAAGAGGCATGGTGAGTTTTTTGAAGTTATACTTTTTTCCTACAATTCTTTGCAAAATGAAGATTTTTATTTTCTTTTTTCCACAAAACTGTAATAATAACAAGTTATTTCTCACGCACAGCATATGCATACTTGCAATTACACCCCCAAATACATTCTTCTACTCCTGAGTATGGCTATACCACATGTGTGAGACTTTTACACAGCCTGGCCACATACAGAGGCCCAACATGCAAGGAGCACCATCAACATATAATCTATGAGGCATAATGAGTCTTTTGAACATGTCATTTTTTTTACACTTGTGTAAAAAATAAAATGCATTTTCATTTTCTTTACACATTTTCCTAAAACTTGTGGAAAAAACACAAGTTTTAGGAAAATGTGTAAAGAAAATGAAAATGCATTTTTTTTACACAAAGTTGTCCATTTATAAGATATTTTTAACACCTAGCATGTACGTAGCAAAAATTACACCCCAAAATATATTCTGCTACTCCTCCGGAGTATGGTGATACCCCATGTGTAAGACTTTTACATAGTATGGCCACATACAGAGGCCCAACATGCAGGGAGCACCATCAGGTGTTCTAGGTACACACATGTGGCACAAATGAGCCCTGATGTGGCATGGATGAGCCCTGATGTGGCATGAATGTGGCATGGATTAGAACTGATGTGGCATGGGTGAGCACTTGCACGGATGAGTACTGATGTGGCATTGATGTGGCACGGATGATCACTGACGTGGCCCGAATGATCACTGATGTGGCATGGATGTAGCACGGACGATCACTGATGTGGCACGGATGATCACTGGTGTAGCATGGGTGAGCCATGGATTAGCATGAATAAGGATGGATGAGCCAGGGACGGAGCATGAATGTGGAAGGATGAGCCGGGGATGGAGCATGATTGAGGATGGCTGATCCAGGGATGGAGCATGAATGAGGATGGCTGATCCAGGGATGGAGCATGAATGAGGATGGATGATCCAGAGATGGAGCATGAATGAGGATGGATGATCCAGGGAATGGAGCATGAATGAGGATGGATGAGCCAGGGATAGAGCATGGATGAGCATGAATGTGGATGGAAGAGCCAGGGATGGAGCATGGATGAGCATGACTGTGGATGGATGATCCAAGAATGGAGCATGAATGAGGATGGATGATCCAAGGATGGAGCATGAATGGGGATGGATGAACCAGGAATGGAGCATTAATGGGGATGGATGATCCAGGGATGGAGCATGAATGAGGATGTATGATCCAGGGATTGAGGATGGATGATCCAGGGATTGAGCACGAATGAGGATGAATGATCCAGGGATTGAGCATATATGAGGATGGATGATCCAGGGATGGAACATGAATGAGGATGTATGATCCAGGGAATGGAGCATGAATGAGGATGGATGAGCCAGGGATGGGGCATGAATGTGGATGAAAGAGCCAGGGATGGAGCACCATCAAATGTTCTAGGGACACACATGTGGCATGGATGAGCCCTGATGTGGCATGGATGTGGCACGGATTAGAACTGATGTGGCATGGGTGAGCACTTGCACGGATGAGTACTGATGTGGCATTGATGTGGCACGGATGATCACTGACGTGGCCCGAATGATCACTGATGTGGCATGAATGTAGCACGGACAATCACTGATGTGGCATGGGTGAGCCATGGATTAGCATGAATAAGGATGGATGAGCCAGGGATGGAGCACGAATGTGGAAGGATGAGCCAGGGTTGGAGGATAGATAATCTGTGGATGGAGCATGAATGAGGATGGCTGATCCAGGGATGGAGAATGAATGAGGATGGATGATCCAGGGATAGAGCATGGATGAGCATGAATGTGGATGGAAGAGCCAGGGATGGAGCATGGATGAGCATGACTGTGGATGGATGATCCAGGGATTGAGCATGAATGATGGATGGATGATCCAGGGATTGAGCATGAATGAGAATGGATGATCCAGGGATTGAGCATGAATGAGGATGGATGATCCAGGTATGGAACTTGAATGAGGATGTATGATCCAGGGAATGGAGCATGAATGAGGATGGATGAGCCAGGGATGGAGCATGGATGTGCATGAATGTTGATGGATGAGCCAGGGATGGAGCATGAATGTGGATGGAAGAGCCAGGGATGGAGCATGAATGTGGATGGATGATCCAGGGATGGAGCATGAATGAGGATGGATAATCCAGGGATGGAGCATGAATGGGGATGGATGATCCAGGGATGGAGCATGAATGAGGATGGATGATCCAGGGATTGAGCATGAATGAGGATGGATGATCCAGGGATTGAGCATGAATGAGGATGGATGATCCAGGGATTGAGCATGAATGAGGATGGATGATCCAGGGATTGAGCATGAATGAGGATGGATGGTCCAGGGATTGAGCATGAATGAGGATGGATGATCCAGGGATGGAACATGAATGAGGATGTGTGATCCAGGGAATGGAGCATGAATGAGGATGGATGAGCCAGGGATGGAACATGGATGAGCATGAATGTTGATGGATGAGCCAGGGATGGAGCATGAATGTGGATGGATGATCGAGGGATGGAGCATGAATGAGGATGGATGATCCAGGGATGGAGCATGAATGAGGATGGATGATCCAGGGATGGAGCATGAATGAGGATGGATAATCGAGGGATGGAGCATGAATGAGGATGGATGATCCAGGGATGGAGCATGAATGAGGATGTATGATCCAGGGAATGGAGCATGAATGAGGATGGATGAGCCAGGGATGGAGCATGAATAATGTGGCATGGATGTGGCACGGATTAGAACTGATGTGGCATAGGTGAGCACTTGCACAGATGAGTACTGATGTGGCATTGATGTGGCACGGATGATCATTGATGTGGCCCGAATGATCACTGATGTGGCATGGATGTAGCACGGACGATCACTGATGTGGCACGGATGATTACTGATGTAGCATGGGTGAGCCATGGATTAGCATGAATAAGGATGGATGAGCCAGGGACGGAGCATGAATGTTTAAGGATGAGCCAGGGTTGGAGGATGGATGATCCGGGCATGGAGCATGATTGAGTATGGCTGATCCAGGGATGGAGCATGAATGAGAATGGATGATCCAGAGATGGAGCATGAATGAGGATGGATGATCCAGGGAATGGAGCACGAATGTGGATGGATGAGCCAGGGTTGGAGGATGGATGATCCAGGGATGGAGCATGAATGAGGATGGCTGATCCAGGGATGGAGAATGAATGAGGATGGATGATCCAGAGATGGAGCATGAATGAGGATGTATGATCCAGGGAATGGAGCATGAATGAGGATGGATGAGCCAGGGATAGAGCATGGATGAGCATGAATGTCGATGGAAGAGCCAGGGATGGAGCATGGATGAGTATGACTGTGGATGGATGATCCAGGAATGGAGCATGAATGAGGATGGATGATCCAGGGATGGAGCATGAATGAGGATGGATGTTCCAGGGATGGAGCATGAATGAGGGTGGATGATCCAGGGATGGAGCATGAATGAGGGTGGATGATCCAGGGATGGAGCATAAATGAGGATGGATGATCCAGGGATGGAGCATGAATGAGGATGGATGATCCAGGGATGGAGCATGAATGAGGATGGATGATCCAGGGATTGAGCATGAATGAGGATGGATGATCCAGGGATTGAGCACGAATGAGGATGAATGATCCAGGGATTGAGCATGAATGAGGATGGATGATCCAGGGATGGAACATGAATGAGGATGTATGATCCAGGGAATGGAGCATGAATGAGGATGGGTGAGCCAGGGATGGAGTATGGATGAGCATGAATGTTGATGGATGAGCCAGGGATGGAGCATGAATGTGGATGGAAGAGCCAGGGATGGAGCACTATCAGGTGTTCTAGGCACACACATGTGGTACAAGTGAGCCCTGATGTGGCATGGATGAGCCCTGATGTGGCATGGATGTGGCACGGATTAGAACTGATGTGGCATGGGTGAGCCATGGATTAGCATGAATGAGGATGGATGAGCCAGGGATGGAGCACGAATGTGGAAGGATGAGCCAGGGTTGGAGGATGGATGATCCAGGGATGGAGCATGAATGAGGATGGCTGATCTAGGGATGATGAATGAATGAGGATGGATGATCCAGAGATGGAGCATGAATGAGGATGAATGATCCAGGGAATGGAGCCTGAATGAGGATGGATGAGCCAGGGATAGAGCATGGATGAGCATGAATGTGGATGGAAGAGCCAGGGATGGAGCATGGATGAGCATGACTGTGGATGGATGATCCAGGGATGGAGCATGAATGAGGATGGATGATCCAGGGATGGAGCATTACTGAGGATGGATGATCCAGGGATGGAGCATGAATAAGGATGGATGATCCAGGGATTGAGCATGAATGAGGATGGATGATCCAGGGATTGACCGTGAATGAGGATGGATGATCCAGGTATTGAGCATGAATGAGGATGGATGATCCAGGGATTGAGCATGAATGAGGATGTATGATCCAGGGAATGGAGCATGAATGAGGATGGATGAGCCAGGAATGGAGCATGGATGAGCATGGAAGTTGATGGAGCATGAATGTGGATGGAAGAGCCAGGGATGGAGCATGGATGAGCATGACTGTGGATGGAAGAGCCAGGGATGGAGCATGGATGAGCATGACTGTGGATGGATGAGCCAGGGATGGAGCATGAATGTGGATGGATGATTCAGGGATGGAGCATGTATGAGGATGGATGATCCAGGGATGGAGCATGAATGAGGATGGATAATCGAGGGATGGAGCATGAATGAGGATGGATGATCCAGGGATGGAGCATGAATGAGGATGTATGATCCAGGGAATGGAACATGAATGAGGATGGATGAGCCAGGGATGGAGCATGGATGAGCATGAATGTGGATGGATGCACCAGGGATGGAGCATGACTGTGGATGGATACGCCAGGGATGGAGCATGAATGTGGGTGGATTATCCAGGCATGGAGCATGGATGAGCATGAATGTGGATAGATGAGCCAGGGATGGAGCATGAATGTGGATGGATGAGCCAGGTATAGGCACAGATCAGTGCTGTGGGCACTTCAGATCCAGCCTGCTGCACCAGCTCCCTCCTCTCCTCGCACGCTGTACCGTTCGGCGTGAAGAGAGGGCAGGAGCCAAACCGGACATGGTCCGGTTTGTTTACAAGTAATCACTCCATCATTGGACGGAGTGATCACGTGGTAAAGGGCCACTGTCTTTGGCCCTTTACCCCAATCTGTGACACGTCCATGTGGCGGTCATGGACATTTTCCAGGTGCGCACCCCAGGGGGCACACGAGAGCGCGATTCTGGGAGGATGTCATAGTACGCCCTCCCAGAATTATCCGACCGCGCTGTAGCCAACTTTCGGCTATGTATAAAAGGTAGTTGGGAAAAATTGGCGCTGCCCTACTAGCAGTACTTAATTAATTGGGAATATGTAATCCTTTGTGAAACAGGCATTAGCAAAAAAAGATACTATCTACTACAAACTTTATGTGAAAATGAATTATAATCTATACCAAAGCTACCATATGTATAGAGATAAAAATAATAATAATAGTAATAAAGAAAGAAGGAGAAAACATCGAACATAAATGAAGCTGTGTAGACAATCCTTATAGGTTAAAGATATGAGTAGGTGCCGTGTATAAGTAGAATTACATAAATATATGTGAAAAAGTTTAAAAATAAATGTGTAAAGTTTGTGTGGGCATTAATAACCCCACAGTTCTAAAGTTTTGTGACAGTGTAGCGCCCCCTGGGGGCTAGCACTGATAGTGAGAAATTCTAATTATTAGTGATATTAAGTGCCAGTACCACCATATGTATGACCTCTATATGACCTCTTAATTTTAACCGGTCAGTAACTGACCTGTGTGCTAATATATAATATATCACAGTAAGGCTCATACGTTATATACAGGGTTATAACAGCCAGCTTATGTACTTATATAGGCAGTTGATAATAATAAGCAATAATACATTTGAATGGCCCGGTCGGCAAGAGGTCAATGCATTCTATGCATTAAGATAAAAAAAACCTTCAGTGTGCAGCAGCCCCCTCAGCCCCCCTAATACCTACCTGAGCCCCATCTCAATCCAGCGATGTTGCACGAGAGCCTCGGCTATCTGGGACTCTCCCTTCCAATTGGCTCAGACACAGCAATGGGCGCCATTGGCTCCCGCTGCTGTCAATTAAAGTTGTTGAGCCAAGCTGCTTGCTGTTGAGGCACTCGGCAGGAGGAAGGTGCCAGGAGCCCTGGCGAAGGACCTGTGAAGAGGATCTGAGCTGCTCTGTGCAAAAGCACTGCACAGAGCAGGTAAGTATAACGTGTTTTTTTTATTTTTAAACTAAAAAGAAAAACAAGACTTTTATATCACTTTAAGAAAAGCTTGTGAAAAAAAAGAAATGTCTATAGTGGAATATTATTATATTATGCTTAATGGATTCACCACATACAGAGTATAATTTTTTTCTGCAAAAATGGCTCTTTACTAAAATTCTTCATGTACATGACGTGTCCTTATGAACAATATGCTGTTCTAGGCTTTAAACCCTATTTTGAACTTATAGTTTTTCATGGGGCATATGAGACTTTTATAATGCACCCGACCTGGCCTACAATGTAACTAGGGTAATAATAGTGCTGAATGCAGACACAATTACATGTTTCAGTCTTAAGATACATATCTATTTTTTTTCTATGGCCTTGACTTCTTTCTAAGTTTATATTTAACCACGTCACGCAAATCGCCGTACCCATACGTTGGTACTTTGACACTAAATACCGCGATTATGGCAGAAGCTAGCTGCCATAACCCCGGTATTTTCAGAAACGGAGTGAATTTCTCTTTATGATGAAAGTGGTCTCCTTTCGCTTTCATATGCCTGACCCTCTACAGCCTGGACTTAGGATCTAAGGGGGCTCCACAGGGAGATGGGGAATAATCTGAAGACTAGTTGCAGGCACTACAATTATTATGTGTGTCCATTAGGGCAATATATTTGTATGTTTGTGTTCTGCTTCTGACAGGTAAAAGAAACAGAAAAACTCCCCCCACAAGGTCTAAACAAACCTTTTCTCAAAATTAATTTTTTTGAATGGGTAAATCTTTTGTTGCTTTTAGTTCCCACACTAACACATCTTTTAAGTGGTGTGAATCCAACATTTTATACATGCTGTTGGCATGTATTTGTATAGCATTTTGCAATGATCTGGAATATAATGTTTAAATTTTGCATTGAATAGTTTGGATCAGTGTTAACCTAAATGTTCTGCTGCTTTAGTTGGACATCCCATTATGCTGCTTTTATTCTTCTTTGTACATCACTTGTGAACGCATAGTAAAGTCGGTGTCAAACAAAAGCCATTTTCATTGAAAGCAAGCTGCTATTGGCTTAGGTTTCAGTTTGATGTTCTTATACAGTAACACTTAAAATGTTTGGAACAGCTTCTATCATAAAAAAAGCCTTGTCTGACAACTGGAAAGGGGTCATAAATGTCAGGGAAGTTATTGAAAGGAAAATCATACTTTTCTATTTTACAAGATGACTGAACCAGAGAACTACAAAAGGGCTATATGTGATTTAGAAATCTAAAGAAAAAATACCTGCTTTACTAAAATGTCTAGCAATGCTTGGGATTCCTTGTGTTTTCCATCTATGCCATCCCTTTTCAGAGACCTTATGAGTCTCAACAGCAATTATTATTAACCTATAATTACTATGTGTCTTTATTTTAAGCTATGCCTTCCTTATAGTGCACTCGGAAAGTATTCGCAGCACTTCACTTTTTCTACATTTTGTTTCGTTACAGCCTTATTCCAAAATTGATTAAATTCATTATTTTCCTCAAAATTCTACAAACCATACCCCATATTGACAACGAGAAAGAAGTTTGTTTGAAATATTTGCAAATTTATAAAAAATAGGAAGCAAAAGAAAAACATAACATAAGTAAGTGTACATAAGTATTCACAGCCTTTGTCATGCAACTCAAATTTGAGCTCAGGTGCATCCTGCTTTCACTGATCATCCTTGAGATGTTTTTACAACTTGATTGGAGTCCACCTGTGGTAAATTCAGTTGATTGGATATGATTTGGAAAGACACACACCTGTCTATATAAGGTCCCACAGTTAACAGTGCATGTCAGAGCACAAACCAAGCCATGAAGTCCAAGGAATTGTATGTAGACCTCCGAGACAGGATTGTATTGATCTACGGAAGGGTACAGAAAAAATTCTGCAGCATTAAAGATCCAAATAAGCACAGTGGCTTCCATCATCCATAAATGAAAACCACAGGACTCTTCCTACAGTGGGCTGCCCGGCCAAACAAAGTGATTGGGGGAGAATGGCCTTAGTCAGGGCAGTGACCAAGAACCTGATGGTCACTCTGACTGAGCTCCAGCATTTCTCTGTGAAGAGAGGAGAACCTTCCAGAAGAACAACCATCTCTGCAGCACTCCACCAATTAGGCATGTATGGTAGAGTGGCTAGATGGAAGCCACTCCTTAGTAAAAGGCACATGACCGCCCCCCTGGAGTTTGCCAAAAGGCACCTGGAGGACTCTGACCATGAGAAAAAAAATCCTCTGGTCTGATGAAACAAAAATTGAACTCTTTGGCCTGAATGGAAAGCCTCATGTCTGGCGGAAACCAGGCACCGCTTATCACCTGGCCAATCCCATCCCTACAGTGAAGCATGGTGGTGGGAGCATCATGCTGTGGGGATGTTTTTTCCATGGCAGGAACTGAGAGACTAGTCAGGATTGAGGGAAAGATGTATGCAGCAATGTACAGAGAAAACCTTGATGAAAACCTGCTCCAAGGCACTGTGTACCTCAGACTGGGGTAAAGGTTCATCTTCCAACAGGACAATGACCCTAAGCACACGGCCAAGATAACAAAGGAGTGGCTACGGGACAACTCTGTGAATGTCCTTGAGTGGTCCGCCCAGACTTGAACCTGATTGAACATCTCTGTAGAGATCTGAAAATGGTTTTGCACCGACGCTTCCTATCCAACCTGATGGAGCTCGAGAGGTCCTGTAAAGAAGAATGGGAGAAACTACCCAAAAATAGGTGTGCCAAGCTTGTAGCATCATAGGTTCTTCAACAAAGTATCGAGCAAAGGCTGTGAATAAATAAATATATATATAAAGAGCTTTCTTTTGGTGGTGTTTAATCACTGCTGGGTTTTTTATTTTTTGCTAAAAGACTGAAAATGTTTTTTTTTTAAAAAAAGAAAAACTGTTTGACAGTTGCTATTGCATACTCTGAGCAGAATTCTGAAAATAGTTTTGTACTGGACCAAAAAGATTTTCAGTGTACTGATCTCTTGCTATTGTATCAAGGCACTTTCACACTGAGGCACGGGGGTGTCGGAGGTAAAGCACTGCTAATTTTAGCAGTGCTTTACCTTCATTTTAGCCGTGCTTTTCGACCGCTAGCGGGGCGCTTTTAAAGGCGCTTCGGCGGGACTGCCCATTTATTTAAATGTCAGGGTCGCTTAAGGAGCGTTTTTTTACACTGCTCCTAAAGTGCCTCAAAGATGCTGCTTGCAGGACTTTTTTTTAACGTCCAGCGCACCGCTCTAGTGTGAAAGCTCTCGGGCTCTCACACTGGAGTGACAGGAGTGGCGCTCTACAGGCGCTATTTTTACTCACTGTAAAGTGAGTCAGTGTGAAAGTAGCCTTAGGGACAGCCTTATATGTTTGCAGTACTTGCTTTGCTATCTAATATCACATTTTCTAACTTTCCTGGGAACATTTCTGCAACTACAGTCTGTATCTAAAGCTGGGCAGAGATTTAAGACATAAGTTGCATGTTCACTGCCAATCTGGCTACCAAACAATTGTTGGCTTACCCAGTGTGCACATAGAACTTAAAAGCATGTTGCACTATTAAAGGCACAGGAATATAACTGTTACAAACATGTTAGACTGTTCTGTTGGTTTTTGGCCTGTTAATTCCAGCCAGAGGGAAATGTAACACTGGAAAACTTAAAACAATTTGATGCCAATGAATTAACCATGCAAATAAAGATTGGTTTCCTCCAGGTTTGACTTCCAGGCCCATTGCCACATGGGCCCCGAACCCCCCAAAACCTAAGGACCCATCTCTATAGCACAGGGATCTTCAAACTTTCTAAACGGAG
The DNA here is from genome assembly GCA_037952925.1 of Lithobates clamitans. NCBI lineage: Eukaryota > Metazoa > Chordata > Amphibia > Anura > Ranidae > Lithobates > Lithobates clamitans. Next base: position 2,432,026 of record JBBGZY010000065.1, read on the forward strand.
GGCCAGTTTCCTGTCCTTCAGATGGACTGTGGCCAGTGGGAGAAGAAAATGTCCCTGGCATCATTGGTATTAAATAATGTCCAATGATTGGTATTAGGGGGAGTAATAGTGCCCCATCATTGGTGTCAATGGGAGGAATAGTGTCCCATTGTTGGTGTCAGTGGGAGAAATAGTGTCCCATTATTGGAGCCAGTGGAAGTAACATTGGTGTCAGCAAGAGGAATAGTGCCCATTGATGGTACCAGTTGGAGGAATAGTGCCCCATCATTGGTGTCAGTGGGAGGAATTGTGCCCCATCGTTAGCATCAGCGGGAGGAATTGTGCCCCATCGTTAGCATCAGCGGGAGGAATTGTGCCCCATCGTTGGAATCAGTGAGAGGAATAGAGTCCCATCGTTGGAGTCAGTGGGAGGAATAGTGCCCCATTGTTGGAGTCAGTGGGAGGAATAGCGCCCCATCGTTGGCGTCAGGGGGAGGAATAGTGCCCAATTGTTGGAATTAGTGGAAGGAATAGTGCCCCATCTATGGAGTCAATGGGGGGATTAGTGCCCTATCATTGGAGCCAGTGGGAGTAAAAGTGCCCCATCATTGGTGTCAGCGAGAGGAATAGTGCCCCATCGTTGGTACCAGTGGGAGGAATAGTGCCCCATCGTTGGCGTCAGGGGGAGGAGTTGTGCCCCATCATTGGAATCAGTGGGAGGAATAATGCCACATTGTTAGTGAGAGAAATAGTGCCCCGTCTTTGTCAGTGAGAGGAATAGAACCCCATCGTTGGTGTCAGTAAGAGGAATAGTGCTTCATCATTGGTATCAGGGGGAGGAATAGTGCTCCGTTATTGATGTCAATAGTACCACATTGTTGGTGTCAGTGGGAGAAATATTGCCCCATCAGTGGGAGGAATAGTTCCCGATTAGGTAATATAAACAACTGGACTGTCCTATTGAGAACCAATCTTGATGGTAAATAAGGGACGTGATTATGGAAATCAATGAGTCCTTCACCACACCACTGTGATAATAAAATTGTGCGCTTACCAAATGGCAAGCTTAGAAGAGCTTGCGACCTTAACCCGGTCGGGGCCTTTCAAGGTGGAACACACCACTTGGTTTGAATTAGGCACACTGTTCTTCCAGTTACCACTCTAAATGGAGATATGACCCCAGGCTAGGGATAAACCTCCAAGGAGGTATACCAGAGAAAAAAGGAAAGCTGCGTGCCCCAGACGACGTCAGAGTGTGACGAAACGTACGTCGGGCGTGCTGACGTGCTGACGTGCTGCATTTACCGTCTACAGTCTACAGGACGGGCGTTCGCTTTCTAGCCGGCCGGCTCTAATGTTTTAATGTTATCCTTTTACATGTAAGTGCATTTCTTTTGATTTTATTAAAAGTGGAAGCAGGATTACGCTATGTTGCTTTCCTTTTTTCTCTGGTATACCTCCTTGGAGGTTTATCCCTAGCCTGGGGTCATATCTCCATTTAGAGTGGTAACTGGAAGAACAGTGTGCCTAATTCAAACCAAGTGGTGTGTCTCTCCTTGATGGTTCCACCTTGAAAGGCCCCGACCGGGTTAAGGTCGCAAGCTCTTCTAAGCTTGCCATTTGGTAAGCGCACAATTTTATTATCACAGTGGTGTGGTGAAGGACTCATTGATTTCCATAATCACGTCCCTTATTTACCATCAAGATTGGTTCTCAATAGGACAGTCCAGTTGTTTATATAACCTATGAACTTGGAGCCTATCCCAATTTTTTGGTTTTTTACCTATGTACTAATTCTGTTCATCGCATGGAACATTTCTCACAGCGCTGCTCCTCCTTTACCTAATTTTGTTATGTGTGTATCTCACGTTTTAGCAGCTGCTTTATATATTTGATCACTTATTTGTCACATTAGATTGGGTTTCATTTACAATTTATTCTTATTTGTCAATAGGTGGGTTTGCATTATTTAGTTTAATATAGCGCGGTGATTTGTCCTGTTTTTTCTAATAGTTCCCGATTGTTGGTGGCAGTGGGAGTAATGGTGCTCCATCATTGGGGTCAATGGGGAGAATAGTGCCCCATTGTTTGTATCAGCGGGAGGAATAGTGTACCATAGTTGGTGTAAGTGACCGTAATTATGCTCCACTGTTGCTGACAGTGGGGGGAATAATGCCCCAGGGGTGGGATAAAAGAAAGCGAAGGGGCTTACCCGGCCCCCAGGCCGCAATTTGGAGACCACTACTATAGCATTTCCTAGTTTTGGCAGCATTAGGTACAGTCCAGCCCTTGCACAACCCACAATACTTGCTACTTAGTGGAATTATAGATAGTCTTAATTGGTTAAAGAGGTGCCAAGTGTGACTGACCCATGTTGCAGGATTCTAGCACCAATAATAGGCTTAGGCACCTTTAAAAGACCCTGCTTGACCAACCAGCACTTTTTCTCTAAAATATGTACCACACACATCCTGGCGCAAATATGTATCAGTAACGATATGTTAGCGCATCTGTCGTTAACTAACTGTAATCCATGACAACCTTGGCAGACCTCACGATCATAGTTTTATTTAAAAACAGCGGCTAATGGTATTATCTGCTTTCATCCAAATGTTTTGATGAAGACGAGAGGTGAAGGTGGATTAAGAACCTGCAACTAAATTGTACAAAATTACTAAGTAGTCATATTTGATAGGCCTGGTATTCTCTGGTGGCTCACAGACATTTCATAGTAATTCTATTGTTGCTGTATTAAAGTATTTATGCATCTCACAAAAGGTCTGGAATCAATTGCACATTAATTGAATATAAAGTTGAAAAAATATGCCCTTTTCCTTTATTGATGAACAACATTAAAACGTGTGTGTGGCCTATAGGTTCAGAGGGTTATATTTAAGGCCCTCAGGGCCTATTTGCTACCACAGACCAAGAAGGTACCACTTTCTGACCCCAACAGAATATTAACTTTGCTAAAACAATGTGTATAAGAAACAATTGTATTTTTTTTTTTAAAAGAAGACCTATTTTTACTGTATTTTATCCTCATACTTTCTAATCTTCTACAGCTTTTCTAGCCACTTCCAGTCTAGACACTCAAAATAAAGTCTACTGTACTAGATTTTCACATTCTGACCTACAGTAATTGAGCATCCCTAGCAATAATCTGATATTGAAGGATGTTTGAAATGTGGGAGAGAGCTTTTATATACAATAATAAGCTATAGTGTTTGCTGCAGTAATTTCAGCATGTTAAAAAAATATATTTTTTACTACACCTCAAATTAGCATTTTTCATAGAATGGGTTAGAACCTCTATGAAATTTTCTCACTATCTGAGTCCTTGTTAGAGAGATTCCGAACTCTCAGTTAACCTTCTTTCAATTCTCTTTGGAGAAAGTTCTCTTCACTTTCTGTGAAGAATGTTGTCACCAAGACAGAAAACATGGAGAAATCCATAATCTTTCAAAAGGTTGTGCCACCTGTTTTTGGTGACAGTTGTAAAATAAATAAATAAAAAAATGGAATTGCCTCTTAATTTATAGAGATTTCCAAAAAAAATTCCTGCTGTTTTCTGTGACACAAAGTAAGGATAAATCACTGCAAGAGGGATGCAGACAGCAAAGCGTTGGGAGTTTCTAACCCTTCACCAATCCTATAAATAACAAGAAAAAAAATTGCTGCAATTCCACTGTAAAAAAATAAATATAATTGGTTCTGGAAGGAGAGTCAGCATGCTGTGGAAGCCATTATGAGGATGAGTAGATTTTAATCCAGGATCATCAGAAATACTGTATGCCATAAAAAGCTATTCATCACATTCAGCTGTCCACGTATCTCCTGTAGGTGTGGTTTGACCTGTATTTACTCAAACGTAAAAGATGCCTGGTTTTTATAATGGAGTTCTGTGTATTCTGTGAAGTATTCAGTATTGGCAGTAGTGCTACCATACGTTTGCTACCAGCTAACATTAGTTTTTTATACATTGTTATCAGCTGCATTATGTCATATACAGTACTCTTTAAACTGTTTCACTTAGAGGTTAGAAGGGTAAGTTTCTCCATAAGGAAAATAAAATTACCTAATTCTCCTCCCATGTTGAAATTGTATTAAATATAGCCCTTCGAAAGTGTGGAAAGCGCCACACGACACGTCCGCTAGCATCACAACAGCTGTTTAAAGGCAGCTACTGTATTAAACATTTTTACAGGACATTTTTTAGCTGCCACATTCACTGACTGCACACTGTACAGTATAAAGAATGTCTTAAATGAAAATTGTTATCCATATGTCCCTAAAAACAGACCTAAGCCCTCCTATTCTTTACAGCAGGGGTGTCCAACCTGTGGCCCTCCAGCTGTTGCGGATCTACAAGTCCCATCATGCTTCTGCCTTGGGAGTCATGCTTGCAACTGTCAGCCTTGCAATGCCTCATGGGTAATGTAGTTCCACAACAGCTGGAGGGCCACAGGTTGGACACCCATGCTTTACAGCAAAGGAAAATTTGATCTTAGCCTCTGTCTGATCTGCAGTTGCTGTGGTACTGCACGTGTGATAAGTTATGACACCATCCATTTGATGGCTTAACAGTTCAGTAAAGAACGCGAGCAACTGTCATTCATGGCTTCTTTTGAATGTAACCATTTTGAAAAATCATTAAATTAATGAATTTAATTCTGTAGTTTGTGCGTAATTTACTGTACGTTCCACTAAAGTGGTTGTAAGCCCTTACATATGCCCACTAGGGATGCACCGATACAATTTTAAAAAAAGTAATCACCGGTACAAATTACCGATACCTATCACCTAGGAAGAGTGAGTAGAGGGGTCGTTTGGGAGGTGGGGGAGGATTTACGGAGTAGGGTGGGGGAGCAGTGTGACAGCAGGAGGCAGTGTGGGGGGCAACATCACAGGGGAATGTTTAGGGCAAAGTATATAGTAATAATGAGAAATATTTAAAAAAACGGACAGCTGGGTTTGATAGTGGGGAGTAGAGAGGAGAATGACTAGAGGATACAGAAGGGACTCATGCCATGAAGACAGAAAAGACAGTTGGTGTATACAGGAGGAGGTAACTACATTACTCACAGCTCATGTACAGTGGAGAAGAGGCGTACATTGCACAGTTAGTGTGGTCACCATAGCACTAACATGCCTCTGTCTGGACCATGTTGCTCTTTCAGTCTACTGATCCTCAGAATGCACTGAAAAAGCCAGGCCACACCCCCTCCCCGAGTCCTGCCCATTTAAACTGCTAACCTTACAGCAGGCTTCACCTCAGGGATGTTCTCAGTAGTAGTGCCCAATGAGAGCGCAGCCTGATCAGATGCTGGGGGAGGATGAGTCTGTCCACAGCATATGTTCTTCTGTGAGAGCGGGCACTGGGACCCCACCCGCAGCACACAGAGCTCCTCATTCATGCCCCGATGTAAACACTGTGAGCCTCAGTGCCACTTCTGCAAGCTTCTGCCTGGCTGGGGACTTTACCACCCACCCTATCCTGGCGCCGTAAGACTGGTGGGAGGGGAAGCTGGTGGACAGCTGAAACATCGTTGGTTGTTGAGGACGCACTGGCCCCGCTCCTTAACAACCAATAATTGCCGATATCCTTTTCTTTGCATTTCAGCTGTTAGCGGGGGAAATCCCGCTGAAAGAACCAAACCTGAAGGTACCAGTTTTGGGTATCGGTGCATTTGCACGAGTACGAATACTCATGCAAATGTTTAGTATCAGTACTGATACCAGTATTGGCATTGGTGCAACCCTAATGCCCACTGAAGTGACTAGTCTCCGGCAATACTCAGAGATGAAACAAATCCCCCTATATACGGTAAGTTGTACCTGTCTATCTGCCTCCCTCTCTCCCCTACAGTCTCCTAAAGCACACATTCTGAGCTCCAGAAGGCAGGGTTCAGGGATCTTGATGTCATACACTGCATAGCATAGAGCACAGAGACCTTAGCCTCATAGGTAAACACTCTTAATAACAAAAAAGTAAAAGGATCTCACTAATGTACCTATAACAGGATGAAAGAATTATACAGTCACCTTATGCTGTGTACAACGATTGACCTGCAAAGTAGTATACCAGGTGTGGTCCAAGTGACTGAAGCATAAATAAAAAGAGAAAAGGACTAAATGTTCAAAAGGATAGTCACCAACAGGATCAAGCAGTATATGTATATAAACACGGCTTTATTTAACAATAATGAAGTACAAAATAGAGTAAAAAACCTCCACCAAACCCATGATAAAAAATTACAACGTTGTCACTGTGGGGATGTTGAGAGATTACCCCAAATATTAAGGCAGTACTAATATTTATTTTATATATATATATATATATATATATATATATATATATATATATATATATATTGTTATTATACAGGTTTTATATAGCCCCAAAAGTTTGCGCAGCGCTTTACAACATGAGGGCAGACATATACGATTCTCCCAGTTTGTCCCAAACCTCAATAAAGGACATTGGCAGATGGAAATCACCCTATGAGATTTGATCACTAACGTGATGTATGTCAAGAGTTCATGAACTTGTATCACTCTCGTAAATTACAGGAGATTAGATCAAAATGATATAAGTTCCAACACTCTATCAATGAGCTAGATGGGGGATCTAGCTTGATATAGTTAGGCACATACATGCAGGGTATGGATGCACCAAGCTTAAGCACCATTGATGGAAAATAGAAGCTGCACAAAGTTCACTTAGGATATTTCCAGGTATCCTCTGCAGTGCGGTCATTCATTAAAATATATAGCTCAACACTCCACAGCATCCCATAGCAAGTGTCGTGCCCAGAATACATGGGGAAACCCTGACCATCACCTGCTGTGTGCTGGTGAAGGGGGTCTCCCCGGATTGTGTGTTGTGGACCAAGGCTCTCAGAATTGACTAGTGCAGATAAAAGGATTGACAGGAGACAGAAATCACACTAGGTTCTTTGAATTAAGGCAAGTATACACTATAGAGCAGTGATGGCGAACCTATGGCACGCGAGCCACAGCTGGCACGCAGAGCCATCTCTGTGGGCATGTGAGAGATTCCAGGTTCATGGTGGTGAGAGCGCCACAGGTGCAGTAATCTATGTGCACAAGTGAGTGGGCTGCCCAGTAGCCTCCGCGGGGAAGTTTACAGGCCTGAGAGCATGCGAGGGAGAGAAGAGCTTCACCACCTCCTTGACCCGTGAGCAGCCGGCGCAGAATCCCTGGTGCCTTCCGGAGCCTGGACTCGTCAAACCTCCTCTTCAACAGTGATGCAGAAAGAACAGGCTGACTGGTGGCCCGGAAGGTGAGGACAGGTGGGAGGTGCTGGCTGCGAGGGAGCCGCTGGATGAAACAGAGCAGAGAGCTCCCCGGATCAAGGACGGAGACTGGCATGGAAGGTACTGGGCACGATCATACACTGACTACCTGCAAAGACTGGGACAGAGTAGGGACTGCAGATGGGGACAGCCCTCTCTCGCTAATTGCAGTGTTGGCACTTAAAATAAATACGTTTGTTTTGTGTTGCAGTTTGGGCACTCGGGCTCAAAAAGGTTCGTCATCACTGCTATAGAGTTCATTTTGGACGTTTACAACCACTTTAATAAATAGAATTAATAATGAACATAACATGCCATAAATCATGCAATTATTTTTCATGTAAAAGTTTCAAATGATTATGTTCACATAGTTTTTGTTTACTGTCAGGCATATTCTGATGAAAGCAATGTAATTAATATAATCTTGTTACTCTGGTTGCTGCCAAAATGTTGTCAAAATGACACGAAAACTCCTCTTTACTGTATAATTTTATTTTTCACGTTAGTATAAGACTTGGAAATAACTTTTGATTGCAAATCGTTTTGCAAATATTCTATTTATTTATTTTTTCTCAAAAAAACTGACAGGGGTATACCATCTTCCTTTTTATGATACATATTTTTAAACTTGAGCTTTGTGCTATGATAAAGATATAGGCCGCCATTGCTGACCTCATTTTGGAAAATGCTAGGTGCCTGGCTGTTGTGCAGTGGTTTTAATACTTTAAGTCTTTCTCCTGGAAAGCGTGTGCTAACTTGGAGTTCCGATTTGCTGCATGCTTTTCTCAGGTCAGTGACTGGAATCTACCAGGCAACTAACATTTTCAGGTGGTCAGCAATTACTGGCTTCATATTCCCTCTGTACAGGTTTCTTTGAAAGCATATCATTATCCCTTTTCCGGTAACACACTCTGCTTATGTTTTCATGACCATCATTAGGTAAAAATTTGAATTAACAATTGGGTAAACACTAATTATAGCCATTTGTTTTGGTAGGTGCTCCAGGCCGGGCAGCTATGCCACAGCCAGGTAACACAGCCGTGTTCCGAGCTGCACTTTGGACAAATATGGAGAAATTAATGGACCAAATTTATGCAGCCTGTGTCCAGGTAAGGCAGGGTTTTATGTATAAAAACATTACCCATAAGAACTAATTTGATTGCTTCTGTTATCTTGTTATTGAAAAGGCAGTTAAATTGGAAGGACAGTAATTATCTGAACTCCCACCAAGTGCTCCCTTGTACCTGGCATGGATGGGTACACAGGGCTGAGCATATCTATGGACCCAAGTGCTTGATGAAGTGAACCCTGGTCATCTATACTGCTCTACTGTACATATCATCCCTTCCCCATATGCACAGGAAATTAGTTTTTGGGCAGTCTGACATGCGTTGGCCCCAGGATTTTACCACAAACTTTTTTTTTTTCAAAGTAAAAGAAAATCCCAAATTTTGCATTGTCCCCAGAAAAGTAAGGGAAAATCTTCCAATAGGGACACTAGTTCTGGTCACCTGGGGGTTCCTAAGAAATTCCCTTAATTTGCAGGGATTTCCTCTCACTTCCTGTTTGGCTATGGGACAGAAAGTGAAGGGAAATCTCTGCAATGGGACACAAATGTTGAAAAAAAATCTGATAGGGGTTATAACCCTCCCTTACTCTTTCCAAAAGTTCTAATTTAGGTAGATCTCTGACCCCTAATTTATTTTGATTTGTGAGGAAAAACATAAATTTTAAGCTTTATCCATGGAAATCCACAAAGAACCAACTTTAACCTATACATATTTTTTACAGGTGCAACATCTTCAGAAAGTTTTGACAAAGAAGAGAGACCCTGTGTCCCATGTTTGCTTTATTGATGAAATTGCAAAGGTAATTCTTATCCCAGTATTCATAATATGGAAATTTTAAGTTGGGAGTCTTGTGAATGGTTTGCAGCACTGACCTAGCTCAGATGTTTATATAAAAAACCATTAGAACTTCAGAACATACTGGAGGAATCACTTTTAGTAGATTGTACCGAAACCCTCCCAAAAGTAACCTGATTTATTGTGAATGGCAGACCTACCAAAATGTTTTTCTCCAAAGAACAACGATTTTATTTAAAACTTGTCATAGTACACATTGATGAAAACCCATGTCATAGGCAGATAGCGGGATGATGAGCTTTTATATATTCAGAACAGAAAAAGGAAGAATGTATTCAAATACTGTTTTTTAAAAGATAGAAGGAAATTCAAAATGGTTCAATTGTATAGCAGTTCTGTGTGTACTTTCAAACATCAAATGGTCTCAATATACCATAGGAAGTTTGGGTAGATGCTTTTAGTGGATTTACTCGTGCAAACACTGGAGTCTGACCATTTTTTATACATAATAAAGTGACACTTGTTTTTTTGTTTTACATTTTATACAAATATATATTCTTTACTCAAAAAGTACCTTCTGTTCACAGCCTCCTCCAAATCTCCAAATTCTTTTTTTTTTGTTTGCTGCTGTGGTCCGATTTTCTATTATTGGATGGCTACATTCATTCTTCATGTTCCCACTATATGTAGGAATATAGCTACCCTCTCTTGCACATTCTCAAGGTGGACTAGGGACTATGGACTATGATCTTTGCAGTGCACTGCTTGTTCCAAACAAACAAAAGTGAGGGGGAAAGTGGAAGTTTAGGAGCTCACAGAGGAATTTACAACAAGGCAGAAAAGCATATTATTATTATGCAAGATTTATATAGCACCAACAGTTTGCGCAGAGTTTTACAACATGAAGACAAACCGTAAAGTTGCAATATGATTCAATACAAGAGGAATCAGAGGGCCTTGCTTGTTACATACAATTTGAAAGGGAGGGTCAAGTGATACAAAAGGTGATAACTGTGGGGGTTGATCTGATGGAAAATAAAGGTACACTTGTTAGGTAGAGGCAGGATAGGCTTCTCTAAAGAGAGTGGTTTTCAGGGATCACCTAAAAGTGGACAGAGTAGGAGATAGTCGGACAGATTGGGGTAGGGAGTTCTAGAGGATGGGAGAGGCTCTGGAGAAGTCCTGGAAGTGAGTATGGAAGGACATGATGAGGGAGCCAAAGAAGGAGCTTGGGAGGAATGCAAAGATCGATTTAGTTGGGATTTTGAGACTAGGCTAGTGATGTAGCTGGGGGCCGAGTTTTGGATGGCTTTGTAAGTTGTTGTTAGTATTTAGATTTGTTTTCATTGGGGAAGTGGAAGCCAATCAAGGTATTGTCAGAGAGGGGTAGCTGAGTGGTTGGTTGGCAGCGACATTCATTATGGACCGAAGGGAGAATAGCTTATGTAAAGGTAATCCAATGGGCAGGAAGTTGCACTAGAGATAACCGGGGAGGGTATTGGAAGCTTTGTCGTGTCTTTGGTTAAGAAGGGGTGTATTTTGAAGATGTTGCAGAGGTTGGGGCGGCAAGATTTGGACAGTGACTGGATGCTGGTCTGAAAGGAGTGTTCAGGATCACACCTAGCTCCCTGGCATGTGGGGATGGACTGATAACAGTGCCATTAATCTCACCAGAAGTCAGGGGAAGAGGAACATGGGGGAAGAAATAATATGATCTCAGTAAAAAACTATTTAATGGAAAAAATAGATTTCAGGGTATTAAGTAGTTAATGTGTACTTGGGGAAATAAGGATTTTGTTTAGTGTCACTTTAACCACTTCCAACCCAAGGCGTCCTATGACGTTATTCAATTTGAGTAGAGATATCTGAATGATGCCTACAGCTGCAGGCATCATTCAGATATCATCTTTTACTGCACTGTAAGCACAATCATAACGGCAGTTCAGCCGCTTGATCATTCTTACAGGCAGTAGGAGTAGACATCCCCCTCTGCCGCCCTCCGGTGCTTCTACCAGTTCGCCCGTGCGATTGGTGAGCCAGAGAATAAATCGATTGCCGCCGGAAGTTGAGCATAGAGATTTCTGGTGATGGTCCCCAGTCATCTCTATGACCCCTCAGAGGCCCGGGAGTGACGTTATGACATCACATCCAGGCCAGCGAAGGAAACAATGCCGGGGACACGGCTGGAAAAGCCGAGACCATTTCTTTTTTTTTTTGATCTTGGTCTTTCCAGCCTGAAGGACAGATGTGGAGTCTTATAGACTCTACATCTCTCCATAAAGAGGACCCGTCACGCACTATTCATATTACAAGGGATGTTTACATTCCTTTTATTAGGAATAAAAGTGATCAAAAGAAAAAATTTAAAGAAAAAGTGTAAAAAAATAAAAGTAAAATAAACGATAAAGTCCCCTGTCCCCGCGTGCTCGCACACAGAAGCGAACGCATAAGTAAGCCGCGCCAACATGTAAACAGGGTTCAAATCACACATGTTGGGTATCGCCATGTGCGTTAGAGCAAGAGCAATAATTCTAGCCCAAGACCCCCTCTGTAACTCTAAACTGGTAACCTGTAAAAAATTAAAAACGTTGCCCATGGAGATTTTTAAGTACTGAAGTTTGGCGCCATTCCACGAATGTGTGCAAATTTAAATACCCATGTTGGGTATTTATTTACTCGGCGTAATATCGTCTTTCACATCATCTTTCACGTTATACAAAAAGATTGGGCTAACTTTACTGTTTTGGTTTTTTTTTTGTTTTTAATTCATGAAACCATTTTTTTCCAAAAAAAAGCATTTGAAAAATTGCTGCGCAAATACCGTGTGACGTAAAAATTTGCAACAACCCCCATTTTATTCAGTAGAGTCTCTGCTAAAACATATATATAATGTTTGGGGGTTCTGAGTAATTTCCTAGCAAAAAATACTAATTTAAACTTGTAAAAAAAAAGTTCCAGAAAAGGCCCGGTATGGAAGTGGTTAAGTACACGTGTACTGAGAGATACGAGTAGGCTACCATTACTGATCTCCTTAAAATGCTAGTTACCTAGCTGTATCTGCCTTTAGTATTTTGTCTCCAATCGGGTGCTTATACACAGCAGGTCAGAGTGAAATCAGATCCTGATTTGACGCCACTGTCCCAGGACAAGCATGCGCAGGAATTAGAAACATGGCAGTCGGGCAAATGGCTTTCAGTGAGCAGAAATCTGATCGAGGAATACCTAAAATGACACTGGAAGCTGTAATGATAAACCAGGACATATAAGTGTGGCATTACTGACTAGTAGATGCATACCTCCCAACCGACACTGATTCACGAATCAAAGCTATATCCCGGAGAGGAGCCCAGTGCCGGAACAAGTTCCGGTACTTGGCTTCATCATCTTTCCTGACGTGGGCACCAGCAGGGCTTACTTCTCCCTGCTTAACTGACAGTTCTACGATCACACAGATCCCCCCCCTCCCATCTAGGAGAGCAGAGGAAGAAGAAGGACGGCTGAGAGCAGAGGAGGGAGAGGGGCGGCTGAGAGCAGAGGAGGGAGAGGGGTGGCTCGGAGCAGAGGAGGGAGGGGGCAAGGCCGCTCTTAGCCACACGGCAGAAGCTCCTCTAGTCCCGCGGGCAGCCTGCACAGATTATGTAAGTTCTAGCTTTGTTATAGCTCTTTTGCAGCAGCCCCACTCTGGGGGGGGGGCTTTGTACTTGGGGGAGAACTTAGGAGTACACAGCACACCCCTCAACCCTGCATTTGTATATAGAACACCCCTCAGTCCTGCACTTTATACATGCGCATCCCTCAACCCTGCACATACCGCACCTTTCAACCCTGCACTCGGTACACTGTACCCCTCAACCATGCACTCAGTACATACCGCACCCCTCATCCCTGCACTCAGTACATACCGCACCCCTCATCCCTGCACTCAGTACATACCGCACCCCTAAACTCTACACTCAGTGCATACCTCAGCCCTGCACTCTATACATGCACACCCCTCAACCCTGCACTCCTGTACACAGCATACCCCTCAACCCTGCACTCAGTACATAGAGCACCCCTCAACGCTGCACTCAGTACATAGCACACCCCTCAACGCTACACTCAGTACATACCGAACCCCTTAAACCTACACTCAGTACATAGTGCACCCCTTAACCCTGCACTCTGTATGTAGCACACCGCTAAACTCTCCATTCTGTAGCGCACCCATCCACCCTGTACTCTGTATGAAACGCACAACTCAACCTTCCATTCTGTGGAGCAGTCCTCAACCCTGCACTCTGTATGTAGCGCACACCTCAACCCTCCACTCTGTACACAGCGTACCCCTCAACCTTGCACCCTGTAGCACACGCCTCAACCGTGCACTTTGTATGTAGAGCACACTCTTCAACCCCGCACTCTTTATGTAGTACGCTCCTCAACCCTGTATGCTGTTCCTAGTGTCCTCTTCAATCCTGCACTCTGTATGTAGCACACCCCTCAACTCTGCACTCTGTATGTAGTGTACTCTTGAACCCTGCACTCTGCATATTTTATAGATACAAGGAAGCTTTGTTTTGTTTAACCACGTCCCTTAAGCCCATCCCAATGGTAAAACTGGCCAAACCCACATTTTGCCGAAGTGCATCGCAGGTCAGCTCCTGCCTTAAGTGTCCCTCATTCTGAAGTTCAAAAGTTGAGAGGTATGTCGATATTTGCATATCACAAGAATAGCTGGCTAAAATTACAAATCCTTTGGCAGGCAAATCAGTCTACATTTCAACCACATATATAGCTGTTTGACTGGAGTTGTACAATAATGATCTGTTGCAAGTAAAATTACAGTAAATTGTACATTGATAACAAAAGATCTGTAACATTTGTAATAAATCCCTGTGCAGCGTGAGATCAAGTGTTTTAAAGGGCTTTTCTTCTCAGTAATCATGTAGTAAATAATTTTTTAATATATTGTGACAGATGATCTAGTCCTGTTCAGGTCTTATTGCAGTATCACTGAGCAATGACAAGTAATGCCCTGTACACACGGTCGGAATTTCCGACAGAAAAAGTCCAATGGGAGCTTTTCATCGTATATTCCGACCGTGTGTATGCCCCATTGGACTTTTTACATCAAAAATTCAGACGGACTTAGATAGAGAACTATAATGTTCTATATTTCTCCGACGGAACAAATTCCTATCAGGAAAACCGCTCGTCTGTATGCTGTTCCGACGTGCCAAAAATGATGCATGCTCTGAAGCAAGTACAAGACGTCGTATGTGTTGTCTCGTCGTACATGTTGTACGTCACTGTGTTCTTGACGGTCGGAATTTGGTGTGACCGTGTGTACAGGGCATTAGAGTCCAAGTACTTAGAATTCCCTATTTATGCTTTTATTCATGTAGACAGGATGATAGGATGATTAGAAAATTACATTTAGTCGCATAGGTTACCAGAAAAGTAGATGGTAAGCCTTTGTTTTGTGTTATAATGGCAAGTGAATATTGTCAAATTTTTCTGACTCTATTAATACTATAAATATGATATATAAATATATCACCAGAAAATGTACCCATAGTCAACTTAGTCCAGCTGTTTACTCCGGGAAACCATTCATTCATGCTTGGATAATATGAAGCCTCTGCATTTTTTTTTGGATAATAAATCTCCTTATGTTTGATGTAGATTTTTCCTAGACATTTGCTAGCGCTGTCCTGTGAGAAGGCTTGGCAATTGGGCTGTCCTTACACAGCACATATGTACAGTAAAGGCAAATTTGATACAACATTATAAGACCTTGGCTGTGCCACAAAAACACGTGGCAGCAGAACCATCTAGCCAACATCTCACGTTTTATTTGTATATTAATGAATTTTACAAGAATCAACCCTTTATATCTAGCATTTGTAATCTTGCTCATCAACATCAGCCTTGTTTAAACTTAAACTTGAACTGGCCTGTAACATTAGGCTTAGCATTGGACTGTGTTGCAAAGTAAATGTAAAAATAAGTGAACACACAATTGTAAAATGAGTAACACAAATTCTGTGTGACTGCAAACTTAGATGTGCATTTTAGTGATTGTTATTTATAACTATTTCTTATAAAGTTTCTATACTTTAAGATTTAAAGTGGTTGTATACCTTTTTTGTTAACTTTTACCTACAGGTAAGCCTATAATAAGGCTTACCTGTAGGTAAAAAAAATATCTCCTAAACCTGCACGCGCGGGAGTGACGTCATCGCGGCTCCAGCCACTCACAGCGCCGGAGCCGCGATACCCGGAAGACACGCCGAGGGGAGATGTCAGCTCCCTCGGCGTGGACAGGATGAGATGCCGGCGCCTCGTTCTAAGGTAAGTATCTCATAATGAGCTAGTATGCGGTGCATACTAGCTCATTATTCCTTTTCCTTTGCAGGTATAGGAAAAAAAAAAGCTGGTATACAACCGCTTTAAGCAGCCTGTACATACCTACCCTGTGCTTTAATGTCACGTCACAGATGAATGTTTATTTTGGGACTTATAATAGTAGCACTTTATGTTCATTAGCAGTAATCAGCATGGATTCATGAAGAATCATTCTTGCCAAGCCAATCTATTAACCTTCTATGAGGAGGTGAGCTGCCATCTTGATAAAGGAAGGCCTGTAGACGTGGTGTATCTGGATTTTGCAAAAGCATTTGACACAGTTCCCCATAAACGTTTACTGTACAAAATAAGGTCCGTTTGCAAGGACCATGGGGTGAGTACATGGATTGAAAACTGGCTACAAGGGTGAGTTCAGAGGGTGGTGATAAATGGGGAATACTTGGAATGGTCAGGGGTGGGTAGTGGGGTCCCCCAGGGTTCTGTGCTGGGACCCATCCTGTTTAATTTGTTCATAAACAACCTGGAGGATGGGGTAAACAGTTGAATCTCTGTATTTGCAGACGATACTAAGCTAAGCAGGGCAATAACTTCTCCGCACGATGTGGAAAACTTGCAAAAAGATCTGAACAAATTAATGGGGTGGGCAACTACATGGAAAATGAGGTTCAATGTAGAAAAATGTAAAATAATGCATTTGGGTGGCAAAAATATGAATGCAATCTATACACTAGGGGGAGAACCTCTGGGGGAATCTAGGATGGAAAAGGACCTGGGGGTCCTAGTAGATGATAGGCTCAGCAATGGCATGCAATGCCAAGCTGCTGCTAACAGAGCAAACAGAATATTGGCATGCATTAAAAAGGGGATTAATTCCAGAGATAAAACAATATTTCTCCCACTCTACAAGAGTCTGGTCCAGGGGCACATGGAGTATGCTGTCCAGTTCTGGGCACCAGTCCCCAGGAAGGATGTACTGGAAATGGAGCGAGTAAAAAGAAGGGCAACAAAACTAATAAAGGGTCTGGAGGATATTAGTTATGAGGAAAGGTTGCGAGCACTGAACTTATTCTCTCTGGAGAAGAGACGCTTGAGAGGGGATATGGTTTCAATTTACAAATACCATACTGGTGACCCCACAATGGGGATAAAACTTTTTCGCGGAAGGGAGTTTAACAAGACACGTGGCCACTTATTAAAATTAGAAGAAAAGAGGTTTAACCTTAAACTGCATAGAGGGTTCTTTACTGTAAGAGAGGCAAGGATGTGGAATTCCCTTCCACAGGTGGTGGTCTTAGCAGGGAGTATTGATAGTTTAGAAAAACTATTAGATAAGCACCTGAACGACAGCAACATACAGGGATATACAATGTAATACTGACATATACGGTAATCACACACATAGGTTGGACTTGATGGACTTGTGTCTTTTTTCGACCTCGCCTACTATGTAACCTATGTAATGTTGATTTACTATATCGGTTGCACAAATGTATATATGATTTATATATATAAGACCTGAATAATCGCTTTATAGATTGATTTTTTTATGCAAAAAGATTATCATTGAAGGACAGCGCTGTGGGTGGAGTAATGGATTGTTAACAAGTGGCTAATATATTGACATTTGGTGAGCAGCAGTTTTAAAGTCATAGTGCTTTTAAAGATTTAAAGTCATAGTGCTTTTAAAGATTTAAAGATTTAAAGTGATAGTGCTGTGGAACACACACTATACATGTGTGCAGCTACTTGTCCGACAGAAACTGATATCACGACCAGCTTCTGTCAAACAACCATGCTAGAAAACCAGCAGCTGATCGGCATCCGATCAGCACTTGGAGCCAATGGTGGGAGTGGTCCCCCTGACAGAACACAATAGCACAGCGTGGTGACCACTGTACTAACATTGTATAGTTAGCACAGAGACCTCCTCAGTTTTTTTAATTGTTCAGCCTGTTGGGTTGAACGAAAAAAAAAATGTAACGTGTACCAGGCATTATTCATGAAACTTCAGGGTGGCGTGGTGGCTGGAAAGCACATATAAAATACATACAGCAAGGGCAAAGTTCATGTTCACTTTAAGTTTTCCATTACCATACATTGTAGTAAACAAAATCAAAATGCATTTTTTTTTGTCTATTATGCATAATATAAATGCCCTTGAAAAGACAGGCCAGCAGATTGTCTGTCTACCAGTAGACACCAACCAATTAATAAAACTTTTAATCCATTCACCATTAATGAGCTTCATACTTGGTGAACAAGGAGGATGAGGATCAAAATATAATCAGATTCAGTCTTATCCCTTCACTGCTGAGGATTAAATTAAACAGTACACCATATAGTGTAAATCTTTCACATCCTTTTAGCAGTTTGGGACCACAATATAAATTGCTTGATATAGTTGTAATTCTGTGCCATTAACTGAACATTTGTTTTCTTCTGTCTTTCCAGTAAACTGTTTACTGGCTTTTGTTGCTATTGTAAATCGCGTCCTAAGAAGGTAGCTAGAAAGGATTGATTATTGTAAATTGTGCTTTTTAGCACCACTTACAAAGCCATATTGAATTTGTATCTGACAAAGAGATATATTATAAAAACAAAAAGTATAGTTTATAGCATAGAAAGTAAACAAGGCTAGTGTATATATTGTTTTAATTAGAGCTACAGTTTTGGGGAGCTATGCAGAATGTTTGTGGAGAATAAAAGGTGAGTAACCGGTCACAAGAACAACATGGTGGCCACTATTCTGTTCTCACCTTATAAAATGCTAGTTGCTTTGCTTCTGTATGAAGGAAGAAATTGGCTGCACACCGACGTGATTGAAGTCCATTTATTGAATATTCCATGCAAACAATGAGACACACCACGATTGCAGAGGCCGGAACAAAGGTGGACTAGTTTCGCGCAGCTACACTGTGCTTACTCATCAGCCAGGGCTTGCAACCGTGTGAGGAGTCTTACACTATTCATTGTGCCTGGAGTCTCTCACCTGGAGCTGCGATTTTCCTTTGCTGCCTGCTTTGCTTCTGTGCTGGTCCTCTTTCTTCAGTATTTTGAGTCACTGACCTGAAGCAAATAATCAGATAAGGACACTTCTCTGACCTTCACATCTGTATACCTGCCCTAAGCCAAATGCTCAGAGCATATGAATGCCAGTGGGTCGGCATTACTGCAAGGTAATCGGGTTCTTCAGAAAGGGTGTTGGCTGTGGCAACCAACTTTTTTTTAGTTGTACACCACAGGATTCCGGACAATTTATTCTTGGTGTTTTTTTGGTTATTCTCCATCTTTAGGTGATTGGACACTGGCAATCAGCAAAGCTTAGGTAAATAAAAAAAATAGCCAATCCTAAGGCCCCAGAATTTCAGTTACCATCCAGTGGAAAAATCTTAATATGGGTAGTTGCTGCTATGGACACCAGATAGAAACTGATGGACTACAAATGGCAAACTACGAAGCACAAGCTACCTGCAATCAGATATAAATGTAAAGTGTATATAAAAAGATGTACATTTTAATAGCAAAAGGATTTAATACAAAATATCAAGCATACAGAATGTAAGGGGGTTAAAAACAGGAAAGTCCCAAAAAACCTGTATAGGCCATACAAAGATCATTGGTATGTAGTGCAGAGTAGCAATATCTGTACACAGCTCTTCCGGGTTGAGCAAAGCACATCTTGATGCTGTGATGTTTCGAGGCCTCGACATCTTTTGTCAAGTCATTACAGAGGAGGCAAATATGGTGCTTAAATAAAAGGATCAAGCTATTTGAGAGGTGGAAGCAAGGTTGGCATCAGTGGCGGCTGGTGAAGTTTTAGGATGGGGGGGCAGACCCCGCCCTTCCTTTTTGACCCCTCCCACTTGACAAAAATGGGCGTGGTTTCTGCAAAATAGTGGGCGTGACTTAAGGGGGTGACTCTAAGGGGGTGTGGTTAGCGTCTGAGATGAACGAGGGAGAGAGAGAGATGGAGGGACAGCAGGCCCAGATCCTACACAACAATAGAAATATGTGTATTCCAGAAAGTTTAACAATCAGCAGATAAAGATACTCCAAACACCTGGTGTTAGCGCTTTAATCATCCCAGCTCCATGGTTGTTATGGTGTCAGGATGATTGAAGCGCATTATTTGTATTATTACATTGTAATATAAAATTACATTATTCAACTCACCATAATGCACAATCAATGGTAGCCCTGAGCGTGTCACCTGTCACATTGCCTGCCACCAGATGCCATCGGGTGGCCCCAGCAGAGTCCCTCCTTACATCAGGTGCCCCCAGCAGAGTCCCTCCTTACATCAGGTGCCCCCAGCAGAGTCCCTCCTTACATCAGGTGCCCCCAGCAGAGTCCCTCCTTACATTAGGTGCCCCCAGCAGAGTCCCTCCTTACATTAGGTGCCCCTAGCAGAGTCCCTCCTTACATCAGGTGCCCCCAGCAGAGTCCCTCCTTACATCAGGTGCCCCCAGCAGAGTCCCTCCTTACATCAGGTGCCCCTAGCAGAGTCCCTCCTTACATCAGGTGCCCCCAGCAGAGTCCCTCCTTACATCAGGTGCCCCCAGCAGAGTCCCTCCTTACATCAGGTGCCCCCAGCAGAGTCCCTCCTTACATCAGGTGCCCCCAGCAGAGTCCCTCCTTACATCAGGTGCCCCCAGCAGAGTCCCTCCTTACATCAGGTGCCCCCAGCGGCGGAGTCCCTCCTTGCGTCAGTGTCCCCTTCATCAGCGGAGTCCCTCCTTGCGTCTGTGTCCCCTTCATCAGCGGAGTCCCTCCTTGCGTCTGTGTCCCCTTCATCAGCAGAGTCCCTCCTTGCATCTGTGTCCCCTTCATCAGCAGAGTCCCTCCTTGCGTCTGTGTCCCCTTCATCAGCAGAGCAGAGTCCTCCTCATGTGTCCCCAGCAGCACATCCCTCTTTCATGCCGCGTCTGTCTCTGTCCCCTTCATCGGCAGCTAGTTCCCAGCCTTCTCTGTGTGTTCAGTGGAGAGGGGAGGGGCATTCTCAATTCCTTGGATGTCTTTTTATATCCTTTTCCTGTTTTATACAGTTCAACTCCTTTTTCCCGCAGATCTTTTGACAATTATTTTGCTTTTCCCATGACTCAGAATCCAGAAAAGTCAGTGCAGCACTGGATAAAAGATGCAAGGGTCTGTCAGGAGTCCAGAAACGCATTGACCTTTTATACACACACACTAATTACAACAAACAGATCACAGGAGAGGATGGTTACCTTTTAATAGCCATTCAAACTCCTTTGTGTCAACTTGTGTGCATGTTATCAAGCCAAAATCTCCAGGGTAGTAAACTTTTGATCAGGGTCATTTGGGTAGTTTCAGGAAGTATGGGTTCAGGAAGTGCAAACTATAACACTTTGCATATCCAGATCCTCATTCAAGCCTCTAGGTGCCATTGAGTACAACCTATAAATTCAATAAGTTTCTTGACGGCACAATTTAGAGAGCCTCTCATTATCCGGCATGTTAGATGGGATCATGCAGAAGCTCTTCGACCCTCGAGTGTTGTAAAACTGTTATTAATGGGAAAAGAAATTAGACTATATATGTGATCATATAATGAGAAAAGCCAAAGAGTTTGCGAAATGCCATTCTTCTTGTCTAACAAATGGCAGCACATACTTAAAAAAAAAAAAATGTCAGAAATTAGAGGATAATTTAGTCATAAAGAAAATAGATACGTTTGAGAGGGATAAAAGGGACTAAGCAGCAGAAAAGGTGTTCAATTGGAGCAAAAAATCTTTAAGTTTCCTCCTCTAGCCCCACCCACTTTGTTCCAAACACATCTAGCTTCAGGATAAACAAGAAGATTAGTCACAATTGGACCAGGGAACCTAACACTAATATCCCAGATGGCAAAAAGGATACCATAAACCCACTGACTATAATAATCTAATCCCTGTTTTGGAGGATGAGGTTACATCACTAGAGGTGGTTATGGATATGCCTGTGACAGATATTCCTATTACTAATATATTTGCCATGCTTACAACAGAGATTTCTGACATACACTCACCAGCCACTTTATTGGGTACACCTTGCTAGTACCGGGTTGGACCCCCTTTAGCCTTCAGAACTGCCTTAATTCTTTGTGGCATAGATTCAACAATGTTTTGGAAAACTTCACCAGAGATTTTGGTCCATATTGATATGATAGCATCACACAGTTGCTGCAGATTTGTTGGTTGCACATCAATGATGTGAATCTCCCATTCCACCCTATCCCAAAGGTGCTCTATTGGATTGAGATCTGGTGACTGTAGAGGCCATTGGAGTAGCGTGATTTCATTGTCATGATCAAGAAATCAGTTTGAGATGATTTGAGCTTTGTGACATGGTGCATTATCTTGCTGGAAGTAGCTATCAGAAGATGGGCACACGCTAGTCATAAAGGGATGGACATGGTTAGTAACTATACTCAGGTAGGCTGTGGCATTTAAACAATGCTCAATTGGTACTCAGGGGCCCAAAGTGTGCCAAGAAAATATATCACCCACACACCATAACACCACTACCACCTTGAACCATTGATACAAGGCAGGATGGATCCATGCTTTCATGTTATTCATGCCATATTCTGATCCTACCATCTGAATGTCACAGCTGAAATCGAGACTCCTCAGACCAGGCGATGTCTTTACAATCTTCTATTGTCCAATTTTGGTTAGCCTGTGTGAATTGTAGCCTCAGTTTCCTTTTCTTAGCTGACAGGAGTGACACCCTGTGTGGTCTTCTGCTGCTGTAGCCCATCTGCTTCAAGGTTTGATGTGTTGTGCATTCAGAGATGTTATTCTGCATGCCTTGATTGTAACGAGTGGTTATTTGAGTTATTTGCATTTCTATCTTCTCAAACCAGTCTGCCCATTTTCCTCTGACATCAACAAGGCATTTTTGCCACACAACTGCCACTTACTGGATATTTTCTCTTTTTCGGACCATTCTCAGTAAACCCTAGAGATGGTTGTGTGTGAAAATCCCAGTAGCTCAGCAGTTTTTGAAATACTCAGACCAGCCCGTCTGGCACAAACAACCATTCCACATTCAAAGTCACATAAATCCCCTTTCTTCCCCATTCTGATGCTTAGTTTGAAATTCAGCAAGTCATCGTAACCACATTTAGATGCTTAAATGCATTGAGTTGCTGCCATGTGATTGGCTGATTAGCAAATTGTGCTACCAAGCAATTGAACAGGTGTACCTAATCAAGTGGCCAATGAACGCATAGTGTACAATAGTAATAATAAAAAAATTGTACAAAAATAGATATTAAAAAGTATATAACATGAATATATAAAAAATATATATATTATATGTTATATATATATATATATATATATATATATATATATATATATATATATATATATATATATATATATATATATATATATATATATACACTATACATACACATAAGGGTAAACTATATGTATACTCATATCTAAAGTAAATCATCAATTTTTGGTTAATTGCAAATAGTCAATCGTTAGTCAATACAGCACATAGGTGCTTAAGATTAAACAAATATCCTGATCAAATTGGTCATAAAAGCACTGTAGGAACAAATGGTATGTAGCAGATGTATGGGAGCAGGAAGTGCAATTTGTAACATAATGAGGCGGTACAAACCCCTTTACCTTGTTCAAAGACCTCAATAAATTCATCCGACACCTAACTGTGAAAAGGTTTTTCAACATTAAAGCCACAGAAAATCCCATCATAGACACTACATCCATTGAATCCTGTGATGACCCCACTGCTGACAACACAATGGATGCTTCCTTCCTAGCTCTCCTTGAAGACCTTTACACCGGAGATGGCGAAACAGCTGCCTTTTCACCATACTTCACTCAAATTCCTTCCACATCCCCACCCATTCAACATACCCCCTTCCGCCCCAAATCCATCTTTAACCCTACCCATGTTAAAGGCCCTTATTTACAAAGTTTTTATCAAGTAGTCTTCTCTGAAATCAAACGCCTGTATAACCAGGCCCCCGACCCCCACACATAACCACAATCTCTCATTCCCTGAAAGAGCTTGTCTCAAGGCCCTATCCAACAATACAGACTACATTATAAAAACAGCTGACAAAGGAGGCGGAATTGTCATCCAAAACAGAGACGCATATGTCAATGAGGCCCACAGACTTCTGTCAGATGACAACACCTACAAAAAACTGTCTTGTGACCCTTTACCCAAGTTCATACCTGAAGCCCACGCACTGGTGAACAAGGCAACAATGGAGGGAATCATCACAAAAACCGAAGCCGCATTCCTCAAATGTGATAACTACAACACCCCCTACTTCTACCACCTTCCCAAAATTCATAAAAGTCTTACCGAGCCCCCTGGACGTCCCATTGTGGTCGCCATGAACAGTATCACCAACCCCTTCTCCATGTACATTGATCATTTTCCTGCAACCTCTAGCCCAGAACCTACCGGCATACATCCGGGACGGCACCCATCTACTTAATACTTTACGTAACTACCGTTGGGAACCAACCTATCTATGGCTCTCACTCGATGTTTGCTCACTCTACACATCGATCTCACATGAAATCGGTCTGGAAGCAATAGAATCAAATCATCTCCAGACAAGCAGAATTTATTGTTGAATTCACAAAATTCTGCCTTAACCACAACTATTTTTCCTCTGAGAACCAATACTACCTACAAATCCAAGGCACTGCCATGGGTGCCAACTTTGCCCCAAGCTATGCCAACTTGACTATGGGGCTCTGGGAACAAAGCTCAATCTGGCATAACAACCCCTACTCTGAGCACATCGTATTCTTCGGCCGATATATAGATGACATACTGATCATCTGGGATGGCACTCGATCTCGAGTTGACGAATTTGTGGCCTTGTGCAACACCAACAGCTTAGGCTTATCTTTTACTTCTGTCTGCGATCCAGACACCCTCGCCTTCCTGGACCTTGAACTAAGCCACACAGATAATCTCATCCATGCTAAGAACTATATGAAACCCACTGCAGACAACTCTTACCTCCATTTTCACAGCTGCCATCACCCTCGATGGATTTCAAACATACCAAAAAGCCAATTCTGCCGTTTGAAACATAATTGCACCTGTTTGGAAGACTACATTGAACAAAGCAGCTCATTCAAGAAAAAGTTCTCAGATAAAGGCTATCCTGCCCCCCTAGTGGACGAAGCCTATAACCACTTCCTGAGCGAAATACCGCAATCCAGGAATCTAAAATCTCCCTCGCTCTCCCAAGCACCCAGACTTATCACCCAATTCCATACCCAACACAGAAAGATGGAACACATCCTCCAAAAACATTGGGGCATACTACTAGAAGTCCCCCATCTCAAAAACAGCCTTGATGAAAAACCCAAAATTACATACAGAAGAGCCCAAATCCTAAAAGAAAAAATATCCCCTAGCAGACCCCAACCTTCTGCCACACCTGCTTTCCTTGATATCAAGGGCATGTACCAATGCCGCAAGCTCAACTGCCTAACCTGCAAATTCGTACAGCACAAACAAAAACGTTTCACTACTAAGGATAAAACATTTCAACTTGGCCAATTCTTCAACTGTTCCACTGAATTCGTGGTATACTGCCTCTCATGCCCACACAACCTACTTTCTGTAGGCCGCACCACCAGGACATTACGCAAGAGATTTGGAGAACACAGACGATCCATTGAAGATAACAACAACTTAACGATCCCCAGACATTTCACGGAGTTCCACCAAGGCTCCACTAATGAGCTGCGGATCTGGATTTTGAAGCCATCCCGAACAATCTCCCTCTTGGATATACACCCTAGACTGCCTAAAGGCAGGGGGCCTTAACGAAGAGATCGAAACCCATTCCATTCTATAAACTCCCTAGACCCTTCCGTATCATCCGCATTCTCCCACGGCCATATCACCTTTAAACACCCCCCCCCCCCCCCCGCTTGTAAACACCATACACACAACCTTCTTTCCCCACAGTTACCCCACCCTTAACATTGCCCTATGTGCTTGCACTCATGCGTTTTTGACGCTTGCTGCATGTCTTCCCACATGCTTTATACCCCTCCCATTTTTCACTTCATTCTCATCATCCTTGCCATTTATATTCCTTACCATATTTATTTCTCCATAATATTTCCTCCATGCATTTATTCCTTCCACTCATTCATATTTTTCACCCATCTGTCACCTATAATCTATTAACTATTTAATTTTTTCCCATTATCTCCCACTGCACATAAAAAAATTGTTTTACATTTTTTACACCTTTTTATATATATATATTCCTCTGTTTTTATTTATTTTTTTTTTGCATTTTTTACTTTTTAATACTTTTTTAATCCTATTTTTTCTATATATTTTTTCATATATTCTAATATATTTTTTAATAAAAAAATTTTTTCTTATTTTTTTATACCTTTTATATATTTTTGTTCACAATTTTTTATTTATTTGCACAACCATCCCTTATCCTCCAGTTTTCTCACGTACTTTCCCACATTACATTTTTTTCTTTTATTCTTATTTTTTCCATTCTCATCATTACTTTCCCCCCCCTCCCCCTTCACCTCTTTTTTTTCCCACCCTGCCATACAATCCGCTTTTACACTCCTTTGCG
The DNA here is from genome assembly GCA_037952925.1 of Lithobates clamitans. Classification (NCBI taxonomy): domain Eukaryota; kingdom Metazoa; phylum Chordata; class Amphibia; order Anura; family Ranidae; genus Lithobates; species Lithobates clamitans. The sequence goes on from JBBGZY010000065.1 coordinate 2,458,170, forward strand.
AGCCACATGATCATTCCATTTCTCTACCTCATTAGAACTCCCTTTAACTTACTATGATTGCACCAGCCTGCGTGTGTCTGACACACACACCAACGCTGCTTGACAGATCAATCCAACTCTGCATCTCGCCCCTTCCCCCTCCCCTTTTCCCTATATAATCAGGACTTGTCATGGCCGTCACGCATGCCTGATAAAGGAGCGCTACGGCCACGCCCCCTGGCTCTCCAGCATCTGTCATTTCCACCCACGGACCAGCTGACCCACTGTCTGATGGAACTACACACCTCGGAGCTTTGGACGCCACCGGAAGATGCCAGGGAATGACTCCTCCACAGCCCAGCGGTCCACTGGATGTGATCTCATGATGTTAAAGAGTAACACCACATGCCTGTTTTTATCAGCCTAAATGTGAGTGCATATTTTCAACATTATTAAAGTCTTTTGTACACATTACTACCCTTACCCTTTTTTTCTGCTTGTCTTCCCAACAGAGTCCCTTCTGCTCTGAGAAGCCGGCTGCCGCCTACCCCATCCATCTGAACCCAGTACTGTAGGTCTAATGACCACCTCAACGGTTTGCCTCTTGCAAACACCACACTTCCTGATTCACACCACTGTCCCATTTTTCATTTCAATAGTACCACCTGTCAGCGCTCCATTTCCCATTTGTTTTTGTAACATAGTATGTACAACCAGATCCTCATTCGAGCCTCTAAGTGCCTTTGAGTGCAACCTATAAATCCAATATGTTCTTTGACTGCACAATTTAGAGAGCCTCTCATTATCTGGCATTTTAGGTGAGATCATTTCAAGTGCAGAAGCTTTACGGTCCTCAAGTGTTTTAGATTTGTTATTAACAGGACGGGGAAAGGAAATTAGACTATACATGTGGAAAGCTCAAGAGTTCACAAAATACCATTCTTCTTGTCTTTTTAACAAATGGCAGCACATACTTAAAAATAATATTCAGAAATTAGAGGATAATTTAGTCATAAAGAAAATAGATACGTTTGAGAGGGACAAAAGGGACTAAGCGACAGGAAAGGTGTTCATTTGAACCACAAAAATCTTCAAGGTCTGTTTTCCCCCTCTAGCCCCTGGCTTCAGGATAAACAAGAAAATCGGTCAGAATTGAACCAGAGAACCTATCACTAATGTTCCTGAAGGCCACCAGGATACCATAGACCCACCAACCACTCCTAATAATAATCTAATCCCTCTTTTGGAAGATGAGGTTACACCACAATAGGTGGTTATGGATATGCCTGTGATCTTCCCACTACCAATGGATTTGCCATTCTTGCCATAGAGGTTTCTGACATATATAACAATGAAGGAGCACATCCCAGGAACCCAGAGATCCTAGGTTGGTCACTAGTAAACTGCAGTAAAGAAGTAAACAAGGCTCCATCAATAATAAAACAAGATAGAAAATATTAAGTGTGGGTATATTTGGCGCTACCTGAAAACTTATAGGATCTATAGCCTTACAAAATATTAGAGCCGTACGACTAAGTATGTACCTATGTGATATATGACATCAAGGGGTACATCCCCCATACAATAGGAGTGGTATAAAAAATTACATAGGTGTATTCACAATGGTGTACAGTTTAAGAGAATTATAATGTATCTGACCAGATGTCGCACAGCAAGAGGTTGTATTACAGCATCTGATGGTGAAGCCAGAGGCTGTACCACACTAAGTGCGCTTATTGAAACCTTGTTACATACATTATAAACCAATTCTATATATAGTTAATGCATGCATCAGCAGTTGGATGCATCACGGGGTACATGTTATACACAGGTCAGTAACACTTACAGTGCATTTAGGTCAAATCGCCTTCATCATAAACTATATATATATATATATATATATATATATATATATATATATATATATCGTGGATTGAAATCGCATACACGCATAACAGTTTCTGCTGTCAAGAATTCCAGCAAATAAATCTCAGTAGAGTATGACAATCTCATATATAGGTACTATGTTGAGTTTAGGAAATTCCCACGGGTGATTTTAGTGTTGAGACAGTTGTCTGGTGACTTTGGTGCTCCCCCTTATGGTTGCCTACTCACCAGCTCCCGGAACCCCTGCAGGGGTAGTACGCCTGTAGTATATTAGAATAGGATTCTCTACTTGCTGCTTTCTGCCAGCTCCCCAGGCTCCATACGGGGGTAGTGCGCCTATACTGGAATATAGATGAAACACTGCCCGTGCTGTACTCTGTGGTAGATGTCTCCTGTGCGTCCCAATCGGTGGAGGTGTTGCATTCCCTCATGTATCAAGATATAACAAAAAGAGCTTCCATGGCGTAATAAAGTAAAATCACTTTATTTAAAAAACATATATGGACAAGAAAAATTTTTTTTTTAAGAAATAAAAAATAAAAAAATAAAAGTCCAAAAACTATTATGTTCCTATCCAGTAAGTAGATGGGATAGGATGCCAATAGTCTCTAGCCAATAGACAAAGTTTAAAAGTCCCTCTTAGAGAGCATAGAACGAGGTGGGGGAATGAATCCACCAGACGCTGAACAGCGTTCCACTCTCTCGTGTGCCCTAGAGGTGACGTATAGAGCGTGGTGCTGTTGTGCGCGCTTCATCACATGACGTCCTCAGCAACTGGGACGAAGTACCCCGTGATGCATCCAACTGCTGATGCATGCATTAACTATATATAGAATTGGTTTATAATGTATGTAACAAGGTTTCAATAAGCGCACTTAGTGTGGTATAGCCTCTGGCTTCACCATCAGATGCTGTAATACAACCTCTTGCTGTGCGACATCTGGTCAGATACATTATAATTCTCTTAAACTGTACACCATTGTGAATACACCTATGTAATTTTTTATACCACTCTTATTGTATGGGGATGTACCCCTTGATGTCATATATCACATAGGTACATAATTAGTAGTACGGCTCTAATATTTTGTAAGGCTATAGATCCTATAATTTTTCAGGTAGCGCCAAATATACCCACACTTAATATTTTCCAACACGATTGGCAGAGCATCTTATTGGGTGCTCTGTGTAAGGGAGGCAGCAACCTGTGGTTTCTGGCCCTATAGACTTGCCCTAAGCGGAGTTTTCTACCATAAGCTACTAATAAAACAAGATACCCACTCATATGCATACTGCAGTTCATTATCTTTTTTAAAGGTAGGGTTCACAAACTCCCCAAAGGAAAAGAGAAAATTTGAGGAAGAACAAAAGGAGGGTTGAAACTCAAGAAAAAACAATAAAGAAAAGAAAACATTTTCTCTTCCTCCATAATAACACTATAAACATTTATAATTTATCGAATATTATCCTTACTCCACAGGAACACTCAGTCATAGTAAAAGAATAAAATTTACCGCTGATATAAAGCTAAAAAATTCCCTCTGTTCAAAGATTTAAACAAATTTGTGCCCCAACTCGCACGCAAAAGACATTGCTGTACAAACGAAGCCAAAAAAGATTGTAAATGAGGCATAATTTTTGGTAGTCACCAAATTTAGGGGACACATGAAATAATTGAGAATTCTATATAGCATTCGTATTAAAGGACCAGTGGACAGACTTCTCGTCAGAAAAAGATATGACTGCTTTTCCGACGGTATACCGCTCAAGTTTGCCTTGCATACACACGGTCACGCAAAAGTTCACTGAACTTACGACCGTCAAGAATGCGATGACGTACAACACTACGACAAGCCGAGAAAATGAAGTTCAATGCTTCTGAGCATGCGTCGAATTGTTTCCGAGCATGCGTTGTTTTTTGCACGTCCGAATTGCAGACAAACGCATTTTCGGATAGGAACTTTTCCCGACCAAAAAATTGAGATCATGCTCTCAGTCTTTTGCTGGCTGGAATTCGGCCAGCAAAAGTCTGATGGAGCATACACGTGGTCGCATTTTCCAACGAAAAACTCTCATTGGTCTTTTGCAGGCCAAAATTCTGATAGTGTGTACGCGGCATTACATTTCTCCTTTGCAGGGGACACGTCTATTTTAATTTTTGCAATTGAGTCATTTTAAAGAGATGTTGTCACCACAGGGTCACTTGTACTCAAAGAACAATGTCTATACATGATTTTACGTTGGACTGCTTGTTACACTGCTCCTTCACTTCTCTCCTCTGCCGGAGTAGATATTTGACACTTCCAGTTGGTCAAATGCCTGTTTTTTTTTCCCTTTAGGAATACTGGGTAATGATAATGAGGGCTCTTTAAATTTGCTACAAACAATGAGTCTGGCCAGTGACGGTTTGCAAGGTTTGGAAGAGAGTTGTCATGACTACAAGATTTACCCTTTAAACAAATCCATCAGCTTGTGCTTTAGTTAGTCATTTCATTTCTTATGAAACTCGGTTGAACTGGTGCTGACAGTGATGGCAAGTTACTAAAATGCCCTTAACACATTCCAGTGAATGTTGTAAGCAGTGCAGAAGTGTAAACACAATAGATTTATGTGATTGCTTTCTCTCCACTAGCTGGCCAAAGTTTATTTTGAAAGTCTAGGTTAATTACTTCCTTTTATACATTCAGCTTGTCGCACACTTTTTTGGACTGGGAATGTGCATTAACAATAATATAGTATTTTTACTTACTGCTCCTATGGCCAAATCTTTATACACTGGCCTAGAAAGGCAGAGAAAGACCTGGTATCTTTTTTTTTGTGCAGTTAAAGTGTTAAAGTTAACCCTAAAATTAAAAAAAATTAAAAATGCTCCTGTCTCTTTAAGGCACGAGATATAGCACAGTGCTTTTGCCATGTCAATTGTCCTTTACTATGTTGAACAATACCTAGTTGATACTGCCTGTTCCTGTCTTCCCCTCTGTAAACTGACCACATTTATTATGGTTGCTGATCTCTGCTAAGTGTGGTCAGTTTATCTCCTCAGCGTCTCTGAATCTCTACCCTCCCTCTCTCCCTTGCTTTTCCGTAGTTTGTGTGGGAGCAGATTACGCCCCCCCCCCCCTCCTTCTGCCTAGATAGAGCAATGCTATTCCCCTGAAGCTACTCCTCCCCTCCTCTTTGTTAAACAGTTCCCACCCAGGCCAGTTCTGACATTTCTCGCCTACATGTAAAAAACAGTATGACTCAGAACCCCCAAACATTATATATATATATACAGTCAGGTCCATAAATATTGGGACATCGACACAATTCTAATCTTTTTGGCTCTATACACCACCACAATGGATTTGAAATGAAACGAACAAGATGTGCTTTAACTGCAGACTTTCAGCTTTAATTTCAGGGTATTTACATCCAAATCAGGTGAATGGTGTAGGAATTACAACAGTTTGTATATGTGCCTCCCACTTTTTAAGGGACCAAAAGTAATGGGACAGATTAACAATCTTCCATCAAACTTTCACTTTTTAATACTTGGTTGCAAATCCTTTGCAGTCAATTACAGCCTGAAGTCTGGAATGCATAGACATCACGAGACGCTGGGTTTCATCCCTGGTGATGCTCTGCCAGGCCTCTACTGCAACTGTCTTCAGTTCCTGCTTGTTCTTGGGGCATTTTTCCTTCAGTTTTGTCTTCAGCAAGTGAAATGTATGCTCAATAGGATTCAGGTCAGGTGATTGACTGCATAACATTTCACTTCTTTCCCTTAAAAAACTCTTTGGTTGCTTTCGCAGTATGCTTCGGGTCATTGTCCATCTGCACTGTGAAGCGCCGTCCAATGAGTTCTGAAGCATTTTGCTGAATATGAGCAGATAATATTGCCCGAAACACTTCAGAATTTATCCTGCTGCTTTTGTCAGCAGTCACATCATCAATAAATACAAGAGAACCAGTTCCATTGGCAGCCATACATGCATACGCCATGACACTACCACCACCATGCTTCACTGATGAGGTAGTATGCTTTGGATCATGAGCAGTTCCTTTCCTTCTCCATACTCTTCTCTTCCTATCACTCTGGTACAAGTTGATCTTGGTCTCATCTGTCCATAGGATGTTGTTCCAGAACTGTGAAGGCTTTTTTAGATGTCGTTTGGCAAACTCTAATTTGGCCCTCCTGTTTGTGAGGCTCACCAATTGTTTACATTTTGTGGTGAACTCTCTGTATTCACTCTGGTGAAGTCTTCTCTTGATTGTTGACTTTGACACACATACACCTACCTCCTGGAGAGTGTTCTTGATCTGGCCAACTGTTGTGAAGGGTGTTTTCTTCACCAGGGAAAGAATTCTTCGGTCATCCACCACAGTTGTTTTCCGTGGTCTTCCGGGTCTTTTGGTGTTGCTGAGCTCACCGGTGCATTCTTTCTTTTTTTTTTTTTTCTCAAACAAAAGGTTTTATTAAAATTGAATAAATGTATACAGTTCCAGAGCGCATACAGCAATTTACAGAGTAGAAGTCACATCTTACATATGTAATAAGATAAAAAACAAAAAAAGCACAGAAAAAAGGGGCATATACTCCATTACATCGGATGAAGAGAAAACAAAGAGGAGAAAAGAAGGAACATAACCTCTCATCAGATAAATCCTTCTGTGGGCTATCCACGTTCCTTCAATGGATATTTTGCTTGTCACCTCTTAGCATACTGGCTAGTTATATAGTGCATAACATACATCTCATGAGAATTGAAGCTAATAAGGGCCACCTTTAGAATAAGCGATCATATACCAAATCTATTGGCGTTAGACCTGGTGTATTCAACCAGTGAGCCCATAGTTTCTCATATTTTTGTGTCGCTCCCCTATGCTGGTATATAATTTTTTCCATACGGATTGTGGCCCCCATTTGTGTAATCCATTCTTGTACCGTGGGAGGACTCGTGGACCTCCAGTGCCTGAGGATAAGCAGGCGGGCCTGAAACAAAGCTCTTCTGATAGCTTGTCTAAGGATATCCTCAGTCAGTAGATCATCCACAATCCCCAGCACACATGGTTTGGGATCCAAAGGTATCACTATTTGGAAAACTCTATTAATGGTGTTAATGACCTCATTCCAATAGAGGTGCAATTTTGGGCATCTCCACAGGAGATGTATGAGATCTCCATGGTCTCTGGAGCATCTGGTGCAGGTAGGATCAGTGCCCAAACCCATACGGACCAGTCTAGCCGGTGTGTAGTGCACTCTGGAAATAATAGAGCTGTGAGAGCTTTTGAGCAGCGTTTAACGAACACGTGGGAACTGCCTGCAAGGCTTCCTCCCATTGTTCCTCCTCAAAAGAGCCAACATCCTGTTCCCAGTGGGATACGACTCTCAGAGGCGCGTCCCCTAGGAAAAGGTTCAGAAGCATGGTATAGCAGTCAGATATAAATCCTCTATAAGTGGTTATGGCAAGCAGGTGGTTGAAAATAGGAGTGGGTTGCAGGTTCCAAATGTCGGAGCCCCTTTGTGCATCTATTGCATGTTTAAGTTGTCTGAAATAAAAGAGCATAGAGCCCGGCAATTGAAAGGCCTCCCTGAGCTCCGAGAAGGGTCTCAATTTACCGTCTCTAAGTATGTGGACTATATGGGACACCCCGTACTGTTGCCATTTAGAGCCATAGGGTATTTTAGCTATTTCTGAATAGTGATTGTTTTCCCAGATGGGGCTATACTTGGTGAAGCCTTCCACCCCCTGCGGCATCCTGACCTTGTTCCAGATGCATTCTTTCTTTTTAAGAATGTTCCAAACAGTTGATTTAGCCACACCTAATGTTTTTGCTATCTCTCTGATGGGTTTGTTTGTTTTTTTCAGCCTAATTATGGCTTGCTTCACTGATAGTGACAGCTCTTTGGATCTCATATTGAGATCTGACAGCAACAGATTCCAAATGCAAATAGCACACTTGAAATGAACTCTGGACCTTTTATCTGCTCCTTGTAAATGGGATAATGAGGGAATAACACACACCTGGCCATGAAACAGCTGAGCAGCCAATCGTCCCATTACTTTTGGTCCCTTAAAAAGTGGGAGGCACATTTACAAACTGTTGTAATTCCTACAACGTTCACCTGATTTGGATGTAAATACACTGAAATTAAGGCGGAAAGTCTGCAGTTAAAGCGCATCTTGTTCGTTTCATTTCAAATTCATTGTGGTGGTGTATAGAGCCAAAAAGATTAGAATTGTGTCGATGTCCCAGTATTTATGGACCTGACTGTATATAGTATAATTTTTTATCAGAGGCCCTAGAGAATAAAATGTTGGGTTTTGCAATTTTTTTATGTCACACGGTATTTGCGTAGCGTTTTTTTCAAGCTAATTTTTTTGGGAAAAAATTGTTTTTTTTGCACACAAACACTGTAATACCCAATGTTTTGTTAAAGTATAAAAGATGATGTTACGTAAATAGATATCAAACATGCGCATGGAACAGGGCCAATCTACGGTACCTAAACATCTCAAATAGAGATTATCTAAAAGTCTTTACAGGTTTCCAGTGTAGAGTTACACATGAGATCTGGTAGTAGAATCATTGCTCTTGCTCTCACGTTTGTGACGATACCTCACATGTATGGTGCCATCACTGTGTACATATGCGTGCGCGAGTTGTGTATGCATTCACATTTACACTTAAGCCCTGGGGGAGGGGGCGCCTCTAAAAAAAAAAATTGTATTATTTTTGTTATATATTTTATTCAAAACTTTTTTTTTCACACTGTCTGTAACTTTTTTTTAAATTAACTTTATTGCTTTCACAAGGGATGAGCAATCGGCCAACTGATCCTCCTTACTGCAGGACAGACCGATCCTTCCTTCTGATCGATCCTTCCTTTGACCAATCCTTCCATCAATTGGTTGACTGATCCTTACTGCAATTGATCCTTTCTTTGACCAATTCTTCCTTGCGTCGATTGATCCTTCCTTGTTTCGGTCAATCCTTACTTTCTATCTTTGATTCTTCCTTCCTTCATAATTTTTGTGCTAGTTATTTATTATTTACCATATAGTATAATACCTGGTTGATCCTGCCTGCTCCTGTCAGTAAACTGATTTTCCATCATCCTGCTCTCTCTGCAGCATCTGTATCTCCCTCTCTCCCCCTCCCTTCCTGTCATTTTCATTGTCTGTGTGAAGCCCTTCCTCTCCCCACCCCTGCCCTCCCCTCCCGAAACTGAAACTAAACAACAGAGGGATGTGAGCCCCTCCCACTGGAGTCCTTCTGCTTGGGAGTAAGACCTAAGAAAACCATGTGACTGCTGGAAAATAGTATTTAGAGATTTTCTTGCTCAAAAAAAAAAAAAAACACACACTGCCATTACTATTGCCCCACAAGAGAACCTATCGTGGGAGTTTATTGTGTAGACTTTCCAACCACTTTAAGTTGTGCAAAGAATAATATTAGAATAAAAGTCCACATGCGGCGCTAAATGAACAATAGATCCAAGAAGGGAGAGTTGATAAACCCGTCACCAGCTTCAATGCATATGGGAAAGCACACCACACGATGTGGAAATCCAGTTTGCTTACCAGACAGCTGTAAAAAGTAGGCATGTAATAGACCAAGACCACAGCTCCGCTCTCCAGCTTTGAATAGTGGGTATGTAGAATCCAAGCCAGGAATACAGCTAACTTGCCAACTTGGCAACTTGTTAATAGCCTGAAAGCTGAAAAGAGTTTTTTAGCAATTACTGATAACAGCTGACTTTTTATAAAGATGCATCATATTAATGTCGGATCAAGTGGTCATAGAATTCAGCCACTAAAATCAGTTCAAGAAAACTTGGCTGTATGAGAGTGCCTCATGTTATCTGTATTCCTGGCTTGGATTCTACATACCCACTATTCAAAAGCTGGAGAGCGGAGCTGTGGTCTTGCTCTGTCTATTACATGCCTACTTTTTACAGCTGTCTGGTAAGCAGATTGGATTTCCACGTGGTGTGCTGTGCTTTCCCATACACATTGAAGCGGGTGACGGGTTTATCAACTCTCCCTTCTTGGATCTACTGTTCATTTAGCACTGCATGTTGACTCTTATACTTTTATTTTGCTATACAACAAATTGTGCTGGCTGCTTATATTACAAAAGAGATATAGGTATCTTGCGAGCCACAAATGGACTGATGCCTCCAAAGAGTAAGCTAATTAAGCTGCAAGCACTAAACCACGTTTCATTGCGTGTAATATGATGCGTAAATAATAATTGTGCCCGCGCTAACATAATGTCACATATAAAACCCTCACATATAAAAAAAGAGATGCCGTGTGAAAATATTTAAATATAATAAATATATATGAAACCGTACATATAAAATAAAGTGCAAATATTTATCTATAATAATCAATCATCAAGTGCATATAAAAAGTGCAATCGTAGTAATAATTATGGAAAGTGCAACGTGCTAAAAAATAAATGCCAAACACTCTCCTGTGACATTTAGGTGTTCAACCTAATCAGCAAATGCAAATCACAAAAAACCAACGTGAATAAATAGTGTCCATAGAATAAGTGTTCAACATGCTTCTTTTGATAGGTGTCTGAATCACAACAAGCAAGATGTGCTCTCCTGTGACACCCTACATGTGCTTGCTCTCACCTTGAATCGTGTGACACAGTAATTAAACGGTGTCAAAATACGCATTGGGGCCACTCCTGGGCTCACTCAGGAAACAATGAAGCAAAACACTCCTCACAGGTAAAGCCAAGTTCCACATTCATAGAAGAAACAAAAAGGACTCCATAGTGTAATATAGCAAGGACATTTATTAGATGAAAAAAAGTCCTCCAGGAGGGTACTCACATTAGATGGGTGCTACAGTGCACCAAACTATACAGTTGAAAAAACGAAAGTAGCTATTTGTATGGCGTGCGGTGTGGTATGTAAAATCCTCCTCCACTGCTGACAGCTCCGTCCTACCCCTCCCCGACGCGTATTCGGCACAGGGATCACGTGCCTTCCTCTGGGGGAAGAGGCCCCCCCCAGAGGAAGGCACGTGATCCCTGTGCCGAATACGCGTCGGGAAGGGGTAGGACAGAGCTGTCAGCAGTGGAGGAGGATTTTACATACCACACCGCACGCCATACAAATAGCTACTTTCGTTTTTTCAACTGTATAGTTTGGTGCACTGTAGCACCCATCTAATGTGAGTACCCTCCTGGAGGACTTTTTTCCTTGTCAAAAGAAGTTTATTGAGTATGCAATATTATAAAGATACATAAAGTAAGTTTACAAGGATCTATAAAGTAAGCTCATTGTTTTACAGTAGGGTTTATATAGGTAAATATCATGAAATTTCAAATATTAAACATTGGGTTCACGTAAACCTAAATTAAAGATATATATCATTTCCTTAGTCACTTTTGTAGGTATTTAAATGATTTATACCTACTATACATATTGTTTACAGGTAGAGTGTATATAGGGAGGACTTTTTTTCATCCAATAAATGTCCTTGCTATATTACACTATGGAGTCCTTTTTGTTTCTTCTATGAATGTGGAACTTGGCTTTACCTGTGAGGAGTGTTTTGCTTCATTGTTTCCTGAGTGAGCCCAGGAGTGGCCCCAATGCGTATTTTGACACCGTTTAATTACTGTGTCACACGATTCAAGGTGAGCTCAAGCACATGTGGGGTGTCACGGGAGAGCACATCTTGCTTGTTGTGATTCAGACACCTATCAAAAGAAGCATGTTGAACACTTATTCTATGGACACTATTTATTCACGTTGGTTTTTTGTGATTTGCATTTGCTGATTAGGTTGAACACCTAAATGTCACAGGAGAGTATTTGGCATTTATATTTTAGCACGTTGCACTTTCCATAATTATTACTACGATTGCACTTTTTATATGCACTTCATGATTGATTATTATAGATAAATATTTGCACTTTATTTTATATGTACGGTTTCATATATATTTATTATATTAAAATAATTTCACATGGCATCTCTTTTTTTATATGTGAGGGTTTTATATGTGACATTATATTAGCGCGGGCACAATTATTATTTATGCTTATATTACAATTCATAACATTAAGTAGCGCGGATATTGACCTGCTCTTTATAAAGAATAATATTACATTGAGGCTGCAATAACACCTGAGCATCATTTTTTTTGCATGTTACAAAGTTTTCTAGCCTTTTTGAGTTCCGGCGTTTTTGTATTTGCTAATAGAGAACTATTATCTGTGACATCTATGTGTTTCTGCTTCCTGGGTTATTTTAATCTCCTTGGTTTTCACCGTGTTCTGTGGTGCTTTCTGCTCGACAAGCAATGACGGATGAATTGACGTGTTTCATGGCTGTAGCCGCAATAACATTATATTTGAAAGAAGAAGAGAGCGACGAGGAGACACGAAGAAATTGGGTCCATCCTGTCATTGCTAATCGAGAACAGAGGGGCAGTTCTGGGTTATGTAAACCAACCTAAGTTCACCTGAATGACAATTTGAGTTCTAATAGTTTTTTGTTTGTTTCTTGCTGCATTGAATTTTTTTTTAATCTCTTTATGAAGAGGTTAAAACAAATCCAATTGCCTGAACATATTTTTGCAGCTTTCACATGTATTAGTAAAAATGTACAAACCAAATTGGGCTTTTATTTGGTGGTATTAGAGATCTCCTTATTTTATTTTGATTATTAAAGGAAAACTACCACAAAAATAGTTTTAAGATACTCTATATAAAATTTTAGATGTAATTTTTTGCTATTACCATAATCTAACACCAAAGAACAACCTAAAATAAATTTCCTTAGTTCGACTAATTTTCCAATTCCTGACAATCACAAAGATGTCACGGAATCTTGCTTGATCTGGACTTGTAATGGGAGTCCTGAGGATCATACAAACAGGGGTGCTTCCTCACCATCCGGATAAAGGTCTTGGTATCGAAAAGAAACATTGTCTCCTCTATCTTGCTTGGTATTGCTGACCAAGAAACTTTTTGGGTAATTTCCTGGCAATATTTGGTAATTTCCTGGTGGGGAAGTAACTGTACATATAAGTAGAAAAACGCACATAAAGGCACTTTCCGCACGCTTCAGTGCATTTATATGGGGGAAAAGCGCTTCAAAAATGCACCAATCTGCCCGATTCAGGCTAAAAATGTAGCTCCAAAACTTTAAGCCTCAGGCATTTTGAAGTGGCGATATGAACCATTCCCATAGAGATGCATTCATTTTTTTTCTTCCTGAGCATACTTTGCTTCTTTTTAAAAGAGGATGGCGCAAATCATACCACAAGCCACAGCAACCACAAATGAACCCCAAACTGTGCAGCCTAGGCTATATATATATATATATATATATATATATATATATATTTCTGCAATCGATAATAACACAATGTAGTTAAAAAAATGGTGTGTTAGATTAAAGAGTATCAGAGAATATCACTATATTTACATTAGTGTCTCATGAATAACCATGAATGTTCACATTCTATGGTTTTCTTGCTTGTGGTGCACTTTTGTTCATTTGGTAGCCCCCCTGGCGGTTTTCCCGAGTGTGGCTCGGGGTTAAAATTTAGTCCCATTAGCGGTAACCCCAGGCCACACTCGGGATCGCATTGCAGGATCCTGGGGCGGCGTTACTTACCTTGTCCCCGGGATCCTGCGATGTCCCCCGCAGTGTCCGTGGGCTCCGTCCTCTGCCCGAAGCCTCTCCGTGCCAGGCTCCGTTCCTTGCGAGCGTCGCGACGCACGGGGGCGGAGCCTGGCGGCAAATTCAAAAAACTGTAAAAATCATAATACATACAGTACTGTAATCTTACAGATTACAGTACTGTATGAAATAATTTCACATCCCTTTTGTCCCCAGTGCTTTGTCCTATGCCCTGCATGCAGTTCTATATTATATATACTGTTCTTTCTGGCTGGAAACTTGAGATTGTCCATAGCAACCAAAAAGTGTCCCTTTACGTCAAAAATGGTTTTAGACCAGCTAGAAAACAGCGATAGTAAATTAGAACACTTGCAGAATTGAGCGATAGTGAATCGTGGGGAAATTTATTTTATTATTATTTTATTTTTATTTTTTTAATTATTTATTTTTATTTATTATATTATAATTTATGTTTTTGTGTTTCAAACTTTATCATACCCGGGATATCTACTAGAATCTTGTTTGGACAGATTTAAGTGTGTTATTGTTAAGAGTTACAGACCTACAATATAAAACGCCAAATTTCCATGCAAAATAATTGTACCGCTTTCAGCACCTAAAATCCGAAATAATCATACCGCCAGGGAGGTTAATGGTTATCCATGAGACACTAATGTGGAGATGTTGATACTTTCTGAGACTCTTCAATCTAATTTGGGAAAGCTATTCTTGTGAATTACAATGGTTTGTATCTACAACCCCAATTCCAAAAAAGTTGGCTTTTGTGTAAAATCTACATAAAACTGAATGCAATCATTTGCAAATCTCATAAACCCATATTTTATTCACTATAGAGAATATATCAAATGTTTAAACTGAGAAAATGTTAATTTTTCTAGAAAAAAATTAGGTAATTTTGAAATTGATGGCAGCAACACATTTAAAAAAAAAGTTGGGACAGGGCCATGTTTACTATGGTTTAGCATCCCCTCTTCTTTAAGCAACTCTCTGTAAACATCTGGGAACTGAGACTAGTTGCTGGAGTTTTTGGAGAGGAATGTTGTCCCATTCTTACCTGATATAGGTTTTCTGACTGCTCAGAAGTCCTGGGTCATCTTTGTCATCTTTTTAATTTCAAGATGCGCCAAATATTTTCAATTGGTGAAAGGCCTGGACTGCAGGCAGGCCAGTTATGCACCCAAACTCTTCTACCATGACGCCGTGCTATTTTCATCAATGCAGTATGTGGTTGAGCATTGTCCTGCTGATGATATATGCAAAGTCTTCCCTGCAAAAGATGTCGTCTGCATGGGAGCATATGCTGCTCTAAAACCTGGATATCTTTCTGCAATGATGGTGCTTTTCCAGAGGTGCAAGTTGCCTATTCCATACACACTAATGTTCCTCATACGATTAGAGCGTTGATAACATGCAGGAAAGTCCCTCTCCTCTTTAGTCCGAAGGACAAGGTGCCCATGGTTGCCAAAAAGAATATTATATTTCGATTTTTCTAAGCACAGAACAGTTTTCCTCTTTACAACAGACTGTTTTAAATCACTTTGGGCCCAGAGAAGATGGTGGCATTTTTAGATTATGTTACAATATGGCTTTTTCTTTACATGATAGAGCTTTAAAGTTAATGTAAACCCGAAAAAAATATTTATTTTTTGTTATATCATACTGTAGAGTATAAGATTTGCTATCATTTGAGCCCAGTCTTGCCACACAGAGTTAATCCATCTCTGAGCAATCCCCTTTTATTGTTCAGTGAGACAATTCTTGACAAACTGAGAAAAACTTTGTCAAATCCTCCCCCTTGCTGTGAGTTACAGGTGATTTACAATCTTGTGCACTAGCCTAAGAGACATGCAGTATTTTTAAATTCCCTCCCCCACTCCTTTCTTCAGCAGCTCTGCAAGGATTGGCTGTTCCACACCTCACCATGATTTGGCATGCTGAAGTCATGTGGTTACTTTCCTGTCTTTTCAATGGATCTTAGAGATCATAGCAGAAGTTCAGTGTTAGAAATACACAGAGAAAATGCATATTGACAAGGGGAGTGTAGAGGTGGGCGGGGAGTCTTCTGACATCACAACTCCACCCACCGAGCTCCAGACAACAAACTCACCCACAGAATATGCAGTTTTTCGGGTCTAATAACAGAGAGAGGGGAGACATTTGACAGGTAAGGATTCATGCAGGAGGCATGTATATCCTTATAGATAACCCCTATGGCAGTAGTTTAGAAAGGATGACATTGGGTTTACATCCACTTTAACTTGCATTTTTGGATGGCACGGCGAACTGTGTTTACAGACAGTGATTTTTGGAAATATTCCTGAGCTCATGGAGTGATGTCTATTGCAGAATCATGCATGCTTTTAATGCAGTGCCGTCTGAGGGCCGAAAGATCACGGGCATCCACTATTGCGTTTCGGCCTTGCCCCTTGCGCACAGAGATTTCTCCAGATTCTCTGAATCTTTTGATGATTTTATGTACTGTAAATGATAATATATTTAAAGTCTTAGCAATTTTACGTTAAGGAACGCTATTCTGAAATTGTACCCGTACCGGCTCCCCCCCAAAGTGCCAAATGTGGCAGTGGAGGGGGGGTGAAAACAACTGGAGCTTCCTCTTTTTGGTGAAGCTCCGCTTTAAGGTGAAGGTAGAGGGTGGTCACACCAAATATTAATTTCTCTTCTGATCATTTACTTTCCATTTTATCAATTGATAAAAATAAACTATTAACACTTCTATTTCTGAAAGCATTCTTAATTAACATTTTTGCACCTGCCGAAGACTTTTGCACAGTACTGTACCTACATATATAGGTGGATATATGTTGTCCCCAGCCCCCACTCCACCACCTTGAATTTCCCATTGACTGAGCCATAGCACAGCTTCTGGTATGACCTGATTTGTGAAGGCGTACCCACTGAGTAAGCCTGGTCTGGCTAAACGTCGCAGTTGGTACCGTTGGGTGCCATTTTTTAATTTCTCCCCATTTTCCTTCTTCAAATGTTTTATTATGTTTTTGAATGAACAAAGTACAGAGCGTACGATGTAAACAATTACAAGGTAGCGCCGTTTGAATGTAGCAAACTGCAATAGGTGTATAAATACAGAACAGCTCAGCATAACCAGTCACTGTTATATAAAATCACAGTGTAAGAGCCAAACAATTAGACTAGGCAGAGAGGCAGAGAGTGTACAGGTGCTGCTCCCCATGTGTACTCCTGCGGTCTGGCTTGTGGTGTGTTACCACACAGCCACAGAAGTGCTATTAATGGACATTTAGTCTATGGACACTCCTATATAGCACTGAAGAGCGATCCATTATATATGGTCGACTTATCTGTGACGTTATCTTTGCGGCACTGAAGTGCTTCTCCGATACTACCTAGAGGTTCCATTCACATCTTTACTTACTATCCATTTAAGAATATTTTGAATACTGTGGGAGAACTAAGCTGCTTGGTTTGATCCTTCATAACAGTGTCAGAGAAATTGTATATAAGCTCGCGAAGAAGCCGTTTCCCGCAAAACATGTTGCGCTTCCTGTAATTCATACTTTGTACTAGCCATCATGACAATAGTTGGGGTTGCCACCTGCAATACCCCTTACGTAGACGGCTGTCTTGGAGACATATATTTGACTACTGTGTGTTTTCTCAATTATTGTCTTTTAAATTCAGTTTTTACATGTAGTGTGTTTAAAAAAAATGTATTACAATTTATCAGTGGTGCCTATAAAGTCCATTTTTCCAGTTATAATTTTCCTTAATTTCTCAATATGTTAGCACTTTGTTATTTTTGTACACCCACAGTGCCATCCTGCATTGGTGTGCTAAGCTTTTTTCTTATTATAGTAAACAGAGATAACGTCTTGGACTACCCTGAGTACAAAAGGGGCTCGGCCGTAGCGAGATTGCTCCCATCAGTGGCAGGGATTCCGCTAACATAGGTGGAATAAGCAGTAGCCGAGCCAGAGGGAAAGGGGTCTACAGAGAGTAGAGTGGAAGAGAAAGTGAAGGGAAGGAAAAAGGAAGAGCAGCGAGAGTTCCCCAGGGTGACCTGACCTTGAGCGCGACAGCTGATTTGAATGATGAAACTAACAGATACCACGGCATAAGGACCGTCTCTTCAATGTATGGCGGCAAGTGATGTTTGATCCAGGGTTGCCAGATTTTATCGAACTTAGAAATCTGATTGTTGTCTATAGCTTCCATTTTTGTGTGTATCAGTGTGCGGTTTACTCTGTGTCACCTCAGCCACAGCTAAGGATGGAGATTTCCATGCCTTCGCTATTGTTTGCTTTGCGGCTGGGAGGATTTGGATCATAAGTCTGAATTGCTTATGCATCAGGATGTCTGGTCTTAGATTGAGAAGGGCTGTTGATAATTCCGGAGGTACTTGTAATTCGAACATCCTAGAAGCAAGCGTAAATATAGCTTTCCAGAAAGCTTGGACCACTGGACAGGTCCACCATATATGCATGTATGTGCCCGGGTCCAGACAGCCGTGAAAGCAAAGAGCTGAGTAGTTTGGGGCAAATTTGGCGATTCTCGATGGGACTGGGTACCATCAGGTTGGTACGAAGTCCTCCTTTTTGAACATATAAGGGACTTTCCTGATCTGGTTTTACCAGAGCTGAATTTCTCCCTACTTTCATTGCCCACTCCACTTTCTAAACCCACCCACCCCCAATCCAATTTAGCCTAGAGGAAGCAGCAACCTGCTGCTGATCATGAAACACTCAAGGGAATGGTAAAAGTAATATAAGTTGAGCTTGGAATTTTCTTTGATTTGTTTATAGGGAATGGTAAAAGGCCTAAAAAGTTAGTTTGAGACGATCCAAAAGGTACTACCATAAATCAGAGAGACTGACAAACAAGGGGTGCAAGAGTTAAATTCCCACAAGACAGTAGTGTGAATACAAGGACCCTATACTGGTGCTGCAATAGCTACTCCTTGGAGGTTTTTTTTCCCTGATGCCTAGTTTCAGAAGCTTAAGGTTTGGGCCTTTTTTCATCCTCAGACCAGCTGATCTTACCTAGTGGACCTGTTATCCCATTTTTCCGTTTATTTTAAGCCTGGGATCCCTCCCAGTGTTTTCTTTTGTTGACCATTCTTAGTAGTTAGCAGTTCCCGTGTCCTGTGGGGAACTTCACATTTACTTGTTCCGCTTTGGATGTTTGGTCCTCCTGGTTGTTGCAAAGAGAGAAAGTCGCTGTTGCCCACCCCTCAGTTAGACTGCTTTTGGACACCCTGACTGTTTCTGAATTCTCAAAATTCTGTGTCCTTCAAAGGATTTTTGTATCTACTGTAAAATCTTTTTCTTGAAGTGCATTGAGGGAAACTTTGGCATTACAAATAAAAGTGGGGGTTATACCATGGTTACCATATTTTTTAAGAAAATGCAGGAACACACTCGCCATGTGCACTCATACCCACAAATACTAACCCCCCCCATTTGTAGCTACACTGACAAAATCATGTCTCCCCTATTTTTTAGGATGCCCTCAAACAATTGGTCACAGATGTTTGGAACAGAAAGCAGACATTCAAGCATTAAAATAAAATAAACAGATTTAATTTAAGAGTCACCAAGATATGCATGCATAGTTAGGAGGCATGTCTTGAACGTATCAAAACAAAAATACCCAATTAACACCTCCCTCCAGGTACAACACTGCAGCTGGGGACAGTGCCCCCACTCATGGACAGCTATTGCTGGGCCTTAAGGTAAGCAAGGTAACCCAGGCCCAGTATGAGAGTGTTCAGTTAAACTCCATGGATATGTGTCTTTGTGGAAAATGGGGATGAATAGTAACCATACACTGTCCTTGCATGGATATGGTAACGGGGTCTGTTTAAATCTCCAAACCATGGCCCTAATTCCCTACAATGCCTCATGGGACGTGTAGTTCCACAACACCTGGAGGGCCGTAGTTTGGAGATCCCTGGTTTAAATCATAAAATTGGCTGACCATTGTTTTACTTTCATCATAATATGACAGATGAGATGACCCTGTACGGGGGTGTCATTACTAGATGTAGGCAGGCTACACTTGCAGTCCAAAGCAGATCATTACAGCAGATACTTTTTAATATAGAGCTTATGTCTATGAGGCAGCTGTCAGAGTTAGGGACAGGGCAGGCAAAGAAAACTGTTAACACAGGAACTCTGTGAGCCCTGGGAACAGAAAAATGCCCTAGAAGCAGTGGCAGGGGCAAAATGCCCACCATGGGAGAAAGAATACCCTGATGTTAACTATGAGTAAGGGTGGCATTCATTTAGGTCAGTAGGTTGTGCTTGATGGTATTGGTGCTCAGTGATGGGAGGGATGAGGGTCAACTTTGGTGCTCAGCAGGTGGTGAGGGGAACAATAGCACCTAACAGGGGATGGGAGGGGAAAATAGTGCCCAGCTGGGGGTTGGTGCAGAACAATAGTGCCTAGTGGAGGATGGGGAGGAACAATAGTGTCTAGCAGGGGATGAGGGGAGAACACAAGAGTCCAGCCAGGGGTGGGGGAAACAGTGGCGCCCAGCCAGGGGTAGAGAAGAACAATAATTGCCCGGTTAAGTGCCCAGAAGTGTGTTGGGGTAAACATTGCTGTTAGTGGAAAAGACTAACCCTTACCTGGCCCAGAAGTCTACCTCCTCCTTCAATAGGAAACCATATTACCTGACTGTTTCATGATTTCTTTGTTGCTCAATGGACTTTATTAAAAAGATATGATGGTAAGTACAATAATCTTATTTTTTTTGGCAGCCATATTGTGAGTGTACAGTGATCCACATTTGGCAATACAATGTTTGCAAAAAGTACCTTTCTGTGGTCCTATGTTTTCCACATAAAAGTAGTAAAATTTGAATTTTCTTAGTGGGTAATAGAAGAGGGTGTACAAGAAAAAAGAAACCAGGTAGTTCATAAATATTATTTACAAACCAGCTATCTTGTACTGGTAGGTAATGCGATTAGTAAATTATATATATATATGTATTCATTGTGAGTTTTTTTGTTTATTTTTTTTAGGATGGACAATCTGATATTCTGTACACATTTTGGAATTCTGTTACTCGAACACTTTCCTCACAGTTTGCAAAGGCTACAAATTGTAAGTGTCCAAAAATTTTTAGGACTTGTTTCATGCAGAATTTTGACTAGACCTCATAGACTAAGACCGCGCTAACGGTTCTAATGAGGAGTGCAAGGGATATGCATGTTGTGTAAAAAGTACATTCATTGTTTGTTTTTGTTTTGTTACCGGCTTTTTGTTTGTGAATGGCAAGGTGTTTATGAAGTTTAAGAAAATATGAGACTATTAGATGCTAAGATTTGTAACAGATGCTTCCTCTTTTACCTGTGTTACTGTGCCATTGAAATTCCCAGCAATGAAATTCAAAAATTTATATTGTGACCATCAAAGAGAATCCTATATGTGGCTGTAGCAATACAGACAATTCTAGCTTAAATCAATTTTATAAACCAGGTCCAAGTGTATAAGCATCATTTTTCCTTGTCCAGTCATTTGCACTTAGGTATGTTATCTTGTTTGTTTTCCAGCTTCCACATTCCTGAAACAAGCTTTTGAAGGGGAGTACCCTAAACTGCTAAGGCTATACAATGATCTGTGGAAACGTCTTCAGCAGTACAGCCAAAATCTACAGGGCTCATTTACGAGCAGTGGAAACACTGATCTTGTGGCCGAGTTGCAGCAAATTGATGATGACACACAAGACGTTTTCATGTTGAAGAAACAAGATCACGAGTGAGTGTGAATACATTTGGAATGTGTTTAAGTCTATTTTAATTTTTTTTAAACCATTCACATAAAATTCTGTCCTAGTCAGAATAGTTTATATAATTGACCAAACAAATTATGTTAATTGGATTATGTAGATGGTTCCTAATTAATAGATACATTTTAATTGGCGATAATGAACACCAAATGCTGAACTGTATATTTAGGTGTATTTAGGAAGGGTTTTATTTTTCAATTTTGTTAATATCTTTGAAATGGAGACATGCAACGTATTGACATTATTATTTCTACCCAGGAGTCTTTTTATATTTATTGCACAATTCTGTTTCTCCTCCATGTTCTAAATATAGGCACTGTTATGTCTCCAAATGAGAAAATGCAAAGGGTCTTTTTAACTGAGATCTGCATTGTTTGCTTTCAAAAAGAAAGATAAAAACTGAGTTTTTGCCTCCCAAATTTATGCATGGTTTTTTAGTGGTCTCTTTGGTTGGCTTTCCTTATGCTGCATCGACTCAAGTATGGGTGTACATAGCCTAAATGTGAGCAATATTATTTTAATATTAATAATTATTTATTTTAAATTCAGCTCTGCATGGTTCCCCCATTGCAACAATAAGAAGTTGAACATTTTACATTGTATACAGTGGGTAGTTTCAAGTACCAGGAAGAGGGAAGGAGATGGGTAATAGGTATATTTATTTATAACATTAACTACTTTGTCGTATAGCGTGGACTTAGCTGTGATGAGAATTAACCATAAAATAGCTGGAGTTTTCTGGTTCTGAATGTAGTTCTATTAGCAAATGCATTTACTGAATGAATGATGGTAGACATACTTCACTAATTTAAGTAAGTGACTCCATAATTTGACCATTAATACAAATCTTTTGTTCCATTCAGTCCAGAGAAAACACTGAAAGATTCCCTGCAGTCCTATGAAGCAGCATACCTGTCCAAATCTTTGTCTCGGCTATTTGATCCCATCAACCTTGTCTTTCCACCTGGGGGTTGCAATCCCCCTTCTGCAGATGAGCTTGATAGTATCATTAAAACAATTGCAAGGTAAGAGGTTTAAACTGATACTTATTGCTGTCTGTATCAGGGTTAGGCAACATTTTACAGTGTAGTGTACTGAAAATTGGTCAAAAGAACTTGAGAGTGCCAGATGTATAAACAAAATATCTAATTCAAATTTTCAATCAGGAAAAATAATATTTAGTAAGTAAATTGTGGTGATATGAACTAGATTTGGCAATAATAGCCCGCAATGTTGGTGTCTGTGAAAATAACCCCCAGCAATGATGTCAGCGACTGTAATGAAAACCAATAAAAAACATTAAAGCTGCATACTGACACCTGCTGATCAACATAAACACCTCTCAAGGTCCGGCAGATTTGGAAGGGGTAACAAACTCCATGACCCAACTCCAATGGACAGACTTCCTCCAGTACAGCCTCAAACCTTGCTTTTGCAATGTCAGGGAAGTCCATTCTTCAGCCTCTGCAAACATTCTGGGCAGAGGTTTGCAACAGCATTCAGACCTGGTGACTTGAGGCTTAGATACTGGAGGGAGTTGGTATTGGCACACAGATCCTCGATTGCGTGCCACTATCAAGAATCGGGGTATAAAATCATGACCAGATGGTATAGAGTCCCATATCTGCTACATAAAATGAACCCTTCATTATCTAATAGATGTTGGAGATGTGACACAGAAGTATGCTACATGTCTTCTGGTCGTGCCCGGTACTGAGACCTTTCTGGGAGGGGGTGACTTCGACTATTCAAAGCTTGACTTCGGTCGAACTTAAAGATACTCCAGCCGCATGCCTCCTGCATTTGACCCCGAGACCGATCCAAAAGTACAAGAAAACACTGACAATGCAGCTCCTGAATGCAGCTAGAGCCTGTATTCCGGCACTATGGCGTGAACCCCTTCCACCAACCAGGGTCCTGTGGTATTCTAAAGTGAACTGTATCCTTCGTATGGAGGAACTGACTGCAACTATGCAAAATAAGGAGGAACAATTTAACGACAAATGGAGGCCCTGGAGATATTTTGTTAACACTAACGACTACTTGCAGGAGTTGGCTCAAGCGCAAACCCAGACTACCTGAAATGATAACCCCATAGCTACTATCAAAACAGATACCTATTAATAACTCTTAGGGGTCCTGGGGGTGGGGTCGACGGGGGGGCGGTGTCGCGGCCATTCCTTCCACTCCTTTCTCCCTCTTGGTCATCTACTTCTTTCCCCCCTCTCTATGTCTTTTTCGTTTTCCCCTATTCTGATACCCGCTCCCTTCTCTATTCTGTCTTCCTTTTTATGTTTTCAATATTGATAGGCTCGCTATGTAGCCGTGGTGACGGCGATAACGGAACTATTACGAATATTTAATACGACGAGCTGGAAATTTTCACTAATGTTTAATGTGATATGTTTTTTCTCACATTGTTTGAACATTTCAATGCATAATAATATTGTTTACACCCAGTTTGATGTCTATGTAAGGAGGCCCAGTAGTAGGCCACCTTGCTTTACTATGTCTGTAAAAGATATATTTTTGGCTGGAACATACCTGTACTATCCCACATGTTAGTGGATAACTTGATTCTGGTCTACAGTCTCATTCTAACAAAATCGAAATATGTTAATGTCTGAATATGTATGACCTACCTTATACTGGAATATGTATCTGTGCCTTCTTTATCACAAAAATAAAGGAATTTAAAAAAAAAAGATACTGGAGGGAGCAAGAGGGATGTTGCGCTTTTTGTTCCCCAAAATACTGTAATTTTTTTAGATTGATGCAAATGGCATTACATGTTTATATAGTGGATCAGTGGAGGGAACGTATACAAATCTCTATATGAAATAGTTCTTATTGTAACCACTTGCCTTATATAGACATATCCGTACTTCCTCTGGTTTAAGTGGTTCTACCAGGGTCATGGCTGCAACTGCAGTCACGACCCTAGTATCTCGGCAATGTTGAATAATGTAAAAGCAATCTGAGCGGATATCTAGCTGCTGGATTGCTTTTACATGTGAGTGAAGGTGGTCCCTCCTCCTCACTGCTTTCCACCGCCTTCCCCACTTTCCCAGGCTCTTTGTTGCACTGGGGAGCCCGGGACTGAAGCTGGCGGTAATGCCAGCTGACCATAGATCTAAGGGAGGAATAAAGACTTGCCCAATCATCTTTATGGTCTATGAAACTGGAAGGGACAAGCATTTTGTCACTTCTGGTCTCGGTTTGTTATGCAAGGCCATTTTCGACTTGTGAAAGCATCTGATCAAACCGATCTAATAGACCCCAGATCTCTCAGTAAAGAGTACCCGTTCCTCCCACAGTTATCAAGGTTTTTAAAGCATCGCCTATGGAGATTTTTTAAGTACCGAAGTTTGTCACCATTAAACGGGTACACGCAATTTTAAAGCGGCACATGTTGTGTATCTGTTTACTCGGCATAACAGCATCTTATATATTTTACCAAAAAATTGTGTTTGTGTGCACTAAAATTAATTAAGGCTCCGTTCACTTATATGTGAATCTGATGTCTCTTGAACCACATCCGATTTGCATAACATGTGAACCGGCAGCCCTCTCAGTGCAGCCGACTCATACAGGTGGAAATCCGTACCTGAACCGGTAAACAGAACCGCACCGGACTCCCGTGCTGAAACCGTGGCTACATATATGTGAACCCAGCCTTAAGGATAAGTTTACCGTTGTAAAAAAAAAAAAAAAATGTACATCTTTTTTGTACGCAAAAAAATGTGCATTTATCTTTTTTTTACTAGGAGCCTGCAAAGCATTGCACCCGCAATCTGCAGATCATGGATGCAATGCAGGACTCCTGAGGACTGTCTGTGTAAGCTATCTATTCATACCTTGTTTGGGCAGGCAGTTACACAATGACAGGAAGAAATAAATTACTACCTAAAGCGTTCAACAGCGCCCTGGTAGTTCATTGAGAACTACAAGCCAACAGCTGCAGAGGCTGTCAGTACTTGTAGTTCATTCATTCACATAACTCTGTGAATGAATGATGCAGCTGGGCTTGCAGAGCCCTGCACAGCTGCATTTTAAAAAATAATTGTGACAGCGAGTTGGGGGAGAAGATCCACTGTCACTAGAGGCGGTGGGTCTGGGAGCGGATGCAGCAGTGGGAACATGTTACATGTTCCACCCTAAAAATATTTTTTTTGGAAATATTTGCATTTGAAAAAATATCCAGCTTGTGTCCTGTACTTTACTCCAAGGTACAGAATTTACATTTGAATCCAAATGCCTCTTTTTGCTTTAACCGGCTCATAACCTTTGCTGCATGCAGCATCTTGTTAGCAGTGCAAGCAACCTGTGGGTTGCTTGTAGTTCTTTTTATTAGAAACCTTTACCAGCCTGGGGCTTCTACCTTCTTAACTGGCAAAGGGGCAATCAGGCAGGTTGTGATGCTGGCAAGATGTTACATGCATCAAACGTTAAATGCAGATAAGTCTGCTGGCTTTTGTTGCAATGAAATAAATAGAAAAAAAATGATGAGGAACCAGTAAGATTACCTATGATGCTGGTGGGCCTTTTTTTCTGGCTTCTCCTCTGCTTTCATTTAAGTATATAAGGTTTTCATAGGGGAACAAAACAGAGTAAACTCAGTCTGTATCCATATATAAACATCATCCCCCAAGCTGCACTAAAAATATGCTGCTAGATTTATGTAATGGAGGCCAAAACAAACTAAAAAGTGTAATCTAACATAAGTTATGCATTGGGGTTATCCTTACTGACTGCAAATCGTCATATTCAGTCACTTAATAAGGTTTCAGTGTACTTAAAATAATGTTGGCACTAGCATAATTGTTGAATATACTTGAAGATGTTAAAATAAAGAATGTTGCCATAGACTGACCTAGATTAAAAACTTGACCTTCAAAAGATTTACCCCCTTTGGGACCAGGCCACTTTTTGCAATACTGCACTGCATTACTTTGACATTTGCATGGTCATTCAACACTGTACCCGAATAAAATGTCATTTTTTTCCCCACAAATAGAGCTTTCTTTTGGTGGTATTGGTGATATTTTGATCACCACTGTGTTTTTTATTTGTTGCACTCTAAACAAAAAAAGACCGACAATTTTGAAAAAAACTTTCTGCTATAAAACATAGCCAAAACAAAAATTGAAAAAAAAAATAGGCCAATGTGTATTCTGCTACATGTTTTTGATAAAATAAAAAAATCCCAGTAAGTTCATATTGATTGGTTTGTGTGACAGTTATAGCGCCTATAAACTGTGGGATATATACTGTATTTTTTTTTCTTTTTACTAATAATGGCGGTGATCAGCGACTTATAGTGAGACTGCGATATTGCGGTGGACAAACTGACACTTTTTAGGAACCAGTGACACTAATACAGTGATCAGTGCTAAAAAAATATGCACTGTCACTGTACTGGCTGGGAAGGGGTAAAACATCTAGGGCAATCAAAGGGTTAAAGCGGGGTTCCACCCAAATTTTGAACAATATCTGTATGTATTCTCTTCCTTGCCTAGATGCTGACATGCCGTTTAAAAAAATTTAAATTGCCGTAATTACCTTTTATTTTTCTATTCTTCTTTGCACTTCCTGGTTCTCCTCCCGTGGGAGTAGGCGTGTTTCTAGCCTCTCCCAGACTCCTGGGAGCTAGTCTCAGGCTTCCCAGGATGTCACTGAGCATGTGCGGGAACGAGCTGTGAATGCTGGGAGCACAGCATTCACCGCATCCAGGAAATAAATGCTTGTGGGCTTCAAATGCCCACAATGAAGATGGAAACCGCCTGCAGTGAATAATATAAGTTATTCTTTCCGACGAAATCTGACACAGGCGGACATATTACACACAATATGTGAGTATGTAATGCTGAGAAGAAAAGTTTGTGAATGAACTCAAAAAAAAAAGACGATAGATAGGTGGACCCCCGCTTTAAATGTGTGCCTAGCCAGTGTTTTGGTGTACACAGTGTGCTGTTTTTACCAGGGGAAGAAATTTATTCTAGTCCCTGCTTTGCAAGAACACAGAATCCATCCATTCCCCCCTGTCATAACGACGATCTGCCTTGTTTACATAGGCAGATTGCTGTTCTGTGTTCTTTACTGATGATCGGCAGGTGCCATAGGACATAGAGTGTCCTGCACCCGCAGATCAGCGTCTGCTGTGAATATTCACAGCAGAAGTGGCACAATATGTGCCCCCTGCAGGGGGAAATTCCAAATCACATATACAGTATATACGTGATCCGGCGCACAGCTGCCACCCTGTAGCAGTAAGACTGGGCGGTCAGCAAGTGGTTGACAATTTCTAATGTGTTTGAAACACATTTTGGGCATATGAAATTGACTGCAGTCTCAATTTTAGTTGGCTTTGTTGAAGCTTTTTTTTTTTCATTTTTGTATGGATTCAAATGCATTGCTAGTAACTTTATTTAAACGAACATCCTTCGTTTTCAGCACAGTTAACTTTTACCATGTCTGAAGTCTGACATATTTATTATAAATGCCATATACTTCTAATATTCTAATAATGTAGTTCTAAGTTCAGTACATGACACATCATTTCTCAATTTCGAAAAGCTTTGCAAATTATATTTAAACTGGCGTAGCTGTTATTTTGTGTTTATACTGCTCTGCTGAAAAATCCGATAAACTGGGGTTTGAAGTTGTAATTGCAAATTGCCATTCATGATTTACAAATGGTAATGGGACATGTTAATGTGACCTTTGTAAAAGGCTTTGTAAGGTTTCATAAAGACGATCATTTGGTTTTTATGGCAGATATTTGAATTCACCAGGTCCTTAGTGCAGTTGTAGCTTGTCCCTAGACAGTTCAGCCTGTACAGTACATAAAAGAACTGTCACCTGTCATTGCATCAATGTTTCTCTAGGCTGACTCTGAATGAGGTCACAGTCAGTATTTGTAACAGCATGGAAATGTGTGCATGTATTTTAAATGTATTACAATATAGAGTCCTTGCTTACTATCACCACCTATAAATAGACTATGGCACAACTGTCTGAATTAGTAACGGTAGAATTATTCATATTTTTTTTCTTGAAACTGTACTACTAATCCAGGCTGAAAAATACTATTTGCTAAACCCAAAATAGAAGGAAAGATAGATTATGGAAATATTCTGCAGATATACGAGCTAAAAAGTGTAAAATGCTAAAAATTGCATACATCCGTCATTTTTACTGTTTAACCCATCTAAATGAACCCAGGGATATGACAGGGACATCAAATAACCTTCAAGAAACAAAAAAAAAGAATGTAATGAAGAATGCAGATTATCCCCATACTAAGGCACTTCCTCAGCACTGGGTTTCACACACTATCAGAGAATATAATCCAGCAACCTTGCATAGAATTTTTACATTCTCGTTGTATTGATTATCCTTCAACTTCTAGCCATACCTGGTTATAGATATGTAGGGTAACTGTCTTCAAAAACATTTTTTTTTTTTTTTGGTGAGATAATTTGCAAGGGTGGGGGATGTTGTCATTTACCTAGCACAGATTACACAATCATGTATTTCATAGTCTGCCAAATTAAAACAAATGTCTTTAGCATAGCTTTAAATGTTCAGGTCTTTGGAAGCCCCAGCAATAATTTTCAGATCCTGCAGCTCACAGTACATTAGCGCAATCCGAGAGTTGTACAACATAAATATAATAATAAATAAAAGCATAAATATTAAGTTTACCTTTTTAAATGGGAACTTTTTTTGCCGCACACATTTTTAATTCAGTTGGCAAAAAATACATAGGCAGTGAATCTCAAAGGCCAAAAATACTTTTTGTGTACTCTGTACTGTACTGTACCGCCCCTGGATGATGTGACTCTATCACAAAACGCTGCGTAGGGCAGAGCGACGTGTTCTCGTCACCTCCCATTGCTGCTGTTGTTTCCAGTAGGACGGGCTGTCTGTGAGCTTCCGGCCGGCCCTCCAGACTACACTACATGCCTACTATTGTCTACTAACATGTGAGTTTAACTTTTTACTTATCCAATAAAGTCAATGATTTTACACTATATGGAGCCTTTTTTTCCTTCTATGACCGTATCTGCAATGCTGTGGGCTGATGTCTGAGTACCTGTCAGTGTGAACATCTTTAGCCTGACCCTGCAGTCTTTGATGTCCCATCTCGGTATAAGGTCTCTGATCCACTGGTCGTGGTTCGAAGCAGTATTAACAAACAGCTTTCTCTGATCCTCTGTAACGGGGGATCATGAGTTTCTGGTAAGCGGCCAGTCTGATTTCACGGTGGTGGAGCAAGCATGCTTTTTTCTTCTCACAGCAAGAATTTATGTTTTTTGGAACTTTTTTAAGATACTTTCATATCACTTGGGTGATTTATTTTTTATACATGGACTTTTTATTATCACTTTGAACATTTTATTTTTGGATTAATTATTCATTTGACATGTGTTTTGTATATTATGTATACACTAAAGGGGAACTCTTCACTTAGTTCTAAATATTTGGTTTGGTAATGATGTGTATGATCACCAATCTGTTTTAGCGCGATTCAATCCCCCCTTTTTTCTTATTTAATTTCACTGTGTTTGTGTTACATAGATGAATCGCGGCTATAATTGTTATTGTTTATGTATTTCACTGTAGCGCAGTTATTCCCCTCATTTTTCTTTGTACTCTGCACTGCCCTGAAGAATATGTCAACACTACAGAAATACAGGTGGTAAAAAAATGGACATCTTAAGTACCATATATTTTTTCTTTTGTGATGATGACACATGGGGGGTAGCAATTATTATTATCCCATTTTATGTACTCATGCAGTATGTATGTGTGCGTGCGACAGTAGATGCATGCACACATAGTACATCCTGCGTATTATATATGTTTTTTTACCAACTATCTTTGATGCGACCAGAGATGCATGTTACTTAGCACATTATGCACACCACTCACAGTCATCTTGGTTTGGTGTGTCTAGACGCACATGCACCTATTACATTTTATTCTAATTTTATATTACCCATTTCCCCTCCTTTTTAGTATATTACTTTAGAAATTTATTACTACTATTTTAATGTTATTTTTATTTTTAGTATTTTTTATTTACATTTAATATAATTTTTATTTTCTTGATTTAGTAGCCCCTCCAGTGCTAGTTGCCACTTCTCTCTTTTGATATGATATGTCTTGATATAGCAGCCCCTCCAGTGCTAGTTGCCACTTATCTCTCTCTTCTAAATTGGAGAAGAATTTAGAGTTCTCTTTTTATTAAATATTATATATAAATAGATTTTTCTCTGTAACTACATATACATATATACAATTCCTATTTGTATTTTTCTCATGGATCTGCACTATTATATGTTTCTCATTACAGCTGCTCTAAGGTTGTGCTATGGTTCTTATATATGGTTACCCTTTGAAGCATGTTATGCATTTATTACAGAATATATAGATCCTGATATCCTCTATCAAATACACTTTGTCTATAATATGTATATTTTTCTTTACACATATACAGACCGCATATTTTCCTAAGTATACTTCATTGCCCGAGGTACACAACACCCATTGCTGATTATTCAATCAGTTGTGAGCTTTTTCAGTCAGCAGATGGCGCTTATAAATAGTGTTTCACCGATCTTTACACTTGAGAAAGGAGCGCACATGCGCCTCACGGACCTTGCGCACGCTCAGAAACGCGTTGTGTTGTTCACAGTCACTGACGTCACAGGCTGCTTCCACGGGTTGGCTGCTCCTTTCCTCTGCAGGACTGGCTGTGCTCCGTCCCGGCTCCCCGCCGTATTGCAGCACGGATTTGGGACATTCCTGGGAACCGGCTCTCCCCCCACCACTCTCTTCTGATACACATCCACCTGCCTAGAGCACCGTTGTGTTTTCTCGTCAAATTTGTTTATTGATTTTGAAAATATAAACATTGATACAATTAACAAAATATTGATTACATTAAATGGTAGCATTAGTTGAATTTACATATCACATCTTAGTATTTCTTGTAGTTACAAGCAATGAAAGACTTAAATAGGCTATATGTTTTAGAAAGACTAAGGTGTTACAATCAATTTTAACAATTATATAATCAAGAGCAACAAAAAAATGTAAAAGTTGTTAAACTTTTAACTTTGAGTAATATGTAATAAAGAAATAATATTAATTACTATGAGATTCAGTTATTTATAATAGGACATTAGAGCTTACCATCTATTATTGTATTATAATTGAACATTATAAAAGTTAGTGTTTCGCTACCATTTCGTTATGTAAAAATAAATAGAAGACAGGATAGAATAAGGAGAAAAGAAAAGAATTAAAGGAAAGTAAAGATAAGTAGAAGAAAAAAAAAAAAGAAGTCTGGATTAGTAGAGGTTTCCGGGGATTTCTTAGTAACAATATATACATAGTATCTCTTTATCAGTTATTCAAAACAAAGTTATATAGTTACCAAGGTCTTAGTAAAGAAGTGTCAAAATTAGGAGAAAGAAAGTGGGTCACCCAAGGACTCCAAATTTTCTCAAATTTAGGTATGTTATCGTTGGATATGGCATCTGTTTTCGAGAGGATCATGGCCTGATGTATTCTATTTGTAGTTTCAGAAAGCATTAGTGATGAGGACTTCCACGCTTTGGCGATGGTCTGCTTTGCGGCTGTGGTAATTTGTAGAAGGAGTTTAAATTGTGTATAGGAGATTTGGGTAGGCTTTAAATTTAGAAGCGCAATTGTCGGATCTGGGATGATAGTTTTCTTAAATAATTTAGAGAGCATTAGGAATATTTCTTTCCAATAATTTTTTTGTTATATGGCAATCCCAAAAGATATGAAAATGTGTTCCTAGATCACCACAGCCGCGAAAGCAAAGTGGAGAGTATTGTGGAACATATTCTGTGATCCTAACAGGGACCAGATACCAACGCATAAGTACTTTATAGTTCGCCTCTAAGGCTACTACATTATGAGAAGATATTTTGGTATTGGCCCATACTTTATCCCATTTGGATGAGTCCATATGAAAACCAAGATCATTCTCCCATTTTTCCACATAGGAGGATGTTTTTGTATTAGGCAAAGCATTCAGGTGACTATACAACATTGACACAAGCCCCTTTGAGTGGGGGTCATATTTACAAATACGTTCAAAATGCGTTATGTCACATAGATTATCTCTACCTTGTATAAATGGCTTAAAAATTTTTTGGATCTGTAGATAACAAAAGAGTTCTGAATCTGGAAATTGATGGGTTTTCAGGAAATGTTTTAGGTGAAGTGGTCGTTATCAGGTCATAGAGTTGTGTTAAATCAGCAGAAATCCATTTTTTAAAAGTTTTAGGAGATGTATGAGCTGGGTAGAAAAGTGGATTTCTAATAAATGATACAAGAGGTATATGTGGATTGTAGTCTTTTGATTACTTTGAATCTATCCCATATAGCATTTGTATGTTTAGTAATTCTATTTTTTATTATTTTATGGTCAGAAGAGGTAGACCATATTAGATTTGGTATGGAGATCGGATCACAGTCGATTGATTCAATCGCTACCCAGAGGATATGTGCTATTTGTGCTGCATGGAAATAGTCAGTAAAATTAGGGAAACCTAATCCTCCTGTAAGTTTAGAAAGATAAAGAGAGTGGGTAGGTAAGCGAGATTTTAAGGAGCTCCATATGAATGCTTGTGTTTTACGTTGTAAGTTCCTAAGGAAGTATGCCGGGATAGGAATGGGTAATACACGAAAGAGATATAACATTTTAGGTAATACAGTCATTTTTATTACATTTATTTTACCAATCCATGATATTGGCAAAGAGGACCATTGTTTAAGAAAATTAGTAATTTTTCGTAGTAGTGGAGGATAGTTAGCAGAGAAGATATCAGATAGATTGGGGGTAAGAGTAATACCTAGATATGTGAGGTGAGACGTTGACCATGTAAAAGGCAGAGATGTTTGAGCTTGTTGTAGTGTTTGCGGGGGTAAAGAGACATTAAAGCTGTTGATTTTTGAGAGTTTATAATTAGTCCAGAAATTTGGGCAAAGTGATCTAGTTTGCTTATAAGATTGGGAGCAGAAATATGAGGGGAAGACATAAAAATTAATATATCGTCAGCAAATAGACATAATTTATGTTGATGGCCTGCTAAATCTATGCCCTTGATTGAGGGGTCTGTACGGATAGCCTGGGCAAGAGGTTCAATGAGTAAGGCAAATAAAAGTGGGGAGAGAGGACAACCCTGACATGTTCCTCTATTTATGTCAAACATGTCTGATTTGTATCCTGCATATTTAACATATGCCTTGGGATTATTATAAAGAGAAGTGACCCAGCTTAGAAAATGAGGTCCAAAGCCCCATTTTTGTAGAGTGAAATTTAAGTAGGGCCACGTCACTGTATCAAATGCTCTTTTGATATCTAATGACAGGAGACACAGAGGTATTCGCCTTGTTTTAGCTGCTTGAATCAATAATGATGCTCTACGGACATTATCTGGTGCTTGTCGTAAAGGGATGAAACCTACTTGATCTTTGCTTATTAATGAACCAATTATATTATTAAGACGAGACGCCATTACTTTTGCTAGTAGTTTTATATCTAGGTTTAATAAGGATATAGGTCTAAAGTTAGTACAAGATGAGTCATCAGACTGAGGTTTAGGGATCATTGAAATTATTGCTGTTAAAGTTTCCGGTCGGTAGGATTGTTTAAGTAGGGAGTTAAATGCTTTTGTCAGGATGGGAGTAAGAATATGGGAAAATTTTTTATAGTAGAGGGCTGAGAATCCGTCAGGGCCTGGTCGTTTATTTAACTTAAGGGATTTAATTGCTATTTCGATTTCTATAGGTTCAATAGGACTTTCAAGGTTATCGTATTGAACTTGAAAAATGGTTGGAAGTTTACCTTGTGAAAAAAATTATTCTGCTGAGGATTGGTCGAAGGATCCTTCTTTTTTGTATAAAGAAGTAAGATGTTTATGAAAGATGTGTAATATCTTTACTGGGTTACTAGTGTATTTGTCATGGGGTATTTTTAGGCGAATTGGCTTAAAGGAGTTATTTAATTTTTGAAGCGCACGTGCAAGAAGGGTGCCAGGTTTATTAGCTTTAAAGTAGAATTTATGTTTAGATTTACGTATTGTTTTGTCCACCGATTCTGATAGGAATAGGTCAAGATTTAAACTTGCCTTATCAAGTTGTGCTTTTGACACTGGAGTAGGGTTTGAGTGGAAATTTGTGTGGCAGTCATTAAATTCTTTTTCTAGTTTTTTTGTAGTTGTCGTTTTTCTTTTTTAAGGTATGATGCTTGTCGTAGATAGACCCCTCTAAGAACAGGCTTATGGGCTTCCCACAATGTCAGTGGGGATATATCAGGTGTATCATTGTATCCCGGATATTCTTTTATTGCTGATTCTAAGTCAGATGAATGTGATGGGTGTGTGAGAATTGAATCGTTTATGTGCCATGTGGGGTCTTGAGCTTTTGGGATTAAAGAAGTAAAGGTTGAAATTATCGCACAATGATCTGTCCAAGTATAAGGTTTAATAAAAGAGTTGAGCAATTCTGGTGACATACTTGGTTTTGGTTGGTTTTTTATTAGGTGCATAATAGGAAACAAATGTGAGTGGGATATCACATTGGTGTCCCAAAAGTATGAGATAGCGGCCTTCTGGATCTTTGATCTCTGTTATGAGGGAAAAAGGTGTAGTTCGGTGAAATGCTATTAGTACTCCTCTGCGTTTTGATTTAGCTGAAGCAGTATAAACTTGGGGGTAGCATGTCCCAAAATATTTAGGAGTTGAAGTTTCAGTAAAATGCGTCTCTTGGAGGCACACTATATGGGCTTTTGAGGAGGATAAAGATCTGAATACTTTAGTTCATTTATGAGGAATGTTTAGACCTTGGACATTTAAGGTTAGGACATTTAAAGGAGCCATATATAATTTTTACATAAGATATATCAATATATTTATGTTATCAGGTGCGGAATCAAAAAAAAACCCCAGGGAAAGATTGGATAAAAGAAAAAAGGAGAAGTAGATTATGAGAGAAGAAAGAAATAATAAGAGTCATATATTTAAAATAAGTTATAATTACTAATATATGTATAAAAATTAAACGATGGCGTACTGGGCACGCAAATCTGCTAGCTCAGAGGCACAAAGTCTATCCGAGGAGGCCCCTCACACTGTAACCCAAGTGGAGGAGAGTCCTAGGACAGAAAAATAGGGGCAGCAGTGACCAATTCTCGGGTCCCCTGCGGCCAAATTTTAGGAAAAAATAAAAAAAATTCAATTTAGACTTCCGATTTTTGGCTATATTCCTTAAAAAATAAGCAAACATAAGAGTCAGATTAAATAGTATTCCTTTTAACAAAACCTTAATTAATTATATATGATTATTTGAATGTAAAGTTATATACTTTAACTTATAACATATTAAGAACTTGAAATATTTAAAATTAAAGATAAGGTAGGTGAACCATTAAGTTAAATGAGCTTCAGAGAGAAATGCAAAATGCGTTCAGTCCATTGTGTCTGGTGGGTCTAGGTCTGGGGAATTGAATCGACCCCTTTTTGATGCACTTTGTCTGCTTCTGTCAGTTCCAGGCTTAGATGCACTTTGTGGAGAATTAGATGTTGTACGTCGACAAGGGCTAGTAGAGGGCCCATTGTATAGATGAAGGTTTTGCAAAGTGTTCTGTAATTGTTCGAAGGATCTGCTTGAATATTTGGTGCCTTGAAATGTAAAACGTTTAGCAACTGTTATTGGTGATAGGTCAGCAAAAATCTGGTATGAATGACCTTGAAAAGTAAGAGATTCTTTGTTCCTGGCGGCTGTCATAAGTTGCTCTTTTGTGCGAAAAAAGTGGAACTTTACAATTATGTCACGAGGGGGACCTTCAGCTTTGCATGGCGCCAAAGCTCTATGGATTCTGTCCATTTCCAATCCTTCAATTGGGATTGATGGTGTTAATTCCTGAAAAAGAGCAGTCATAGTCGATTGAAGGTCAATGATTGACTCAGGCATACCTCATATGCGGAGGTTTGAACAACGTGCCCTATTCTCAAAATCTTCTAAACGCGCTTGCAGCGTTAAATTTTCATCTTTAAGAGACTCCAATTCATTGTCCTGTGATAGTACATTAGTTTCAATGTCATCCATTCTGTTTTCCAATTCAGCTGTGCGTTGGCCTAAATCACGTATTTCTTTTGTCAGTTTCTCTGTAATTTGGTCAGAGGTCTGCTTTAAAGCTTTCTGTAGCATTTTCTCTATTTGTTTTAATATATTTGGGTGTAATGTATCTGCTTGTTGTGGCTGGGAGGTGGCACTGTATTCACTATCTGTGTCATACAGTTCCTGAGGTAAATGCAGCTGTTTCTTGTCAGCGCAGGCCTTAGCTGTGTGAGGAGAATTTGACTGAGCCATATTACAGGAGCCTCTGAGTGGTTTTTCCTTGTGGCTTTTCACTTTTGTTTTGCCTCGGGCAGCTCCCAAAACCATTCTATTTGGTTCACAGGGTACTAAGGAGGATATTAGTATGCTTTTTGTTTAGTTACCCTGCCATTCGGGCGTCTGTGGTAGCCGCGAAGTCCCGGGAATAACGGAGCCTCAGCGGGACATGTCCATCGCTGTCTGCTCCGCGCATGCACCCCCGTTGTGTTTTCATATGTAAGTGGCTACTTTTTATCGTGTCAATTGAAATAAACCTTTTACTTAGAGGCGCTCCTCTCTTTTTGTTATTCTACTCAAGGTGGCGGGCGTATGGGAAAATTGTATAATCCTGTCTTTTTGCTTATCTGTAAATGTAATTTGTAAGTCTTTTTCCCAACAACCTATATACCCCAGGTACCCAGGGTTTTGCAAAGACATCAGAGCTCTATAGAAAAGAGAGATACAATGTTGTGGTGGATCTTTATGTTGAATAATTATTTCAATAGGGTTCAGTTCTTTTAACAAACGTATGGGTTGCGGGAGACTCCGAATAAATTGACAGCTGTACATATCTCCACTGGTTCATAAATGTTGGCTGATCTACTCCGCTTAACCGCTTGCCGCCCGCCGGCTGTCATATGACGGCGAGACGGCACGGCTCTCGTTCTGGGAGGGCGCCATATGACGCCCTCGCCTTCCCTACCCACCAGGGGGCTCGCGTGCCCTGCCGACGGCAGTCGCACGCGCCCGCCGTGTCACTGGGCACCCGATGCGCGTGCCCGGCGGCCGCCATGTCCGCCGGGCACACGCGATTGCCCAGTAACACGGCAGGACGTGAATCTGTGTATGTAAACACACAGATCCACGTCCTGTCAGAGAGGAGAGGAGACCGATCTGTGTTCTCAGTACAGAGCAACACAGATCGGTCTCCTCCCCTTGTGAATCCCCTTCCCCCTTCAGTTAGAAACATTCCCTAGGAACACAGTTAACCCCTCGATCACCCCCTAGTGTTAACCCCTTCCCTGCCAGTCACATTTATACAGTAATCAGTGCATTTTTATAGCACGGATCGCTGTATAAATGTAAATGGTCCCAAATGTGAATGGTCCCACAATATCGCAGTCACAATAAAAATAGCAGATTGCCGCCATGACTAGTAAAAAAAAAAAAAAAATAATAAAAATGCTATAAATCTATCCCCTATTTTGTAGACGCTATAAATTTTGCGCAAACCAATCAATATACGCTTATTGCGATTTTTTTTTACCATAAATATGTAGAAGAATATGTATCGGCCTAAACTGAGGAAAAAATTTGTTTTAAAGAAAAAAATGGATATTTATTATAACAAAAAGTAAAAAAAATTGTGTTTTTTTTCAAACTTGTCCCTCTTCTTTTGTTTATAGCGCAAAAAATAAAAACCGCAGATGTGATCAAATACCACCAAAATAATGCTCTATTTGTGGGGGAAAAATAATAAAAATTTCATTTGGGTACAGTGTTGTATGACCGCGCAATTGTCATTTAAAGTGTGACAGCGCTGAAAGCTGAAAAATGGCTTGGGCAGGAAGGGGGTTAAAATGCGCTGTATTGAGGTGGTTAAGGACTTTAACCTCTTAAGGACCAGCCGCCGCAGTTTTACTGTGGCAGATTGTCTCCCCTGGGCCATTCGCCGTTCCTGTACGTCGGATGCTTTAAGAGCTGTAGGGGGCGCGCGACTCCGGAGCCAATGCGCGTGGCCGGCGGTTGTGATGCCCACCGGCCACACATGATCACTCCTGACAGAGACAGAACGGAGATCTGTCAATGTAAACAGACAGATATCCATTCTGTCAGGGGAAGAGAGACCGATCTGCTGCTCCTAAAGATTAGGAACAGCGATTGGTCTCCTCCTCCATAGCAGATGACA
Organism: Lithobates clamitans; assembly: GCA_037952925.1. NCBI lineage: Eukaryota > Metazoa > Chordata > Amphibia > Anura > Ranidae > Lithobates > Lithobates clamitans. The sequence goes on from JBBGZY010000065.1 coordinate 2,496,822, forward strand.
GCTAACAAAGACAGAATGTCCGAACCCAGTAGGTAACGCGTGTGTTTCACATTGACCTCAGTGCTTCTTCAAACCATGTTTCAAACCAGGTTTGAAGAAGCACTGAGGTCAGTGTGAAACGCACGCGTCACCTCCTGGGTTCAGACATTCTGTCCTTGTCTTTTTGGAATAGAATCGTTAGAACGTTCCTGTGGTGTGCAGCCATTCTTTTCCTTCTATTGATCATCGGTGGTGAGTCGTGGCTGGAGCGGTGTCTTCCTTGTTTGGTTCTTCTGGACATTTATACAGTAGTCATTGGCTATTTTTAGCACTGATCTCTGTATAAATGTCAATGGTCCCAAAAAAGTGTCAAAGGTGTCCGATCTGTCCGCCGCAATGTTGCAGTCCCGCTAAAAAAACTTAGACGCTATAACTTTTCCAAAAACCAATCAATATGTGCTTATTGCAATTTTTTTTTTTAATTTTTTACCAGAAATATTTAGAGGACTATATATCGGCCTAAACTGGTGAAGATTTTTTTTTTTTTTTAATTTGGGATATTTATTATAGCAAAAAGTAAAAAATATTTGTTGTTTTTTTTCAAAATTTTCGCTCTTTTTTTGTTTATAGCGCAAAAAAAAACATAAAAACTCAGAGGTGATCAAATACCACCAAAAGCAAGCTCTATTTGTGGGAAGAAAATACGTAAATATTGTTTGGGTACAGCGTCACACGACCAGGTAATTGTCAGTTAAAGCGACGCAGTGCCAAATCGCAAAAAAATGGCCTGGTCATTAACCTCCCCGACGGTATTCCTAAATGTGGCTCGGGGTTAAATTTCAGCACCATTATCAGTAACCCCGAGCCACACTCGGGATTACATTGCAGGATCCTGGTGCGGCTTTCCTTTCCTTGTCCCCAGGATCCTGCGATGTCTCCTGCTGTGTCTGCGGGCTCTGTCTCCTCTGAAGCCTCTCCGTGCCAGGCTCCGTTCCCTGCGAACGTCGCGACGCACAGGGGCGGAGCCTGGCGGCAAATTTTAAAAAATGTACAAACCTTAACACATACAGTACTGTAATCTTACAGATTACAGTACTGTATGAAATCATTTCACATCCCTTTTGTCCCCAATGCTTTGGCCCATGCCCTGCATGCAGCTTTATGTTATATATACTGTTCTTTCTGCCTGGAAACTTGAGATTGTCCATAGCAACCAAAAAGTGTCCCTTTACATCAAAAGTGGCTTTAGACCAGCTAGAAAACAGCGATAGTAAATTAGAACATTTGCAGAATTGAGCGATAGTGAATCGTGGGGAAATTTATTTTATTATTATTATATTATTATTTTGTTTTAATTATTTATATTTATTTATTATATTATAATTTATGTTTTTGTGTTTCAAACTTTATCATACCCGGGATATCTACTAGACTCTTGTTTGGACAGATTTAAGTGTATTATTGTTAAGGATTACAGGCCTACAATATAAAACGCCAAATTTCCATGCAAAATAATTGTACCGCTTTCAGCACCTAAAATCCAAAATAATCATACCGCCAGGGAGGTTAAAGGGGCAAATCCTTCCGGTCCTTAAGTGGTTAATTATTTTATTTTTAAATCTTTTAAAACCTGATGTAATAGCGGTGTTGACTCTGGAAACCATGATTCAAAGCCCTCATCTAAGACTCCAGGTATAAAATATTCATGTCTCAGCAAGGGCATTAGTGGAGAATTATACTCCCAGCAGTATCGAGTATGTAGGGAGACCCATATTGCCAGGGTTGATCTAGTCAAAGGAGATATTGTAGATTCTAACCTTCTCAATGGTAGTGGTATCCATGGCGCTGCTGATAAATCAGTATCCACCAGTGCCATTTCAAGTTCCACCCAGGGTCTAGTCTTTCTAGCAGGCTTCCAGTCTGCCTTTCAAGTTAACGCAATTGCTTGGTAGTATAATTTAAAATTTGGTAAAGCCACCCCCCCCCCCCCAGTTCTTTGGGACGATATAAGATATCTTGAGATATTCTAGTACACTTATCCTTCCAGATATGTGTTCTGGTGGATTACAACTTTGAAAAAAAATCCTATAGAGACACCAAAAGGTAACATTTTTAAGACATATAAAACTCAGGGGAGAACATTAATTTTTATAACCTTAATCTTACCTAGCTAAGAATGGTAAAGAGAAGACCATTTATGTAAATCTAATTTCATTTTTTTGAGCAAATTAAGATAATTATGTTGAAATAAATTGGTGAGACTAGGTGTAAGATAGATACCTAAGTACTTAACGTAGATGATTGCCAAGTAAAAGGGAATAATGTTTTTAAAGTTTCAGCTTCATGCCGAGGTATTGATATATTTAATATTTCAAATTTAGTCATATTAATCTTAAAATTGGATATATTTTGAAATTCCTGCATTAACCCCAGTATGTTTGGCAATGTAATCCTTGATTGTTGGACGTAGAATAAGACCGCATCTGCATATGCAGCTAACTTATGTTCCATTCCCTTCACTTTTACACCATGTCTATTGTGGTTCATTCTTACAATTGAAAGGAAGGGTTCTACATAGAAAATAAGATGGGTGATAATGGGCAACCCTGTCATGTACCATTTTTAAGAGTAAATGCATCACTTAATATGCCGTTAACCCTTCTTTGTGTGTTTGGCTGCACGTATAAAGATGTAATTCTGTGAAACATTCTTGGTCCTATACCCAAAGATTTCAACGTTGGCATCAAATATTCCAAGTCCACCCTTTCAAACACCTTAGGAGATTATAGACAAAGATCGTAAAGAATTATCCCTGGCTTTGCGACCGGGGATGGAACCTGTCTGTTCCAGGCCTATCTAGTGCAGGATCAGAGGCAGTAATCTACTAGCTAACACTTTCGCATATCTTTTTAAATCTACATTAAGTAATGATATTGGGCAGTAATTTCTGCAGCCAGACAAATCATTACCTGGTTTTGGAATTACAGATATATGTATATATGCTGTAAGTGACTCTGAACGAAAACCCTCCGATCCCGCAATGGAATTGGCATAGGAAGTCAGATGTGGGACAAGAATACTCCTAAATCTCTTATAGTAACAGATTGTGTACCCATCTGGGCCTGGTGATTTACCAGTCAGTGTTGACTTTAAAGCTGCAAAGAACTCCTCATCCATTAATTCAGATTCCAACTTTTAAAGTTTCACTAGGTAATTTAGGTAACTTTGCTCGTTGTAAATAGTAATAATAGTATTTTTATGTGTCTTTCCTCTGTTGATTCTTGGTTTAATTTATCTCTCGCATTGTACAGATCTGCATAAAAATTGTGAAAGGTCTGTGCAATGTCGGTAGCATTATGAACAAACTCCCCAGAATGAGATTTAATCTTAGAGATATAAGTGGCCGTCTTTTTTTCCTGTAAGGAGCGAGCCAACATTTTGCCTGGTTTGACTTCCTATTCATACCATCTATGTGATGCTAACTGGGAGCTCCTTTTAAAATCAGTTTCGAGTATTAATTTTAACTCCTCACGTTTCCGTGTGAGATCTACGAGGGTGGCCCGATGGAGTGAAAGTTTGTTTCCTTTCTAAATTAGCCACCTGTCGTAGCAGATCTGTCAATTTTTGACGTTCTTTTTTCTTCCTCGCATCCAATTCTATCAACTTCGCCCTCATGTATGCCTTATGGGCTTCCCACAGGGTCGGATTAGGCATTTAAGGTGATTTTTTTTCTCTGCGAAGTAGCGAACCAGAGCAGTTGAGAGGTCTGTATAGTCCAATGTTTCAGAGAAAAGGAGATCATTCAATTTCCAACTAGGTTTTTGTTTAGGTTGGCCAGGAAATGTAAATCTAATTGACACAGGAGCATGGTCCGAAACAGTACTAGTCCCAATATTGGCTGACTTTACCCAAGGGAGATGATAACGGTCTATAAAAATATTATCTATTCTTGAATATGAGTCATGAGTTTTAGAGTAATAAAAAAAAGCATGTTTTGTGGGGTTTAAGGTTCTCCAACTGTCAACTAGTTAATGTTTATATAAGGTATTCTTCACGTGAGAGAGACATTTACATGAGACACATAAACGTCCAAAGACATGTTAATGTCTCCTGCTAATATAATAGCTCCCTTGGCAAAGTCTTTCAGTCTAGACAGTGTACAGGTGAAAAAGGTTGATTGTTTATTATTCTGGCAGTATATATTAACTAAAGTCAATTGCGTACCACCCATCTTACCCCAAATAAATAAAAATCTACCATGATCATCTGTAATCATTTGTTCCACTGTAAAAGAGGTGTTCTTATGAAGGCCAATGGCCACTCCTTTTGCCTTATTAGTATCTGATAGGCTATAGTGCTATGTAGGGTACTGTACAGATTTTATATGAGCAGATGTACAATGCGTTAAATGGGTTTCTTGGAGAAATACAATAGAACTAAAGATGCGTTGTAATTCGCTTAGAATCTGATGTCTTTTACACAAAGTATTCAGACCTCTTACGTTATAAGAAGTCAGAGTTAGAGTGGTCATTGTATCAGGGACGCAACTTGGCGACCAGGGGTCACAGAGACCCCAAATTTGTGGGATAGGTAGCTGAAGTCCTACCCCACCACTGGGGCTTCTATCATCTATGGTTCTGGAGATATGTGGCTCCTTGCGCAGCCTTTCAGAAGCTAAATACAGAGCAGTCGGTTTAAATGCAAGCTGGCACACTCTGTGTGCAGCAGACTGAGAGGATGAGCTCACAGTGCCTCTCCTCACTTATTGTCAGAGGCACTGAGCTCAATGGACAGCTTGGAGTCTTCGACCAATGGTAAAGTACCATTGGCCCAAGCTGTCCAATAAAAATGCTGCAGTGGAGGCTGGCCTCTCACTGCAGTGTCATAGAAGGGGGCATGTGTCTTAAAGACAAATACTCCCTTCCATCCCAGCCCTCGTCACTAGAAGGAAAAAACGTGTTTATGTGTATAGGATTTACCCATAATCCCATGTTTTTCTCACACAGTTAAGAGGGAGAATGAGAATCTGCTGCTGCTGAAAAGGTACAAGCTAAATCATATACAATGCTATATGTTATAAGATAATCATTTATTATTTATCTATTTACTGTGAAATTACTGGTTTGAAGTTATAACGTCAAACTTCAGAAATTTGTCCGTTAAGCCACCTGCTTGAGTACAGTTTTTGAAAATATAGTAAATTACCTTAAAAATAGTATATAATTATTTGTATATTACTTATTGTAAGTAACCCCTTGCCACCCAGGCCAATTCTGACATTTCTCTCCTACATGTAAAAATCATAATTTGTTTTTGCTAGAAAATTACTCAGAACCCCCAAACATTATGTATATTGTTTTAGCAGACACCCTAGGGAATAAAATGGTGGTCATTGCAACTTTTTATGTTACACGGTATTTGCGCAGCAATTTTTCAAACGCATTTTTTATGGAAAGAAACTGTTTGATGAATTTAAAAAAAAAACACTAAAGTTAGCACAATTTTTTTGTATACTATAAAATATGATGTTACGCCAAGTTAATAGATAACTGACATGTCACGCTTGAAAAATTGCGCACACTTTAGGAAAGGGGTCAAAAAGGGCAGGGTCTGGAGCCCCCCATCCTAAAACTTCACCAGCCGCCTCTGCAACCTAGTAATTCAGTTGACTCTGATTCCCAAATTGGCCTTAAATTATGAGTGTGGTAGGGATATTCCTACATGGCAACAGTTCACTGTTTTCCATAAATACTATGATATTTGGACTATGCAATTACTATATAAATATGGGAAATAAAGTGGTGGAAACTTAACATGTGCTACACCAGTTAGGCTGTTCTTTTGTTTCTATTGATTGCTACATTTGCTCATCACCATAGTTTTTTGTGTTGCCACATTACACTAAGTTGTGGTACCATGTACGGATTTCTTTGCTTTTTATTTTTTATAAAGGTGTGTGTTTCAGACTTTTGTTTTTAGAAGAAATACATAAACATTTTTCAACTTGGACTGTACTTAAATGAAATGCCTAAATTACATTTATTTAGGAACTACTCTGTTGGTAATAGCCACAGCGGGTTGTGTCACGCTGATCCCTCCCACCCCCTCTCATAGGTCACCTGTTACTGGTGCTCAAGAGTTCCTTTCCAGTCTGGCAGGGAGGAGGTTTTAGTAATTTACCTTGACCAACCAGTTCAGACACTAAAACTTCCTTCACGAGGGGTTATGGTGCACTTTTGAGGAAATTAAAGCAATAATGTTGACAGATTGTTCTCAGTTGCTGTTTTGGTATCACTCTTCATGCTTTCTTCCTCCCTTGTGGTTTTATTTTATTATGTTTGTATAAGAGTTTTTGAATATTGTACCCTCTATCGATACTGGAATTGTATTGTTTGGGGGGTTTTTGCTGGTGTGTGAAATAAAACTTTAAATGATAAAATGCCATTTATTTTAGTAATTGTAACTTGTTCTTTACAGTGAAATGAATGTGGCTGCTGTGGATCCAAACCTTTGCATTGCTGTCTCCAGAAATGTGGCCAAGACCATACAGCTCTATGGGGTCAAGTCAGAACAACTTGTAAGTGACCTGTAGCTTACTATGCTAACCTGATGTGTATTCACAGATAAAATTAAGGCACAGATAAAAGTAATGCACAATGTTTAATCCTCATATGGGCAACCTTGTTTTAGACACTCAGTGTTAAACATAAATTTTTCTGTTAGGCAAAGGAAATGGTCCTAAACCAGTCCTGTATATCTTCCAGCATGGTTAAAGAACTCATGGTGAAATGACTGATCCTGGATGCTTTCATTGGTTGTGGGTGCTCATTTTAATTTACTGTGAGTATACCAAGCTCAGTCTGTGTTTTAGCAGGAATTGAAGGACACCTGGAAGTAAATTTATAACTTTAGATATTAAAGTTTCAGTAAACTATTAGGCCCTCTTCTCCAATTATTTTTTAGATGTTACTTCTGAGAACTGAGCAATTCGAGACCGCTGATCGCTCAGTGTTCAGTCTTCAGTCTGCAGAGACAGTCACCAGCTCTCTGCTCTGCCCCTCTAGCTCTCACTGAAGCACCGGGCTGTAGAGGGGGCTGAGCCAGCTGCCAGTCCAGGCTTCTGGGTGGTTCGCGACTATAAAATCAGGATCTTTCCCCAGCCTGGACCGGCTGAAAAAGGGTCACAGGAGTGCAGAACGAACTGCACTCCTGTGATCCATAGGAGAAGTAGGGCTAAAAGAGCTTTGGCCATACTTCTCCTTTTAAAGACACATAAAAGAATGATGGCAAAAAGACCAAGTAGTCCATTGAGTCTGCCCCATTTTCTTTTTTTCCTACCTATCTTTGTCCCAAGCATGTTTGAATCCACTTTTACTGACTCATTACCTCTACTGGAAGTCTATTTCAAGAATTAACTACTCTTTTGGTTAAATAATACATTCCAAAATTTGTTTTAAACTTTCCTCCTGCTAGTTTAATGTCATGCCCTTGTGTTAGTTGGGTTGCTAGCTTCATATTGAAAATACTGGCCCATGAACCTTATTCACATCCTTAAAGCAGAGTTACTCCCAGAAATGGAACTTCCACTGTTCGGATTCCTCCCCCCCTCCGGTGTCACATTTGATACCTTTTAAGGGGGAGCAGATACCTGTCAAATCCAGGTATTTGCTCCCACTTCCGGGGAAAATCTATGCAATGTCTGGCAAATTCTCCTCCTCTAATCCCCCCCCCCCCCCCGCGCTGTCTTCTGGGAGACACACAGGTCCCAGAAGACAACAAGGACCAATCACAGAACGTGCAGCGCTACTCGCACATTAGGGAACCAGGGAACCAGGGAACCAGGTGTGAAGCCGAAACTTTTCACTGCCTGGTTCCTTTACCAGGAATGACGGCGGCCTCACCCTGGAGTCGATCCGAAGATCGGCTTCAGGTGCCGATATTGCAGGCTCCCTGGACAGGTAAGTGTCCTTATATTAAAAGTCAGCAGCTACAGTATTTGTAAAACTCAGCTTTAAATTATCTAAAGTTTTCAATCACATCTCCCCTTTCCTTTCTTTCCTCCAAACTGTACATATTAAAGTAGAAATCTGGGCTAACACTACCTAAGCCTAAACCTGCTCCCGCCCCTCATTCTAAGCCTTATACTAAATATTCTTGAAAGCAAAGATGTATATACTTGCCTAATCTTCCAGCACCAACGTCAGAGGAGAGACAGCAGATGCCCCATAGTAAATATATGGGTGATGTCATCACCCAGGCACTGCACCTGTTGCCACTGCTCTCTCTCCCTTTTAAGCTGGCCACTGGGGAGGTCATGTGACTGGATTGGAGCACCCTTAGATTAGGTAAGTATACAGATTTCTCCTTTACAGGCTATATATTATAGGGCGTAGAATGGGGGTGGAATCATGTTTAAGTTTAGATAGTGTTCGCCTGGACTTCCATTTTTAAGTTCCTAAAGTCTTTCCTGATATGTTTTCTCTCTGACCTTTCATCATTTTTGTTGCCTGTCTTTGAACTTGTTCTCTTTTATCAAGATATTTTTAAGTGAGGTCTCCAGAACTAGACACAGTATTCTAAATTAGGTTAAACTAAAGATCTTCATAGAGGAATCAGGACCCCGATTTCTCCTGCTGATGATACACCCTAAAATATATTTGCTTTTACCACTCCCTGGTCACATTGTTTGCTCATTTTACAATCATCTAAAATAAGTACCCCAAAATCTCTTTCCTCTGTAGCTCTGACCAGCACTATACCCCATATATTGTACTCTATCAAAGGATTTGTACCCTATGTACATTATTGTATATTTGAAAACATTGAACTGCATTTTTCACTGCTTTGACCAATTTTCCAGCAATACCAATTCATGTTCAGACACATCCAAGGATATGAAACCTATTGCACACCTTTGTGTCATTAGCAAAAAGACATAACTTACCCATTTTTGCTGGCCTTTGTGCTGCATTGTACTATTGTGGATGTTTAGGTGGAGTACCTGCTGGGACATAATCACTCTACTTGCTAGGTGGGGTTGTTGCCAAAAGTATAAAGAAGAGGTGTTCGGGAGAGAAAGGCACTAATAGCCAGAATATATTAACTTTACTTAGATGCCACCGTCACTCTGAGGAAGAAGTGGGCCGTTGAAACATGTTGGTGACGATGTCTGTGAGTTGAGATTGTAACATGGAGGGAGCGATACAGCTGATTCGGGTTTTTCCATCCTTGCAATGTGTTTCATTGTTGGGTTCATTCAGGCTGTCTCCTCTTCCCTAGATGCCGGTTTTTTAAACAGGGAGTGAATCAAGCCTGTATACACTGAGCCATGCTGTGAACCTTGCTTTGTAAATGCAACTCTCAGCTTTTTTTTTTCAGTCGTTTGTTACTGTTGATAAATAGTTTTTGTATATAAATAAGTTGCGCTTGTAATGTAAGTGATTCTGTGTAACAAATGAAGAAACACAAGAAGTGCACTATTGCAATAAAACAAAATCTAAGTGAACTGAACATAAGTAAAATCTTTGTATGAAAGTCTATATGAAAAACTTTTCATCAAAAGTGAAAATAATAATTGAGTCTGTGGTGAAAACAAAAAATGACAATATGATTCCAAAAGTTTAGTAAAAGTAAAGTAAATAGTTTTTACCTGCACTATCCAGTGTGTTTCGCTTGTTCTTTTATTTTTACAATTTATAGATAGACTTGTGAACAGTTATGTGTGCTTGTCAAAATCTTCTGATGCCAGAAAGATTTTTTTCCTCTACCAAGGGCATTTTGCAGGTTAACTTTCTTTCTGTTCACTTTGCCTTGTATCCCTTTTCTTACTTTGAATGACTTTTCAGTATTGCTCTCAACCCCTGGGGTAACCAGTGGGATCCCTTGGAGTTTGTGCCTGCCTCCAAATACCTGAATTTGCTCATCCAAACCTGACAGCTGCTGTTTTCCATACTACAGGCACAAGGGTAATTATTTCCCTAATGAGGGAACCCTCAGAAGTTCCAATACTGCAATATTCTCCTTCCCTTCCCTTCATTCTCCTGTCATGTCTTGCTACCAGTAATCTTCATGGGAGTCCGGTTTGACATCTATGGCTATGCCATGTCTCCATGGGAACCTGCTCTCCTTTTTAATCTAATTTCTTCCTGGAATTTCTCTCCTTTTCTGGGGTGCCTCCTCCCATCCACCTGGGTGGTCATTTTGTCCCCTTTTTTTCTTTCATGTGGCTTCTACTCCCTGGGAATGAATCCTTCCTCCCTCCCTACCCAGTTAAAATTTGGTTCTGGGGCATATAAAGCATCTAGAGTTCTGCTCTAGGTGCTGTATAGACTCCACAACAAAATTGGTCGGTGGGCAGCTGTTCGGTGTTCGTTGTTGCTCCTGCAGCAATGTGTTTTCGCTATTAAACACTTGTTTTTGAGGCCTGTTTGGCTTCTTGTTTATTCCTTTTGGCCTGTTGCCCACCCTTTGATTATTGCTTGGAAATGTCCCATGGTCTATGAAACAATTCTTACGTCCCGTATAGTGCAAGAAATTTGGGACGCTGTGTAAAATCGAAATAAAACAAAATGCAATGATTTGCAAATCTCAAACTCATATTTTATTCACAATAAAAAATAGAAAACATATCAAATGTTTTCTCTGAAAAAATGTAGTATTTGAAGAAAACAATGAGGTAATTTTGTCTCAAAAAAGTTGGGAAAGAGCAACAGAAAGCTGGCAAAGTAAGTAGTTCTAACAAGGAAGAGCTGGAAGAACATTCTGCAACTAATTAGGTTAATTGGCAATAGGTCAATAACCTGATTGGGTAAAGAAAGGGCATCTTAGAGAGAGAGAGAGAGAGAGTGTCTCAGAGATAAAGATGGGCAGAGGTTTACCAATCTGAAAAGCTGCACCTAAAAATTGTGGAACAATTTCAAAATGTTTCTTAACGTAGTATTGCAAAGACTTTAAATATAGTATCATCTGCAGTACATAATATCAAAAGAGTCCAAAAAAATTGGATAAATCTCTGTGCGCAAGAGACAAGGCCAAACTACAATATTTGATGCCTGTGATCGTTGGGCCCTCAGATGGCAATGCATTAAAAACAGGCATGATTCTGGGAAGTACATCACTTTATGAGCTCAGGAATACTTCCAAAAATACAGTGAGAGATGATCATGAGTGGAGAGTTAGCAGAGAATGTAGAGTGGGTGAGGTTACCCGACAAAGTGCCATAGAATTATTGTAGACTGGGGGAGCTGCTAGAAACCATAATGTGGATAGGGAGAGAGCTGCCAGTGTGTGCAGGATGTACTTCCTGATAAATGGTAGAGGGAGAGCTGCTAGAGAACATAGTGTAGATGGTAAAGCGGATACATTCCAAAGAATCTAGTGTAGGCCATGGTTAGTGAGCGTACAGAAAACAGTATGGATGGCTCTGTCAGAAAAAATTGTATGTGGATGGTGATGGACTAATAGAGGATGTAGTATAAACAGGGGTGGGGTGCCAGAGAAAATAGTGTGAATGTGAACTTGGGAACCTCTTGACTGAAGAGTCATCTGATCTGGATTCAGTCAGTCAATGACACGACTGTGGCTTATATCTACCATCAAGTAGGAACCAGAAGTCTCACAGCTCTAAGAGAAGCCCAGGAGTTTATGGTTTGGGTGGAACTTTGTGTTTTGACCTGGTTTTGACCTTGCCTACCATACACATCCCAGGCATGAAGAATATATTTTTGGGCTTCCTCAGTCAACAACGTATTCTCTCGAAGGGTGGGTGGTCAATGGTCACAGACCTGTTGGCCTCCAGATTCAACCACATACTGCAAGTCTGTCTCTAGGTCCAGAGATTCCCTTGGCTACTCTACAGGATCCTGATAAAGGACATTCAGTTGCAAGAGGCGGCTCTAGGCTTTGTGAGGCCTTAGGCGAAACTTACACATGAGGCCCCAATCACGCCCATAATGGGAAAAAAATTCAAGCAATAAAAATGGCTGCAAAAACATGCACAGATCTAGCACACAGTTCATCAGCACCACTTCCAGTGCACCCTCCTCACCCATCAGACATATGCAGCCAATAAAACATCTGGGGCCCAGCAAGGTGGCAACCCCTCTAAGAATTTTCTGTGTCTTGGGAGAATGGGGAGGAGATGTCACCGAGTCATTCCACATACACAGAGGAAGCAGAGTGGGAGGATCCCAGCGAGGGGAGGGAGACCGAGAGGGGGAAAGAGGGGGAGGGAGAGAGAAAGAGGGGGAGAGAGAGAAAGAAGAGAAGAGAGAGGGAGGGGGGAGAAAGAGAGAGAGGGGAAAAAGAGAGGGGGAGCAAGAGATTGTGAGGGGGAGGTAGAGAGGGGGTGAGAGAGAAGGTGAGCGAGAGGGGGGTGAGAGGAAGGGGTGGAGAAAGGGTGCACAAAAGGGGAGAGAGAGAGTGAGCGGGGGGAGAGAGAAGAGAGCAGAGGAGAGGGAGAGGGGGGAGTGGTGGGAAGGGGTAAGAGGGAGGAGGAGTGTGGTGAGAGAGAGTGGGAGGGGGAAAGGGGGGAGAGAGAGAGGGGGAGAGAGGCGAGGTGGAGAGAGGAAGGAGGGAGTGAGCGAGGGGGGGGAGAGGGGGTAAGAAAGGGAGGGGAGGTGAGTGAAAGGGGGGTGAGGGAAAGGGGTGAGAGATCTCTAGCCCTGTCCTTGTCTGCAGCCCCTCCTGTGCCCCATGTCCCAGTCTGTAAAGGCACTGGGGGGGTCAAACAGCAGGGAGGAGCTGGAGAGTTCTGGGGGCCAGAGAGTGCTGGGGGTGGGGGGCAGAGTGTGCTGGGGGGTGGGGGCTGGAGAGAACTGGGAAAGGTGGAGAGCGCTGGGGGGAGCTTGAGAGGGGGCAGAAAGAATTGGAGTGGAGAGCAGGGGGGTGCTGGCAAACTGGGGCGGAGCCAGGGAGGACAAGGAGGGGCTGGGGAGCAGGAGGGGCGGAGCCAGGGAGCACAAGGAGGGGCTGGAGAGCAGGAGGGGTGGAGCCAGGGAGCACACGGAGGGGCTGGAGAGCAGGAGGGGCGGAGCCAGGGAGCACAAGGAGGGGCCAGAGAGCAGGAGGGGCAGAGCCAGGGAGCACAAGGAGGGGCAGGAGAGCACAGGGATGGTGAAGAGGTTAGATAGGAGGAGTGGTGAGGAGACTGAACATAGTGGAATAGATTTTTCCATATTTCTCCATGCAGCCACTGAATGATCACTTCTCCTCCTCTCCCTCCTGCAGACATTCAACGGCTGCATGGATATGGCAAAATCAATTCCACTATGTGCAGTCTCCCCACCGCTCCTCCTATTCAGGCACACAGGGAGGCTGCACGGCACTCACGTTCTCTTCAGTCGGCCAGGCAGCATAAGAGCTCCTTCCTCTTCACACTCATGGGGCAGCTCAGCTGGATAGTTTCAGCGACCCCCCCCCCCCGGGCCCCGACTGCTGAACCAAATAGGAGGCAGGTGCGGAGCAGTCGGGTGAGCGGCGCAGGCTGAAGAAGCAGCTCAGTTGTGGACAAGGACAAGCCGCCCGCATGCCTTGGAGCCGGGTGCTGTCATCCAGCCGCTGCCGCCACCTAGAGGCCTCTACTGTACCGCTCCCCACACTTGCTGCCAACGGACCGGGACGCTCCGTGATGAGACCTTGACAGTTGACATCAGTGTTTGATCACAGGCAAATTAGGCGGTCGCGAGGCCCCTGTGAGTGCGGGGCCTTAGGCGATCGCCTAATTTGCCTAATTAGAGAGCCGCCTCTGTCAGTTGCCTTACATTACACTGAACTGAGCCAAGGGGGATGTGGTACTTGAATGTTGCCAGACTCCTGGCAGACTCTGTGGGTCATCCAGCCTGCTTCATTGTTGCTGTCTTAACTGCCTGGCTGTTAAAGCTTTGGTCATTAGGGTTAATGCCTACTGGCTTTAGTTGATCCTATGATTTTCATTGCAAAGGATTCTGCTTCTTACAAGATTTGTCATCGCACCCAGAATGCTGAGTGGCAGGATGCGTTTCATGGGATGAATCCTGCCTTCCCTTGACTGGATCAGCGCCCAGTGAGTACCATCCAGAGCCAACTACTGAATTTATCTGTTCTTTTTCACTTCCCTCATGCTCTTGAGTGAAGACCATTATTCAGGGTGTTGCTTACACTCTTCTTCCTGTACTTTCCCCAGTGTCATAGTTTTATCATATACCACCCTTTGAATCTATTGGAGATACTTCCTTGTCTGCTGTTCTGCCATCACTTTTGCAGAATGAATTTCTGAGCTGGTGACTCTAACATGTTGGGAGCCCTTTCCTGTGCTACACTAAGCTGGGTTGAGATCTAGGACCTCGTTTCCTCCTAAGGTGGTTTTCCACCTCCACTTTATTTGGGACATTGTTTCTCTTGTCCTGCTATAAAACGCCCCAAGATGATTTTCCTCCTCAGTATTGTATGTGGTGCATGCTATTCAAATTTCTCTCAAATACAGCTTCCCTTAGAAGTTCTGACACTTTCTTTCACTCCTTTCTTGAGGGTCCCTGTAAAGGACAACCTGCTTCTTGTTCCACTATAGGTGGATTTGACAAATCATCATTCAAGCCAATGCACCTAAGCACAGGCTTCCTCCCTTTCCTGTCAGGGCATCTGTTAGCATTTTGTTTGCTGTATTGCCCACCCTTTGTCCTTGCTTAGTGGGGACATCCCTCAAAATACTTCCTGTGTCCTGTAATAAAAGTAGGATTTTTGTATTACCCTAAAATTCCTTTTCTTGAAGCACATGACAGGGCAGAGGTCCCACCCCTCTGTTCTTATGATTGCATTCCAACTATTGGTTGCTGACAAAACTAAAGGCATGCTGGAAGTGGGTGGGGTTATGCAGGGATGTCCTAACACATTTACTTTGCCAGTGTCCAGTCACCTGACGGTGACAGCCTAACCTTACATTCCTGAATACTTCTTGTGTCCTGTAATATACTCTAGGATTTTTTTTTTTTTACAGGTAAGACAAAAATCTGATTTTGGTATGCAATAAAGCCTGCCATGACTGAAACTACATTTTTTAAACTTTACTGGCTTAGCTTTCTTGAGGATTACACGTCTTTGACATTGCTAAAGAGGATTAAACAAGTAGCAAATTCTCAAGTTAAGCTGTCTAATTGGCTACATAGGAAAGCATTAGTGTCCTGAGACTGTAAAAATATAATCAAGATATTTGCATACATTTTCTACTTTTTTAAAAAAATTTCAACAATAGCCATTATATACATCTGTAATGGTCATGATATTACACATTTGGGACATATTTGTACAAATTTTTTTTATTTCTGATTAGTGATGCTAGTCTAAAAAAATGTTTTTCCAAGTAATTATTAGCCTTCTGCTTTGCTGTGATTAATAGTGAGTGGATTCAGGTATGGAAGCTGTGGTGGGTTTTGCAGGCATGGCAAGTAGATCTCTCATTGCCTGTACTTAGTATGAGACCTGCTTGTCTATGGACAAGATGATTTCTGATAGCTGTGGATAATCAGCATTATGAGTGTGTCATGGGCTAACGTGGAGATTTCTGTTTGTGAAATCCTTACCTCCTTGCTGCAGGGTTCTGCTAGATCTGTGACTCCATTTCACATGTGTTTGGCTTCTCTGTTCACCTACTCTACTGTGGTTTTATATCCTTTTCTCTTCTATCACTTCCTGGGTCATCTCCCTGTTTGCTTCCCTATATATACAAATGCTCTGTGCAGCGCTCCTTGCCTGAGCAACTTCACAGTTCTCTGAGCTCCCATCTGTGTGCTACTTGTTTATGCTGCCTGACTACCCATGTACTGATCTCAGCTTCATCTACTGTCTATGCTTGCCTGCCGCCTGCCCTGACCTCAGCTTGTTGACTGATTTTCCTATCAGTTTCCTGCTGTTGTACTCTGCATTCACTATGTGGTCTCTGCATTCTCCACTGGGCGTACCTTGGGGCCGCAACCTGGTTCCAGCTTGCTACAAGGCCATCCCCACCATCAGGGGCCCTGGTGAAGAAGCTTGCTGGCTGGGGCTTAGACGCCATGCCCTGGGGAACCCCGAGTTGGTGAACTACAAGGGCTCACTGCCATTGTAACCTGACAGTGATTTATGGTTACTGATTCCAGTAGGAATTCATTAGGAATGCCTTGGATATTAAAGAATGTTTTTAAATGTATATAAGATGTTTTACTTGCCAGTTCTTAGCAAGCTGCGTGCTATGGGGGCATGTGCATCCATAAGACACACAGCGCTGGCAAACCCTGCCTCTGCTCCTTCCTAAAAGCCTAAAAGGAGTTTGACTGCAGCGGGAGCCGCTGCTCACAGTCTACTGTGAAAACAGGAAGAGAGAGGAGCGGTGCTACAGCTGGGACAGCACTGGGTTGGTGAAAGGATTCAGGTAAGCTTTTATGGATGGGGGAGGGGGGGTTGAGAGTTAGAACAGGTAGTGGAGTTTTTTTCTTCACTTTAATGCAGAGAATTCATTGCAGTAATAAAAACGCTTGAGTTAAGAACCACATTAAGTTATTGTGTCTGTCAGCAAAGTACTATAGAATTACCACATAGGCTTAAACTAGAGAAAACAGGGGGGGCGTGTCTGGACGAGCACCGAGGAGGACGCGAGCTAGCTAAGCTCCTCAACAGCGCTCGGAATCCGCTGCCATCCGGACACCAAACCACCTCCTGAGGCCTCATCACCTCTGTACAGCCTCCCGGACCCCCCCTGCTACACTCCGGGACGGGTCTTTCCTGGCTCTGGCGGCGCACCTTGACCCGGGCCTACGGATCGCGCCGCGCCGGGGTCCCGGTCGCCATCTTGGGCCTACTGCCTGCACGGGGCCTCCGGCCTGGCGTCTCTGTGGCCCGTGCGCTGAACGGGCATCTGCCCTGGGTCGATGGTCTCCCGTCCCACCGGAGATTGCCGGGGGCCAGCGACGGTGATCTGACTACGGGCCCGCAGCTTTTCTTCCCTGAGGCCGGTCACCATCCTGCGGCCTGTGGCTCGATCGGAGCCTTCACCCTGCAGTATCCAGGCTCCGGATATCATCCAGAAGCAGACCGGTCTTCCTCATTAACGGGGACACAGTGAGTATCAGCATCCACCTCTTACCTAAGCTGGACACTAGATTCCTCTCCTAGAAGCGGCGCCCAGCCGGTCGGGCGGAACCGCTAGGAAAGTCCGCGGCTCCGGCCTACCTCTGGAGGCCGGCGGCCATCTTGGTGCTCCATATACACCCTTTCAGACCATCTGCCTCATCTAACCTCACTGAAACCCCCTTACTGCCACGCTACATATCATCTGTTGGGACTTTGTCTATAGATTTTGATTGTCTTTCTTGAGCCCTAAACTCTACTCTACTGAGCCCTAAACTCTAATACTGCAGATCCTGACTGGCCGCTGCCGCTGGGAAGATTCGCGGCTTTGACCTGTGTCTGGAGACCAGAGGCCACCTTTGCGCTCCTAATGGGAATTCCTCTGTATGTTGATAGTGCCTTAATGAATATGTGACTTTGCTCAGATGTGAGGGGGGTGCTCTTTACAGCTATCGGCCATATAGTTCCAATTATGCCCGCAAAAACATCTAAACGCCGGTCTGCCCCAACTAAACGCCCAAATAAGAGATCACTACTCAATCCAGCCTCCACTGGCTCCATTCAACAATACCTAGCCAACGCACATGGTAATCAAGCCAGAACCTCGAGAACAAGCGCATCTCCATCATCCCGCGCCGCATCGGCGAGAGAGAGCTCTCCGGCATCCTCCTACTGCTCGGACCTCATGGATGATCCTGGATCCCCCGCGGGCTCTGAAATGTCTGTACTTATGAGCGGTCTAAAAAAAGAACTCGCAGGCATGTTCCACGGCTTGGAGAAATCCATTAAAAAAGAAATAACTGCAGTTAGATCTGATATGTCACATATCTTGGTTAGAGTGGAGGAAACAGAACAGCGTCAAGACACGCAAGCAGTAGCTATCAAAGAACTGCAGGACACTATTACCCAGTTGGCGTTTGCCCATCGTGCATCTCTATATAAGCTTGAAGACCTCGAGAACCGTAACCGTAGAAATAATATACGTGTTAGAGGTCTACCAGAAGCTACTGGAGATTCTGACCTTGAACCTTCTATAAGAGGCATTTTCAATACTATTCTGGATAACCCTGCCACTGCACCGTTACGCTTTGACCGTGTGCATCGTGCCCTACGACCCCGTAATGCTAACATTTACTTTTTCACCCATACATCTATCATTAATGTGGACGGTGTCTCTCCTACAGGGTTTCTAGAAAAGATGTCCCCCCCCCCCCTTTTTTATACCAGTGTTTGATCTTCCTTCCCCCCCCCCTTTTTTTTTTTTTTTTTTTTTTTTTTTTGATTGTATGGATCGAACACTGGGCTAATCTACATTTTTGATGCCCTGTAGGACGTGCACTGTATATACTGAGTCTGGTTCAATTTGTACGGGTTTTTCAGATTCCTAACTGGAACTTATTATTTTATTTCTTGCTAGCTGTAAGGTAATTGTTAATTTGTTCCTTTTTTCCACAGGCCGTGTGCTGTCGGGGCACATACCCCTCACTACCTCCCTCCTACAGCGTAACCCCCCCCACCTCCTTCTGGGGTAGGCGAGTGCGAACGGCCCTGAAGTTGCCCCATTCCGCCCTTGCTCAGGGATTGGGATGGCCTTTCGCTCTCTCTCTCCCCAACGGGACCACTGCAGATTTCTGCGTGACATTCATTCATTTCCCACAAGTTTTTTTAATTTACAGGTATATCTTCTATATATGTTTACCATCTCTTCTCATCTCCCTCTTTACTCACTTTCTCTTCCCTTTTCTCCTTCACTTCCTCCTTCCTGCTGGCATGCCGGGCTAACCTGTTTGAAGGCTCACATCTTATTTCTAAATGGCTAAGGTAAAGATAATGTCCTATAATGTTAGGGGTCTTAATGTCGCTGCTAAACGACACCAAGTATATCGGGAACTGAAACAAGCCACATGTTCCATTGCCTTTCTTCAGGAAACCCACTTAACTCACACGACACCCGTTAAACTAACGTCACCTAACTTCCCACAGTGGTATTATAGCCTATCGGACACTAATAAAGCTAAAGGTGTAGCTATTGGTTTTTGTAGAAACATGTCCTTTAGGTTATCTGAAATGCTTGCAGACGATCACGGTCGCTTTCTTTTTCTTAGGGGTTTTATTGGAAATACTCAATGCACTCTTGCGAACGTCTATTGCCCGAACCATAATCAACCAACCTTTCTCTCCCAAATACTGACTAAATTGTCACATTTTGCTAAAGGACTTACTATCCTAGCAGGGGATATAAACATGCCATTAGATCCCTCTATTGACACGTCACAAAATCGCTCTAATATCTCCTTCAAACGATTGAAATTTGTGAAAAAACGGCTTCTTGATCTTCAATTAATGGACGCATGGCGCCTTCTTCACCCCAAAGAGAAGGATTTTTCACATTACTCCTCAACGCATCAATCATACTCCAGAATAGACAATATTTTCTTAGATCACTTTCATCTCCCTCTCTTACACTCTACTCAAATAGGCACCGCATCTATCTCAGACCATGCACCTGTGTCGATGACATTGACCATGCCTTCCCTACCCCGACGCACCACTAATTGGAAGCTGAATGACTCCCTACTCTCTGATGAAGTGGAGGTTTCCATGCTGGCTTCCCATTTATCACAATATTTCAAGGAAAACAAACCCTCTGACACCTCCCCCTCTATTGTGTGGGAGGCTCACAAGGCCACTATTAGAGGCCGACTCATTGAGCTTGGCGCTAGGAAGAAAAGGGAGCATGGTCAACAAATCGACCAGGTTTTACAACAGATAGCGGCTCTGGACAAACAACACAAACTTTCTTTACATACTGCACACCTCCAATCCCTCACACTTAAACGAGAGGAACTGAAATCCCTCCTTAATTTAGACACCAAGCGAAAGTTCCAACGCCTATCACAGAAATTTTACGAATGGGGAAATAAACCTAGCAGACTGTTAGCTAGATCATTAAAGACTAAGCAATCGCAATCGTTTATTCCCAAAATCAAACTCCCGTCTGGTACACTAGCTCATGCAACTCCAGATATCGCTAAAGCCTTCAGAGACTACTACTCGAACTTGTATAACGTCAAAAATGACTTGTCCTCTCTTCCTCATAAGGAGAGACGGAATCGCATGCTTTCCTATCTGACAGAAGCTAATCTCCCTAAACTGCCTGTATCCGTCCTTAAAGAATTAGAAGCAGACTTCTCGGTGGAGGAAATTCAAGCAGCATTAAAGTCTTCCCCCTCCGGTAAAGCACCTGGACCAGATGGGTTCACTACTCTATATTATAAAACATTCAGCGACATTTTGCTTCCCCGCCTCTCTGCATATGCAAACTCTATCTCTCACTCCTCAGGTCTTCGCCCGGAATCACTTTTATCTCATATCACTGTCATTCCCAAATCAGATAAGGACCCTACCCATTGTAATAGCTATAGACCAATATCATTAATTAACGTTGACACTAAATTATTCGCCAAAGTCATGGCTAACCGCTTACTTCCCCTTATACCCAAATGGATTCCAGCCGACCAATCAGGTTTCATACCCACCAGAGAAGCAAAAGATAATTCCCTTCGGGCAATCTCCTTGATTCAATATGTCCGGCGCTACTCCCAGCCCACCCTACTCCTGTCTACAGATGCAGAGAAGGCTTTTGATGGGGTGGACTGGGAGTACCTTAAATTGACCTTACGCCACTTTGGTCTGGGACCTAAAATGTTCCACCGTATCTCATCATTATACTCTGATCCCTTGGCTCAAATTAGAATTAATGGGACGCTAAGTGACCCCTTTGCTCTACATAATGGAACCAGGCAAGGATGCCCCCTCTCCCCTCTCCTTTTTGCTATTACCTTAGAACCCTTTTTAGCTACAATTAGGAACAATGCTAATATTAAAGGCATACAAATAGGCAACAAATCCCACAAATATGCAGCTTATGCAGATGATGTTTTATTTTTCATTCAACAACCACGTACCTCGATCCCCAACTTGATATCTGAATTTTCCTTGTTTCATTCAATCTCAAACTTCAAAATAAACCTATCTAAATCCGAAATTTTAAACATTAACATCCCTAAATCTGAGGCTCTCTCGCTTAGACCCCTCTTTCCATTTAAATGGGAACAAAAATGTATAAAATACTTAGGCATTTATCTCACTCCTAATCTCCACTCCCTTTTCCGATATAATTATATTCCCATGCTAAATAGGATTAGAAATGACTTACGAAAGTGGTCCAACCTGTCTCACACCTGGCTAGGGAAAGTAAATATAATTAAAATGAACATTTTACCTCGCATTCTCTTTCTATTTCAAATGCTACCATTGGATGTTCCAGTGGGGTTCTTTACTATTATACAATCCATGGTTTCCCGCTTCATCTGGAAGGACAAACATCCCAGAATATCCAGGGCGTCACTGTTTCGTTCCAAATGTTCAGGTGGCCTGGCACTTCCCAATTTCAAAGCATATTATCAAGCGACTGTATTGGCCAGGCTAGCTGAGTGGAAATATGCTCTTAACTCGAAGCTATGGGTACAAATTGAGTATTCCTTGAGTGGCATGGATCTTTCAGTGGCGCCCTGGATACCCAAATCTCACAGGAACCTTGCTCGCTCTACCTCGGCTCTCACCATATCCTCTTTAGATGTATGGGACGCCCTACGTAAAAGACTCTCCTGGGCTTATGACTCCCCCCTATTACCTCTCCTCAACCATACATACTTCCTGCCGGGTCTTTTAGATTCAGGTTTTAAGACATGGAGACCGGGAGAACCTCTTTTGCTCCATCATATTCTTAATGGCAATGTATTAAAACCACTACCTACGATCCTCGCCCCTAAACCTGTCACATATTTAGATAGATGGAGATACCACCAGATACAACATTTCCTAAACTCTCTTGCTACTCCACTTAGGGGCGTTAGTGATTTAAACGCTATAGAAGCTATATTTTATCCAAAAGACCCTCCCCTACATAGCATTTCGTTATTTTATAAAGCCCTTATCACTCTCCAAAATCCCGGATTCCCACATTTCTTGACTAAATGGGAGGCTGAATTTGATCTTTCCCTGACTGATATTCAAAAGGATAGGATCTTACAATTAGCACACACCTCGTCCGTAGCATCAAAAATGTCAGAGGTCAACTATAAATTGCTCACTAGATGGCACTACACCCCAGTTAAAATGCACCAAATGTTCCCTGCCAGTTCCCCTTTGTGCTGGAGGAACTGTGGGAACAAAGCTACCCATGCACACATATGGTGGTCTTGCCCACTTATCCGTCCATACTGGGATGCCATTCTTGATCTGATTTTTCAGATTGCCGAGGCTCACATACCAAACGACCCGTGGGCTATACTTTTTCATGTTACAAATACTCCCATGAGGCTGTACAAACGCTCAATTATTCCTCATCTACTGAACACTGCCAAGGCCTTGATTCCCACTTTATGGGGTCAACCAGTAATTCCTCCTATTAAAAACTGGCTACAAATGATTGATAACGTACACCTCATGGAGAGTATCACCCATGATCTCAGAGGGACCTCTCAAAAACATTCTCTTATATGGGATTCTTGGAAAAAATTTAAGACCACTTCCTCATATAAAAATCTCATTACCGAAACCCCTTAAACTAATTAATCAGACTTAGCCATCTAACATTGTCTCTCACTTCGCTAATGCAACCCTCTTTTCAACACATGGCCCTGCATGCCGGCAACCTTTCACCTCCCCTCTCCTCCCTTCTCACCCTTCTTTCCTCATTTCTTCCTCTTATATTCCTTTTCTACTTTATTTTTCCTTTATTCTCTTTCTATCCACACTTGCTTCTCAATAGTACCTCTTAAGTACCTATTTTTAACAAACCAAAGTTTTATGTTCTCACTCAATTACATTCGACACATGGTACCCACATAGTTTATATTCTTCGCCTAGTTGGATAGTACGCTAATTCTATGTACCTACCTAGAGGCAATTGCGGAATTTTCATAACTGGTTTGTTATGTGAGTACCACCTCTCCCTCTCTGTTTTATTGTTAAAATGAGAATGTTTTCTATTTTGAGGTATAATTGTATCTCTGTTATATTTTTCTCTAATAAAAATTTATTAAACAAAAAAACTAGAGAAAACAGGTTGTCTGAATTATTAGAAAAAAAAAATTTTTATGTATTTTTTTTTTTTATGTTAAATACATTTTTATTATTTACAGTGTAAAGATTATTGAGACAGTGACACTATAAGTGACTATAGTGACAGTGACACTATGTAAATTGTACAAAAAACAAAGAAATCAAGGTACCAGTACAGAGAGACAAAAGTTCTAACAATACTTTAGAGAATATGGCATGTTCAACAGATATTGGAGATTCTCTGCATAATCTTGAATCACTCATAATTCAATTAGTCACCATCAACAGCATAACAATAAATCACCATAGTTTACCTCGAGAGAGAGAGAGAGGGTTGCCAGAAGTTTTGAGGAATGAGAAAAGGGGGCGGGCAGAAAAAAAAGAAGAAAAAGGAAAAAGTAATGGTAGGGGAAGAGGATCCCCAAGACATAGAGAGAACTAGGTTGGAGATGTCGATATATTAGGAGAGGAGGAGCTCGGAGTCCGCATAGCACCTGGAGTCACGGACAGGGGTACGTGTATGTATGACGCCCAGGGTTTCCAAGTTCGTTCAAACAAAGTACTTTGGTCATTGATGATACTAGCAATTTTTTCATGTATCATAATCTACAATATTATATATTGCTATAGTGATTTTCACCGCCAGCAGAATAAAGTAAATCAGGCGTTTCAATGGGCGTGGCCACTCGGAAGGCAAGACATTAAAGAGGAAGTCAGCCTGGGTGAAAAAAAAATTAAAAGTCAGCAGCTACAAATACTGTAACTGCTGACTTTTAATATTAGGTCACTTATCTGTCCAGGGAGCCCGCTATGTCGGCACCCCGGCCGATCTTTGGATCGACTCCCAGGTGCTGCCGCCACCATTCCTGGTAAAAGAACCCGGCAGTGAAGCCTTTTGGCGTCACAGCTGGTTGCCTACTGCGCATGCGCTTTCTAATTGGCCCGGCGATGGGGGAAGGAGCAGGGGGGCCAAACTTCCGGGAGATAGGGCCGGGGCCCTGTCTCTGGAAGTGGGAAAGGGGACCTGTCGGCACCCCAGCCGATCTTTGGATTGACTCCCGAGTGCTGGTAAAGAAACCCGTCAGTGAAGCCTTTCGGGTTCACAGCTGGTTCCCTACTGCGCATGTGCTTTCTAATTAGCCCGGCCATGGGGGAAGGAGTAAGGGGGCCGAACTTCCGGGAGATAAGGCCGGGGCCCCCATCTCTGGAAGTGGGAAAGGGGACCTGTCAAAGGTCGTCCCCCCCCCCCCCGAAAGTTGTGAAACGTGGCACCGGAAGGGGGAGGAAGCATACTCCGCTGGAAGCTAGAACGCTAGAACTCCGCTTTAAGTAGAGCCAAATAATGTTTTTTTTTTTAAGTTTTAGATAGAATAAGTAAAGGTTAAAACTCTGTTTAGACTAATTTGTTCTACTTTTGTCTTGCTGGGGATATTTTCCTCCATTTTTTGTCCTTTAGAAAAAGGAAATCAGGGGAAATCTGAGAGGAAAATCAGGGCATTTCCTAACACAGACAGTTGTTACTGGAACATTTGTCATCATTGGATGATTTATACTGATGTCTTGCTTGGTGAGAACGCTAAAATTTGATTTCCCCTCACCTTGTCTTAGTGAAATTGGACACCAAGAAAAATTAAGGGGTGAATTCCCCTATCAGAAACACAGACAACAATAAACGACAGATAGTCTAACTCGTCTCCACTCTAGAAAATAACAAATGGTCTGAACAGTTTTGACCATACTTGGAAGAGTTTAACACGTGGCTTCTCTAAAAGACTTTGTTTTTTATTCCTTGTTTGATCAGGTAGATTTCATCTGTAGAGACAGGGCCGTCTTTAACGCTGGGAAAATGGGGCAACAATAACCCCCCTCCCGCTTCTCCATCCTCAACAATAACCCCCCTCCCCGCTTCTCCACCCTCAACAATAACCCCCTTGCCCGCTTCTCCACCCTCAACAATAACCCCCCTCCCCTCTTCTCCACCCTAAACAATAACCCCCCTCCACCCTCAACAATAACCCCCCTCCCCGCTTCTCCACCCTAAACAATAACGCCTCTCCCTGCCTCTCCACCCCCAACAATAACCCCAATCCCTGCCTCTCCACCCCCATTAACCCCCATCCCTGCTTCTCTACCCTCAATAATAACCCACCTCCCTGCTTCTCCACCCTCAACAATAACTCAAATGCCTGCTGCCTCTCCACCCCCAACAATAACCCCAATCCCTGCCTCTTCACCCCCAACAATAACACCCTTCCCTGCTTCTCCACCCTCAATAATACCCCCCCTCTCCACTTCTGTAAGCTCAGTAATAACCTCCCTCCCCGCTTCTCCATCCTGAACAATAACCCCTCTCCCTGCCTCTCCACCCCCAACAATAACCCCCTCCCTGCTTCTCCACCCTCAGCAATACCCCTCCTCTCTGCAGAAACAGTAGCGCGCTGATGGTTAATGAGTTGCAATGTAGTATAGGGGGGGGGGGGCTGTGTAATGATGGGGGTATTATGGGTGAGGGATCCTGTGTAATAATGGGGGGTAGTATGGGAGAGGAGTCCTGTAATTTTGGGTGTCCTATGTAGTAATTTAGGTAGTATGGGGGAGGGAGTCCTGTCTAATGATGGGGGGCGAAATTGCATGGGGGGGCCCCAGGAAAATGTTTGCCCAGGGTCCAATCAATATTAAAGATGGCCCTATGTAGAGAACCCGCTGGCTAGATTGCTTTCTTTAACTGGTGCCACTGAGACAAAGGATTAGCATAAATGTCTCCTACAGGGACAATTGGCTGTTTTGTTTTGTTTTTGCAGTGGGGAATGTTTGGGGTCATTGGAGAGATTCCCCTTCACTCCCTGTCATGGTGGTAAACTCTTGTTATGTGGCTTGGTACCAATACCCAAGACAGAACGTGAATATCCTTACTGCACTGGCAAAAATTGTATGCAGATATTTCACTGCCTACAATTGAATGTTAAATATTGTTAGATGACCTCTCAAATGATTTATGGAGAAGAGCAAAAGGAAGTTTGGTTTTCACTGGTTGGTGGCTAAATGATTTTGATGAATATATAATTGATAAATTATAAAATATTGTTCACAAAATAAGAGCAAAGTAATTTTGCATACTGCTGCATTTTGATGATTTTCCTAAGCATTAATTCATGTCTTTGAAATAAATATTCCTCATGGACTAAGCCTACTTCTTTCTTGCTAACTTATGCCACTATGATTTAAGTTTCCTTTATTAGTTGTGGTTTAAACTCAAAGTGAGCCTGCTTTCAAAAGTATACAAATACACATTTTTCTTTTTTTTATCGATTTTAATTGTTAGGCTTTTTTGTTTTACTTTAAAAGGGAAATGGACATTATTTCACAATATTTAAAAAAAATGAAAATATGAATGATATCTATCTGTTTTGTTTGCGATTTATTTTAATTTTTTAACATGGAGTGCTGAATCATTGCTGATTTTTTTTTTTTAGCTGTCCACACAAGGAGAAGCAAGTCAGGTGATAGGTCCACTTACAGAAGGACAAAGAAGAAATGTGGCAGTAGTGAATTCACTGTACAGGCTATACCAGTCAGTGCACAAGGTAAGTTACCACTCAAGCCCAGTTTCATTTTCAATCTCCCCATTGGTATTCAGTTGTTGTCGATTAGAAGACACAACAACACAACTCCAGCTCCTGAACTAGCAAACCATTGTCTCTAAATTGCACACATTGGAAATCTATGTGCATATAACAGTACACCCCTCACATTTTTGTAAATATTTTGTTATTTCTTTTCATGTGACAGCACTGAAGAAATTACACTTTGTTACAATGTGAAGTATTGAGTGTACAGCTTGTACTACAGTGTAAGTTTGCTGTCCCCTCAAAATAATTTAACACACAGCCATTGCCAATTGGGCCCAAATTGTCAATATTTTGTGTGGCCACCATTATTTTCCAGCACTGCCTTAACCCTGTTTGGCATGGAGTTCACCAGAGCTTCACAGGTTGCTACTGGAGTCCTCTTCCATGATGGCATCACGGAGCTGGTGGATGTCGGAGACTTTGCGCTCCCCAACCTTCCATTTGAGGATGCCCCACAGATGCTCAATAAGGTTTAGGTCTGGAGACATGCTTGGCCAGTCCATCACCTTTACCCTCAGCTTCTTGGAGGTGTGTTTGGGGTCGTTATGTTGGAATACTGCCCTGCGGCCCAGTCCTCGAAGGGAAGGGGATCATGCTCAGCTTCAGTATGTCACAGTACATGTTGGCATTCATGGTTCCGTCAGTGAACTGTAGCTCCCCAGTGTCAGCAGCACTCATGCAGCTCCAGACCATGACACTCCCAAGACACACTTGTCTTTGTACTCCTCATCTGGTTGCCACACACACGATCTGAACCAAATAAGTTTATCTTTGTCTCATCAGACCACAGGACATGGTTCCAGTAATCCACGTCCTTAGTCTGCTTGTCTTAAGCAAACTGTTTGCGGGCTTTCTTGTGCATCATCTTTAGAAGAGGCTTCCTTCTGGGAAGACAGCCATACAGACTAATTTGATGCAGTGTGCGGCGTATGGTCTTAGCACTAACAGGCTGACCCCCCACATCTTCGACCTCAGCAACAATGCTGGCAGCACTCATACATCTATTTCCCAAAGACAACCTGTGGATATGACGCTGAGCACGTGCACTCAACATCTTTGGTTGAACATGCGTGTGGTTACTTTGTCATTGCTGCATAGTGTTTAAATGATTGAGAACTGCTTTGATTTGTTCTCAATTATCATTGGGAACCAGAGCAATCAGTGACAGCCTGGATTGAGCTAAAATGGTTAAGGCAGCGATATTGTTTTGCTGGGAAAAAAAATCAATGTATGCATGTGAAGAGGGACAGGGAATAGTGGGGGATTGGTTCTGTAGTCCATTAGGCAGCAAGATAGGAGCACACTGTATTTCTGTCAGATCAAAAAGTGTTTGAAAAGGGATACAGATGGGGAGATATGCATATGATGGATTTTTTTTTATTTTACCAAACATAAAATGTAAGGTATGAAAGCAAAGGGAAATGTGCCAGGAAATGTTAATTTACAGAGTACAGGTGGTAAAGGAGGGCTACCTAGTAGGTTTAAACTATGAAACTTTGTTAGGTGCTATAGATTTTGTCCAGCACTGGAAAGTGTGCATATGCTGGGGAGATTGTTTCTTCTTCAACCCAAATACGACTTTTCCATGTTTTTTGTTTTTTTTGCTGTGCTAGTCTTTTGAGACACTTTTATTGTACATATTTCCATACTTTCATAGATCTCTGTTTTTTTTACCATGTCCTTTTTTCATTTCAATAGTTTTTTATTGAAAATTTTCACAACATTGTAGTGAGTACATTGTATATCAATTACAATAAGTGAAATCAGAAATGTATGTATTAATTACTCAGTAGTTATTCATCAATATCACAAACATAACAGAACAAAACAGAGATTTGGATCTGTCATATGCGAGTTAGAGATTATCTGATGTTTTATAATTGTTTAGAGCGCCGCCCTCGGGGACCCCATTGGGAACTGTTTGTCGCCCGAGGGGGAGCTGCTCCTGTGGACAGGATCCAATAAGAGTAAATTCAATAGCATAAGTCAGCAGTAATTATGAATGGTGATGACTAACATAACTCTAGGTGATTGTTGTATGTCAAGATAGAGTAGCAGGTTTCCGTTATTTTAGAGGAATACCTCGGCCCCGGTCCAGGACTCCCACGGCCTCCACTTTGTCACTTCTTTATTCAAGCGGCCTGCACTGGAGGCCATCACTATTTCGAAATTGTAGTGAAGGTTTACAGTGTCAAGAGCATGTTCTATTGTTGGGGGCTTGTCAGACTTCCATGCCCTCACTATGCACAGTCTCGCTGCGAGTAGGATATGTGTCAGGACGTGTCTGTATTGTGGAAGAACAGAGTCAATATTGAGGTTTAGTAGTGCCAGTTCAGGGGAGGGGAGTAGGGTTTGGTTTGTAATGTCTGTCAGTATGAGAAATATTTTTTGCCAGTAGTTCTTTAGCCGAGGACAGGACCAAAAAATGTGGAACAAATCTCCCTTGGCTGAGTTGCATCGCCAACATTGGTCGCTCGTAGGAGATCTGAACTTAGCTAGCTTCGAGGGTGTGAGATACCATCTGAGGGACAGTTTTTGGGTTATCTCCCAGAGTGAGGAGCATTTTGTGACCGCGTAGGTGGACCTGAGTGCTCTTTGCCATTGGTGTTCAGTGTATGAATGTCCTAGGTCGCTTTCCCAGTGTACGTGGGGGGTTTTTTTAGTAAATTGTAGTTTGTGGTTTAGGATATTGTAAAAGAGAGAAATTCCTTTTAGTTTTGTGGAGGGTTTCGTGAGATAATCCCAAGCACTGGAATGTAATGTGTAGAGAGGAAATTGGATGGTTTTAAGGCAGTGGGTGATGCGTATGTAGGTGAAGAGCTCTGAAGGAGGCAGGTTGAATTCGCTTTGAAGACGGGAAAAGTGTTTCGGGCTGTCATTTTGAAGGATGTCCTGTATGGTATTGATGCCGTTTTTGGACCACTGACCTAGGTGTAGATCGGGTGAAATATGTCGGAGAGTTTCTATCGGGATAGGTATGGAACGGGTGTCAGAGACATCGCGACTGTTGTGTAGTATTTTTTTCCAAGCTGACCATGTCCTTTTTTGAATGCACACCAACATGCTGTAAGTAGCATGGTTTACTATGCCCATAAAACAACTGAAACCATTTTAGTAAGTCTCCATAAAATCAGTGAGGTTATCATCGATATCCCCTGTCCTCTATAAAATTAGGAGGATTATATACTCACAGCAAAAAAAAATGCAGTACATTTCCTTATGTTTTATCTCTTTCACGGGCAAAGTTATTATTTTTTTAATTTGTGCGGGCATACAGTCAATTTGCATTTTGTACAATAAAACACTGAATCCCCCAAACATTATATATTTTCTGAAAGCAGAGGACGTACAAAATGAAATAATAGTTTATAGTTAATATTTTTTTTCACAAGATATTAGTGCAACTGTTTATTTAACCCGTATTTTCTGTAAAAAATACACTCAAATTGATTTTATTGCAGGAAAACACAATGAATGATCCAAATTTCCTGTAAATATAAACAACAAGAATGAGTTGAGTAAATAGTTAACATATATGTCAAAATTTAATCTTGTGTATGTACACGAAATGGCAACAAAATAAGATACTCAAAATTGTGCATTGGCGGTGCTTTAAAAACCATTAGAAACAAACAAGGAAAAAGATTCAGCGCTCGTATGGGGAAGGGGCCCTGGGAGTATGTACAGACCCAGGAGGTAGGTTAGGAAATAATTAAAAATAAGGGTGTCTCTCAGTAAGAGGGACACTGCCGATAGATAAAAAGTATATTAAAAGTCTTTGAGAGTCTTTAGAAAGCAAGGGAGTCCATGATCCAGCATTAAGGGCAGCCAGTGTAAAGGCGCTAGAAGCAGTCTCTGTGATGCACAAAGGAAAGAAAGCACGCACAGCGCCTCTAAGTGCAGTAATAAGGACCTCCTAATGATGATAACGATAAACAGGCTACTCACAAAGGGAATACAGGTAAATGCATTATGATCAGAATTTATCCTACAGTATCATCCAGGGGAGGTCTCTCTAAGTGTCTGTGTCTCTAGGGTCCAGCTGGCGGCTCGCACTGGTGGTTTCCGGCACTCGCAGCTTATTCTGGGCAACGGAGAACTCTGGGGACTCCAGAGCGATGTCACTTCCTGGGTGCAGGGCAAAGAAGGCAGCTTCGTGTTCGGAGCATGCGGGCTCCTTCTTTGCAGGACCTCTCAAGCTCCATTAGGTTAAATGGGGAGCGTCAGTGCGCAGCCTTTTTCAGATCTCTTCAGAGATGTTCAATTGGGTTCAAGTCTGGGCTCTGGCTGGGCCACTCAAGGACATTCACAGAATTGTCCTGTACCCACTCCGTTGTTATCTTGGCTGTGTGCTTATGGTCGTTGTCCTGTTGGAAGAAGAACCTTTACTCCAGTCTGAAGTCCAGAGCCCTCTGGAGCAGGTTTTTATCAAATATGTCTCTGAACACTGCTGCATTGATCTTTCCCTTGATCCTTAATAGTCTCCCAGTTCCTGCTGTTGAAAAACATCCCCACAGCATGATGCTGCCACCACCATGCTTCACTGTAGGCATGGTATTGGCCAGGTGATGAGTGGTGTGGAAGTGGTAGTGTGGCACTGAAAGAAATAGAACTAATGTGTACTACAATCAAGGTATAGCTATGGCCTACCAATATACAATTGTATCTTAGCCAACACATAGTTAGAGAAAACAGTGGACTAAAAAAAAAATATGAAAAAAAAATAAAGTTCAATCAGTGAAGTGTACAGAGTCCACAATATTGTGTTAAAATGGATTGCTCCCGTGAAGATGTCTTCAATCATATATGGGTAGCAAAATGCTTGTCTGTAGTCATGTTTCGATAGGTAAATAGAGTGAATACTCTTACCAGATATGGTGGACCCCAGGTGTCGTATAACGGAGGGGTCGTACAGGCTAAACAGATCTCATGGAGTGTGATACAGATGTGGAGGTCAGGCAAGTCCTGATGGGATGTCACCAACTCACGGTCCGTGGATCTCCAAGATATCCTGCAGTCAGAACGATGGTCTGTAGGTCCGACTCTTCGTGGGCTCCAAGGAACCAGCACATGGAGAGGAGGGAGAGGGAAGAAGGACTCCAAATGGTGCAGGTCAAACCGGATGGTTTATTGATAGTATCAAATCACAGTACATTAAAAGTGATCACAGAACAAATAAACTAAAAGGTAAAAGCAATGTGGGGTACAGGTAATGCTAGCCAAACGCGTTTCGATACTAGGAGGTCTTCAACTGGGGCAAAGGCCAGGTGATGAGTGGTGCCTGGTTTCCTTCAGACATGACACTTGCCATTTAGGCCAAAAAGTTCAATCTTTGTTTCTCATGGTCTGAGTGTGTTTCGGGTGCCTTTTTGGCAAACTCCAGGTGGGCTGTCATGTGCCTCCTACTGAGGAGTGGCTTCCGTCTGGCCACTCTACCATACAGGCCTGATTGGTGAAGTGCTGCAGAGATGGTTGTTCTTCTGGAGGGTTCTCCTCTCTCCACAGAGAAACGATGGAGCTCTGTCAGAGTGACCATCGGGTTCTTGGTCACTTCCCTGACTAAGGCCCTTGTCCCCTGATAGCTCTGTTTGGCCGGGCGGCCCGACTCTAGGAAGAGTCCTGGTGGTTCCAAACTTCTTCCATTCATGGATGATGGAGGCCACTGTGCTCATTGGGACCTTCAATGCTGCAGAAATGTTTCTGCATCCTTGTCCAGATCTGTGCCTCCATACAATCCTGTCTCAGGTCTATAGACAATTCCTTGGGCTTCATGGCTTAGTTTGTGCTCTGACATGCACTGTTAACTTTGGGACCTTATATAGACATGGGTGTGCCTTTCCAAATCATGTCCAATCAACTGAATTTACCACAGGTGGACTCCAATCAAGTTATAGAAACATCTCAAGGATGATCAGTGGAAACAGGATGCACCTGAGCTCAATTTTGAGTGTCATGGCAAAGGCTGTGAATACTTATGTACGTGTGATTTTTTTTCATTTTCTGTTTTTAATAAATTTGCAAAGATTATAAACAAACTTTGTTCACGTTCTGGGGTATTGTTTGTAGAGGTATAAGGAAAATAATGAATTTAATCCATTTTGGTATAAGGCTGTAACAACAAAATGTGGAAAAAGTGAAGTGCTGTGAATACTTTCTGGATGTACTGCATGTGTGTGCGCCCTAGGTGAGCATTTGCATTCCAATGCGTGTGTGTGTAGAGTGGCTTTACAAAATAATAAAAATGTATTTTTTTTGTTAACACATTTTAATTTTTTTTTTCAACTATTACTATCGCATAAGGTGTTAATAAGCCCCCTATGTATTGGTACATTTCCTATGGCAGGTCCTCTTTATACACACATTAGGGGTCTTTAGCAGCAGAGGCTGAGAGAGAGTGCACTGCACATGTGTGGGTTTGGAATGAGGAAGTGCACTCGCTCCTGGGATGTTGGGAGTGAGCTCATAATGGTCAGCACGTGAATTTGGAGGGTGGGGGGCTGATCACCTTATTTAGAGTTTTTCAGGTAGACTTTGGGGATGACCCTCATGGCCTAATTGTAAAGTTTTTAAACTATAGACAGTATTATAATACTGCACAGTGTTTTTTTTTTTTTACATAATGGGGCCCATAGACTGCATAGTCTAAGTTCGTAAAAAGATGAACTTGGCCATTAACAAATTGGCTGACTCTGCCTTCAAAAAAAGCATAATTAAAATAATCATGTATCTCCTAGCAACCAGCAACTATTGAGATAATGAACTTTGGTCAGGAGTTGATAAAAACGGTATAGCATGTAATGTACTGTACAACCAAGTATAGAGTGCTGTAGTCATAAATACAGTATGTAATATACAGAGCAAGTTCTATAATTATGTGACATACAACAGTAGGGTATGTACTGTGCAACCCTCTTCAAACACAGCTCACTTTAGTTTTCCCTGCAACATCTTCCGACACTGTTCACCCCGGCACCCTCTACAACCCTTTTTGAACACTGCTCACACCTGCAACCTTCTTTGATGGGTGCTTACAATGATCAGCTTTTATTCATCCATGTAAAATCTTTATCCGAAAAGGAAAAAAAAACTGTTGTTGTAATTGCTTGTGTAATTGCAGTGTGAGCTGGAGTTTGGCTTCAGTTTGTTAGTGTATCTAAACCTGCTAGTATATATAACACTCCTCTCCCCACCAGGGACGTGCAGTGAGGTCAGTGGCTGGTGAGGCACTGGCTAGTATCAGAGCCAGAGACACACAGCTTACATACGCCCTGAACATTGGAGCAAGAGCAATAATTCTAGCACTAGACCTCCTCTGTAATTCTAACATGTAACCTGTAAAAAATGTAAAGCGTCGCCTATGAAGATTTTTAAGTACCAAAGCTTGATGCCATTCCACGAGTGTGCGCAATTTTAAAGTGGGACATGTTAGGTATCTATTTACTTGGCGTAACATCATCTTTCACATTATACAAAAAATCGGGCTAGCTTTAGTGTTTTTTTATTTTATATTCATGAAACAGTTTTAAAAAAAAAACACACGTTTGAAAAATTGCTGCGCAAATACCTTGTAACATAAAAAGGTACAACGACCACAATTTTATTCGCTAAGGTGTCTGTTAAAAAAAAAAATATTAATAATGTTTGGGGGTTCCGAGTAATTTTCTTGCAAAAAAAATATGATTTTTACATGTAGGAGAGAAGTGTCAGAATTGGCCTGGGTGACAAGTGTTTAATTACCATAAGTAAGTAATGTGCAATTATTATATATTGTATTTAAGGTTATTTACTATTTTTCCAAAAACTGTAATCAAGCAGGGGGCTTAACGGACAAATTACTGAAGTTTGAAGTTATAACTTCAAACCAGTAATTTCACGGTAAATTGATAAATAATAAATGATTATGTTATATATAGCATAATAATATATGATTTAGCTTGATTAACTGTACCTTTTCAGCAGGCAGCAAATTCTTATTCTCCCTCTTAAAGCGGAGTTCCACCCAAAAGTGGAACTTCTGCTCATTTGTCTCCTCCCCCCCTCCGGTGCCACATCTGGCACCTTTCGGGGAGGCGGATATCTGTCTTTGACCCTGTTCCCACTCCCGGGAGACTGGACCGCGGCGAATTATGTCAGCAGCTCGGCTCCCTCCTCCTCTCTTCCCCCACCGCCGGGCCAGTAGGGGAGCGCAGTGGTGTCTCACGCATGCGCAGTAGGGACCCAGCGTGAACCTATAATGCTTCACTGCCGGGTTCCCTTACCGGCAAAGGCAGCAGCACCCGACAGCTGTTTCCATCAGCTGCGGTGCCGACATCGCTGGACTCCAGGACAGGTAAATCTCCTATTATTAATGCTGCAGTATGTTTAGCTGCTGGCTTTTAATTTTTGCAGGGGTGGGCGGACCTCCGCTTTACCTGTGTGAGAAAAACATGGGATTATGGGTAAATCTTATACCCATAACCAATGTTTTTTCCTTCTAGTTAAGAGGGCTGGGCTGGAAGGGGGCATGTGTCTTTTAGACACATGCCCCCTTCTATGACACTGCAGTGAGAGGACAGCCTCCACTGCAGCATTTTTATTGGACAGCTTGTTCCAATGGTGCTTTACCATTGGTACAGGGTTCCAAGCTGTCCATTAAGGTCAGTGCTTCTGACAAGAAGTAAGAGGCACTGTGAGCTCATCCTCTCAGTCTGCTGCAGAGTGTGCCAGCTTGTATTTAAACTAGCCGCTCTGTATGTAGCTTCTGACTGGCTGCACAAAAAGCCCCATATCTCTAGAACTATAGGTGGCAGGAGCCCCAAATTTTGATCAGTGGTGGGGTAGGACGTCGGCTCTCTGTGACCCCAGGTTGCCGAGCTACAACTCTCAAAGCTTAATAGTTTTTTTTTGTTTGTTTGTTTTTATGTTCATGGCAGGTAAGGCTCTGTCTCCCCTGACTGCAGATCCCTGCTCCCTAAAGACTCACAATGCTGCTGTCCAAAGGTGCCCCTGTGCTCATTCATCCAGAGTGGTGTCTATAATACAGGAGGTGTGTTACTGGCCAGATCACCAGGTGAAAACAGAGGGGGAAAAAAGCCTAAACAATATAGCCACCACATCTAATGATTAATAATCTGCAATACATTACATTTTTGGTTTGGAGTTTATTACTGCTTTGAGGAGCACCACATCATAAGGCTAAAATGTCCTGTGGATCATAATGGTAGCCTGAACTATCTTTTATTTTATTTCAGACAGATTTTATTTCAGACTTACCATTATCTCACTATAAAAAATCTACATGTGGTTTTGTAGCACTGTGTTCATAAAGTACCGTATTTATCGGCGTATAACACGCACTTTTTTCCCCTTAAAATCAGGGGAAAATCGCAGGTGCGTGTTATACGCCGTTCTCCTGCGATCCTGAGCTGCCAGATCTTCAAAATCGCCGACCGCGATCTGAAAATGGCGCCGACTTATACTCGGAACGACTTCTACTCGAGTATATACGGTATATGCAAAAGCTGTTCTGTTTCTTCTTTCAGAGTTCTAGATCCTTAAATATAACCAATTAGAATTTTTGTCTGTTTCTGATGTGCAGCCTGCTAATATGGAAGGGATCTGTTCACCTAAACACATATGAGGTCTGCTCTCATCCTGCTTTAAAGAAGCACTCCATTAAACACTATTTGTATCAAAACTCACCATACATGACATTTTCGAACAAAAATGCTTCTTTTTCTACCTTATTGAGTTATTTTGAAACAGTTTGATTCTACGTTCTACATACACACCTAGGGTTTAGGAAGAGTGAGTGGGACTTGCAAAAATATACTTTACAGTGGTTTGTTAACCTAAACAGTTACAAATGAACTAAACCTCTGAAGTGCGTCAGCTATGAAACCTCTGTAGTTCCAAAACTGGAAAACTTTCTGAATGTTTTGCTTAAAATCCATATAAAAAGGTAATTGTTCACCCATGAACATACATTGTATAATATTGAAGACGTTTACAACAATTTCAAATAAATGTAAACGCTTATAAACTCAAACTTTATTTACTCGTCTATCTTGGTAAGTCTTTACACTAAATTAAACAAAATGTATTTGCAAAGTATGTGAGAAGTCCATTTAATGTAGTTTTACGTACAGAAAGAAAGTTAAACTTTTACTTTAATAGGTCACAATCTATTGAAAGCTTCAATCTTGAATTCTTACTGTTGCATTAATTTGAACTGGCCATTTTTCTGCACTTTTTTTGGCTTTCCTTATATAGCGAAAAATCTCAATTATCAAAAGGGTAAAGGATTACTACAGGAAGCCCACCAGCTTAGTACAAATATTATGTCCCTTGTTGGACTGAAAAGATGTCTTATTATGTACTAGCGAAAGTGTGCCCATTCCAGATTAGGTAAGGTTGGAAATATTGCAAACAAATCCAAAAGAAGTGTCTCAGTTTGTAGTATGTTCAGGAGAAGAATTAGGCAGTATTAGTAGAAGAATAGTGAGGAGGGTACGACAGTGGGCAGTATGTTCAGGAGAGGGGTTCAGAGGGTATGACAGCAGGCAGTATTAGTAGAAGAATAGTGAGGAGGGTATGACAGTGGGCAGTATGTGTACTAGTGAAGCTGCAAAGGGTATGACAATGGACCCAATATTTGGCAGAGGTGGTGGAAAATGAAGGGTAAGTCATTAGGAAAAAGTAGTGTGAGAAGAAGGTTTGGTACTCCTACATATTTTCAATAATTATTTTTTTTTATATTTACACTGTGGTGACAGATTTCTTTGTGGAGACATCAGTGGTGTGTTAGAAACCCGATGCCTGATTTGCACCTGAACTACTTTAGAGCACCATCACACTGAAAGTGAGAACCTAGTGCATGCTGGGACTGAATCCACATTCTGACTGAGTGCATGCTATACTACGGTGGGTCAGCAAACGGTCGATTGTGGGCAGGTGATGGGTAGACCTCGATCCTTCCTTGCCAATCCCGGGAATTCGGACAGAAGGGGTGGGAAGGGGGGGGGGCAGCATTTACTGGTACCGATTTCATTTCCTCCTGCAGTCGCTGAAAACCACCTCCCCGCCTGCTGACATTCTGTGGCTGCAGGAGGAAAGGGTATTGGTACCATTAAATGCCACCCCTCCTGTCCCTGTTCCTCTTTTTTCGGCTGCCCGGCCCCGCTGTGTGCTCCCCTGGTCCTTCCCTCCTCTCCTGCCAGCAGCTGCAGGGGATCTTCAGGATGGAGAGTGGGAAATGGGACCAGTAAATGTGTTATTTACTAGTCCCTTCCTTTTTTGAATGAACACAGTGAGTGATTGCTACCGATCGATCCTGTATGCATTCACATATGAAGCATAGTATATGGTGTTTATTATGCTTCAGTTTGTGAATAACGAGGAAGCTGCTCAGCACAGAGCACTTCCCATTCACTGTCCAGTACAGCTATGGCTGCAGAGAAATCTCTGTCCTCCGTCCCTTTCTGTGTCTCAAAAGATAGACATCAGGGGTCTGTTTAGACACCTGATATTTCACTAAAGCCCCCTAATGGCGCTCCTAAAAAAGATGTAAAAAAAAATTGTAAAAAATTATTTTGTAAAAGATAAAATAAAATTGTAAAAAATAAAATAATAAACATAAAAAAACTACTGACACCGTCTACTGCCCTACTTACTGACACTATCCACGGTCTTACTGGCACCAACCTCTACCATACCGACACTGTCCACCCACCGTCCACTGCCCTACCGACACTGTCCACTGCTCTACTGACTGACACTGTCTGCTTTTAAGGCAGTGTAAGTTTAGGTTTTTACAGTGACATGTTTTATTAAATTTTCTTGGTTTTCCTTACTATTTAGTTAGGCCTTGCTAGTTAATTTCTAGAAAAAAAGAAGGGCGCCAAACCCTGGTGATCTTTGGTGTCTCATGTTGTTCAGGTAGATCTCTGCCTCTCAAAGGTTGCCTGCCCCTGCTCCACTACATGCTGTGACTGAGTGTTTTATGACTGCATGTTCCATGTATAAAAGTTTTAAAAGAGATTCATTATTTATTTTCTCCAGCAGTGGAAGAAAATCCATTGATTGTAAATGCACTTTGGGTATCTGTGGCCTTTAAGCAAAAATAGGAGCTTACTGTATACTATCTAGCATATGTGATAGAGGAAGGGCTTGACCTTCGGCTGCTCCAAATCTAAACCTAATTATGCAGCTTTTAGTAGTTGCTGCTGGAGAAAATTTAATTATACTGCTGATCTCACTGAAATGAAGTTGGTAAATTCAAGCCATATGAGCCTTATGATAAATGAGGTTCTTCTCCATGCTTTATTATCAATATAAATAAATGCAATCAAAAAAATGAGCATTTGTAACACTTTGTGCATGGTTTATTATATCTATTAACAAACATAATTTTGTTCCAGGAATCATGCTTAACCAGCGCAGTGCCCACATTTTCTCAATGACTTTCAATACCTCTTGAGTAACTTAGAATAATAAAATGGCATTCTTCAAAATATACAAGTGATAGCAATATGCCTTTAAATTGCTTTCAATATTATCTGGATAAACTGGGATTAGTGAAGTCATAACACATGGTTAGCAGGTTCAGGCTTGTATCATAACACATATTCCGCCTAGTTGTTTTGGAGGCTCTGATTCTGCATTATTGTTCAATGAATGACTGATAAACCCAAAATTTCAAATGAATGCATAAAAGAACTAACAATGACCATCACACATATTTCATGTTTAAATATTCCTATTTCAATGTACATTACAAAAATACCTAAAGGCCCCTTTCACATGGAGCGGCGTCTGCTCCGATCAGCAGGGGATCTGTGAGCAGTTCCCACGCTGACTGGGGCCGGCCAGGATGGATGTCATATCCGTGCCTGCTCAGTTTATGTGTAATGGGCACAGGCAGACCCTGCTGAGCTCTTTGGGTGGCTGAGTGTAAATTGACTCTGCTGTCCATTTACATCAGGCTGCCTTCATTCCACTCCGCAAAAACAAAAAAAGATGCAGTCCTCTTCCATTTTTTTTCCAGACTGGAACGGACCTGGAGGTAGGCAGGTGTAAATGAACAAAAATCCATTTACATGTGCTTGTCCATAAGGCTGCATGGACCTTTCCAACAGGTCCACCTGAAAAACAAACAGGCAGACCTGATCAGAATTGCTGTGTGAAATGTGCCTAACACATTCAGACAAGACACGTAAAGAAAAAAGACTAGTAGGGTACATATGCCGATACCTTTTACCTCCCTTCTAGGAGCCGTCCTTTACTCTTAACCTTTTTCTCTGCTTTTAACTGTCCCTTTTTATTCTGCTCTGATTTATTTATTTATTACAGGCACTTATATAGCGCTGTCAATTTATGCATCGCTCTAAATATACTGTATATTGTACATTCACATTGGTCCCTGTCCACAAGGAGCTTACAGTCTAAGGTCCCTAACTCACATTCATACATACACATACGAGGAACAATTTAGACAAGAGCCAATGAACCTATCAGCATGTCTTTTTAGTGTGAGAGGAAACCGGAGATCCTGGAGCAAACCCACGCAGGCACAGAGAGAACATGCAAACTCCAGGCAGGTAGTGCCGTGGTTGGGATTTGAACGGATTTTAGTGCTGCTAGGCAGAAATGCTAACCACTTAGCCACTGTGCTGCCCCATTTTTTAAACTTGTGCTTGTTTCTGCTCCCCTACTACAGTCTCCTTTGTTATCTCTTCCTCTTCCCCCTGATATCTGAACATCCACTACCTCATCTCCTCATATCGACCTATATTGTGCAATCCTAAAAAAACACTCAAGTTATAGTATCTCACAAAAGTGAGTACACCCCTCACATTTTTGTAAATACTTTATTATATCTTTTTATGTGACAACACTGAAGAAATGACACTTTGCTACAAAGTAATGACTGCACAGCTTGTATAACGGTGTAAATTTGCTGTCCCCTCAAAATAACTCAACACACAGCCATTAATGTCTAAACCGCTGGTTACAAAAGTGAGTACACCCCCTAAGTGAAAATGTCCAAATTGGGCCCAATTAGCCAGTGTCATGTGACTCCTTAGTGTTACAAGGTCTCATGTGTGAATGGGGTGTGCAAGTGTGTTCAATTGGTGTTATCGCTCTCACTCTCTCATACTGGTCACTGGAAGTTCAACATGGCACCTCATGGCAAAGAACGTTCTGAGGATCTGAAAAAAAGAATTGTTGCTCTACCTAAAGATGGCCTAGGCTATAGGAAGAGTGCCAAGACCCTGAAGCTGAGCTGCAGCACGGTATCCAAGACCATACAGCGGTTTAACAGGACAGGCTCCAATCAGAAA
The DNA here is from genome assembly GCA_037952925.1 of Lithobates clamitans. Classification (NCBI taxonomy): domain Eukaryota; kingdom Metazoa; phylum Chordata; class Amphibia; order Anura; family Ranidae; genus Lithobates; species Lithobates clamitans. Next base: position 2,537,956 of record JBBGZY010000065.1, read on the forward strand.
AGGCCTCGCCGTGGTCGGCAAAAGAAGTTGAGTGCACTTGTTCAGCACCGTATCCAGAGGTTGTCTTTGGGAAATAGACGTATGAGTGCTGCCAGCATTGCTGCAGAGGTTGAAGGGGTGGGGGGTCAGCCTGTCAGGTCTCAGACCATATGCCACACATTGCATCAAAGTGGTCTGCATGGCTTTCGTCCCTGAAGGAAGCTTCTTCTAAAGATGATGCACAAGAAAACCCACAAACAGTTTGCTGAAGACAAGCAGACTAAGGACATGGGTTACTGGAACCATGTCCTGTGGTCTGATGAGACCAAGATAAACTTATTTGGTTCAGATACTGTCAAGCGTGTGTGGCGGCAACCAGATGAGGAGTACAAATACAAGTGGTATACAAGTGCCTACAGTCAAGCATGGTGGTGGGAGTGTCATAGTCTGGGGCTGCATGAGTGCTGCCGGCACTGGGGAGCTACAGTTCATTGAGGGAACCATGAATGCCAACATGTATTGTGACATAGTGAAAGAGAGCATGATCCCCTCCTTTCAAAGACTGGGCCGCAGGACGACTACTGTCTTGCTAAAGAAGCTGAGGGTAAAGGTGATAGACTAGCCAAGCATGTCTCCAGACCTAAATCTATTGAGCATCTGTAGGGCATCCTCAAATGGAAGGTGGAGAAGCACAAGATCACTAACATCCACCAGCTCTGTGATGTTGTCATGAAGGAGTTGAAGAGGACTCCAGTGGCAACCTGTGAAGCTCTGGTGAACTCCATGCCCAAGCAGGTTAAGGCAGTGCTGGAAAATAATGGTGGCCACACAAAATATTGACACTTTGGACCCAATTTGAACACTTTCACTTAGGGGTATATTCACTTTTGTTCCCAGCTGTTTAGACATTAATGGCTGTGTGTTGAGTTATTTTGAGGGGACAGCAAATTTACACTGTTATACAAGCTGTACACTCACTACTTTACATTGTAGCAAAGTGTCATTTTTTTCAGTGTTGTCACATGAAAAGATATAATATAATATTTACAAAAATGTGAGGGGTGTACTCACTTTTGTGAGATACTGTATTTCCTTGATGCTTAATGCACTATACACTGCTTGCTAAAAATTCCAAGGTATTGATGACTGTATATTCAGGGTAACTTTCTCAGAAGCTGCCTAAACTACCCATTTTTGGATTACAAGGAGTTTGCAGTGTGTAGTCTGTATTTCGTTAGGACTAAGGTTATCTGAAGTATATCAAGTTCTGATGCTGCATTCACTTGTATATCTAGAAATCATTAATTGCTTTGATAGCCTTGTATTCTTAGGGCACTTTGGTAGATAGGTTGAAAAAGTCACATATGCCTTAGTAGAGCAATTGACATAGATAACATTGATGTGATAACCTTATGTTGCAGATCTCTAGAAAGTCCTTTGTGCATAGACATTAGTGCAGGCTTTGTAATTATTTGTCCTTTTTGTCGACTTGCAGCTTTCAGGTGGATGACTGCAAATATTTAATTTTCTGTTATTTTTTTTTTATCTGCAGCTTGTTGTTACATTTTGTTTTATTGTCTTTTTTTTTTTTTATAATGTGCAAGCTGCCATTATGATCAGAATCAAAATGCTTGATACAGTTGTGTGTTGAGAGCAAAGACATTGATTGAAACATCTTCTTTTATTATTTATGACGCGATCAGCCATAGAATGTGAAAATGAAAAGGCTTTACACTGCTGCTAACAAAGATGTTCATTACATACAATAACTGACTAGGCATTCTTCATGAACCAATGTGCTGATCTGGGGTTTGCAGTAAAAATGGCAGAACATCCTCTATTCAAGCTGTATTAGCAGGCCGATTGAATAAAAAGCGCAAGCAGCAAAGCACTAAGTGTAAGCCTGTACTAAGTGTAGCCTCTGGCAACTACTATTATGTACTCCACTGAAATAAGACCTATGCTAGGTCGATTCCAATTGGTCTCCATAGGTATATGCATTTGTTTGAATCACTAGGGATTGCTCACACCACAGACCCCACTTTAAAATCCACATCTGTAATCTTCCTTTTCATCTGTAAATTTACAGTAAATCCAGTAGTTATGAGCGAGCACGGGGGGTGGTTATTCATTTCTATTGTGTTTTACTTCTTTTAAACTATATTACACATAAGCACTGAATTTTAATTGGCTGTTAAGATTTAAAACTTTTTTTTTTTTGGTGACTGATCTTCAGTTGAACTAATAATGTAATATTAAGTTGTACATCCTTCTTAGGGCCCATCTTACACCAGGGAGGCTTTTTAAAATGGGAATGAGAGAGGACCCCATATATGCCAGGTGCTCTAGAGACCATGGGGATTTAATTCACTTATTATGGAGATGTCCAAAACTACACTTATATTGGGGGAAAGTCCTAAATACCCTTAATAGGGTGTTTCACATGACTATACAAAAGGGACCCTAAGCCTTGCCTCCTAGGGGTCTTAGACGATCTTCTGGTGGAGGACCCTACCAAACAGGCTATAGCTTGAGCATTATTTCAGGCTAGAAAATTAATTCTACGACACTGGAAATCGACTGAAGCTCCCACGTGGAAGGAATGGATAGATGCTATGGGGGATACATTATGCATTGAAAAGTACATATTTCAACATAGGGGGTGCTCGCACAAATATCAAAAGGTTTGGACACCCTGGCTTGACACCCTGGGTCTCACTCCAGTTGATCTAATCCTAGACAGAATTTTGTGACTAAATACGAGTACTGCGTAATAGTATAGGAAACCATGGCTGGGTTTCACCACCCGGGTAGGGAACGGTGACCTGCTTTTTTGTTGCATTGAAAGTGTATGTGACAATATTGGGTTCTTGCAATGTTGTACATGTCTATTGGCTGAAACTTTTCTGGAACAAATTTTGGATGTATGTTTATGTAACTTTTCAACAAAGTACTTCTTTGAGTTAAAAAAAAAATCATGTAATATTAGGATGATGTGATAGCATTTGCATAATCTATTGCCTGTCTATACAAGCAAGGGTCCATTTACACCAGATGCCAATGCAAGGACATACACTCAGTGGCCACTTTATTAGGTACACCTTGCTAGTACTGGGTTGGACCCCTTTTTGCCTTCAGAACTGCCGTAATTCTTCAAGGTATAGATTCAACAAGGTGTTGGAAACATTCCTCAGAGATTTTTGTCCATAGTGACATGATAGCATCACGCAGTTTCTGCAGATATGTTGGCTGCACATCCATGTTCCACCACATCCCAAAGGTGCTCTAATGGATTGAGATCTTGTGACTGTGGAGGCCATTGGAGTACGGTGAACCCAATGTCATGTTCAAGAAACCAATTTGGGATGATTTAAGCTTTGTGACATGGTGTATCGTACTGCTGGAAGTAGCCATCAGAAGATGGGTACACAGTAGTCATAAAGGGATGGACATGGTCAGCAACAATAATTGGATAGGCCATGGCATTTAAACAATGCTCAATTGGTACTAAGCGGTCCAAAGTGCGCCAAGAAAATATCCCCCACACCAATGCACCACCACCACCAGACTGAACCCTTGATACAAGGCAGGATGGATCCATGCTTTCATGTTGTTTACAGCAAATTCTGACCCCTGCTATCGGAATGTCACAGCTGAAATCAAGACCCATCAGACCAGGCAACCTTTTTCCAACCTTCTATTGTCCAATTTTTGTTACCCTGTGCAAATTTTCTGTTCTGTGCGAGTTTCCTGTTCTTAGCTGACAGGGGTGGCACCCGGTGTGGTCTTCTTCTGCTGTAGCCCATCTGCTTCAAGGTTCAATGTGTTGTGCATTCAGAGATGGTATTCTTGGTTGTAACAAGTGGTGTTTGAGTTACTGTTGCCTTTCTATCATCTCAAACTAATCTTTCCATTCTCCTCTGACCTCAACAAGGCATTTCGTCCACACAACTGCCGCTCACTGGATATTTTCTCTTTTTCGTACCATAGAGGTGGTTGTGCTTGAAAATCCCAGTAGATCGGCAGTTTTTGAAATACTCAAACCAGCCCGTCTGGTACCAACAGCCATGTCACGTTCAAAGTCGCTTAAATCTCCTTTCTTCCTTATTCTGATGCTTCAGCAAGTCGTCTTCACCATGTCTAAATGCACTGAGTTGCTGCCATGTGATTGGCTGATAAGCAATTTGTGTTACCAAGCAATTGAACAGGTGTACCTAATAAAGTGACCAGTGAGTGTATAAAAAAATGATGTTTTTGGAATGCTATAGGATATCTCACTAAACTGTCTCTACTTGGTCATTAACATAATGCTTGCGCTCTTCATAACAATGTCTTTGGGTTCTTTGCATGCAATAGTTTTTGTGTATTTTTTCAAGTACCATACGACCTTTTCATTAGCATACAGTAATTGCAAACTCTACTTTTTTCAACACACCATGACACAACGTGTTAGCACAGTACAACATGCATCAACACACGGGAAGCGCTGTATGTCAGCACTAGTTTGGCTCCTCTGCCGAACCATAGACTCTGCTTGTCTAGTGTCATTTTAACTGAAGACTCTGACTATGGTGCATGGGAATTGATAGGATTGTGAAAGACCTAGGGCACCCAGGAGCACAGCATACCATGGCTAGCAGTGGGCTTGTAGAGATTGCATTTAATTGTGGGAGTGGCTTAAAAGGAATTAGTTGAATAGAGTCTGAGCCTACTTGTTACATACACTGCACATATGTCACGTTCCTAGTACCTACAAATGTGCTTTAAAGTGGTTGTGAAGTCATTGTGTCCTTAGTAGAATCCCCTCTGTTATATCTTGTGCTATTGCTTACTGCCTTTGTTTTATAAAAATGATGTGGTGCAATACCTTATTTTGAAACGCTGCTGTGCAGTCAGCTGATGTCCAGTCTAGGGCTCTCCTGCCCCACTCCGGGGACTGCAGAGGGAGGGCTGAGGTTCCCTCTGATGTCAGCCGGGAGGAGGGCGATCATGTGACTGCTCAGCGGTGGTCTTCAATAAGGTATTGCGCCGCATCATTTTTATAAAACAAAGGCAGTGAGCAATATCACAGGATATAACAGAGGTGATTTTACTAAGAACACACAGTTATTTTACACTGTATACCCTGTTTCCCCGAAAATAAGACCTAGCGTGATTCTCGGTGATGGCTGCAATATAAGCCCTACCCCCCAAATAAGCCCTACCCTGTTTCCCCGAAAATAAGCCCTACCCTGAAAATAAGACCTACAAGGACTTTAACTAGGGCTTATTTGGGGGGTAGGGCTTATATTGCAGCCATCACCGACAATCACGCTAGGTCTTATTTTCAGGGAAACAGGGTAGCAGCAGCAGGGGAGGGGCGGGGGGGAGACTGCTCACACACACAAGCTGACAGGCAGGGAGGGAGGGGGAGAGGAGGATATAGGAGCGCTGCGGATGATAGAGGCACGTAAACTGACCACAATATCAGGGTTTAGCAGCCATGATAAACCATGGTCAGTTTACAGAGGGGAGGGCAGAACCAGGCGGGATCAGCCAGGTATTTTAGGGGAGAGAGGGACAAATTACTCAGCACAAGCACTGTGCTGTATAGCATGCTTTAAAGGAACAGGATCATATTTTTTCTTTTTTTAGGGTTTCCAAACACTTTAATTACTGTGCTAACCCTTGGCACAAATTATCCATTTAAAGAAGGAACATCTTCTCGTATGCTTTTCTGGACACTGAACATACAGAGAGAGCTAACACTTTGTTTGATCCTGCATTTAAGGAGAATCTAAAGTGGTTCTAAAGACAGAAGGTTTTTTTACCTTCATGTATTCTATGTATGAAGGTAAAAAAAACCTTCTGGTTGCAGCCCCCCTATAACTTACCTGAGCCCCATCTTGATCCAGCTATGGGCATGAGAGAAGGGGCTCTCCAGGGTCTCTCTCTCCTCATTGGCTCACACAGCAGTGGGAGCCATTGGCTCTTGCAGCTGTCAGTCATAGCCAATGAGGAGAGACCGGGTGTGTGGCAAAGCCACGCTCTGTGTGTGAATGAACAATGTCCAGGTAAATATACCATGTTTGTTATTTTTTTTTAAATAAAACCTTTAGAATCACTGTAATTAAATAGTTGGGAACTACTTTGCATACAGCAACTGTTAAGACCATAAACACCTTGCTATGAAGTATGTAACGAGCAACAAAGTATATAAAGTGCAGTGGTCAGGACTGTATAATGTACAACATAGTGTAAATATTGGTGTATCTAATGTCTAGACCACAAGCAGTCAGGACTATAACGGACCACATAGGATACGGAATAAATGATCACTACTATCTAATGTACAACATCACATATACAGTATAATACAATGGTCAGGGCATTGTAACGTACAAAATATCATGTGTGGTGCAGCAGTCAGGATTACATAACAGACAATTTAGCATACAGAGTATAACAGTCAGGACTGTGCGGTCAGTGTGCCCCCTTTGTTGTGTAACATACAACATAGTGTATAGAATGAGGACAGGACTTTGTACATCATTACTCGGTGTGCCCACTTACATTGGCAATGTTCAGTGTACCAAGTTACACTGGTGCTCTGTGCCCTTTATATTGGTGGTCACTGATACCTCATACATTGGTGGTCAGTGCTTCCTCTTATGTTAGTGGTCAGTGCTTCCTCTTATGTTAGTGGTCAGTGCTCCCTCTTATGTTAGTGGGCAGTGCTCCCTCTTATGTTAGTGGTCAGTGCTCCCTCTTATGTTAGTGGGCAGTGCTCCCTCTTAACATTGTACCCTGCCCCTTTATATTAGTAGTTTTCATGTCCCTCTTTGTTGATGGAAATTTTCTCTATTACAGCATGCATGCTCGGTTTCCCTAGCTGCCTCCGTGCACACAATCAGCTGTATACTTTACGATTGGCGGTGGAGACAGTGAGTTGACAGGTGGACAGATAAGCAGGCAGGTTGAGCAGGTTGGGCTAGATGAGGTGCCTATTTACTGCATTAGCACCTGTACATGTAGGGGTGGGCTTGGGTGCGGGAACGCAGCCTGCATCAGGAAGAGCCGGGTCTGCCCGTAGTTAATATGACAGGCAGGGGACCCAGGATTCAAACTACAGTGCATCTAGAAAGTATTCACAGCGCTTCACCTTTTCCACATTTTGGTACGTTACAGCCCTATTCAAGAATGGGTTAATATCATTATTTTCCTCACAATTCTATAAACAATACCTCGTAATGATAATGTGAAAAAAAAAATTTGAAATCTTATCAAATTTATTAAAAATGGAAAAATCACAGAAGTATTCACAGCCTTTGCTTAATACTTTTGTTAAAGTACCTTTGGCACACCTGTTTTTGGGCAGTTTCTTCCATTATTCTTTGCAGGACCTCTCAAGCTCCATTAGGTTGGATGAGGAGTGTCGAGACACAGCCATTTTCAGATCTCTAAACAGATGTTCAATCAGGTTCAAGTCTGGGCTTTGGCTGGGCCACTCAAGGACATTCACAGAGTTGTCCCGTAGCCACTCCTTTGTTATCTTGGCTGTGTGCTTAGGGTCATTGTCCTGTTTGGAAGATGAACCGTCACCCCAGTCTGAGGTTCAGAGCACTCTGGAGCAGGTTTTCATCAAGGATGTTTCTGTACATTGCTGCATTCATCTTACCCTCGATCCTGACTAGTCTCCCAGTTCCTGCCACTGAAAAACATCCCTACAGCATGATGCTACCACCACCATGCTTCACTGTAGGGATGGTATTGGCCAGGTGATAAGCGGTGCCTGGTTTCCTCCAGGCATGGTGCATGCCATTCAGGCCAAAGAGTTCAATATTTGTTTCATCAGACCAGATAATTTTGTTTCTCATAGTCTGACAGTCTTTCAGGTGCCTTTTGGCAAACTCCAGGCGGGCTGTCATGTGTCTTTTTCACTGAGTAGTGGCTTCCATCTGGCCACTCTACCATACAAGCCTGATTGGTGGAGCACTGCAGAGATGGTTGTTCTTCTGGAAGGTTCTCCTCTCTCCACAGAGAAATGCTGGAGCTCTATCAGAGTGACCATTCTTGGTAACCTCCCTGACTTTGGCCCTTCTCTCCCGATACCACAATCTAGCCAGGGTGGCCCGCTCTAGGAAGAGCCCTGGTGGTTCCAAACTTCTTCCATTTATAGATGATGGAGGCCACTGTGCTCATTGGGACCTGTGCCTCGATACTATCCTGTCTCTGAGGTCTACAGACAATTCCTTAGACTTTTTTTGGCTTGGTTTGTGCTCTCACATGCACTGGTAACTGTGGGACTTTATATAGATAGGTGTGTGCCTTTCCAAATCATGTCCAATCAACTGAATTTACCACAGGTGGACTCCAATCAAGGTGTACAAACATCTCAAGAATGATCAGTGGAAACAGGATGCACCTGAGCTCAATTTTGAGCGCCATGGCAAAGGCTGTGAATACATATGTACATGTGATTTTTTTCTTTTTTAATTTTTTAAAAATTTGCGATAATTTCAAACAAACTTCTTTCACGTTGTCATTATGGGGTATTGTTTGTAGAATTTGAGGAACATAATGAATAATCCATTTTGGAATAAGGCTGTAACATAACAAAATGTGGAAAAAGTGAAGCACGGTGAATACTTTCCGGATGCACTGTATGCATCTCTTTCTCAAGGGCCCCAGGGCGATTGCTGATGGGGTTGTTATGAGAATGCTAAAGCACCCCCTTGGCACCACCTCTAATGGTAATAGACAACACTGAATACAGAGCAGCTCAAAGTTTGTAAGAGGAAGTTCTTGTTAAGGACAAGGTTGTTTTGTGTGAGATTGGCCTGCTTTGCATTCCCCAATAACTAACTACAAAGTATGAGGATGCCTAGTTATGTGTAAAATGGGACTAGGTAAGTACAAATCTTTTTCCTTTTACAGGATTTTTGGACCTACTATATGCTAGTGATGTATAAGGGGATAGAGGTCACAAACGGTATAAGTGGACATGGCAGATTGATGGTGGCTGCTTTCATTTTGTCATACCTTAAAGGGCACATCAGCATTCTCTGTTGGAATTAAAGGTAACATTTTCACAAGAGCATTTTTTATATGCTGTGATGTGTTTCTAATGTAGTATTTTCACTTCATTTGGAAGATGCATTGCTGGAAAGCAGAACAGAATGCAGCAAGCATAATTTTATTTAAAAAAAAAAAACATAATGGAGTCCGATATCCATAGCTACATTTCTGTGTGTAGTCTCTCCTAACCTCCTTCTGCTTGCACAATGTCTTTTTTTCCTTATTATTTTGGCATATGGATTACAGTGTTCAAGCCACCAAAATGTATAGATCTGAATACACAAAGGCTGTGTACTTGTGGCCAGATTATTTTCATTCTGCAGTATGATTATGAAGTGGTTTCATCCCCAAACTAATTAACTTCAGTGTGATAACGAACACTGCATGTAGGGCAGATGGTGCCTTTTTCTGGATCTCTGATTACACTCTCAAATGTTCTATCCTTTGTATTTCACTAAGAAATTAATATGAGTTTTAAAATGTTATAATTGTATTTTCTTCACATTCATTCAGGAGAAATAACATTTGAAGCAAATCATTTATTTGCACATTATATAGAAGTTATTTAGACACATACTATGTTGAAATATTTATCTAAAATCGATAGCTTACCTACACCAATTTTAGGGCACACTTCTGGTTGTGTACAGTTGTGATGTACATATACTGGAGGTGTGCTGAACTTCCACTCTTGAAGTTTAGCTGTTTTCAGAGCTGTATTTCTTCATTTAACTTAGGCCATGGTCTAGTATGGCAGGACAGCCCACAGCTACCCGCACATCATGTTGCTGACTGTTGCTGACATATATGTGATCTTTTCTTTTGCTGCCACCATATGTACTTATGTATACTAATTGTTAAAATTCAATAAACAAATTTGACAAGAAAAAACACAAAAATCAAAAAACTGCTCTTTTGTGTGTGTATCACGCAAACTGCATACAAGCAGTATGAACTGAAACAGTACTTTTCAGGCATAGGCAAGTTTATGTTTCATATGACTCTCCCCCTACATCCCAATCTGCATGAAGAATAAATGAACACATTAAGCAAGAGAAAACATTCTACAATCGACCTGTGGAATCATCCTGAAGCCGCTTGGATCACACCTTGGTGAACATTTTAAGGCAGCCCCTGGGACAATATGTATCCTTATGCAGGGGTGGGGCTGTGTTAATTGGCTGTTGTCAAAACATAATTGTTGGAGGAGTTTGTTTTTTTTCTAGGTGAGGTTGATGGCCTTTCTAGCATAAAACAGGAGGAGCCCCAGCAGTGTCCACTTCGCTATTGTAGGGGCTAGATCTTCAACTAAGCCCAACAAGCAAATGTGCAGAGAGAGGGAAAATGCAATTCCAGAGTGAAAATGCAGACTACGACCTCCCAATCTTGGGCGATGGAAGGGCAGGCCCAGCAAATATGAGTGAAATCTCTCGACCTGTGGGGGTATGTCTAACAGTTCAAAGGCGAGTTCTGAGACATATTTACATTTTACATGCAGTTTTAATGTAGAGTCGACAAGAAGTGGAGCTGTTTATACACAGGCATTAATAGCAACAATTGCATTCTTTAAGGACCTTCAGTTGCAGCCTGTGAGGTCCCAGTGGACACAGTGCAAAGTGGAAGCAAGGTACTATGTGCTAGGACACTGCATTCCAGCACCTGGTACTTGAATAATACCGGCACTGTCTGTCAGGCGGAGTTTTCCTTTGCCCAACAGGAATACAGTTCTAGCCAGAGGGAAGATGCAATGTAGGAGCTTGTTCTGGTAAGTAACCATTGTACACTACTGAAGAGGTATCTTTATTTCTTAATCATACATTACAGGGCACAGGATCATATTCTTGAACCAATGGGTATGCAGCTATCTTTAGGTGAGTGGACCCTGTCAAAGCAAAGTCAAACGGGCAGCAGGCACAACCCCAACCACTCTCACACTTACCATTGCTCTTAGATAAAAGACTTCTATCTCTCTGCTGAGAGAAGCATTTCCATTTTTTTCTTCTAGCAAGTTAGTTTCCTAGCTGCAACATTTGCACTACTGCACCTCAGGACTGGCACTCCTTGACTAAGCCTTGGGGACTATACCCAGACCCCGCCTGGATGAAGATGTGGGGCCAACCTGTAATGTTGCTCTGAATCCTGATTTGGGCACTCACCTTTGCATGTAGTGCAGCATGTGAAGTAGCAGGGTGCTATACAGGACAAGACAGCAAGTGGTAAGGGAAGAACAAGTGAATCGCCGGATGCACTGGGCCTCTGCCTGCAGGTAACTTCAAATGTAAGGCACACCCCTTCTGCTCTGTAGTTTAGTTTGAGAGATCCCCTTGTAAGTTTTATTCTCCTACACACATAGCAGATCTAGGTGCAGGGGAACTGGGCCTGTGGGCCATGCCAGCACTTGTCCAGCTTCCTCTTCTGGGACTCTGACTTTGCTAGCCCAGAACTTACCCCCATACAAATTCTGCCTTTCTGAAGGCCTCAGGCCAATGTCCATCGAGCCCCCTCTGCTCTACCTAGGATCTCCCCCTGATCTTCTGGTACTTGATTGTATGTTTGCTAATGGTGAAAAAGATGATTGGTCTGTGTCCAGAGTACTCGTCACAGAATGAAACCTATTTGGTGATATTTCTCCCCAAATCAAGAATGCTATTTCTGTCCTTGTGGACCCAATATGCACTTGTCTAAATTTAGAACATTCTGTGTTGACCTTGCTTAAAGGTTACTAGTCTGGGTTCCCTGAATCACCCCAACAATCCAAAATGTTCCCTATTGACTCTTTTACATCCTATGTTGTATGGTGACTAGCCTTACACTGAGAGGTTGCCCCCCCCCTCCCAAATGTTATGCCCAGCAACTTCCTATTAAGGATGGGTTTTAAAAAAAAAGTGGACTGTCCCTGTCATGAACTCTGCCATTTCCTGCCTAAACAAAACCTTGAGGGCCCCTGTTGAGCACGTTCCATTGACAAAAATCAAATGGGCAAGAGGTTATAAGATGGGTCTCCTTTTTGGTCTATATGGGACAGATCCTTTGGCTTAAGATCTGTGGAGCTTCTTTTCCAAGATGCTTCTGAAGTGTATCCCTTTGATGGGTAATGCCTGTTAGGCTAATCCTTAGACACCTAAATCAAGGAAGTCACACAAGAACAAGAGTTCTTTTTGCCAGAGAAAAATGCAACTTCTCCAGCAGGGAAAACCCCCTGCTTCTTGATAAAGAGTTGCTTCTCTTTTAAGCCTCTGGCCAAACCTTGGGAGTAAGCCATTTTCACAATGAAAATGCACCCCCACTTGGCCAGTTGGGGATATGTCTGCTAGCCTTCCCAGCTGTCTGGTCCCAGAAAGTTTCTAAGACTTCTCAACAGTATCCCTCAGGTGCAAATGTTCCAAATGGAATCTGCCCAGTCAGTGATTGCCTTCCTTCATTCTAGAGATTTTCTGGCCTTTTGTGAGCATCAAGGATGCTTACCTGCACCTTCCTATCTTTCCAGCTCATCAATGCTATCTGTAGGCATTTTTCAGTGGACCTTCCCTTGGGACTGGCTTCTGCGTCCCAGATTTTCACCAAGGTGCTGGCCCCTGTTCTGCTCTCGCAGTGTTCCCATCATGGGATACCTAGACGACCTCCTGTTGAGGGGGATCTGTCAGCAAATGTCAGCGACAGCGCAGACTTATTAGTCCTTTAGGTAGATCCTGAATCTCAAGAAGTCAGCGCTGGATCTGACTTAGTGTTCAGACTACATATGGACCTGATTTTTTTTTTTATACAGCGTTGTTCAGGGTTTTTCTTCCCCAGGATAAACTCCAGTGTGTCTATTCTCAGGTTCAGACTCTGCAGTCCAGACTCTGAACCTGAGAATAGACACACTGGAGTTTAAGGTCCTGGGTCTTATGGTGTTCTTCGAGGCAGTCCATATACAGTCTTACTTCAGACCATTTCAACTGCAACATTCAAGCATCGTGGAACAGACAGACACATTTACCTGTCCAGCAGCACCATGTTTGCTCTGGCATGGTGGATTTGCACCATGAAATCAGGGAAATCCTTTCTCTTGATGGGCTGGAAGGTGCTTGTGACGAATGCCAATCTTCCAGGCTGGAGAGGAGTTCTGGGGGCCTTCCTGGTCCACATGACTTGGTGATCAGAGAAATATATTCTGAAGCTTAGAGCTAATCAGTTGTCCCTTCAACACTGGATCTCTCAGTTACAAGGCTGTCAGGCCAGGGTTCAGGCAGTGGTTGCCTACATCAATCATCACAGAGGCACCAGAAATCATGCAGCTCAGAGGGAAACACGTCCCAGGCATGGAAAATTGACAGGCAAACTTACTAAGTAAACATCTGGACCCTGGAGAATGCGCTATTCACCTGGAGGTGTTGCAAGCTCTGTCACAAATAGTGGATGCCTCCAGGCTTCCAGGTCCATTATAAACTGGACAGATGTGTCACCAGGTCCATGGACCCTTGGGTTTTCACAGTGGATGCTTTGGTGACACATTGGGATCAGTTCAACCTGGTCTATTGTATACCTTTTCTTCTTTCCTCTGAGGAGGGTGGCTTTCTTGGGATTCTCATTGAACTGAACTGGCCCAGGAGGACGTGGTTCTCTGTTGTGGTAAAACTCCTGGCTGACTCTCCATGGGCTGTCTTAAATTATCTGGACTTTGTTTTATAGGCCATTTTACCATCCTGCTTCTTGGTCACTGGTTTTAACTGCATGGTTGTTGAAGCCCAGGTTCTGAGGGACAGGGGCCTATATCGGATAAGGTCATACCATATGCTCTTGAAGGCTAGGAAGTCGACTTCCTGCAAGCTCTACCATTGCACTTGGAGGACATACTTTGCCTAGTATAAGGCGAGGAAAATCCATTCCAGGAAGTACTCCATGGGAGGAATCCTGTCCTTTTTCTAGCCCAAACTGAATCAGCACTTAGCCTTAAGTACCATCAAGAGTGAAATCTGGACTTTGGCAGATCTCTTCCAGAGGCCCCTGCTCTCTTGCTCCTTTGTACAGGTTGTTGCACATTCTATGCCTCCTTCTTTTTTTGGTGCTTTGTCCTGTAAGGACCCCTTTCTTGTTTTGCAGAAGTACAATACCACTTTTCGTTTCACCTTACCAGAACATTGTTTTACCTTCCCATCTGTCTGGCTCCTAAACATTCTAAGTGGGTTCCTCTTCATTGCTTGAATGCTGTGCATGTTGTTCAAGTTTACTTCTTTACTACAGCTTCCTTTCATCAGTACGACTGTGTATATGATTCCCTATGGCTTTTAGCTTCTCTTTTGCAAAGTGGATTCAACAGCTCATCCTTCAGGAGATCTAAACCCTTTTGTGTGATGTCCCTCTTTTTCAGTAAAAGCATGTTTTACAAGAGCATCAGTGCTTCTTGAGCCTTTTGGCATCAGGCTTCAGTTTCTCAACTTTGTAAGTCATGGGTGCTCAACCTGTGGCTCTCTAGCTGTTGCAGAACTACAAGCCCCATAAGGCATTGCAAGCCAATGACTGATTCAAGCTTGACTCCCAAGGCAGAGGCATGATGGGAATTGTAGTTTTGCAACAACTGGAGGACCACAGGTTAAGCACCCATGCTGTAAGTGGGCATCCAGGCCACAGCAGATGCCAGTTTCAGTCTCCAGGTGCTTCAGGCAGCCCTTTTTTTATTTTTTGTTTCTAGTTCTTCTCTTGGGCATGTTTGCCATTCATTTGCTGTTTGTTGACAATTTATTATCACTGTCACCTATATAATATATTACACCACAGAAGGGGGGTTTATTGCTGTCTCTGCTCTGAGCGGAACTCCACTTCCTAGAAACCATTGCATGACCATGTCTGTGCCAAGGTATCTTTTTGATACAGACTGATACCTGAAGGGGGATACATCCTCAATACTCAGGTGCGTGGAAGGGTCCCTGAGGATGGGACTTCCTGGAAGGGTGTTATGCCTATTTATATGTATTTCTCTTCCCGATTGTATTACAATAAGTATAGCAATCACCTGATGTTTGAACTGGAAATTGTAAAAAAAAAAAAAAAAATGTTTGTTTGTGTCCCTGTACTAGGCTTTGTATCTACAAATGTGGCCTTTGTTGCCTTTTCATTTGGTCACCTGTCTGTGCGAAACCATTTAACATCAATAATGATATGACCACAACCTTTTTTTTTATATTGATCCACAAAATTCAATCTCCTACTGGTAAGGAGGAACTGATGGAACACTAAGAGGGGGGGGGGGAGTGGATCCACTAAACAGTTGCTCTAGAGATCCAATTAGTGTTTCTAAGCTTCTTACCCTAATTTATTGATTTAAAAATAATAAGCAGACATAAAACATGTAATACATTTTGAATTCCGATTGCCATGGAAGATCTTCAGATGTTTGTATAACACGTTTGGCATGTCTCAGATGGGTGGATCTCAAAAACTGGAAGGGAATCATCATCTATACATTTTTTTTTTATATAATCAAATTTTAATTAAAAAAAATTTCTACAATAGAGACAATTGACATATGTCGTTAAGCGGTACATTATCATACAATATCTGTTCCAAGCAAACTGTCAGACAAGTTCTGGAAGCATAGACAACAGAGTGAAAGGAAGCCAGATGTGGTGGGTTAAAAATACCTGAAAAGAAGCCAGGTGTGGTAGGTTAACAATGCCTAGAAACTTTTGCAATAACTTCTGGGTCTGTGACAGTACATTAAAGCTGATGTTTTCTGAACAAGATTTAAAAAAGACGAATAAAACATTGAAAAGTACTAAAACAAAAAAGTTACATTAAAATACAAACTATAAACAAGAGGTTCCACGTGCTAACAACCAAGGAGATCTTAAAATATTTATGGATACAGTGGGGCAAAAAAGTATTTAGTCAGCCACCAATTGTGCAAGTTCTCCCACTTAAAAAGATGAGAGAGGCCTGTAATTGTCATCATAGGTATACCTCAACTATGAGAGACAAAATGTGGAAACAAATCCAGACAATCACATTGTCTAGTTTTTGAAAGAATTTATTTGCAAATTATGGTGGAAAATAAATATTTGGTCACCTACAAACAAGCAAGATTTCTGTCTCTCACAGACCTGTATCTTCTTCTTTAAGAGGCTCCTCTGTCCTCCACTCATTACTTGTATTAATGGCACCTGTTTGAACTTGTTATCAGTATAAAAGACACCTGTCCACAACCTCAAACAGTCACACTCCAAACTCCACTATGGTGAAGAACAAAGAGCTGTCGAAGGACACCAGAAACAAAATTGTAGACCTGCACCAGGCTGGGAAGACTGAATCTGCAATAGGCAAGCAGCTTGGTGTGAAGAAATCAACTGTGGGAGCAATAATTAGAAAATGGAAGACATACAAGACCACTGATAATCTCCCTCGATCTGGGGCTCCACGCAATATCTCACCCCGTGGGGTCAAAATGAGCACAAGCACGGTGAGCAAAAATCCCAGAACCACACGGGGGGACCTAGTGAATGACCTGCAGAGAACTGGGACCAACGTACGTAACAAAGGCTACCATCAGTAATACACTACACTGCCAGGGATTCAGATCCTGCAGTGCCAGACGTGTCCCCCTGCTTAAGCCATTACATGTCCGGGCCCATCTGAGGTTTGCTAGAGAGCATTTGGATGATCCAGAAGAGGATTGGGAGAATGTCATATGTTCAGATGAAACCAAAATAGAACTGTTTGGTAGAAACACAACTTGTTGTGTTTGGAGGAGAGAGAATGCTGAGTTGCAACCAAAGAATACCATACCTACTGTGAAGCATGGGGGTGGCAACATCATGCTTTGGGGCTGTTTATCTGCAAAGGGAACAGGACGACTGATCCGTGTACATGAAAGAATGAATGGGGCCATGTATCATGAGATTTTGAGTGCAAACCTCCTTCTATCAGCAAGGGCAATGAAGATGAAACGTGGCTGGGTCTTTCAACATGACAATGATCCCAAACACACCGCCCGGGCAACGAAGGAGTGGCTTCGTAAGAAGCATTTCAAGGTCCTGGAGTGGCCTAGCCAGTCTCCAGATCTCAACCCCATAGAAAACCTTTGAAGGGAGTTGAAAGTCATTGCTAACAAAGGATATATAACAAAGTATTGAGATGAACTTTTGATATTAACAAAATACTAATTTTCCACCATAATTTGCAAATAAATTCTTTCCAAATCAGACCATGTTATTGTCTGGATTTGTTTCCACATTTTGTCTCTCATAGTTGAGTTATACCTATGATGACAATTACAGGCCTCTCTCATCTTTTTAAGTGGGAGAACTTGCACAATTGGTGGCTGACTAAATACTTTTTGCCCCACTGTATATGTAAGCCGGGTGTGCCCTATGTCAGTTCTATGTCCTTTCCCAGGTCGGGAGCACATTAGGGATTCTTGGATGCTTACACCCCCGCAAAGTCTGAAACTTAAGTATCTGCTAGTTCACTTTAGTATGTCCATCCTGTCTATATATCTCCAAACTTTTTCATTGTGTCTTAAGTGGTGTGAACCCAATATTCTGCCTCCCTGGACTGAAAGGAGGAGATACGGTATATCAAATTACGACAGCTGGACATGTAGGCTGTTTCCAAAATCATGGAATCAGACTTTTAGCTGTGTTAAGTAAGTATGGGGTCACATTGTTCTAATATGACTTAAAGGTGGAGTGTGTGTCATGGCAGAGGTAATGAAGAGGTGTATTCTTGATAAGTTTGAGGAAGGTCTTCTGTATCAAAGTGGAGATAGAAACCCAGAAAAGTTGAATCTTAGGGCACGGCCACCATATACAGTTGTGCTCCTAAGTTTACATACCCTGGTGATTGTGGCATGATAAAATGCACACAAGTTGACACAAAGGGGTTTAAATGGCTATTAAAGGTAACCATCCTCACTGGTGATCTGTTTGCTTGTAATAAGTGTGTGTGTATAAAAGGTCAAGGAGTTTCTGGACTCCTGACAGACACTTGCATCTTTCATCCAGTGCTGCACTGACGTTTCTGGATTCTGAGTCATGGGAAAAGCAAAAGAATTGTCAAAGGATCTGCGGGAAAAGGTAGTTGAACCGTATAAAACAGGAAAGGGATATAAAAAGATATCCAAGGAATTGAGAATGCCAATCAGCAGTGTTCAAACTCTAATCAAGAAGTGGAAAATGAGGGGCTCTGTTGAAACCAAACCACGGTCAGGTAGACCAACTAGAATTTCAGCCACAACTACCAGGAAAATTGTTTGGGATGCAAAGAAAAACCCACAAATAACTTCAGGTGAAATACAGGACTCTCTGAAAATGTGGTGTGGCTATTTTAAGATGCAGAATAAAGAGGCACCTGAAGAAAGATGGGCTGCGTGGTCGAAGCGCCAGAAGAAATCCATTACTATGCAAATGCCACAAAGTATCCCACTTACAATATGCCAAACAGCACAGAGACAAGGCTCAACCCTTCTGGCACAAAGTCAAATTGAGCTTTTTGGCCACAACCATAAACGCTACATTTGGAGTCAACAAGGCTGAAAGGTACACCATTCCTACTGTGAAACACGGAGGTGGATTGCTGATGTTTTGGGGATGTGTGAGCTACAAAGGCACAGGAAATTTGGTCAAAACTGATTGCAGGATGAATTCAGTATGTTATCAAAAAATATTGGAAGAACATTTGCATTCATCAGCCAGGAAGCTGCGCATGGGACGTACTTGGACATTCCAACATGACAATGATCCAAAACACAAGGCCAAGTCGACATACCATTGGCTACAGCAGAATAAAGTGAAGGTTCTGGAGTGGCCATCTCAGTCTCCTGACCTCAATATAATTGAGCCACTCTGGGGAGATCTGAAACGTGCAGTTCATGCAAGACAGCCCAAGAATTTACAGGAAATAGAGGCTTTTTGCCAATAGAAATGGGCAGCGTTACCATCTGAGAAGATAAAGAGCCTCATCCACAAATACCACAAAAGACTTCAAGCTGTCATTGATTTTAAATTGGGCAATACGCGGTATTAAGAACTGGGGTATGTAAACTTTTACTCAGGGTCAAATTTTTAGTTTCTGTTGTGGTTATGATTTAAAAAGAGTAAACACATCTGATAAATTGATAATAAATTGGTTCAGCCAAACACTAACCATGAGTGAAAAAAGTTTTTTCGTGTTATTATTCATATTCTCTGAAAAATGGCCAAGAAATCATAAATCCAGGGTATGTAAACTTATGAGCACAACTGTATGTAAAAGGGTGCCCTTTTGAGTACATCCCCTCCAGGACCTCGAGTCAGTTTGAGGAAATATTTGCACCTGGTGGGCAAGAGTTTTGTCTGGCTAGAGATTTATAGGATGACTCCTGCACCTTGGAGCTTTTAGATGAGGCGTGTGTGAGCTGTATGATCTTTTGCAGTTGGGGTGGGGAGAACTCAATTATAAGTTTTTTCTCCCATTGATAAAGTATCAGGGTTTTGGAGCAGAAGATCCTAAAAGCAATTTATAAAAGGGAAAGGAAAAGCGCAACCTCCACAGTGTAGTAAACAAAGTGAGCAATAATTATTATTGATTAAAAATGCACTTACAAAGAGGGAGCTTGTGCAAAGAGGTAAAAGTCAAAGCTGCTGCCTCTGGAGCCCGGAACAGCTGTGGAATTCTCCTGCTTCAGCTGTGAGCAGGGGGAGAAGAGCACAGGCAAGAGGGAGCTGCTGCTGCAGGATGAGCAGGGGGAGAAGAGCACAGGCAAGAGGGAGCTGCTGCTGCAGGATGACCCAACCCAACCAGTGATGGAAGCCAGAGCCGGGGTGGAGAGGATATCTGACATCGGTGGGAGTGCACTGGGAGATTGGGATGCGTTTCAAAGCATGTTGCTTCTTCAGCCTATCTAAAAGTGTACACCCGCCATCGACTTTTTTTTAGGGGTACCCAGAGCTTGTTGGTGGTGTTATGATGCCAATTCAATATACATACTAGGGCCATTGCTTTATAATATAAAGTTAAATCATGAAGGCCCATTCCGTCATCCACTTTCAATCTATGTAAGAGTGTATATGCAAATAAGGGGTTCTTCCTGTGCCACACAAATGTTTAGAAAATTTTTTCAGTCAGCTCAGGTGAGGACACCGCTGGATTTGTGGACAGGTAAGTGTCCTAATATTGCAGCTACAGTATTTGTAGCTGCTGACTTTTATTTTTTTCGAAAGGACCCTGGAGCTCTGCTTTCAAGCGGAGTTCCACCCTGAATTTTTTTTTTTCATAATCAGACTCATCTAAATCTATAAAAAAAACATTTGGAGGAAACATTTTTTTTAAACTTACCAGAATCGCCCTGTTGCTATGTAGCCCTCTTAATCTGCCACTTCCTGATCCGCGGAGCTCTTTGCCACTTCCTCCCTCGCCTGTGCTCCTGGGAAATGATGTGTCATCATTTCCCAGGAGTCTGTGGGCAGTACTGTGATCAAAAATCGCGTTATTTCCTGACAGGAAATGACGCAAGTTAGGGCGGATCACAGCGCCGAGATGTGTTAATCTATGTTGCCATAACAAAGGGGAGGGACCTTATTCCATCGCCGCCTGTTAATATGGCAACTTTGGAAACAATCGGCGCTAGCACCGCCGGTGAATCGCACATGCGCGAGATCGAAGTGCATGCTGGTTACCCAGCAATGCACCTCTCCTAAGCTTATCCCAGAAGAGTTATTGATTGGGCTTCACATGCCCACAATCATGACGGCCACACCAGGAGGGACAAACTTGTAAGTATTAAAATTATATCTTAGCAATATGCATTATTAACAATGTATAATCGTTTTTTTTATTTAATAATGAATTATGCTAGGATCAATTAAAAAAAAAAAAAAAAAAAGCGGCCGCTTTAAGTAATTGGGCTCCCTTTACCAATTTCCTCTTTTATTTTCCTCTTATGCAGCTTTTAGCAAGGAAAACTTTACTTCAGTCACTGTACATTAATGCAAAAGAGTAATGACTGTGGAGGTGAAGGTCAGGCCCAGCACGCAATTTGGAATATCCATAGCATCTGTGTTTAATGTCTCTGTACTGTGAAATTGTACTTTTGTTCTTATACCTGAAATGTTACGTGCAACATTATGTGACGCCTTAAAGGTAAAGGCAGTTCTCTCCTCACACATGTCAACTTATCTCTTACTCCTGCATCCTAGCCTTTATTCACTTTTGCTTCTGCTGTATATGACATCTGGCCTTTTGATCTGCGTTCTGTTTCAGAGCTTTAATCTCACTTTAGTCTTCTCCCCTCACCATCTTGTTTACTTCACATTGTGAACATACATGAATTTACAGATATTCTGAAGAAACTTGCTCCTGACATTTGTTATGCTTATTGATTTTATACTATAGTTTTTCACATAAGTGTCCTGCACTTGTCTTCAATCTGAAAAAAAAGTCTTTGGCATTTGCAACTTTTGTTACTATAGTTATTGCAAATGTATTTATTATTAATCTCCTTTACATGTTCTCTTCCAAATTGAACTTTAACAAAACAGTGCGTAAAGAAAGGGTGATGTTAAAAATGCAACAACCTATGGCAACTATTTACAAGTCACCGTTGTCCGCATATTAGTGAAAAAATAGTTGCGCAAACAGTGTAACCAAACAATAAACATGTAAATTACGTTGGTGTAAGCTGCACTCACAGTATGTCCACCTAAACAATACATAAATGAATTAATCCAAAATAAAGTGTTGCACTATCCATATAAATATCATATATTCACCTCTGTAGCTCCCGTGTTTCAGTCAAAAGAACATTATCAAGGGATAGAAGAGTATAGCGGTGAGGTAATATTTATAAGAGCAACCTAACAATCGTCCATTGGTCAAAACAGTGGAAACTGCAGTTCAAAGTTTTAAATGTAAAATAATACACCTAGGGGAAAAAATCAATTGACAGAACACAATATTGGGGGTACAGTGTTGGCCTTAAATACAGTGGAAAGAAAATTGGGGTACTTATTTCAGGTGATTGCAAAATGAGCAAAGAGTATAACCAGGCAGGAAAAGAGAATAGAATTCTAGGGTGTACCACTAGAGGGATCACCAGCAAGAGGGAGGAGGTTCTGATTCCTCTAAATAGATCTCTAGTTAAACTAAATTTAAAAGTACTATGTCCAGTTCTGGAGACCTAATTTCCACAAAAAAAAATTGATAAGATAGAACAAGATCAGAGAAAAATGTTGAAACGTCTGCGGGCTAAAACATATCAGGAACTTAAAGTGGTTCTAAATTAAAAATGTTTTTACCTTAATGCATCCCCTTATTAAAGCATGACTTCCTGATGTGTTTTCCCCCTGCTGCACAGCTATCGGATTTCTTTTTTTCTTCCTTCTTTTGTTTGTTCACTTCCCAACCCAACCCCTCTTTTGTCATTCGCCTAGGAGAATGATGTCAGTGCTCACTGGTGCCTCTCGGGATTTGTGACATGATATCCTGAGAGGCGCCAGGAGCATCCATTCACTAAAGCAGGAGGGGGCGGGCGTAGCGGCGCGTCGACAGGAGGAGTGCCTGTGCCTCCCAATGACATCCAGGAAGAAGATGAAGTGGGACAACGCTGGGTCCACTAGCTGGGTAAGTATCCTTCCTGTGCAGAACACTGCATCAGGTAGACAGAGGAGGAAAAACATTTTTTTAGGGGGGTTGGGTTCCACTGTAAGGTAAGAAACACGCCATTGCCTGTTCTACATCCCCATCTGTAAACCCTTACCTGACTCTTCTCACCTCGCCAGCACTGTCCCAGCTGCAGCACCGCTCCTCTCACCTCCTGGTATCACCAGAGACACTGAGAGCAGTAGAGGCCATAGGCTCCTGCTCCTGTGAGTCAAACTCCTGTGAGGAGGAAGCAGAGACATGGCTTACCAGTGTTGTGTTAGCACCTATGGATGCACACAGCCTAGTTTGGGAGTCCACAAGTGCCCCCTTAGCACCTGTTTTGCCAAGAAGGCACCTAGAGCAGGGAGGAGCGGAAAGCACCAGTGGAGGACTGGCAAAATGGAGATAAGGGGCCGCTCTGTGCAATATCATTGCACAGAGCAGGAGGTAAGCATAACATCTTTTTTATTTTAAGAAAAAAAATCTTTTAGTATGTATAGTCTTTAGGAAAGAAAGGAAAGGGGAGACCTGATTGAACCTTTAAATACTTTAATAAGGGTGTGAATAGGGTTCAGGAAGGCAGTATTTTTATTATGAAACCAAGATCAAGAACATTGGGGGCATGACCTCAACCTGTCGGGGGGGGGGGGGGGGGGGTTTAGAGATTTAAAGAGTAGTCAATGTGTGGTATAAACTTCCAGAGGAATAGTGAGTCAGTTAAAGAGGAACTAAACCCTCAAAACCTTTTTAGCCAAGGAAGCTGCCATCTTGGCCTCTGTTTCATCTGCAACTGCCATGGTGCTGCACGTGTGATCAGTTATGACACCAACCATTTTATGGTTTTGACAGTTTGGTTGAGAACCCAAGCAAATGTGTCAGTTACATTCCCGTAACTGTAACTGTTTTTTTAAACTGCTAAATTATTGGGTTTAGTTCTGCTTGCAGACCCCTTTCACACTGGAGGTGTTTTTCAGACGCTCAAGGGCTAAAAATAGCGCCTGTAAAGTGCCTGAAAAATGTCTCCCCTGCAGCCCCAGTGTGAAAGCCCGAGTGAAATCAATGGGCAGCGCTGCCAAAGTGCTTCAGCAGCGGCGCCTTTCGGCCGCTAGCGGGGGTTAAAAGCGGCTGAATAGCGCCGCTAAAGCGACGGTAAAGCGCCGCTAATAGAGCGATATCAGTGTGAAAGGGGTCTAACAGTAAGTGAATTCAAGCGTGCTTTGAACATACGTTGATCTATAGCCAGACAACAAAGTAAAAAAGAAAAAAAAATACAAAGAAAATAAAAAATTTGGACAGACTCGATGGATCACTTGGTCTGTTTTCTGTGGCCTCCATACATATCAAAAATACTAGGTGCAGTACATCCTAGCATCAGATTACATTAATAGAAACATTAATATTTACAATAGTTTTTATTTTCACTCAACAGCAGTCTTATGGTGTGTGTGTGTGTGTGTGTGTGTGTGTGTGTATATATATATGTGTATATATATGTGTATATATATATATATATATATATATATATATATATATATATATATATATATATATATATATATATATATATATGTATGTGTGTGTGTGTATATATAGATATATACATTTATTTTTCAGTGCGCTGTTATTATGTTATTACACAGCTATTTCTGTAACCTGTATATCACAATTTTCAACTGAATGAGTTATGGTGAAAGATCAATACATTTTTTCATCAACACTTTTTTTTTTGTTGTCTTTAAGGTTATTTTGGGTCAGAGTTTACTCCCGGCTGCTGCAGAACAGAATATAACTGCTGCCATGAAGGTAATAAGTCGTTTTGATCTCATGAATGAATGCAATAAAAATTGCAAGTAGATGAATGTTTGTTTTAGAATCTCGCTTGAAGACTTGTAAGCGAGCTGTACGCAGCAAATATTGGAATTATGCGTGATAGTTGAGTAAAGATATTGTCTTGTAATTACATTCTGGAGAGGATCGGCAGATAGAAGGCAATGTACTATTATTGAACATACAAAAGCAACATGTGAAGTGGAGAGGATCCAAAGAAGCAATACATAGCTATAAAAGTAAACAAAAGTATAACAAGATACTGTCATTACAGTATCCCCACTTCATAAAATAGTGATATAGAAGTAAAAAGAACACTCAGACACAAAGCTATACAAAAAACAATAATCCTACTTTGTATGAAACAGAAGGCAAAACCTTTAGTCGACAATATTTTACTAAACAAAATTGAAAGTATGAAAACAGTTGTAACAATAGTATTTTCTGGCGGGTCCTCAACCTGCAGACTGAATGCTGCCTCTCATATATTTGGTGCTTGCTTTGTTTTCCCTTGTAGCGGGCTTATGGTGTTTTGAGGAGCAAACCCATGCACCAGTGGGCCAGATAAACTATCAGTGGTGCAAAGTGAGAATTGAGACAGGAAAATTAGGTGCTGAGTTGTTGCAAAAAAAAAAAAGTCACAAAATGCCCCAAACTATCTATTGTCACAGTGTTCATAAGTTGCAAAATGGTGAACCCGCATATTTGCACCTCAGGTGTCCGAGTAGTGGTACAGCAGCTTCTGAGGTCTGAAACTAAAGTGCTGAGTGTTAGAAAAATTTATTTTTTTCACAGAAACAACTTTGACTTTGTTACTAATGACAGAAAAATCAATGTTTAAGTTATTGGAGGAATTCATGAAAAGCCAACAGTTTCTGAACTGCAAGTTTCAAAAGAGCCTGGTGTTAGTGGAATAGCAAATATGAAGCATGTATACAATACAAAGCACTATTACCATACTATACAATTTAATCTAAAAGGAGTACAAGTACATTGTTTTACATCCTTAATATGTTGTCATTGATAATTGCCATTTATAACTGAATCCTGAGCCACCTACCTCTTGGTGCTGTAATGTACTTATCCACTTAAGCCCCGGACCATTTGGCTGGCCAAAGACCAGAGCACTTTTTGCGATTCGGCACGCTTTAACTGACAATTGCGCGGTCGTGTGACGTTGTACCCAAACAAAATTTATGTCCTTTTTTTCATCTTTTTTCATCTTTCATCATATCTATAAACAAAAAAATAGCGACAATTTTGAAAAAAAAACATTATTTTTTACTTTTTTTGCTATAATTAATTACCCCAAAAAAATATATAAAATTTTTTTTTTTCCCTCAGTTTAGGCCGATAGATATTCTTCTACGTATTTTTGGTAAAAAAAAAATCGCAGTAAGCGTTTATTGATTGGTTTGCGTAAAAGTTATAACGTCTACAAAATAGGAGATAGTTTTATGCCATTTTTATAGATAAATTTTTTTTTACTAGTAATGGCGGCAACCAACGATTTTTATCTCGACTGCGACATTATGGCACACACATCGGACACTTTTGGCGCGATTTCGGGTTCATTCACGTTTATACAGCGATGCATTGATTACTGTGTAAATGTGACTGGCAGTGAAGGGGTTAACCACTAGGTGGCACTGTAGAGTGTTAAGTGTGTCCTAGGGAGTGATTCTAACTGTGGGGGGGATGGGCTGTGTGTGACACTACACTGATCACCGCTCCCAATCACAGGGAGCTGTGATCAGTGACAGTGTCATTAGGCAGAACAGGGAGATGCTTGTCTACATTAGCATCTCCCCGTTCTTCCACACTGTGAGACGATCGCGGGTATCCCCGCGGACATCGAGTCCACAGGACCCGCAATCACGGTCACGGAGCTCCCGGCGGCCCGCGCGCCCACAAGCCGCCTCTTAAAGGGCCACGTACAGGTACTTTAATCTGCCTATACGTGCCCTTCTGCCACAGTATATCTGCATGAGGTGGTCGGGAAGTGGTTATTCTATACACATGAGGCATTTGCAATATCTATATACTGTATGTGTGAATATATATAGATATATAACATATATCTATATATATTCCTTTTCAATGTTATGGCACACAAATTGCTAGAGCATGTACCATGTACTTGTATGAGAAAGTATCCTAATTTCTCTTTGTATTGCTTCCTTGAAATCGTTGGTGTTCCTGCCAGTCCCTCTGCTCTCCTATTAAAAACTGACCGCAATAAGCAGGAGAGCACACCAGACATCCCAACCTGCAAAAACTCATTTCAGAGAGGCGGAGCTTCACACCCGCAACCCCCCCCCCCCCATGGCAAAATACTTTTTAAGTATTTTTGCACAGTGCTTCTGGGGGTGGGGGTGGCTGGTATGTAGCAGTGGACAGTCAATAGTTTTGTTTTATTTTTAATAATTGATTTTTTTACAATTTAATTTGTATTTAATTGTTTTTCACAATGCTTTTTGGGGGAGGGGGTTGGGGCAGTGGATAGTGTTGGTAGGGCAGGGGAGAGTGGTGTCAGTAGTTTATTTTATTTTTTTTACACTTTTTCATTTTTTAGAATTTTTTTTACAATATTTGTTTTATATTTTTTGGGGGGCTTTGGTGAGATGTCAGGGGTCTAAACAGAACCCTGACATCCCCCTTTGAGACAGACAAAGGGATTGAGGACACAGATTCCCCAGTCCCTTTCTCAGCACTAAAGATGAATGAACAGGAGACAGAGGCTCCTGTTCATTAATAAACTGAGCAGAGTAAACACAGTTTACTCTGCTCAGTTATCACAGGACACAGGAGCGATCTCGCTCACTGTGCCCTATTCCTGACAGTTCCGTCCCCCCACAGATGGCGGAAGAGAAGAGGAAAGCCGGCTGCTGGGGACAGGGGGGGGTGGAGGAGGAGAACACGGGGGCCGGAGAAGAACGGGGGGGGGCAGAGAAAGAAAAGGACCGGGAGGAGCACCGATCGTTCACGGGAGTTCGCATGGCACTTGCGGGTGTGCCAGAACCGCACCTCGCGGGAGACTTGAGATGTATGGCACACTGTGGTCAGTTCTCTAGCTATGCTGGGAACTTAGTGTACTCTCCTCCAATGATCAGACTTGTCCTGACATGCCCCCGCTGCACAGCCATTTACTGGGAAGCTCAGAGTGCTGCTGCTTCCCCCCCAGCTCTTATGCAGCTGAGAACAGAGGGAATGTGATCACTTATAAAAAAGGGAAAGAAGGTATTCAGAATGTTTTTTTTTTATATCTATACAAAAATGTTTTGCCTTTCATTTCTATTTTAAACTGAATGGGTTGTTTTACAAGGTGATCATTTACAATCACTTTAATCTTTAATGTAATATCTTTTAAATGCTTTGTACCAGAATTGTATTTGTATCATTATCTTCTGGACATGTTATAGAATACAATTCATACAATACAATACAATACAATTTATCCTATGGTAACGCTAGTTGATTTAAAATGAAAGTGATTGTAAAGTCTTGTTTAAAAAAAAAACAAAAAAAAACAAATATGTTATACTTACCTCCCCTGTGTAGTGGTTTTGCACAGAGCAACCCAGATCCTCCTCTTATTGGGTCCCTCTTTGCTGCTCCTGGCCCCTCCCTCCTATTGAGTGCCCCCACAGCCAGCAGCTTCCTATAGGAGCACTGGAGCCGAGTCACAGCTCCGTGTATCTATTCAGACACGGAGACCCGCCCCCGCCCCATCTCTCCCCTGATTGGCTGACTGACTTTGGTTGACAGCCGCGGGAGCCAGTGGCGCCGCTGCTGTGCCTCAGCCAATCAGGAGGAGTGTCATTGCTGGAGAGATGATGCTCGGGAGGCTGCTACATAGAAAAGGTTTTTTAGCTTAATGCATAGGATGCATTAAGCTAAAAAACCTTCTGCCTTTACAACTCCTTTAACACTTGTTTTTGTTTTGTTTTTTACTTTTTTGTCTACAGATTACATGAAAAATAGAATATATTTTTTTGTAAGATATTATCACTAAAATAAAACCTTGTTTGCCCTTCTCCCCTTCAGTATGAGTCTGCTGTGGTCTCTATAGGTCGGATTGGCCAGAATTTCAAAACTTGGTGCCATATCTCTTGTTTGGTTTCTGTGTGCACTGGTGACATATTAAAGATATGTTTTTCCTGTTTGTGTCCTAAAAATTTTCAATGTAATAGTTTTTACAATTATTTAACTAATGTTTAGGATTAGAATTGCTATATTCAAGAACACTATTTCTTTTCAAATTATTTTTCATTGTAGCAGACAGTATCCACAATGACGAAAATATTCAAGAACACCTTTTTTGGAGAAAATAATATATAGCTATGATTAACTTCTATTTTTGATTAAATATGTTTATGGTCCTAGAATTATTGTATACAATATATTGTCCTGAAAACCGGTAACCAGAAGGAAACTATATTGTATTTACAGGGTTTTTTGGTTGTTTTTCGCATGTGTATATATAATCTCAAAAGTGCCTTAACTTTCATTGTGGTATACACTAATGGATGTGTAAACAAAGAACCTAATTGATTTTTTAAAGTAAACCTGCAAGTGTTTTTGCTCGATACTCATTGCTATTAAACATCTATCACTTACTGTATCTTACGTCTGTGTAGCCAGAATGTAAAAATATATCCTGGCCTATTTATAAAATCCATTTTCCTGAAGTCAGCAGAGCAGGGGGCAGGAGTTGGCTGTCGGTTGTAGACAACCAAACTCCCAGATCTATTTGTAAAACCATTCTGTTTTGGAAGTGGCCATTTAAAGTTTCAATTATCATGTAACTATTTAACTATTAATACTAACACGATTGTAATATTGTAAACACTGCTAGACTACAGCCTAATGACTGTGCAGTTCAGGGAGTGCACCTGAGCAGAACTTCCCTATACATACTCACTGTGTGATCGTTCAAGGCATAGAAAAAACTTAGCTTGTCAAGAAGTAGCAATGACACATACAGTGCCTTGAAAAAGTATTCACGCCCCTTGAAATTTTCCATATTTTGTCATGTTACAATCAAAAATGTAAATTTATTTTATTGGGATTTTATGTGATAGACCAACACAAAGTGGCACATAATTGCGAAGTGGAAGGAAAATGATAAATGGTTTTCAAATTTTTTTACAAATAAATATCTAAAAAGTGTGACGTGCATTTGTATTCAGCCCCCTTTACTCTGATACCCCTAACTAAAATCTAGTGAAACCAATTGCCTTCAGAAGTCACCTTGGTAAATAGATAACATAAAAAAGTAGCAGCGCTAGTGACGAAAAAAATGATACATAAATATGTGATCTGAACCAACATATAAAACGTATTAGCGTGAAATTTGCAAATCAAAAGCAGCACTAAATGAATAAAAAATATAGTCCATCTAGATGTATGTGAAAAAAGCCTTAACCCCAGATCACAATCTTCATAATGGTATTAGATGTAATAAATGGGTAAATGGTTCCTCCACCGCACCACTGTGATGACACCAATAAAAATGCGCGCTTACCAAAAGGCAAGCCCAAAATAGCTTGCGACCTTAACCCGGTCGGGGCCTTTATCCAGGAGGAATAGTTGAGAGGCAATGATCCACCAAGCCACACAGAGGGATCGGTCATAGGATGGAACAATTCATATGCAACTCCAAGGCACCGGGATAGTTACCACTCAGGGGTTCCCCAAGAAAAGAGAGGGAATCGACATAGGGTAATCTATCTTTCTGAAAATTTTCACTTCGCTAGCGACCAGGAAGGAGGTGTGTCTTCTTGGAGCTCCTGTGACAGAACAGTACCCAATAGCGGAATCATCTGACACTACACTACAGATCTTTCATCGGAGAGAGATGAAAAGAAAAGGATTACATAGGATCCACCTTCCACTAAAAGTTGAAATTTGCCTAAAAGGAAGAGAAGTCTTCTCAGGTTTCACAGCTAAATCTCACAGCTGTTTACAACTATTGTAAGCTCTCAGCACATACAATATACAGTAAAACCTTGGATTGCGAGCATAATTTGTTCCAAAATCATGCTTGTAATCCAAAGCACTTGTATATCAAAGTGAATTTCCCCATAAGAAATAATGGAAACTCAAATGATTTGGTCCACAACCTTTTTTTTTCATAAGTCCTTCCGTTTATAGTCCATATAAAAAGATTATAGCAATGAGATTGCGTAACCATAAAATGTCCATCCACAAATGGAAGCCTCCACAAGGGGATTAGAAGCAAAATCCAGCAGGAGCTGCAGAGTATAAAAGAGAAGAGAGGCGCTTCTAAGTGTAGCAATATGGTTACATTTAATGAAGGTGCAACGTTTAGCAACAAGGTTGATAATTAAAATAGGCACATGGCACAGGCATCCAGGGTAAAGCTGTCCACATCCCCCGCACTGCCAGCTCTCACCGCTGTCAGTCTGCAATCGTTAACGGGAAGACTACCCTGCAGTAGAGCGATCTGAAAGCCTGGCTTAGACCGCTCGTGGAGCGCAGCGTGGAAGGGATGACATCAAAGGCGGTGAGGAGGATGGTCTATGTGGAGAGCTTTACCCCAGATGCCTCCATACTTAGATGTGCCCTTTTTAATCATCAACCATGTGAGCTGCTAAATGTTGTACCTTCATTAAATGTAACCATATCGCTACACTTAGAGGCATCTCTCTTCTCTTTTACACTCAGTTGTGACATGATGCTACTTTTATATCAAGACATCACTTGTATATCTTTTATATCTTTAAAAATTTAGCTTGTCTTGCAAAACGCTCTCAAACCAAGGTTTTACTGTATATTTGAATTTACCTTACAACCTTTGGTTTGTAAAATGTCTACTTAAAAATAGTTTGGTTGGCTTTATTCAACATTTCCAGTAATTATAGATAATAGATGCCCCTGTATTTATATTTCCACTAGAAGGTAAAAAGAGAAAGAAGAACATCTCATTTTGTTTATCTACTATTCTACTATTACCATATATTTTTAACAAATGAACAACTAATCTCTTTATACCTTGAAAGTTTATGCAGGTTGCTTTAGTGGTGCAATATTGCTTTGTTTTGGTTTTATATAGATAGTAAGGTTATTTCAGTCTTTATTTTTTTCATAGTGGTTTGTTGGAATTTAAATAAAGTACATTACTGTAAGAAAGACAAAATTATTAGCGTTGTGTGACATGGTTAAGCATAAACAGTAGAGAAAGGGGATGGCATAAAAGGCCAGGACTGAAACTACATAAAACCTTTAACAACAAATACTTACATTTATTAACCATCTTCTAAAGTAAAACAGGTGTTTTTTTCATGCAGAATTCTTCTTAGGTTTTTTTCTAGTGACAGTGTAGTAATATTACATAATTAAATAACGTACCCAACATTGCATGAAGTCATTGGTCTATTTTATTTTTCAGGTAGTCCATAATCTTATGGGAAATGCTGTGCAACCTCTGCTCAACTCTGTAAGTGACTCAATTGAGGCCATTATCATCACAATGCATCAAGAAGACTTCTCAGGGTGAGTATATATGCTTTTAAAGTACCCAAAAATGTTAAATTTTTATTCATAATAATAATCATTCATATATACACACACAATGTTCTTTAACCTCTTCCATACCAGCCACCGCAGTTATACTGCGGCAGGTTGGCTCCCATGCGCGAAACCACGTAGCTGTACATTGGCTCACGGTGTCTGGACAGCAGGCACGTGCGCGCCAGCGCTGCGCTGCGGGGTGCCAATGCTCGTGGCCGACGGTCGTGATGACTGCCGGCCAGGAGCGATCGTGACCAGGAGAGAAAGAACAGGGACGAATGTGTGTAAACACACACTTCCCTGCTCTGTTCTGACAGGAGTGAACGATTGTGTGTTCCTATTAGCTAGGAACCAGGATCCGTCACTTACTGTAGTTAGTCCCCTCCCCCTTAAGTTAGAATCACCTCCCAGGGAACATAATTAACCCCTTCACTGCTCCCTAGTGTTAACCCCTTCACTGCCAGTGAGATTTTTACAGTAACCAATGCATTTTTAATCGCACTGATTGCTGTATTAATGCCAATGGTTCCAAAAATGTGTCAAAATTGTCCAATGTGTCCGCCATAATGTCGCTTTCATGATAAAAATTGCAGATCACTGCCATTACTAGTAAAAAAATAATAATAAAAATGCTATAAAAATATCCCCTATTTTGTAGACGCTATAACTTTTGCACAAACCAATCAATATACGCTTATTGCGATTTTTTTTTAAGCAAAAATATGTAAAAGAATACATATCGGCCTAAACTGAGAAAAAAATTGCTTTTTTTTTTAAAAAAAAAATGGGGATATTTATTATAGCAAAAAGTACAAAATATTGTGTTTTTTTCAAAATTTTGTTTATAGCACAAAAAATAAAAACCGCAGAGGCGACCAAATACATTTTTAAATTAAATTTTGTTTGAGTACAACGTCGCACGACCGCGCAATTGTCAGTTACAGCGACGCAGTGCCGAATCGCAAAAAACGCTCTGGTCATGAAGGGGGTCAGTTCTTCCGGGGCTGAAGTGGTTAACAGGCTACCATTTACACCAGAAATAGATTTTAAAGTTTTCATCTCATTACTATGAGCCACAAGGCCGCCGATAAGGGGGTTACCACCGTGCCTTCTGTAGAGGGGCCCAGGCACACAGGACGGCCAGACAGCAGGGGGATCAATGCAGTGGGACGGGAAGACAATTACAGAACAATGCAATGTCCCTCCAGCAGCTGAAAGCCAGTTTCCCCCCTCCCCTTTCACAAACAGTGCATCAGTCAGTATTTGTCTTCCTGTCTCACCGCAGCAATCCCCCTCCCTGTGCTGCCCACATCTGATTCATCCCTGTGTGCCCGGGACTCCCTCGCCCCCCCCCCCCCCGCAGCGCTGTCAGCTTTTCTCTCCTGCCGGCTGTCTTTTTCCCGCTGGCTGCTGTGGATACACAGGCGGATGTAAAGTGGGGGAAGGAGCCAGTATGTTAATATGTCATTTACCTGCTCCTTCCTTTTCTGAATTGGACATAGTGAGTGATCGGTACTGATCGCTCCTGTGGCCACTTATAACTGAGCATAGTAACTGTGTTTACTATACTTCAGTTTATAAATGACCAGGACGCTCTGTCTCCTGTTCATTCATCTTCAGTGCAGCTGAGGCTACAGTGAAAGGAACTGAAGAATCTGTGTCCTCAATTTCTTTCTCTGTCTCAAAGGTGAGGTGTCAGGCTTCTGATATTTCATCCAAGCCCCCCTGACTAGCATTGTAAAAAAAAAAAAAATTAAAAATGTAAAAAAAAAAAAATGTTTTTAAATCGAGAAAAATCCTTTAAAAAAAATGTAATTCGGGGGGCCCTGTCAGGTAGGCTGTACGAGGCACTGTGATTTCTAACGGCAGCCTTGATTGGCCAGGTCAAGTTTGTTGAATGTAAACATTTGTATAGACTGCAATGCTATATTTCTAGGTTTACAGCTGATAGTGTAAATTATGAACTATATTTGATATCGGTCACATAGTGATATCCCAACATATCGGTCGGGAAGTGTGAACGTTATTTAGAAAAATTCAGTGCTGCTAATGTCAGAAAGCCCACCAGTTGTACCTTGTACCCGATGGTAATATAGGGGCTGATAATAATGACCTCTGTCTGAAAAATCTTGCTGCCCATCGGTCATGATTGACCTTCTGATGTCACAACTTTCTGAGTCACTAACCCAAAAAAGCAGATAGCCAGTGTAATCTGAGCACTTTCACCTCATATGGTAGTTATTCAGTAGCCATGTTAATATTGCCAACTAAACAATAAACAATTCCTGATAATGATTTAAATTACGGGTGGAATATATGTGCCTGCGCTGTCTGCCAGAGTCTTATACCTGCTGTGCTGGCATGTACTGTATACATCACCTTGGCAGGTCTTCATATATAGTTACATAGTTACATAGTAGGTGAGGTTGAAAAAAGACACAAGTCCATCAAGTCCAACCTATGTGTGTGATTATGTGTCAGTATTACATTACATATCCCTGTATGTTGCGGTCATTCAGGTGATTATCTAATAGTTTCTTGAAGCTATCAATGCTCCCCCCTGAGACCACTGCCTGTGGAAGGGAATTCCACATCCTTGCCGCTCTTACAGTAAAGAACCCTCTAGGTAGTTTAGGGTTAAACCTCTTTTCTTCTAATTGTAATGAGTGGCCACGAGTCTTATTAAACTCTCTTCTGTAAAAAAGTTTTATCCCTATTGTGGGGTCACCAGTACAGTATTTGTAAATTGAAATCATATCCCCTCTCATATTTTCTGGATAAACATTAGTCATGAAAATAGACAAGTCGAGACTGCATTCCCTTTCAATCCTACGTTTTATTGAAGTTTAAAAACACAGCCCTGCAGGAAAAGCTGATGTTTTTCAGAATAAATCTGTCTTGGTCATCAGTTTTTTGTTCCACAGCTCTTCTTCATATTTGGATGTTGTGGATAAAGCACAGTACTGAACATTTTTTACTGATGTTAACTGCGGCAATAGTAGTGGAGTTTTGTATGACTTTATATGTGCATTAATAATAATTTGGTGTCATTTTATGTCATAGTGTAATTTCATCTCTTGGATGAGTTGTAGCGTGGAGTAACTGTCATATGGGTCTAGACGCAACAGATGGGATATCATATATGTCATTTATAGAATGTGTGGATGGGTGTTGGTGTTTATATATACACACATCTGAATATTCTTTTGATTCATATTCTATTCATGTACATATTAAGGGGAAGAATATTGTGACAGTGGGAGGTTGTGATGGTTTCATATTTTGTAAGCAAACCTGTCTTGTACATGTGCATCCCTGTTTATAGTTTTTAAATAACTTTATTTTTGGGTAATGATCAAGTACTTTGTCTTAATCATCGTAGTCTATGCTTATTTGGTTTGTACTAGGGGAGATTTGGGCAATGTTGGGAGTTTGTTGGACAAGGTAGTAGCAATGTGTTTGGAAGTCGGAACAAACTCACATTTCCCATCTTGTGCATGCTACTTCACGTCCGTGAAGGAGAAGTCAAGAGTGACAGCTTCCATATTTTTCTTAGCAAAGTTTTTTTTTTAATCCAAGTTCAGTTTTATTCTTTGTACCCTTGATTTATAAAAGATGCTCTTTGGTATTACTGGATCCAATTAGTGGAATTATCAACACACTGTCTCGCTGTTCCAGGTGAGTGACCTCTGGTAATCCCTTCACAGCTCCTCTAGTCGGGTGCTAGCCTAGCTTGTGTGCTGCACAATATGAAGCAAAGAAGATCTGGACACCTGCACACCAACAATCCACCTTATTCAGCAAAAACATTAAAACCAATTGACAAGTGGTGTAGATACAGTGAAGGGACAAGAAGGTAGACAATTGTGCTAAAATCAGTGATTAATCATTATTCAGTGGACCCATGCTCCAAATGCTGTTTTTAAAGCTTCAAGTGGTAGTAAAGTTAGTCCTTACAAAACTCACTGATAGGCAGGGTTTTTTTTTCAGAAGAGACCCTAGGGGTCTCTTCTGTCATAAATCAACCCCCTGGCTGTCAGTGCGTAGTGTGATCTGAGCAGCACGTGCGCAGCTCAGACTGCATTTACAGCCCGCTCTGTGTACCGCTGCAATGTGAATCCCGTGCACATGCACAGGAGTGACGTCACCCTGCCACAGCCAATCAAGCGTCCGAAGATCGCAAACCCGGGAAGAAAGACAGGGCGATGAGGCAAGCAGCCGGGGACAAGGGAGAGTGGTGAGAGCGCAATGCTGGGGGGCTGCATTTGTAGCGAAGTCTGCCATAATGTACTAGTACTCACACTAGTACATTATGGCTTAAAGCTGCCGGGGACCCATTAAAAAAAAAAAACATTATAGACTTTACTACCGTATAAATGACAGCTGTCTCCCATAACAGGCAATGGGTCCACCTCCTACTGCACTGGCACTGAGCCAGGTTTGAAGTAAAAACCGGCTCCAAAATCCCAGTACAAATGTTATCAAACACATACTGTGGGTGTGATCCGAGTCCTTCATCCAGCGCCACAAAAGTGCACTAGCCAGAGACTTGGGGATCAACGCACTGCAGTGTGTAAGATTAAAAATAAAAGCTATAACCCGTGTTAAAAAAATCAACATCAAAACATTGCTCAAGGCAGTTTTATAATAACCTTAATCAGTTGCTTAAATCCACATTATTGATTTAAAGATGAAAAACTCAGCAAAAAAACACAACATATGATGCAATAAACGAATAATGGACAAACAACAAAGGGCAAAAAAGGTATACAGGTGCATCTCAAAAAATTTGAATATCATCATAAAGTTAATTTATTTCAGTAATTCAATTCAAAAAGTGAAACTCATATATTATATAGATTCATTAAACACACGCTAATATGTTTCAAGCATTTTTTTCTTTTAATTTTGTTGATTATGGCTTACAGCTAATGAAAAGTCAAAATTCAGTATCTCAGAAAATTTTAATATTGTGGAAAAAGTAAATATTGTAGACTCATGGTGCCACACTCTAATCAGCCAATTAACTCGAAACACATGTAAAGGTTTCATGAGCCTTTAAATGGTCTCTCAGTCTGGTTCAGTAGGTTACACAGCCATGGGGAAGACTGCTGACTTTACAGTTGTCCAGAAGACAGTCATTGACACCCTCCACAAGGAGGGTAAGTCACAAAAGGTCATTGCTAAAGAAGCTGGCTGTTCACAGATATTGATGTATTCAAGCATATTAATGGAAAGATGAGTGGAAGGAAAAACTGTGGTAGAAAAAGGCGCACAAGTAAAAGGTATAACCGCAGCCTTCAGAGGATTGTGGAGCAAAGGCCATTCAAGAATTTGGGGGTGATTCACAAGGCTATGGCTGGTGGCAGTGCTTCAAGAGCCACCACACGCACAGGCATATCGAAGACATGAGCTACAACTGTCACATTCCTTGTGTCAAGCCACTCCCGAAACTGAGACAATGTCAGAAGCGTCTTACCTGGGCAAAGGAGAAAAAGGATTGGACTGTTGCTCAGTGATCCAAAGTCCTTTTTTCAGATGAAAGTAAATTTTGCATTTCATTTGGAAATCAAGGTCCCAGAGTCTGGAGGAAGAGTGGAGAGGCACAGAATCCAGGTTGCATGAGGTCCAGTGTATGAGCCATGTCATGTGTTGGTCCACTGTGTTTTATCAAGTCCAAAGTCAGCGCTGCCAAGAAATTCCTAGAGCACTTCATGCTTCCCTCTGCTGACCAGCTTTATGGAGATGCTGATTTCATTTTCCAGCAGGACTTGGCATCTGTCCACACTGCCAAAAGTACCAATCATGGTATCACTGTGCTTGATTGACCAGCAAACTCGCCTGACCTAAACCCCATAGAGAATCTGTGGGGTATTGTCAAGAGGAAGATGGGAGACACCAGACCCAACAATGCAGACAAGCTGAAGGCCACTATCAAAGCAACCTGGGCTTCCATAACACCTCAGCAGTGCCACATTGATGCAGTTATTCATGCAAAAGGAGCCCCAACTAAGTATTGGTATAGTGCATACTATACTGTACATGGACATACTTTTCAGTAAGCCAACATTTCTGTATTAAAAATCCTTTTTTTATTGGTCTTTTGTAATATTCTAATTTTCTGAGATACTGAATTTTGGGTTTTCACTAGCTGTAAGCCATAATCATCAAAATTAAGGGAAAGAAATGCTTTAAATATATAACTCTGTGTGTAATGAATCAGTATAATATGAGTTTCACTTTTTGAACTGAAATAAATTAACTTTTTGATGATATTCTAATTTTTTGAAATGCACTTGTATGTGTGACACGACAAATAAAAGATGTTTACAATGTTTAAAGATACATCACAGGGGAGAGAAAGAGGAGGAGGACACAAAGCATAGGAGTAGGGAGGTCACAGGTGCTGTGCAGACAAGTAACTCATAAAAATGAGAGAGATCCCACTCATAATTTCATCCATTCGAGAGCCATGTACACAAATAAAAAATCCAAAATACTTCTCGTCTGAACAGCAACCTGAAGCTATCCCCCTGTGAGGTCTTCCAACATTCTCAATCCCCTGTATGCATAAGGCAGCAAGCTCGCTCCCATGTGAACTATTAAACTGATTGGCAACATTAGTGGAATGATTTTTCTAAATGTCATACACATGTTCAGGGAGGTGATCCCACAGCCTTCTAGTTGTCCTGCCCACATATTGTATCTGACATGTTTTACAGGCAATTCGTTATATCAGGTGTTTAGTATTGCAATTGATAAAGTTTCAATTTTTTTTACTTTTTCCACTTACTGTAGAAGCTGATTCCTCCCCCCTCTGCAATCAGGGATAATAACGACACCTGCACATACTAAATCTGCATTTTCCCTAAAAATGTATTAAATTATGAGTGGGATCTCACCAGTGGTGACCTGTCCATTAGGGGCGCAAGGGCGCCGCCCCCCTAATCCATGCACCCGGCCCCTAATCTACATGCAGGGCGCCGGATGGATGGATTTCAATAGGGATTTTTTTTTTTTTTTTGTAGAAGCACGTGATAAGAGCCTGAGGCTCTAATTGGCTTCAAAAAAGGGTGGGCTCGGGGAGCAGAGCACTGCACCTTGAGCCCACCCAGTTGTGTTACGATAGAGAATTAATATTCATTATTGTTTTCCTGATTCTCCTCCCGGCCAATCAGGAAGCGGGTCCTGAGACCCGATTGGCCAGGGAGTCTCAGGACCCACTTCTTGTTTGGATGGGAGGAGAAGCAATGGCCCCGACTCTTCCCTGGAGGAAGAAACAGCATCGGCCTCTTAAGGTAAGGCCACTGATCGCCACCGTCTGTTTTCCGCGGGGGGGTGGGAGAGACTGATTGCCGCCGTCTGTCTCCCGTGCGGGGGGGAACTGATCGCCACCGTCCTGAGGAATGTTTTAATGTTGATTTTATAACATAGGCGTGGGTTATAGCTTTTATTTTTTTATTATCTTACACACTGCAGTGCGTTGATCCCCATGTCTCTGGCTAGTGCACTTTTGTGGAGCTGGATGCAGGTCGGATCATACCCACAGATTGTGTTTGATAACATTTGTACCAGGATTTTGGAGCTGGTTTTTACTTCAAACCTGGCTCAGTGTAGTAGGAGATGGACCCATTGCATGTTATGGGAGGCAGCTGTCATTAAACCTTAAAAACAGCATTTGAGACACGGGTCCACTGGATAATAATTAAGCACTGATTTTAGTGTGAAACGCATCTACCTGCTTGTCCCTTCACTGTTTTTACACCACCTGTCTATTGGTTTTAAAGTTTTTGCTGAATAAAGTAGACAGTTGATGTGCAGCCGTACGGATTTTCTTTGCTTCATAGTGGAATTATCACTTTGTTTTCATACCTTCTGACTTTCACAGATCCTTTATATGTATTATGTTATATGGCTACTCGGGTAAGCTCTAGAATAGATCAATTCTGATTCAAAATTTTGAATTTGTCTTGATATTAACTTGCCAATGGTACTGCTGTTTTTTTCATTTTTCAATCAAAGGTGGTCAGGTCCTAGAAATGGCTGCATTGCTTAACCGTCGTTTAGTTGGCAGGGAAGTCTTGGATCAGGTTGTGCTGTCTGGCAGTATGTCTAGACAAACCAGCCAGCAGAATTCTAAATCCTTTGGCATGTAATATATCTCACATTTATGTATGTTTAATTGTGTTTTATGTTGTTTGCACTGAGATCAGAGGTAACAAAGAAAAGGGTTAGATGACATTCTAGTTGCAATTTCTATTCTTAGTATAAAGGTGTACCTTTTTATTTTTCTATTAGGAACGTGCAGAACACAGGAAAACCAGATATTCCTTGCTCCTTGTACATGAAGGAATTGCAGGGTTTTATCACAAGAGTAATGAGTGACTATTTTCGACATTTTGAATGCTCTGATTTTGTATACGACAATACTGAAGCAATTGCTCAAAGAGCAATAGAGCTTTTCATACGCAATGCAAGTCTGCTGCGGCCACTGGGTGAAGGAGGGAAGATGAGGCTGGCTGCTGACTTTGCCCAGGTAAGTGTATGTGCTTTAAAGATAACCTTCTAATTACTGAATGTTTTAATAGATTGCTATTAGCTAGCAATAATTCTAGTAAAATTATTAAATTAATTCAGTTTGCTAATTATAAACACAGTGTATGATTCTATTGACAGCATTTGAAAAAAAAAAAGATAGACTAGATTGTGACTTTCTAAAGTTTGTCTTCTTCCAAAAAGTAAAACTTAGTCATTCTAAACCTACGTGGACATGCCTGACACTTTGCGCCATGTGGGGCAGGTCATTGATTGTGTTTGACAGATTGACATCATGTGGGCAGGATAAGGAAGAAAGCAAGGAAAGGGGATGTGCTCCTCTATCAATCATCAAACCCTTGATCCACCCCACATGACATGCAGGAAAATCACATACGGGGAACAGAGAGATCACACCTTCATGATATTGATTTTAAAGCATGCGCAGACAGAGTGGCAATGGAGAGCACTGGGGATCACCTGCAATAGTGTTACCATTTTGCATAGAGGGCCTTGTGGAGCTGGCAGGATCTAGGTAATTTTCTACTTTATCCAGTGTGCGGCATCCAGATCTTTCTATCCAATACCTTGCTATACTCAGCATTTAGCCAGCACCTGGGACTCTTCAACTCTGAAGGCTTCACATTAACCTTACACCTGGGTCTGGATCCACCTGAGCGGTGAAACACTCTCCCTAATTACAGAATGGACTTAGGAAAGAATAGGATATCAAACAGTTAGACATTTTACTTTTACAGCTGATATTGAATTTTCATCTTTTGGGTTTGCCGACACTTTAACAACCCATTGTTAATTAATAATAGAACAAAACAAGGGCATCCCCTTTCACCTCTACTATGTAACACAAAAAAAGAATGATTCTATTTTTTTGCAACAGAACAATTTGCAGTGGGGTTAAAGAAAACAAGTTACCCTGATTTGTGAAGTGGATTACTTCTAATCTTTTAATTTGAAATGCACCTGCTTTCCACCCAAATGTGGAAGTTCTGCTTATCTGCAGGGTGTAGAGGATACCTATCAAAAAC
The DNA here is from genome assembly GCA_037952925.1 of Lithobates clamitans. Classification (NCBI taxonomy): domain Eukaryota; kingdom Metazoa; phylum Chordata; class Amphibia; order Anura; family Ranidae; genus Lithobates; species Lithobates clamitans. The sequence goes on from JBBGZY010000065.1 coordinate 2,579,529, forward strand.
AGGTATCCGCTCCCACTTCCATGTAAGGGCACAGCGACGACCTACGTCATTTGCGGCCCCTCCTCCTTGCCCCCCAATGTCTTCTGGGGGAAACACACAGGTCCCAGAAGACAGCGGGAATATTCAGAAAGCGCAGCGCAACTTGCGCATGCGCAATAGGGAACAGGCTGAGAAGCCACAAGGCTTCACTTCCTCTTTCCCTTAGTAAGGATGTCGTCACCTGCACCCGGAGCCGACAGACGAGTTGGCTTTGGGTGCCGACATTGCGGGCTCCCTGGACAGGCATGTGTCCTTATATTTGTCTACCCACAGTTGCTATGGGGAGGAGGGTATTCTTTAGTCATTTCCTAGGGTGTCACTTCTGCTTCTCCATAGGCACAGGACTTCTTTTCATAACTTAAAGGAGAAGTATAGCCAAAGGTCTTTTAGCTATACTTCTCCTATGGATCACAGGAGTGCAGTTCGTTCTGCACTCTTGTGATCCATTTTCAGCCAACAGCAGGCTGCAGTCACAGAGCCAGTCCAGGCTCTGAAAAGATCCCAACCATACGTTCGGCATCCGCCTAAAAGCGAAGCCTGGACCGACAGCTGGCTCAGCCTCTCTGTGACGAGCTGAGAGCCTAAACCAGCCCGGGGGGGGGGGGAGGGATGGGGCAGAGCAAAGAGCCAGTTCCTGGCTCTCTACTCACAGAATGCTGAGAACTGAGCGATCAGTGGTGTTTAATCGCTTCGTTCTCAGTGCAGGTAAGTATAGGTAAGTATAAATGTTTTTTTTTCTAAATCCCATACTTCTCTTTTAATTTGGTACATAAAAAATGATAAACATTTTGCACACAACTAAGTAGAAACGTGCTTTTATGAACTCCACCGGATTACGCGATGGCTTAAGGTTTAGAAATTAAAATAAAATACTTTTTCAGATAGAGATGAGCATATTGATTCACAAATCTTTCATATTCATCACATCGGGTTACAACTTGCAAATTTGCAGTCCACCTGAGCATGCATATACTGATTTATCTGATCTACAGAGAAGCCTGCAATTTATCAATTTGAAAGATAGAATTTTGAAGGGCATGATGATTTTGAATCTGCCTGCACAATTTCAGGAAAATAAATGAGGTATTTTAGTAGCAAATTAATTCACATATTTCCTTTTGCAAGCATATAATGAATAAACATTTTGTTTAATAGGCGGGCATTTAGTTCACAGTGAACTTTTTTTTTTGATTGCTGCGTTGCATTTTTTTTTTTTTCAATCACCTTTTTCTGTCACTTTTTGAACAGCTCTTTTTTTTCTTCTTCTTTGCTTCCTTCAGATTACTAATTAAGGGGAGTGGTTAATTGCTCACAGGTGCTTGAGGCCTATATAACCTTGTGTAGAACTCATAGTGAGCCTCATCATTGTGAGTCTGTTGGAACTCTGTCCAAGTGGAACTGGTCTAAGTGGTGAGTTAAAACCAGAGTTTAAAACAGGAGGTTATAACAGGGGTCATAGTACCTGTGTAGTGTGAGTACCTGAGTGTTGTCTGAGTAGTGTGTGTGGGTCGTTAGTACTTGTGTATTGTGTACTGTATACTTGTGTATTGCGAGTGCACGTAGGTCTGTGAGTGGCCTGCGAGTGCACGTAGGTCTGCGAGTGCACGTAGGTCTGCGGGTGCACGTAGGTCTGCAGGTGCACGTAGTTCTGTGAGTGGTCTGCGAGTGCACGTAGGTCTGCGAGTGGCCTGCGAGTGCACGTGGGTCTGCAAGTGCACGTAGGTCTGCGAGTGCACGTAGTTCTGCAACTGTTCTGCGAGTGCACGTAGTTCTGCGACTGTTCTGCGAGTGCACGTAGGTCTGTGAGTACCTGTGTATTGTCTTGTTGAGTACCTGTGTATTGTCTTGAGTATTAGTGTCAGGAAGCTAGCTGTTAGGTAATTTGGACAGGGTATAATCCCCAATCCTCATTGAAAATTGAATAGGTACGATGCCCGGCGGGTGTGGAGAGGCGACTCTTTGTACATCTTGCTGCATGTATGCGTTCCTTGATCATCCGATCGAGGGCGAATACTGCTGTGCAAAATGTAAGCACATTGTTTCCCTGGAAGCCCAGGTTCTGAATCTGGGGAAGAAAATGTCAGCACTGAGAAGTCCCTCCATACTAAAGGAGAGCCAGGAATGTACATGGCAGGGGCCAGCACAGAGGCGGGTGGAGACAAAGAGGTGCAGGCACTAGCAAAGAGTAGATGGGTGACAATCAGGAAGGGTACAGGGGGAAGTGCCAGGGAGGCCGATCCAGGACTGGAGCATCCCAATAAGTAAGCTCCTCTGAGTGACATTGGTGAAACCAGCCAGGGACCAGCACTGCTGGAGCTGAGGGAACTCTCCTAGCTGCCGGGGGAAGAACTCCTCCCGTGAGAGTGGGGGGGCAGCGAATGGAAAGGAAAGACAGATTCTGGTGGTAGGGGACTCCATTCTTAGGACAGAGAGGGCAATCTGTAACAAAGACCTGAAGCGCTAAACAGTATGTTGTCTACCGGGCGCTAGGGTTCGGCACATCACGGATCTGGTGGACAGATTACTGGGAGGGGCTGGGGAAGACCCAGCTGTCATGGTGCACGTTGGCACCAATGAGAAAGTCAGAGGCAGATGGAGTGTCCTAAAGAACGATTTTAGGGACTTAGGAGCTAAATTGAGGAAAAGGACCTCCAAGGTAGTATTCTCAGGAATACTACCGGTACATTGAGCCACACCAGAAAGGCAGAGGGAGATTAGGGAAATAGACAAGTGGCTGAAGAGCTGGTGTAGTAAGGAGGGGTTTGGGTTCCTGGAGGACTGGGCCGACTTCTCAGTCGATAACCGGTACTATAGAAGGGACGGACTGCACCTAAATGAGGAGAGTGCAGATCTGCTGGGTATGAAGATGGCCAAAAAGTTAGAGGGGTTTTTAAACTAGGCTATGGGGGGGAGGGTCCAGAGGTAGAGATAGTCAGCGCAGAAGATATTCCAAAGGGTAGTATTGGGGGCATTAGTGGTAGGTTGACCAAAGCACAAAAACACAAGGTAAGTATAGTAGCAAGTCCTAGTTGCAATCTCGAAACACCCAATACGAGGACAATATGCGACCGGTCTAAACTATGTGGCATGTTCACCAATGCCAGGAGCATGGCGGACAAGATGGGAGAACTAGAGATATTGTTGTACGAGGAGGATTTGGATTTTGTGGGAATTTCAGAGACTTGGTTCAGCAGCTCTCATGATTGGCTGGCAAACATTGAAGGGTATACCCTTTACCGCAAGGATAGAGAGGGTAAAAAAGGGGGAGGGGTATGCCTATATATCAAGAATAATGTACAAGTGAATGTGAGAGATGACATCACTGAGGGAGCTAGGGAGGAGGTGGAATCCTTATGGGTAGAGCTCCAAAGGGATGAAGCTAAGGGGAAAATAATACTGGGAGTATGCTATAGGCCCCCTAACCTGAAGGAGGAAGTGGAGACCGATCTCCTATCACAATTTGAATTAGCAGCAAGGATGGGAAGTGTTATCATAATGGGGGATTTTAATTATCCAGACATTGACTGGGTGGAGGGAACCGCGCATTCATATAAGGCTCGCCAGTTCCTTAATGTCTTGCAGTACAATTTTATGAGTCAGATGGTAGACGCACCAACTAGAAATAAAGCATTACTGGATCTACTGATTACCAACAATACAGACCTGATCACAGATGTGGAAATACGGGGCAATTTAGGTAACAGCGATCACAGGTCAATTAGTTTCAGTATAAATCACACAAATAGGAAACATAAAGGGAATACAAAGACACTGAATTTCAAAAGAGCCAACTTCCCTAAAATACAAACCTTGCTAAAAGGCATAAATTGGGATAAAATATTAGGAACAAAGAACACAGAGGAGAGATGGGTTTTCTTTAAGAGCATATTAAATAAGGGCATTAGCCAATGCATCCCATTGGGTAATAAATTTAAAAGAGCGAACAAAAGTCCTGGATGGCTTAACTCCAATGTAAAAATGAATATAAAAGCAAAGGAGAAGGCCTTCAAAAAATACAGGGTTGAGGGATCATCCTCAGCATTCAGATTTAGGACGGCTAAGATAGAACATGAAAGACACATAGCGGAGGAGAGCAAAAAAAATCCCAAGAAATTCTTTAAGTATGTAAACAGTAAAAAAGGGAGGACAGACCATATTGGCCCCATAAAGAATGAGGAAAGACAACTGGTTACAAAGGATGGGGAGATGGCGAAGGTATTGAATTTATTCTTCTCCTCAGTCTTCACGAGTGAATCGGGGGGCTTCAGTAACCAAAACTGCAGTGTTTATCCTCATGACACAACACAGGAAGCACCTCCATGGTTAACAGAGGACAGAATTAAAATTAGACTTGAGAAACTTAATATTAATAAGTCACCGGGACCAGATGGCTTGCATCCGAGGGTACTTGGGGAACTCAGTCAAGTGATTGCCAGACCATTGTTCCTAATTTTTACAGAGCGTCTACTGACTGGAATGGTAGAAGCTGATTGGAGAAAAGCCAATGTAGCACTAATGTTTAAAAAGGGTCCAAAATACATCCCTGGGAATTACAGACCAGTTAGCCTAACATCAATAGTATGTAAACTCTTGGAGGGGATGATAAGGGACTATATACAAGATTTTAGTAAGGAGAACGGTATCATTAGCAGTAATCAGCATGGATTCATGAAGAATTGTTCTTGCCAAACCAATCTACTAACCTTCTATGAGGAGATGAGTTGCCATCTAGATAAAGGAAGGCCCGTAGACATGGTGTATCTGGATTTTGCAAAAGCATTTGACACAGTTCCCCATAAACGTTTACTGTACAAAATAAGGTCCGTTGGCATGGACCATAGGGTGAGTACATGGATTGAAAACTGGCTACAAGGGCGATTTCAGAGGGTGGTGATAAATAGGGAGTACTCGGAATGGTCAGGGGTGGGTAGGGGGGTTCCCCAGGGTTCTGTGCTGGGACCAATCCTATTTAATTTGTTCATAAACAACCTGGACGATGGGGTAAACAGTTCAATCTCTGTATTTGCAGACGAAACTAAGCTAAGCAGGGCAATAACTTCTCCGCAGGATGTGGAAACCTTTCAAAAAGATCTGAACAAATTAATAGCGTGGGCAACTACATGGCAAATAAGGTTCAATGTAGAAAAATGTAAAATAATGCATTTGGGTGGCAAAAATATGAATGCAATCTATACACTGGGGGAGAACCTCTGGGGGAATCTAGGATGGAAAGGGACCTAGGGGTCCTAGTAGATGATGGGCTCAGCAATGGCATGCAATGCCAAGCTGCTGCTAACAAAGCAAACAGAATATTGGCATGCATTAAAAAGGGGATCAACTCCAGAGATAAAACAATAATTCTCCCACTCTACAAGACTCTGGTCTGGCCGCACCTGGAGTATGCTGTCCAGTTCTGGGCACCAGTCCTCAGGAGGGATGTACTGGAAATGGAGCGAGTACAAAAAAGGGCAACAAAGCTAATAAAGGGTCTGGAGGATCTTAGTTATGAGGAAAGGTTGCGAGCACTGAACTTATTCTCTCTGGAGAAGAGACGCTTGAGAGGGGATATGATTTCAATATACAAATACCGTACTGTTGACCCCACAATAGAAATAAAACTTTTTCGCAGAAGAGAGTTTCCCTGTATGTTGCGGTCATTCAGGTGCTTATCTAATAGTTTCTTGAAGCTATCGATGCTCCCTGCTGAGACCACCGCCTGTGAAAGGGAATTTCACATCCTTGCCGCTCTTACAGTAAAGAACCCTCTATGTAGTTTAAGGTTCAACCTCTTTTCTTCCAATTTTAATGAGTGGCCACGAGTCTTGTTAAACTCTCTTCTGCGAAAAAGTTTTATTTCTATTGTGGGGTCACCATTACGGTATTACACATACACATGGGTTGGACTTGTGTCTTTTTTTTTCAACCTCACCTACTATGTAATTATGTATGTAACTTAAAAAAATCATCCCCTTCGTCACCTGAATTAACGTCCTATATATTAGTATACAATTATTGACCTTTATTGATGTTGCAACATTTTATTAGCAACTCGGTGTATCCACAATTAATCTCTTCCATTGCACTTGATGTCTGACTCACCCATATTATACAAGATTGCTGGCAATTTTTCTCCTTTTTGTCTCATAAGTTTGCAAAATCGACTTTGCTGCTATCCTCTACAGTCTGGCATAATGGAAATAGTTGTATTAGAGGGAAATCAGTCATTTGGGCAATCTACAGTAAGTTGTCCCACACAGCTAAATCCTTTACAAAGATGAATTGTCTATCTATAAACTAGGGTAATTTTCTCTTTTTATTTTGCACCAAAATATTTTAGATTTTATGTACAGTCCAAGTTTTTGGTCAATTTATTTTTTGCCTTTACTTTTTACATGATGCTGTCATTTATATGTGGTATTGGAATCCTGCCATAAAATACTGTAAATATATTCTCCAGTGTATTCAACAGAGTATTTAATTTCCTTTCCCCTATACTTCCTCTCTGAGGTATCGTTTGGTATGATGTAGCTTTTATTCCCTTAATCCAGGCACAATTACCAGAGAATGTCACCTTGAAAAGTTACTTTACAGACCAATTGTTGTAGTTGTAGTTTCAGGCAAAATATATCTTGTAATATAATTACCATGATTATTTATATTGGATAAAAAAATTAAGTAAATTTTAGGACATTGATTAACCTGAATAAATGATTTATTGTGGAAATATTTGTTTGTTTTTTTTTCATTTGACAGAATTCTCTGCTAGGTTTTATCATTGTGTCACTGTTGGAAAGATTCCCATCCTCTCCCGATGACAATGCTATCACTAGCAGAGGAAGGGAGAGAAAATCTCTGTAAGGCCCCTTTCACACTTGTGCGACTTGGGACTGCAAAGTCTCATGACAAGCCGTTCCCCATGATTTCCAATGATAACCATTCATATCTGTGCGACTTCAAGTCGTGCCAACTTCAAAGTAGTCCCTGTACTACTTTAGTCCGACTTTCATGCGAGTTGAGGTCCATATACCTCAAGTTTACACAGGCATTCCCTGAAATCGTAGCAAAATCGTGCGACTTTGATGTTGCGGTAGTGTGAAAGGGGCCTTAGGGGGACACAAACAGCAATATAGAGGTTCTAGTCTTCCCCACTCAACCAACAAAAAAAAATATTACAGCTGTGTCCTTTTTAGAGAGATTTTTCTTCTCCCCAGTAAAACCTGACAAACGTTCTTTTCCTTCACTCCACTTTTATGAAGTGTGTCCAGAAATGGTATGCTGGTGACAACATGTAAATTATCGAAAAGTGTGTTTTAGATTGCTGTTTTTTAAATTCCAAGTAATGGTTATTGGTTACCTCAGACCTCGTGACATTTTCTTCTGTGTTAACAAGTTCTCAACCATGTCTCCAGGGCATCTTTTGTGCCAATACATTTCTTTGGTATCGTGTACCAGACTGGAGGCTGAGGTGACGAGAGGGCTCCCCTTGCGGCTGAGTGCAGAGTACCTCTGGAGTTAGTGACAGAGAATGCTATGCCCAGAGATGCACGGATGGCCTGCAGATGAAGTTGTCTGATGGTTCCAGATGCGGGACACCCTGGAGCAGATAAGGTAGTCACAGCCAATGATTCTCTGGAGATACTTAGCGGATCTTGACAGAAACGTCAGAAACCAGGCCGTGGATCAAACACTGGAAGTCAGTCAGGAGCAGAGGCAGGAAGTGTAGTCGAGATCAAGCCAGGGTCAAACAGAGGATGTCAATCTGGAACAGGCAGAAGCAGGTCTGTGAAGCAAGCCGGGTTCAGAGCCAGGAGAGAAGCCAGAGCAGGTCCGGGTAAGCCGGGTCAGCAACAGGTAATCGAAACAGGAGCACAAGGCACACGAACACAGGATTTAAGGCTGACAATAATCCAGCAATTTGTGAGAGTCACTGGTGTCCTTATAAAGGCCAGTAAACACTGGTAATTAGCATGTTTTGCGTACGCACGTTTGCTGTTGCGTGCCGTTCGCTAATGTGCATGTGTGAATTAGCGCAGCCATATTGAATATTGGCATATCTGCCAGTTCTTCTCTGGATTCTTCCCTGACATTTGGACTGCCGCTCTGCATGCCATTAAGAATCCACCAGTCTTCCACATCATGACCGGGACCATAAAAAAAGACTGTTTCATAAATCTATTTAATTTATTCTTGATAGACATCCTTCTCCCACAATATCTACAGACTTCTTCATCCCAGTTACTGTTGTCGAGTATTACCATTTACCTCTTGTGTCTTTCCTTTGTCCTTTTAGACTGTAGGGTATTTTGGTTGAGGTTTTTATTTTTACTGGTCAACTGTTTGTATATTCAATGATGGTAATGAAGGCCCTGAACAAATTACTTTGTAAAATGTTACAGAAAATATTGTCAATATATAGATCAATAATTGTTAAGAGGGCCATCTTTATTTTTTTTCAGTATCATCTTTCACCCTGACCAAACGGATATCAGTCAGCTGGAAAATAGGGAATACTATTGACATATCAGGACTAAGTTAGCAAAATCTTCCTCATTAATGTAAAACTCCATTCCTAGAAAGCCATATACAGAAGTACTCTCTGGTTCTGTTTTGAGTACAATTATGATGGTGTTGTGCCACCATTTAAAAAAAAAATAAAAAATTAAATTTTTACAGTATTCGTGAATATGTTTAGAAAAAATAGAAGCATTTTGTCTTCCATCAGAAAGCATAAAAGTCACTTCTCAGTAGGATATTCTGTGTGTCTGTCCATAAATTGAACCCAGGTCTGTCTTTACTGTATTTGTTTCACTTGTAACCTTTTTACAGCGTTTAATCAGTCTGACCTGCATTCTGTGGGTTAATCAAAAATTCTTTGACATTTATCTGACATTTTAATTTACACTAAATGAAACCACAAGAGTTTAGCCTGTTCATTATAAAACCATCTGTCAAATAGCAAGAAGATAAAATCTTAGTATTGGTTAACAGACAGTTGAGTAGCCCTGAAAACAGTCATAACATATACACCTAACTTTCTTTGTGAAAAAACACTGAGTGTGATGATGTTCTGTGCCCATCTGGTTGTTTGCACCATCATGTCCACAAATGAGGGTGTCTCTATAAGGTAAACTCATAGACAGTAGATACCGAGTAGACTTAGTGTAATTGACTGTAACTTTGTCCTCCTTTTGTATCACTCCCTATATATATTTTACCCTAATAGAGGGGTGTCAAACTCAATTGCATCACAGGTTGCATCAGCATTATGGTTGCGCTCAAAGGGCTGGTTTTATCTCTAAGACTATATAAATATGTCTACTCTTTATCATATTAAATAACTGCCTCTGCATTTGATTATTACTGGTTTTAATAATAACTTAAGCTGTGAAGGGCAGGTGCAGACCGGAACGGAGCCCACTCACACTCCTGTAGCAGATGCAAGATTGAAGTGAGGGTCGCACACTGCTGGTATCATCCACAACAAAGTATTTTGAGAAAATGGTGCGCTTATTCCAACATACAACATACCATGATAGACAACATTGCACAAAAAATCCCCTAGATCAGAAAAAATGAATACATAAATAAAAACAATATATGAATAAATAGATAAATAAATGAATATCGATCTGTGCATATAAAGTCCTCTTTATTAAGTTAATAGTGACTTCTTAAAGTGGCCATACAGTGCTCCTCCAATACCAGGAATTAAACTGTGATACGTGCCACCACTTTCACCACCGGGTGCAATGCCCGCTCACCTTAAGGAGCGACCCTAAATGGGTCAGACCGTGCCTTCAAACTATATGATCTTTAGATGGTTCAGTACTGCTGTTGGAGGTAAGTATCCAGGATATCCTCCTGTGCATAGAAAACCACTGTCCAGGAGTGACTCAAAGCGAAGAAAAGGAAAAAACTTTTATTGCGCAAACATGTATATTGGTGTGGATTTATTGAATATAACAATATACCACTCACATATTCAATCGTCTTGTATATTGCATTAAATATAAGGCAAATCGGGGAGATGCAGAGCTCTCCTCCTCACCGCTACTACCGGGTTGCTGAGACCCTGGAAGTGACATCACTTCTGGGGTCTCAGCAACCCGGTAGTAGCTTCTCAAAGACAGAAGGTAAAAGCAACTGAAAATTTGTGTCGGGGGGGGGGGGAGATTGTTACCGTGTTTCCCCGATAGTAAGACACCCCCGATTGTAAGACGTATCGGGAGTTTCAGAGGGGTCAGCTAATATAAGACATATGTCTTACTTTCGGGGAAACACGGGGGGATTTGCCTGCAGTGAAGTGCGGTACCCCTCCTTCTCTGTCCCCCTCCGTTCTCCCCCTCCGTTCCGCTTTCCTCCTCTGTGCCTCCCCGCTGTCCCCTCCGTTCCCCCCTCCTTCTCTGTCCCCCTCCGTTCTCCCCCTCCGTTCCGCTTTCCTCCTCTGTGCCTCCCCGCTGTCCCCTCCGTTCCCCCCTCCTTCTCTGTCCCCCTCCGTTCTCCCCCTCCGTTCCGCTTTCCTCCTCTGTGCCTCCCCGCTGTCCCCTCCGTTCTCCCCTCCTTCTCTGTCCCCCTCCGTTCTCCCCCTCCGTTCCGCTTTCCTCCTCTGTGCCTCCCCGCTGTCCCCTCCGTTCCCCCCTCCTTCTCTGTCCCCTCCGTTCTCCCCCTCCGTTCCTCCGTCCTCCCCCTCCTTCCTTTGTGAATAGACAGAGTCAGCTGACTCTGTCCATTCACATAACTGAAACATTGTAATCTCCTGTGATTACAATGTGTCAGTTTATGAATGGAGAGGAGCCGCTGTCTTCTCTCCATTCATTTTCAGTGCAGCTGACGCTGCAGAGAAAGGGACTGGGGAATCTCTATCCTCTGTCTCTTTCTCTGTCTCAAGGGGGAGATATCAGAGGTCTGTTAAGACCCCTGATATCTCACCAAAGCCCCCCAACAGGGCTGATTAAAAAAAAAAACAAAAAAAAAACACATATTGCAATAAAGAATAAAAAAAAATTTTTTTTCCCAATATAAGACATACCCCGAAAGTAAGACATAGTGGGGCTTTTAGGGATAAAAAGAAAGTAAGACACTGTCTTACTTTCGGGGAAACACGGTATAAATTGTCTTGTCACGTCACAGCTCTGCAAGTCTCTGCCTATGTGGAGGGGGGGGGGGGTTGCCTTTCCCCCAGCTGTCTCCCAGTGTAAGCTACATTCATTGCAGAATGAGGAAGTAAAAATTCTAACGATGTAAGAATTCTGAAGAATATAGAGAGGGAAACACAGCAGAGATGCATGTAAAACCCATGTAGCGAGATTTGTTTCATCTCTGTGTATCATCTGAGGCTGTTCACTACACTGCGGTATATATGAGGGTTTACATCCATTTTAAGAAAATCAGCCTCAAAAAATTCAAGAGGCCTTTATCACCACTGAAGACAACTGTGCTGGATGGTTTCTGGATTATTTCCTTGGTGACAAAAAACTCATTCACAATATCCATTCAACCCTAGAACTAGAATATCCCAGGACCAAGAACACATTCCAGGGAGGTTGGTATTTCATAAAAATGAAGTACAGATGGTGCAAACCTCTGGTAAGCCTTAAAAAATGGAAGGCCAGATTATACTTTGCCAGATGAATTCTAATACGTATATGACTGTACTGTGCTATCTGCTCAAAATCAGCCAAATTATGCAAAATTCATAGGACAGCGCTACAGTACTGCTAGGACTCAAAACACATTGTGAAAGCTAGCCAGCCTTTGAAGACAAAGAAATGGAATGTTCTTCAATAGCTAGGTCAGTCACCTGGCCTCAACCCGACTAAACATGCCTTTCATGTGGTAAAAGCAAAACTGTAGGGAGAACGACCAAGAACTTGCAGGAACTGAAGACAGCTGCAGTAAAGACCTGACAAAGCATCACTAGGGATAAAAATCAGCATTTGGTGGTTCAAGATGACGGGGGGGCATTTATTGCAAATTATTTTCAATAAAGTATTATAGCCATACTACTTTTATTATATCTACAGTGCCTTGCAAAAGTATTCACCCCCTTGACTTTTTACCTATTTTGTTACATTACAGCCTTTAGTTTGATGTTTTTTTTTAATCTGAGTTATATCTGATGGATCAGAACACAGTAGTCTAAGTTGGTGAAGTAAAATTAGAAAAATATATACATAAAACTATTTTTCAGAAATAAAAAACGGATAATTGGCATGTGCGTATGTATTCACCCCCTTTGTTATGAAGCCCATAAAAATCTCTGGTGCAACCAATTACCTTCAGAAGTCACATAATTAGTGAAATGATGTCCACCTGTAAGCAATCTAAGTGTCACATGATCTGTCATTACATATACACACCTTTTTGAAAGGCCCCAGAGGCTGCAACACCTAAGCAAGAGACACCACTAACCACCACTGCAATGAAGACCAAGGAACTCTCCAAACAAGTAAGGGGAAATGTTGTTGAGAAGTACAAGTCAGGGGTATGTTATTAAAAAAATATTCAAATCTTTGATGATTCCTGGGATCACCTTCAAATCTATCGTAACCAAATGGAAGAACATGGCACAACAGCAAAGCTGCCAAAAGACGGCCACACACCAAAACTCACGGACCGGGCAAGGAGGGCATTAATCAGAGAGGCAGCACAGAGACCTAAGGTAACCCTGGAGGAGCTGCAGAGTTCCACAGCAGAGACTGGAGTATCTGTACATAGGACGACAATAAGCCGTACGCTCCATAGAGTTGGGCTTTATGGCAGAGTGGCCAGAAGAAAGCCATTTTGCGTTTTCACAAAACGTTTTGCGAAAAGGCATGTGGGAGACTCCCAAAATGTATGGAGGAAGGTGCTCTGGTCTGATGAGACTAAAATCAAACTTTTTGGCCATCAAAGAAAACGCTATGTCTGGTGCAAACCCAACACATCACATCAAGCAAAGAACACCATCTTTCAGCAGTCGGGACTGGGAAACTGGTCTGAGTTGAGGGAAAGATGGATGGTGCTAAATACAGGGATATTCTTGAGCAAAACCTGTACCACTCTGTGTGTGATTTGAGGCTAGGACGGAGGTTCACCTTCCAGGAGGACAATGACCCCAAACACACTGCTAAAGCAACACTTGAGTAGTTTAAGGGGAAACATGTAAATGTGTTGGAATGGCCTAGTCTAAGCGCAGACCTCAATCCAATAGAACTTAAAGATTGCTGTTCACAAGTGCAAGCCATCCAACTTGAAGGAACTGAAGCAGTTTTGCAAGGGGGAATTGGCAAAAATCCCAGTGGTAAGATGTGGCAAGCTCATAGAGACTTATCCAAAGCGACTGGGAGCTGTGATAGCCGCAAAAGGTGGCCCTACAAAGTATTGACTTTAGGGGTGTGAATGGTTATGCACATTGACTTTTCCTGTTATTTTGTCCAATTTGTTGTTTGCTAGCAATATTACAAAAATTCTGTCACTGTTTGTTTGAATATTTATGGACTTATAATATTATATAGAAGTTGCAGGGACTCACTTTGGTACATCAGTATGTGGTAAATTCATTTTACCAGTTTACTACATTTCTAATGAGCAGGGTGAATATTATATATACATATATTTTTCTTCACTAGCAGTAGACATGATTTAAAGTCCACTTCAATAATGTATCATTTCTTTTTTTACAATATGCTTTTGTGACAAGCTAAGTAGTTATAAAATGTGCAGAAGTGGCTTGTCTGGGGCAGGGCTTAAAGCATCAAGGATTTCTGTGTATTAGTTTCCTGCTGTTTAAATTCAGCCTTAAGCAGCGGTAACTTAATTATGATATCAAATTAATTACAGACACACTGATCAGATGTTAGATTGTTGTGCTATTTTATAAAGTTTTCTCAGAGTTATATGATATCGGATTCATGCCATTAGGGCTGTAGCAAAGAAAGCATTTTGTGAATAACATAGCTGCTGCTCTGTCAAATAATAAAATGGAGAACGTGTGATTTAATCACCTTTTGATTGTGGAATGATTGTGTGGTTTTAGCATTGGACTTTCATGCACCACAGCTTCTAGAACTCACAGAAAATGAGAAAGACATCCAGTGAGTGTCAGTTTGGCTGCAAATACCTTGTTAATGAAAGAGGTTGTAAGAGAATACTTCTTAAGCTGACAGGAGGTTCACAGGTAGCACACTTTCCAGCAGAGCTGTTCTGTAGGGCATATCGTAAAGCACAACATGATAAACCTTGAAAAGGATGAGTGTGTCCTGGCCCCTAACCTTCTCTCCCACAGTTCTGTTAAGAGACAATAAATTAGGTCTTTAGGCCTCTGGGGCCCCGGGACCTTGCTACAAACATAAGTGAACTTCCATATTAAAAACAGGGACAGGAAAAATACTAATGTGTATAGAAAAGGCTGATTCAAAACAGCAGAAAACCTTACATTTTCTGAAAAGAAATTAAGAGTGGAAAGGAAAATACCAATGTAAAAGCAAAAAAATAAAAGAGCTGGGGGAAATTCAAACAGGCCTCATGATTGCTTCTGTCAACTATCGCTATGCCACCATTGATTACAATAAAAACCAGGAAACCTAGAACCAAGATGATATATCACCAGGTTAACCTCAAGAGTGTCAGTATATTCCTCAGATACAGAGTATTGGATGTAGAATTTTACAGCTGCTGCCACTTTTGAAAAAGCACCTTAGAGGAGACTTTTTCATCGGTCTTCTTCAGATTTGACCTCCAAGCTTCTGTCACTTTTTCAGCTATATGTCCAGCACAGAAAATAATCCAGATGATGTCTGTTTGCTAAAAACAAAATACACAAAGCCCTAGAAGAGCTGCACTTTTATGACTACCATAGAGGAACATTAAATAAGTAAAAAGGACAAAAAATGTAGATCCTGCATCCATGTAGTAGAGAAATGTGAAAAATGTAAAGTAGGAAATATACTATATAGAGTTGAATAATATTCTCTTCGTAACAGAAACCCTTGAGTGTAACTTGTTAAGGATTAAATAGAACATGTACAAGTTACCCAGACTGAACAGAAGGTTAATAAATCGCAGCATTCCAGAGGAGAAGACAACATTCTTGCTCCAGACAGCAGATTTCACAATACCCACAGAAGTCAGATACAGGCCAGGCAAGGTTGTGATAATAGGATCCCACTGATTAAAGTGTCCCTGGCAGTAGTGCTGAGCTTGGGAGATGTGGAAAACCTCATCCATGTATGGGTCTCTCTGTTCTTGTGTGATTTTTGAGAACAGTATGCTGTATAGAAGAAACAGCCACTGAACAGGGTAGAAAGGTAATGGCCTACAAGTTTGTCCATTCTAAATGATACAGCAGTCCAAGGCAGAGACACCTTCCGCCAGCCAACCTGAGCCACACTGTAGACTTCCTGATGCCTTGGTGCAGCCTGGATCGCTGTCTGTGCTGCGCTCTGCTCCCAGATTCTGCCTTCCTGTGTGTCCCCCGGTCCTCAGTGCCGGAACTTGTTGTGGCACTGGGCTCTGGGGTTCAGCCCAAGTGCCCTAATATTCGTGGCCTGGGCCCACTACATCAATATCCGCTGTACCCCTGATGGCGGCCCAGTGCCGGCCTGGGCCTTGTCACCCTAGGCCAAGACAGCGCTGGCTTTACCCAAGATCCCTGCCTACTTAGATGTGCCTCTTTCAATCATCAACCATGTGAGTTGCTAAATGTTGTACCTTCATTAAAATGTAACCATATTGCTACACTTAGAGGCACCTCCCTTCTCTTTTATACCCAGTTGTGACGTGACTACTTGTATATGAAGAAATTGCTTGTTTATCAGGTCAAACTTTATAAAAAAAATTAAACGCTCTCAAACCAAGTTACTCTCAAACCAAGGTTTTACTGTATAATCAAATGATTGTTGTGAATTCCATTTTTGGCTCTGTATTGCAACGACATGAGAGTCAAAACTTGGTTTGATGAGGTGTGGGCCTTTACAAGTGTGTTTAAGAGGCTCAAATAGTTTAATATGGAATATGGACAAATAGATAATTATAATAAATAAATATGGACACACACTGGAAATGCTGTACATGTGTTTACTGTTCTACTTTACAAGGAATTTCCATTCTGTTTAGACAGTCTTGCAATTTACAAACCGCCTGGCTCAGCCAGCAAGATCACTCTACTACTTTGTGGTCCAATTTTACTTGGTCACCATTATGCCCATTGCAAAGATGATGATGCTTACCAATTGGATGGAAGCTCAGAGATGACATAAGAAACTGCAAAGCTGAAACATAGCAATAAGTGTGTCACCTACCTGGCTGTGCATAGGTGTGTAAATCACAAGATTGATTGAACAGAATTACAAAATCTTTCGGTAGATAGTACATATATATATAATATGATACGCACATTTACATTTTAGCAAGTTAGCAGATATAGGTAAAAATATAGGTAAATGATATCTGTACACAGTCCTGCAACCAATATAACATGGCACCACACCGGATCTTTGTAACCCCCCTCACCTTACACTTCTGTTTGTATTGCAGATGGAATTAGCAGTGGCTCCCTTGTGCAGAAGAGTGGCTGATCTAGGAAAGTCATACAGGCTGTTGAGATCATTCAGGTGCGCATATAATATTTGCTAAAAATTTAAGACTTCTAATAGCCAAATTATTAAAGGTAAGGATTGCCTCTGGACAACTAGGATCATCTGAAAAGGCAACAATGGTACTATTGTGTGACTACCTGGAATTTTATGCAATGGAGCATATTTAATGCAGAACACAAATGGATGAAATCCGATGTATTTCTATTAGTAACATTTCTTTTCTTCTATACAGTATTTTTCTTCATTATTACTTAAAGGTTTGTAATCTCTTTTGCCAGACTTAGAAATCTTTTCCTGCAGCTTCATATGAAGGGTAATAGGAAAGAGCCAGGACATTGTCTCCATTGCTTTGTTAACAAAAGTCTGCTACACTGAAATGTTAGCTATACACTTGTAGATTTCCCCTGTTCAACTGCTCGGGCTATTTAGGGCATCTGCACTACCGGTGGTTGTATTCAGAAAGCTGCAGCACCTGTGGCTGTCTGAATACCTGAACTGTGACTGCATCTAATTGGATGAAGTTGCTGTTCAGCTGACAATTTTCCACCTGGAATATTTGATTTTTCAGTTGGAGTTTGTTAAGTTGGGTGGCACTGACAGCAAGAATCGGCTGAAATTTGCGCTGTGCATGGCAAGCTAAAGTCATCCGCTATTGTAGCATCTGCCTCCTGGCACTCCATAAAGTGCATATGTAAGGAGTTTACCCAGCTGAAATTGATAGGAAATGCTATTTACACAGACAGAGCAGGAAGGAAATTACTGGCTCTTGAGAAGATTACACCATTATCCATGTTTTTGTGGAACTGCAAATTTTGACAGAGATTCATATTTATATACTGTAGGTTGAAAAAGACATTAGTCCATCTAGTTCAACCAATAAAATGAAAAAAACGCACACACAAAACCTCCATATACACTATCCTATACCCACATTTGATGCAGAGGAAGGCAAAAAAAAAACAATAAAACATGATCTAGTTCGCTCGAGTGGGGGGAATAAATTCCTTCCTAAACCTCTAGGAAGCAATCCGATATTCCCTGAATCAACTACCCCTGGCCACATTACCTCTAGTATGCAGTTATATTTTGTGCATTTAGGGATGCATCCAGCTCTTTTGTAGAACAATCTTCTGAGCTGGCCAGAACTGGTTCTTGAGGGAGTCGAATTCCCTCAATTTACGAACTGACTTGCTCCATTCTTCTGACCATCAAGTACACAAGTAAACTGTACCTTAGTGACTTCCAAATATGTTTAATTAACCATTAGGTATGTATGTAGTCACCTACCTATTCAGGTAAATATAATCCTATAATACCATTATTTAAAATGTCCAAAAGAAGGTTCAAACGGCTAGAAATGTTTTGTATGTTTCTGATCCATTAATAAAAATGGGTATTTCTTTTTTATACATCATGGGACACAGAGCAGAATAAACACTGGTAGACCAATGGTCTTTAGACAGGAAGTGATCCCCTATATAGCCCCTCCCACACAGGAAGCACTTCAGTTTTTTTTTACCAGTGTCTGCAAGGTGGGTTGCATGGTTTGTTTGAGCTCTCTGAGCTCCAGGTCTCTAGTCCCACAAACGGTTTTTAAAGAATCAAGGGATTGACGGATCGGATCCATTTGACACAGGTTTTATATGCTTAGATAAATGGTACCGAGTCACGCAAAGAAGACTCAAGATCCTGCAAGGTTTGCCTGTAATGCAGCCCCTGGGCGCTGGACCCTGCGAAGTGGAATCTTGAACACCACAGAGCTAAGGCATTCCTGCAGGGTGCTGTACAGGTCCAAGGGAGTGAACCCTAAACATGAAAAGGGTACCCAGACCTTGAAGGTCCTCAAGTGACAGGAACCCGCAGTCAAGGGTGAAGATTGGGCTCTTAGTTTCTAAGCTGCCCTGCGCCTGGACAGGTAAGTGAAACCCCTTTATTGTTGTGGCGTGTCACAGTGATTGTAACAATGAGTCAAGATAGCTAGAGGCTGGACACCTGTGTGCCGTGACCATACGGGGGAGTTTTCGGCTAGCTGTGGGTGTTTGCAAAGTTTACCTTTTCTTGTTTGTATCTGGCTGTTTTTTCAACTGTATAAAGGGTGCACAACGGTGCGCCATTTCGCCTTGGTTCACCAGTGCACACGTGCGTTTGCAAGAGTGCCGCTGTGCTCAGCAGTTGTTGTTTGGCGGCCATGGCGCACGTGCCATTCGCAAAAGCTCCGCTGGACTTAGCAATTTGTTTGGCGGCCCTGGCGCACATGCATTCACAAAGACGCCGCTGGACTTAGCAGTTTGGCGGCCATGGCGCACACGGCTTCGCAGTAGCCTTTATCTGGGTGCACAAAGATTTGCGCCATACGCGAATACAGCCACTCCTGTTCGCTGGGACCACCCACGTACATGCGCACGCATGCACAAAACATTCCAGCGCACAGCCAGCTTATTTAAGCTGTATATGCCAAGCATGCGGTGCTTCCAGAAGGCAGCTGTGGGACACAGAGCAGACTCTAAACAGGCACTTGCAGCGCTCCATTTTCTCCTTACCCGGGTCACGCGAGTCACCAAGTGTTGCTTGGCAGGCTAAGGTGCTTAGCAGGATTGTTGCATAGGGGCTTGGTGAGCCCTATTAAAGGGTCTCCCTTCTGAGGTGTTTTAATACTACGCTCAAGTACTCTTTTTGTGGCTAGTAAATGTCTTCAAAAAAGAGGAGTGGGACTAACACTACAGGGAAGGGCACACCTATGTTGTCAGTAGTTCCTGATGAACCTAGTCTTATCCCTATTGCTGTATCCCCTGAAGGGCCAGAGGCTTCCGGGCAATCTGAACCGATGCGCCTATCTGGTATTGTGCCTACAGTCAAGGCTGCTGCTTCACCCTTTATCACCAAGGATGAACTGTCCTTGGCCCTAGCCGGGTTAGAGCACAGGATTGCTGGCAGGATTGCCTCCATCCTGCAGGGTGGCAAGAAACGTGACAGATCCTCCTCCCCGGAGCCTCTTATTCTAGAGCAGGAATGGGTTGAGGATGGGGAAGAGCTAAAAGCTTGGGATTCTGTGGAGGGCCTGGCGGATGAGTCTGCTTCTGAGCAATCTGGACAAAAAGGACATCCGATTGATGTCTGCCTCTCAGTCGCAGAAGCTTTTGATCCTGACTCTGATGGAAATGGTCCATTCTGCCTTTAAGTTGCCTCTTGCAAAGGTGACTGATCCCCCCTGGTCCTCTTTGGGATCCCTGAGGCTTTCCCCCTACACCCCCTGTTGGAACAGGCGGTGTATGCTGAATGGGAACATCCTGACAGGGTTTTGTTCCCCCAAAGAGGATTTCCCTTTTATATCCCATGGATGAAAAGTTTGTAAAAAAAATGGAGCATGCCAGCCGTAGATGCAGCAGTCTCTTTCTTAGACAAGAACTTGACTTGTCCGGTAGATAACGCACAGGGCTTGAAAGAGTCATTGTTAAAGGCTTCCTTTTCCTTGGCCAGTTCAGCTATTCAGCCAGCTGTTGCAGCAATTGGTATCTGCGAGTCCGTAAAGGATCAGGTTAAACGGCCTGATAGGCCTAACCAGGAGGATGATCTGCCTGAAAATAAGACATAAAGATATTCCTCGAGCGCTGTGTTTTTGCTGTTGGCGCCTTAAAATAATTCAATACAGCAGGTTTCTCGTTTGGCTCTCTTGTCTGTACATATGCACAGACTTTTGTGGCTTAAGAACTGGTCAGCCGAGCTTCCTTGTGACTTCCTGGAGTAATTTGTCAGGTTTCCCTTTTCAGGGGGAACGTTTATTTTGTGATTATTTGGACAAATATATCCAAAAGATTTCCGGAGGGAAGAGTTCTCTACTTCCTGTGAAGAAAAACACCAGGCGTCCCTCGTTTAAAACTTCAGGGACTGCTTCCTCAAATGTCTCAGCACCAAGGCAGTTCCGCCGCCAACAGGACGCTATGGCCAGGGGCAAGCCGCAAGGCTAGGGCAAGAAAAAGCCCTGGGTCCAAAATTTTTCTAAACACCAGCACCAAGCCCTCCTTGTGAGGGGAGGCCCCCACTCCATCGGGTGGGGGGAGGGCTGCTGCACTTTGCAGACATTTGGAGAACGATAATTCAGGACTAGTGGGTCACCTCAATTATATCCTGCAGTTACAAGCTGGAGTTGCGGGGGGTTCCCCCTCAGAGGTTTTTAAGATCCAGCGTTCCCTTGGATCCTCCAAAAAGAGACTTATTGCTTCAGGCACTACATCATTTAGTGCAGAGGTCGTCAACCCCCGGGCCGTGGCCCTTCTGCAGCCGGGCCTACGGGTGCGGGCGGCCAGCAAGAGACATACTCGGCTGCCGGCATGAGAGAGCTGGGTGGATAGAAGAAGCGAGTGGGCGGGCAAGCAGAGATGATATTTTCTCTCTCCGCCCCCGCATCACTGCTCTTCCGCCCTCACAGCCAGTGTTCTATCTCAGTGTCGGGGGTGCGGCGGGGAGCAAAGAGGTGACCTCATCTCTCACTGCCCGCCCCGCATCACCGCTCTCCTGCGGCTTCTCGCTGTGAGAAAACTAAGATTCCTTGTTCAGCGGCGCAGATTCCCCACTTCCAGGACAGCTAATCAGGAATGGCCGAGTCCCAGAGAGTGACAGCCGAAGGAGTCCCGGACCCTCCCTCTGCCAGGTGAGACCCGCTGTAGCATGAGGAGGGAGACACCCTGCTACATCCAGAGGGGCGATTCCACAGAGATGTGATGTCATCAGTGACAGGTGAGCTGTGTGTGGGAGAACAGGTAGGGTGTGCTGGGACTTATAGTTCACCCCCTCAGCTGTCTGCCTGACATACCACAAGGGGCACTCCACTCACTCCACATCTGGTGACAGACAACGTGGCAGGTGGCGTGGCAAGTGACATTCCACATCTGGTGACAGGCAACGTGGCATGGCAAGTGACATTCCACATCTGGTGGCAAGTGAAATCCACATCTTGTGGCAGGTGATGTGGCAAGTGACATTCCGCATCTGGTGACAGGCAACTTGGCAAGTGACAATCCACATCTTGTGGCAGGCAGTGTGGCAGGTGATGTGGCAAGTGACATTCCGCATCTGGTGGCAGGCGACAGTGGCAAGTGACACGCTCAGGGGTCCCACTGATTCTACATTATGGTGAGTTGAACTATTTCATTTATTACTACAATTTAATAATAGAAATAATGCGCTTCAATCACCCTGATACCATATTAAGCATGGTGCCTTGATGATTGATGCGCCAACACCAGCTATTGCCAGCGAAAAATCGCGCCCTCCCCTGATCCTTGGCAAAATTTTCTTCAACGCAGCTGGTCCCTGGTGCCAAAAAGGTTGGGGACCACTGATTTAGTGCATCAAGGATTGATTGTAAAGGGTCCTATATCCGAAAGAGCGAACCTGTTTTACGGTTTAAAAACCAAACGGGGTCACAAGACCCATTTTTGGACCTAGGATCCCTCAACCAGTATCTACTTATCCAGTCCTTTTTGGATGGAGTCTGTCTGCTCAGTTGTAGCCTCGCTCCAGATGGAAGACTTTTTAGCCTCCATCGATATAAAATACACATATTTACACGTACCTATCTTTCAGCCTCATCAGAGGCTCCTGTGATTTGCAGTAGAGGAACGTAATTTTCTGTTTGTGGCTCTAGTCTTCCGGCTTGCTACAGGTCCCTGAGTGTTCACAAAGGTCCTAGCACCAGTACTTGGTCTTTTAAGGGCCCAAGGGATCCTGGTGCTTGGGTATCTGGATGACCTCCTGCTCAGAGATCACTCATTACAGGCTCTAGAACAGAGCATAAGTGCGGTACTGGAAAAGCTTAGGCTGGATCAGAAATACCGAAAAATCAGCCTTGAAACCAGCTCAAGGCCTAAAGTATTTAGGTATGATCCTAAATACGGTCCAAGCAAGAGTATTCTTGCCACCCACAAGGATCATTGCCCTGCAGAATCAGGTGCGTCAGATAATGGGCACCAGACAACCCTCCATTCAGCTCTGTATAAGTCTTCTAGGGAGGGTGGTATCCTCCTTCGAAGTGGTGCGCTATGCCCAGTTCCATTCCAGGCCTCTACAAGACATCTTGTTGGCTTGGAACAGGAGAGGACAAGCCCTGGATTATCCAATGTTCTTATCTCCTCGGGCACGCTTAAGCCTAAACTGGTGGTTCCAGGTTCAGAACCTGCGAAGGGTAAGATCCTTCCTCCCGGTAACTTAGAGAGTACTGACTACAGATGCCAGTCTCTCAGGCTGGGGAATGACCCTAGAGGGGCTCACAGCTCAAGGGAAATGGTCAAGGACAGAACAGATCCTGCCTATCAACATCCTGGAATTACGGCAGTACAACTGGCCCTACGGTCATGGACGGTGGATCTTTAGGACTGCCCTATCAGAGTTCAGCCCGACAATGCCACTGCAATGGCCTATATAAACCACCAAGACGGTACCAGGAGTCGTTCAGCTCTGAAAGAGGTGAACAACATACTAGCCTGGGCAGAGGGACATGTGCCGATTCTACTGGCACTCCATATCCAGGGAGTAGAGAACTGGAAGGCAAATTATCTCAGCCGCCAGCCCGGGGGAATGGTCCCTACACCCAGAGGTGTTCCAGGAAATTTGCCAAAGTTGTGGATGGCTAGAGGTCGGCCTACTGGCATCCAGGTTCAACAACAAGCTACAGCAGTTTGTGTCCCGAACAAGAGATCCTCTGGCAATCAGAGCAGATGCTATAGTAGTTCCATGGAGCCAGTACTCCCTGGTTTATGCTTTCCCTCCGATCCCTCCCCTTTCACATTTGTTGCGCACGATTCGGAGAGAAGGGGTTTCAGTCATTCTGGTGGCACCAGCCTGGCCCAGAAGGCCCTGGTTCCCGGAGATTGTGAGACTGACAATAAACTAGCCATGGACGTTTCCACGTCGCCCCGATCTACTGTCTCAAAGTCCTATATTCCACCCCAATTTACAGTCTCTAAATTTGACGGCATGGCTATTGAAGCCAGGGTGTTAAAAGACCGTGGCATCTTAGGAACCAGTGGTGTCTACCCTAGTGAATGCTAGAAAAGCTGTCACTAGGAAGATCTATCATAAGGTCTGGAAGACTTATATTGCTTTGTGTGAAGCCAAAAAATGGCACCCTCGGAAATACGTGATTGGGAGAATTCTCTTTTTTCTAGTCAGCTGTTAAATCAAATTGGCTTTGAGTACAATCAGAGGTCAAGTTTCAGCCCTATCAGTATTCTTCCAAAGGCCTTTAGCCTCCCATTCACTGGTCCGAACCTTTATGCAGGGGGTAGCTTGCTTGCTTACCCCCATTAGGTCACCTATGTGTCCTTGGGACTTGAACTTGGTGCTGTCTGTGTTACAGAAACAACCATTTGAACCTATCAAGGAAATTCCATTAGACTTGCTGTTACGCAAGCTAGCCTTTCTCATGGCTATCACCTCGGCTAGAAGGGTGTCAGAGTTGGCAGCCCTTTCATGCAGGGAACCGTGCTTGACCCTTCACCACAACAGGGTCCTGTTACGACCTGTTCCATCCCTTTTGCCAAAAGTGGTGTCGGCCTATCATTTAAATCATGACATTATTTTGCCGCTTTTTTTCTCTCAGCCTCGTTCAGCGGAAGAGAGACGACTGCATTCATTGGACGTTGTCCGGGCAGTCGAGGTTTATTTGTCTAGATCTGCGAAGATACGAGGATCAGACTCCTTTTTTGTTTTACCAAAAAGACCTAAGAAGGGGCAGGCAGCTTCCAAGGCTTCCATTGCCAATTGGGTCCGTCAATTGATCATTCAGGCCTACGGTCTGAAACATAAAGCTCCTCCCTTTAGAGTGAGAGCTCATTCTACCAGGGGTGTAGGAACCTCCTGAGCTTTTCGCCATCAGGTGTCTGTGGCTCTGATTTGTAAGGCTGCCACCTGGTCTTCAGTGCATACGTTCACAAAATTTTATCAAGCATCAAGAATCAAGAATTTGGCTTTCGGCTGCAGTGTGCTGCGGGCTGCAGTATAAGTTCTGATAGGTATTGTTTGGCAGGGTGTCTCCCTCCCCTCGAGGCTATTGCTCTGGGACATCCCAGTAGGTAATGAATATTAGCCTGACTCTGTGTCCCATGATGTATGAAAAAGAAAATAGAATTTTTTTCGTCATACTTACCTGTAAAATCCTTTTCTTTAAGTACATCATGGGACACAGAGAATCCCTCCCCTCTTTTTTGAGGATTCAGTGCTTGAAACAAAACTAAAGTGCTTCCTGTGTGGGAGGGGTTATATAGGGGATCACTTCCTGTCTAAAGACCTTTGGTCTACCAGTGTCCATTCACCTAGAGATGAGGTAGAACCCAGCAGGTAATGAATATTAGCCTGACTGAAAAGGATTTTACAGGTAAGTATGACGAAAAAATCCTATTTTGTCTCTGCAAGCCAAAAGATCTCATGCATTCCATCTTTATTGAGGTTTTACAAAATATTTACAGGGAAGGCAAATATAACAAATACAAAATGTCAGCACGTGCAGTAAAAGAAACAAAAGAAAAATTGCATAAAAGAAAAAGGCAATCAAAATTCTGGTTAGGCTTTTTATTAGACAGGATATCAATGTGCGGGGTCTATAACACATTCATTGTGTTGCAGAAGACTGTCTAAAATAGACTCCACTGTAATGGAAATTGACCTGTACCAGAGTCCACCTGTGCTTTAAGAGGGAGTCCCGCAAAAAAAAAAATTAAAAGTCAGCAGCTACAAACACTGCAGCTGCTGACTTTTAAAATAAGGACACTCACCTGTCCCGGGGTCCAGCGATGTGGGCACCCGAGACCGAAACGTCCCTCGGTCCTCGGGTGCTGCCGCCGCCATTCTCTGTAAGGGAATCAGGAAGTGAAGCGCTGCGGCTTCACTTCCCGGTTCCCTACTGCGCATGCGCTTCCTAACTGGTCCCTGCTGTCTCTGGGACCCGTGTGTGTCCCAGCAGACAGTGCGGTGGGGACGGGAGGGGGCGTAGACTCCCGTGGGAGTCTATGCCGGAAGTGGGTGCAAATACCTGTCTTAGACAGGTATCTGCCACCCCCCTCCCCCCTGAAAGGTGCCAAATGTGACACCGGAGGGGGGGAGGGTTCAGAAAAGCGAAGGTTCAATTTTTGTGTGAACCTCCGCTTTAAGTGGAGTTCCATCCAAACGTGGAACCTCCACTTATCTGCTTCCTCCCCTATCCAGTGCCACATTTGGCACCGTCCAGGGGGGAGGGGGAAGCGGTCACCTGTTTTTGACAGGTGCCTGTCCACGCTTCCGGGAGACTGTGCCACAGTGCCATCCCTCAGATGTTCGGCCTCCTTCCTCCGCCACCGGCCAGTTAGAAAGTGCAGCGTGCTTCGCGTATGCGCAGTAGTGTCTCCCTTACCATGAATGGTGGCGGCAGGACCTGAGAGCCGCTCTGAAAATCGTCTGGGGTGCCGACATTGCGGGAACCCTGGACAGGTAAGTGTCCTAATATTAAGAGTCAGCAGCTACAGTATTTGTAGCTGTTGACTTTTAATTTTTTCATTGGGGGGGGCGGAGCTCCTCTTTAGTTAATGCAGGAGCCTGGGTTTAGAACAGTTAAGGGGAAAAAAAGGGGGGGGTTAGAAGGTGGAGGGTTGTCTTCCCCCTTGGCCGGCATTAAGCCCCAGAGTCTCTGTCTCGCTTGTTTGAGTTATGGATGTAGCTATTCTGTATTTCCCAGAGCGTATCGCTGCAGCATGAGTGGCAGTTCAGATCTGAAGACCCCCTCACAGGGCAAACACCGAAACCTCATTATGCAAATTCGAAAGATCTTATATTTTGCTTACAGAGATCACACTATGGCCTGTATTATTGATTTTCATAGCCATTGCCCATTTCCTGAAGCTCCGGGGTGAAATTCTTTCAAAAAATTGGCAGAATGTTTGTACATATTCAGTTACGGATCAAGCTACTTTTGTCCTACTATTTAGGGAATAAGGCTTTACAAACTTTCCAGTGATTTCAGGAAATGGAAAGTTATGCTCTGTACTTATTATAAAACTGTACGGCTACACACTTTGCCATTCTTTTGTAGTTGGCACACTAATGAGCAGTTTTTCATTCATTTCCATTCATTATATTCAGTTGGATACACAGAAATCTTGCAGATTAAAATGCATATTTGTTTTGAATTGAGGCTAAAAATGAACCAATTTACAATTCTAGCACACAATCAGTCTGTTTTGTTCATTGCAGGCTTTATGCTGGTGCTGCCTGTGCAGGCAGTTATTTCAGGGAATAGTGTTTAGCTTGAAAGAGATGACTGTAGCTGAGATTACATGTTCAATGCAGAAGCAGATTGGAGCCTGCCAGGCAGCACTATCATCAATGTTCATATATCTAGATGTATTAAAGAGAACCAGTCATGATCTGCATATTCAGGAATAAATTTGCAGTCTGACCTATAACAGATTTGTATTTCCCACCTTTTGGAATAATTACCTGTGTGCTGAGTGAGCACATCGGTATCACATGACAGAACACTGCAGTTAACGTATACAAGTACAGGGCTCTGTGTAATATTGTGGTTATTTAGCAACCCAAATGCTGCACAGCTTTGCTAATTTTTAACTTAATATTCAGTAAAAAAAATATGCATGTTAAATGTGTGTCAAAACACAGTAACTATGCTTCAGATCCTGTAAACCTGTGGTGGTTGGTATGAGGGGCTCCTACACTCCCTGTTGGATTTTGTAATTGTCAGTCAATCTATCACAGCACTTAAAACTGAAAAATGGCTTGTAAAAAAAAGGGCTGTAACATGCTGGTGGTGCAGTAGTTAAATATTTTTTGTATTATGGCGAATACACAAGGAAGTCTTGGAACACACAAAACCCCTGTTGTACAGAAGAAATTGCAGGATTATGGAATGAACAGATTGGGTGATTATAGAAGGGATATGTAGATGTTAAAGTATTTAAGACATGTATGAAAATGGGGACTGAGTAAACCTACCAGACTCCTCTTATATCCCCTTTGGCTGGACTGATCAATGCCCTCCATATTTTGTAGTAATTGTATCAATTCATAATAATGTTACAAACCAAAAGCCAGGGGAAGCATGCAAAGTGCAGTAGTGAGAGCAGGAATACAGTTGCAGTGATGTAAAGTGGAGTGCAAGCATGGGGGCTTATGAGAGAAGAGGGGAGCAGACATGCTGCATTGTATGGTAAGGGAGTGTGAAGGTGTGGAGGGTGGTGGCAGAAGGTGGGCTGCAGGGGAATAGGTGTTGATAGGAGGAGGGGGTGTTGAGAGAAGGGGACTGCATGCACAGTGGGTAGTGAGAGAAGGGGATGGCAGATGCAGTATGCAGTGAGATAAGGGGGGTGTCAGGTGCCGCAGTGGTGTAAGGGGGTGAAGTCATGGTAGGTTGTGGGAGAAGGGACGACCTGGTGTGTTGGGTGGGGAGAAAAGAGGTGCTGCAGGCACCTTGTGTGGTGAGGGAAAGGGGGCAGGCACACTGGGTGCTGAAAGGGCATCTGCAGGTATGCTGGTTGGTGAGAGAAGAGGGGACAGCAGGGGCAGTGAGTAGTGAAATAAGTGGAATGGCAAGTGTAGTGTGTGTGGTTAAAGAAGGAGGATAGGTACAGTGGGTAATAGGAGGAGAGGGCACAGACATATGGAGGGTTATGAGAGAAGGGAGACAGCAGGTGTGTTGAATGGGTATAGAAAGGGAATGGTAACCACAACTGTTGTCAGGAGAAAAGGGGTGGCAGACATGGTGAGTGTGAGGCAAGGGAGACAGCAGGTGCGGTGTGGGAAAGGGGTAGGCATGGTGGTTGGTGATGGAAGGCACAATGGGTGAAGTGGGGGGTATCGGGGGGTTGGGGTTCAGACAGAGTGGGCAGTAAAGAAAGAGGGGTTGTGAAATGGGGGACTCAGTGGGTGCAGTGGGTGAGGAAGGAAGGGGGATGCGGGTGTTTTGGGTGGTGAAGGAAGTGGGGATGCAGGTGTGGTGGGTGGAGAAGGAAGTGGGGGTGCAGGTGTGGTGGTGCAATGTAGCATGCAAGGAGAAGAAACTATCTCTGGACAGCAGGCTGGCCTTCCATAAAATCAGGGCACTACTGAAAGTAAGGGAAAAAATGTGGGGACTGATGCACATACTAAGCAAACCACAATGGGTGCCACCTGTCTCTCCAAGGCAATTAGCCATTCATCATCTTCTCTACCCCTTCAAATGCCAGGCCTAGTTCTATGAACAATTTATAACGAGAGGGGCACTGTAGGAGAGGGTACATTGTTAGAGAGGAGAATGGTCTTAACAGGGGGCTGGGAGCAGAGTGATCTAAGAGGGGGTGCATTGGCCAGGAGAGGAGCAAATTGAATTAGGTAGTGACAGGAGGAGAGCAGACCCTTGGGTAGGGTGAGTGATAGGAGTCTGGTATGTTTTGTTATTTAGGAACAGAGGAAGGAGTCCAGGCACGTGCGACAGTAGTGGATTAAGGGAATAAATAATTATGGGTCTGCACAATATTTTTGTTAATCTAATTAGTCAATAGAGCGGAAAAGGTGGGAACTGGAAGAGGAAGGAAATAGAGTAGAAATCATTACTGGAGACAGAATCTCCAACTGGCAAGCTCTCAATTAAGCCAGTCATAGATTGA
Source organism: Lithobates clamitans (assembly GCA_037952925.1). Lineage (NCBI taxonomy): Eukaryota > Metazoa > Chordata > Amphibia > Anura > Ranidae > Lithobates > Lithobates clamitans. Next base: position 2,608,771 of record JBBGZY010000065.1, read on the forward strand.
TCAATATTTGGCCATTTCATCAGGAACTGGACAAATTTCTATCCACCTAGGAGCAGACTAGTTGTACTGAAGTCGATCTATCGATCAACTAGTAAAACCAGCCTGTCAGGTTTTTTTTTACGATCACTGATAGCAGCTATAGCTGCCAGCAGTAGTCATTGTATTCTAACAGCGAGGAAACCTCCAGCTGACAATACAATAGTGCAACGGGAGGGATTCCCCTATCAACACTGACTGCATTGATGGGGGAATCAAACAATTTTCTTTCCTTTAACCTGTGCATAGTCTATGACCAGCCTTCAGGTGTACTCACACTCAGGCTGGTTAAACTGAATCACTGAGTTTGATTCTTCCCCACCCCCCTCTCCCACTCTGCACTAACACTGGTTTGTAAGGAATAGGAATGGGCTCGGGTGTGTTTAGATCGAACCCGCCAGCAAGCCGGCACTGCAAACTGCAAATCCTAGGCAGCGTATGTGCAGCTGCCGGTCGGAAAATGCCTCACTGCTTATGATTGGCGGTGTGGAGTGACAGCTTCCTGGCGGGTATAATCTGAACACGCTCGAGCCCATCACTAGTAAGGAAGTGTTCCCTGAAATGTTTACAAATGTTCTTCAGCTAACCAGAGCAACGATCCTTGTTTTACTACACAGTTCTCTACAGAGAGAACTGTGCTCCAGCATGGTTTGCATTCACAATAAGTGAACCACACATGGGACCACCTGTTCCAAGTGATTGCAGGTGTGGTATGGAGCACTCGCACTACACAAACGAACCGGCCCAACTGGCTGAACTGCATCCGGGACTGGTTAAAAGTGCTAGTGTGAGTGCACCCTTAAAGTAAAACTACGGGCAAAACTTTTTTTTTTTTCATTTTGGATTGAGTAAGAAAGGGTTATAAACCCTGTAAGGTTTATTTTTGTCATCTTTGTCCCATTGGTGAGATTTACCTTCACTTACTGTCCCATAGCCAAACAGGAAGTGAGTGGAAATCCCTGCAAATTAAGGGAATCTCTTAGGGACCCCCAGGTCACTAGAGCTAGTGCCCCATTGGAAGATTTTCCCTCTAGTATTTTTCTGGGAACAACCCAACATTTGTTTTCTTTTACTTTTACTTTCACTTTCAATTATAATGGTAAACAGGACAAATAAAGAGGGTAAATCTTCCTAACAGGGCACAGATAGCATTAAAAACTGACAGGTGTTCTAATCCATCACCCTTCTATCCAAAACTTTAAAAAAAGTTTTGCCGTTATACTTTAAGCATCATCACCAGTGAAAAATGATACTGTCCTCAAAAAACAAAACTCTGACACAGGGATTATATTAATAAAGTGGATTTTTATATGGACTAAATTGCCCATCGGTGGTAGGATGAGCTAATTTATTAAAAATGATCTGGGCTCCTCAAATACTTTATGCCCTCCACAGTTCACCCATGTGGATACCCCTCAAGTGGTTTAAAAAAATGACTCTGTATTTCGTATCTCACTATGGAAAGGCCAAAATTACAGGATTCATGTATTAATGCTCCAGTTGCCTAAGGATAAGGGGGGACTGGCTGTGCCTCAAGCAAAGCTGTATTTCTTGGCTGCCCAACTTCAGCATTTCATGGGTTGGGGAGTTGTGAACTGGGCAGACCCTATTCAGGCCCTGTTACTGGGTCATTTTTAATGCTACCATCTTTTAGCTCAATTGGAGTTCGGGATCTTTGCCCTTGGGCCTCACAGCCCCACCCTGGTACTTATACATAAAGTGTGGCAGGAAATGATATGCATTATGAAATATGAGGGAATATTCCTGTGTACTCACCATTATGGGCAAATGTGAGGTATGAGGAACTGTGTAAATTGGTAGTGTTTGAGTACTGGCATGAGTCGGGGATTCAATATATTAGTTATATAATTAGTTATGTTATCTGTTATGAGAACCTTTCAGGACCTACAGATATCCTATCCACGGTCTCCCCACGGATTCTTCCACAATTTGCTGCGGCATGCCTTACAGGTCGAGTCCAAATATACCAAGCTAGTTATACAGCCCATGCCACTTATAGATTTTCTTGCATCATCCCAGGACAAAATGGGCCTTATCTCATCCCTATATGGACTACTAATGGGAAAATATCAGAGTGAGGTTGCTTATCCAGGTAGGAGGGGGTTGGGATAAAGATTTGGGAGATATTTCCAATGATGTTTGGCAGAATATATTGGAACAGGTACCTTATGTGTCCTTATCACCCAAGCAACTCTTATCCCATTTGTTCATAATCCATAGAGTGTATAGAACCCCATTTAAGTTGTTCCACTGGGGCCAACGTGACACCCCTGAATGCCTGTGATGCCTAAGATCTCCGGCGGACTTACACCCCATGTTGTGGAATTACCCTAAATTGTTTAGGTACAATGCAAAGTCTGGTAGATACAATTAACTTTGCTTACCAAACGCATAGATTTAGACCCTAAGATATGCCTTTTGGGTTATCTAGACATTATAGTACACGTTAATAGACTATTATTTCTAGCGTGCAAAACAATTGCTTTAAGGTGGCTGTCTTCTGGGCCTCCTTCAAATGAGAACTGATGGCTCCAGGTTAATGATGCTGTCCTGAAAGAACAGGTGTATTGAAATAAATTACATTTTATGAATTATGGTAGCCCTGGCTAGCAGTACCTGGCTTAGCCCCCTTTTCACTGGTCGTCTACAGGTTGCTACAGTACTGATCATCACGTATGGAGCAAAATGTAATTTCCATATGCATGTAAAGGAATATTCTAGGCTTGTAATGGCCAGATATCAGTCCATTTGGTATTGCTGTGTTTACAATCTTTTCTTGTGGAGAGATCGATTGTTACTCTGGTATGTCTGTTTAATGTGAGTTATTTTCTTATTATACTCCAGTCGTACCGAAGCTTTCACATGTTATTATATTACATATGGATTTCTGTGATAGTAGCAGGGGTTCTCCCGTGCCTTAGACTACTGCGGAACCTCCTGAAATGCTGCTCATTGATTTATGTATCTGCTGTGTTTTACAAGCAATAACTGCTACATGGGTGGAAGCTTCCTTGTATTTTATAACTGCGTGTGACTATACTCATATTTTGTTTTCTTTTTTTTTTGCTTGTTTTTGATTGTGTGCTGTGTCGTAAAAACACACATTTTAAATAACAAATTATTTGGAAAATAAAAACGTGGATCTTCACCCCTTTTGCTGCAATATATATCTTTAGTCCAAGGATTTTCCCTCAGTTTTTTTGCCACAAAATGTTGCCAGCATCATTTAACTGTTTACTCTGAGATAAGGCTGTCTTGGACTCACCCTAGTCTGTGATTGGATGGTGAAAAGAGAAGTAGTACAGTGATGATCTCTCTGCCACTCTATCACTTCCTATAAGCATGCTTCATGTCCACACAAGAACTGATTTGCTGCTTGCACTGCTACTCCCTGTCACACTATAGCCCTGATATACAGGGACTGCAAGAGGCTCATACCTGATCAAATTCAGGTACTTACATTGCTTGTGTTTATATTATTTGTAGCACCCTCCTAGTTAGGTGCTAGTATAGGTTGTTTGTAGATAAATTTTGTCATTTTTCAGCTCTGCTATAGCCAGTGGAATTGATTATTTTGGTCTGCAGCTACAGGTTTGCTTGTTTCCCCCCGTCTTTCCAGAAATGTAACCTAGTGGATAGAGTCTGAGTTGATCCTCTATACAACCTCAGCCAATCCCTGGTCAGAAGAGTGACCAGCAGGGGGCTGAGAGGGTTATATAGGAACTGGAGCATAGGATAGCAGGGCCCTTTGCCTGCTGGAGAGTGATCCAGCCTGGAAGTGCTGTTAAACCTTCTAAGGCTCTGAGAAGTTTCCTGGACATTCTGGATTCTGGCACGCCGAGGAGCTCAAGGATCTCCCCCAAGTTGCAGGAACAACCAAGCAACATCCAGAGAGGATTTTAACAGGAGATTCATGATACAGTGTCAGCTAAAACTGAAAATAGACATCCAGATAGCTTGCGACACCGTGAGTAGGCCTGAGAGAAATCCTGGGAGAGACTGTTGCTATTGTGCCCCTTTTTTGCTGGAGGGACTGTTACAGACCTGCTGCCAGGGTTGTTTCCATGGTGGGAGCCCCCTGTGCTGAGCTGTTACTACTTTCTGTATAGAGGACCTTTTGCTACTACAGTTAACTTTTAAGTTTTTTTTTTTAGGGTTATCCCAAGCCTTTTCCTAAACCATATCCCAGTTCTACAAAACAAAATAAAAAAAACACACAAAAAGACATAATCTGCCTGAGCACTGTGTGAAAGACTCATTGGGACTTTATGCACCTGGCCGAAAATACCCTGTGTGCACCAAATTGTGATCAGAACCTGGGCTAAACAGTGGGACCAGTCATGAGGTTTGCGTTACATATTAATTTAATGATGTATTAATGATTGCAGAGCTGTTTTAATCTACAGTATGGCTTATATATCTGCAGAGAGTTCAGCTTTAAGTATGTTTTGCTAGTACATATAGGTAATAAAATATGCATGCAATTAATGTGGTGTCTCACTCATATTTACTTTTGCAGACCATTACTATTTCAAACTAGTGAGCATATTGCCAACAGCACATCTATAGGAGATCTAATCCCATTCAGTGTCATCCTTCAGTTCCTCTTCACAAGGGCTCCGCCAGAATTAAAATCACCATACCAGGTAATGGCACTTCATCACACAGCTATGACAACCACAATATAAACACTGTACTTTGGGGCCCAGCTTGTCCCTCTATTTTTATTTTATTTTTTTACGCCAACCAAAGAAATACTTTCATGGAGTATAGATATTAAATGTTATTCCGTATACATGTGTGTCTCTCCCACTCTCTATCTAGATGTCTGTGGCAAGATATCACAATGTACCAGTAACTGTTTTAATGCATTTGTAAATATACATATTTTTTTGTACATATGGCAGAGAAAACCTGCACCACACTATGCATCCCTCTAAAGTGGTGTTGTGTAATATATTTTGAATGGTAACACTGATCTTAACCACTGATTTGCTGAACAGCATAGCGTCCTATCATCATCACATCTGGGAAATGTGTCTGGAGCACCTCGTCATATGTGCCATATACAGTAACACAGGAAAGATTTGAACATTAATATTTTACCGATATGTTATATACATTGTTTCATAATAGTATATGAAGGTAAAATAATGAAACTCTAGGATTGCATTTGTTTGTAGCCGTATGGTGTACACGGTCTCCTCTGGCTCATTTTGGCCACCACAAGGCCATATTCTAAATATAGAAAACATTAGATTAGTTGGGATGAGGCTTACAGACAGACTGACTTCTTGGTGTCTGGCCTGTACGTCCAATTTTACACCACTGATCATTCATTTTTAACATTCCAACTATCTTTAAAGCTCATCTTAAAGATAAACCTGTAATCATGCTCGGTAAATCTCTTCTAAATGGATTTTTAATGCAATGATCTTTATAGAGTCAGAAACTTCCACTAAGAGAGAATTTACTCAGAATAATTCACATTGCTCATATTTATCAGATATTTTCTGTATGTTTGATAATCATATAGCATTCTGTGCATTTTTCTGCAGAGAGCTGAATGGTCCATAGCTCGTTACTCCCAATGGTTGGATGACCACCCATCTGAAAAAGACAGACTCATTCTCATCAGGTAAATGGGGTAGCGGCATAAAATCGAATACAAAGTTTGACTGGTATTATTTTGTCGCTTTAAAATTATAAGAGCAGAGGATTTGATTAATGGGGGCTAGGTACTGTAATGGATAGCGCCCATAACTTACCTGTAATTTCTCTTTAGTGGAGCATCTGCTAGTATTACTGGACACATTACAGCACAGCAATAGGAGTGTGTTTTGTAGGATTTTTAAATCATGATAAAGTTAATTTTACTATATTGTAGCTTGTTTAGATGACTAGAGTTTGATGCAAATAATTCCCTGACTGGTAGCATGGTGGGCAGCTGCTAGAAGTGTTGATGTATTAAAATATTTATAAGGGTGATGGATCTAAAGTTGGACCACACCAGAGAATCTCAGAATCCATGTTTCAACACTCCGCTGCAAATGGTCATAACCAACAGAATATTTTATAAATTCTCAACACAGGCATCGTAAAGCAAGCATTCATTTTGTCTTTCAAATTGTCCTTTGATGATTTTTTCTCACAATCTGCATGCAGGTTGTGTGTTCAAATTTATGTGTTTTTTTTCTATAATGCAAAAGTATAGCAGTAGTTCTTAAGATTCCCACCTAAAATTGGGCCTAGTGTGTTCTGTGGCTATTGTAGGAAGTGAATAAGACTAATGTGTTTGATGCTGAGGAGGAGTATGGGGTTCTTTTAAAAAAAAAAAAAAAAACAAGAATAATTTTATTCACCCAGGTGGATGCAGCATTGGTCCCCCGCTGCCTACAAAATGGAGAACTGAGTGATCAAAGACCATAGTTCTCAGTCTTCAAAGAACAGAGAGTCAGTCACTGCTCTGCCCCTCCAGCGCTCACTGAAACGCTGGGTTGTTCTGGAGGGGTGGGAGAGCGGCTGGCTCAGTCTCCCAGAGGCTCGCTAAAAGGCTGAGCCATGGTCCAGGCATCTGGGTGTATCCCAACGTTAAAGTACAGACCTGATCACAGATGTGGAAATACGGGGCATTTTAGGAAACAGCGATCACAGGTCAATTGGCTTCAGTGTAAATCACACAAATAGGAAACATAAGGGGAATACACTAAAGACGCTGAATTTCAAAAGAGCCAACTTCCCTAAACTACGAACCTTGCTAGAAGCCATAAATTGGGATAAAACCTTAGGAACAAAGAACACGGAGGAGAGATGGGTTCGCTTTAAGAGCATATTGAATTAGGGCATTAGTCAGTGCATCCCATTGGTTAATAAATTTCAAAGAGCAAACAAAAGTCCTGGATGGCTTAACTCCAATGTAAAAATGCATATAAAAGCAAACGAGAAGGCCTTCAAAAAAAATACACGGTTGAGGGATCATCATCAGCATTCAGACTTTATAAAGAATGCAACAAGAAATGTAAGGGTGCAATTAGGGCATCTAAGATAGAACACGAAAGACACATAGTGGAGGAGAGCAAACAAAAATCCCAAGAAATTCTTTAAGTATATAAACAGTAAAAAAGGGAGGACTGACCATATTGGCCCCATAAAGAATGAGGAAGGACATCTGGTTACAAAGGATGGGAAGATGGCGAAGGTATTGAATGTATTCTTCTCCTCAGTCTTCACAAGGGAATCAGAGGGCAACCAAAACTGCAGTGTTTATCCTTGTGACACATCACAGGAAGCACCCTCATGGCTAACAGAGGACAGTATTAGAATTAGACTTGGGAAACTTAACATCAATAAATCATGGAGACCAGATGGCTTGCACCCAAGGGTACTTAGGGAACTCAGTCAAGTAATTGCCAGACCATTGTTCCTAATTTTTACTGACAGTCTACTGACTGGAATGGTACCAGTGAATTGGAGAAAAGCCAATGTAGCACCAATATTTAAAAAGTGCCCAAAATACATCCCTGGGAATTAAAGACCAGTTAGCCAAAAGTATGCAAGCTCTTGGAGGGGGGATGATAAGGGACTATATACAAGATTTTAGTAATGAAAACTGTATCATTAGCACTAATTAGCATGGATTCATGAAGAATCGTTCTTGCCAAATCGATCTATTAACCTTCTCTAAGGGGGTAAGTTGCCATCTAGATAAAAGAAGGCCCGTAGACGTGGTGAATCTGGATTTTGCTAAAGCATTTGACACAGTTCCCCTTAACCGTTTACTGTACAAAATAAGGTCCGTTGGCATGTACCATAGGGTGAGTACATGGTTTGAAAACTGGCTACAAGGCCCAGTTCAGAGGGTGGTGATAAATGGGGAGTATTCGGAATGATCAGGGGTGGGTAGTTGGGTCCCACAGGGTTCTGTGCTGGGACCAATCCTATTTCATTTTTTCATAAACAACCTGGAGGATGGGGTAAACAGTTAAATCCCTGTATTTGCAGACAATACTAAGCTAAGCAGGGCAATAACTTCTCCGCAGGATGTGGAAACCTTGCAAGAAGATCTGAACAAATTAATGGGGTGGGCAACTACATGGCAAATGAGGTTTAATGTAGAAAAATGTAAAATAATGCATTTGGGTGGCAAAAATATGAATGCAATCTATACACTAGGGGGAGAACCTCTGGAGGAACTTAGGATGGAAAAGGACCTGGGGGTCCTAGTAGATGATAGGTTCAGCAATGGTATGCAATGCCAAGCTGCTGCTGACAAAGCAAACAGAATATTGGCATGCATTAAAAAAGGGATTACCTCCAGGGATAAAGCGATAATTCTCACACTCTACAAGACTCTGGTCCGGCCGCACCTGGAGTATGCTGACCAGTTCTGGGCACCAGTCCTCAGGAAGGATGTACTGGAAATGGAGCGAGTACAAAGAAGGGCAACAAAGCTAATAAAGGGTCTGGAGGATATTAGTTATGAAGAAAGGTTGCGAGCACTGAACTTATTCTCTCTGGAGAAGAGACGCTTGAGAAGGGATATGATTTCAATTCACATATACCATATTGGTGACCCCACAATAGGGATAAAACTTTTTCGCAGGAGGGAGTTTAACAAGACACGCGGCCACTCATTAAAATTAGAAGAAAAGAGGTTTAACCTTAACCACTTGCCGCCCGCCATATAGCAAACATCATATGACGTCGCCAAGACATCAAGCCGCTGCCCCCCCCCCCCCCCCGGGGCGCGCATCGCGCCGATCATTGTTACGGTGTGTCAGTCACGGCTGATCACAGTGTAAATGGGAAGAGCCGTTGATCGGCTTTTCCTCACTCGCATCTGTTAGACGCGAGTAGAGGAGAGCTGATCGGGTGCACCTCTGACGGGGGTCTGTGCTGATTATCACACTGGACCACCAGGGATGTCACCACAAGGTATGCCACCCTAGACCACCAGGGATGCCAATCAGTGCCCACAATGGATGCCAATCAGTGCCCACAATGGGCATCACTGATTGGCAGGCATGGTTTGGCACTGATTGGCATCCATCCGTACTATCAATTAGTGTACATCAGTGCCCATCCGTGCCGTCTATCAGTGCCCATCCGTACCGCCTTTCAGTGCCACCTATGTGTACCCATCAGTGCTGCATATCAGTGCCGTATATTAGTGCCCATTGGTGCGACCTCATCAGTGCCCATCAGAGAAGGAGAAAACTTATTTAACACAACATACAGGGATATACAATGTAATACTGACATATCACACACATAAGTTAGACTTAATGGACTTGTGTCTTTTTTTAACCTCACATACTATGTAACTATATGGACCGGCTGAGTGACTTTAGCCAACCATGGGCTTTAGCCCACTGTCAACATAAAAAGGGTCACGGGAGTGCAGAACGAATTGCACTCCTGTGTTCCATAGGAGAGTTAGGGCCACATAAGCTTTGGCCATACTTCTCCTTTAAGGCTCTATATAAATTAGACTACATAAATTCTCTTTTTTATATATTTTTTTACTAGCTTTTCAACTAATTTCAAACTATTATGTATTTATTTGTATTTTAATGCAATGAAAGGAGTGAAATATTTCTGACTCTCTCCAAGTCTGTGTCATATAATGTTACTGTATGCAATAATTAGCATGTTCTATATGTATTGCTGTTGATTTCACATGGCAAATCCTGACCACAACTTGTTAAAATCTTATACATTCATGTGACTGATATTTTTCTGAGATCAGTAAATGCATGGCTTTTACACGGTTCCTTTACAGGCCTGTCTCATTTAAACAACCATCTGAGCAAAGGCTATGGGCATCAGCTAGCAAGTGCCCAGGTTTTACTTTGATGGCCATGTCTCTCATGCATAATATTGCTTGCATAATTGCAGCAATATATCTGCAAGGCTTACTCAGTTTCATCCTCCGAGGAACAGTATTGTGTGTCCTAATGATACTGTCTCATTAATTATTCTAAATTAGATGAAACTCCTGAATTGTAATAACATTTCTTGGAGTCGGAAGATCATTTATGATTTAGTCATCTACAAGGAAAAATGTCTGTGAAAAAGTGAGATTTTCCTCCATGTTGCATTTCTTGTGGTTGTTGTAGTCTCATTTGTGCCTAGAAGAGAAACATTCATTCCATCTCTGCTACATATTAAATGTCACCAGGCTGTGATTAAATATTAATAGATTATAGTCATGTAATGGCATTTCTGTGCCATGAAATTATATTGAAAAATGTGTTCTTTCCTCTAGTAGGTTTTCGATCATCCAGTTCTGTTGGCACTATAAATACGCGTGTGATTTGGTTGTGCAAAGTCGCAATAATATGCAGGCCCCATACACAGATCAGCAAGATCTGCACATAGATCTGTCAAGAGGATGGATATACCATTCTCCCACAGATTACATTACAGAGAATTTTATGTATGTGAGGATTGAGGCTTTATTGGCAAGGTGCTGATTAAGATTCGGAACACAAAAATTGCCTGGCTTTTCTGGTGTGAAGCTGAATATATTGAGGGCAGTCCAAAAATATGGAATAAACGGTGTTGGCTTTAGAAAATGTTGTTGTTCTGCTATCCACCTTTTGCTCATCGTCCCAAATATTGGAGAGTATACACCGATCAGGTGGCCACAATGTCCTGCCATGTGCTTGTGGTCTCCAACTTACTTTGCTGAGCCTCAACAAATCTGCCCTTTTGCTCCCAGGCTCTTCTTTCCTATTATTTCTACCTTTACCTGACCAGCCAGTGAGTTTTGTCATATTTAACTCATTCTGGCTAATCTGTACTCAACCTAACTAGTAATAGTAGTGTTATATTGCCAGATATATACACCCCATGCATAATTACTACTGCTTTGTTTAGCCCCTCTGTGGGCTGTCTCCTTCTGTAAAAATAGTCTTGCCAGGGGTCGTCATTAACCAGCTGTAAGTCATGTCCTGTTGTGCTTTATACTGGCTTCTCCTGTTAGGCTACAATTCCTAAATAAAGTATTGATTTGTTTTCAGCATAAAAGTATACACCAATCAGCCATAACATTAGGACAACCTATGATAACCCGTTACATAGTAGGTGAGGTTGAAAAAAGACAAGTCCATCAAGTCCAACCTATGTGTGTGATTATATGTCAGTATTACATTGTATATCCCTGTATGTTGCAGTTGTTCAGGTGGTTATCTATAGTTTTTTAAACTATCGATGTTCCCCGCTGAGACCACTGCCTGTGGAAGGGAGTTCCACATCCTTGACACTCTTACAGTAAAGAACCCTTTACGTAGTTTAAGGTTAAACCTGTAGCCAGTTTTCAATCCATGTACTCACCCTATGGTCCATGCCAATGGACCTTATTTTGTACAGTAAACATTTATGGGGAACTGTGTCAAATGCTTTTGCAAAAGCCAAATACACCACGTCAATGGGCCTTCTTTTATCTAGATGGCAACTCACCTCCTCATAGAAGGTTAATAGATTGGTTTGGCAAGAACGATCCTTCATGAATCCATGCTGATTACCGTTCTCGTTACTAAAATCTTGTATATAGTCCCTTATCATCCCCTCCAAGAGCTTGCATACTATTGATGTTAGGCTAACTGGTCTGTAATTCTCAGGGATGTATTTTGGGCCATTTTTAAATATTGGTGCTACATTTGCTATTCTCCAACCACCTGGTACCATTCCAGTCAGTAGACTGTCAGTAAAAATTAGGAACAATGGTCTGGCAATTACTTGACTGAGTTCCCGAAGTACCCTTGGATGCAAGCCATCTGGTCCCGGTTATTTATTAATGTTGTTTGCCGAGTCTAATTTTAATTCTGTCCTCTGATAACCATGGAGGTGCTTTCTGTGATGTGTCATAAGGATAAACACTGCAGTTTTGGTTACTGAAGCCCCCCGATTCCCTCGTGAAGACTGAGGAGAAGAATAAATTCAATACCTTCGCCATCTCCCCATCCTTTGTAACCAGATGTCCTTCCTCATTCTTTATGGAGCCAATATAGTCTGTCCTTTCTTTTTACTGTTTACATACTTAAAGAATTTCTTGGGATTTTTTTTCTCTCCTCCGCTATGTGTCTTTCGTGTTCTATCTTAGACCTAATTTTACCCTTACATTTCTTGTTGCATTCTTTATACAGTCTGAATGCTGATGATGATCCCTCAACCTTGTATTTTTTGAAGGCCTTCTCCTTTGCTTTTTATATGCATTTTTACATTGGAGTTAAGCCATCCAGTACTTTTGTTCGCTCTTTTAAATTTATTGCCCAATGGGATGCATTGGCTAATGCCCTTATTTAATATGCTCTTAAAGCAAACCCATCTCTCCTCTGTGTTCTTTGTTCCTAAGATTTTATCCCAATTCATGCCTTCTAACAAGGTTTGTAGTTTAGGGAAGTTGTCTCTTTTGAAATTCAGTATCTTTGTATTCCCCTTATGTTTCCTATTTGTGTGATTTATACTGAAGCCAATTGACCTGTGAACGCTGTTTCCTAAATTGGCCTGTATTTCCACATCCGTGATCAGGTCTGTATTGTTGGTAATCAGTAGATCCAGTAACGCTTTATTTCTATTTGGTGCGTCTACCATCTGAACCATGAAATTGTCCTGCAAGACATTTAGTAACTGGCGAGCCTTAGACGTATGCGCGGTTCCCTCTGCCCAGTCTATGTCTGAACAATTAAAATCCCCCATTATGATAACATCCTTGCTGCTAATCCAACTTGTGATAGGAGATCCGTCTCCCCCTCCTCCCTCAGGTTAGGGGGCCTATAGCATACTACCAGTAATACTTTCCCCTTAGTTTCATCCCTTTGGAGCTTTACCCATAAGGATTCCACCTCCTCCCTAGCTCACTTAGTGATGTCATCTCTCACATTCACTTGTACATTATTCTTGATATATAGGCATACCTCCTCCCCTTTTTTACCCTCTCTATCCCTGCGATAAAGAGTATACCCTTGAATGGTTGCCAGCCAATCATGAGAGCTGTTGAACCAGGTCCCTGAAATTCCCACAAAATCCAAATCCTCCTTGTACAACAGTATCTCTGTTGAGGTATGGACTCCACTAGACCTGTGAAGGCATGCTGTGATATGTGGTACCAAGGTGGCATTAGCAGAACCTTTAATCCCTGTAAGTTGTGAGGTAGATCCTTCATGGATCAGACTTGTTTATCCAGCACATCCCACAGATGCTCGATTGGATTGAGATCTGGAGAATTTGGAGGCAAAGCCAACATCTCAAACTTGTTGTTGTGTTCCTCAAACCATTCTTGAATTCTTCAGATCAGGCCACCTTCTGGATGTGGACACTGGTCTGCACATCGCCATACGCAATAAACTGTGATGCACTTTGTGTTCTGACACATTTCTATCCAAACCAGCATTATGTTTTTTTGAGCTACAGTAGCTCTTCAATTAGATCGGACTACATGGCCCAGCCTTCGCCCCCCCTTGCATCCATGAACCTGGCTGCCTATGACCGTGTTGCCAGGAACATCCCACAAGAGCTATATTTTTGGAGTTGCTCTGACCCTGGTGTCTAGTCATTACAATTTGGCCCTTGTCAAATTTGCGCAAATCCTTACACTTGCCCATTATTTCTGTATTCAGCACATCAACTTTAGGGACAACATGTTCACTTGCTGCCTAATATATGCACTTTTAGATGCCATGGTGACAAGATAATCAGTGTTATTCACTTTTCCTTTTAGTGGTTGTAATGTCATGGCTGATCAGTGTATACTAATTTACACAAGCTATTTGGGTCCTACTGGACTGAAGGACGAAAAGATTGGTGTATAGACCCTGAAGGGAATTTATTTAGCTTACCATTAACTTACCCATCTGACTTATATGGCTTTATACCTATAAACAATCACATTTGTCTCTGCCCTAGAGGAACTGACATTCTATATACCATTCAGAGAACGCACACTCACCCAATAATAGGTGGAAGTCACATAACGCCCCAACAGTATCCTTTTGGACTTTGGGAATTAACCTGTGAATACATCTAAAAACATACATTATACAGGTGTGGTCAAAAGTTTTGAGACTGACACAAATATTAATTTTCACAAAGTCTGCTGCCTCAGTTTTTATGATGACAATTTGCATATACTCCAGAATGTTAAGTGTGATCAGATGAATTGCAATTTATTGAAAAGTCCCCCTTTGCCATGAAAATGAACTTAATCCCATAAAAAAACATTTCCACTGCATTTCTGAAGATGGCTTTATGGTGCCCAAGAAAGTCCAGCAAGCGCAAGTCTCCTACAGTTGATAAAGCTGCGGGTTGGGGCACCACCAGTGCAGAGCTTGCTCAGGAATGGCTGCAGGCAGGTGTGAGTACATCTGCACACACAGTGAGGCGAAGACTTTTGGAGGATGGCCTGGTGTCAAGAAGGGCACCAAAGAAGCCACTTCTATTCAGGAAAAACATCAGGGACAGGCTGATATTCTGTGAAAGGTACAGGGATTGGACTTCTGAGGACTGGGGTAAAGTAGTTTTCTCTGATTAATCCCCTTTCCGATTGTTTGGGGCATCTGGAAAAAACCTTGTCCGGAGAAGAAAAGGTGAGCGCTACCATCAGTCCTGTGTCAAGCAACAGTAAAGCATCCTGAGACCATTCATGTGTGGGGTTGCTTCTCAGCCACGGGATTGGGCTCACTCACAATATTGCCTAGGAACACAGCCATGAATAAAGAATGGTACAAAAACATTCTCTGAGAGCAACTGCTCCTAACCATCAAAGAACCGTTTAATGAGGAACAATGCCTTTTCCAGCATGATGGAGCACCTTGCCATAAGGCAAAAGTTATAACTAAGTGGCTTGGGGAAAAAAACATCAAAATTATGGGTGCATGGCCAGGAAACTTTCCAGAACTTAAAGAGGAACTGCAGTCTGCTCACATAATTTTAATAAAAACATCTTTGCCATTCTGAAGCTTCCCTCCAACCACTTTGCATATTTTATATATACTGTGATTATGCACTTGCCAAATATACTGCAGAAAGGGCAGAAGGTTTACTAGATGGAAAGATGAAAAGATGACTGAAGTTCCACTTTAATTGCATTAAAAATTCAATCCCCAAGAGGCAGGTGAAAAAAAACACAAATTCTGACAGACTCCAAGCATTGATTATGCAAGAATGGGCTGCCATCAATCGGGATGTGGCCCAGAAGTTGATTGACAGCACGCCAGGGCGAATTGCAGAGGTCTTGAAAAAGAAGGGTCAACGCTGCAAATATTGACTCTTTGCATAAACTTAATGTCATTGTCAATAAAAGCTTTGGACACTTATGAAATGCTTGTAATTATATTTCAGTATACCATAGTAACATCTGACACAAAGATTTGTGAAAATTAATATTTGTGTCCTAAAAACTTTTGGCCATGGCTGTACACCTACAGTATATATATAGTGTTCTTGGTAGGAAATAAAGGTGGTACCTCAGATCTATCATGCCCCCTCAATGTCTGCCATAGTTCAGTGTCTGCTAAAAATGAATACCAATATCTGGCTGGTTGCGATGGCCAGCACTGCCACTTTTCCTTATTCTAGACATCAAATCATTTTTGTCTGATGAAGGTGTGTCATATCTGTGCTGTATATTACTAATGATAAACTGTCTGTGATACTATGCTGATGCATAGTATCTGCAACATATAATTGATCAAAGGGGCATGCTGTGGTTATATCTCTAAAATGTGTGACAGTCATTTTCGATGAAGGTTGGCTACTAGTAGTACATTGAACTGGACTTGTCCTGTAAAAGAGTAAGGAGTTGGGCCAATGGTGAAATGTTTTGGTAATTATTGGGATTACCCCTGTGTATCATACTAGAAGAAGGGAAGATTCTGTGATGCATATATAGAGCCTGTTTGTGTCCTAGTGTTTAAAAAAAACAAAAACCTAGTGACGCCTAAAAAAAAAACACAAATGATCCATCAAGTCTGCCCTTCTCTTTTTTTTATTATTATTATTTTGTTTGGGTGTAGATCTAGGTTTATCCCATGCATAAATTCACTTACTGTTGATTGACTCACTGCCTCTGCATAGCAAACTTTCATTTGAAACTTTCCTCCTGCTAATTTTGTGTTCACGTCCCCGTGTTCTTGAACATGCTTCTTGTTGAGAATACTACCCCCTGAACCCTATTCATATCTCAGGGAGAACGTGCAGCTGTTCCACATTTATTAGACGCGGTTACATAAATAGACATTTCTTCCATTTGTCATATCAAATGATGTTTTCTGTGTGCAGTCAGGTCTAGTGATGACACAGCAGACTGACACGGTTCCATGTTCTTGACAGCTCACATTTTTTTATGGTTACTAATTGAGATAATAGATGTAGATGTAATAGTGTACAATTCATGGGCCTGCCTCAGAAAATCCTCATTCTTGATACATGCAAGTTATTCTATGTCATAGCCATGATGCTAGATGTTAAGTCTGCAAACTTCATGGTGTAATTCTACTCTTTGTATTATTACAGCAGTTAGTGGAATTGGTAATGGAAAATAATGCATTTTTACAACAGCTTAAGACATGAGCAGATTTTATATGTAATAAGATCAGACTAAGTCCTTATTGCAGATTTATCCTCTCATTCCTGCAATATCTTTGAGGCTCTGTGGAATTATTTCCTGTGTAGAATTATCAGTCTTCCTCTTCATATGCAGTATTAAAACAGGATAAACCTTGTAACAAATTTTTCTGCGGTGTGTGCTCTCTTTTCCTTGTCTTTCCAGTTCAGTACACAACAACCTGCTTTTCATGAGAAGTGTGAGCTAAATAGTAAGGTGCTGCTAAGGGGAAACCTGGAGTCTAATTTACATCTCCAGTCAGAGGATGTTTGGCTGTGGTGACACAGATGTTGGCAAAAGTCAAGAGCATGACCACAGCACATACAGCACGAGGCAGCATGCCCTTGGCTTTTTAAACTGAAATGTAAATGTACATCTTAATGCTGCAAGGACCAATGCTGTTTTTCCATTAAGTTAAAGGGGATTTCCAAATGAAATGGAACTGCAATCGTGTATTTGATGTAGAATCTATTTAGAACCCTAGAAAAAAGTTTTGGGGCCTGAGGCAAAACCGTTGAGGGTCAATTGGTTGAGTAATAACTTGTCCAGGAAATATTTTGGATAAAATGATTGCATGTACTGTTTATGTTTATCTGGTTGCTATTAAATGAAAACAGGATTGGTTTGCTGTTTAATGAGACCAGTCCCTGTAGTGTGAGGGACCCATACTGAGAGGATATGGAGACTACCATTGGTGGTACCAATTTCAAAAAATGCCTGACTGTCAGGTTGACCCATTTCTTATGTTTTTAGGGTTCTAACCCAGAAAGCATAAGGAATTGTGACTTCACTAGCCGCATCCTTGTTCTGGATAAGTAATTTAGAGCAGTGTTTCTCAACTCCAGTCCTCAAGGTGCCCCAACAGGTCATGTTTTCAGCATTTCCCTCAGATGAAACAGTTGTGGTAATTACTAAGGCAGTAAAACTTATCAAATCACCTGTGCAAAACAATGGAAAAACATGAAAACATGACCTGTTGGGGACCCCTTAAGGACTGGAGTTGAGAAACACTGATTTAGAGCATTAAAGTCAAAGCCAGCTAGCCAACCAGTAATCTTAGATGCAGGTAAGGGGTGGCAGCCCTTCTCTCCTCAGTTTTACTGTAATAGGTAGCCTGGAGAGACAGGAAACCCTAAAATTACTTTGAAATGGAGACCTGTTTAGTGTAATGTAGAGCACCATTGTTATCAGTAGAGTTACACTGCAAAACCAGGTTTCACCAGCAGTTGAATCAAATTGTGGCTACAGATCCTTGCAATTGTCATAAACGTGATTTGGAGGATGGGCAAATAAAAAAGTGGAAGTCCATGCAAAAACTAAAATCCCTGCATCTATAGCCACCAACATTCTAACACTACCCTATCTAGCCCTGAAAAGAAAAAAAATCAGTATACATACCTTTTCTACAGGCAATCCGACCCGATCTCCATTGGTGGAAGAAGCTCTGCTGAGTACATGTCCGACAACGGCTGTGAAATTAATGGAAAGTGACGTCACACATAGATTTACTATGGGGCTTCCGTTGATGGATGTGTCCTCTGCACCCACCCATACAGCGAAGCCACAGCTCAGCGTGGGATTAGAGCTTCAAATGCTGGAGATAGGGTCAGATCGCCTGTAGAAAATGTATGTAAACGTTTTTTTTTTCTTTCCAGGGCTAGATAGTTTAGTGTTAGAATGTTGGTGGCTATAGATGCAGGGATTTTAGTTTTTGCATGGACTTCCACTTTAATTCTATAGGAACTGGGAATGTATCTAAAGAACAGTGGAGATAAAAATCATATTTGGATGTTTGACAGAGTGGGTAGTATAAAAAGTGAAACCTTAATCCAAGAATCTTTTAAAATGGTCAGACCTTTGGGAGATTGTTGCCTAGCATTCACATACGCTGTATGGGATAAAGTGTGGGACTCCCCCAAGCTAAAACACACAGCATCAGCTTTTTCTGTATAGGGAACAATAAAAGATTGGCCAAAATTTACCAAGGCATCAAATCAAAGTTGCAGTGCTAAGAAGTTAGCTGTTATCCTTGTCGTATATGTTGTCATAGTATACTACAATTGTGCTTTAATAGTGTGACAACGTTAAAGTATGTTCTTGTCATCCAAAGTCCTAATTTTGTGTTTCATTTTCCAGAGGAGCGCTGGAGGCCTATGTGCAGAGCGTGAAAGCCAGAGAAGGCAAGGAATTTGCTCCAGTTTATCCAATTATGGTTCAGCTTCTTCAGAAAGCCATGTCCACAGTACCATAGCTGTGTTATCAATCACAACATCCTTACATGTAATTTGATTGAGAGGTTATGAGATAGATATATGGAAATGGGGGAAAATGTTCAGATTTTGTTTGCTTTCAGGGATTGACATATTTCAGGAGTAATCAAGATGCCTACTAATATTGCAAGAAATGTGGTATATATCAGGCTACCTCAGTTTAATACATTTATCTTATATACGCTATTAGTGGTTCATGGACACTTTCTTTGATTAAAGTAGAAGTATAGGCAAAACCTTTTTTTCCTTTTCATTTTTGGATACAGCAAGGCAGGGTTATAACCCGTCAGATTTAGTTTTTGCCATCGGTGTCCCATTGTGGAGATCTCTCTGCACTTCGTGTCTCATAGCCAAACAAGAAGTGAGAGGAAATCCCTGCAAATTAAGGGACTTCCTTGGAGACTCCCAGTCCATCAAAACTCTATCCAAATCTAAAAGAAAAGTGCTGCCTTTAGTTATACTTTAAGAAATCTAGTAAGCATACAAAATGTATTACATTGGGTGCTGGGTGATAGAGTTATTAGGCAAGTTCCAAACTTCTTCACACGCATGAAGGAAGATACCCATTTGATGAGGTTCTGATGGATGCAGCCAATCATCTATGTGCCGCATTCAAATTTTTGGTCAGTGAAACCTATTCACTGAATCACTTAGGAGCTACTATAATGGGCTTCTGTCAGAGCCTAAACACACGTGTTTTTCTCTGTGACATGGTTCATTTGAAGAAAGAATTTGCCCAAAGTAGTTTTTTTCCCATTTTGGGTAGATATAAATGCTTTGAATGATCCCACTGGCTAAATTCCCTTTCTAGAGTTCTTGCTTGTATATGTCAGTGATGCCCTTTAAGAAGACAGAAACACTGTGGATTTTTCATGATGTAAATAATGCTCCACACATGACATTACAGACTCCTAAGCTGATCAGACAAGGCTGTGTAACTGCTATATTCCCTTCAAAAATGTTCCAAATATATATATATAAAATCAATGAACTGTTTGATTATAAAATGTATTTAGTAAAACGGATGTAATAAAATTTTAATCTTTCCTTTTTTTAATGTGTTGTGTTTGCTATGCCAATGAACACAAACAAACACACTGAACACCATTTCAACAACATTTATTTGAAATATACAAGTATATACTGTGCAAAAATTACTGGGGCATTATATTGAGACGTCATAGACAATAAAATTGTTTTACAGCCGTGATTCTCAAGCTATGATTCAGCACATCTCACAGCCATACAGCCAGGACCCACAATAAATGCATCTGTTTGTTTCAACAGCTGCAAGAAGTAAAGTGCAAGTGTTGCACCAGAATTAAGTGCAAAGTCACCCCCCCATCATATATGACATTTTTTTTTTTCTCATAGCAAAATAAATTCTATCTGTAGATTCTGTAGCCAACTAAATTACTAAACTTTATGCTTCAACACCTTGGTGTTCATAGGGGTCTGTAAGAAATAGCTGGCCCCTTTTTCCATAAGGAAGCTAATGATCCACTTGCCATAGTACAAATAGCCGAGTGGCAATGAATAGTCAGTTAGTGCTCCATGCACCTTGCATTAAAAAGAACACGTCAGAAACATATAAATTCTAACGCCAAAGATAATTAACTCTGTGCAATACATATTAATAAGCAGTAGGGTCGATAAACAGCAGTTATATGATCTATAAGTTCCCATTTTTTTTTTACCTGGTTGTTTTATAACAATACACGGATACACACCTCATTGTAGCACCACAGGATATCAATTTTTTTTTCAAGCCTAGGTTACCTGATATATATATTTTTTTTTTCAAAATAAGGCAATTTGGTTTAAAATATTGATATTTTTGCATATGTAATGCTATACTTTAAAAAAGAAAACCTTCAAGTCATATCAATTCTATGACGCTGCAGTTAGTGTGGTTTTGTCACTTTTCCACAATACGATGTCAGATTTTCTTCCTCTGTGCAGACGAACGGCAACTTTCCAAAATGAACCTCAGATACATTCATATTTAATGCTGTTGTGAGCCCTGGAAGAGATGCAGAATGTTTCAATCCCTAGCATAAGGGTTAATTGTTTGCATGGTAGAAGTTAGATCAACAGAATGTTCAAACACTGACACCGACTAGGAAGAATGGGGCACTGTTGTACTTGACAAACACCAATGATACAGATGAATAATATATGAGTATTCGGCTTTTCAACTCATTAGGAGCAGTGACATCACCAACTAATAAAATGTGATTTAATAATCACTTTAAATAGAAACCAACAAACATTTTATTGATGCTTGCAATCACAACTGTCTGTTAATATTATTCTTTGGCCTCACCTGTGTACTGGTGCAATAATACGGTCCTGCGCTATCACCACACACATCCTCAACATCTTTTTGTCCCAAAGTTCATTTATTGCAGAAATATTCTGTTATTCCCTTTGGTAAGAATTTATTTTTATTTTTTTTAAAGATGCAAGGAACTCCTAAAAATCAGTCACATCACTAACTTTCTATAGCCTCCGCTACATGACTCCTACGTTATCTGCCTGGCAGAGACCAATTCTCTTAAACCGGTCAACTCAGAGATGGTCATGGCTTTTGTATTTATAATATATACACTAAAACTAAAATCTTGCTAGTGTGATTACCGTATTTATCGGCGTATAACACGCACTTTTTTCCCCTTAAAATCAGGGGAAAGTCGTGGGTGCGTGTTATACGCCGATCCCCGCTATCGCTATGTGAATGTCGGCGATCGCCGCCGACATTTACATAGCGAGTAGTTTCAAATATGGCGCCGCGGACTTCGGTAGGACTCGGCGGTGCTGAACGAGCGCCGCCGAAATCCCAGAGCCGAGATACACATAGTCGGGTGTATTCGGCTCTTTCCGGCGCCGCTCACTGTCACGCCCAGTCCCGCCATTGGACCTGTGTTATGTCCATCATAGGGCGGGACTGTGAGCGGCGCTGGAAAGAGCCGAGAACCCTCGGCTATGTGTATCTCGGCGGCGTTCGTTCACTTCCGCCGGCGCCGAGTCTCTCCGAACTCCGCGGCGCCATATTTAAAACTACTACTATGTGTATGGCGGCAGGAGGCATGGACACTAGGCTGCACTGGGGACAAGGCTGCATTGATAAGGCTGCACTGGGGACAAGGCTGCATTGATAAGGCTGCACTGGGGACAAGGCTGCATTGACAAGGCTGCACTGGGGACAAGGCTGCACTGGGGACAAGGCTGCACTGACAAGGCTGCACTGGGGACAAGGCTGCACTGGGGACAAGGCTGCACTGACAAGGCTGCACTGGGGACAAGGCTGCACTGGGGCAAAGCTGCACTGACACTAACAAGGCTGCAGATAAACAGTGATGAGGCTGCATTGATGGGAATTTTAATGTAAGTTTCTTTTCCTTAAACTTCCCTCCTAAAAGTTTTTTTCCTTAAAATTCTCTCCTAAACTTGGGGTGCGTGTTATACGCCGATAAATACGGTACTTAAAAATGCAACTGTATCCAAGCTTTGTACAGTCAAATATTTACATATCCTTAAGCAGTAAATGAGATTTAGGGCCAATGAACAATATATGCGGTGACAGAAAATTTACTGCATTATAAAATGTCTGTCACCTCAGGGACACACAGGAAACAATTGTTTCCGATGTGTCACATCTGCGCTGCAGCATGGTGCATTTTATTGCAGCGCACAGGCTCAAATTAAACTGCAATGTCAGGCAGCACAGAGCCATCTGACATTGTATGAAGTACATTTTGTACACTTCATATAAAGTTAATTTAAAAAAAAAAAAAAAAAAAAAGCTGAATCATGCACCACACTGCCACTTAGACCACTGGCAGCTGGAGCGCTGAATAGCTCCAGCTGCTCTGTGTGCATTGGCACTTAAAACAAGCCCTCGCAGATGTCCCCAGCTGTAGGCACTGTGGCTTAACTCATCAAAGTTTACAGCAGAAGCACTTTTGCTTTCAGTTTCCTTCCTCCCAGCAGTTACTTGGGGCACATCCCCTTTATTAGCTTAACGATTTACCCCTAAGTCTGCTACATACAGTATCTCACAAAAGTGAGTACACTTTTTTTTTTTTTTTATATCTTTTAATGTGACAAGACTGAAGAAATGACACTTTGCTACAATGTAAAATAGTGTACAGCTTGTGTATTTGCTGTCCCCTCAAAATAACTCAACATACAGCCATTAATGTCTAAACCGCTGGCAGCAAAAGTGAGTACACCCCTAAGTAAAAATATCCAAATTGGGCCCAAAGTGTCAATATTTTGTGTGGCCACCATTTTTTTCCAGCACTGCCTTATCCCTCTTGGGCAGGGGTCTCCAAACTATGACCCTCCAGTTATCAGGAACTACAATTTCCATCATGCTTAGTCATGTCTGTGAATGTCAGAGTTTTACAATGCCTCATGGGATGTTTAGTTATGCAACAGCTGGAGGGCCATAGTTTGGAGATCCCTGCTTTTGAGCATGGAGTTCACCAGAGCTTCACAGATTGCCATTGGAGTCCTCTTCCACTCCTCCATAACGAAGCTGGTGGATGTTACAGACCTTGCTTAATAGGGTTTAGGTTTAGAAACATGCTTGGTCAGTCCCTCAGCTTCTTTAGCAAGCAGTGGTCGTCTTGGAGGTGGGTTTGGGGTCGTTATGTTGGAATACTGCCCTATGGCCCAGTCTCTGAAGGGAGGGGTTCATGCTCTCCTTCAGTATGTCACAGTACATGTTGGCATTCATGGTTCCCTCAATGAACTGTAGCTCCTCAGTGCCGGCAGCACTCATGCAGCCCCAGACCATGACACTCCCACCACCATACTTGATTGTAGGCAAGACACACACTTGTCTTTGTACTCCTCAACTGGTTGCTGCCACACACGCTTGACACCATCTGAACCAAATAAGTTTATCTTGGTCTCAGACCACAGGACATGGTTCCAGTAATCCATGTCCTTAGTCTGCTTGTCTTCTGCAAATTGTTTGTGGGTTTTCTTGTGCATTATCTTTAGAAGAAGCTTCCTTCTGGGATGACAGCCATGCAGACCAATTTGATGCAGTGTGCGGGGTATGGTATGAGCACTGACCTGTTGACCCCACCCCTTCAACCTCTGTAGCACTGCTGGCAGCACTCATACATTTATTTCCCAAAGACAACCTCTGGATATGACGCTGAGCACATGCACTCCACTTCTTTGGTCAACCATGGCAAGGCCTGTTCGGAGTGGAACCTGTCCTGTTAAACCGCTGTATGGTCTTGGTCACTGTGCTGCAGCTCAGTTTCAGGGAAATGACAATCTTCTTATAGCCTAGGCCATCTTTATGTAGAGCAACAATTCTTTTTTTCAGAGAGTTCTTTGCCATGCCATGTTGAACTTCCAGTGACCAGTATTAGAGAGTGAGAGCGATAACACCAAATTTAACACACCTGCTCCCCATTCACACCTGAGACCTTGTAACACTAACGAGTCACATGACACAGGGGAGGGAAAATTGCTAATTTGGACATTTTCACTTAAGGGTGTACTTACTTTTGTTACCAGCAGCTTAGACACGAATGGATTTGTGTTGAGTTATTTTGAGGGGACAGTAAATATACACCGTTATACAAGCTGTACACTCACTACTTTACATTGTAGCAAAGTGTAATTTCTTCAGTGTCATCACATGAAAAGATATAATAAAATACTTACAAAAATGTGAGGGGTGTACTCACTTTTGTGAGATACTGTATGTCTATACATCTGCAATTTCTCCTTCCACCTGCCAGCAATCCCATATTGGATGGAAAAATCTTGTCTCTTGATATGCTCTAATCAAGTCGCTTCTTAAAAGTGTGTTGTTTTTTTCTTTTTTAAAACAATGTGTTAATCTGCACTATCCAGTGAGCTTTGTTTTTGTGCAACTTCCAGATGTATAATAACCTCAATCTTGAGGGGCCCTGTATCCTTTGAGTAACACCAGCCCCACTGCAATAGTTTTAGATACTTAAAGTTGATGTCCATGTTTCATGTTACTTGAAATAGCTTGGACCAAGCTGGTGCAAACAAGCTATTGCTTTCACCAAGTGCTGCAGTGTCTCTATGTACTGCGTGCAACTTCAGCTACAAAAAAATACACAGTGCAGGGCTCCGACTGTGAGACAGACTTCTCGTCTCACACCAGGAACAAAACAGTCTGGTTGAGCCGTGAGTGCTTTTTATTCTGTGAATACAAACCTTCCTCTGATTGGCTGAGTGGGAGGGTCAGGCTGATGATTTCACACTCTCAGACTGGGCCAATCGGAGGAAGTTTGGTATTCATTCACAGAATGAATACAAAGTCAGACTGTTTTGTTCTGGGTGTAAGACGGGAAGTCTGTCTCACAGCCGGAACTTAGCACTGTGTACTGTATATAGCTGAAGTTACGTGCAGTACATACACTGTAGAACTTAGTAAAGCAGATAGTTTGTTTGGACCAGCTTGCTCCAAACAAACGATTTAAAATGACATGAAACATGGACATCAGCTTTAAATTCATTTTATCAAAGCAAACTCTTAATTTTATTGTGTTTTATATTTATGCATATCATTCCACTCCAGCTTTTGAAACCTGCTACAAGCCACTGTATCCAGTCTTGGAAATACGGTATATGCTTCCTGTAAAGGCTTGCTTTCATACAGTTCATTCATAGGTTTGTATAATATTAGAAATAAAAACAAGTGTATTTTCTGCAGCAATCTTTACTCTGCTATTTGAGCCAACCGTAGGTAGCGGGGACCAGAAAACACGACTATATTGGAAAAGCCACCCAGGGACCAGGACACAGCTGTACATTCTCTCCTCTCACTTTTTTTTTTTTTTTTTTTACACAGCCTTTAAATTTTCATTAGCAGAGGCTAAATGTTAGAGAATGTTGTTGCTAGTTGCGGTGTCAGTTTTCATTCTTCACAACAAAAAGCCTCTAAAAATGCAATTAAAAAAAAAAAATGTACAATGCAATTTTACCATAAGAGGTTCCTGCACTGTCGGATGGCATCTTTTAAAATGCTGTGCCGTGATTCAAAAATCTGACATTGGCAAAATGACTTGTTACTCACTGAATTTGTTCTTTTTCTCTTCCAACAGTCAGGATTTAAACGCTTTTGTTCTTCAGCCAGAGCTTTAGCTTCTACTGTGTATATTCTCCTTTCCTCATTCTTCATCTTTTTCCACCTGTCTCCAAGTATCACACTTATGGCTCTGGAAGAGAAAGTATGTCAAAATTTACTTAGACCAGGCCTTTATTTTACATACAAAGCACGGCACCTTTTACAAACTGATACCTTAATAAAAGTTTGGTTTACATTCACAGCTTCTCCAACTAGGATTGGAAGCTATTAGGAAGAGTGCTGACCGTGTGGCTCAGGTACAAATTGCTTTCGTAGGAACACTAGGCACTGTACCCCTCCCACAGCACTCCTGCTCAAGTTTTAGGAAACAGTTCCATCGAGAATGATAGTGTCCCTAAATGGACTCTCTTTTGTACTCTTTAAAATGTATTTTCTCAATTATCCATCGTGGGACACAGCACCAATAAAAAAAAAAAGCAAAAGGGAAATCAAGGGCAATAAATAGCTGTGAAGCTAGCGACTGCAAAAACAACCTTGTAAAACTTTGAGAACGTATGTACAGAAGACCAGGTCACAGCCTTACAAATCTGAGACACAGAGGTCTTATGAAAAGTAACCCAAGAAAACACTCATTGCCCTAGTGAAGTAGGCTTTAACGGGGAAAAGGGTACACTCACTATATTCCACAAGTCATAGGCCTGTACAATAACCCGTCTAATCCACTTACAAATAGTGGATCTGGGTAACTAGAACAGACATTGGTTCAAGGATTTACTCAGATCATTTTGTCCAGAGAAACACTGGGATTTGTTCAACGCCATGAGAATCTTCCATCGCAAAGTTTTGGTATAGAATTGAACAAATGGAACCACTATAAAAAGGTGGATACCATGAATTCCAGCACTCGCATGCAACTCCAGAGGGAAAACTTTGTTGCAGGAAGAACTTGGCTTGAGAGGTATTCAGAATCCAAGAAATGACATGCTTGTAACTGTCAGCCTTGCAATGCCTCATGGGACTTTGAGTTCCACAACAGCTGGAGGGCCACCAGTTTGACGCCTGTGCTCTACAGGATCCCTGACAGAATCAGACATGTTGGGCATCTATGCATGCATCTGATTCCACTGGGCAAGGTGATGGTGGGCATTTTACATCTTTGTGATCAAGAAGAGGGTTCATAAATGATTGCATAACAGAAAAAACACCTTCACTGTAAGTCAAGGGGAAGAGTAATAAGTATGTGAGGGAGAAGGGAGCAGGTCACAGACACAAAGAGTCCAACTAAGTTGCTCAACGTTGCATTTATTGCAGATTAGGTTCTGATAAAAGAAACGGAAGGGTGGTTGCTTTGTCGCTTTAGGCAAATCGTTTATCAAGACCTAATCTACAATATATGCAATGTTGAGCAACTTTGTCGGAAATCTTTGTGTCTGTGACCTGTTGCTTACAGCCAAAAGGGCCTTTAAGGAGCTACAGAAATCCCCAAGGAAAACACACAGACCAGCTGAGCCTAGTGGTGTACTAGGAGGGTAAATCAGCAGCAATGGCTGCTCACATCTTGTCACTCCAGATGGCGCTGTAGGAATAACTGTACCGTGCCTACTGTAAAAAAAAAAAAGTAATGTACAGTATTAATGAAGAGAAAGGCTGTAGTGCTTTTGTTACACAAACTGTTTGAAGTTCTGTGTTAAAAAATGAAAGAGGAACTGCCGTCTGCTCACATAATTTGTAATAAAAAAAACTCTTTGCTATTCTGAAGCTTCCCTCCAACTACTTTGCATATTATTTTTATATATACTGCGATTCTGTACTTGCCCAATAGGCTGCAGAAATCTCCATCCACTAAGTCTGGCTGCATCCATTTTTACTGTGGGCAGCTGAAGCTGCTGCCTGTTGACTTCCTGGATTTACACAGAGGCACACCTCCAGCTCTGCAGCCCTCATTGCCCCCCTTTTGACTCATCCCCCCTCCCTTCCTGGCAAACTCTCACCAGTATGTGAGAGAGAGCTGTGCATGTCATAAGCCTAGGCTAATGAGCAGACAAGAAACAAAAAGTGGGCTGTATAAAGTAATTACTGGCAAGAAAAAATGTTTTAATATCCAAAGTTAAAACAAGGGCAGAGGATTTAATAGATGGAAAGATGAAAAAATTACTGCTTTAACCACGTAAGGACCAGAAGGATTTGCCCCCTTAACGACCAGGCAATTTTTTGTGATACGGCACTGCGTCACTTTGACTGACAATTGCGCGGTCGTGCGTTGCTGTACCCAAACAAAATGTATATCCTTTTTTTCCCCCACAAAATAGGGCTTTCTTTTGGTGATATCTGATCACCTCTGCGGTTGCGGTTTTAATTTTTTGCGCTATAAACAAAAAAAAGGGAGCGACAATTTTTTTGGGGAAAAAAGCAATATTTTTTACTTTTTGCTATAATAAATATCTAAAAAAGAAAATTTATATATATATATATATATATATATATATATATATATATATATATATATATATATATATAAATATATATATATATATATAAATAAAAACATATTTCTTCTTCAGTTTAAGTCAATATAAACGCTTCTACATATTTTTGGAGGAAAAAAAAAAAAAATCGCAATAAACGTATACTGAATGGTTTGCACAAAAGTTCTAGCATCTGAAATATAGGTAATAGATTTATGGCATTTTTTTTTCTTTTTACTAGTAATGGTGGCAATCTGCGATTTTTAGCTGGACTGCGACATTGCAGACAGATCGGACACTTTTGACACTTTTTTGGGACCACTGACATTCATACAGCGATCAAGGCTAAAAATAGCCACCGATTACTGTATAAATGTCACTGGCAGGGAAGGGGTTAATACTAGGAGGCAATCAAGGGGTTAACTGTGTTACCTAGGGAGTGTTTCTAACTGTGGGGGCTTGGACTGCATGGAGGAGGAGACCGATCGCTGTTCCTAAACAATAGGAACAGAAGATCTGTCTCTCCTCCTCTGACAGAACAGAGATCTGTCCATTTACATGGACAGATCTCCGTTCCATCTGTTAGGAGTGATCGCGGGTGGCCAGCGGGCATAGCACCCGCCGGCCACGTGCATTGGCTCTTGCGTCCCGCTTCCCGTATAGCTCTTAAAGTGGCCTGCGTACAGCTATGCCAATTTGCCCAGGGGAGCTAACCTGCCACAGTATAACTGCGGCGGCTGGTCCTTAAGTGGTTAAAGAAAAAAAGTGTTTACCAAAGCTCCACCTGCTGTAAAATCTTTCAGAGAAGCAGTATGCTCCCAACTGCTGCAGCATCAAACTCCTGACAAGATGAAAGAGACAGGAGATTCAAAATGGCTGTTAAAGTGGCGTTCCACCCAAAAATGGAACTTCCGCTTTTCCGGTGTCACATTTGGCACCTTTCAAGGGGGAAGGGAGAGCAGATACCTGTCTATGCCACTTCCAGGCATAGATACCCGAGCCACCCGCGGGTATCTACGCCACTTCCGGCGCCTTCTCCATCCCCCCGGTGTCTCTTCTGGGAGACACACAGGTCCCAGAAAACAACAGGGACCAGTGGGATAGTGCAGCACGAGTTGCGCATGCACAGTAGCCTTGCGGCCTCACTTCCTGGTTCCCTTACTGAAGATGGCGGTGGGAGCACCCGACAGCCGAGAGATAAATCAGCTTTGGGTGCCGACATCGAGGATGCCTTGGACAGGTAAGTGTCCTTATTTAAAAAGTCAGCAGCTGCAGCATTTGTAGCTGCTGACTTTTTAAAAATAAATAAAATCGGCGTACCTCCGCTTTAAAGGCACAAAGAACGCCCAGCCACCAGAGTAAAACAGCATACACACAGTTCCCCATTGGCCCGAGACGAGAGCTGCACGATTCTGGCCAAAATAAAAATCACATTTTTTTGCTTGGAATAAAAAGATCATGATTCTCGCGGCGTAAAATCTTTCACGTTATACAAAAAAATTGGGCCAACTTTACTGGTTAGGTTTTTTTTTTAATTCATTAAAGTGTAATTTTTTCCCAAAAAATTGCATTTGAACGACTGCTGCGTAAATACAGTGTGACATAAAATAATGCAACAACCACCATTTTATTCTATAGGGTCTCTACTGAAAAAATATATATAATGTTTGGGGGTTCCAAGTAATTTTCTAGCAAAAAAAAAAATGATTTTAAACTTGAAACCAACAATTATCAGAAAAAGGTTTAATTGGTTAAACTTCCCTCATTTTCACACCAAAGTGTATTCCTTTGATGTAAAGGACAAATTGTTATAATGTTTATACTTAGTTTCACTGCTAAAGAATATTGTGATTCTTGGCAGACTGCCTGGATTTTTTTTTCATTTTTTTTGAGGGCTGTTGACTTTAGCAGAGCAGAGAGATTTGTTTGCATATTAAGAATCGTGGAAAAAACGGGGAAAAAATTGTGATAACGATTAACGATTAATCGCGCAGCTTTACCCGAGACTGAATAAAGAGGAAGGCCCCCATTTAAAAAAAATTAAATCAGCTCCAAAAAAAATAAAAATAAAATAGCCAGAAGAGATAGCGAGAACTGAATCCCCTTCCCAGCACAGTCAGATACAACCTCATCCATACATTCTTCAGGGAAATGAAGGGAAAACATGGTGAAAGCACAGCCAACTACTCACAAAAGTGCTTCTTCAGAGACAAGAACGGGATAAACTGATACAACTTTGGTCCGATAACTTGTCAAGGACTCCCCAGATAAGCTGGTGTGACCTGAAAACGCAGAGGGCTGATTAAACTGGAACACTAAACTGTCACTGCAGGACCATCTGAGAGAACAACCAGTATACCGAATGAACTGGGAAAACTTGTGCTCTTTGGCTTACTGGAGAGACTTCCAGGCATCCCAGTTTACAGATATAATTGTACAGATTTAGCCAAGCTAAGCTACCCATATAAATGGGCATCCCTAACAAACCAGTAAGATTCACTCCAAATTCTGACAGTGTGATACAATGCACGTCCATTGGCAAGATATATTGGGGTGCCATTTAAAATTAAATTGCATGTAAAGTGTGTTGCCATTAAGTTTTTCTTTTTCTTCTCCCTTATATTAGTTGAAATGAATGGTCTTTTTTTAACTAGACTATATAACAATGGGCCTGAAACGAGTACTGAGAGAAATAAGGGGCCACACTTGTTGACCTCTATTTTCAGTAAGAGGTTACAAATTACAGCAACTCTAATTTCTGATAAAAACATTATGAATTCTTTGTGCTATAGCCATTCATATTTAATAGCTGCTCTGTACAAATTCCCCACTCATTTCAACATATTTACTGTAAACAGAAGAACAAAGTATACAATTTAATAGGATTATCTGCTTTTTGTTTTACCGCCCCCCTCCCCCCATTTATCCCACCCTTGTCAGGACATTATAATGGTTTGTGGTTAGTTTTTTTTTTTTGGAAGTTTACAAAAATAATACCTATTATATATATTTACCTGGTTAAAAAAAAAAAAGCTATTATGGTTAATTTCTATATAATCTTTAATTGACAATTTTTCAAATAAACCTTGTGGGGTGCATCCATGACATTCAGTTTGCAAAGCACTTCCAGCAAGCATTTTGGCAGCTTCTCTAGAGTGACTAATTTGGATGATTAGGCTTTGTGTTGCACTGCCTGCAAATGGTATACAATAATTATGCGTATTTTTTAAATAAAACAAAATTTAAAAAAATAAATAAATAAACTTTAAATATATATATATATATATATATATATATATATATATATACACATACACACACATATATATATATACCGTATATATATATATATATATATACACATACACATATACATATACACACACACACCACACATTTTTGTAAATATTTTATTCTATATGTTCATGGGACAACACTGAAGAAATTACACTTTGCTACATGTAAAGTAGTGAGTGTACAGCTTGTATAATAGTGTAAATTTGCTGTCCCCTCAAAATAACTCAACACACAGCCATTAATGTCTAAACCGCTAGCAACAAAAATTGAGTACACCTCTATGTGAAAATGTCCAAATTGGGCCCAAAGTGTCAATATTTTGTGTGGACACTATTATTTTCCAGCAGTGCTTTATCCCTCTTGGGCATGGAGTTCACCAGAGCTTCACAGGTTGTCACTGAAGTCCTCTTCCACTCCTCCATGACGACATTGCGAAGCTGGTGGATGTTAGAGACCTTGCACTCCTCCACCTTCTGTTTGAGGATGCCCCACAGATATTCAATAGGGTTTAGGTCTGGAGACATGCTTGGCCAGTCCATCACCTTTACCCTCAGCTTCTTTAGCAAGGCAGTGGTCATCTTAGAGGTGAGTTTGTTGTCCTTATGTTGGAATACTGCCCTGCAGCCCAGTCTCCGAAGGGAGGGGATCATGCTCTGCTTCAGTATGTCACAGTACATGTTGGCATTCGTGGTTCCCTCAATGAACTGTAGCTCCCCAGTGCCGGAAGCACTTTTGCAGCCCCAGACCATGACACTCCCACCACCATGCTTGATAATAGGCAAGACACACTTTTCTTTGTAATCCTCACCTGGTTGCCACCACACATGCTTGACACCATCTGAGCCAAATACGTTTATCTTGGTCTCATCAGACCACAGGACATGCTTCCATGCCCTTAGTCTGCTTGTTTTCAGCAAACTGTTTGCGGGCTTTCTTGTGCATCATCTTTAGAAGAGACTTCCTTCTGGGAAGACAGCCATGCAGACCAATTTTATGCAGTGTGCAGCATATGGTCTGAGCACTGAAAGGCTGACCCCCCCACCCCTTCAACTTCTGCAGCAATGCTGGCGGTACTCATACGTCTATTTCCTAAAGACAACCCCTGGATTTTACATTAAGCACGTGCATTCAACATCTTTGGTCGACCATGGCAAGGCCTGTTCTAAATGGAACCTGTCCTGTCAAACTGCTGTATGGTCTTGGGCACCATGCTGCAGCTCAGTTTCAGGGTCTTGGCAATCTTCTTATAGCTTAGGCCGGTGATAGTGAACCTTGGCACCCCAGATGTTTTGGAACTACATTTCCCACGATGCTCAACTACACTGCAGAGTGCATGAGCATCATGGAAAATGTAGTTCAAAAACATCTGGGGTGCCAAGGTTCGCCATCACTGGCCTAGGCCATCTTTAGGTAGAGCAACAATTATTTTTTTCAGATCCTCAGAGAGTTTTTTGCCACGAGGTGCCATGTTGAACTTCCAGTGACCAGTATGAAAGAGTGAGAAAGATAACACCAAATTTACCACACCTCCTCCCCATTCACACCTGAGACCTTGTAACACTAATGAGTCACGTGACACCCGGGAGAGAAAATGGCTAATTGGGCCCAATTTGGATATTTTCACTTAGGGGTGTACTCACTTTTGTTGCCAGCAGTTTAAACAATAATGGCTATGTATTGAGTTATTTTGAGGGGGCAGCAAATTTCCACTGTTATACAAAGCTGTACACTCACTACTTTACATTGTAGCAAAGTGTAATTTCTTCACTTGTTGTTAAATGAAAAGATAATTTATTATATTTACAAAAATGTGAGGGGTGTACTCACTTTTGTGAGATACTGTGTGTATGTATATATATATATATATATATATATATATATATATATATATATATATATATATATATATATATATATATACACACACATATACACATATATACATACATACATACATATATACACACACACACACACACACACATATACATACATAAAAAATGCTATGACTCCTGCCTTGGGGCACAATCTGCATGAAGTTTTTATGTTCTTCCCACAATGTGCGTTTCCTTCCACAACCTAAATGCCAAAGCCTGTGCTGAGAAAGAAAGCACAGGTCATTGAGCTACGAACGGCTACGGAATGCTGCCTCTGACCCCAAGAACACCATCCCCACCGTCAAACATGGAGGTGGAAACATTATGCTTTGGGGGTGTTTTTCTGCTAAGGGGACAGAACAACTTCATCAAATCAAAAGGTACGATGGATGGGGCCATGCACTGTGAAATCTTGGGCAAGAACCTCCTTCCCTCAGGCAGGGCATTGAAAATGGGTCGTGGATGGGTATTCAAGCATAACAATGGACCAAAACAAACGACCAAGGCGACAAAAGGAGTGGCTTAAGAATAAGCACATTAAAAGGTCCTGGAGTGGCCTAGCCAGTCTCTAGACCTTAATCCCACAGAAAATATGTGGGGGGAGCTGAAGGTCCGAGTTACCAAACGTCAGCCTTGAAACCTTAATGACTTGAAGAGGATCTGCAAAGGAGTGGGACACAATTTCTCCTGAGATGTGTGCAAACCTGGTGGCCAACTACAGGAAATGTCTGACCTCTGTGATTGCCAACAAAGGTTTTGCCACCAAGTACCAAGTCATGTTTTGCGAAGGGGTCAAATACTTATTTCACTCATTAAAATGCAAATAAATTTATAACTTTTTTTAAATGTGTTTTTCTGTCTCTCACTGTTAAAATAAATCCATTAAAACTATAGACTGATAAAGAAATTATCAGTGGGCAAACGTACAAAATCAGCAGGGGATCAAATATTTTTTTCCCCTCACTGTATGCCCCATTAACAGGCTGAACTTGCATCCGCTGTCTGACCTTTTCAACAAGTGCTCTGCCATTTATCTGACATGAACTATTTCACCTCAAGCCATTGACTGGTATCATAATCATGCTAAACTTCCAGAGTAACGAGTAACAAGCAGGATATTGATCTAAGGTCAGATCGGCTCATGTTTATTACATCAGTCTGGGCTTGTGCTCTACCTAAGGAATACTCTGCATAGGCTCTCCCTCACAAATCAGCGTCTACATTCATTACGGAGCGCTCTGGAAATCCCGGATTCAATCATTAGTTGTATATTTATGTCTACAGATGATGCATGAACAGGTACAAACCATCAGTTATTGAAAATGCAGAAGGTTTGCATTCCTCAAATTATTTTTGGTTGGCAAAACAGGAATATCAAAATGTTTTGAGCACATTAACCCCCCCCCCAATGAATATTGTGCAAGATAGCGCAGTTATTTTCCCTGCTTCAATTATAAATTTCATCAAACAGCAAGCCTGTTATGACTACATTATAAAACATATTCCAGAAGTGAGGTTTATTGTAAATATCAATGCAAGATTTTTTTTTTTTTTTTAGGGAGAAATAGTAAATCTTAGAAGGCTTGTTTACTTTTGATAAAATTGACCACAAGACAAGATGACCAATTATTCTTTAATTCTATATACACCCAGTACACTGTAAATATTGTTAAAGTAAACTTTTTTATTCCTCAACTATATACACCCACTGATCAGCCACGACATCAGTAGTAGATCCTTTAAGTTATGAGGTGGAATGGTAACCCGCATCCAATTCGCACTAGTGTGAACCCAGCCCAAGTTCTTTCCTTTGAAGCTCCCAGCAACCAAGGTTTAGAATCAATGTTACAAAGACCCTGGTTACAGAGTGGATTAGCATGTCCTGATCTCTATAAATATTTTTTGTCCACCGTGCTAATGCATGCCCACAACTGGCTGATAGCAGATGTCTCCAATGCTGTGGTAGTTTTGAAAGCATCCTATGTGGGCTCCTACGAGGCCCTTAAAAATCTTCTATATAGGGGTTCAACTACATCTCTTCCTCTGACAGTGGCAATGAAAGCTGTCCTGAGGGCATGGTTGGATAGAGTGACCCATCCCCCCCCTACCCCCCGGGCATGTCTTCCCATACACTCTGCTGTGGCACAACCCGTCCTTACCAGAATTTGCCTTAATACCTCTCCCCCAGATCTGGGCAATAAAAAGCATTAAATACCTGGATCAAATTTGTTCAGGAGGGGAATTGAAGACTTTTGATACCCTGAAAGCACAGTTTGATCTCCCCAATATATATTTCTTTAGATATTTGCAACTCGGGCATGTATTTTATACCCAATTTAAAAGGTCATATGGTTGCCTTTTATACCTCTACCCTTGAGACGGTACTTAGAGATGATTCCCTAACTAAGCCCCTCTCGAATATCTATAAGGCTATGCTCCCCTCTGTCCACTCGAGACGTGGAAGTCTTAGATCTAGATGGATGTTAGATTTTCCAGGGTTAGATGATGAGGACTGGGAGGAGCTATGGGAATGTTCCTTTCTGCAACTGGTTTCAGCTAGGGATAGACTTGTACAATTTAAAATTATACACCGAATTTATCTCATACCCGCAGGACTACACAGAATATATCACTGTATCTCTGCGGTATGCTGGCGGTGCTTCGCAGATTCAGCGGATCCATATTTTTTGGCTTTGCCCCCATGTTCAAGCATTTTGGGCAGGTGTCATAGCATTTATCTACTCAGTGACCACTATACAGATACCTCAGACGGTATAGGTCTGTCTGCTGAGTCTGGTGGAGCCCCTAGTGCACTGCAGAGCCCCAAGAACCCTCATTGGACTGCTTCTAATTGAGGCCTCCTCTACCAATGCAGACCTAGGGACCTTCATGTTATATAGCTCAATCCCGTTAATTAAACTAATGTACATTACCTTTAAAAAGTATTCACCGCCTTGGCTTTTTACCTATTTTGTTAGATTACAGCCTTTAGTTAAATGTTTTTTTTAATCTGAATATGTGATGGATCACAACACAATAGTCTAAGTTGGTGAAGTAAAATTAGAAAAATATCTACATAAAACTATTTTTCAGAAATTATAAACTGATAATTGGCATGTGCGTATGTATTCACCCCCTTTGTTATGAAGCACATAAAAAGCTCTGGTGCAACCAATTACCTTCAGAAGTCACATAATTAGTGAAATGACGTCCACCTGTAAGCAATCTAAGTGTCACATGATCTGTCATTACATAGACACACCTTTTTTAAAGGCCCCAGAGGCTGCAACACCTAAGCAAGAGGCACCACTAACCAAACACTGCCATGAAGACCAAGGAACTCTCCAAAGTAAGGGACAATGTTGTTGAGAAGTACAAGTCAGGGTTAGGTTATCAAAAAATATCCAAATCTTTGATGATCCCTAGGAACACCATCAAATCTATCATAACCAAATGGAAAGAACATGGCACAACAGCAAACCTGCCAAGAGACGGCCGCACACCAAAACTCACGGACCGGGCAAGGAGGACATTAATCAGAGAGGCAGCACAGAGACCGAAGGTAATCCTGGAGGAGCTGCAGAGTTCCACAGCAGAGACTGGAGTATCTGTACATTAGAGCTGCACAATTAATCGTTAACATCTGGGCAGTCTGCCAAGTTTTAAAAAGAAACATTGTATAACTCTTCCTTCTTAGATCAAATGGAAACTTCTGTGTGTAAAGAAAAAAATCCAGGCAGTCTGCCAAGTTTTTAAACAACCTGTAAAAGCAGGAAGTTTAAATCTTTTTCTGGCACTTGTTTCTTAAGTTAAAATCAATATTTTTTGCTACCAAATTATTTGGAACCCCCAAACATTATATATATTTTAGCAGAGACCCTAGGGAATAAAATGTCAATTGCTGCAATATTTTATGTCACACTGTATTTGCCCAGCGGTCTTTCAAATGCAATTTTTTTGGGAAAAATACACTTTAATGAATAAAAAAAAAAAAAAAAAAAAAAACGAAACAGTAAAGTTAGCCCAATTTTTTTTGTTTTAATGTGAAAGATGACGTTACGCCACGAGAATCGTGATCTATCTTCTAAGCAAAAAAATTGTGATTCTCATTTTAGCCAGAATCGTGCAGCTCTAGGACAACAATAAGACGCACGCTCCATAGAGTTGGGCTTTATGGCAGAGTGGCCAGAAGAAAGCCATTACTTTCAGCAAACAAAATGGTACGTTTTGAGTTTGCGAAAAGACATGTGGGAGATTCCCAAAATGGAGGAAGGTGCTCTGGTCTGACGAGACTAAAATTTAACTTTTTGGCCATCAAAGAAAATGCTATGTCTGGCGCAAACCCAACACATCACATCACCCAAAGAACACAATCCCCAGAGTGAGACATGGTGGTGGCAGCATCATGCTGTGGGGATGTTTTTCAGCAGTAAGAACTGGGAAACTGGTCAGAGTTCAGGGAAAGATGGATGGTGCTAAATACAGGGATATTCTTGAACAAAACCTGTACCTCTCTGTGTGTGATTTGAGGCTAGGACAGAGGTTCACCTTTCAGCAAGACAATGAGCCCAAACACACTGCTAAAGCAATACTTGAGTGGTTTAAGGGGAAACATGTAAATGTGTTGGAATGGCCTAGTCAAAGCCCAGACCTCAATCCAATAGAAAATCTGTGGTCAGACTTAAATATTGCTGTTCACAAGTGCAAACCATTCAACTTGAAGGAGCTGGAGCAGTTTTGCAAGGAGGAATGGGCAAAAATCCCAGTGGTAAGATGTGGCAAGCTCATAGAGACTTATCCAAAGCGACTTGGAGCTGTGATAGCCACAAAAGGTGGCTCTACAAAGTATTGACTTTAGGGGGGTGAATAGTTATGCACATTGACTTTTTCTGTTATTTTGTCCTATTTGTTGTTTGCTTCACAATTAAAAAAAAACACATCTTGAAATTTGTGGGCATGTTCTGTAAATTAAATGATGCAAATCCTCAAACAATCCATGTTAATTCCAGGTTGTGAGGCAACAAAACAGGAAAAATGCCAAGGGGGTGAGTACTTTTGCAAGGCACTGTAAGAGCATGTATAACAGACCATACTGGATTTGAAATATATTGGGTGGAGATTTGCATACTTTACCTGGTTCATACTTTAGACCAGGGGTAGGCAACCTGGGGCCCTCCGGCTGTTGTAGAACTACAAGTCCCGTCATGCCTCTGGGAGTAATTGTAACTGCCAGCCTTGCAATGCCTCATGGGAAATGTAGTTCCACAACACCTGGAGGGCCCCAGGTTGCCTACCCCTGCTTTAGACTGAGTAAGAAAATCTCAATATTTTTGTAGGAATGTGGCTAATGGAGTGTACTACCCTATGTTCTTTTTGTGATGCATCTATACCAAGCCTGGGTATGCCCATTAGGCTCGGTTTTGTATCTACATGGAGCCTCCATGGATTGGACTTATTTTTCCAGCACATCCCACCTATGCTCAAATGGATTTAAATCTGGAGCATTTGGAGGCAAAGTCAATAACTCAAACTTTTTGTTGTGTTCCTCAAACCATTCCATTATGCTGCTGAAAGAGGACACTGCCATCAGGGAATAGTTTCCATGAAGGGGTTACATGGTCAGCAACAATGTTTATGTAGGTGGTACATGTCAAGTGCCATACACATGAATGGTAAAACCCAAGGTTTCCCAGCAGCACACTGCCTCCATCGGTTTGCATTCTTCCTATAGTGCATCCTGGTGCACCCTGCCATTCACATAATAAAAGAAAACGTGGTTCAATAGACTGGGCCACCTTCTTCCATTGCTCTGTGGTCCAGTTCTGATACTCACATACCCACTGTAGGCTGTGGACACGGCTCAGCATGGGCACACAACTCAATACACAACAAACTGCAATGCCCATTTTTTCTGTTTTCAACACATCAAACTTCAGGGACAACATGTTTACTTGCTGCCTAATAAAGTAGATCCCACCCAATTTTTGATACCATAGTAACACTTCATGCGTTCTCAGCCAGCCTGATTAGTCACCCTAGTTTTCATACTGAATACAGAATCAGTGTCTGTGTTGTGGAGAATGGGGTGGGTTTGAACAGTTTAGCAAAAGACAACTTGACAGGGCTGACACCACTCAGTCCCTAAAAATGGTGCATGTAGTCAGCCCATAACAGGACCTAGGAGTGGAGTGCATTTCTGGCAGAAAAATGTGATTTATGTCAACGGAATCGGGCATTGTCTCCATCTCCAACCTTTCCCCCGGGCCACTGATCTATGCAGAAAGTAGTGACGCGATTGTCAGACAAAGCAGATCCATCTTTGATATGCAGGCTATGACAGAGCCAGTCCTCCCCTTCTCTACTCTGTGATAGGCAAGATGGCAACACCCATAGACAAGATGGCAGCACCCAATGATAGGCAAGATGGCAGCACCCAGTGGGTAATACCTGGGTCTCTGGGAACAGATTGCAGTACAGCTTTTGTTCTCGTATTATACAGATGCTATGTGGTCAAGCAGTTCATATTTAGCAGCAATTTCTATAAATATTTTAAAAGGAAAGGGCTGCTTTAAAAAAGGACCCCTGGCCTCTTCATGAATCTGATCCAATATTTATTATTAGATAAGCACATCTTTTTCAACACTAATAAAATGAGTGGGATGTGACTTGGATCATATGATCTGAAGTGTCCAAGAAAAAGAACAATAGAACAGCATAACAAGTTAACATTACCAAGAGTAATAAATTCAATTAAAAAAACTAATGTACGCAACAAAATATATACTTTCCTCCATTTCCGGTATTATTTCATGTCACAACCATGCTTTCACATAGTCAGATCTACTACATATTTGGGCTTTTCTCCCATTCCTCAGTAGAATGCTATACCTCCCGAAATACAGCAAACAAAATCCTCTGTTGATACAATCCCCAGCGTATGTACACCATTCATGGTGCAATCCAATCTAAAACACAGATCTTCCTGATGGCTTTTATGGAATTTTGGCTGCAGGTGCCAGACTAACATGCAATTTACATTTATGGTATTAAAACAAGGGAAAAGTTCTGAATCGGGTTCCCAGATGCTTGGAACCTGTTGTCTGTATCCCTGTAAGTTTATTTCCTCTCTTCTTTATAATTGCCACTGAAGTTTCCACACAAACATTTCTATCCTCGGTGCAGCCGAGTTCCCTCCCCGCCGCTGTGACGTTAGATGGTGCAGCGGCTGAGATTTATAGCTGGGTGGGTGGAGCCTGATGGGGATTCACAAACAATAGTTCCCTATCAGGTCCGCTCCCCTTGTGATTGACAGCAGTTGGTTACTATAGTCAATAGACAGCCTGCTATTGGCAACATAATCCACCCACTGCTTGCTTTCAATCACAAGGAAAGGGCAGACCTGATGGGGGACCTCAACTTCCCCTCAGGCTTCGCCCACTGTCAGCGTTACGGGTTGCTAGGATCCTGTTTGCTGTGAAGTTGACAGCATTCTTGATAACCAGAGACAGGAGGTGAGGAGATTAGAGCCAGGTTCTAATTAATGGCACCGAACATTGAACATCTGATTTTAATTTCACGAAGTGCAGGAGTATGTATGTATTCCATATGACATAGATCATAAAAAATGAATAGACCATGCCAATAGTTCATGTACTGTATTTTACCTTTATCTGCAGGTACGATTTGAATCAAGATCCAATTTTTGCATGTTAAAATAGGTTGAAAAAGTCAACCATTTCCCATGTGGTGTACTTCCTTTTTTTTGTAGATTTGCATTAATGACTTTCTAAAAATGCCAGTTGCCCTGTTGTCATGCCAGGTCTGTGGCTTCAGTCCTTTAAAATGGTTGTAAACCCTTACGTATACCCAGTGAAGGCACCATCCTCAGGTGATACACAGATGAAAAATTCTCCTACACAAGTATTTGTTTATCTGCTTTGTTCAGATTTCATGTCTGAGGTTTACAACCACTTTAAGTCCATGGTTCACACAAGTGTACAAGGTGACGTCAGGATTCCTGATCTGCCTGCTTCTTACAATCAGTGACTCAAAGTACAGCAGCCAGAGGACCAGCATGACAACTTACATTATTTACAGGAGATTAGATGGCAGCCTACTTATACTGCTTCCTCTGACACTTATGTCACAGGAGATTGCATGTCATCAACAAGGATATCCATAAAGAAGCAGAGATGGAGATCTTTGTCTTCCTTCACATACATTCTAGTACTATTATACAAAGCCTTTCAACTTTCACTCATGATATCAAGGAAACACTTTGTGGTGCTTGTATGTTTAACCACGTAAAGACTGCCCCATTGAAGTTTTACTGCTACAGGGCGGCTGTCCTGTGCAGAATCACATATACACACATAATATGTAGGTGTGTAATATATATATATACACATATATACACACACACACACACACACACATATATATATACATACACACACACACACACACACACACACACATACACACACACACACACACACGTGATTCTGCATTTCCGCCTGCAGGGGAGAGGCGCGTGTGCTGTCAGTGGGCCATTTCTTCTGTGATTATTCAGTGTTTGATTATTCACAGCAGAAGCCAATCTGCCGATGCCAGGCACTGGATCCCGCTGATCGTCGGTAAAATACACAGAATGTGAATCTTCCTATGTAAACAAGGCTGATCTCCGTTCTGACATGAGGAAGGGATGAATTGTGTATTCCTGCGAAGCAGTGAACAAAATCTCTCACTTCCCTTAAAGCACCTAAGACGGTACACAAAACCACTGGCTTGGCACACAGTTAACCCTTTGATCACCCTAGATGTTTAACCCCTTCCCTGCCAGTGTCATTAGTACAGTGACAGTGCAATTTTTTAGCACTGATTACTGTATGAGTGTCATTGGTTCCCGCAAAGTGTGAAGTGTCAGCTAGTGTCCAATTGTCTGCCGCAATATCAAAGTCCCGAAATAAGTTGCTGATTTCTGCCATTACTAGTATAAAAATAAATAAAAATGCCATAAATATATACCATAGTTTGTAGACGCTATAACATTCAAGTAAACCAATCAATATACACTTATTGGTATTTTTTTAATCAAAAGCTTGTAGCACAAATACATATTGGCCTAAATTTATGAAAAATTTCGATTTTTAAGAAAAAAAAATTAGATGAGTTTCATTGCAGAAAGTAAAAAAAATATTTTTTCTCAAAATGGTCGGTCTTTTTTGTTTATAGTGCAAAAAAAAAATTAAAATGCAGTGATCAAATACCACCAAAAGAAAGCTTGATTTGTGGGAAAAAAGTTACAAACTTTATTTGGGTACAGTGTCGCACGACCGCACAATTGTTAAAGTAATGCAGTGCCATATCGCAAAAAATGTCCTGGTCATGAAGGGGGGGGGTAAATC
Source organism: Lithobates clamitans (assembly GCA_037952925.1). NCBI lineage: Eukaryota > Metazoa > Chordata > Amphibia > Anura > Ranidae > Lithobates > Lithobates clamitans. The sequence goes on from JBBGZY010000065.1 coordinate 2,651,843, forward strand.
TTCAGGTAGTCAAGTGGTTAATATTCAAAAGCTGAACTCCAGGTTCTCTTAAAGGTTCAGTCACACTTGTTACCACAATGCATGTGAAAGTAGAACTCCAGCCAAATATAACAAGATAAAAATTAAGAGCCTTTAAATTATAAATACCAAAACCATGCTGCAATATTCAACTTATATCCAGAGATTTACCTTGCAGTATTTTTTTTTTGCTGCTAAAGGTTAACGATATGATGATTACAGAGCTGCATTCATTTGTCATTTATTTCTGTCTAGAGTTTAGCTTAAACAAATGATACATGTATCAGCATGATGCTGTACCATTCATTTTTAATGGCACCCCAACACACTAAGGGAATGCACATGTGTTAACATTACTGAGAATTACTGATCATGTCTAATGTTTCTGACATGTTGATGCACTGGCAGCTCATTTATCTGAATATGCGCCTTTAACACAGCGAACATTCTGCCTCCTCCATTTACAGATCACTTTTCTTTCACAGAAGCTATAGTATGGCTTCTATGAATATAGGAGAAAAGACAGATATAGAGAGAGATAAACACAAGATACATCGCACTGATAAGTAAGTAGTGTCCCTCGTACTGATTTTTTTTTTTTTTTTTTAGAACTACGTTTTAGGCTTTCAAGTGTAACAAAAGGCAAAACTTTCTTTTTCATTTTGGATAAAGGGAGGGTTATAACCTCCGACAGCTTTTTTTTGCCGTCTGTGTCCCATACGGGGGATTTATCCTCACTTCCTTTTCCTCAGGCAAAAACAGGATGTGAAAATAAATCCTTTCAAAGTGAAGGAACCCCAGAGTGTCACCAGAACTAGTGTCCCCTTTGGAAGATTTACCCTCTATTACTGTTCTGGCGTCAACCCAAAATTTGGCACTTTTACTTTCTCTTTTAATAACAGTAAACATGACAAATAGAAAGGATGAATCTCTGTAATGGGGCCACAGACAGCAATAAAAACTGAAAGGTGTTCTAATCCCTGTCCACTCTATCCAAAACAAAAACAAACAAAAAAAAGAAGGCTTTAGGTATTGCCTTTACTTCTACTTTAAGACCCTGAATACAAAGAATGGAAAACCTTCACACAGTACATTAAGACTATTTGTTAAAGCAGTACTTTTTTTGTGTATTGCACATTTACCTTAAAGCGGAGTCCCGCTTAAAAGAAAAAAAGGTCAGCAGCTACAAATACTGCAGCTGCTGACTTTTAATAATCGGACACTTACCTGTCCCAGGGTCCAGCAATGCGGGGGGAACAAAGCCCCACTCGTCTCCCCCTCCTCTCTGCAGCGCCGGCATTGTCACTGTGGGTGCCTGGCTGTGGCTTTACAGACGGGCACGTACTGCGCAAGCCGCGCGGCGCGCTGTGACTGGCAATCATCTGGGACCGGTGACGTGTCCCAGATGATTGCCAAGGGGGAGGGGGGAGAGGTTAACTTGCTTCCGGCACCGTGAGGAAGTGGGAGCTGGAACCCTCTAAAAAGAGGGTCCCCCCCCCCCTAAAAAATGACATGCCAAAGGGTCACCTTCCCGTAAAGCGGAAGTTCCACCAAGTTTTGGGTGGAACTCCGCTTTAATTAATCCCAACTCTAGACCGATTTGTTAGTAGCCCTACCAAGGTAAACCTTATAATGTGTAGAAGACTGAACAAATATTTTTAAAGTGAAAAAGCTTGTGCAGCCATTCATTTTTAACACTTAATGAGCATTTATAAGGATGATAAAACTCTATTCATTACCGGTTATCTTTTCCTGGGTACATCTGTGTGTATTCAACTCTATACTTTTTGGCAAAAAGCATGAAGGCATTCATTGGTCTTTTGCACTTGTTGGGAGATGTGGCCATCACAGAATTTGATGTCCCTGAGTTGTGACTCCTGCTATTTTTATTATACAATGAAGAGCAGGAAGTTTGTGGAGATGCACAGTCTTTGCCATTAGAGCTTTCAGGATCTGGACTGCTAGTGCCACCATTGGATAAGGATGCCCGGCGCTGACGTGCCATACTGCTCAAAACATACACAGCAGAAGAGTCCAAGGGGGTGAAATCATAGCTGAATAGAAAAGAAACAACAAGAGTTTGGATTATTTGTTACAGATTTACTATAAAATAGATAGCATTGTTCTATATATGTAGGTAAACTGTTCAGATTCTGTAATAGAGAGTCTCATGTATTTTGGTTAGCTGACAGCATGTTTTTTGCTTTAAATCAAATACACTCAAGATTTTATTCTATATTGCCATTTATCCTGGCTGTGATGCATCTCAGAGTTTTTTTTCATAACTCCAAATTGGCAAATTTCAAATGTTCAACCTCTTCCCTTTCTGTTCTTTGAGACCTGAACTTGGATCCTTATGGTCCTGGTGCCTTATTCTTGCAAATTCTACATACATATTGAGATAGATAGATAGATAGATAGATAGATAGATAGATAGATAGATAGATAGATAGATAGATAGATAGATAGATAAAACTAAAGACATCCTTGGTAACCCTTTACATACATACACTCTTCATTAGCTCATGACAAGCTAGCAGACAGACATCAGCAAAAGAACACAGACATGCTGGAGACTTTCATATAAAATTTGAAGACATGGCAGTCTCCATTCCTTTTTTGTTCCAAGCTTCCTCCCAGTTTGGCTACTATATAAGCACAACCTTACATCTTAACTTGGTGCCATGATTAGCTCTGTATATAACACATTCTCAAACAAATTTGGCACCAGGCAGACAACTTACTGTAGCCAACATAGTGCCAAAACCCAGATTGTCTCCAACAATCTGCTCTAAAATAATTTGTGCATATAGTGCCTTAAAAAAGTATTCATACCCTTCGAAATTTTTCACATTTTGTCATGTTACAACCAAAAACGTAAATATATTTTATTGAGATTTTATGTGATAGACCAACACCAAGCGGCACATGATTGTGAAGTGGAAGGAAAATTATTTTTTACAAATAAATATCTGAAAAGTGTGGCGTGTCTTTGTGTTCAGCCCCCTTTCCTCCGATACCCCTAACTAAAATCTAGTGGAACCAATTGCCTTCAGAAGTCACCTAATTAGTAAATAGAGTCCACCTGTGTGTAATTTAATCTGAGTATAAATACAGCTGTTCTGTGAAGCTCTGAGGTTTTTTTAAGAGAACCTTAGTGAACAAACAGCATCATGAAGGCCAAGGAACACACCAGACAGGCGAGGGATAAAATTGTGGAGAGGTTTAACGCAGGGTTAGGTTATAAAAAAAATATCCCAAGCTTTGAAGATCTCACGGAGCACTGTTCAATCCATCATTCGAAAATGTAAAGAGTACGGCACAACTGCAAACATACCAAGACCTGGCCATCCACCTAAACAGGCCAGGCAAGGAGAGCATTAATCAGAGAAGCAGCCAAGAGGCCCATGGTAACTCTGGAGGAGCTGCAGAGATCCACAGCTCAGGTGGGAGAATCTGTCCACAGGACAACTATTAGTCGTGCACTCCACAAATCTGGCCTTTATGGAAGAGTGGCAAGAAGAAAGCCATTGTTAAAAGAAAGTTATAAGAAGTCCCATTTGCAGTTTGCGAGAAGCCATGTGGGGGACACAGCAAACATGTGGAGGAAGGTGCTCTGGTCAGATGTAACCAAAATTGAACTTTTTGGCCTAAAAGCAAATCACTATGTGTGGCGGAAAACAAACTGCACATCACCCTGAACACACCATCCCCACCGTGAAACGTGGTGGTGGCAGCATCATGTTGTAGGGATGCTTTTCTTCAGCAGGGACAGCGAAGCTGGTCAGAGTTTGTGGGTAAATGGATGGAGCAAAATTCAGGGCAGTCTTAAAAGAAAACCTGTTAGAATCTGCAAAAGACCTGAGACTGGGGCGGGGGTGCACTTTTCAGCAGGACAACAACCCTAAACATACAGCCAGAGCTACAATGGAATGCATTAGACCAAAGCATATTCATTTGTTAGAATGGTTCAGTCAAAGTCCAGACCTAAATCCAAATTGAGAATCTGTGGCAAGACTTGAAAATTGCTGTTCACAGACAATCTCCGTCCAATCGGACAGAGCTTGAGCTATTTTGCAAAAAAGAATGGGCAAAAATGTCACTCTCTAGATGTGCAAAGCTGGTAGAGACATCCCCAAAAAGACTTGCAGCTGTAATTGCAGTAAAAGGTGGTTCTACAAAGTATTGACTCCGGGGGGCTGAACACAAATGCACGCCACACTTTTCACATTTGTACAAAATTTTGAAAACCATTTTATTATTTTCCTTCCACTTAACAATTATGTGCCACTTTGTGATGGTCTATCACATATACAATAAAATACATTTATGTTTTTGGTTGCAACATGACAAAATGTGGAAAATTTCAAAGGCTATGATTACTTTTTCAAGGAACCGTACATGGACTTTCCAAAAATCTGTTTTGTCATCTATATACTGTACATTCCATAGAATATACAGACAATGAAGAGAATGCACTTTGACAATACTGTACAGAAATTAGGTTAAGATATTATTAAAACTAAATTACCTTTTAAATGTATCAAAAACACCAGAATCATCAAAATTTATGGCATCCGGATGACCAGGAGGTAGACAAATATCACCAATATGAATTTCATAGCAGGGAATGCCATGCTGAACCACAGTTAGGCTTGGGTAAAATGATGACCAACCTAGGGACAAGAACATGAAATACACCTGGTAAATGTGTACACAAGGCCCCTTTGAGCAGCTATCTAAAAGAAAATGAGTTTTTTATCTCAAAGTTTAATAAACTTGAATAAAGCAGCATCACAAGATAAATGCAGATATGGTAGTAGAACAATCACATGTATATGAGCAGTATATAAAGGTGTAGCACAGATGGAGGGTAGCTGGGTTTGAAAATCTGGAATAGTTGACCTATTAAGGATAAATCCCATTTTCCTCTAGAGAAGCCAGCAGTGGTAAATCAGAGAATAACAGGATTACAAAGGAAAAAAAATAATGTTATGAAATGTACCTTTATTTTTTACATAGAAGGGGTGATCCAATCTGCACGCCACTGTAAGCAGGCCATCTTCTGCTGTACCTGGATCAAAAGTAAGCTGAAGAACAGATTCTCCATAAGACACGCTCTCTTCATGTGAAATCAGCTTCAGACCTTCTGAGGCATAGCCCTAAAATGGAATGGTAGACAAAAGTGTGTACAATTAGGAAAAACGTCAAGACTTACAAACGACACGGATTAAAATCTGACACTAAAATCTATCATTTCCCTTGTGTGTGGCCTCTCTGCTACCAAAACAGCAAAACTTCACTGGGCTTAAAGAACTCATGAAAGGACAGGCAGTCAAATCTGATGTACCTGCAGACCCCACACAAGAAAATCTGGTCTAGTTGCAGGGAGATGTCTGCATAATGCCCCCCCCCCCCAGGCCAGATGCAAATGGTCAGCTACTTGCAGACTTAAGCTGGCCATAGACAAGTCGTAAAATGGACAAAATGTGTGTCAATTGTCAAATCGTTCGTTTTTCGCATCATTACTGTGCCAGCTACGCCACACGAATTTCACGCCACGAATGCCTGATCCAACATGCTGGATTTTTATTTTTTTTTAAATCAAAACAATTGATGGCAGTGTCATACGAGTTATTTTCGTTTTTCGATTCACAGAACTTTCATTTTTGCAACTTGTCTATGGTCTGCTTTAGGCACCAGATGTAGGTTTGACAATGCCTGCACATTTAACTGTCTGCTGGTACTTTTAAACAAAATATTGCACTTGAGAAATACAAGTTCTCATACCACAGAAAAAATAGGGGACAAGATCATGTCTTAGGCCTGTTTCACACTGGCTTCAGTTTGTATAAAAGTAGTGTGAACAGCAAGCTTTGACATAACATTTCCAGAGCTTCCAGCAAGCTTTATTGAAGCTTTTAAAGTACCATTCAACTCCAGTTTGTAAATGTCGAACATAGATCCTAATAGGAGTGCTGATTGCCACTTTAAGCTAGCTGCTACCCTGTTTCCCCGAAAATAAGACCTAGCGTGATTGTCGGTGATGGCTGCAATATAAGCCCTACCCCCCAAATAAGCCCTAGTTAAAGTCCTTGTAGGTCTTATTTTCAGGGTAGGGCTTATTTTCGGGGAAACAGGGTAGGGCTTATATTGCAGCCATCACTGACAATTACGCTAGGTCTTATTTTCGGGGAAACAGGGTAGCAGTCTTCAGCGGGCTTTCTACAAGCTTCAATAAGTACTGAAGCCTGCTAGCAGCTTGCTTAAAGTGGCAATCAGCAATCCCATTAGGATCCATGTTCAACATTTACAAACTGGAGTTAAATGGTACTTTAAAAGCTTCAACAAAGCTTGCTGAAAGCTCTGCAAATGATTTGTCAAAAGCTTGCTGTTCACACTGCTCCTATACAAAATGAAGCCGTGAGAAACAGGCCTAATAATGAATTTATATTCTAGCACATTACTTGCACTCATCAAAACGCACTATTAACTTTGATATTATGACTGTAATATAAAGAATTATATTAAAAAAACAAATGTGTTCGGGAATTTGGAAAGCAAAATGTAGTATAGCCGAAACTGGGATGATTTTTTTTCTCAGGTCAGAAAAGCACATCCCAAACTAATCTCCTTAAATACAAGAAGCATTTTAGGCAAAGTGGTGCAACTGCCCAGCACATTCAATAAAACTTATTGCCATGAGAATCCATACCAGGTTTACTCCAATATATCTGATATATCATCCTACAGTATGACATATAATAGGGAACTGTAGAATGCTAGGCTGCACAAGTTTATAATAGGATAGGAGAACACAAATTCTCTGCACCACAACACAATCTTACATATCCATGTGTGGCCAGTGAGACAATAGTAAATAAGGTATACTACTCATAAAAATAGTGTTATGCCAAAGAAATTATTTATTTTATCATTAATTAAAGTACCACATTCCGCAATGCTGCACACACCGCTCTGTGTATATGTACTGTGCAAACAGTTGAGCAATAAAACTGTAAAAGCCTACAAAAGTAACACATATAAAACTAAAATGGCCAGTGTTAATCCCTTATAAAAAAAAACTCACCAACTTCTGACTCCATGAACTAGACAGCAGTTTGTGGTTTATACTATATATTGAATTAAAATTCACGGAGGTCCGGTCTGTAAACTTTTCTTCCAGTAGAGGTCTAAATAACAGGTTTTTGCTATCATTCAGCTCCCCACTTCGCATCGCAGCCCCTTTATTTACATCAGAGTGCACTCTTTTACATCACAGTCACCCCCCCCCCATTTACATCACACTGCCCCCGTTTGCATCATAGTCCCCCTCTTTATATTGCAGGCCCCAATCTTTACATCTCAAAGTCTCCTTCACATAACAGTGTCCCCTTTTACAATACAGCCCCCCTTTTAAATGATAGAACCCCCTTCTTCACATCACAGTCCCCCCTTCACATAGCAGCTCCCGCTTTACATCAAGTGCCCCCCCCCTTACATTACAGCTCTCTTCACATCAAAGTCCTCCCTTTACAGTATAGCCCCCCTACCCTTTTACATTTACGCCCCACATTACATTACGGCACCCCGTTACATCTCAGTGCCCCCCTTTATATCAAAGTCCCCCTTTACATAGCAGTCCACCTTAACAGCACAGCCCTGCCCATTCCTTTACATGAGTATGCTCATCTCCCCCTTCAGTCCTACCTTTCATAGCAGAACATGGGAGGTGCGATAGGTCTGGATGGGGGCGGGAGCTTCCCAGTTTCTCCTGTAAACCAGTGGGTAATTGGTTGCCTCTGAGCGCCCCGTGTCGTAGCAACAAACGGGCCACTTAACTTGAAAAGTGGGGCAGCTCTCATCCTCCATCCCGACCTATCGCACCTCCCGCTCTCTACCCCACTGTGAAGATGACGACACACAAGCAGCTAAATGGTGCAACCGTGGCGGTCTGCACAAGACTGTAACTCGGTCCGGGTCTGGACCGCAGTCCGTCATTTAGTGATGCCTGCGTTATAGTATGTTAAACTTCCTGCCATGTTTTTGTGAGGCCTGCAGGTAGGAAATTAAAAAATGCACTACCTTCTGAGAGCCAATCGTTGTCCCACGTTCGTTTCTACAATGTACAATTTTGGCAAAATCTTCCACATCCTGCCACACTTTCTTGCGTCCCTTATGAAAGCATAGACGTGTGCCTGAAGAAGATTAAAGAGGAGTAGAAGAATAAAAAAGTGAGCGCTGCAGAATAAAATAAAAATCTAAATATAGATAGTGAGGCACATGGAGATATTCAATGCTTTGTCTCATTCAGTAGGACCCCATGCTGGTAATTGCACTAAGTACAATACAATGGAACAGGGAACGTTCAATCAAGTAATAGTTCGGCTTGATAACGATTACTTGATTGTCTGGTGAAAACCCTTCAAATAATTACGCTTGGCAAATGAACGCAAAATGGCTTGATTATTTTAATTGACTGCTAAGGGCTGCAGTGTGATTTCTCAGTATAGTGTAGCATCGGTTCTATGGTCTATTATTTACAAATCACCTGAGAAAAATCAAAAGTGACTACAATGGACAGTCAGAATGAACACTATTTTTCCGATTCTATAACTTGATGAACTACTTGCCTACCGGGCCAATTCTAACACTTCTCTCCTACATAAAAAAAATCTTTTTTTTTTTTGCTAGAAAATTACTCAGAACCCCCAAACATTATATATTTTTTTTTAGCAGAGACCCTTGGGACTAAAATGGTGGTCGTTGCAACATTTCATCTTGCACGGCATTTGCGCAGCAATTTTTACAAACGCTTTTTTTTTTTTTGGTTAAAAAAATGGTTTCATGCATTGAAAATAAAACAAAAAAAAAAAAACAAAACACAAAAACAGTAAAGTTAGCCCATTTTTTTTACATAATGTGAAAGATGATGTTACGAGTAAATAGATACCAAACATGTCACGCTTTAAAATTGCGCACACTTATGAAATGGCGCCAAACTTCGGTACTTCAAAAACCCCACAGACAACGCTTTAAGATTTTACAGAGGAGGTCTTGTGCTAGAATTATTCCTCTCACTCTAACGTTCGGGGCAATACTTCACATGTGAGGTTTGAACACTGTTTACATATGCAGGCGTGACCTACACTTCTGCAAGTGAGCACGCGAGGGATGGGGGCGCTTTAAATTTTTAATTTTTTTTTTAGTTAATTTTACTTTTATTTTTCTATTTTGATGATTTCATTTTACTTTTTTTTTTTTCTTTCTTGATCAATTTTATTCCTATTACAAGGAATGTAAACATCCCTTGTAATAGGAATATGGCATGACAGGTCCTCTTTACAGTGAGATCTGGGGTCTACAAGTCCCCAGATCTCACCTCTAGGCTGGGAAGCCTAAAATAAAAAAAAGAAAAAAAAGAAAGAAAGAAGATCTCAGCTTCCCAGCCAAGGAGATACATAGCTATACATATAGAGTGGTATGTCTAACTTTTACTGACAGAAATGCCACATGGATGTGACAACAGCACCCTGAAATACACAAATAGAAAAGGGTAGATGGCACGTCTTGATCAACAGAGGTGTGGGCTGTCAGTGAAATCTGGAGGGCAGTGTAGCGTGGTTACAACACTTTCATACATGAGGGCCAGAAATTACTCATGCACAAGCAACAATGATTATCCATGATATCACGTTCCATAAGTATCTCACAGGTTTTATAGTTTATATAAATCCTGGAGCGCCATCTAGTGTTTACAGAAAACATTCCATTTGAAATGTAACATTTACATATAAAAACACTAAGTTATAAAATGTTCCTCAATGTAATCAAACCTGCATTTGAGAAATACCAGTAACTAATTTGCCCACGGCGTTGTCTCAGGGCGTTACCAGTTGCTGTCCCACAATAAACAAAACAAGCATGTAATCTTTAGACTTTCATTATTAAAAAGGTCTACATTCTTTCCTAAATGTACAGAATATAACTGGGTACTAACATTTATAGGTAAAAGTTGATCCAGGGAATATCTGATTGCCTTTCAGGGGATCAGGAAGGTATTTTTCCCCCTGCTGTAGCAAATTGGATCATGCTTTGCTGTTTTTTTTTTTTGTTGCCTTCCTCTGGATCAACTGTGGGTATAGGGTTGTGTATTTGGGATTGTATTTTTTTTTTTGGTTGAACTGGATGGACTTGTGTCTTTTTTCAACCTGACTATGTAACTATATACGTCCCTGTGCCTGCGTGGGTTTCCTCTGGGTACTCTGCTCTCCTCCCAGTGAGTTAGGGACCTAAGATTGTAAAGCTCCTTGAGGGCAGGGACTGATGTGACTGTACAATATACAGTATCTCACAAAAGTGAGTACACCCCTCACATTTTTGTAAATATTTTATTATATCTTTTCATGTGACAACACTGAAGAAATTACACTTTGCTACAATGTAAAGTAGTGAGTGTACAGCTTGTATAACAGTGTAAATTTGCTGTCCCCTCAAAATAACTCAACACACAGATGTTAATGTCTAAACCGCTGGCAACAAAAGTAAGTACACCCCTAAGTGAAAATGTCCAAATTGGGCCCAAAGTGTCAATATTTTGTGTGGCCACCATTATTTTACAGCACTGCCCTAACCCTCTTGGGCATGGAGTTCACCAGAGCTTCACAGGTTGCCACTGGTTGTCCTCTTCCACACCTCCATGATGACATCACGGAGCTGGTGGATGTTAGAGACCTTGCGCTACTCCACCTTCCATTTGAGGATGCCCCTTAGATGCTCAATAGGGTTTAGGTCTGGATACATGCTTGGCCAGTCCATAACCTTTACCCTCAGCTTCTTTAGCAAGGCAGTGGTCATCTTGGAGGTGTGTTTGGGGTTGTTATGTTGGAATACTGCCCTGTGGCCCAGTCTCCGAAGAGAGGGGATCATGCTCTGCTTCAGTATATCACAGTACATGTTGGCATTCATGGTTCCCTCAATGAACTGTAGCTCCCCAGTGCTGGCAGCACTCATGCAGCCCCAGACCATGACACTCCCACCACCATGCTTGACTGTAGGCAAGACACGCTTGCCTTTGTACTCCTCACCTGGTTGCCACCACACACGCTTGACACCATCTGAACCAAATAAGTTTATCTAGGTCTCATCAGACCACAGGACATGGTTCCAGTAATCCATGTCCTTAGTCTGCTTGTCTTCAGCAAACTGTTTGCGGGATTTCTTGTGCATCATCTTTAGAAGAGGCTTCCTTCTGGGATGACAGCCATGCAGACCAATTCAATGCAGTGTGCAGCGTATGGTCTGAGCACTGACAGGCTGTCTCCCCACCCCTTCAACCTCTGCAGCAAGGCTTGCATTCGTCTATTTCCCAAAGACAACCTCTGGATATGACACTGAGCATGTGCACTCATCCTCTTTGGTCGACCATGGCGAGGCCTGTTCTGAGTGGAACCTGTCCTGTTAAACCGCTGTATGGTCTTGGCCACCATGCTGCAGCTCAGTTTCAGGGTCTTGGCAATCTTCTTATAGCCTAGGCCATCTTAATTAATAATTATTTTTTTCAGATCCTCAGAGAGTTCTTTGCCATGAGGTGCCATTTTGAACTTCCAGTGACCAGTATGAGAGCGATAATGCCAAATTTAACACATCTGCTCCCCATTCACACCTGAGACCTTGTAACACTAATGAGGCACATGACACCGGGAAGGAAAATGGCTAATTGGGCCCAATTTGGACATTTTCACTTAGGGGTGTACTCACTTTTGTTGCCAGCGGTTTAGACATTAATGGCTGTGTGTTGAGTTATTTTGAGGGGACAGAAAATGTACACTGTTATACAAGCTGTACACTCACTACTTTACATTGTAGCAAAGTGTCATTTCTTCAGTGTTGTCACATGAAAAGATATAATAAAATATTTACAAAAATGTGAGGGGTGTACTCACTTTTGTGAGATACTGTATATGTAAAGCACTGCATAAATTGACGGTTCTATAAAAAGTACCTGTAATAAATAGAATAAATAAATAGCATGTTGATTACCTTTCAAAAAACAGTGCCAAATGGTATGTGGCCAAGAATGGCACCATCCTAAATCATCATCATCGGAAAATGACGACATGCAGAAAATGCCAGACTCCGATTCACTGTTTGCCTGGAATGAACACAAAAACAAAAACAGAATATAAAACAAAATTTGAGTAAAGTGCTGATTCGGCACAAATTAGTCTAGGTTACTAGCAATTGTTCAACAGCTGAATCGTATGAATCAGGCTTGTTGCACACCAGCTTCAGCTTGTATAAGAGCAGTATAAACAGCAAGCTTTTACAAAGCATTTCCAGAGCTTCTAGCAAGCTTTGTTGAAGCTTTTAAAGTACCATTCAGTACCAGTTTGTAAATGTTGAACATAGATGGTAATGGGAGTGCTGATTGCCACTTTAAACAAACTGCTAGCAGGCTTCAGCACTTCTTGAAGCTTGCAGGAAGACTGCTAGCAGCTTGCTTAAAGTGGCAATCAATGCTCCCATTAGGATCTGTGTTTACAAACTGGAGCAGAAAGCTACTTTAACCACTTGCTTAATGGGCACTTAAACCCCCCTCCTGCCCAGACCAATTTTCAGCTTTCAGCGCTGACGCACTTTGAATGACAATTGCGCGGTCATACACCACTGTACCCAAATGAAATTTTTATCATTTTTTTCCCACAAATAGAGCTTTCTTTTGGTGGTATTTAATCACAGCTGGGATTTTTATTTTTTGCTAAACAAAAAAAGATGGAAAATTTTTGGGAAAAAAAAAAATCATGTTTCATAGTTTCTTATAAAATTTTGCAAACAGGTAATATTTCTCCTTCATTGATATGCGCTGATGAGGCGGCACTGGTAGGCACTGATAGGCTGCACTGATAGGCACAGTTAAGGCGGCAATGATGGGCACAGATGGGCCCTGATGGGCGGCCACTGATGGGACTTAGGGGCACTGGTAGGTGACAATGATAGGTGGCACGGATGTACAGCACTGTTAAGGCACTGATGGGTGGCACTGCTGCCTATTGCTAGGTGGCACTGGCAGGGGGCACTGAGGATCTTTAGTAGCTTGCCGTGATCGGGACTGATGTCCCTCTCAGAGCCGCCGTTGAACGGCTTTTTTTTCCTCCTCACGCTGTCAGCGCGAGGAGAAAAAATAGTCGATTACCAGCTCTGTTGACATCACATGATCAGCTGTCATTGGCTGACAGCTGATCAAGTGGTAAGGGGTTGGGATCGACCCCTTACTCCGATCAGGCAAGTCTCAGACTCGCTCATCACAGAGCGCATTGAGCGCGCCCTGCAGGGGGCACGCAGGCCACTCGTGCATGGGACGACGTCAATGGACGTCGTCCCGGCAAAGCAGGTCCATGCTGTAGCCATCATTCGGCTATAGCGCGGATCTCAGGTGGTTAAAAGCTTCAAAAAAGCTCTGTAAATAATTTGTCAAAGCTTGCTGTTCACACTATTCTTATACAAGCTGAAGCCAGTCTGAAACAGGCCTTTTCTAGTGTCTGAACAAACATGCTGGTGAGGGACAGAGGAATTCTTGGATAGGAGTATAAGACACTTGCAACAAAAGGAACTGTTAGCCAAAACCCTGCCCACTACATTCATACCCATTTTGCTAGTGTCCTCAGGAGAATGGACTTTTTTCTCAGCTCTGCTTGGCCTTTGTTCATTTGGAAAACTTACTATTATCAACAGCTGATGGTACTCTCCAGTCAGCCATAGACTACTGGTAGATTCAGGATGGATATATTACAAGTTGGAAGTCTCTCCAGTCTGTCAACAAGTGTATGTTTTCCCAATTATACTGGTGCTTTCTCTGACAGCCTTGCATTTGTGAAAATTTCTCCAGTATGTTACAGGCCGGATATGGAAATCTTGAAAAGCTCTCGTCAGCCAAGCAGTGCAGGTCCCCAGTTCATTATCTACACTGGTGTTTTCCCAGCGACAGTCCTGCAGTCAGGGGCTACAATGACAGTTCATACAAGAATCTGCTATTCATGCTCACAGTACTACTTTCCTACAAAACTGTAATATGTAGTGTCTTTACCCACATGCTGCACCTATCACCTTTCACCTAAAACACAACTAATGCTTTGGGAAGTTTTTTTCTTTTTCTTTGCTACACAACTCAAATTATTATTAGATTTCCCAAAAGCAATGTGTATTTACATATAAATTGTAATAGGTAGGAACAAAATAAAAATCCAGAACCTAGAGACCCTGCAGAGATCCATTTTACTAGTATGTTGTTATTTATGCACTGGTAATTAAGTGCATTACAGCAAGTGGTGTACCATTTATTCATGATTCCCAGCACCAGCTCTTCTTTTTTCACCTTCAGTTATACTATACTACTACTACAGGTCGGTTGTGACCTGTAGTTTTCTCTGTGCAACAAGACGCCTCCCTTCCATGGTAGAGCACGCTGGTCTGACCCAGGAACTGGGCTTGTATTACACATATACACGTTTTTACAATCCTGATCTGTTCTATGAACAAACTGGGATTTCAGCCGATCACAAGTAGAAAGGTTCAATGTGGTTCAAAGTAATTAAAGTAACGCTTCTGTAGAGCAAAAATTGTGAAATCTCAAAAATCTCCCCTTTTATAGGTACAACATAACATCTCAAACACAAGAAAGCCAGTTTGATCTTAGTACATTAAGTCATTTTACTTATAATGCTTAAGAAATAAAAAAACTCACTCGCTCATGTCTGACTGAGGTCTCTTCTTTCCAATCACATTTGGATAGGTCCGACTCATTTGGGGAAACTGGTGGAGGGCGGGCATAGGAATGTAAACTTTTGCTGGTAGCGATTATATGAACAGGTGATGATCTATTAAAAACAAAAAGAACCAGCCATGTCACATAAGTTGTGTAGATTTAATCAGGACCCTACTGTATATTGCTCTATCACTTCAGGTAATGGAACATACATGAAATTTGTATAATTGATGGTTAAGGCTTGTACTAGAAAGACAGAACCCAAAATAAGGCTCTGCTTCAACTAGAGAACAGTGAGCACAATAATTCCTTCTCTGCGTGAAGACGATCAATTCCATGATCCTTTACTCCCTTGACTTGTCACTGCATGGATTCAGCACCAATAAAGTACAAACGTTCAGAGGTTTAGCAATTCAGGCTTAGAGTCATGAGTTTAAGGCTACTTTTACACTGGGGCGGTGACGCTAGTTTTAGCAGCACTTTACCGCTGCTATAGCGCTTTTAACCCCCGCTAGCGGCAGAAGAAAGGGTTAAAAGTACCCATGTTGCAGTGCTGCTGAAACGCTTTGGCAGCTCTGCCCATTCATTACTTTTAAAGTTTTATTTGATAGAAAATAATTACAGCAGAAGAGTGCAATAGTGCGATGGTTACATCAAACATAGGATAAAGGGGAGAATCCCAACAAAAGGGATGTACTATACATTTCACAGCGTTCATCAGTACAATGACAACATAAAGAAGTGCATATATTCGTAGAACAAGAGTATATTGGTAAAAAAAAAAAGGGGGAAGAATAATTTTCATTCTCGTTTTATCCCTTTGTTTACACTTTTTTATTTTTATTATTATTTTGTATCCGTGCAACTCTCGTCACTAAATCAACTCCTAGTAACTCAGGAGAGAGTCTCAGAGAAGAATACCCAGAAAAAGGAAGAGAGAAGGCAGACCGCTGAAAGTAAGGGAGGAACTTGAGAGAAAAAGAGAAAAGGAGGGGGGAAGAAGGGGAGGAGTCCATCGGAAGGGGGGGGGGGGAACGCATCCAGAGTCACTTAGATTGAGAGAAGTTATCAAACCTGGATGGTTGGTTATATAATATCCATGGTTGCCAGACCCTGAGAAATTTATTATGAGTGTCAGAGGTAAAGGACGCCAACTTCTCATTTATCATAATATCATTCATGCGGTTTTTAACTGCTTCGAAGCTGAGTATAGGGGTTTTCCACGCCCTTGCAATGGTCAATTTCGCTGCGTTAAAGAGGTGCAAAGCTAGTTGGCTAGTTGGCTCCCGCACCGCCGCAAAGATGCTACTTACAGGACTTTTTTTTTCCCTTCCTGAAAACGCACCGACCCAGTGTGAAAGCATTTGGCCTTTCACACTGGGGAGGCATGAGGGGCGCTTTACAAGCACTATTTTTAGCGCTAAAATGCCTGAAAAGCGCCCCAGTGTGAAAGTACCCTGAGGATGGAGGAATAGTAATCAATTTTTAGAATTACAACAGTTAAATGTTAGGGGGTTACCTTTTAAGGGTTAGATTTCTTAGCGATATGATTATATGTTAGGAACTGGTTGAAGGTGAGGGAAAGGAGTGCTGACCATGCCAGTCACTTGTGTTTTGGCCAAAATGCCCTGTGCCAGGCTTGAAGAGAGGCTCTAACAGTATGGAAACTGATGAAAAGATCCCATTACAACTTATAACATGAGTAGACCTACTGTTACCAGTAATTCATATCCTTTGGTAGACTAAAGATCACCATGCACATTAAAGTGATTCTAAAGGAAATATTTTTTTTTAAAAAACAAACATGATATACTGACCTGCTTTCTGCAATGGGAGAAAGAGAAAGACATGCACATCGCTGGATCGAGATGGGGCTCAGGTATACATAATGAGAGGCGCACCCAGAAGATTCTCTCTCTTATTGCATAGCATGCATTAGGTAAAAAAAAAAAAAACCTTGAGCCCTTACAACCACTTTAAAGTCTGTCAATATAATCAAACCTACCAAATCTATATAATTTGGAGAACCTACCCAACGTATGCAATGAATTGGTATCCAATCAGACAGAGCCTTGCACTACATACTTGTTGGCAGATCTAAAGAAGATTGTACAGACTGTATAGTGTATGTGGACCCTAACCAAATTCTATTGCTTGTGAGGTGAGATTTAGTTTAATGCAAAACACAAGGTGGACTTGAGCAGTGTAATGATGCTCCTTCACTGTTCATTAAGCAGGAAGGGAACAAAGAAATAATCTCCTATTCTCCTGCCAAGTCCCAAAGAGCTGAAGTAAGACAGACAGACACAACTCATACCTATTGTAAAATGAACATTGCATTAAAGGACTCTGTGGACTTGTGGCAATGTTTGCCAGCTCAGTCAGCCAGTTTGTCCCACGGTCACATGAGTAGGCACTTTCCGACATATCTGAGGTATTCTGGTTCCAAGAAGGCACTGAATATTCCTGATGTGACACACTATCATCAAGGTGAAACACCTCGGATGTGGAGTCAGTCTGAACAGCTTGCAACTCGGGAAGATCATCTGAAAGAGAGGACCCCAAGCAAACATTAAAAACACAACACACTCAGCATCATCCCTCCCTAGACAGGTTATACTGTGCAACGCATTCCAAAACACAACTTTACAAATCTGTGCATAGAGGAGCACAAAGGGCTTGATTTACTAAAACTGGAGTGCGCAAAAGCTGGTGCAGCTGTACAAGGTAGCCAATCAGCTTCTAACTTTAGCTTGTTCAATTAAGCTTTGACAAAAAAAAAAAAAAAACCAAAACCTGGAAGCTGATTGGTTTCTATGCAGAGCTGCACTAGATTTAGCACTCTCCAGTTTTAGTAAATCAACCCCAAACTGTACTTACTTTTTCAGAGTATACAGTATATAATGGACAATTAGCAACTTTGTGTATTTTGACTATAGCAGTTACTATGATAAACATTACAGAACAATGCACAACACAGACTGTAGGTTATAAACTGAAAAATATGATGTGGTTTTTAAGAAAAAAAAAAAAAAAAACTTGGTTAGTTTGTGAAACAATAAATAACTCCAATGCTACCTGCCCTCTGTGATGTGTAAAGAAATTTAAAAAAAGTTAGTATCCGCTACGAAACATGCACATTTGCCCATGTTTTCTACAAGTTACTTAAAAATACCCTTCATCTGCCAGAAAACCAGGGTGCCTCTAACTTCTTGTTTGACAACACCTTGTCTCTGCTGCAATAAAATCCCCATCATCGTTGTCAGCCCTGCTCAGTACTTCCCTGCTGCACAACAGGACACCTCTCCTTCTCATCTCTGTATAATGCAGCTGAGGCAGTCTGGTCAGCTCCCTACAGGAAGATGGGAGCACACAGGATTTCTGACAGACCATCGGGTATTTTTCTTTACTTTCAGCATTTTTTTAAAAGACAAAAACATGGGGAAAATATAGTGCAGAGTTGTGCTAAACATGTAGTTACAATGCTGAGGCATACACTTAAGTCCCGTTTCACACTGATGCAAATTCTATGCGGATCAGATCTGATCCGAAAAGCATAGATTTGCATGTCATCTGAAAAAAACATTATTTGCTATGAAAGCCATTCACATGTATGTGAGATTCTGATCCGGTTAAAAAAAAAAAAAAAAGGTTCCTGTGCGAGTTTAGTGGGGGTTCAGTGCAAATTTAATCTCCAGCTCTGCCAAATCCCCTCAGAAATCACATTCATTTGCATTAGAATCACACCTGGCAAGACAGTAATCGCAGTGTGAAATTACACTGAAAAATCACATCAGATTCGCACCGAATCAGCGTGAACCTAGTCTTAAAGTGGAGTTCCACCCACTTTTACAACTCTTCAGCATCCCTCACTAAACTGTGCACTGTAAACAAATTGGATATTTTTTTATTTTTTTTCTCAGCACCTACTGTATATCTGCTGTATTCATTTTTTACTTCCTCCTCCCTGGCCGCGGCCCATCGCATCATTTCCTGTTTGCAATGCCTTCTGGGAAGGGGTGGCAACTTCCTCTGAAACTGCCGTTGCTATGGAAACCTGACCTGAAACCTATTACACTGCTTGTGCTGCACTGAGCATGTGGGGCGGCAACTTCCTCTGAAACTGCCGTTGCTATGGAAACCTGACCTGAAACCTATTGCACTGCTTGTGCTGCACTGAGCATGTGCGAGATCTGCAAGGATGAGATCCAGGAAGAAATACAGTCTGGCTTCAGATGCCCAGACTTAAGATGGCCACGGCCTGCTGTAAGTTTATAAAATAACAAACTACTGCTATAAACTAACAAAACAGACCTTAGTTTACAGACTAACTTTACTAGAATACATTAAGCTTGTGTATGATAGGGGTATTTTTATTTAAAAAGTATAATTTTGGCCGGAACACCACTTTAAAGAGGAAGTAAACTTCCTCTGCTGACATTTACCTATCGGTAACCCTATAATAAGGCTTACCTGTAGGTAGTGAGAATATCTCCTAAACTTGCACCATTTAGAAGATATTTACATTACATGCAGCCAGTGACATCACCGGCGCATGCGCTCTAAAGGAACGACCACAGGTGCCGCTCCTTCCAAGCCCTGCGCCATGAACAGCAGCGCGAGAGTGACGTCATCGCGGCTCTGGGCAATCACAGCGCCGGAGCCCGTGAACCCCTTTAGAGACTCCGGGGAAAATGTCCGCCGTCTCAGCCATGTGCGGCCGCAGCTGCAACAGCTTCATTCTAAGGTAAGGTTTTTATAATGTCTTACAGGGGCTTTTTTTTTTCTTTCTTTTTTTGTCAGAGTTTACAGCCTCCTTAAAGAAAACCCTTCTGAAGAAAAATACGAGAACTGCCTTTACTGCCTGGCTGTTACGCTGATCCACTGGTTTCAGTACTTTCTAGATCAGCAGTTGTCAACCAGTGATCCGTGTACCACTTATGGTCCACCAGAAAATGTTCTGCTGCAAATCAACATTGTGGCAGATGTATACCGTCCAATGTTATTTCCAGGTTTAGCTAAAGAAATGGTCTCCTTTAGCAATTCTACGGTCAGCACTCAATCACGGCAAATGGCTGCATTCAAGAGCACTCTGTTGATGAATGCTACATTCGTATACCACGGCCACATGATAAACTGCAGGGTCCGTCTGAGGGCTGAGTGTTCAGGTAGGAGGAAATCTCCACTACAGCTTGTGTCCTTATGCTGTTATGGGAGGTGGATCATCCATTAATCAAATGTGACATCCCACCCACTGTGTTCTTTTTTAGTTACTGGGCATGGAGGGGAGGGGGGGGGGGGTAGAGAGACTGGGCTGTCATTTAGGATCCGTATATACACACACCCACATGTGTGATGTCAATACCATGTGACTTGAAAAGCTCAGCTCAACAAGGAAATATTCTCTCCAGCAATAGAGACCAAACTAAGCATGTGCAGCAGTACCACCCTGTGTCTTATTTGGACTTGCCTAGAGAGAACCTGTAGGAGGGGGGGATCTATGAATACAGGATCAAAGAGCCTTTTTACACAATGCAGAGGATTAACCCCTTAGGTTCCACAGTGAGTATAACAAGATGCTATGTTGCATATTCAGACTGATTTTACTGTTGCAAGTTTAGTAACACTTTATTTACCGTTATTCTTTGTCTTACTATACATGGCTTAGTATTAGATTATAATTAGACTTATTATATTTATATACTTCTTATAATTGCACAACCCATACCAAGTTCCATGTGATCATCAGACGACTCATATCCTGGAGAAGATGGGAGACGTTCATCACACTTCAGCATCTCCACAGATTCGGTTATTGTTGTAGGTCTTTTGTCCATAACTAACTGGACTTTCTGCACTGTGTTGGACATATCCTTTGTCTTCACTTCCCACACCATATTATAGCATTTATACTAGAAAAAGAAAAAAAAAAAAAAAAGAGCATATACCATGAAAGAGAGAAAAAATGCATCAATAGCTTTGATAGATTTCAGCAAGTGCAGCTAGTATATAGCTAGGTTCTAAACCAGTTATTAGGGTACAGGCACACTCGCTATAACAGGCATTTTTTATGGCTAGTATAAGGCAGGCCATAGACGGTTTGAATTTCTTTCCTGCAACCATGGGTTGGAAGAGAATGGTAAACTGGGCAAATAGACAGAGAGACGCTCTCCCTAACGGGCACAGACAACAAAAACAGTTTTGCCTTTAGTTACACTTCAAAAGACAAAGAATCAACAGAACTATACAGTACTGGCAATGACTTTTAGGGAAAAAAAAAAAGGGGGGGGGGGGACCAATTGTACTAACAGAATAATATTTAAATTCAACCACAAATTTTATGAAGAATATAGAACACAATATTCATTTTTAACATACATATACGCCTCTGGGTGCAAATATACTAGTATGCCCATGAACTGCCAATCGTTTATTGCAGGTATGAACTAAATAGCCAGGAAGAGAGCCTATTTCAGGTACTTCAGTTATATTGAAATGGTTCTCGAAACATTTCAAACTGTTGAATAAATACATATAGTTAGGCATTTCTTAGACAATACTGCCCTCTTGTGGTAAACAAGTAATAGCTACTTTTACTCTTAAAATGTATTTCCACTTTTGCAGCCATATTGGGAGAACACTTTTTCTTCTCATTCACAGAGCAAAATGTTTAAACATTGCTGATTTTATTTTTACTTGCTTAAACCAGCTGTCTAGCTCTCCCCTATGTAATGTTAAAGTGGTATTAAACCCAAAACCAAAAATGTATAATATTTCAGTTCACCAATCATTACATGAGGTGGCTGTCTATTTTTTTTAAGGCTTTTTTCCTCTGTTTTCACCTGGTAATCTGGCCAGTAACACACTTCCTGTATTAGAGTGCCCCACTCTGGATAAATGAGCACAGGGGCACCTTTGGACAGCAGCAGTCAGTCTGGGGGAAGGGGAGTGTTAGATGGACTAGCAGATTTAAATACACTAACGAATCAAATCCAAACTCCAGCTCACACTTTATAAATCCGTTACAACAGTTGTTTTTCCTATTGGGATAAAGGTTTTACATAAATAAAAGCCATTGATCCGTGCTTCAATACATTGTCCTCTATGGAGAGTTCTGTGCTCTGGCAGAGTTTGCATTCACACTGAAGCAAACAGTACCGGACCTTAGGGGAACTGCGCCCGGGAGCACCTCTTCCAATAGGTCCAGGGTACAGTAACTTAACTGATCCTGGGCATGGTTCAGAACACTCACACCACACCAAGGTTCTCCAAACTTTCTAAACAAAGGGACGGTTTACTGTCCTTAAGACCTTAGGGGGGGCCAGACTGTGGCCAGTGGGGGTAGAAAATGTCCTGGCGTCAGTGGGAGGAATAGTTCCCCATCAATGGGCGCCAGCGAGAGGAACAGTGCCCCATCAATGGGTGTTGTGACGGGAGTCACTTTGGGCGGAGGGCCCGTGGAACCCAAAATCCCTTGGAGAGGTTGGAAAACCCTTGCTTCAGCTCCCCATGTACCTCCTATGTCTAAGTAACCCTGTGTCTTTTAGGGGAACAGGGTGACTGAGAACCCCAGTCTGATCTGTACTAATCGGACTCACTGTACAACCACACTGGAATGGTGTGTGTGTGTGTGTGTGTGTGTGTGTGTGTGTGTGTGTGTGTGTATATATATATATATATATATACGTATGTATGTATACACACATATACACACTACCGTTCAAAAGTTTGGGGTCACATTGAAATGTCCTTATTTTTGAAGGAAAAGCACTGTACTTTTAAATGAAGCTAACTTTAAACTAGTCCTAACTTTAAACAAATATACTCTATACATTGCTAATGTGGTAAATGACTATTCTAACTGCAAATGTCTAGTTTTTGGTGCAATATCTACATAGGTGTATAGAGGCCCATTTCCAGCAACTATCACTCCAGTGTTCTAATGGTACAATGTGTTTGCTCATTGGCTCAGAAGGCTAATTGATGATTAGCAAACCCTTGTGCAATCATGTTCACACATCTAAAAACAGTCTAGCTCCTTCCAGAAGCTACAAAACTGACCTTCCTGTGAGCAGATTGAGTTTCTGGAGCATCACATTTGTGGGGTCAATTAAACGCTCAAAATGGCCAGAAAAAGAGAACTTTCATCTGAAACTCGACAGTCTATTCTTGTTCTTAGAAATGAAGGCTATTCCATGCGAGAAATTGCAAAGAAATTGAAGATTTCCTACAACGGTGTGTACTACTCCCTTCAGAGGACAGCACAAACAGGCTCTAACCAGAGTAGAAAAAGAAGTGGGAGGCCGCGTTGCACAACTAAGCAAGAAGATAAGCACATTAGAGTCTCTAGTTTGAGAAACAGACGCCTCACAGGTCCCCAACTGGCATCTTCATTAAATAGTACCCGCAAAACACCAGTGTCAACATCTAGAGTGAAGAGGCGGCTGCGGGATTTTGGGTTTCAGGGCAGAGTGGCAAAGAAAAAGCCATATCTGAGACTGGCCAATAAAAGAAAAAGATTAAGATGGGCAAAAGAACACAGACATTGGACAGAGGAAGACTGGAAAAAAGTGTTGTGGACGGATGAATCCAAGTTTGAGGTGTTTGGATCACAAAGAAGAACGTTTGTGAGACGCAGAACAAATGAAAAGATGCTGGAAGAATGCCTGACGCCATCTGTTACGCATGGTGGAGGTAATGTGATGGTCTGGGGTTGCTTTGGTGCTGGTAAGGTGGGAGCTTTGTACAGGGTAAAAGGGATTCTGAATAAGGAAGGCTATCACTCCATTTTGCAACGCCATGCCATACCCAGTGGACAGCGCTTGATTGGAGCCAATTTCATCCTACAACAGGACAATGACCCTAAACACACCTCCAAATTGTGCAAGAACTATTTACAGCAGAAGCAGGCAGCTGGTATTCTATCGGTAATGGAGTGGCCAGCACAGTCACCAGATCTGAACCCCATTGAGCTGTTGTGGGAGCAGCTTGACCGTATGGTACGCCAGAAGTGCCCATCCAACCAATCCAACTTGTGGGAGCTGCTTCTAGAAGCGTGGGGTGCAATTTCTCCAGCTTACCTCAATAAATTAACAGCTAGAATGCCAAAGGTGTGCAATGCTGTAATTGCTGCAAAAGGAGGATTCTTTGATGAAAGCAAAGTTTGATGTAAAAACAATGTTATTTCAAATACAAATCATTATTTCTAACCTTGTCAATGTCTTGACTCTATTTTCTATTCATTTCACAACGTATGGTGGTGAATAAGTGTGACTTTTCATGGAAAACACAAAATTGTTTGGGTGACCCTAAACTTTTGAACGGTAGTGTACACACACACACACACACACACACACACACATATATACATACATATATATATACACACACACACACACACACACACACACACACACACACATATACATACATATATATATACACACACATATACACGAGTGTCTAATGCAGTCAGTGATCCCAGTGTGTCTCCTCCGTTATAAAACAGGCATGAAGAGGTTTGTAGTTTTGCAAAAAAAAAAAAAAACCAAAGTTCAAAAAGCTTCGCATTAGGGATATGGAGTAGTCAAGGCTAATTTACTGAAGAGATTTAGAATGTTCACACAGTACATTGAATATTCACTTCAATTATACAATCAGGTGAAAAGTAAATCTCTGTTTACCAACTTCATCTGCACATGATTTGATAACTGAACATTTACACAATTTATTGTGTGATCGTTCTGAAATCATTTCATAAATCAGCCTTATGCTGTAAAGGAGCAGTAACAATGAGAAAACACTGGAATTACAAAGTTTACTTTGGGGCCTATGATTTGTAGAGTAGGTCATTTTTAAAACCCGTCAGTTTTTTTGCCTGTGTCCCACTGGCGAGATTTCCCTTAAAGAGGAGGTCCAGCCGCCCCACACGGAAAAATAAAAAAGTCAGCAGCTACAAACACTGCAGTTGCTGACTTTTAATATTAGGACACTTACCGGTCCAGGGAGCCCGCGATATCGGCACCCCAGCCAATGTTCGGATCAGCTGTCGGTTGCAGCAGCCGCCATTCCTGGTAAGGGAACCCAACAGTGAAGGCTTCACAGCTGGTTCCCTACTGCGCATGCGCGAAGCGTGCTACGCTTTCAAATTGGTCCAGGTACCCGCTTCGCCCCTCCCCCCTTGAAAGGTGCCAAATGTAGCATCGGGAGGGGGGGGGGACAGATAAGCGGAAGTTCCACTTTTGAGTGAAACTTTGCTTTCATTTCTTGTCCTGGAGATGCAAAAGCTGTGAGGCGAACTCCGCAATTTATACAGATGTCACAAGAACAGGTGTCCCCAGAGGAAAATGTACCCTCATCTCTTGTTCTGGTAACAACTGTAAAATGCTTGCATTTTTGCCACATTTTGTCTTGGTTACAATGTATTTCTGCCTCTGCTGTTGGGAATTGCACTTTCGAAGCTGAAGAGGACAACTTGGTACTTATGTTTCAATAGAAACAGTGGGGGTTGGATTTACTAAAACTGGAGAGTGCAAAATCTGGTGCAGCTCTGCAAAGAAAGCAATCAGCCTCCAAAATTATGCTTGATCTTTTGAAAACGTTAGTGGGCCAATTTCGATTCTTGAAATGTAAATGCCAAAAAAACGAACCCACATCTGATTTTTTGCACCGAAACTAACGATTTTTGAAACATTAGTAGTGGAATCTATGGAAAACAGATCGTACAAATCTACAGTGCATGCACATGTTAAACTGTAACCCTGGGTCATGTAATCGACATGATGAAAAATCTACCGTTTAAGTTATCAATAATATGTTATTTGGGCGACACTTATCGATACAATGATGCTGTTATCGCATTCCCTGTCGACAGATCTTTAGAATTCCAACCATTTTTGTCAAATGATTTTCTAACAGTGCTTTAGAAATTGATTGGCTACCATGCAGAGCTGCACCAGATTTTGCACTCTCCAGTTTTAGTAAATCAACCCCATATTCATCTTGATGAGAGGCACGCAGCGACATTTAAAAAAAAAAAAAAAAAAGATAGAGGGCATGGGGCAAGTATCCCCTAGTCCTTTCGCTGTTGGGAGTCTGCACACTTGTTAAAAACCAAAATTATAGGCCTGAAGACTTAAACCCCTCCCCAAAAAAAGCAAAAAAAAAAAAAAAAAATTTTATAAAAGCAAGGACACAATAGAATAAAATTCTGGCAGTTGCAATTTTTATGCCACATAATTACACTACTGTTTATCAAGTTTATATTCTTATGAATCAAATACACTTAGATTATTATTTATGCACACAAACAATATAATTCCCATTTTTGATAGAAATTGATGGCAGCAACATGTCTTAAAAAAGTTGGGACAGGGCAACAGAAAGCTGGCAAAGTAAAGCCTCGTACACATGATCAGATTTTCGGGACGACCGTACGTCCGTTTTTTGTTGCAAGCTAGTCTCATTTCGAAAGTGAAGAGGTTACTCACCATACGAAAATTCTTGTACGACCGAATTCAACTTCAGAAGTGACGTAAAATGTTGAATTGTTTTGTATGTATTCTTTCTTCTCTGAGCATGCGTCCTGCTCTTACAACTTTCTTTGTAGGAAAACCGTACTTATTAAATGAAAAATCGGGTGTAGAGTTCACGTACGACAAAAATGTTATAGTCTGCACATCCAGCTTTTGTTGGACGAAAAACTGGAATCGGCTGTCGAAAGCACCGTACTAACGCTCTGAAAATCGGCAGATCGTTCAGACGAAATTTAACTTCTGATTTTCTTATTGTGTGTACAGCCTTAGGTGGTACAAACAAGAAAGAGCTGGAAGAACATTTTACAACTAATTAGGTTAATTAGCAACAGGTCAGTAACCTGATTAGGTACAAAAAGAACATCTTGAGAGTCAGAATGTCTCAAAAGTAAAGATGGGTAGAGGTTCACCAATCTGTGAAAGGTTGCATCTAGACTTTGTCAAACAATTTCAAGACAATGTAAAATTGCAAAGACTTCAACCCCTTCCCGACCGTTGCACGACGATATACATTGTCAGAATGGCACGTGTGGACAAATGGGCATACAGGTACGTCCCCTTTAAGATGCGGCATTGTGGGCATGCACGCCCGCCGCGTGCTCCGTAACCGTGAGCCCTGCGGACTCAATGTCCGCCGGATGCCCACGATCGTGTCACGGAGCGGAAGAACGGGGAGATGCCTTTGTAAACAAGGCATTTCCCTGTTCTGCCTAGTGATATGACAGATCACTTCTCCCTGTCATCGGGAGCAGTGATCGCTGTCATGTGTATAGTAGCCCAGCCCCCCAACAGTTAGAATCACTCCCTAGGACACACCTAACCCCTTGATCGCCCCCTAGTGGTTAATCCCTTCCCTACCAGTGTCATTTACACAGTAATCGGTTTTATAGCACTGATCACTGTATAAATGACAATAGTCCCAAAATATTGTCAAAAGTGTCCGATGTGTCCGCCATAATGTCACAGTCCCAAAAAAAAAAAAAAATTGCATATTGCCGTCATTACTAATAAAAAAAAAATTATAATAAAAATGCCATAAAACTATCCCCTAACTTGTAGACGCTATAACTTTTGTGCAAACCAATCAATATACGCTTATTGCGATTTTTTTTTACCAAAAATATGTAGAAGAATACATATTAGCCTAAACTTGGGAAAACATTTTTTTTTATATATATTTTTGGGGGATATAGCAAAAAGTAAAAAAAATTGTGTTTTTTTTTTCAAAATTGACGCATTTTTTTGTTTATAGCGCAAAAAATAAAAAACGCAGAGGTGATCAAATACTACCAAAAGAAAGCTCTATTTGTAGGGAAAAAAAAGACATCAATTGTGTTTGGGTGCAACGTCGCATGACCGTGCAATTGTCAGTTAAAGCGACACAGTGCCAAATCTCAAAAAGTGCTCTGGTCAGGAAGGGGGTAAATCCTTCCCAGGCTGAAGTGGTTAAATATATATCATCTACAGTTCATAATATCAGCAGATTTAGAGTATCTAAAGAAATCTGTACGCAAGGGACAAGGCCAAAACGCAATATTGGATCCCCATAATCTTGGAGCCCCTGAGATGGCATGGGTTCAGGAATACTTCCAAAAACCACTGTCTGAACACAGTTCTCTGTGCCATCCAAGAATAGGATTTTTATAACAGCTTACCTGTAAAATCCTAAAATCACGGGACACAGAGCCATAGCAGTTACTATGTGGGATTATAGGCCACCTTCAGGTGATGGCCACTGGCACGCCCTAAATTAAAAAGTGCACTCCCTATATAACCCATCCCACTGGTGGGAGTACCTCAGTTTTGTAGCAAAGCAATACACGTGAAGGGAGGGACCTCTGTGTTCTGTGATGTACTTCAAAGAAAAAGATTTTACAGGTAAGTTGTTATAAAAATCCTATTTTCTTATCGAACATCACAGGACACAGAGCCATAGTAGTTACTATGTGGGATGTCCCATAGCAATGCCAACTGAAGGGAGGGAGACACAACAAAGTAGGGCACCAAGAGACTAGAGGACTCATACTGCAGCCTGCAGTACACTGCGCCTAAAGGCGATACCCTCATGATCTTTTACATCTACGTGATAGAATCTGGTAAATGTATGAACTGAAGACCAAGTTGCGGCCTTGCAGAACTGAGCCATGGAGGCTTGGTGATGCACTGCCCAAGAAGCACTAACAGCCCTGGAGAAGTGCACTTTAAAATATGAAAAGGAGGAATTTTTCTCTTTAAACCATAAGCTTGAACAATCACTTGACAAATCCATTTAGGAATAGCAGATTTCAAAGCTGCCTGTCCTCTTTTAGGACTGTCTGGCAACATAAACAAAACATCTGTTTTATGAATCTGAGCGGACATTTTCAATAGACTTTGACCGCTCTCACCACATCAAAAGAACGTAGTGACCTTTCTTCCCCAGAACGAGGTTCTGGAAAAAATTAAGACAGAACAATATCCTGGTTTAAATGAAAAAACTATACTACCTTCGGTAGGAATTCAGGATGAATAAACCAATATGGCTCTTTACAAGAAAGAGCAGCCAACTCTGATACTCTTCCTGCAGAAGATATGGCAACCAAGAAAATTTTCCTCGTCAAGAGGACCAAGGTAATATCTCGTATTCGCTCAAAAGGCTGCTTCTGTAAAGCCGACAGGACTAAATTTAAGTCCAAGGGTTCCGGGGTGACCCAACTGGAGGGTTAATCCGCGTTTCCCCCTGAAAAAAGTTACGAACCAGAGAGTGTGAAGCAAGTGGTCGTTAAAAAAAACTCTGATGACTCCGGAGGCCGGCTTTCTAGCATTAAACAAAGTATAAACTACTGAAGCTAAACAGGCCACGGTCTTTTAGAATGTGGGTCTCAATAGCCAAACTGCTAAATTTAGCGTTTGTAAGGTAGGATGGAATACCGGACCTTGCGAGAGAAGGTCTGGCCATAGCGGTAGGGTCAAAAGGTCCCCTACCGCCATTTTTATGATCTCGGCAAACCAAGATCTCCTGGGCCATGCTGGGGTCACAAGAATCACCTCTTTTCCCTTCTTGCTTGATCCTGCGAGAAGGCGCGGAAGCAGCAGAACAGGAGGAAACCCATAGATCAGTGAAAAACTGATCCCACGGAAAAAGACCAAGGCATCTGTTCCTTATGCCATTGGATCCTTTGTCCTTGACACAAAGTTGTCGATCTTATTGTTGAACCTGGACGCAAACAGATCCACCTCCGGAACTCCCTATTTTTGGCATATTGACAGAAGATGTCGAGGTGAATGGACCATTCTCCCCGGAACAATTGTTGGCGACTCAAGTAGTCCAATAAAAAATATAGTGCAGCGCTGAAAATCTCAATCAATAATTAGAAATGTCCATAGATGGAAAAACAATAAGTGTCAACGGTTATAATCTTGACTGGAAAGCTGGAAACCTCTTCCTTAATAGGGCTCAACAATTTTAGAGCCTTCCATGAGTGTTTTCATGGAAGGCTCTAAAATTGTTGAGCCCTATTAAGGAAGAGGTTTCCAGCTTTCCAGTCAAGATACCACCCTGACCACTAATTAAGTGGTGAACGCTTATGAGACCTTCCTGTTAGTTCAGGGGTCCCTATAACAAGGTGAGCGGTTTGACTGGCAAGAGGGGGAGCACGGATTTAAGAGCACTTTGGATTTGCATGAAGCACCCTGCATCACCGTTGACACTTATTGTTTTTCCATCTATGGACATTTCTAATTATTGATTGAGATTTTCAGCGCTGCACTATATTTTTTATTGTACTACGTGAAAGGACTTATATATTTGCCTTTAGTGTTCAGCAGCTTTGCTTTGTTTGATGGTTTGTGCGCTGACTGTTTTGAATATCTACGACTCAAGTAGTCTGTCTCCCAATTCTCTATCCCTGGAATGAAAATTGATGATAGGACAGGATTCACCTCTCTCTGGGCTACATGACTTTTCGTGCAACCTAGTGATTGAAATAGGCCACAGCTGTGGCATTGTCGGATTGGAACCTGACAAGACAATTCCATAGTCTAAGCGTCCAGGCCTCCAGGGCCAGGCGTACAAATCTCTGGAATATTGATGGGTAAGGTCATCTCTGATTTGGACCATTTCCCTTGGACAGACGCTTTTTCCAGGACAGCTCCCCAGCCCAGAAGGCTGGCATCTTTTGTTGCCACTTTCCAGGTAACTGGTACAAAGGATTTTCCCTTTTGAAGATTCTTGGATATCAACCACCAATTGAGGCTCTGATGCACTTCAGGGAATAAACGCATTGGGAAGTCCAGAGCTTGGACCTTCTTTTTCCAAGAAAATAGGATACTGTAGTTTTGAAACAGTCTTGAATGAAACTGCGCATAAGGAACGGCCTCGAAAGAAGCCACCATCTTTCCCAACAATTTCATGCAAAGTCGAATAGAAGGATTCTTCTTTGTTTTGATCAACTGAATCAGTTCCCTTATGGAACTGATCCTTTTCCTGGGGAAAAAACACTCTCTTCTGAGCTGTATCTATGATCATCCCCAAGTACTGCAATCTCCATGATGGTTTTAAGGAGGATTTTTCTAGGTTGAGAATCCGACCTAGGTATTCTAGGTAGCTGACTGCGGTGACCAAACTTTGGTTTTAAGCAGGCTACTGATTGATCTATCAAGAGTACATTGTCTAAGTAGGCTAGTATCGTTATACCTTGAGCCCTTAACCTGGCTAAAGAAGGAGCCAGGACCTTTGTAAACACTCGAGGTGCAGTAGCTAGACCGAAGGTAGAGCTACAAACTGAAATAGAAGATTTTCTACCTTGAAGCGTAGAAATTTCTGGTGATTGGAGAAAATCAGCAAATGGAGAAGGACAAGGATCCTTGATGTCGATTGACACCAGAAGTTCTCCCCTTTGTAGGATGGAGACTATTGATCGGATTGACTCCATGAGAAAAGAACAGATATTCAAAAAACAGCTTAGATCTTTGAGATCTAAAATGGTTCCGACATCCCTGTTTGGTTTTGGAACCGTGAAAAGGTTTGCATAAAAACACTAATCCTTGCTCTTTCAAGGGGACCATCGATATCACTCTTTGAGCAAAGAGATGATCCAAAGCTAGAGAGAGAGACTTTTTTTTTCACTGGATCCCTGGTAACATCTGAACTGAGAAAAACGAGGAGACGTGAACCCTCGGAACTCTAGTTTGTAACCTAGAGAAAATTGAGGAAGCCACCCATCTGTCTTGACATTGTTCCTACCAGACCTCTGAAAACCATAGAAGCCTTCCCCCCACTCGAGGGAGTTGGGGGTGCCCCTTCATAAAGAGGTTTTAGTATATTGTTTTGTGGGTTTCCTCCCCCAGGTCCTCTTGGCCCTGGAACTGACCCTGAGGTTTACCTCTTGAACCTGATGGTGGAGGCCATCATGACTGCCTGGAGGCTGACGGCACCGGAGAAGAAGCACGTTTTAAAGAAAAAATGCTCATCTTCTTTTTAACCGGTAAAAGGGAACTTTTCTCACTAGAAATTCTTTGGAAATACCTATCCAGATCATCTCAAAATAACCTTTCATCATAAAAATGGGGAAACTGGCCAAGAGCTTTTGCATGGCGCTTTGGCTGACCAACTTTTCAAGCATAGGATTCTATGCACATGTACCAGCCCTAGCATGAGCCGTGAGGCCCGGAGAATAGAATCTTTCATAGCGTCTACTGTAAAACACAACGCTTCTGATATCCCGGCCAAATCTTGGGCCTGCTGATCAGGAATAATCTTGAGTACCTCCATAAACTGGTCCTTTAAGGACTGAGATACTCTGATCCCTGCCAGCGCAGGCTGAACCTGCGAGCGAAAAAAAAAATAGCTTTTTTTTTTTTTTTTTTTTTAAAAAGGAATTTCAACTTATCTGTTCGGTCCTTTAGCATGTGAGTATTGTCTACTAGACAAGTCAGGTTTTTGTTTACAGAGGATATAGCAGCGTCAACTGCTGGAAATCCCCATTTCTTATAGAACTCTTCCTCCATAAGAAAAAGTACTGAAAAACTTTTTTGGAGAAAAAAAAAAACTTTATCTGGGTGCTCTCACTCTTTTCTCACTCAGCTTTTTTTAGCCATGAATGGATAGGAAAAGCATGAACAGATTGAGGAGACTTTAGTGAACCAAAACCAGAAGTGGGCTCATCGATTGACTGCGCTTATTGGCAGTAAAAATGTGGAGCGGACCAATTCAGTGAGAGACTGTACCAATTGTCATCTCTCGCCCCTTGTTCCTCAGCATGAGGGTCCTGAGCAATGGACGGGGACCTGCTACGCTTAGTCCCACTCTGGGATGCGATTAATGTATCAATTTTTTTGCTCCAAACTTAAAATGGTTGGAGAAAAAAACCTCCTTAGTAATATATGCAGGGGCTGCAGTGTTAAGAGCAGCTGCAACACTTGCCCCTCCTGATGGCTCGTTCTGATCACCATATTACTCTCAGGGGAGGATGCCATCTTTATTGAGATGGTTCTAGGCTTCCGTGTGACTGTAGAAGTCTTACAAGAGCCCCTTTTGCTGTATTTTTACCCCCCTTCTGACCATGGCCCGATGCACAAAGCAGAGGTACTACCAGAAGGAACGCATACACTTGCTTGAGCAATAGTTCAGCTCTGTTGCTGCTATTAATGCACAGCCTGATGCAGCAGTAAATGTGTCAAAGGAATGCCTGTGTCACCAAACCTTTTATATGATACCTTTGCTCGCAGCCTGCAACAGCAACAATGGTGTCTATTAAAACACTCCTTCCCACGATGGGCGTTGGAGGACGCCAACGCCCCAATAAACCACGCCCCCCGGTCGCCTACGGCCTCCCCTCCCTTTTTTTTTAAAAAGAGAGCTTTTTCCCCACGCGAACGCAGGCTCCGATCCTGTGGGATCAGAACAGAGAGGGAAAAAAATGGCGAGGAGGGGCCTGGAAGCTGCCGAGCGGCATGCTTTTTTTTTTCATTGCACTTCTTCCCCGAGAAGAGGGGAAGAAAAACAGCACAGGGGGCGTCTGGTGGGGAGGAAACCCCCCCCCAGACTTACCAAAGGTTTGCTGCTGGCCGGAGGAGAAAACTGCCGTTTCCTGGACACAACGTGGGCTCTCTGAGAAGCATGAGACGGTAAGTGCTCTATACAGCCCCCCGTGGTGACACATAGGCATGACAACATTTAGTAAATTAAAGGAGACATTCATAGGAAAATTTTTAACATTTCTTAGAAAAAACTCCACTTACCTTTCCTTCCGCAGGGTTTTCTGTGGTAAACCAACAGACCCAATCTTCACCCTTCACGGTGGATTCCGTTAAACCTTCAGGAGCTGGGGATCCTTGAGGAAACCCACAATCCTGGACCTGTAATAGCACCACCGCCAGTAAAACTTTATGGCCTTAATACCAAAAAGTACTGGATCCCGGGGTCCAGCTCTCTATAAAGAGAAGCGTTACAGGCAAGACCTCATTTCTTCGGGTACAAGGCCCGGGTACCATTCAATTCAGCCTAAAAAGACACTTTGAATAGATCCAGCAGCATGGCTAGCCCCAGCAAGGATTGCTCCAGTGGAGCTCAGCACAGCACATCTTTACTCGTGACCAACACCTTAGACACTGGCGAAAAAACTGAGGTACTCCCACCAGTGGGAGGGGTTATATAGGGAGTGCACTTTTTAATTTAGGGCGTGCCAGTGTCCATCACCTGAAGGTGGCCTATAATCCCGTATAGTAACTACTATGGCTCTGTGTCCCATGATGTACGATAAGAAAATGCAAGTTAATTTAATTTAGGTTTACGTGAACCCAATGTTTAATATTTGAAATTTCATGATATTTACCTATATAAACCCTACTGTAAAACAATGAGCTTACTTTATAGATCCTTGTAAACTTACTTTATGTATCTTTATAACATTGTATACTCAATAAACTTCTTTTGACAGGGAAAATGCTATAGTTGAACATGATCCAGAAACACCGCCGTCTTCTCTGGGTCAACGCACTTAGTTCAAAAGCCTGCATTTCTGATGGTATGGGGGTGCATTTGTATGTATGGAATAAGCAGCTTGCACCATCAATGCAGAAAGATATATATCCAGGTTTTAGAGCAGCATATGCTCCCATCCAGATGATGTGTTTTTCAGGGAAGGCTTTGCATATCTCAGCAGGACAATGCTAAACTGCATACTGCATCACAACAGCGTGGCTTCATAGAAAAGTCCAGGTGCTTAACTGGCCTGCCTGCAGCCCAGACCTTACCACTTGAAAATATTTGGCGTATCTTTAAATGAAAAACATGACAAAGACGACCGAGGACTTTTGAGCAATTAGAATCCTATACCAGGCAAGAATGGGACAACATTCTTCTCCCAAAACTCCAACAACTTGTCTCCTCAGTTCCCAAATGTTTACAGTGTTGTTAAAAGAAGAGGGGATGGGGCGTGACCGGAAGCCGACCTTAATGGACGCCTAAGCTCATAGCTCCATCAGCCCACAGCATTGAAGGCACATTAGGGGACGATCCACAACACCCACATGGGCAAATCGAGGACCACCCGATCCTCCACACAAAGGGGCACATCGCAACCCCCTCCAGGGACATCCGCAGACCTCCGCACCTTCTTCCTCCAGACGGACATGTCTCAGAGCGGGGAAGACAAGATGGCGCCGGACACTCAGGCGCGCGGTCAACGGAGCTCCCCGCAGCCCATGCCGCCTCATACCACCCAGCAACACCACCCGCCTGGCCCCCCGCTGAAGGAGACAACCCCAGGGATCCCAACACATCACGAGGGAGCGGTGAGTCCACCAACCCCCCCCGATCCCCAGTCTATGCAGACACGCGGGCCGCGGCCCGCCATGACGCCGGCCGCCTCACAGCACTATACACAGTGCTCAGCTGCATTTCCGCGCCTTCTCAGAGCGGCCTCAGACCCTTACATGCAGGGAACGGCTCCCCTCTCCCCAGCATCCTCAATCCTCTCCCAGGACTACCCACCACTACCTGCCCCAGCCTACCCTCCTGTGCAGAAACACCAGGACTTGGAGGAGGACAGTGAAAGTCCCTGGGCCGTGCCTATATCGTCCCCCCCACCAAAAGCACAGAGACTCTCTAGATCCAGAGACCCCAGTGTATCCAGGCAGCAACAAGCCTTCAATCCCTCATATGCACAGAAAGCCAGCACCCCCCCCTGTACAACATCAGACAACCATCACATGAGGCCCCCCCAGCTGACACAGGCCCTGCCGTGGTCGGAGCAGTGGGAACCCTCGGTGTCTGGACCCCCTGTGCCATCTGAGACAGGCTCACTCAGCCCACGCTCTCCGCCTCCAGCCCCATCCCCACCGTGCCAGCAATCTGGACCGATGCAACCCCCACACATGCCATCTCAATGGCATACATATCTCCAGGCCATGCCAACTAAGGAGGACTTCAGACAACTAATAGAAGATGTGAAATCCACATGCCGCACGGAAATTCAAGTTCTCCAAACAGGCCTTAAGCACCTGGCAGACAGAGTGGAGATGGCGGAAGAAGAGATCCAAGAAACAAAATTAGCTGTTCACAGATCACAACTTCAAGGAGCGGAACATAGATCACTCCTCAGAGACATGCAGAGACACGTGGAGGACTTGGACAACAGGGGGCGCCGCAACAACATTCGCGTGAGAGGTATCCCAGAATCGGAGGGTAGCGAGGACTTACAAACCATTCTACAAACCATCTTCAACAACCTCCTCGGTGAACCCCCCACAAAACATATAGAGATGGACAGAGCACACCGAGCCCTACGACCTAAAGGAGCAGCATCCAAGCCAAGGGATGTTATCTGTAGAATCACCTCCTATCCCCTCAAAGAGGGAATCATGAAACAAGCACGCCTGGCACGCAAAATTATTTTTGACGGGACTCAGCTACAACTATACCCTGATCTTTCCTGGATCACTCTGCAAAAACGCAGACTTCTTCAACCGTTACTGCAACTACTACAGACCAAGACAATCACTTATCGGTGGGGCTTCCCCTTTACCCTCACTGCAAAGCACCAAGGCACAACAGCTGTTCTGAGATACCCGGAGGACCTCCGCACATTCTGCAATACCCTGGACATTCAACCCCCACAGCTTCCAGAGTGGGACCTAGTAGCCACCCCTCCAACACCACCTACAGTTTGGCAGAAGGTCCCCTCCTCTAATCGGCCCAGAAACCCTGAAGCATCACGCAAACCTGCCAAACACAAGAACGGATAAGCCCCACTACCCCATGAAGGCTGGCACCTCCATATGGAACACTACTACTCAGGAACTTTGGTTTCTCCTATTCGGGACTTGAATGCCCACCATATTTCTAGTTTATAGTCTCCTAAATTGCCCCTACACCATAGAAAGATTAACTACAAGGGCTCTCCTAGATCGAGCTTTGGGAACGTAGATACTCTTTTGATCGCCCCTCACCCCCCCTGTTCCTTTTTTTTTGATTCATAGTTTAGCGAATCATAAAGTTTGATTGTACAGCTATACTAGCGGCGGGCTCCTTGGTGCCTTCTCCTGGCTGGTCCTTCTGGGTTGGCGGGGGGGAGGCATCTGGGAATCCGTAATTCTCAAGGCCTGTTGGCCAGAAAAGCACTAAAGATAATGTATGCAACATGTTACCACTTGGTTTTATTCTCTCACCCCCCTCTCCCTCACCTTTCTTCTCTCTCTCTCCCTCTTAGTCATTCTCAGCTGTACACAAAGGTGACGGTGCGATGTCCTGGTCCCCTCCCGGAGTGTGCCGGCTCCTGGCTTTTGACCGCAGACCCTGGTGCATCCTCGGTAAGTAAGCTCACACACACCCACCCACATGTAGACAGCTGGCAAAGATACTATCCTTAAATGTCCATGGACTGAATTCTAACAAAAAAAGGCATCTGGCGCTGAGGGAGTTCAGACAATCGGGAGCAGATATAGTAATGGTACAGGAAACACATTTTAATAAAGAGGGCTCATTCGCGTTCGCCTCCAGATATTTTCCTCAAATATATTTATCTTCTAGCACTCAAAAAAAAGCGGGTGTGGCTATACTTATTAAAAAGGGAGCCCCCTTCACTTGTGTAAACCACTATGCTGATCCTAAAGGTCACTTCATTATCCTACAGGGTACATGGCACGCACAACCAATCACGTTATGCGCCCTATACGCACCGAACACCAAACAATATAACTTTCTCTCCAAAGTATACTCTCGCATCTTTAAATCAAATCCAGGGGTTTTGGTGGTGGGGGGGGATTTCAACCTCGTCCAATCAGCAACTGCGGACCGTCAGGTGGTGGGCACCCGAACGTCACCAACAGGAGTCCTTAGGGACTCTAGACTCTTCCGACAAATCTCTAGACGATATGCGCTCTTTGACACGTGGAGGGCCCTTCACCCAGGCGATCGGCAGTATACATTTTATTCCGCCCCCCACCGCACCCACTCTAGAATAGACTACTTCTTCGTCAACAATCCCACGCTCAAATTAACACAAGCAGCTCAAATACTCCCCATCTCATGGTCAGATCATGCCCCCATCCTACTCAGGCTGAACTTAGATACCCCCAACCGCAAACCCTATAACTGGAGACTTAACACATTCCTCCTCCAACACCTACCCTCTCAATTGGAATTACATTCCACCCTTAAATATTACTTTACAGAAAATGCCTCCTCAGAAACCTCATTATCTACACTATGGGAGGCCCACAAGGCGGTCCTACGCGGTAAGTGTATGGCACTGTCCTCCGCAATGAAGAAAGATAAACTAGCAGCGAAATTAAACGCGGAAAGGGACCTCAAAGTATTGGAGGGTAAGCTCCAAAATACCCCCACAATACCCCTTCTTCGGAAAATAATTAGTCTCCGCTCCACCCTTAAAGAAATCGCTTTAGGCCAAGTAGAAAAAGCACTGACTAGACTGAAACAAATGTTTTATGACAAGGGAAACAAGGCGCATTCCCTTTTAGCCAACAAATTACGAGACAAATCCCACATGCAAACACCACACCAAATTAAAAACAAACTAGGACAAATGGTATCCCACCCCATAGAGATTGCCAATACTTTTGCAGACTTTTACAAAAACCTATACAATAACCCAGACATACCCAGTAACCCCCCCTCACAGGACCTATCCCACAGACTACGACAGTATCTAGAATCCAGCGGAATCCCCCACTTGACGCCAACTGACTTGCTATCACTAAATGCACAGATCACAGACGAGGAAATAGAACTGACTGTTAAAAGTTTGCCTTCACATAAAGCCCCAGGACCGGACGGATTCCCATACGAATACTACAAAACGTTCCTTCCCACCCTACTCCCACATATGCGCAGGATATTTCAAGCCTTCCTACAAGACACCCCCATACCTCCAGACATGCAACGCTCCTTTATTACGCTTATACCTAAACCGGATAAAGACCCCTCCATATGCGCTAGTTATAGACCCATTGCGTTACTGAACTCCGACCTAAAAATCTTTACCAAACTCCTTTCCAACCGCCTCAATCAGATCCTCCCCTCCCTGGTCCACAAAGACCAGGTGGGATTTGTCCCGCTCAGACAAGCAGGCGACAATACTAGAAAGGTAATAGATCTGGTGGAAGTGGCGAACAGGGAAAGCCAGGCGTCCTTGCTGTTGAGCCTGGACGCGGAAAAAGCATTTGATCGGCTGGGGTGGCCTTTTCTGTTCGCCACCTTGCAGTTTATGGGATTTCAGGGACCTTTCCTACGAGCAGTCAAACACCTATACACTAACCCCTCATCCCAAGTTAGAACCCCCTTTGCACTTTCTCCGACATTTTCTGTGGCGAACGGAACTAGACAGGGGTGCCCACTATCCCCTCTCCTATTCGCACTCTGTGTAGAACCCCTAGCAGCATCCATCAGAAGTAATCCAGACATTAAGGGAATTTCGGTCAGAGGTAGAGAATTTAAAATCTCCCTCTTCGCCGACGATATCATACTCACACTGACTCAACCCCATACCACCCTTCCGATCCTACATACAGAACTAAGCCGCTTTAGAGCCCTTTCAGGATATAAAATAAACGAATCAAAATCAGAAGCACTCCCAATTAATATCCCGGCCACCGAGGTTACACTCTTAAAGTCCAACTTCCCGTTTACATGGAAAACAACATCTCTGAAATATCTGGGGACGCACATCACCTCCAAGTTTAACACCCTGTACCAGGAGAACTTTCCCCCATTATTCCGGTCAATTAGATCCTCCATGCTCCAATGGAAAAAGCACCATATCTCCCTGATAGGCAGAATAGCCTCGCTTAAAATGACTATCCTTCCGAAGCTCCTTTATCTTTTTCAAACACTACCCATACCAATTCCGCTCCACCAATTGAAAAAACTTCAGTCTGATCTCTTACAATTTGTTTGGAATTATAAAAGACACAGGGTGCCGGGATCAGTGTTGATGGCGTCCCGCAATGAAGGAGGACTGGCTTTCCCTAACATTGTTAAATACTATTATGCAGCCCAACTACGTGCAATAGCATCGTGGTACACCCACAAGTCCTACAATAAATGGACGGAAATTGAGAAGCTATGGCTAGCCCCCACACACCCAAACAACCTATTATGGAGTGCGAACGCGGATGTGGCCCCTGAGCGTATGCTAGGCCCCATGTCCCTCCTGCGGAGGGTATGGCGCAAACTGGCTCCTACTCACGGACTGTCATCAGAAAAATCGCTCCTGACCTCTTTTGTCTGTAACCCCAAGGTGCCGGACAGCCTCACTTATCAAATGTCACACCCCTGGACCTCCCGGAATCTATTCCACTTTGGAAGCCTGGTGGATCCTAGGACACGGAAACTCTTGCCATTTACTGATCTACAAAATAAATATGAACTCCCTAAACGGGCATTCTATGGGTACTTACAAATCAGGCATTATGCTTTTACTATAACATCCAACCTACAATTTTCACCCCCTTCCCCATTCGAAACTATGATTCTGGCAGGCAACGCCCAAAGAGGGCTCATATCGGGCATATACAAGATCCTAAACACATTCTCCCAAGATGGACAGGGCAAACACTCTTACATGACCAAATGGGAAAAGACTCTTGGTGAGGACATTCCCATGACACAGTGGCAGATCATTTGGTCCCAAGCAGCAAAGAGCTCAATATGCACACTGTATAAGGAAAACTCCTATAAAATTCTCCTACAGTGGTATATGACCCCAGAGGTACTCCATAAGATCTTCCCTAATACCTCCGATAGGTGCTGGCGTTGCCAAGGAGCAAAAGGCACCTTCCTACATATATACTGGAGCTGCCCACTACTGGCCCCATACTGGTCCACAGTCCAGAGACTACTAGATCGCCTATTGGACACACAGGTCCAGGCGTCTCCAAAGTTCTTCTTATTAGGTCTATCACCACTCAAACTCTCCACCCCATATAAGAAATTAGTGCGTCATATCTTAACGGCAGCAAGATGCCTCATAGCTTTACACTGGAAACGCTCCGACCCACCAACTGCTGAGGATCTTTATGCCAGAATTAAGGACATAGAAGTGATGGAAAATATGACAGCCAGAATACAAGACAGACTGGAGGCACATAACAGGGTCTGGGAGCCATGGCACCTCCGGGAGGACCCACCTTGACCAGGTAACACCGCTACCCCAACGACTTCCATATTACCCCCCCTTTTCTTTTTTCTAAATCTCATTTCTTCTCTCCTTCTCCTCTCCCCCACCTTCTTCTCTGCCTCCCACTATCTACCTCTAATTTCTTTTAAAAGTATAGATTTATGACTTCTACAGTTTTGTATTATATAATCACAGTTACGCAGTGGTGAAGCAGGTATTCCAATAACATGTAAAACAAATGAATCACTTAATAATACTGCTATCTATGAGTAAAGAAATTTAGCATCAGCAAACTATATGTTAACTTAAGTTTAGATACCACCATTGCTCAGAATGTGCTCACTGCATTGTAATGCACTTGTGTTTGAAAATAAAAAAAACGCTATTTGAAAAAAAAAAAAAGAAGAGGGGATGCTACACCATGGCCCTGTCACAACTTTTTTGAGACGTGGTGCTGCCATCATTTCCAAAATTACCTTAAATTGTGAATAAAAAATGGGTTTACGGGATTTGCAAATCATTACATTCTGTTTTTATGTAAATTTTACACAGCGTTCCAACTTTTTTTTTTAGACTGGGGTTGTAAAAGATGAGGTTGCATCAAGTAAATTAATAGCAAATATGTCAAGATTATGTGCACCTGTGAAATGCCAAAAACGACACTACCTCAAATTGTCCATACCAAATGCTTTAAAAGCCTTTAGCCTCCATTCACACCAATGCGTTTTTTCATGCTTTTTTGCAGAAACGCAGGACATGTTTTTTTTTTTAACATGGGTTCCTATAGAACATGTTCACATCAATCCATTTTTCTGTGTTTTTTGAAAGGGTCAGGGCCTTTTTAAATGCAGTTTTTTTTTGCTTCTTTGGTTCAATAGACTTCATTTTAGATGATGAAGAAAAGTGTAGTGCGTTTTTGATGCATTTTGCATTAATCTGTCCAACAAGAAATTGGCCAAATAAAGCATAAAAACTGCAAAACGCATCAAAAACGCGGAAAGCAGTGCAGAAATGCTCAAAAGCAACATACATAGATGTGAATCGAGCCTCAGACCTAGCTCCCCAATATAGAGTTAAATGATGGTCCATGAAATATTGCTCTCATTCCAGCATACATGGGAATACCTGATACGTGTTGCAATTGTTATTTCTGTATAAATGCGCACTGGACGCATGAATTTGCCTTCAAATGTGCACTCTGAAAAGTATTCAGAGCACTTTACTGTTTCCACATTTTGTTATGTTACAGCCTTATTCCAAAATGGATTGAATTATTTTCCTCAAAATTATACACACAATACCCCATAATGACACCGTTAAAGTTTGTTTGAAATCTCTGTAAACGTATTAAAAATAAAAAATCCCATGTACATAAGTATTTACAGCCTTTGCTCATTACTTTCTTGAAGCTCCTTTGGCACCAATTACACCTTCAAGACTTTGAGTATGCTGCTTGCCACAAGCTTGGAACACCTATTTTTGGGCAGTTTCTCCAATTATTTGCAGGACCTCTTAAGTGCTATCAGGTTGGATGGGAGCGTCGGTGCACAGCCATTTTCAGATCTTTCCTGAGATGTTTAATCGGGTTCAAGTCTGGGCTCTGGCTGGGCCACTCAGGGACATTCACAGAGTTGTCCCCTAGCCACTCCTTTGTT
The DNA here is from genome assembly GCA_037952925.1 of Lithobates clamitans. Taxonomy (NCBI): domain Eukaryota; kingdom Metazoa; phylum Chordata; class Amphibia; order Anura; family Ranidae; genus Lithobates; species Lithobates clamitans. The sequence goes on from JBBGZY010000065.1 coordinate 2,694,432, forward strand.
ATCTCGGCTGTGTGCTTTGAGTCGTCCTGTTGGAAGATGAACCTTCACCCTAGTCTGAGGCCCACAGCGCTCTGGAGCAGGTTTTCATCAAGGATGTCTCTGCACATCCCCACAGCATGATGCCGCCACCACTATGCTTCACTGTAGGGATGGTATTGGCCAGCAGTGCCTGGTTTCCTCCAGACATGATGTTTGCTATTCAGGCCAAAGAGTTTAATATGTGATTTATCAGAACAGCGAATTTTGTTTCTCATGGTCTAAGGCGCCTTTCACACGGACGGCTATTCTGCCGCAGTTAAAAGCATGTTTTTTTTCCTGTGAAATTCAAGACTCCAGGCACTGCAATCAGCTGCATTTGCACAGTGCGATTAGCTGCGGTTGCCAGTGTGATTAGCTGCGGTTGCGTTTAGCTGCGGTTTGCCATTTCCATGGCAACCCGACCGGGGTCTCTCCGGTTCTTCTCTGCGCTCTCCGGGTCTTCTGCCGGGCTCCTCCGCTATCTTCTGCTCTTTTGCCGCTCTTTTTGCTAGCAGAGGAGCCCGTCTGCTGCCTTCTTCCCTCTTCTCTTCTTCCGATGTTGACACGACGCTCTCCCCGGCTGGAATGCTCTCTGTGCGCTCCGCTCTGACTTATATAGGCGGAGACCCTGCCCCCTTATGCCGTCACAGTCCCTGGGCATGCTGGCACTGTGACGTTTTAGGGGGCGTGGTCAACATCACCCGGTGACCACGCCCCCTAAAACGTCATAGTCCCAGCATGCCCAGGGACTGTGACGGCATAAGGGGGCGGGGTCTCCGCCTATATAAGTCAGAGCGGAGCGCACAGAGAGCATTCTAGCCGGAGAGAGCGTCGTGTCAACATCGGAAGAAGAGAAGAGGGAAGAAGCCCAGAAGCCCGGACCTCCGCTAGCAAAAGAACGGCATGAAGACAGCGGAGGAGCCGGCAGAAGAACTGGAACACCGGGAGAAGAGGCCAGAGACAGCGGAGAAGAACCAACTGGACCCTGGGAGAAGAGGAACCGGAGGGACCCCTGAAGTCGGAAGAAGACCCCCCCAGCTGTCAAATAAATTACTTTAAAAACCTGTGTAGTGTGTTTTATTATTGACACTTTTTCCCTAGGTAAATGTGTAGGGGTACCATGTACCCCATACTCATTCACATAAAGTGGGGGGCCGGGATCCGGGGGCCCTCTTATTTAAGGGGGCTCCCGGATTCCGATAAGCCCCCCGCCCGCAGACCCCGACAACCAACAGCCAGGGTTGTCGGGAAGAGGCCCTTGTCCTCAACAACATGGGGACAAGGTGCTTTGTGGTGGGCGGGCCGCAGGGTGCCCCCTCCCCCAAAGCACCAACCCCCCATGTTAAGGGCATGCGGCCTGGTACGGCTCAGGAGGGGGGGGGGCGCTCGCCCGTCCCTACCCCCTTTCCTGACCGGCCGGGCTGCGTGCTCGGATAAGGGTCTGGTATGGATTTTGGGGGGGACCCCACGCCGTTTTTTCGGGGTAGGGGGTTCCCCTTAACATTCGTACCAGACCGAAGGGCCTGGTATGCCCCGGGGGGGGAACCCACGCCCAAATTTGGCGTGGAGTTCCCCCTCAAGATTCATACCAAACAGTGTCGGGCATTGGCAGGGATCCGAGTCGGATCCCCGTGCTTGTCGCTCATTGGGAAAGGAAAAATCATTTTTCCTTTCCCGAAGAGCAGCTCGGCACTGTGAATACCTGCGGTTATGTGTGGATAGCTGCGCTAAATCGCTCCTGGACGCAGGCAATTCTATTTTTTCTATCCGCACAGAACCGCATGTATCAAATTCGCAGCTAAACGCAGTGTGTGAATGGGGCCATAGGAAAGCATTCTATGCTTTTAGCTGCGGTAGAAAATTAGAAAATCCGCAGCTAAAAGCACCATTCTATCGGTCCGTGTGAAAGGGGCCTAAGAGTCCTTCAGGTGCCTTTTGGCAAATCCAGGCGGGCTGTCGTGTGCCTTTTCACTGAGGAGTGGCTTCCATCTGGCCAATCTACCATACAGACCCGATTGGTGGAGTGCTGCGGAGATGTTTGTTCTTCTGGAAGGTTCTCCTCTCTTCACAGAGAAATACTGTAGCTCTGTCAGAGTGACCATTCATCGTGTTCTTGGTCACCTCCCTGACTAAGGCCCTTCTCCCCTGATCACTGTTTGGCCAGGGGGTCTCCTCTAGGAAGAGTCCTTGTGGTTCCAAACTTCTTCCATTTATGGATGATGGAGGTCACGGTGCTCATTGGGACTTTCAATGCTGCAGAACTTTTTCTGTACCCTTCCCCAGATCTGTGCCTTAATACAATCCTGTCTCGGAGGTCTACAGACAATTCCTTAGACTTCATGGTTTGGTTTGTGCTCTGACATGCACTGGTAACTGTCACAGGTGTGTGCCTTTCCAAATGATGTCCAATCAACTGAATTTACCACTGGTGGAATCTAATCAAGTGGTAGAAACATCTCAAGGCTGATCAGTGGAAACAGGATGCACCTGAACTCAATTTTGGGTACCATGGCAAATTGTGATTTTTTTTTTTTTTAATAAATTTGAAAAGATTTCAAACAAACTTCTTTTGCATTGTCATTATGGGGTAGTGTTTGTAGGTTTTTGAGGAAAATAATGACCTTTATCCATTTTGAAATAAGGCCGTAACATAACAAAATGTGGAAAAAGCGAAGCGCTGTGAAATCTTTCCGGATGCACTGTATGTGAGGGTGGGGGCTTTAAAAACATTTTTGGTGTGCGTTTTTCATTGTTCTGAATCCTCTTTTTATTTACTGAAGACAAATTAACAGCACAGAATGAATAACATATGAACAGAAGAGATCTCAAAACATACAATAAACAGACATTGTCTGTGCAGCAATATAACAATAAAAGGTCAGAATAATAACACAACTAGTGTGTCGTCTGTTATTTAAATACTGAAACCTTTCACATGTGCAGAGAGGTGGCATTGTCTGCAAGAGTTAGGGATGAGTTTCTGCAAGTCGCCCACACTTATTACAGTGGTTGTAAAGGGTGAAGGTTTTTAACCTTCATTGCTTTCTATGCATAAAAGGTAAAAAACCTTCCATGTCCACCCCCCCCCCAATACTTACCTGAGCCAGATCTCGATCCAGCGATGTGCACAAGTGCAGCAGCTCTCCCAGATTTCTATTTCTAAGATCGATCACATCACAAAATGGTGTAGTGCAACATTTCGGAGCCATGCAGGATGATAATCACATGCCTGACGAAGGGGTCCTGTGTGGCTCCAAAACATTGCACTACACCATTTTGTGATGTGATCTTTCTTGAATAAAAAAACATTTGGACGAACTTGATTATCCTTGGTGTGCTGGCGAATATCTACATATCGTACAGGTTCTAGTATCCAGCTGGTGGTTACTGCAGCAACCAATACCTTAAGAGCTTATTCCAGGAACGTGTGCGATGGAAACATGGACTGTGGTCTCCCAGGTCTCTCTCTCCTCATTGGCTGAGACACAGTAGCGGGAGCCAATGTCTTCCGCTGCTGTCAATCACAGCCAGTCAGGAGGGAGCGGAACTGACCCATGGTCCGTGTGTCCCATAGACACAAAGAGGCAGCTCGGGAGCGAGCACACATGAGTTCCCCCAGCAAAAGCGGCTTGCGCTGTGGGCACTCAGCAAGGGGGGGGGGGGATCGCCAGAAGCTCCAGCGGTGGAAGAGGAGGATTGGGGCTGCTCTGTGCAAGACCATTACACAGAGCAGGTATGTATGACGTGTATTATTTTAAAGGAATAAAAAAACTGAACCTTTAGAACCACTTTAAATGTGTTGTCCTCTATTCCTGTCAAATTTTGGACTTCATGTCAACTGAGGCTGGATTCACTGAAATCAATAGAACAGTGACCAGCCGGGGCAACCAGAGCCGTGACAACGGTGGCCAGCCACGGCAACCAGAGCCGTGACAACGGTGGCCAGCCACGGCAACCAGAGCCGTGACAACGGTGGCCAGCCACGGCAACCAGAGCCGTGACAACGGTGGCCAGCCACGGCAACCAGAGCCGTGACAACGGTGGCCAGCCACGGCAACCAGAGCCGTGACAACGGTGGCCAGCCACGGCAACCAGAGCCGTGACAACGGTGGCCAGCCACGGCAACCAGAGCCGTGACAACGGTGGCCAGAGGGGTGACAATGGTGACCAGCCACGGCAACCAGAGCCGTGACAACGGTGACCAGCCACGGCAACCAGAGCCGTGACAGTGACCAGAGGGGTGACAATGGTGACCAGCCACGGCAACCAGAGGGGTGACCAGCCACGGCAACCAGAGGGGTGACCAGCCACGGCAACCAGAGGGGTGACAACGGTGACCAGCCACGGCAACCAGAGGGGTGACAACGGTGACCAGCCACGGCAACCAGAGGGGTGACAACGGTGACCAGCCACGGCAACCAGAAGGGTGACAACAGTGACCAGCCACGGCAACCAGAGCCGTGACAACGGGGACCAGCAACGGCAACCAGAGCCGTGACAACGGGGACCAGCCACGGCAACCAGAGCCGTGACAACGGGGACCAGCCACGGCAACCAGAGCCGTGACAATGGGGACCAGCCACGGCAACGGGGACCAGCCACGGCAACCAGGGCCGTGACAACGATGACCAGCCACTGCAACCAGAGCTGTGACAACGGTGACCAGCCACAACCAGAGAGGTGACAACGGTGGCCAACCACAGCAACCAGAGCTGTGACAAAGGTGGCCAACCACGGCAGTAACAACGGTCATCAGCCATGGCAACCAGAGCCATGACAACAGTGACCAGAGGAGTGACAACGGTGACCAGCCACGGGAACAAGAGGGGTGACAACAGTGACCAGCCACAGCAACCAGAGCTGTGACAACGGTGACCAGCCACGGCAACTAGAACCGTGACAACAGTGACCAGCCACGGCAACTAGAGCCGTGACAACCAGAGCCGTGACAACGGTGACCAGCCACGGCAACCAGAGCTGTGACAATGGTGACCAGCCACTGCAACTAGAGCTGTGACAACGGTGACCAGAGGGGTGACAATGGTGACCAGCCACCACAACCAGAGAGGTGACAACGGTGGCCAACCAGAGCTGTGACAACGGTGGCCAACCACTGCAACCAGAGCTGTGACAACGGTGACCAGCCACTGCAACCAGAGCTGTGACAACGGTGACCAGCCACTGCAACCAGAGCTGTGACAACGGTGACCAGCCACTGCAACCAGAGCTGTGACAACGGGGACCAGCCACGGCAACCAGAGCCGTGACAACGGGGACCAGCCACGGCAACCAGAGCCGTGACAATGGGGACCAGCCACGGCAACGGAGACCAGCCACGGCAACCAGGGCCGTGACAACGATGACCAGCCACTGCAACCAGAGCTGTGACAACGGTGACCAGCCACAACCAGAGAGGTGACAACGGTGGCCAACCACAGCAACCAGAGCTGTGACAAAGGTGGCCAACCACGGCAGTAACAACGGTCATCAGCCATGGCAACCAGAGCCATGACAACAGTGACCAGAGGAGTGACAACGGTGACCAGCCACGGGAACAAGAGGGGTGACAACAGTGACCAGCCACAGCAACCAGAGCTGTGACAACGGTGACCAGCCACGGCAACTAGAACCGTGACAACAGTGACCAGCCACGGCAACTAGAGCCGTGACAACCAGAGCCGTGACAACGGTGACCAGCCACGGCAACCAGAGCTGTGACAATGGTGACCAGCCACTGCAACTAGAGCTGTGACAACGGTGACCAGAGGGGTGACAATGGTGACCAGCCACCACAACCAGAGAGGTGACAACGGTGGCCAACCAGAGCTGTGACAACGGTGGCCAACCACTGCAACCAGAGCTGTGACAACGGTGACCAGCCACTGCAACCAGAGCTGTGACAACGGTGACCAGCCACTGCAACCAGAGCTGTGACAACGGTGACCAGCCACTGCAACCAGAGCTGTGACAACGGTGGCCAACCACTGCAACCAGCCACTGCAACCAGAGCTGTGACAACGGTGACCAGCCACTGCAACCAGAGCTGGGACAACGGTGACCAGCCACTGCAACCAGAGCTGTGACAACGGTGACCAACCACGGCAACCAGAGGGGTGATAACGGTGACCAGCCACAGCAACCAGAGCTGTGACAACGGTGACCAGCCACAGCAACTAGAGCCGTGACAACTGTGACCAGCCACGGCAACCAGAGCTGTGACAACGCTGACCAGCCACGGAAACCAGAGCTGTGACAACTCTGACCAGCCACGGAAACCAGCTGGCTCACATACAGAAAGTTTCTAGATTTGTTATGACACTCCAGGGCCAACAACCCTCAGAAATCGACTGCTCTGTCCAGAATACTTGCTTTGTGCCCAATGACAGTTCCTGAGGGTTCTCCATGGGGCCCCAGACACACACAGGGTGGGGGTTCCTGAGGGGCCCCTCATTATTATTCAGGAAACTGAAACCAAAGCGAACAGCCGAGGCCAGCAGCGCGCGTCACGTGACCGTCCTGTTTATAAACTGTGCACGCATGCGCACTGCTCTCCCCCATTCATTCCCTGACACCTTGTACAGCGATCTTTGTAGGGATCGCCGCCCCGGCTCAGGAATATAATGACCGGTGTGTGTCATCAGAGCACCGGGCCAGCGGGGGGAGACCGGGCACAGTCCTGACAGGGCAATTTATGACTGCGGATGATGTGTAATGCTGTGTGCAGTATAAAGAATGATATATGACTGGTTGTGTGCTCGGGGATCATCTCCCTCCTGACCGGTGGTGTGCTCGGAGCTGTCACCGTATGTGAGGACAGGGGAGGGGGACATGTCAGGACAGCTGTGTGCGGATCCCGGGCACGGTCCGCCGTCGGGACATGATCAGTAGGTGATCCCCGGTGTGATCGGTTCTTGTACCGTCCGATCGGCTGTCACAGTGGTCAGGCCGGGGTTCCAGGCTCAGCTGTCATTTGCACCGTGTTGAGTATGAATGAGCCGGGGGTGACAGCTGTGCGGAGATGGCGTAGCTGGGAGCACACCCGGACCTGTCCTCTCCGTACACCCGGCATCGCCCGGAAATGAATGAACGAGCCGTCCGGCTGACTCAACAACAACACGGACAAAAACAATGAACGTCACAAGCCGTCCCCCAGCGCTGAGCACCGAGCCAACACCGCCCCGCCTGGATGGCCCTGGGGGTCCCCGGCCACCCGCACAGACCACCTCGGCCCCCGCCGGGCGCTGCCATCCCTCCCGCACCACTTCCCCAAACAAACTTTCTTTATCCACTTACCAAGCCAGTCGCCATTACCTAATCTCTACCCCATAAAATGCCTTGGGGGCAGGCGTAACGAGACAGCTCGAGCCCCCATTGGCCAACCTCCCCGTCCGTCAACTTTATCTTTCTTCCTATTGGGAAAAAGTTGTAGCTGGCCGCTATTGGCTAGTCTCCTGGAAACATTCTCGTCTGTCTATTGGCGATGCTGTCTGACAATCTAGTGTATATTCCCCCCGTGATTGGCTGATTCTGGAATGTTTTGTCAACGTTGATCGGAGATTCTAGACGCCCGTCCTGACGGGAAATGTAGTTCTCAGATCTTTAACTCCCTGTATCTGTCAACTATCGGCTGGGGGCAGGAGACTACACTTCCCAGAATTCCCTGCGCGGCAGGCTACTGATTGTAAACAAGAGTCACTGGGACACGTGTATCACATTGTGCTAGTTATGATACCGAGAATGAAATGAGAGAGGGCGCTGCGTGTACACTCTTCACATTTTCCATTGTCAAGCTCTGCAATAATAACAGCTGCTAAACTGGCCAGGCTACGGCCTCAATCTGTGAATTGTTGACAGCACTGGCTTGGTGTATCCACAATGGATGTGATTTGGGTTTTCTGGTGTAACCAGATTTAGTACTGACACTATCTGGATAAAACAGGCCTAATTGTAGGATGTCAGGTACTTTATGTAGACAGCTTGTAAACAAAGCATGGCTAAAAGTGGAACTTTACCCCCTGCAGTTCATTGTAACATTAACCTAAGGAGTTAATCCTCTGCATTGTGTAAAAAAGTTGTTTGATCCTGTCTTATCTGATCTTCCCCTTCTTCCAGTGTCCCCAATCCACCTCCTGATCAGACAGGGCCTTGGAGTCAATCTGCACATGCTCAGTTTGGTGTGCATTGCTAGAGAGTTTGTTTTTTTTTCTTGGGAGGGTGCATGTGATCAGCACAGGACCAGACAGAGGGTCAGGGGTCCTGCCGCCTTGTAGGATAGTCGGAGGAGAATAAAAACTCCTCCTAAAAGCTTTACCAGACACTAAGAAGTCCCAAGACTGCTATATACTGCTGATGAGAAGAGGTATTTAGCAGTTTATATTTACAAAAATAATTGCATTTCTTGTTCTGTGTACTGCGAGAGGCCAGATATTGTGAATGCAGGGTCCTGGCTTTAGTGACACATTAAGGACTCGTATGCACAGGTCAGCAGAGCCAGTTCAGCATAACTATGAGTGTTTGCTCATGCAGTCCAGGTGCAGTGTACAGCCTGTCATTGGCATGAATGGCTGTGCACTGCTGTAATAGTGTTATATGGCGGTGCTATTATACAAGTACAGCGTACAGAAATATGCAAAGAATGGAAAATTACAAAAATTATAATAGTGCCTGAGTAAAGGAAATACATCGGCAAGTACAATGAAAGGGGTCAGCCAGGCTATGTGCGAGACCTTTAAAGGCTAAGTTCACATTTGCCAGCAAATTATCTATGTATTCAAGAGCCCGTGTAGATATTAGAAAACTGTGCAGCTTTGTGAAATGTTCATTCATTTTTATTGTCCTACCTGTAGGTCAGTTGGGCCCTACGGAAAGCCTGGCAGAAAAACTCTAGAAATCCCCAAGTCCTGGCTTGTTGTTAGGACATGAAAAATGTTGGCAGTCACTGTCAGCATTACAGGAGTGAAAACCCGCTGTTTTTGAGTCCTAGCAACAACGCAGGATGTAGAGATTGCTGATTATAACTTTTCCTCTACATGAGTAGATTATTTTGTAGGCTGGGGTAGCACTGGAAATTATCTTGGATAAAAGTATTTTCTTGGATTACGTATTGCACTTCCACACTGCATCATCTGAACATCTCTCTTCTGTCCCCTCACAGGTAACAAAAGCTGCTTTCAACATCTGTAGCCCTCTCTATAATATTGTGATGTTCATTTTGTTCTCTTTTTTGTCTCACCTAATTTATGAGCTGATCTTAATCTTGTCCACCATTGGCCGACTGGACTTTGATGCACGCTGCTTGTACTCTGTCTGAAGATTACTGCCCATTAAGTTTTTCTAATGTCTGAATTATTCACAATATATTTGGCACAGGCAATGGATATTCACGGTATCCTGACATCTCCTTGATTGAGGATATTCTTTAGGTGTGACTGATGGTGACATATTATCTCCTTTCCACCAGTGGTTTCTCTAGAGATGAACTTGGTTCCAGTGCCCTGAGCCAGCACTTGTACATTTGGCATTCATTTATAAACATCCATACCATTTTTCTCTCACTCTACTCCTGGAAAAGTTGCTGTGAAACATGTCAAGAGGGACCTTATCCACAATAGAGTGGTCTAAATTAATATGTCTACACATTATAAACATTTTGCTTTCTGATCTTGGATCAATATATACATGTTGGTAGTAATGCATGGTTATTGTGACTAGGCCCAAACAAGGTGTTATGAATGCCGATTTATGATTTTATTAGGATTTTATTCTTTTGCTTTGTGTATTAACAAAAATATTTGATTTTATGTAAAATGTTTGTTTATGTGCTTTTGAAAAGAGGTTACATTGTAGAAGTCCCATATTCACCTCTTTTTTTTTTTGCTGTTTCCTGGGGATGTGGTGTCTCTATTCGCAGATCACCTTCTAATGTTTCTGAACTTAATCATTACCACTCTACCTTCCTGCTCTTTAAGGCCCCTTTCACACGGGGCTGTTTGTTTTGACGGACTCCGCTTGCTCAGCAGGGATCGATCCATTGATCACCAATGAGCTAGCGGATGACAGGTCCGTCTCTGCTCAGTAGGGATGAGCCGAACACCCCCCTGTTCGGTTCGCACCAGAACATGTGAACAGGCAAAAAATTTGTTTGAACACGCGAACACCGTTAAAGTCTATGGGACACGAACATGAATAATCAAAAGTGCTAATTTTAAAGGCTTATATGTATGGTATTGTCATAAAAAGTGTTTGGGGACCTGGGTCCTGCCCCAGGGGACATGGATCAATGCAAAAAAAAGTTTTAAAAACTGACGTTTTTTCGGGAGCAGTGATTTTAATAATGCTTAAAGTGAAACAATAAAAGTGTAATATCCCTTTAAATTTCGTACCTGGGGGGTGTCTATAGTATGCCTGTAAAGGGGTGCATGTTTCCCGTGTTTAGAGCAGTCTGACAGCAAAATGACAATTCAAAGGAAAAAAAGTCATTTAAAACTACTTACGGCTATTAATGCATTGCCAGTCCAACAATACACATAGAAGTTCATTGATAAAAACGGCATGGGAATTCCCCACAGGGGAACCCTGAACCAAAATTTAAAAAAAAAAATTACGTGGGGGGTCCCCCTAAATTCCATACCAGGCCCTTCAGGTCTGGTATGGATATTAAGGGGAACCCCGGCCAAATTTTTTTTTTAAATGGCGTAGAGTCCCCCTCAAAATCTATACCAGACCCTTCAGGTCTGGTGTGGATTTTAAGGAGAACCCCGCGCCAAAATAAAAAAAAAAAAAACCGGCGTGGGGTCCCTCTAAAAATCCATACCAGACCCTTATCCGAGCACGCAACCTGGCAGGCCGCAGGAAAAGAGGGGGGGGGGAGCGCCCCCTCCTGAACCGTACCAGGCCACATGCCCTCAACATTGGGAGTGTGCTTTGGGGTAGCCTCCCAAAACACCTTGTCCCCATGTTGATGAAACTGTCAAAAATGTTGATGAAACTGTCAAAAAAACTGTCAAAAATGTTAAAAATGACAAGAGACAGTTTTTGACAATTCCTTTATTTAAATGCTTCTTCTTTCTTCTATTTTCCTTCATCTTCTTCTTCTTCTGGTTCTTCCTCCGGTGTTCTCGTCCAGCATCTTCCTCCGCAGCGTCGGCGTCTTCTTCCCTTCTTCTCCTCGGGCTGCTCCGCATCCATGATGGCATGGAGGGAGGCTCCCGCTGTGTGACGCTTCTCTTCTGAATCCCACAGGGCCACAGGGAAGTCCTGTCCTGTCCCCGTGCATCAGAGGGGGGGTCACCGGGTGACCCCGCCCCCCATTTTTTAAGAACCGTCAGAAGAGGAGAAGCGTCACACAGCTGGAGCTTCCCTCCATGCCATCATGGATGTGGAGCGGCCCAAAAAGAAGATGAAGTGAAGAAGATGAAAAGAAGATGAAGAGAAGAAGATGAAGAGAAGAGCGGGAGCCTCCCTCCACCATGCCATCATGGATGCGGAGCTGCCCGAGGAGAAGAAAAGGCGGACTCCGCGGAGGAAGATGCTGGACGAGAACACCGGAGAAAGAATCAGAAGAAGAAGAAGATGGAGGAAGAAACCGAAGGAAGATAGAAGAAAGAAGAAGCATTTAAATAAAGGAATTGTCAAAAACTGTCTCTTGTCATTTTTAACATTTTTGACAGTTTTTTAGTGAAATGTTAGGGGTACTTTTGTACCATTTCACACAGGGGGGAGGGTCGGGATCTGGGGGTCCCCTTGTTAAAGGGGGCTTCCAGATTCGGATAAGTCCCCCATCCACAGACCCCCACAACCACCGGCCAGGGTTGTGGGGATGAGGCCCTTGTCCTCATCAACATGGGGACAAGGTATTTTGGGGGGCTACGCCAAAGCACCCTCCCAATGTTGAGGGCATGTGGCCTGGTACGGTTCAGGAGGGGGGGCGCTTTCTCGTCCCCCCCTCTTTTCCTGCGGCCTGCCAGGTTGTGTGCTCAGATAAGGGTCTGGTATGGATTTTTGGGGGGACCCCACGCCGTTTTTCTTTTTTTATTTTGGTGCGGGGTTCCCCTTAAAATCATACCAGACCTGAAGGGCCTGGTATGGAATTTAGGGGGACCCCCCACGTAATTTTTTTTTAAAATTTTGGCCGGGGTTCCCCTTAATATCCATACCAGACCTGAAGGGCCTGGTATGGAATTTAGGGGGACCCCCCACGTCATTTTTTTTTTTTTTAATTTTGGTTCGGGGTTCCCACTTTTATTGTTTCACTTTAAGCATTATTAAAATCACTGCTCCCGAAAAAACGTTCGTTTTTAAAACTTTTTTTTTGCATTGATCCATGTCCCCTGGGGCAGGACCCGGGTCCCCAAACACTTTTTATGACAAAAACTTGCATATAAGCCTTTAAAATTAGCACGTTTGATTTCTCCCATAGACTTTTAAAGGGTGTTTCGCGGCATTCGAATTTGCCGCAAACACCCCAAATTGTTTGCTGTTCGGCGAACTTGCGAACAGCCCATGTTCGAGTCGAACATGAGTTCGACTGGAACTCGAAGCTCATCCCTACTGCTCAGTGGTCTGTCAGAGCCCCCCTCTCATCTATGGGGGATCAGATGAAAACGGACCGCCTGTCCGTTTTTATCCAATCCACCAGCCGGTTGGAAAATAGGGTTTCAATCCATCTGGATTTAGCAGATTGGAGCAGATCAAATGTCAGCAGACATGTCACTGCTGACATCTGTCGCTCCATAGAGGTGCATGGAGCGTCCGTTCAGGTCCGCCTGAAAAACTAACAGGTGGACCTGAACGGTCCGCATGTGTGAAAGGGCCAGCACGTGCTGGGTTGGCACTGGCAATGATCATCTTGGATAAAGCATTTTTATGGATTACGTATTTCACTTCTGCATTGCACTTCAGCTAAGGCACAGAGAGAAAATATGCAACAAACTACTTTGTAAATGTCAGAATACGGTCCGCACCAGAGGCTCATGAAGACCTGGCATTCCTGCCAGTACCCTAAATGGCTGCAGGAATGCGTGCTGGTGCATAATGGATGCAGGAGGACACACACGAAAGCACGCTGCTTACACATGGGTAAGCACTGACGCACAGCTGTGCCCGCCCTCAGCCTGGATTGGCACCAAACCGCTTTTATAAGGGAGCTAGTTGCCTTATGTGATCTCTGGTTGATCTTCGGCTCTCCAGTGCGTTTGTTTCTGTGAAACCTTTCATCTGTGGGTGCCTGTTACTGAATTGGTTTTCCCCTGGACTTGTGTTCTTCCTGCCTCCTGGTTTGACTCCGGCTTGCTTAATGGACTTGCTCTCTCTGCTCTCCTGTGTATGACTCTGGCTATCCTCCTGACTACATAAAAAATAAAAGAAATATCTGCGCTAAAATGAACCACAATAACATACAGCAGTTAAGCACTATAACCCAGATAGTAAGCACAAAAGCAGATATATAGCAAAAAAAGTGCAGCGCTATAAATTGAAATAGTATTAATTGATACAAGTATATATATCCTCCTGACAATGCTTACCTACGTCCACATCCGGTACCTGACCTTGGCTTTGAACTTGCTTCTCTTTTAACTTCTGCACTGTATGAGACCTGCTAATTACCAAGGGCACCACCTGTCTGCAGTCACTGCCTCAGCTGCATACCTGGATGTCTCATCTGACAGGTCGGAACATCCCTGCAAGCAGTTCCAGCACGCGAACCCTGCTTCTTTGAGCCTGGCACCTCCTGTTATTACCTTCAGGTGTGCCTGAAGCTTAGCCGCAAGGGAAGGCCTTTTACCATTGGCCTCCAGCACCAGGTATGTGTTAGTATCAATCAGCCATCATGTTGGAGGCTGAGAATTGCTTCTTCATTGGAGACTCTATGTCAACAGATCGCAGCTCTCACACAAGCAGTCAAAACCCTGCAGGATGGCTATTTTCAGCTGGAAGGTTGTCTTCACAATCTAACCGATTCCATCTACTTCAGCTGCATCTACCAGTGCACCTCTGGCACCTGTATCTACCATTAAGTTACCTCCTCTGGATCCCAGGTTCCCCAATCCTGCATGCTTATCAGGGAACTGACACAAATTCAGGGTTCTTAAGAATGCCTGCAAACTTTACTTTGCCCTGCAACCCCAGGACTTTTTCACTTGAGACTGTCAAGGTGGGGTTCCTCATTTCCCTCTTATCTGATGAACCGCAACCTTGGGCCCATAATGTAAAAAAAAAAAAGGTGCAGTGAAACCAAAATTATAATTAAAATACAAAAACGAGGGTCATCTCTTTACTTATAAACTCTGATTGATGGGGATTTTCATGATTTTTGCATATGTTCTTTATGTATATATACACTATGTATTGGTTTTAATAAATTCCCTCTGTTTTTTATAATGTGTACAATAATTTTTTTCGGATTTTAATTACAATTTCTTGGTGCCTTTAAAATCCCACCCATAGTATAATTCCTTTTTGTGACTTTGTTCAGGGTTGTGTCACCAATATCTGGGCACATATGACCTATCTGGCATAATCTAGTTGGGCTCACAATTTATTTAAACAAAGGAACTCGGCACTCAACTCTGTTGCAACATTCTTTGCAGCTATTGGTAATCTTTATGATGACCCCCCAAAGAACTACTACAGCTGAATCTGCCCTTCACGCTTTGCAACAAGGCTGGCGGCCAGTGGAAGATTATGTTGTAGAGTTCCACAAATGGTCAGTGGATACAAGGTAGAACGATGCAGAATTAAAATATCATTTTCAGCTAGGCTTGTCCAAAACCCTCAAGGATAAGCTAGCCAGAGTTGAAGCTCCTGATTTCATGGAGAACCTCATACAACTCTCCATCCAGCAGGACCGCCGCCTGCAGGAATGATGTTTCGAGCGTAGCCACTCTTTTCAGCCTATGTGGGTACTACCAAAGGCTCCGGTACTCCTGCTCCAGTTCCTCAAACTACCAGCATGTCTGAAGGAGAATCAATGCAAATTGGCTTTCTTCAACCTACACTAACCCCTGAAGAGAGGGCATGCCGACAACAGGGCAACCTCTACTTAGACTGTGGGGCACAGGCCACCTTCTTCACAACTGCCCTGCCCGACCAAGTAAATCCAGTCTATTATACCCTAAGTACCTCCAGTTATCCAGGACTTTATCCACTTATATCATTCTCCCCATCTCATTATAGGTGACTGGAAGGGAGGTCATGCTGCTGGCAATCGTTGATTCTGGAGCCTGCAGTTGTTTCTTGGACATTGCTCTTGCAAAGAAATCACACGTTCCATTTAACTTGCAAGAACAGAGACTTGATGTGCACCTAGCTGATGGCACTATCCCTAGTTCAGGACCCGTTACCCAGGAAACCATCCTCACCCTTGCAACTTCCAATTCCAGCCATTGGGCATTCCTTTGTTTTAATGCCATTAGATCTCCTATATATATATATATATAGAGCCATCCTGGGAATAACCTGGTTGCAGGCATATAACCTGCATATTGACTGGTTCAAAGAGGAAATTACCTTTACATAAAACTACTGCCTCTAGAACTGTTGCATTTCAAAACTAGTTGACCCTCCTGTATGTTTTTCTGTTCAATCAGTACCCGATGCCAGTGAAACTGTTCCACCAATTTACCATGATTTTCTGGACGTTTTCAACAAGTAAAAAAGCTGATGTACTACCACTTTATTGTTCCTACAAATGCCCAATCAAACTTTTTCCAGGGACAGAAATACCCTTTGGAAGGCTTTTCCCGCTATCCGAACTTGAGCTGGAAGCCCTCCGGCAAAACCTAGGGGGTTTATCTTCCCGTCTTCTTCACCTGCCAGGGCTGGCATCTTCTTTGTTGATAAGAAATATGTTAGAAATTCTGTATATAGCCCTACAGAACAGACAGTGCATAGTCCACATGGGCTTTGTTGCTTAACCGCAGACAAGAAACTTTATTGTCAGAGAAAAAACATAGAGTTTAACCATAGATGCAGCTAAAAACTTTTAAACACTGCCATCTACTGGCTGATGTAGTTGCACAAAATACAATTCTGTATTCCCACAACCCCACTCAACAACTTCTCCTTATTTTAGTCGTATCTCAGTTCTATAAATCTGTTTCTTGTAGGCGGTTTTGTCAAAGCTTCTGATTCACTTTTGTTTGTCATGGGCTGGAGTTTTTGCATGTCATCCCATGAATCTGGCTCTGGTTTTAATGCTACGTGAGCAAAATAGGACAGACGTTTGGCTGGGATGCCTTTATTGCTTTTGGTGGATTTCCTGATTGAAGCCTCTTGTGGCCTGGTTTCTTCTTTTACAGGATTTGGATTGTCTGCGTTGGTGTCTGGGCCCATAACCTTTTCTGTATATAGTCCTTCAGACAGACACACAGTGCACAGTCCACATGGGGTTTGCTGCTTAACTGCAGACAGGAAACTTTAGTATCAGAGAAAAGACATATAATTTAACCATAGATGCAGCTACAAACGTCAAAGCTACAAAAAAGACTATTCACTCAGACCCTGAGTTGATTACACAGAGTTTAAAGAGGAGCTCCAGGCTCCCCCCCCAAAAAAAAATAAAATTCAGCAGCTACAAATACTGTAGCTGCTGACTTTTTAATATAAAGACACATAACTGTCCAGGGATCCAGCGGTGACCTCACCTGAGACAATTCTTCAATCAGCTTCGGGTGCAGGCGCCAGCATCTTAAGTAAGGGAGAACAGCAGTGAAGCCTTGCGGCTTCATAGCTGGTTTCCTGTTGCGCTTCACTTTGTGAATGCTCTCACAGTCTTCAGGGACCTCTGATATGTTCCAGAAGTCTGTGGGGGAAGGAGGGCTGCGAACCTTTGGCTCAGATCGCCGCTGCGCTCTGATCAAAAGTAGGGCGGGTACCTGTCAAAACCAGGTACACGCTCCCCCCCCCCTCCCCGAACAAGGGCCAAATATGGGTGAAGTTCTGCTTTAACCACTTAAGGACCGGAAGATTTTCCCCCTCAATGACCAGGCCATTTTTTGCGATACGGCACTGTGTCGCTTTAACTGACAATTGCGCAGTCGTGCGACGCTGTACCCAAACAAAATTGAAGTCCTTTTTTTCTTACAAATAGCTCTGTCTTTTGGTGGTATTTGATCACCTCTGTGGTTTTTATTTTTTGTGCTATAAACAAAAAAAGAGCGACAATTTTGAAAAAAAAGCAATATTGTTTACTTTTTGCTATAATTAAGATCCTCAAAAAAAAAAAAAAAAATGTCTTTCTTAGTTTAGGCCGATATACATTCTTCTACATATTTTTGGTAAAAAAAAATCGCAATAGGCGTATATTGATTGGTTTGCACAAAAATGATAGCGTCTACAAAATGGGGAATAGGTTTATGGCATTTTTATTTTTTTATTTTTATTTTTTACTAGTAATGGCGGTGATCTACAATTTTTAGCAGGACTGCAACATTGCGGCGGACAGATTGGACACCTAACTGACATTTTTGACACTTTTTTGGGAACCAGCCACATTATTACAGTAATTAGTGCTAACAATATGCACTGTTGTTGTACTTATGACACTGGCAGGGAAGGGGTTAACATCAAGGGCGATCAAGGGGTTAAATGCGTTCCCTGCAGGTGTGCTCTAACTGTATGGGGGATGGGCTGCCTGGGGAAACACACAGATCCATCTTCCTGCATAGCCAAAAGACAGGATCTGTGTGATCTCCCCTGTCGGAACAGAGATTTGCCTTGTTTACTATGGCAGATCCCCATTCTGTCACTGTGGAGAACGATCGCGAGTGGCTGGCGGACTTCGAGTCCGCCCCACCCGCAGTTTGGCTCCTCCGCTGGCCAGTGGGCATGCACGTCCACAAACTAGAGTTCCCGAGCCAGCGTACAATGACGCAGATTCGTGGGAACGAGCCGATCTGCCCCAGTACAATGACGGCGATTCACAGAAATGAGCCAACCTGCCACAGTAAAATGTGGTTAATAAAAATCATTACCCACTTCCTCTTGTTCCTGTACAGTTTGAAAGGTTTCAAACAGCCTGAGTGCTTACGAAATTGGACTTACGTGGGGCCTTTACCTTAGTCTTAGGAAAGGTGATGAATGAAAGACAGCCTTCTAGACACGTTTTGGACACTTTGAGTATCTCGTGATGCCTTTCAGGCTATGTAATGCCCTGCAAAATTCCATCACTTCGTAAATTACATTTTCAGAGAATACCTTGACCTTTTCTTAATTTTATACCTTGATGATATCTTGATCTTTCCAGCCTCACTGTAAGCAAAGGTGGAAAAATGTGAGTTTCAAAAGTAGTCTATTCAGTTCCTGGTGCTAATAATCTCCACAAAGGGCAGCATTATGGATCCACAGATCCACAGAAGATTTCTGCAATCCTGGACTGGCCCACACCAGATAGAAAAGGGGTTCAGAGATTTGTGGCCTTTGCCAACTTTTATCGAAAATACATTGGGAACTTTTCAACCATTGGAAAATTATTTTTTAACCATCATTGCCCTGATAACTCTGCTCCCACATCACCATACACGTTTTCTTAGGAATCAAGAAGGTCAAGCAGCATTTAAAGCAAAAGTACAGCCAACGCTCATTTGGCTGTACTTCTCCTGTGGACCCGTTTTCAGCAGACAGCGGGCTGAAGCCCACTTTCAGCTGACATCACAGAGCTAATCCAGGCTGGGGAAAGATGGCGACCAGATGTTCAGGATCCGCTCAAATGCCTGGACTGGCACCTGACTCAGCCTCTCAGTGAGCCGCTGAGAGCCTAAGCCAGCTGCTACTGCCCCCTCCACAGCCAAGCGCTCCAGTGAGCGTGGGGTGGCAGGGAGAAGGCAGAGCAGACAGCAGTGACTGACAGTCACCAGCTCTCTGCTCATGGAGAACTGAGCAGGCAACGGTCTTTGATTGCTCAGTTCTCAGTCTTCAGAGCCGGCAGGGAACACATGCAGCATTGAAGCATTCACTGAGGCATTTTTGAATCTGTTTTCCAAACATGGTAATCGAAGGTCACATTTAACCATGCATTACACAAATTGAATATCCTTTGATAGTGGAAACAGTGCATTTAAAAAAGGAAGTTTAAGTAAAATGTCCTCCTTTAAGTAATATATCTGTGGATATATATTAAAATTAGGGTTTGATATTGAGATTATCACTTGAGTATTCATTTCTGATATGAGTTTAACAATTTTATTAATAATATAGATATATTGCAATAACTTGATGTGCGGTCCATGATGTGAGAGCAATAATAAATAAAATGTAAATATAACAGACCCATCACATCAAGTCCACACACACCATGTTAGGATAGATGCCAGTTGTTTTATAGTTTTTGATCTGGCTGAGAGCTTTCTGTTTCTGTCATATACAGATTGTTGGTCCTTTTGTTTTGATTTATTTTTATTTTTGAAATCCAAAGCAGAATGTTGTGGATTGTGAAATGATGTGCCCCTTCCTTGTAAGTGCAGTGGTATAAGCAGAAGAATACTTTGGATTTATTGGACATCTCTGCATGACCGCAGGGTATTGTTATCATTTATTATGTTATGACATCGGCAGAATAATGTCAGATGGAATCTAAGGACTTGTGTTATCTGGATAACACTAACAACAGAGCAAGCAATGAGAAATTATAATATTGCCAGGAAAAAGTTGTCTTTTTGAAACATGAAACTGGAATTCTTACACAAACAACATGATAGAAAACATAACATTGTAATATATTTATGCAAGCTGGACCCAGTAATAAAGGGTTCACCCCAATACCCTGTTTCCCTGAAAATAAGACCTAGCGTGATTGTCAGTGATGGCTGCAATATATGCCCTACCCCCCAAATAAGCCCTAAACTGTTTCCCCGAAAATAAGCCCTACCCTGAAAATAAGACCTACAAGGACTTTAACTAGGGCTTATTTGGGGGGGTAGGGCTTATATTGCAGCCATCACCAACAATCACACTAGGTCTTATTTTCGGGGAAACAGGGTATATCAGAGCTGTAGCTATATGCAAAGGTGCTATTAGACAAAGTTATAGACATTATTTTAGTTAAATGTTTAATTTTTAATGGTCCCACATTCTGCGCAGCAAATATACAGCTAACTATGTTTGTCTAATAAAAGGTTCAAAATATGAATTTGTTTTATTTGTTTATGTACAAATCTAACATTGAAAAATGCGTATTTGAATCCAGCCACTTAATTGCCTCTATTGGAGGAGGCTGGAGACAAAGAAAAACCACACGTGTTAAATTGATGACGTAGGAATCAGCTGCTGTGAGCCCAGTGCAGGACACACACCCTGAAGACCCAGATATTTCATTTTTTGTAGATTTGATCCTGGTTTTATACTGAGGATGGCAATACCCATACTGAATACCCAGAAGGACATTCTGTATTCAGAGCCATTGGATCCTTTTTGCCCAGCTCAAGAAGCAGAGCTCCATGTTTCATCAAAGCCTGTGAGCTATAAAAGAGTATATATTTATATAGATAGTTGAGATATAGAGAGCTTTTGGTTACATTTGAAGGGCCAGAAGTTTGTTTTTTACTTCAACAGGTAAACCGATAAAGCATGCCAAGTTAATTGATTGGCTGTTTTCATCCTTCCAGCTTCTTGCTGAGGTAGCCATACTAATATTAAAACTCACACATTGAAGCAGACCAGGCAACTAAGGAGGCTGCATTTACAACCCCGGACACTTGCTGGGTCTGTGCAACTCACAGATTCCACCCTAGTTCTGGCCTAGTATAGCTGGGATTAATAATTCAAATTTAAGGACCCCAGAATGAGAAGAAAAAGTGGTCTATAGGGGCAACTTCTTATGAAACAGGACTTTGGAAAAATTGAATCTTTTATGTCTGCCAGCCACTCTTTTCCCTCCAGTTTGACGCATGGACCATGTCATCAGTCACAAGCAGTTATGGTTGCCTTAGTAAATGAGCATGGGATACAGCCAGGGTTCACCACAGTTGTTTTTATAACATACCACTTCTTGTTTTACCTGTTGCCAAAGATGTTACCAAAAGCTGAACAGCTGAATCCCTTCCAGAGATTACAAAAAAATATGCCCAAGTCAGGATCTTACAAGTATGCATTTTGTCTGTATGGACATGTTTTCTGGATGTCCAGTGGCAAATGCTATTACAAAGGCCACAGTAAAAAGTGTTATCAGAAGTAGTTTGTAAGTACAGAGTGCCAGAATCTACAGAGATTAACAGAGGAAATCATTTTTATAGAAGAGTCTTTACTAGAATTTTTTAGATTTTATTTTTACACCCCCTACTCTCTACAATGAAGCGGAAAAAGTAGAGTAATGCCGCGTACACGCGGTCGGACTTTTCGGCTACAAAAGTCCGACGGACGCCGTCGGACCAAGTCCATCAGACTATCCGATCGTGTGTGGGCTTCCCCGGCTTTCAGCGGACTTTTCCAGCCGCAAATCTGACGGACTTTAGATTTGGAACATGCTTCAAATCTTTACGTCGTAACTCCGCCGGACCCAGAAATACGCTCGTCTGTATGCTAGTTTGTCGGACAAAAAAACGACGCATGCTCAGAAGCAAAAACTAAATGGAAGCACTCGGTCTAGTAAAACTAGTGTTCGTATTGTAGGTAGCACATTCCTCACGCTGCAAATTCCGTGATCGTTGAATGCAGCGCATTTAATGTCTTCTTTAATAATGCTATAAGAACGAAGATGTTTTGCTGTTCCTATTCACACAGAGTTCTCCCAAACTGATTTCTAGATTCTTTTTCCATTTGATCTCATGAATGATATAGTTTTTTTTTTAAAAGCCATATCTCCATACTAATACTAATTT
The DNA here is from genome assembly GCA_037952925.1 of Lithobates clamitans. NCBI lineage: Eukaryota > Metazoa > Chordata > Amphibia > Anura > Ranidae > Lithobates > Lithobates clamitans. The sequence goes on from JBBGZY010000065.1 coordinate 2,716,262, forward strand.
TTACACTTTTTTGGGGATGGGGGAGTCATCTTTTATTTTAGATTTTATCCAGATTTTTTTTTTTATTAATTAATTAAATTTATTATTTTATCTTTATCTAAATTTTTTTTGTTTTTGGGTTTTTAAAATTAACAAAAATTAACAAAAAAGAACCTTTTTTTTTGTAGTTCTTAAATTGAACACAAATACATTTTTCTTTTGTTTTGTTTTTTGTTTTAATTTTGTTTGGTTTAAGTTACCACAAAGAACCATTTTTTTGTATTTGGATTTTTTCTTTGTATATAAAGTTAACACAAAGAACCTTTTCTGGTTATGTATATTTTTTTTTCCTTTTTTTTAAGTTACCACTAGAACTTTTTTTTTTTTGGTGTTTTTGCAACCTCAAGGAGATTGTTGTCCCTTGTTAATTTTACATTGTCTCTAAATCAATGATGTTAATTAAAACACATAAAGTCTTTTCATGAACTAAAATATCCATTTATTTATGGTAACAAGAAAATAAAGAGGAAGTCAACGCTGGCAAAAGTCTGTGGCCAAGAAAATTGGGATCTTGAGGAGTCCATATAAGAGGGAGCACAAACTGGTCCAGGAATCCCAGAGATCAACAGCAGCAGCAGATGATGTAGATGTCCCCAGACTGTGGTACTACAAAAGCCTGAGTCTTCTGTCAGACCAGACTGAACCCAGGTCATCACTTTCTTCTCTTCCCTGCAGCCTTCCCTCCACGCTGCCCTGCAGCCTTCCCTGCAGCCTTCCTTGGAGGCTGTGGCTCTGGTGGTTGAGTTGTGGCAGGAGAAGGAGGAGGAGGAGGAGGGGGGGCTGCCTCATTTATTTGTGTGTTGGCAGTTAGCTCGCTGTTCAGCCCCTTGTGTATCATTTCAGCAAACAGTGCTGGCTAAATAGCACCCATAGGCCTCTTCAGCTTCAGGGGGAGCTCTTCAAAAAATTGGTGGCCTCTCGCATGAGGCGCAGGGATGCCTCCTGTGTCACCGCCCCCTTCCTGGCCCTTTTTGTAGGAAGGCGGAGGGGAGCCACTTGGGATTGGGTCAGGCTCCTACTGGGCCCAGCCACTTCCTGCCTGACACTGGGTCCGGCCTCCTCCAGGATGACACAGGGTCCTGCCTTCTCCTGGATGACACTGGGTCCGGCCTCCTCCTGGCTGTCCCTGGGCCCGGCCTCCTCCTGCCTGCAACTTTCCCCACTTTCCTCCTGGCTGACCTCATCCTGTGTATAAAAAAGGGACATAGTTGTAGTTGTTTGTGTTTGGTTCATCAATGACACACGATTTGCTTCTCATGACTTGCAAATTCAATGTTAATACATCTATTAATAAAAGAGTCTAGAAATCAGACACCATCATTTTTTAAAGCAGGTGACAAACATATTTGGCCACTAGTGTCAATTGATATGTATACATCATTTTTAGGAGAAAATTATTTTAATCAATATAACATCTAGTTAACATCATTAATATTAGGACAGTAAATATTTTTTAAATTAATTTACCTGACTCCAGATGGTCACATCCGGTTCTTCCAGGATGGAAGACCCAGCTTGGTCCTCATCAGCCTCTGCTGGGGTGGAGGAAAGGGTGCATAGAAGGGTGGAGGGAAGGGTGGAGGGAAGGGTTGAAAGTGATGCCCTGGCTTCAGTCTGGTCATCAAGAAAACGTAGTTTATTGTAGTACCACAGCCTGGGTACATATACATCATCTGCTGATGCTCCTGATCTCAGGGAATTCTGGATCTTGTTATGCTCCTTCTTATACGTGTTCCTCAAGATCCCAATTTTCGATAACAACATCTCCATCGTTACTTCTGGGATGTATGTCTGGACAAATGTCAGAAGTCTCTCCATAGTTGACTTGCTTACATGCTTAAGATAATATTGAGGGTGTTTGACCTCCCACAGATTTCTCATCTCTCTGTATTGATCAATAAAAGCCGACAGAAATTCAGGCTCCTTAAATTTTGCATTCATAATTTCTGTATAAGATAGACACAAGACAAAGAACACTTATGTTTATGCTAAACCCTCATCATCTTATACCAACATAGGCCTCATCAATCTGTCAAGCCATATAGGCTGCTTGCTACAAAGTTTTTACCAAATTTCAAAATTTAAAATTACCTTTGTTTTCTATCATCCCGGTCCACTATCATCTACGCACAGAACGTACGTACGACACAATACGTAATAACGTTTTATACACTGCGCATTCGTAAAACTCTGCATTCTTTGCCTGCCCCTGACGTTCTTTTTCTTTACGCATATTTTCAGCCCCTTGTCTTTACGCACAGAATGTACGTACGACACATGCGTAATACCTCTCTTTATACACTGCGCATGTGTGAAACTCTGCCTGCGTCGCCCGCCCCTGACGTTCTATTTTAACGAATATTCTCCGCCCCTTGTCTTTACGCACATTACCTACGTACGACACATGCGTAATACCTCTCTTTATACACTGCACATGTGTGAAACTCTGCCTGCGTCGCCCGCCCTTGACATTCTAGTTTAACGAATATACTCCGCCCCTTCTCTCTACGGTGCGTAGTGGGATGAACAATGGCGGAGACACAGCAGGTGTGTACTACCTCAGGTAGCGACGAAAGCCCGGAGGCCGGAACGTCCCGATCTGGGAAGCAGAGATTTAAGGCCTCCAATATGTCCTTTAAAGAGATGGTGGAAATGGTGGCAATTCTGAGAAAAAATTACTATGATTTTTAGAAAATTTTAGAAAATTTTAGAAAAGCCAAAATAATGGCGAAGGTGGTGAAGACATTACATCTTTCTTTTGGGGTACAGCGCTCAAAAGATCAGATTAGGAAAAGATGGTCCGACCTCAAACTCCGGGAGCCGGATCAGTACAGACGGATCCGTGAAGTGGTGAAAAAAAGTAAGTACTTGTTGTGTGTTCATATTCTGTTTATTACCTTGTATACTGCTCCATGTGCTTATAGATAGATAGATAGATAGATAGATAGATAGATAGATAGATAGATAGATAGATAGATAGATAGATAGATAGATAGATAGATCTATATAGATAGATATATAGCTATATATAGATAGATAGATATATATAGATATGTCTTTAGAAATTGGAAAAATGTATTAAACTAGGAACTCTACACAAAAACAGACAATTTGTACACCACTTCACTACAATGTTTTAAGATTACTATGTACTAAAATATCTTATCTGTGTGCTAAGTATATATATTTTTTCATTCACATGGGGAGAAAAGACAAGATGAACCCAGTCCCCCCCAACCATAATTGGGAAATCAGCCCAAGCCCCACTGAGGATGTGGAGGAAGGAGAGGTGGCCGACATGGGCACCCCACCAGGTGAGTGTCTGACACACCAGCTTACGGTAATCTATGTATGGCTGCATATTTTGTAAATAACATTTTCTACTCTATTTTAGGTGATCTGGTTGTACTTGAATCAAGCAACAGCGCCACCCCCCGAGGATGTTTCGGAAGTATGCGACATGAGCACCCCACCAGGTCAGTGTCTGAGACACCAGCTTATGGTAAGGTAATCTATGTATGGCTGCATATTTCTAAACACATCTTTTTTTCATTAAATTTTAGGTCTGGGTGAACATATTTTAGCACAGACAGTGCACAACGACTAATTGGTCAGATAATGGCCTGGAATGGAGAGATTGATTTAATGTGGAATCGGCTGGATCGTATGCAGCAGGAAATGAAGAACATGATCGATGTTTTGGGGAGAATCTAAATGCCTTTTTTCAACCAAAAAAACATTGATCATGTTCTTCATTTCCTTGTTTGCTGACCCCATCCTGGGCCTTCTCTTTTCTCTTGTAAAAATTATATGCCTGTTTTCCCAAAAAAAAAAAAAAAATAGAGGCCTGTTTTTATAAAATAAAAAACATAAAAAAATAGAGGCCTGTTTAAAAAAAAAAATAGAGGCCTGTTTTAAAAAAAAAAATAAAAAAGAGGCCTGTTTGTTAAAACAAAAAGAAAAGAAAATATTGTAAAAAAAAAGGACCTAATTCTATTGTTAAAAAATTCTAAATATAGATATATTTTGCATCAAAAATGTTAACAAACGCATAAGTGAATGTACACCGAATATTAAAAAATCTGTGTAGTAATTAATAAAATGTGTGGTTTCTTCTTTCAATGCTCAGTATCAGTTTGTTTAAAGTTAAAATAGTTGCTTACAGTGACAATGGTGCTTATTTAATAAATGAAAATACACTTGGCACTACAAGTGCTCTACGATAACCTAGGAGAAAGCCAAAAAGAAAGGCAAGCAATAAATATAATTCAAGATTTGATCAAGATTTTTTATTTTGACAAATTAAATTTTCTGGGGCATTGCAATGGCCCCCCTACCCATAAAATAATCTACATATTGATCACGAACTTGATGGGCACTTTGGGGGGGCCAAGCCAGTACGGACAGTATCCAGGCCCGTCAGATTGTCACTAATAATAAGTCCGGCCTCAGGCCCAACTGGCAAAATATAATTTGGGGAATGTTTGTTCAAAAAGTTGTGCAGGATGCAGCAAGCTAAAATGATGTAATTAAGTTTGTATTCCGCAAGGTTTATCGATGTCTGAAACAGGCGGAACCGGCTGGCCAGAATCCCAAAAGCATTGTCAACAACTCTTCTCGCTCTGGCCAGCCGGAAATTAAAAACCCTCCTCTCCGGGGTGAGGGTCCTTTGGGGGAATGGCCTCATGAGGTGCTTGCTCAGAGCGAAGGCTTCATCTGCTATGAAGACAAAGGGGAGTCCTTCCACGTTATCCGCATCAGGTGGCAATCCCAGGCCACCACTCTGGAGACGCTGGTAGAACTCCGTCTGGGCAAATACTCCTCCATCCGACATCCGGCCATTCTTCCCCACGTCCACATACAGAAAGTCTTATTGTGCCGACACCACCGCCATTAAGACAATACTATGGAACCCCTTATAATTAAAATAGTAAGACCCCGAATGGGGTTGTGGCACGATGTGGACATGTTTCCCATCTATAGCCCCTCCACAGTTGGGAAAGTCCCAACAGGTAGCAAAATGGGTTGCCACAGTCTGCCATTCTTGTGGCGTTGAAGGAAACTGGGGAATCAAACAAGAAACCAAAAATCAGTAATTTTGAAAAGAACATTGCAAGAACATTACACTTAAAACAATATTGCCCAGCATCAGTATAACATTAAATAATTGAAATCTTCTTTAGTAAATAATATGGAAAGGCACACTTATCAGATTGCTCACCCCCTCTGATGGCACATTGTTACATTTTAGGGGGTGGTGAAATTAGAAATTAAGTTTAAGGACGCGCAGGGTTTGATTGACTAAAGGCTACAAGACTGTGCAGTTTGAAAAGTGCAGTTGTTGCACTCTGCAAGTGCAGTTGCTCCACAGCTTAGTAAATGAGGTAAGGTAAAAAGGCTTCATGTTGCAAGGAGTACCCAATCACATGCAAGGGCAATGAATCCAAACACTTTGTGGCTTGCACATGATTGGATGATGGAAATCAGCAGAGCTTCTGCTCATTTACTAAAGCCCTGGAGCAAATGAATTTTGCAAAGTGCAACATATATTTGCTTTTTTAAAATCAACACCACAGAACATTATAGCAAATTATTAGGGGGGGAGGGGATTGGAAATCAAGTTAATGACACACACACTATTTGGATGGAGTTTAGGGGGGGGATTGGAAATCGAGTTAATGACACACACACTATTTGGATGGAGTTTAGGGGGGGAGGGGATTGGAAATTGAGTTAATGACACACACACTATTTGGATGAAGTTTAGGGGGGGGGATTGGAAATCGAGTTAATGACACACACACTATTTGGATGGAGTTTAGGGGGGGAGGGGATTGGAAATCGAGTTAATGACAGACACACTATTTGGATGGAGTTTAGGGGGGGAGGGGATTGGAAATCGAGTTAATGACACACACACTATTTGGATGGAGTTTAGTGAAGGGGAGGGTAGTGAAGGCAAATATACATGCAGGACAAAAAAGAACATGAAAAAATTACAGCATGCATGAGGACAAAAAGGGGACATTCACACTCTATTGCAATGATGGTAAGTAGTGTTTGAGTTAAGAAATACATTACATTATCAAACATTACATAAAATAACATGTGATGCTAATAAAGGATAAAATTCTTACCTTAATATAGTCCTTCTGCAGGACCTGAATGATGGCAGAACAGGTCTCTGGGATAATCATCCCCAGAGCCTGGGGGGAGATGCCTGTTGAGAACTTAAGGTCCTGCAGGCTTCTCCCTGTCTCCAAGTACCGCAACGTGGCGACTAGCCTCTGCTCCGAGGTGATGGCTTGCCTCATGCAGGTATCCTGCCTGCTGATATAAGGGGTGAGCAAAGCCACCAAACGGTCAAAAACAGGGTCCGTCATCCGGAGAAAGTTCCTGAAATCCTCAGGATTATTCTCACAGATCTCACAGAGCAATGGCATATGGCAGAGTTGGTCACACTGGAGCAACCAATTCTTCGTCCATGAACTCCTACTCGCCCTGTTCATGGACTGGTCTTGGGCTGAAGAATGAACTACAGCACCAGGCACATACAATGCATGAGCTCTACGACAAGTACGTACAGGTAACATGGCTTCAAAACGGTCGGCTGGTCAGAACGCACTGAAGAACAGCAAGGCCTGTAAAGAGCGACCTGAAAATCAGCAACGAGCGGACAATAAAACAAAGATTGCTCAATGCCAACTGACCAAACGCACTGAAAAGCAGATACAAACCTCACAAGCACAGACTGAACAACAGTTAAAACGAACTGAAAAATACGAGTCTCACAAGCGCGAATCATCTCTCACCAAACTTCTACTAATACGAGATAAACACGAGATTAGCAGAAGGAGCCCAAAGGGTGTCATACAGGCTATAGAACTTCCGTTTTATAGTCTGGTCGGACTTGGTGTACGTCACCGCGTACTAGGCTGTCAGACTTTTGTGTGATCGTATGTAGGCAAGTCCGTTCTTTAGAAAGTCTGCCGCAAGTCCGCCAAAAGTCCGTCAAATGTCTGTCGGACGGGCCGTCGGACTTTTGTAGCCGAAAAGTCAGACCGTGTGTACGCGGCATAAGAAACTAGAAAACTTTTGCCTGAATGTTTTCTTATATTTTATCAAGCCCCTAAGGGGATGTTGTACTCTCTCCCTATGAGATTTTGTTTGGGAGTGTGTTACTCACTTGCTTATATTTTGTCTCAGCAGCTGAAGTCCTCCCAGTCCTTTTAAGGTTTTTGATAAACTCGTTTATGTGTTTTCTCCCCAATTCCAGATCCTAACAGTTTGGAAAGATCTAAAACTAAAGCCAGGTGACTTGTGGATTGTTAAGAGACATTTATATATAAGGAAATGTTTGGAGACATACAGCATCTATTTCATGTACAGTTTTGTAAAACTTGAGGAAAGTCACCTGGATCCACACCAGACACTGCAAAAATGACTAAATTAACCACTTGCTGACCGCCTCACGACGATATACGTCGGCAGAATGGCACGGGCAGGCAGAATCACGTAACTCGGTGCCCGAGGCGGTCGGCATATCTCCCCCGGCGATCGGAGGTGAGGGGGAGGCCATCCATTCGTGGCCCCCCCTCGTGATCGGTCACGGCCAATGAGATCATTCCTCTGCTGCTGTATGGTAAACAGCAGCAGAGGAAATGATGTCATCTCTCCTCGGCTTGGTATTTTCCACTCCGGCGCCGAGGAGAGAAGACTTCAATGTGAGTGCACAACACACACACATACAGTAGAACATACCAGGCATACATTACACCCCCCTTTACCCCCCGATCACCCCCTAATCACCCCCCCCCCGTCACACTGACACCAAGCATTTTTTTTTTCTGATTACTGCATTGGTGTCAGTTTGTGACAGTTAGTGTGGTAGGGCAGTTAGTATTAGCCCCCTTTAGGTCTAGGGTACCCCCCTAACCCCCCCTAATAAAGTTTTAACCCCTTGATCACCCCCCATCGCCAGTGTCACTAAGCGATCATTTTTCTGATCGCTGTATTATGCCCCATACACACGGTTGGATTTTCCGACGGAAAATGTGTGATAGGACCTTGTTGTCGGAAATTCCGACCGTGTGTGGGCTCCATCACACATTTTCCATCGGATTTTCCGACACACAAAGTTTGAGAGCAGGATATAAAATTTTCCGACAACAAAATCCGTTGTCGGAAATTCCGATCGTGTGTACACAAATCCGACGGACAAAGTGCCACGCATGCTCAGAATAAATAAAGAAATGAAAGCTATTGGCCACTGCCCCGTTTATTGTCCTGACGTATGTGTTTTACGTCACCGCGTTCAGAATGATCGGATTTTCCGACAAATTTGTGTGACCGTGTGTGTGTGCAAGACAAGTTTGAGCCAACATCCGTCGGAAAAAATCCTAGGATTTTGTTGTCGGAATGTCCGAACAAAGTCCGACCGTGTGTACGGGGCATTAGTGTCACTGGTGACGCTAGTTAGGGAGGTAAATATTTAGGTTCGCCGTCAGCATTTTATAGCGTCAGGGACCCCCATATGCTACCTAATAAAGGTTTTAACCCCCTGATTGCCCCCTAGTTAACCCTTTCACCGTAACAAACAACTGTTACGGGTGACGCTGGTTGGTTAGTTTATTTTTTATAGTGTCAGGGCACCCGCCGTTTATTACCTAATAAAGGTTTAGCCCCCTGATCGCCAGGCTGTGATATGCGTCGCCCCAAGCAGCGTCGGGTTAGCACCAGTACCGCTAACACCCACGCACACAGCATACGCCTCCCTTAGTGGTATAGTATCTGAACGGATCAATATCTGATCCGATTAGATCTATACTAGCATCCCCAGCAGTTTAGGGTTCCCAAAAACGCAGTGTTAGCGGGATCAGCCCAGATACCTGCTAGCACCTGCGTTTTGCCCCTCCGCCCGGACCAGCCCACCCAAGTGCAGTATCGATCGATCACTGTCACTTACATACAAAACACTAAACACATGACTGCAGTGTTCGCAGAGTCAGGCCTGATCCCTGTGATCGCTAACAGTTTTTTTGGTAGCATTTTGGTGAACTGGCAAGCACCAGCCCCAAGCAGCGTCAGGTTAGCGCCAGTATCACTAACACCCACGCACGCACCGTACACCTCCCATAGTGGTATAGTATCTGAACGGATCAATATCTGATCCAATCAGATCTATACACTAGCGTCCCCAGCTGTTTAGGGTTCCCAAAAACGCAGTGTTAGCGGGATCAGCCCAGATACCTGCTAGCACCTGCGTTTTGCCCCTCCGCCCGGCCCAGCCCAGCCCACCCAAGTGCAGTATCGATCGATCACTGTCACTTAAAAAACACTAAACGCATAACTGCAGCGTTCGCAGAGTCAGGCCTGATCCCTGCGATCGCTAACAGTTTTTTTGGTAGCGTTTGGTAAACTGGCAAGCACCAGCCCCAAGCAGCGTCAGGTTAGCGCCAGTACCGCTAACACCCACGCACGCACCGTACACCTCCCATAGTGGTATAGTATCTGAACGGATCAATATCTGATCCGATCAGATCTATACACTAGCGTCCCCAGCAGTTTAGGGTTCCCAAAAATGCAGTGTTAACGGGATCAGCCCAGATACCTGCTAGCACCTGCGTTTTGCCCCTCCGCCCGGCCCAGCCCAGCCCACCCAAGTGCAGTATCAATCGATCACTGTCACTTACAAAACACTAAACACATAACTGCAGTGTTTGCAGAGTCAGGCCTGATCCCTGCGATCGCTAACAGTTTTTTGGTAGCGTTTTGGTGAACTGGCAAGCACCAGCGGCCTAGTACACCCCGGTCATAGTCAAACCAGCACTGCAGTAACACTTGGTGACGTGGCGAGTCCCATAAGTGCAGTTCAAGCTGGTGAGGTGGCAAGCACAAGTAGTGTCCCGCTGCCACCAAGAAGAAGACAAACAGGCCCGTCGTGCCCATAGTGCCCTTCCTGCTGCATTCGCCAATCCTAATTGGGAACCCACTGCTTCTGCAGCACCCGTACTTCCCCCAACCAAATGCAGTAGGCTGCATGAGAGGCATTTTCTTTATGTCCTCCCGAGTACCCCTACCCAAGAACCCCACCAAAAAAGATGTCGTGTCTGCAGCAAGCGCGGATATATGCGTTACACCCGCTATTATTGTCCCTCCTGTCCTGACAATCCTGGTCTTTGCATTGGTGAATGTTTTGAACGCTACCATTCACTAGTTGAGTATTAGCGTAGGGTACAGCATTGCACAGACTAGGCACACTTTCACAGGGTCTCCCAAGATGCCATCGCATTTTGAGAGACCTGAACCTGGAACCGGTTACAGTTATAAAAGTTAGTTTTAAAAAAAAGTGTAAAAAAAAAAAAAAAACACAAAAAAATATATAAAATAAAAAAAAAATAGTTGTCGTTTCAATGTTCTCTCTCTCTCTATTCTCTCTCTATTGTTCTGCTCTTTTTTACTGTATTCTATTCTGCAATGTTTTATTGTTATTATGTTTTATCATGTTTGCTTTTCAGTTATGCAATTTTTTATACTTTACCGTTTACTGTGTTTTATTGTTAACCATTTTTTTGTCTTCAGGTACGCAATTCACGACTTTGAGTGGTTATACCAGAATGATGCCTGCAGGTTTAGGTATCATCTTGGTATCATTCTTTTCAGCCAGTGGTCGGCTTTCATGTAAAAGCAATCCTAGCGGCTAATTAGCCTCTAGACTGCTTTTACAAGCAGTGGGAGGGAATGCCCCCCCACCGTCTTCCGTGTTTTTCTCTGGCTCTCCTGTCTCAACAGGGAACCTGAGAATGCAGCCGGTGATTCAGCCAGCTGACCATAGAGCTGATCAGAGACCAGAGTGGCTCCAAACATCTCTATGGCCTAAGAAACCGGAAGCTACAAGCATTTCATGACTTAGATTTCGCCGGATGTAAACCGCGCCATTGGGAAAGCATTTTATCACACCGATCTTGGTGTGGTCAGATGCTTTGAAGGCAGAGGAGAGATCTAGGGTCTAATAGACCCCAATTTTTTCAAAAAAGAGTACCTGTCACTACCTATTGCTATCATAGGGGATATTTACATTCCCTGAGATAACAATAAAAATTATTTTAAAAAAAATGAAAGGAACAGTTTAAAAATAAGATAAAAAAGCAAAAAAAAAAAAAGCAAAAAAAAAAAGCACCCCTGTCCCCCCCTGCTCTCACGCTAAGGCGAACGCAAGCGTCGGTCTGGTGTCAAATGTAAACAGCAATTGCACCATGCATGTGAGGTATCACCGCGAAGGTCAGATCGAGGGCAGTAATTTTAGCAGTAGACCTCCTCTGTAAATCTAAAGTGGTAACCTGTAAAGGCTTTTAAAGGCTTTTAAAAATGTATTTATTTTGTTGCCACTGCACGTTTGTGCGCAATTTTAAAGCATGTCATGTTTGGTATCCATGTACTCGGCCTAAGATCATCTTTTTTATTTCATCAAACATTTGGGCAATATAGTGTGTTTTAGTGCATTAAAATTTTAAAAAGTGTGTTTTTTCCCCAAAAAATGCGTTTGAAAAATCGCTGCGCAAATACTGTGCGAAAAAAAAATTACACACCCACCATTTTAATCTGTAGGGCATTTGCTTTAAAAAAATATATAATGTTTGGGGGTTCAAATTAATTTTCTTGCAAAAAAAAATTATTTTTCATGTAAATAAAAAGTGTCAGAAAGGGCTTTGTCTTCAAGTGGTTAGAAGAGTGGGTGATGTGTGACATAAGCTTCTAAATGTTGTGCATAAAATGCCAGGACAGTTCAAAACCCCCCAAATTACCCCATTTTGGAAAGTAGACACCCCAAGCTATTTGCTGAGAGGCATGTCGAGTCCATGGAATATTTTATATTTAGACACAAGTTGCAGGAAAAAGACAATTTTTTTTTTTTTTTGCACAAAGTTGTCACTAAATGATATATTGCTCAAACATGCCATGGGAATATGTGAAATTACACCCCAAAATACATTCTGTTGCTTCTCCTGAGTACGGGGATACCATATGTAAGACATTTTGGGAGCCTAGCCACGTACGGGACCCCGAAAACCAAGCACCGCCTTCAGGCTTTCTAAGGGCGTAAATTTTTGATTTCACTCTTCACTGCCTATCACAGTTTCGGAGGCCATGGAATGCCCAGGTGGCACAAACCCCCCCCAAATGACCCTATTTTGGAAAGTAGACACCCCAAGCTATTTGCTGAGAGGTATAGTGAGTATTTTGCAGACCTCACTTTTTGTCACAAAGTTTTGAAAATTGAAAAAAGAAAAAAATAATTTTTTTCTTGTCTTTCTTAATTTTCAAAAACAAATGAGAGCTGCAAAATATTCACCATGCCTCTCAGCAAATAGCTTGGGGTGTCTACTTTCCAAAATGGGGTCATTTGGTGGGGGGGTTTGTGCCACCTGGGCATTCCATGGCCTCCGAAACTGTAATAGGCAGTGAAGCGTGAAATCAAAAATTTCACCCTTAGAAATCCTGAAGGCAGTGATTGGTTTTCGGGGCCCCGTACACGGCTAGGCTCCCAAAAAGTCCCACACATGTGGTATCCCCATACTCAGGAGAAGAAGCTAAATGTATTTTGGGGTGTAATTCCACATATGTCCATGGCCTGTGTGAGCAATATATCATTTAGTGACAACTTTGTGCAAAAAAAAAAAAAAATTTGTCACTTTCCCGCAACTTGTGTCAAAATATAAAATATTCCATGGGCTCAACATGCCTCTCAGCAAATAGCTTGGGGTGTCTACTTTCCAAAATGGGGTCATTTGAGGGGGGGGGTTGTGCCATCTGGGCATTTTATGGCCTTCAAAACTGTGATAGGTAGTGAGGAGTGAAATCAAAAATTTACGCCCTTAGAAATCCTGAAGGCGGTGATTGGTTTTCGGGGCCCCATACGCGGCTAGGCTCCCAAAAAGTTCCACACATGTGGTATTCCCGTACTCAGGAGAAGCAGCTGAATGTATTTTGGGGTGCAATTCCACATATGCCCATGGCCTGTGTGAGCAATATATCATTTAGTGACAACTTTTTGTAATTTTTTTTTTTTGTCATTATTCAATCACTTGGGACAAAAAAAAATAATATTCAATGGGATCAACATGCCTCTTAGCAATTTCCTTGGGGTGTCTACTTTCCAAAATGGGGTCATTTGGGCGGGTTTTGTACTGCCCTGCCATTTTAGCACCTCAAGAAATGACATAGGCAGTCATAAACTGAAAGCTGTGTAAATTCCAGAAAATGTACCCTAGTTTGTAGACGCTATAACTTTTGCGCAAACCAATAAATATACACTTATTGACATTTTTTTTACCAAAGACATGTGGCCGAATACATTTTGGCCTAGATGTATGACTAAAATTGAGTTTATTGGATTTTTTTTTTATAACAAAAAGTAGAAAATATCATTTTTTTTCAACAGTTTTGGTCTTTTTCTATTTATAGCACAAAAAATAAAAAACGCAGAGGTGATCAAATACCATCAAAAGAAAGCTCTATTTGTGGGAATAAAAGGACGCAAATTTCATTTGGGTACAGCATTGCATGACCGCGCAATTAGCAGTTAAAGCGACGCAGTGCCAAACTGTAAAAAGTGCTCTGGTTAGGAAGGGGGTAAATCCTTCTGGGGCTGAAGTGGTTAAAGAAATCTCTGTGTTTGTTTCCCTCTTGCGATCACAGTCTAGGGTACTATTTATTCAAATACTTTAATTGTAAGGGATATATATATATATATATATATATATATATATATATATATATATATATATATATAATGTGATTTGAAAAGTAGTTTAGCCATGTTGAAGTCATATTTGTCTTTTGTACATATTCCATTTTATGTAGAATTGTCTGTGTTTACATATGCTGATAAGTCAGCATACCAACAATTAACCTAGAAGGCCATTCTGGCCACAGGAGTGTACAGCCAGTACTTTGTAAATATGTCTTATCAATCATTTGTTTTTCACAATGAAAAGTCATTTTGTAAAAAAAAGAAAAAAAGAAAAAAAACTGCTCAGCTATTATATTCTCCACAATGGAGTTTTGCCTCTTTAGCCAGGAATGCCTCCATCAAAGCATGTGGAGGTTCCAGGTTAAAGGTAATAGCAGGTATGGTTAGTGATCAAAATATTGATCAAAACAGGGGAGATTGTAAAGGAAATTTGTAAGTTTTGTATATAATTGTATTTTATTTTGTATGCATTGCACGCTGCCCTCACTGTGCACACGGCACTAATGATGTTTTCAGTACATGTTTGCATTCTTTCAAGTTCTGATTAGAATTAGTCTGCCTATGTTACGCCTCTTGTTACCATAAATGTACAATTATAATCTTAATGTAATACTTACATAATCATGTATATAAAAACCTGCAATTGCATCATAATAAAGCAGAACAGGTATTTGGAAAGATGCGGAGTGTATCTTTTGTGTCTGTTCCCTACTGCAGAAGTTATTATTAATTTGGAACCACTAATCAATATGAGGATAGGAGTTGCCTATCTATAAAATTCCATGTTAATCAATGATGTGAATCAAGGTTGCAAGAATTACATGAAATCTTGCAGAGTTTGCCTGCACAGCAAGGGTGATGAAGCTAAGGTCTGGGAGGCTGCTGAGACATTTCCTGATCCAAATTGCCCCTGGGAAATAATAGCCATAGACTTTATTGTGGACTTACCTCCTTCTGAAGGATTCACTACTATCCTGGTGATGGTAGATCGGCTATCCAAGATGGCCCACTTCTTTCCCATGGTGGGTACTCCGTCTGCTACTGAAACTGCACACATATTCATTAAGGATATTTTGAGAATACACAAACTGCCCAGTAACATTGTTTCAGATTGGGGAGTACAGTTTACTTTCTGAATCTGGAAGGCCCTTGGCAAGGCTCTTAAGATAGAACTTTGCTTATCATCAGCCTATGATCCTCAAATCAACAGACAAACGGAGTGTACAAACCAAACTCAGGAGCAGTACCCATGTTGTTTCTCAGTCTTTTCTCAAGATGACTGAGTGTCTCTTCTCCCGCTTTTGGAATTCACATACAATAGGTCAGTTCATTCAGCACAAACCAGTATCATCAGTAGCATTACCTGCAGTGCTAGACAGACTTACCTTTGTGTAAAACAATTATCAGGTACTCCAGGAGTCCATATGGAAGGCACAGGAGGACAATAAAAGACACTTTGACAGAAAGAGAAGGGGAAACCCTCTATGAAGTCTAGAGATATGGTCTGTTTGTCAACTGAAAATCTGAAACTTTTTTCCTGTCAGGAAAGTTGGGACCAAGGTACATTGGGCTTTTTCAAATCAAGCGAGAAGCAAATCCTGTAGCATATGAACTTGCGCTTCCTGTTTCTTACAGGATTCACCCAGTGTTCCACATTTCCCTGCTTAAACCAGCAACTTCCAACCCATTTCTGGGAAGGGTCAATACACCCCCACCACCAATAACAGTTGGTGAATAGATGGAATACGTGGTGGAGTCGTCTCGGACTGCAGGAATCGGGGAGAACAGATCCAATACCTGATTAAATTAAAGAGGTATCCTCCTGAAGAAAGGTTTTGGAACCTAAAGTCAATGTACATGCTGCCAGACTTCTCCAAGAATTTTGTGCCAAATATTCAGAAAGGGTAGCCTAAGTGGGTATCTGGAGGCTAGCCATGGGGGGTGGGCACTGTCAGCATACAGTCTGCAGCAGAGGCTCATGAAGACCTGGCAATCCTGCCAGTACCTTACATGCCCACAGGAATGCATGCCAGAGCATAATGAATGCGCGTGGATGCACACAAATGACAGATGATGCATGGGATTGCGCTAGCGCATGGCTGTGCATGCTCTAAGGCCGGATTGGCGCCAAACGACCTTTATAAGGGAGCTAGCTTCCTTATGTGATCACTGGTTGATCTTTGGTTCTCCAGTGCATTTGGTTCTGTGAAACCTTGCATCTGTGGATTCCTGTTACTGACTCGACTTGCCCTTGGACCCATCTTCTGCCTGCCTCCTGGTTTGACCCTAGCTTGTTTAATGGACTTGCTCTCTCTGCTCCCCTGTGTAGGACTCTAGCTACCCTCCTGACTAAGTTTACCTACATCCACATCCGGTACCTGACCTTGTCTTTGAACTGGTTTCTCTTCTGCTCTGCCTGAGACCTGCTACTTACCAAGAGTGCCACCTGTCTGCAGTCACTAGCTCAGTGCCTCAGCTGAATACCTGGACGTCTCATCTGACAGCGCTCCAGTCGGAACATCCCTGCAAGCAGTTCCAGCAGATAACCCATGCTTCTCTGAGCCTGGCACCTCCTGTTATCCCCTTCAGGGGTGCCTGGAGCTTAGCCGCAAGGCCTCAAACACCAGATACACGATAGTAAAACACTGCAGTAAAACAGACTGCAGGTGACCCCGTTTCCCCATCCAGCTCTTTCATCTCTTACCCAGTCTACTTCTTAATCTCTCCACTCTGTAACATGCGCTGTCTACCCCTTCTCACAGTTATGTTCTCTCTCCTTTGTGCAGTTTGTTTCATTCTGAATCCAAATTTGGAAACATTTCTTGTTATTTGGAAAATCAGATGTATCAGAATTTCTGAATTACAAGAGTAACAAATTTAAACTAATCTGAAATAATGAAACAAAATTTGTCCGAAATTCAAATGGACTTTGAATCTAAATCGAATTTGAAAACAGATTTGAAATTAGGTCTGCAAAATACTCACTATACCTCTCAGCAAATAGCTTGGGGTGTCTACTTTCCAAAATGGGGTCATTTGAGGGGGGGGGTTGTGCCATCTGGGCATTTTATGGCCTTCAAAACTGTGATAGGTAGTGAGGAGTGAAATCAAAAATTTACGCCCTTAGAAATCCTGAAGGCGGTGATTGGTTTTCGGGGCCCCATACGCGGCTAGGCTCCCAAAAAGTTCCACACATGTGGTATTCCCGTACTCAGGAGAAGCAGCTGAATGTATTTTGGGGTGCAATTCCACATATGCCCATGGCCTGTGTGAGCAATATATCATTTAGTGACAACTTTTTGTAATTTTTTTTTTTTGTCATTATTCAATCACTTGGGACAAAAAAAAATAATATTCAATGGGATCAACATGCCTCTTAGCAATTTCCTTGGGGTGTCTACTTTCCAAAATGGGGTCATTTGGGCGGGTTTTGTACTGCCCTGCCATTTTAGCACCTCAAGAAATGACATAGGCAGTCATAAACTGAAAGCTGTGTAAATTCCAGAAAATGTACCCTAGTTTGTAGACGCTATAACTTTTGCGCAAACCAATAAATATACACTTATTGACATTTTTTTTACCAAAGACATGTGGCCGAATACATTTTGGCCTAGATGTATGACTAAAATTGAGTTTATTGGATTTTTTTTTTATAACAAAAAGTAGAAAATATCATTTTTTTTCAACAGTTTTGGTCTTTTTCTATTTATAGCACAAAAAATAAAAAACGCAGAGGTGATCAAATACCATCAAAAGAAAGCTCTATTTGTGGGAATAAAAGGACGCAAATTTCATTTGGGTACAGCATTGCATGACCGCGCAATTAGCAGTTAAAGCGACGCAGTGCCAAACTGTAAAAAGTGCTCTGGTTAGGAAGGGGGTAAATCCTTCTGGGGCTGAAGTGGTTAAAGAAATCTCTGTGTTTGTTTCCCTCTTGCGATCACAGTCTAGGGTACTATTTATTCAAATACTTTAATTGTAAGGGATATATATATATATATATATATATATATATATATATATATATATATATATATATATAATGTGATTTGAAAAGTAGTTTAGCCATGTTGAAGTCATATTTGTCTTTTGTACATATTCCATTTTATGTAGAATTGTCTGTGTTTACATATGCTGATAAGTCAGCATACCAACAATTAACCTAGAAGGCCATTCTGGCCACAGGAGTGTACAGCCAGTACTTTGTAAATATGTCTTATCAATCATTTGTTTTTCACAATGAAAAGTCATTTTGTAAAAAAAAGAAAAAAAGAAAAAAAACTGCTCAGCTATTATATTCTCCACAATGGAGTTTTGCCTCTTTAGCCAGGAATGCCTCCATCAAAGCATGTGGAGGTTCCAGGTTAAAGGTAATAGCAGGTATGGTTAGTGATCAAAATATTGATCAAAACAGGGGAGATTGTAAAGGAAATTTGTAAGTTTTGTATATAATTGTATTTTATTTTGTATGCATTGCACGCTGCCCTCACTGTGCACACGGCACTAATGATGTTTTCAGTACATGTTTGCATTCTTTCAAGTTCTGATTAGAATTAGTCTGCCTATGTTACGCCTCTTGTTACCATAAATGTACAATTATAATCTTAATGTAATACTTACATAATCATGTATATAAAAACCTGCAATTGCATCATAATAAAGCAGAACAGGTATTTGGAAAGATGCGGAGTGTATCTTTTGTGTCTGTTCCCTACTGCAGAAGTTATTATTAATTTGGAACCACTAATCAATATGAGGATAGGAGTTGCCTATCTATAAAATTCCATGTTAATCAATGATGTGAATCAAGGTTGCAAGAATTACATGAAATCTTGCAGAGTTTGCCTGCACAGCAAGGGTGATGAAGCTAAGGTCTGGGAGGCTGCTGAGACATTTCCTGATCCAAATTGCCCCTGGGAAATAATAGCCATAGACTTTATTGTGGACTTACCTCCTTCTGAAGGATTCACTACTATCCTGGTGATGGTAGATCGGCTATCCAAGATGGCCCACTTCTTTCCCATGGTGGGTACTCCGTCTGCTACTGAAACTGCACACATATTCATTAAGGATATTTTGAGAATACACAAACTGCCCAGTAACATTGTTTCAGATTGGGGAGTACAGTTTACTTTCTGAATCTGGAAGGCCCTTGGCAAGGCTCTTAAGATAGAACTTTGCTTATCATCAGCCTATGATCCTCAAATCAACAGACAAACGGAGTGTACAAACCAAACTCAGGAGCAGTACCCATGTTGTTTCTCAGTCTTTTCTCAAGATGACTGAGTGTCTCTTCTCCCGCTTTTGGAATTCACATACAATAGGTCAGTTCATTCAGCACAAACCAGTATCATCAGTAGCATTACCTGCAGTGCTAGACAGACTTACCTTTGTGTAAAACAATTATCAGGTACTCCAGGAGTCCATATGGAAGGCACAGGAGGACAATAAAAGACACTTTGACAGAAAGAGAAGGGGAAACCCTCTATGAAGTCTAGAGATATGGTCTGTTTGTCAACTGAAAATCTGAAACTTTTTTCCTGTCAGGAAAGTTGGGACCAAGGTACATTGGGCTTTTTCAAATCAAGCGAGAAGCAAATCCTGTAGCATATGAACTTGCGCTTCCTGTTTCTTACAGGATTCACCCAGTGTTCCACATTTCCCTGCTTAAACCAGCAACTTCCAACCCATTTCTGGGAAGGGTCAATACACCCCCACCACCAATAACAGTTGGTGAATAGATGGAATACGTGGTGGAGTCGTCTCGGACTGCAGGAATCGGGGAGAACAGATCCAATACCTGATTAAATTAAAGAGGTATCCTCCTGAAGAAAGGTTTTGGAACCTAAAGTCAATGTACATGCTGCCAGACTTCTCCAAGAATTTTGTGCCAAATATTCAGAAAGGGTAGCCTAAGTGGGTATCTGGAGGCTAGCCATGGGGGGTGGGCACTGTCAGCATACAGTCTGCAGCAGAGGCTCATGAAGACCTGGCAATCCTGCCAGTACCTTACATGCCCACAGGAATGCATGCCAGAGCATAATGAATGCGCGTGGATGCACACAAATGACAGATGATGCATGGGATTGCGCTAGCGCATGGCTGTGCATGCTCTAAGGCCGGATTGGCGCCAAACGACCTTTATAAGGGAGCTAGCTTCCTTATGTGATCACTGGTTGATCTTTGGTTCTCCAGTGCATTTGGTTCTGTGAAACCTTGCATCTGTGGATTCCTGTTACTGACTCGACTTGCCCTTGGACCCATCTTCTGCCTGCCTCCTGGTTTGACCCTAGCTTGTTTAATGGACTTGCTCTCTCTGCTCCCCTGTGTAGGACTCTAGCTACCCTCCTGACTAAGTTTACCTACATCCACATCCGGTACCTGACCTTGTCTTTGAACTGGTTTCTCTTCTGCTCTGCCTGAGACCTGCTACTTACCAAGAGTGCCACCTGTCTGCAGTCACTAGCTCAGTGCCTCAGCTGAATACCTGGACGTCTCATCTGACAGCGCTCCAGTCGGAACATCCCTGCAAGCAGTTCCAGCAGATAACCCATGCTTCTCTGAGCCTGGCACCTCCTGTTATCCCCTTCAGGGGTGCCTGGAGCTTAGCCGCAAGGCCTCAAACACCAGATACACGATAGTAAAACACTGCAGTAAAACAGACTGCAGGTGACCCCGTTTCCCCATCCAGCTCTTTCATCTCTTACCCAGTCTACTTCTTAATCTCTCCACTCTGTAACATGCGCTGTCTACCCCTTCTCACAGTTATGTTCTCTCTCCTTTGTGCAGTTTGTTTCATTCTGAATCCAAATTTGGAAACATTTCTTGTTATTTGGAAAATCAGATGTATCAGAATTTCTGAATTACAAGAGTAACAAATTTAAACTAATCTGAAATAATGAAACAAAATTTGTCCGAAATTCAAATGGACTTTGAATCTAAATCGAATTTGAAAACAGATTTGAAATTAAGAGTAGAATAAAATGTATTAGAAAATACTGTAATGAAATAGAATAGAAAAGAATAGAACAGAAAATAGAATAAAAAATAATAGAACATAGAATGGAATAGAAAATAAAAGAATAAAATAGAAAATAGGGTAATAGTAGAATAGAAGGAATAGAGTAAAACAGAACAAAATAGTTTAGAATAGAAAGAATAGAATATAAAAAAGAATAAAATGGAAAAAAACAGCAGAATAGATTAAAATAGAATATAACCATCTCCCAAAATTCAAATTTTGAATAGAATACATTTGAGTTAGAATAGAATAGAATAGAATAGAAAAGAATAGAATAGAATAGAAAAAACAATATAATAGAATAGAGTAAAATAGAATATAACCGTCTTCTGAAATTCGAATTTCGAAAAGATTACATTTGAACAGAATAGATTAGAATAGAATAGAATAGCATAGAGAATAGAAAATAAAAATAGAATAGAAAAAAGCAATAGTATAGAATGAAATAGAAAGAAGGAATATAATTGTCTTTTGAAATGCTAATTTCGATTAGAACAAATTAGAATAGGATAGAAAATAAAAACATAGATTAGAATAGTAAAGAATAGAATAGAAAAAACAATAGACTAGAATAGAATAGAATATAACCATCTTCTGAAATTCAAATTTTGAATAGAATAAATTCAATAGAAAACAATAGAATAAAAAATAAGAGAATCGGAAAGCATAGAATAGAAAAAAAAACAAGAGAATGGAATAAGAAAGAAAGAATATAACCATCTTTGGAATGTCAATTTGAATAAAGTATATTAGAATAGAATAGAAAAGATTACAATAGAAAAAAAAACAATAAAATAGAAAGCAAATTACCATCTTTTGAGTTTAGAATAGAATAGAAAAGAATAGAATTAAAAAAAATAGTATAGAATAGAATGAAATAGAAAGAATATAACCATCTTCTGAAATTTTCCTAAAATTTCCTAATAGCATAAATTCGAAGTCAAATAGAATGGATTAGAACAGAAAATAGGAGAATAGAATAGAAAATAATTAAATAGAAAAAAAAAAACAATAGAATATAATAAACTAGAAAAAATAGAACTGTCTTCCAAAATTCAAATTTCGAATAGAATAAATTTGAATTTGAATGCTGAATTCGAATCACATTTGAAGATGAATAAACTAAACAAAACACATTCCGAAAATTAATTAAATGAATTTAACTAATTCAATTAAACAAAATTATTTAAATAAGGAATCATTGCTTTATACGCTGATAACACGCTCCTATTCTTGGGAGATGTTTCGTCTTTCCCTAGTAACAGTGATGTGTTTAATTACCACACATGGCTCCTTTTCAGGTTTTACAATAAATTGGGACAAGTCAGTCCTCTTACCAGTAGACCATCTGGTGACCAATCTGCCAAGTTCTGCGTCCCAAATAGTTGTAGTTTCTGCATTTAAAATATTTAGGTGTCCAAGTTACACCACAAGTGAATTAGTATGTAGAGAGGAATCTACTGTAAATCCACTGCTTAAACACCGTAAACAAACCAGAAAAATATGGAGTAATCTACCTTTAACGGTAGTTGGTAGGGCTAATCTAGTAAAGATGGTTTGGATGCCACAATTGATATTTCTTTTACATAACTGTCATACATGGCTGCCTCAGAGATTTTTTCGGCAGGTAGACACCCTTTTTAGAGACCCTTTTTGGAGATACAAGCACCCACGGATTAGATTGGAAATTCTACAATTACCTAAGGATGGAGGGGGTCTAGCTGTCCCTAATGCTAGAATGTATTATTTAGTTTCACAACTGCAGCATCTATATGGAATATTATAGATCTTGAGGACCCTATACAGCAAGTTGTATTTTCCCAGCTTCCAGTGGTGCCCCTAGTGCAATTAATAGTAGCTTATCATTTTTATAGTAAACGTCTTCTCCCTACATTCCATTTAATTCATAAAGTTTGGATTACTGTTCAACAACTTACCTCTCATGAAGTATATACTCAATATATGCCAATGTGGAATAACCCACGATTACCAGAGGTAGCGAAGCTTGAAAACTTGTATTCATGTAAAAGAGCTGGCATTGAATTTTTATAACAGCTTTTTGATAATGGGGTTTTATACCCATTTGGCAAACTGGCAGAGAAATATCATTTGTCTAACAAATTATTTTTTCAGTACCTTCAGCTACGACATGCTTTGCAGAGTCAGGCAACGACTTTTTTCATTAAAATATAATCCCTCTCCAGTTCTAGCTAAGCAGGGACTCATTGGTGACATATATGTGTCACTACAAAAAACAGTTAGTGCTAATATATAGATTGGTAGTCTTGGGCAGTGGCATAGGGACCTGGAGGCTCTTAGTGATGAGGAGTGGGAGCAAGCTCTGGAGAATTTGACCAGAGTCTCCTTATCCTCCTCATAGTGTTTGACTCAATTATTTTTTATTCACAGGTCTGACTACACTCCTCTAAAGTTACATTCCTGGGGTAAAGCAGTCACACCAAACTGTCCAAGGTGTACTACTGCCATGGGTACATTGGTATGTTATGGTGTTGCCCTAAACTGAATCGATACTGGGAGTTTATATTTGATACATTAAATACTGTATGCTCTATGCATGTCTATTCTGACCCAAAAATAGCTTTATTAGGGATTATATTTGGAAGCTACTCTTCCATATGAAATGCATGTGATGTGGTTGCAGTCTATGTATATAGCTTGTAAACTCATACTGCAGAAGTGGATATCAAAGTCTCCGCCAACAACTGTCCAATGATCTGATGCTATTCATTTCAACTTATCAAGGGAGGAGTTAACATACAAACATAGAAAATGCCCCAAATTTTAGAAAATTTGGTCCTGGTGGCTAGATTCCAACCATTATATGCAATATGCTGTGTCTATCGATGAGGTTGTGAAAAGCTAGCAGTGGAACAGGTTCCAGGTTTGAGCTAATCTTTACATATGCCATTTTGATGTAATTTCTAGGTTGAGCATGTCTGTTTGCTCTATATTGCTGCCAATTATATGTAGCACTAACCCCCGAAGGAGCTGCTGATGATTAATTTGGGCCTATACTCTGCTATCACGCCCCCTTAATTTGACTCAGTCCCCTTGACACAGCTGTGTTGCAATGTTAGCGTGCGGTAAAAACGTAAAGACAATTTCACAATATATAATATACCTTTTATCTTTACCTTTAACCTCCAGCCTCCACCTGGTCAGCAATTTAAAGGAAACAACACTCCACACAGTAATACTTAAACAAGAATAATATTTGACTGTATCTGCTTGAAAATAATGATTACAGCAATTGTACTATCAGACCAACGTAGTGTGACAGCCAACAGATTTAATTCACAAAAGTACTGCACAAATGGAAGTTGTTTAAATTAACCTTTTGGAAATGTGTCTATGAAATGGGAACAATGGCAGAGTGAAACTGACTTCACTATGTGCACTGTCCCATTCTCAGCACGCTCTTATCTGTGGAAGAGAGACAAATGCTATTTTAACAAAGCATAGCGCAATCCTTAGGGAGCTCCCACTGCTTTATATTACAATAACTGAAGAGCAATAAAATACAAGGCCTTGCGTATAAAGAGGCAGTCCTTCTTTTCTTCTGTCTTCTGCTAGCTATGTGTAGATTAAATTGTAATCCAGTGGTTAACAACTCCCGGGTCAGAGCAAACTGAATGTTGAGCTAGTGTTGTGGTGCGGCAGCACTACAACTGTCTCCGGTGTAAGTAATTTGGTATAACACAGTGTCAAACTGTAGTGAAGTGCAGGCTTGAGGCCTATATTAAACTCAGTCTTTATCCTTTTAAATCTCCTTTGTGGGACTACAGGTCCCAGCAGCACTGCGTTATAAATGCAAGTGTGTGAAAGTGCATCAATGAAACTTTTAGTTCTAACCACACTGGGTCCAGGTAGATGGATGCCTCCGCTCCACAGTATCTCAGTTCATTCGCCGTGACCACATCGTCATGCTGTTCCATTTCACAGATTATCAGGAGTCCTCGGTTACCTCCTTCAAGGGTCTCTGGATCGATCACACTGCTGCTCCAGCACACTGTGATGTAAGGCTGGATCAAAGGCTGCTCACAGACGACCGGGAGTCCTCGGTTACCTCCTTCAAGGGTCTCTGGATCGATCACACTGCTGCTCCAGCACGCTGTGATCTAAGGCAGGATCGCTGGCTGTTCCGCTCCACACAGGGTAGGCCGCAACTCTGTGGGACACACACACCCACAGAGCCCTGCTGGCAGGCCATGCATTCCAGGAACAAGAGAAAGAAAATGGTCGTGCGGGCCCTTTTAAAACCTACCCAGCATGCAGTTCAGTCTCTTGGTGCTCATGGGAGGTCACTAGGCATTGTGGGTAGGTCAAGTTAATGTGAAATGTAAACAGTCACTTCCTGTCATCTTCTCACATTCTTGAGAAAGAAAAACAAAATAAAGTCCATTCACAATTTTGGCCGCTAGATGGCGCCAAATGCTAACTTATAACACTGTACATAGGACAACATAGCATTAGATTATTGAGCAAAAATGCCACCGCTACATACTCCCCCTGCTTTGGTCCCCAAAGATATGCAAGATCCTGTTTCTATTACACATTTTTGCTTCTAAGCAGTTGGATAATACCGACAGAGGAGCCTCCCACCAGTTTTCGTGTGATGGGGAGCTGTTCTGTGTGCCCACTGCTGACACCATGGTGTCTGGTACAGATGTGTCAAGGGGTGAGATAGGGTTACCCTTTACCAAATCTGTGGTGAGAAGGTCAGGCTCTCTTGACAACCCTTGAGGGGTGAGAATAACTTCTGTGGAACTCTCATCCAACACATCACAGATCGGTCTCTTCGATCTGTAAATGACTCTTCGTTTCTTCTGATTCTTTGGTTCAGACACGGTAGGCTCACTTGCCTTCTCTTTTAGTTCAATTACTTCTGCCTCCTGCAGGTAGGTTTCTTCAACTTCTGTTTTGGATATTTCTTCATCCATTGTGGGAGAAGGAGACACTTCCGACCCTTTTTCGGGCAGTACGGGTAGAGGATCACATCTGGGAACAACAGTGGCTAACAGCCACTTCACCAGATCCGTGTTGGTTCCAACGATCAACGAACTTCTTGTGGACCCTGGCAACCAATAGTAGACAATGGTCAGTTTCTTAAAGTTCTGAGGCTTCCCAGCCTTCAATGGATCACACGACAACTTGAGCTGCAGACATCCATCACAAGGGTAATCTTCTGCTTGAACACCCTGAACCTTTAAGTCTTCCAACTTTTCCAAGGGCAGGTATGACAGGTACCTCTTGTAACAGTCTCTGGTCATCAGGGTAACCTGGGCACCTGTGTCAAGGATGGCTCTGGTATAGATCCCTTCAATCAGAACAGGCACTACAGGCACAGGACCTACCAACTGAGTAGGAGGCCTGTTAGAAACATCTGTAACAACAGATTGGCACACTTGGGCTCGTGCTCTCTTCAGCTTCTGCCGCCGGGCACACCATTTCCATCGTCGGTTCAGGGACTGAAAAGCATTTCCCACCGAAACAGTACAAACAGCAGGTGTTCTCCATTTCTCCCTTGCAGATTCAGGGAGAGTTCTTTTCGAAGGCCCTGATCTTCTCTTCATCCTTAGGTCACTTCTCTGAGGTCTCCGCCAGTCTTCGGTCTCCATTCGTGGACTTGGACATACTTGCTGATAGTGACCTATACCTCCACAGTTTTGACAGACGTCTTGCTTCATGGAATTCTGGCCAGACAACTCAATACGTTCTGCCATCAATTTGTTCATCATCTCTGTCATCTGGGACACTTGCATCTTCAAGGTGTCTAACTCAGACATGAGATTCGATGACCCGATCAACATCATCATCATCTTGGTCATCTCTCTTTGCAGCTGGAACGTCAGCTTCTCCAGTTCAGGGTCGCTCCCCCTGCTTTGTTGGATAGGTAGGGACCAAGATATTGTGTCAGCGGTCACTCTCAGGACACTGGACTGACGTTCTTCCTCCTAGGCCTTTCTAGGGTGCTTAATGGTCACACTCGCTTTTCTGCGGGCGACTTCTTCTCTGCACCACTGAACCACAGTGGCAGGATCCATACTGGCGCCAAGGGAGTGGGCTTGCTTGCAGAGTAATAGCATCACAGACGAGCCCCCAGGTGTAGCACTAACCCCTGAAGGAGCTGCTAATGATTAATTTGGGCCTGTGCCCTGCTATCACGCCCCCTTAATTTGACTCAGCCCCCTTGACACAGCTGTGGTGTAATGTTAGTGTGCGGTAAAAACTTAAAGACAATTTCACAATATATAATATAATATACCTTTTGTCTTTACCTTTAACCTCCAGCTTCCACCTGGTCAGCAATTCAAAGGAAACAACACTCCTCACAGTAATACTTAAACAAGAATAATATTAGACTGTATCTGCTTGAAAATAACGATTACAGCAGTTGTACTATCAGACCAACGTAGTGTGACAGCCAACAGATTTATTTCACAAAAGTACTGCACAAATGGAAGTTGTTTAAATTAACCTTTTTGGAAATGCGTCTATGAAATGGGAACAATGGCAGAGTGAAACTGACTTCACTATGTGCACTGTCCCATTCTCAGCACGCTCTTATCTGTAGAAGAGACAAATGCTATTTTAACAAAGCATAGCACAATCCCTAGGGAGCTCCCACTGCTTTATATTACAATAACTCCGAAGAGCAATAAAATACAAGGCCTTGCATTTAAAGAGGCAGTCCTCCTTTTCTTCTCTCTTCTGCTAGCTATGTGTAGATTAAATTGTAATCCAGTGGTTAACAACTCCCGGGTCAGAGCAAACTGAATGTTGAGCTAGTGTTGTGGTGCGGCAGCACTACAACTGTCTCCGGTGTAAGTAATTTGGTATAACACAGTGTCAAACTGTTAAACTCAGTCTTTATCCCTTTAAATCTCCTTTGTGGGACTACAGGTCCCAGAAGCACTGCGTTATAGATGCAAGTGTGTGAAAGTGCATCAATGAAACTTTGGGCAGCAGCCCTCTCATCACACTGGGTCCAGGTGGATGGGTGCCTCCACTCCACAGTATCTCAGTTCGTTCGCCGCGACCATGTCGTCACGCTGTTCCGTTTCACAGACGCCCGGGAGTCCACGGTTACCTCCTTCAAGGGTCTCTGGGTCGATCACACTGCTGCTCTAGCACGCTGTGGTGCTCATGGGAGGTCACTAGTCATTGTGGTGAAAAGTTAAGTTAATGTGAAATGTAAACAACAGTCACTTCCTATCATCTTCTCACAGTCTTGAGAAAGAAAAACAAAATAAAGTCCATTCACAATTTTGGCCGCTAGATGGCGCCAAATGCTAACTTATAACACTGTACATAGGACAACATAGCATTACATTATTGAGCAAAAATGCGACCGCTACCTATATATATATGTGAATATAACTGGCAATTTGTTGCTATGATTAGAAGGTCTTAAAGTGGTTGTAAACCTTTGTTTTTTTTTTGTTTTTTTTTTAAATAACAAACAGATCATACTTACCTCCACTGTGCAGTACATTTTGCACAGTGTGGCCCCAATCATCGTCTTCTGGGGTCCCCCAGTGGCTCCTCCCCACATCGGTAAACCCCCTGGGAGAAGCCCTCTGCCGGGGGTTTACCTCCCGAGTCCAGCATTTGCGTGCATAGACACAGAATGCCGGACTTGGCCCCGCCCCCCGGTGCCCGCGTCTTCGGATTTGATTGACAGCAGCGGGAGCCAATGGCTGCACTGTTATCAATCTATCCAATCAAGAGCCGAGAACCCCGGGCAGAGAGGTCCAGCGCGTCTCCGCCGAGGGAACAAAGCGTTCAGGTGAGTAAAATGGGGGGGCTGGGGGGCCGGTCAGTGTCAGAAGTTTTTTCATCTTAATGCATAGGATGCATTAAGGTGAAAAAACACAAGAGTTTACAAACCCTTTAAGTATAAGTAACAGAGATTGTACAATCTGGAAGTTGCATAATTTATTGGAGTTATTAGCATAAAATTTAGTTGCCTTTCTTTTTTCTCTAGATAGTGGCAGCGAGCGGGGATGAGAAAATCAAACCAAAAATGGGGGATCAGGGGGGTGCAATTGTACCATTTTACACCCTGAATATGGATGTAATATGTTACAAAAGGTGAACTTATACTTAACTCTCTGCACTTTACCACCTCCACCCAATACCTCATTTACTGCCCAGGACTTCGCAAATCACTTACAAAAATAAGACTGATGCAATTTGTAATGAGTTCTCCACTGTACTGATACAGTATCTCCCCCACCTAACATTCCATGCCCACCTGCACAAATAATACTTTCTCCCTTTAATCCTGGTACTATAAAGAAAGTTACTAAACCTGCCCCTGGACCTAATTTTCTCGCAAATACTACGACCACCCTCTTGCTCTATCCCACACTCTCTAACTCAGATCTCTACCTCTCTACTGGTATCTCCCCCAACCCTCTAAAACTGGCACCGGTCACCCCATACTTAAAGCACAGCTCCACCCAAAAGGGGAAGCTCCACTTGTTTGCTTCCTCCCCCCCTCCACTGCTACATTTGGCACCTTTCCGGGGGGAGTGGGTACCTGTTTTTGACAGGTACCTGTCCCCACTTCTGGGAGACCTCGCCACGGCAAGGTCTCCTGGAAGTTTGGCCCCCCTCCTCCTTCCATCGCTCCCGGGCCATTCACAGAGCGCAACGCGATTCACGCATGCGCAGTAGGGAGATTCGGCTGTGCAAGACTTCACTGCAGGCTTCCCTTTGAAGGAATGGCGGCAGCAGCACCTGAGAGCCATTTGAAAAATCGGCTAGGGTGCCGATATTGCAAGATCCCTGGACAGGTAAGTGTCCTAATATTAAAAGCCAGCAGCTACAGTATTTGTAGCTATTGGCTTTTCATTTTTCTGGGGGAGTTGGAGCTCTGCTTTAAACACTTCAGCTCCGGAAAATAATTTACCCTCTTCCTGACCAGTTTTTGCGTTACGGCACTGTGTCGCTTTAACAGACAATTATGCGGCCGTACGGCGCTGTACCCAAACAAAATTGATGTCCCTTTTTTCCTCCCACAAATAGAGCTTTCTTTTGGTGGTATTCGTTTACCTCTGCCATTGTTATTTTTTGCGCTATAAAAAAAAGAAGAGTGACAATGTTGAAAAAAACACAATATTTTTTACATTTTGCTATAATAAATATCCCAAAATTGAAAAAAAAAGTTCTTCATCAGTTTAGGCCAATATGTATTCTTCTACATATTTTTGGTAAAAAAAATCGCAATAAACGTATATTGATTGGTTTGCGCAAAAGTTATAGCGTCTACAAAATAGGGGATAGATTTATGGCATTTTTTATTATTTATTTTTTACTAGTAATGGCGGCGATCTGCGATTTTTTTTACAACTGTGACACTGCGATGGACGGATCGGACCCTTTTGACACTTTTTTGGGACCATTGACATTTTAACAGAGATCAAATCTAAAAATAGCCCCTGATTACTGTATAAATCTCACTGGCAGGGAAGAGGTTAACACTAGGGGGGCGATTAAGGGGTTAAATGTGTTCCCTCACTGTGTGTTCTAACTGTGGGGGGATGGGACTGACTGGGGGAGGAAAGCTATTGTTATTCCTAAGCATCTCTCTCCTCACCCCTGACAGAACGGGGATTTGTGTGTTTACACACACAATTCCCTGTTCTAGCTCTGTCAGGAGGGGATGCGGGTGACAGCGGACATCGCGGCCGCTGGGCGCGCGCATCGGCTCCTATTTTCTTGATTTTCCTGCTGGATAGCAGGCCACTCACACCACCTCAGCTCCTGGTGGAGATACTCCCTTTTGGGGGTCCTCGATCTACAGTACCACACTTTTATTATATAGTCAATCTTGTAAGTATGGTAGAGAGTGGGTTTTTGTTTCTTTATTTTTTATGATTTTTCTTGTTTTCTTTGGGTAGGATCAGACCATACAGCAACTCCTTCTATTATTTTTTTTATTGAACTCACATGCATGCTCCTGAAGATTGGATCAATCCATAAAATGCATAGAGCTATTTTATGCCGTGTCCCTATGATTCAATTGATATCTGTCAGTATGTATAATTTTTGATATTTATCATTTATAATCATGTGGTAACCTGTCTATATTGTATGTAGAGATATACATTTTTATGAATTGTTTTTTTAATTCTATTGGATATACACTCATTCATGATTATGCGTTTGTATGTTAATTTATATAATAAACTGAATTCTTTATACCTACGTGCTTCATTTAAAGTCCCAATACCCTTTCCCCTCCTTTTTGACATATAGATAGGGATGGAGGCAATTGACCTTGCCAAGTCACCACCTCATATAAAGTCCCACTGGTTCTCTTTTTTCTTGTAGTGTACATACCTGCATGCTGGTAGACAGTAGTATAGCCAATTAAATATAGCACATGATAAAAGTAACATTGGTACATGTAGATATCATAGAGTAGACACAGGCATTAAAGTAATCCGACGCATTTCGCGGGATGTAGCTTGCTTCTTTAGGGGTGGATGCGTATGCGATGTATCTAAATTGAACACAAAGATATGTATGACACAGTGATAAATATTGTGGCAAATTGTGAAAGGGGCTCAGAGGTATGGAACTCCATACTCATCAATCTGCAGAGCCAAAGTGCCAAATTGCTGTATCCCAAAAGGTGGCAGCGACAAGTGTATGGCATGGGAGCTGAGGGGGAGAGACCGACCAAAGCCATCACCAGGAGACAAACGGAGGGCAGACATGGCATGGGTGGGAGTGTTTAACCCTAAAGGTTTCACATAATTAATTTGTAAATGTCAGCTGTAACATAAATATTGGCGAATCAATATTGTTGATTACACAAAGTGTACATACAGATTGTATAATTGAGTATATAGATGTCTATGTATATATATCAACCTAATGATGGAGCAGAACATAGAGACCCAAGGGTGAATGTGAGGGAATGTGGGAAAAGTGCAGAACTAAAAAAAATGTCAAGGAAATCCCTAGAGCAGCAGGAAAGGAATGGTTACAATATGTACAAACAAAATATACATATCTGTATGAGAAAAACCCAATATCAGGCATACAGGTGCTGGGGAATAAGAGATAAGTGTACATGTGTAGGATAATGGCTGCCAGGCAGAATCAGCTGTCCCAAGTGGAGTGAAAAACAAAGAATGAGGGAATCCCAGCCATATTCGCCCTCCAATTTGCATCCCCGGAGGGGACCGGTGGACTCCACCCCCAACACCATGTAGGGATGGCAAGGCAAGCTCGCACCAAAGCGTCAGTCGCCAAGTGGGGTTGCGCATGCGCAGACACCCCACGGCCATCCCAGATGACACACTACACCCAAACGGGATGACGCCACAGCGTGGACGTCACCCGATGGGTGTAGTAACATGGCGCTCATATGCAGGTGGCCCCACCCATCCCGAGGGGTGGGGGGGACAGCAGGAGATGTGTGAACCTCCCTTAAAAACATATCCCAGCTCCCAAACCAAAACATAGCATCGCTGGCACCGAAGGGAACGCATTAGGGACCATGGAAAATATGATACTCACTGGTCGGGCAATAATTGGAGCTAAAACAAATATGTAGGTAAATTTAATTGTTGTATAATGTGGCCAAGGGCGGAAACAGACCAGGTTTGGGCTAATTGGTTGTCTTTCACCTGGGTTCAATGCAGAAAAGAGGAATGGTCTTGTGTTGCCAGTGATACACCTCCATCCCTATACATAATAAATACACAGAGGGTCACCCTGGGACTTTGAGTGAGGTGGTCACAGTAGGCCAAAATAACAGCAGTAAATGCAGTACAAACATTTATTCAAGAAGTAGTGTACATACATGCATGGTGGTAGACAGTAGCATAGCCAAAAAAATATTGCACATGATAAAAGTTACATTGGTACATGTAGATATCATACAGTAGACACAGGCATCAAAGTAACCCGGCGCATTTTGCGAGACGTAGCTCACTTCCTTAGGGGGAAAAAAAAACTCTTTCCCTTGGTCTTTGCCTCTGTATTCTTGACCATTCCTGTAAGATCATAAGCTTGCATTGAGAGTGTTAAAGTATGGAGTTTGGTAATGGTGCATTATATACATTAATGTATAGATCATACAGAGGGATGAGGAGGTGAAGGGTTTATTTTACAGGTCACATACAGTAGAGGATGAAGAAGAAAAGGAATTAATATACAGATTTGCAGAATAAGGGAGGAGAAGGGTTAATATACAGGTCACATACAGAGACAGGCTAGAGATCAGATGTGTAGGGAAGGAGGGAATGAAAGAGTCAAATAAAGAAAGATCTAACGCTCGGTTAGAATGAATGCATGGATCAACAGCTATTGCTCCATTCATTTTTTTCCATGTATCAATTATTTTGATTCCTTCCCTTAATTACTTTTGATCCCCTTTTCCTTAAAAGGAAGGGGAGGGGACTTCAATCTAAACAGTAGTACATTTACATTTATGATCGCTGTAATTGGTCATCACAGCAATCGCTAGGTACAGAGCAGCTTCAGTCACCTCTGTACACTCTGTCGGTGAAGTGAGCCACCCAACAGCTATTTTTGCAGCGACAATTATAAATAATGCTGCAGAAATACCTGTCTACTACACCATTCAAAAAGGTACAGTGGTACATAAGTAGGTAAATTAAATTTGCTTTGCTCAGGTAGAGAAAAGAAACAGGTTTATTTTTTGCAGACCTCCACAGATGCACATACACAAACCTTCGTTTGTGGTCCCAGTTGGGTGAGTCACACGTTTCTCCATAGTTGGAATTGCTGGGTATTTCCCTTAGCTCCCAGTTCTAAATGGAATGGTGTGGGAGTGCAAAGAAAACAAGCACTTCATCAGGCATAAAGCAAACCTTAAACAAACCTGTGCTTTGCCCGTCCATGACAAAACAATAGGTTTTCTGATATCAGCATTTACAGCATATACAGCATTTACCTTTAATGCTACAGTGAGTTCTGTTATTAGAGGATGTGCCAAAGAGATGCCCGACCCCCTGGTCTTCATACTTGTTTCAGATCAGTATCTCAGAGATTATTATAGCTTTTGTATTAGCATGACAGCCATGCAACTAGAATTAGAAAAACAAAGTTAGCCTACATATTTTCTCTAAGTACAGGTTTTGTTTAACTTTTTTAAAGTCACTGTCTAGAAGAAGCATGCAGATCCAGAATGTCAAAGAGCAGTCAGAACTCCTGATCAGCATAACAGACAAATACTAGCATGTTCACTGATAATGACCTCAGGGGTTGATGATAGAGTTGCTCAGACTAGCAGTTGCAGATAAGATTAAAGCTAAAGCCATGAAAAAAAATCCTCTAAAACTTTAGTAAGCTAACTTTCCAGTAATAAAGGATGTCCCATATCATGCAGCCTGTTAGATCCTGGAGAAATCTTCAATGCAGAGATGCCCCATCCTCCTTCTGCTGATGAACTTTCTGCACTGTATTAGAGTATTAGCTTTGGGTCTCCAGTGAAGGTGCTGTGAAAAAGTTCCCGACAAGGTTCGCCTGCCTCTGCCCTCATCCTTCATTGAGAAACATTCAGGCAAGCCCACAGTGAAGATTTCTCCAGGATCCAGCTGCTTGCAAGACATGGGTCATATTTTATTAGCTCACTAAATCTACTAAAATAAATCAACTCTGCAGGCAAGTTCAGTTACGTAGAACTGACCTTGCCCATTGTTTTATTCAAAAATTGTGTGATTTATTGTTTGAGAGTGGGGATAAAAAGTGAAAAAAAAAAGTGAAAAAAAAGTGAAAAAAATATTTTCACTTACACATTTTATACATTTTTTCACTTTTCTTGTTTTTATGCATTGTGCATTGAGAGCATAGTTGTGTTAAATAAAGTGCTTGATATTTGATATATAATCACTCTTTTACCTAGCGCAGGTATATATATATATATATATAATAATATATATTTCTATATGATTTAATATGATTTATACAGATATACCTTGTACTAAAGCTGTAAATGGTGTGGTTCAGACTGATCCTACAGAGGTGGGTTTTCTTTAATTCTATGGCAAATTATACAGACCCATTCCTTAATGCAATCTTTCTGTCCTTCGTGATAGGCTGCACCAATAACCTATTCCCTTCCTTGTGGTTTAGGATCGGGCTTTTCTGGACGCTTCTTTATCTGTGAACGAGGTCCCCAATGGCTAAACCCTGGTCTAGATGGCATTGCCCCGAGTGGTATAAATTATATAGTGAGATCTCGCCCCTACTCTCTGTAATCTTTATGCAGATCAATCAGGCGCATATAGTTCTTAATAAAAAAGCTGGATAAAGCCCCCCTATGTTGCAGCTTGTGTAAGCTGATTTTGTTGGTGGATTTAAAGTGGTTGTAAACCTCTGACGTGAAATATGAACAAATCTTATCCCTCTATAATGTGTACTTTTCTCAATTAAGAGCACTAAGTGTCATTTCTGGCTGCTGCTTCCTTCCTCTGCTATCTGCATGAGTCACTTCTGACAAGTTTTCCTGACACCAAGAGAAAAACTGTGACATGGGAGAGGCCTCTAGCTGATTGTAAGCCTCAGCTCTGTTCTTGTGAGCTGTGTGAAGGGGGGAGGGAGTGTCTCTTCCCTCCAATCAGCTCTCAGAGCTCTCCTCCCTGAGCTCTGCAGAGTTTAACTTTAGCCCTCTGGCCCCTTTTTTCTAAACTTTCAGACAAGCTGTATAAATTCTGGACTTTGATCAGATGGAGAGAAAAGAAGACTGCAAATAAACAGGTACAATGTATATTGGATTTGTTTAATCTCTGTGTGGGTGGTCAAGGATGCCCTCTATCGCCCACTTTATTTGCTCTGATGATGGAGACTATAGCTGTAGCTCTTTGCAATCTTTTCCAGGTGAAGGGTCTCTTGTGTCATGCAATTGAGGAAAAAGTGGTGTTCTACACCAATGATATGTTATTTTCCTACAGGACCCAAACTCGTCTTTGCACTTCACCTTACAGACATTGGACAAGTACTCTGTCTTTTCTGAGCTTAAAATAAATTGGGGAAAAGTCACAAATTCTCCCACTTGACCTATCAGATGTGGCCTAGTATCGCTCATTGCCCCTCCAATGGGTAACTGAAATCAAATACTTGAGCATATGAGTAACCAGTAAAAAAGCCACAAATTCTCCCACTTGACCTCATACCAGATGTGGCCTAGTATCGCTCATTGCCCCTCCAATGGGTAACTGAAATCAAATACTTGAGCACATGAGTAACCAGTAATAAGGAAGAATTTGTCACCCTAAATTTATCACCTCTCCTGACCATTGCCAAATCCTTGTTTTGATAGCTGGAGGTCCCTACACTTATCTAGGTAACAAACTTGATTAAGATGAAAATCCTCCCCCTTTTTTATATGTTCTTCAGAATGCTCCCACCTGTATGCCATGGTCTTTAAGCAACTAGATTCACATATGTTGGCCTGCCTATGGAATAATGGGTCCCTGCGACTTAGTTTATCTACATCGCAGGGACCTTATGTCCTTGGGTGGGTTAGCATTCCTGATTTTTTATCATCAGTGCCCTGATTACAGTGCAGCCCCAACAGTGCCCATCAGTGATTCCACTCTGTGCCCATCTGTGATGCCAACCTGTACACTTCAGTGACACCAGTCAGTGCCCATCAGTGTTGCCAATTTGTGCCCATCAGTGAGGCCAATCTGTGCCCATCAGTGATGCCAATCAGTGCTACCTTTCAGTGCCCATCAGTGTCTGCCCATCAGTACTTGCCCATCAGTGCTGCCCATCAGTGTCGCCCATCAGTGCCACCCAGTGGCTGTCGCTTATAAGGGGTGCAGGGGTGCTGCCCCCCTAATCCATGCGCCTGGCCCCTAATCTCCATCTCTTTTTTTGATGCAGCATCTGGGGCAGAGAAATTTGACCGCTATACTCTACAGCTGGTGGTGTGCGGCTGGTTTTTTTGCCAAGCTTGATCTGCTTGCGGCAGTGGTTGCAAATTGCAACAGTGTGATCGGCTGCACGTCCTATGAACTAGGGTGGCTGCTCTCTACTCTTCCATGATAGCTGCCTCTGGGGGACATCCTGCCTCGTTGGGGTTGTGCTTCTCCCACGCTTTCCTCCTCTGCTCTATCCGGCACCCAAGTCGAGTCAGTGACCTCATCATCCCCTCCATCCTTAATACCACTGGAGCCAACTTGGCAATATGCTGCAGCTGGGGGAGCATGACTGCCAATTTGTTGTTTATCAGTGTTCTCCCCTCTCTGTAGGCTCATGTTACTTCCTTCCTCTACCTCAGAACCAAGTAATGTCTGTGCATTGTCAAGAAGCAAGTGGCTGATGCTGTGTTCAAGTTATTCAGCTGACTCCTTCATGCATGATGCTGAGGCTATGGTAGGAGTAGGTGTGTACAAGGAGGCAGAATAAGCCGCTCTGGCAGCTGTGGTAGACTGCGCACTAGTGTCAGCTTGGGTGGGTCACAGGGGATGAGGATGATTTAGTAAGCCAGTAAATGGGAATGTTTACCACTCCTTGTTGGGGCAGGCAAGGGACAAAAAAGAAGACAAAAAAAAAGCACGGAGCAACCAAAAAAAAAGGGTATACAGCACTTAATGTTATATGTTATGTAATGCTGTGTTAAACACTGCACTACAATAATGCAATACACTGACATTACACTATACTCACACTATACTAACACTCTACTCTGGTCACAATAATTGAACACACTAACACTCTAGTAGCAAACTGAGCCCTGCTCTATCTATGTCCACTCCAACAATACACTGCAAAAGCTTCCTGTGGGAAGAAATCTTTTATAGTGTAGGGTGGGACTATGAGCACCGAGCCGTGATTGGACAAAGTCATCATCACTTTCTCCAATCAGGGCTCTGACAGTGCTGTGTGCCCCAATTGGCAAAGCCTTGCACCTGACCAGCGGCCGAGTGCCCCGCAAATTTGGATGCTCGCCAAGCAGGCGAACAGGCAATGTTTGGGCCGAACTTTTGCTCAGCCTGAACCATTCACCTAACTCTACTGTTAACCTGAATAATGCTACAGTTGTGGTAAAAGCTGCCGTTCTTGAACCGCATGAGTCATTGCAGTCTCTCCTATCCCCCCACCTGCACCATTAGAACAACTATTAAAGCTTTGAATAGGTTTGGCGTACTTCATACAGATGTCTCTGGTCGATGGTCACCATATGTGTCTCTGTGGAACAATCTGAACATTCACCATCTTTTTCAGTTACTGAAGCCAGCCATTTAGGTACCGAGGAGAGTTAAAGTTCAGGGAGATTTGTATATTGATAATAAACTTCCATCTCTCAGAGTGCTACAATCGAAATATTTTCCCCCCAATTGGTACTTTTTCTGGTACATTCAACTTGGTCATGCCTGTGTCTCTCAGTTTACTTTAGCTCCTATTAGTTTATACACTTCAAATTTAGAATCTATTCTGTGAGCTGAGCCTTGCAACAGCCCAAGTGCAGAGAAAAGTGAACTGCTGATCTCCCCCATCTTGACAATGATAATTGGGACTATTTCTGGTAATATTCTTTTCAGTAATTTTCACAAGAGATAGGCTTATACAATTTAAAATTATACATTGGTTTTACCTTACACCAGGGAGAGTGGGGAAGTTTTCAGATGATCACTCCACCGCATGCTGGAGATGAAACAGTTTACATGCAAATTTCATACCTTCTGGACTTGCCCTGTGATAAGTCATTATTGGGCTCAATAAAAGTATGGTGCTGCGCTAATCCATTTGAAAACTTGGCTTTGCACGCCAAGTGGTGGGGTATGATTGTATACAAGGATGCGACGTCTGCGGTAGCCATAATGCATGTCTTCCTTCTTTGTGGGATCTTGTCTAGAGTCTGTAATATTTGTTTGGTATCGCGCAGGTACGCCTTTGTGCTCTGAACCACTGGTTGTAGAAAGAAGTCTTTGTATTGACCCATCCTCAACGTCAGTGAGTCGATCCCGTTCACTATCGGTCTCGGAGGTGGATCTGTTTTATTTTTATGAACTTTGGGTAGTGAATATATTATTGGTGTGCGACATGGGTCAGGGATAAGGAATTTAGCTTCTTTTTTGTTTAAGATATTCTTCTTTGCCCCTAAGTACACCACTTGTTCGAGTGCTTTCCTGCACCTGAACATGGGATTACTAAGTAATTTCGTGTAGGTATTCTCGTTGTTTAACATGTTCATCATTGAATTGTGATATTGTTCTTTTGATAAAATGATGATCCCTCCTCCCTTATCCGCTGGTCGGATCACAATTTCCTTCCTTTTCGTCAATTTGCAAATCCCACTCTTAATGTATTTCGGGTCTTCTTTCTTTTTGATTTTACGATCTTTAATTTTTTCTACAACAATTCTTTTAAAAACCTCTATAAACCTTTGTCTAAAACCCCAATCTCTTCCGGGGTAAGTACCTGGCCACTGAGATTGAAGATGCCTTCTCCCTTTATTCTCTTTTTCTTTTGTTCTCTCTGCCCGCCTCTCCGTCCTCTCTTCTTTCTGGGCTTCTTCTGGGATTTCTTATCTTGTCTAAATTTCTCGGTGGATGGTTTCATCTGTCTCTGTCTAAAAAATGCCTGTTATGATCAGGGTCTCCATATGGTGTGGAATATTGTCTCACTTGTCTCTCTTCTTCTTCTCTATTTGTTAGAGTGGCATAGTAATTGTACGTGGGTACTGGACTCCATTCGTACTGCTGATATTAGTTATGCTGTGATCCTCTCCTTTGACCTTGGCCATAATCCTGGATGGGGCTCCTATCCCTTGGTCTATAGTAATCATAAGGTGGTGCCCTGTTATCCCTATATACATATGTAGGTCTTCTCTGGTCCCTATATTCATATGGTGGTCCTCACTGGTCTCTTTGGTCATAAGGAGGTCTGTACCAGTTGTTCTTATATGGTGGTTTCTTATTATTTTCCAATTTTGCAGTTTCCTGCCTCCATTCTGCGGTGTCCGATTGTTATATTGAGGTCTCCTATCGGCTCTGTATGGAGTATGTGGATGGTATTCAGCATTTCTCTCGGCGTGGTCTGAATATCTTGGAGTCAGACCTCCATTATCGTTTCTCTGGGCCTGATGG
This sequence comes from Lithobates clamitans, assembly GCA_037952925.1. Lineage (NCBI taxonomy): Eukaryota > Metazoa > Chordata > Amphibia > Anura > Ranidae > Lithobates > Lithobates clamitans. The sequence goes on from JBBGZY010000065.1 coordinate 2,756,181, forward strand.
TCTGAATATTGAGTGTCTGGCCCAAGTGGTGTATTAGCCTGTTGTGAGTAAACCCTCACTGTTTTCTCAAGTGTAGAGTATGTAGAGCAAATATCCGTTTTCCCTATTTGGCTTTGCCATTTAAAAACCTGGTCGTTCCGGAAGTCATTTGTATCCCTGATGTGCTTCTTACTCTTCCTTTGTTGGACTTCTTTGTCCTTTTTTATGAGATCTTTGTTCAATTGGGTAGTTAAATTTTTGAATTCGGTCGTTTCCTTATATGGTTCCAGATCTTCTTTAATTTCCAAGATGTTTTGGTCAATTATTTTATTTTTTCTTTGTTTCCTTTCTAGCAGGAAACTTAGTAGCTCTAGGCTTTTATCATTGAAGAATTTAAACCATTCCTCATTTGACTCTTGATCCATCAGGCCATCATTTGGGGGTACATCCCATCTTAATCTTCTTGGGACTATATTTTCTTTCAAATAAAGTTTCAAAGGTGCAGATGTCCCACCATAGGCTCACCTTCTTTTCCATATTATGTCCCAATTTTCTCATCAAGCTCTCCAGATCTAGATTTCTATTGGCGTTTACCTTTGTGGTATTGAAAACTTAATCTAGATTAACTTTCCTCTTCTCCATATAGGAGAATACATCCATGGTTGCTGTGGGAATTGGTGAAATATGTATGTATAAACAAATAAAATTATTCCTGCGCTACCATGTACAGAGGAAGGGATAAAGTATAGAGATAATGAATATATTACTAGGAAAAGCCGCCTGCTCCGAATAGGGTACACCCTGCCCCTATAAATAAGTATCAATAAAAGTATGGTGCTGCGCTAATCCATTTGAAAACTGTGTAGTACATACATATGTGAAAATATAAAAGAATATAAAAAATATAAAATCTATATACAAAAAGTATTGTATACAAAAATTATTAAGGTGCTAATCTCTATAGAGCAGGATATCTGGAAAATATATAAAGTGACTTGTACTATACTGACGTACTGATGTAAGACATAAACATGTGGAAAAAAAAAAGCATGTGATAAATATCATGTGCAGAAAAAACACAAATAAATGTAGTCCCAGTAACTGATTATAATAAAATTACATATGAATAACGTGCAAGCCAAGCACACAGCAAACGGACAGAAAAATAAAGTGACTAGTGCAAACAAACAAGGTGTCAGTGACAACTACCTAAAAAACTTTTGTGACAATGAACTACAAAAAGTCCACAAATAAAAGTGCAAAAATGGTGCTCATCTTTTGGCAATTAAGGTGACTAGCACAAATAGTGATAATTTCTTTCTTCGTGTAACACACCGCACATCGGTGGGCAGTGGCCCCTTACCTGTAGGTAATGGGGTAACAGCATTAGCCAATTTCAGGCATGACGGCCTTTAGGATACAGGGATGAAAAAGACTTCAGAATGGCAGAGTGCCAGCTTCAAACCAGTAGTGGAGACAGCAAACCTTGGTCTTATCCTTGCTGGCCTTTTATGGGAACTGCATCCCTCCGAGTGTTATACCAGGGTCATCAGATGGGGAAAAGAGCAAAACTGCTGATCTCCCCTATCTTGACAATGATAATTGGGACTATTTCTGGTAATATTCTTTTCAGTAATTTTCACAAGAGATAGGCTTATACAATTTAAAATTATACATTGGTATTACCTTGCACCAGGGAGAGTGGGGAAGTTTTCAGATGATCACTCCACCGCATGCTGGAGATGGAACAGTTTACATGAAAATTTCATAACTTCTGGACTTGCCCTGTGATAAGTCATTATTGGGCTCAGATCAGATCTCGCAGTTCATTGCAGCTTGGGGCAGAAATTAACACACTCGATCGGGGACATGGTAAACATCACTCGCTAATGCCTGTAATGCCTGCACGGGCAGGTGGAAACCGTAATCATGTGAACTCAGCATCAAGGTGGTACCCCAGTGAGCAAACAAATTCCTGTGTATGATGCACTCCCCAGTGATTCACACTTTCTGAACTGTACTACGACTTCTCCCACTGGGTACGCACAAAAGGGAGACCATGTGCTCATAGTATTACATATTGTAGCATTCCTTTGTGCACTTTCCCATCCAAAAGATCCCTAGTGTTGCCTGCCCTTGAGTTTATAGCCCACCACAAGGGGGCAGTACTTTGAGTTCCCAAGAACTGACAACAGTTAACCCTTGTCTAGCCCCTGGGCAGCCTGCTAACAAAAGACAAAGGGCCTGCACAGAAAAGAGGCAGCTGCCACTAACATTCAGATGTATGTCTATTAGGTCTTGTCGAACCTTGGCCCACAAAAAAAGCTACCAGAACGTTACTTGGTCTGCTGCTCTTTATGCCAGAAAGATGGTTGTGCTGATTTGTAAATCCTCAGCCCCACTCAACTTACTAAGTAGAAAACCCTTCTAAATTCTATTCTCCCATTGTATAAAGCTACTTACAACAGCAGGGGATGCTCAACTAAATTTGATAAAATTTGGTCTCCCTGTGTAGAAAATTCAGATAGTCTCAAAACTAATGTGAGCTCCTTCTAAGTATTTTTGCTTCTATGCGGCTATTATACATGTGCGGTTCGTTTTGTCCTGAATCCGAATTCAGACAAATTTTTCATTATTAATGGATTCGGAAATATCCGACTTTCAAAATTACAATAGTAATGAATTTAAATGAATCCGAACTAACGAAATTAAATTTTGTCTGAAAATCAAATTGAGTTTGAAAATGAAATCAAATTTAAAAAGAAGACTAGAATAAAATAGTATAGTAGAAAAAAATAGAAAAGAATAGAGTAAAACAGAATAGAATAGAAAATAAAAGAATAGAATAAAATAGTATAGAAAAACAGGGAAAAGAATAAAATAGAAAATAATAGAATAGATTAGAATAGTAAAGAATAAAATAGAATATAGCTGCCTTCCAAAATTCGAATTTCAAAAAGAATAAAACAGAACAGAATAGAATAGAATAGAATAGAATAGAAAAGAATAGAGTAAAACAGAATAGAACAGAACATAAAAGAATGGAATAAAATAGAATAGAAAAGTAGACAAAGACTCACCAAAGCTCTACCGCATATTTATAAGATGATGAGCTGAGTAACGGTGCTCAGGCCATGGTGTCCCATACATCAGGGAAAAATTGGAATCGTGCTGAAAAGGAACTAATGACCATGTGGGTGATCACCAATCTACAATATATCCCTATATGTAAATTATGCAAATGGACAAAGTGATACAAATAATAATATTTGTATCACTTTGTCTATTTGCATAATTTACATATAGGGATATATTGTAGATTGGTGATCACCCACATGGTCATTAGTTCCTTTTCAGCACGATTCCAATTTTTCCCATTTTATTTCACTGTGTTTGTGTTGCATAGAAGAATTGCAGCTTTTTTAGTTCATTTCACAATTTGTTTTGTTTGTTTGCATATTTCACCAGAGCGCAGTTTCTTCCCCCTTCTTTTCCCTGTCCCATACATCAAAATTGCAAAAAGAATGCCAGCAACTCGATTGTTTCTTCTTAAATCTTTATTGAGCACAGACAGCAGTGCGACATCAAAACACTAACATGTTTCGGCAAAAGCCTTCCTCATAGCTATAATAATTTTCCTCACTGTATGTGCACAATGCCTGGGAGCCATGACGCGCGCATGTGTTTCTCTGGCTTTAGATATTTGTATCTCATCTGTGGAAATGCTTTTAATATATTGGGGGTTGATTTACTAAAGGCAAATCCACTTTGCACTTCAAGTGCACTTGGTAGTGTAGTCGCTTTAGATCTGAGGGTACGATCTGAAACGAAGGGAAGCTCTGCTGATTTTATCATCCAATCATGTACAAGCAAAAATGCTCATTTTTATTTTCCTTGCATGTCCCCCTCATATCTACAGTGACTGCACTTCCAAGTGCACTTGTAGTGCAAAGTTGATTTGCCTTTAGTAAACGAACCCCCTGGTGTTGTGGGGGGGGGGGCAAAAACAGTGTTGTTTTCTGTTCAGTTGCTGTTGGTATTACTTATACTTGTATTGCACCTCATACTTAAAATGAAAGTGGATGTAAACCCTCACATATACCCAGTGAAGTGAACAGCTTCAGGTGATACACAGAGATGAAACAAATCTCCCTACATAAGTTTTACATGTATATCTGCTGTCTTCAGCTTTATATATTCTTTAGAAAGTGCAGATCATGTTACAGATTTTCCCTTCCTATTCAGCACTGGAAGTGAAGACTGGGCATACAGCCAAGACAGCTGATTGGACGAAAGGCACACGCCCTCCCATCCACATGTACATTCACTATAATGTATAGAACCCCATTAAAAAAACTGTATCACTAACTTAAACGTTTGTTTTAGGTTTGGGTGGAGTGGGGAAGGGTTAGTAATTCTGTCAGGGTTCTATTGCTGTATGTGCTGCTGCTGGAGAAATGTGCCCTCTCTGTCCATCCTGGTGATAGAAAGTGAAAAGAAATCCAAGATCTTACTGGAGGGAAGGGAAGAAATCTTATAAAAAGGACCCCTGTTCTGACAACAATTGTCAAAGAGAGAATTTCACTTCAGATTAGAGAGATTTTCTCTTACTCGCCTGCAGTGTCCAGGACTGGAAGTAAAGAAATAACCCCTCCAACAGGACACACACAGTGAAAAAAAAATAGTTTTAAGCATTCCCTACTCTAACCAAAACTAAAAAAAGTGTGCTTTAACCACTTGCCGAGCAGCCGCCGCAGTTGTACTGCGGCAACATGGCTCGGCTGCGCGAATCGCCGTCATGTTGCGTCGGAAACAAAGACGGCCACTAGGGGGCACGTGCGCGCCGCCTGCTCACCCACACAGCCGATACGAGTGCCCGGCGGTCGCGATGACCACCGGGTTCCCGCGCTCGGGGCACACTGAGAACCTGGATCTGTGTGTGTAAACACACAGCTTCCGGTTCTCTGAGGGGAGAACAGACAGATCATCTGTTCATACAGAGTATGAACAGCGATCTGTCATATCCCCTGCACAGTCCCCTCCCCCCTTCAGTTAGAACACATGCTAGGGAACACATTAACCCCTCGAGCGCCCCCTAATGTTAACCTTTTCCCTGCCAGTGATATTTTTACAGTAATCAATGCATTTTCATAGCACTGATGGCTGTAAAAATGCCAATGGTTCCAAAAATGTGTCAAAATTGTCCGAAGTGTCCGCCATAATGTCGCAGTCCCGATAATTACTAGTAAAAAAAAAATAATAATAAAAAAGCCATAAAACTATCCCCTATTTTGTAGACGCTATAACTTTTGCGCAAACCAATCAATATACGCTTATTACGATTTTTTTTACCAAAAATATGTACAAGAATACATATCGGCCTAAACTGAGTAAAATATTGTTTTTTTTATATATTTTTGGGGGAAATTTATTATAGCAATAAATAAAAAATATAAAAAAATACCACCAAAAGAAAGCTCTATTTGTGGGAAAAAAAGGACATCAATTTTGTTTGAGTGCAACGTTGTGCGACTAAAGCGACGCAGTGCCGAATCACAAAAAGTGCTCTATTCAGGAAGGGGGTAAAATCTTATAGGGCTGAAGCGGTTAATCACACTTTCATTCCTAAAGCTGAAGTTTAGGTATGGCAAATTTTATAAAGTTACATTGGTCTAGCTTAGATTAATGTAAGTATGTATGTGCCATACCTGTGGAAACCCTGTGGAGGATGGAAACCGCTGTGTAGGGCACTGCTACTACAGTTATTGCCACTATCTTCTGGGTCCTGTGCTATATGGCTGCCTTGTTTCTTATTGAACACAGGAAGTTGCTTAATCAACATAGACGCCATTCAAAGGACACTTTGCTTTTAATAAGTGTCCTCTGAGTGGAGATCATATCATCACTGCCTCACCTCTCTAGGTCATCGAATGAGAAAGCACTTTGCATTCAGTGAGAAAAGTGTTTCCTGAATGGCACCCATGTCAAGAGAGTGACCTCCGCTGTTCACAATGCAGCAGTGCAGCCGCTCAGCACAGGACCCAAAAGCTAGTGGAGATCATTGTAGTAACCGTGGCTACTAAAGTGATTTCCAGCTTCCTACAGGTATGACACACACTTGGATTGGTCCAAGCTAAGCCAATGTAACTATGTAAAAATGCAATACCTAAACTTCCACTTTAACTCTAAGTAAGATGCAACAAGTTTTCCACACCTGGATTTAGGGATCCTCTGCCATTCCTCCTTGCAGATCCTCTCCAGTTCTGTCAGGTTGGATGGTAAACGTTGGTGGACAGCCATTTTTAGGTCTCTCCAGAGATGCTCAATTGGGTTTAAGTCAGGGCTCTGGCTGGGCCATTCAGGAACAGTCACGGAGTAGTTGTGAAGCCACTCCTTCATTATTTTAGCTGTGTGCTTAGGGTCATTGTTTTGTTGGAAGGTAAACCTTCGGCCCAGTTTGAGGTCCTGAGCACTCTGGAGAAGGTTTTCGTCCAGGATATCCCTGTACTTGGCCGCATTCATCTTTCCCTTTGATTACAACCAGTCGTCCTGTCCCTGCAGCTGAAAAACACCCCCACAGCATGATGCTGCCACCACCATGCTTCATTGTTGGGACTGTATTGGACAGGTGATGAGCAGTGCCTGGTTTTCTCCACACCTACCGCTTAGAATTAAGGCCAAAAAGTTCTATCTTGGTCTCATCAGACCAAAGAACCTTATTTCTCACCATCTTGGAGTCCTTCAGGTTTTTTTTTAGCAAACTCCATGCGGGCTTTCATGTGTCTTGCACTGAGGAGAGGCTTCCGTCGGACCACTCTGCCATAAAGCCCCGACTGGTGTAGGGCTGCATTGATGGTTGACTTTCTACAACTTTCTCCCATCTCCTGAGTGCATCTCTGGAGCTCAGCCACAATGATCTTTGGGTTCTTCTTTACCTCTCACCAAGGCTCTTCTCCGCGATAGCTCAGTTTGGCCGGACGGCCAGCTCTAGGAAGGGTTCTGGTCATCCCAAACGTCTTCCATTTAAGGATTATGGAGGTCACTGTGCTCTTAGGAACCTTAAGTGCAGCAGAATTTTTTTGTAACCTTGGCCAGATCTGTGCCTTGCCACAATTCTGTCTCTGAGCTCTTCAGGCAGTTCCTTTGACCTCATGATTCTCATTTGCTCTGACATGCACTGTGAGCTGTAAGGTCTTATATAGACAGGTGTGTGGCTTTCCTATTCAAGTCCAATCAGTATAATCAAACACAGCTGGACTCAAATGAAGGCGTAGAACCATCTCAAGGATGATCAGAATAAATGGACAGCACCTGAGTTAAATATATGAGTGTGACAGCAAAGGGTCTGAATACTTAGGACCATGTGATATTTCAGTTTTTCTTTTTTAATAAATCTGCAAAAAATGTCATCAATTCTGTGTTTTTCTGTCAATATGGGGTACTGTGTGTACATTAATGAGGAAAAAAGTGAACTTAAATGATTTTAGCAAATGGCTGCAATATAACAGAGTGAAAAATGTAAGGGGGTCTGAATACTTTCCGTTCCCACTGTACACAGTATATATATATATATATATATATATATTAATATCCAATCCCTAAATTTTCTTTTTGCTAGATGTTGAAATCTTGTGGGTTGTTGTAGTGGGGTTTAGCATCTCTTGCATCATACCGAAACTCACCTGGAGCTTCTGTGGACACGCACTCATTCTTTTCATGCATCATTGGTTTTTGTAAGTGAATTCTTACTCAGATAATGATTGGCTTGTGACTTCTTTTTTGTGTATATTACTGGAATTTATGTATAGCTATAGTCCAGATTTATCGTTCACCTCCTGATGAAGAATCCTTATGAGTTGAAATGCATTGAAGTTCAAAACCATTGACAAAATATAATTGAAGACAACCCTGTATGATGGAATCCAGATAGGAGATGTACTGAATGTAGCTTTTTATTTCAAAAGAGAAATATGGGGTTGGGGTTTACCGATGCTGCAAGTGTCCCTCGGTGCCTCTACACTGAGATCCAGAAATGCAAGCTAAGCAGAGAGGGGTCCCACCGCTCAGGTAGGCGCAGACCAGGGGAGATGAAAGCCAGTATAGTATTGTCCTTCAAGAGGGAAGAGTCCCAGATGCTGGCTGATGCAAGATGAGGCAGGCAAATCGAGGAAAGCTGGAAGCCGCACACCGGTATAATGATGAATGCTTTATTTGAAAAGCTGAATCATGAAGAAACACAAAACATAACAGCAGAAGCGTACAAGAACAGCTGACGCGTTTTCACACTCACGATGAGTGCTTATTCATAGCTCAACTCTGAATAGCTATGAATAAGCACTCATCGTGAGTGTGAAACGCTTCAGCTGTTTTTGTACGCTTCTGCTGTTATGTTTTGTGTTTCTTCATGATTCAGCTTTTCAAATAAAGCATTCATCATTATACCGGTGTGCGGCTTCCAGCTTTCCTCGATTTGCCTGCCTCTACACTGAGAACCGTGCGAACAAACACCGCTGATTGCTCAGTTCAGACTGTTAGTCAGCAGCTCTCTCCTCGCTTACTGGAGTGAAGGGCTGCACTCCTGTGATCCATAGGAGAAGTACAGCCAAACGAGCTTTGGCTATACTTCTCCTTTAAAGTTGCTGGTTTTAATCTGTATTGAATAAAGAAATATATTTTTTATTCATTCTTTATTTTTGTGGATGCAAAGTTCCATTCTATTTAAAGGAGAAATATAGCCAAAGCTCGATTTGGCTGTACTTCTCCTATGGATCACAGGAGTGTAATTCGTTTTGCACTCCTGTGACCCATTTTCAGCAGAGAGCGGGCTGCAGTCCGCTCTCTGCTGACATCACAGAGTTCGGTTCAGACACCGCGTCATTGTGACAATGGAGTCTGCATCCTCCAGGTGCCTGGACTGACACCCAGCTCAGCCTCTCAGCAAGCCACTGAGAGACTGAGCCGGCCGCCCCTGCCCCCTCCACAGCCCAGCGCTCCAATAAGTGAGGAGGGAGCAGAGCAGAGAGCTGTGACTGACAGTCTACATACAGCTCTCTGGTTGGGGAGCTGTCAGAACCGAGTGATCTGCGATGTTCAATCACTTGGTTCTCAGTGCAGTGGCGCCGGGAAACAGATGCAGCATCGGAGTCATGCTGCATCCACCTAGGTAAGTATTGATCTAAAAAAAAGCCCAAACCCATACTTCTCTTTTAAATCCAGCTAAATTGGAAAACAAAAATAAAAATACATGGTGGGAGAGACAAAACCATCAATAACATCACATTTTATGTAATAAAAGTGCTGTTTATTTATAATATTCATTGATAATGAAAAACTAAAATAACTTATACTGAAAATATTGTGACAAGCGTTATTTGCCAAAGTTATCCAATATTACAGCTATTTAATACATTGATGAAATAAAAGTAACATAAAACTAGTGCTGTAATTTACAAGATTCATATGAATCAATGAAAAATCTTTATTACATTTCATTCTGCCACTACTTGTTACCTGGTACACCAACACTAGCAATTCTGAAAGTGCTCAGTTGCTTCTTTAGAACGAGATGCTTTATTTTAGCTTCCATTACAACTCATCTACAAAATAAGCAACAAAGGAAATAAGGGAAAATATAGAGCCTTTATAGTAAAAAAAAATGGTTGGTTGCAATGTTTTTTTTTTAAAGAATTGGAGACATCTAGTGTCTGAAAAAAGTTTTTTTTTCTACTGAAGACCTTCTTCAATGATAACATAGCCGTTCTGGAGTACTGTTTTATTTGAATATAGGAGTGATATTTCACCTAATGCTGTGAAATGGTACTCAGTGAGTAAATATCCATGTTTTTGCAGCATATTTATGAATGCAATAAAAAATGAGTATGCAACGTACAACTGTGTACAGTAAACTAGACAAGTTAGGTTTGTAATTCATCTCTTAATAGTTGTTCATGTACAGGTTTTTAAAGGAGAAGTGTGGTCATAGTAAAAAAATTAACATGCTTACTTACCTGCCTGCTGCAGCATAAGTTCGATGCTGCAGCTGTGATCTACCGGCTCTAAGCCCGAGAACTGAGCGATCACATGACCACTGATTGCTTAGTTCTCAGGCCTGCTTTGAGCAGAGAGCAGTGACTGACAGTCACCACTCTATGCTCTGCCCCTCCAACGCTCACTTGAACGCCTGGCTGGGGAGGGGGCGGGAGCGGCTGGCTCCGGCTCTCACCAGAAGAGAAGCTGAGCCAGCTGCCAGTCAGCCATCTGGGTGGAACCCAACATTATTGTTGGCATTCTTCCAGAGCCTGCACCAGCTCTGTGGCGTCCGCTGTTGGCTGATTCTGGGTCACACGAGAGCACAACTAAGTGCACTCCTGTAACCCAGAAGAGAAGTATGGACAAAAAAGCTTTGGCCATACTTCTCTTTTAAGTAATATGAAGGGATTGGTTACAGTCTAGATGAGTCCACCATAGAAACAACATGAGTACAGTGACATTTGCTTTTCATTAGTTTCTATTTTGGAGTCAGCACCAAGACACGTGCCAGAGACCAGTACAATACAGAACTATATGCAGTAGGCCCCATATGTCTGAATGCTGTGAATTGGGGGCTATAAATGTCAGCATCGTATAGGACATCCTGGGTCTTACAGCCAATGAACCAACCTGTTGGTGAAGTTAACACTTTGATACAAATCTTTGACTTCTTTGACACTAACATCTCAGCAAAAGTGTGTTGAATTATTTTTTAGTGTTGAACATACAGCTCTACATTTAGTTCTATACTTTTCTAAGCAACTAGACAATACTTATATTTGCTGGGAAGGAGGGGGTCGTTCTTTTCAGATTAAATGAAAGTGAGAGCATTATTACTCCCAAGGTTAAAATAGTGGTAGTGAAGTGAAAGTGGCACACTGATGAATAAATAATTTATATCTACATGTGCTCAAGAAACAAAGTCGTTTGCCTATGATTATGAAAGATTCTTACTGAGACAACTCTACAGAGGAGCCTAGACGAGCTCAATCGAACACCAAAACCAGTCTTTGCAATTACACTAGATGTCAATAAATGTAGGGATTTTTTTTAACATTGAAATTAACAATATAATATTTTATTTGTATTGCACGTTTCTTCTGTGGGAACTGGGAATCACGGCCAGAGCTCTTTGACACAAATCTGTGAGCCAGCAGGACTAGTGTTCTCAACTAAGACTCGTGTGAACAAGAAAAAAAGTATACGCAATGAACCATATCACAGTGTCTCTGTGTTTTTTTCTGTCTAGTACAAAACGACTACGTATATTGCATATGGGAATGGGTCTTATTTAAAACACAGTAAGGAAAAGCGGAGGCGTTGAGCAAATCAACCAGTCAAGGGTATGTTTTTATTTCCCAGACTTCTCTTGGGGAAAAAAATACATGAAGATCGGTGGGCAAGACCATATTTTTCTTACTTTACTTTTAATCTAAGATGACCGGTGTTACAATAAAAACAGTCCTATGGCTGTCAGGATATATTCTATGTATGCCGTTGCACAATGACACTAAATAGAGTGATCAGCCTTGGTTCAGTATAAGTTATTACTATCCTATCAAATCTCACTTTGAGACATGTGGTTTAATAAATTCTGCACAGTGTGTAATTAACATGAACAGAACACATTCATTTCACCATAACACTAAGACACAAAGCAGATGTTAGAATACTGGTACGCTGTGAAGACAGAACTAGGTCATTTATCAAATGAGATGGGAAGAGAGACAAAAACTAGCATAAACAGTACTCTCATATCTTCTGAAATAATCATATTGTATATGAGAAGACTGGACTTGTGCTACTGGCTACACTAACTGCGTAATTCACAAATATACTTTTGCAAGAAGCATGTCTGTATTAGATGCCATTGTCACAGATACATAAGATAAATGCAAGTGTTGGTTAAAATCCAGTGGGGCCTTAGAAGACATATTCGTGAAATCCTGGGCTTTTAGCTCTCAGACTGCTGGAAAAGAATATGACTATCACACTAGGGGTCCTTTCACACGGGTGTTCTGTCTGTATGTTTTTCATCCATCCATTGACAGATGAAAAATGGACAGCAATGCATTCCTATGGGCAAACGGATGTAAATAGCTGATCATCTGTTTATATCCATTTGCCTGTTTTTCATCCCTCAACGGATGAATGAAAAACTAATAGACAGAGCACCCATGTAAAAAGACCCTAAGGCCTCATACACGCTGGTTTATTGTAAATGCTGTTCCTCCTGAAAGGAAAGAATCAGAGTTAAAAACTCACCCAACCTCAGATTTTTCAAACCAGCTTAGGCGAGTTTAACAGCATTTGGTGTTTGGGCGTTTATTTCATTTTCATTTATTCTGGCCATTAAAAGAAATAAATTCTGAAGTGCTAAATGCACCCAGCGTTTAGGCGCATTTAGCGGCATTTGGTGTTTTTTATGCCCAAAAGCTCCCAAAATGCCCAAAAGCTCCTCTACTGAACGCGATTCCTCGGCGTTCAGGAGAGGAGCTTTTCACTGCCTCTAAAGTCTGCTGCTCCTAAACTCTGGTAAAAGACTATGTGTGCATGGACACATAGGCTTTTATTAAGTTGAGTTGGGGCCCTTTCACACGGACGGACCATTCGGGTCCACCTGTCAGTTTTTCAGGCGGACCCGATCCTCCAGTCTCCTTTATGGAGCAGCGGGTGTCAAAGGACTTGTGTTCGTTGACACCCGCTGACATTCGATCCAATCCTGTCCAATAAAAACAGAGAGATGGGGATCCATTCCCCATCTGTCTGGTGGAACAGGTCAAATGGCCGTCGGGTGTAAACGAACATAGAGGAGAGAGGGCTGTGTCTGCTCCGCATAAGCGGAGCAGATCCGAACCAGCCATCTGCCTGATCAGCAGGGATCAGCAGGCATATTCCTTGCTGAGCAGGCTGACTCCAACGGAGCTTCCCCGTGTTGAAGGGGCCTTCTAGGGCTTTTGCAAAAAAAAAAAAAGCCAAAAGCTCCTAAATGTGAGTGAAGCCTAATGACCCGTACACACGGTCGGAATTTTACGACAGAAAAAGTCCGATGGGAGCTTTTGGTCGGATATTCCGACCGTGTGTATGCCCCATCGGACTTTTTCTGTCGGCATTTCCGACAGACTTAGATAGAGAACATGTTCTAAATTTTTCTGTTGGAAATGCCGCTGGAGGTTATCCCGTTGGCAAGTCCGACCGTGTGTACATGACATAAGAGTATGGGGGAAGGAGCGGGGCTGAGTACTAAGTGCCCACAGGCTTTGCTGTATGTTTGATCCCACATCAATTGAGAAAAATTCTCGGGTGCACCGCATCTCTAAAAAATGCCAGAAGTGTCAGAATGGCAATATGCACAGAACACATTAAAAATATGGACAGAACACCTCATGCCATTTGATTCTTAAAATGCCAATATGCTCAAATGGTCACTAATACCTTTCTGCACACTATTGCCACAGGACTGTCTCCTAATTTATCTGGGATGTTTTCAAACAGTTGCCGCAAAGGAACCATTTTAAACATAAAGGTAGTGTTATGATCTAAAACACTATTATTTACATACAAACATGCCCAGAACATTTGTCATTCTTTGGGTATTGCAAGGAGCAGCACATCAATGGTATTAAATTACAAATGTATACATCGATTATCAAGTTACAGTGCAGTAAAAACAGATTATGTGTTAAATCGAATTTGTAGATTGTATTTGCAGTGTCGGTTACATTTTAGAATGTTTGTCTATTTCTGTCACTAAAGGCTGACGTGCAGCTTGTTAGGCTGTGGCCGCTGTTGCTTTTTGAAAACCTCACAAGTATGCTCCATTGGGGTCATCAGAAAAGAGCAATGGACCTGGTATTTGCCAATAAGAAATCTAAGGCAGCACAAAGAGTAGTGATAGTGTGCAAAGTGTGGTAACTCAGAACAATCAATTCAAATATAGATCAATGTTGATTTGCGATTGGTTGTTATGAATTACTATACTTAGCACCAACTAAATAAGGCCAATATTGTGAAATTAAACTGACCCTGTAATCAGTTTGAGTAGTATATATTGTTTCCAACTGAGTTTGTAAGAAATGCTTTTGCTGTACCTTATTTAAAAAAACTGCATGAAATAAAGCTATTATTAAAAAGTGACACAATATAAAAACACACATTACACATTTCAGTGAAATGGTACTGGCATGCTTACTGGCTCATTCTGTATTCAGTTTTAGTCTTAAAGGGCCAATGCAAAAAATACAACATGCTAAGCCTATCTGGGTAATAGAATTGCAGAGTTCTGTACTTGGGGTAAGCCATTACATCTGACTGTCCTAAAACAGCACATGTACAGTATTTAATCTAGTAGCTGTACAACTATATTGTATTGGAAAGATGCGGAGTCATCTAAATTAGATCTGAGTTTCTAGACCCTAAATGCTTAGGAAATATTGCAAATCAAGTCTATAAAATCACAATGTTCTTTACCGGCATACCTGTAAATAATAGATAACAATACAAAAAAAATAATTAAAAGTTTTAAAACCTTCAGTGTAATCAGCAAGCTGTTGCAAAGCAGTTAAGGACTGCAAGCTTTTCAGCCACTAAAGGAGCTATTAAAAAAAAAAGAGAAAATAAAAAATCACAGATAATGCTTGGCATCTACACAAAAACTGACACATTCTTAGTGGACTAACCACTACTGTGCTATGGTTTCTATTTTTGTCCAGTCTTCCACATTGGCATCTTCCACTCATGAACTTGAATCAGTAATGTCCATATTTGTTCCAAATAGTGCAACCAGCTGTTCTTCATAATTTGCAATGTTTCTTTTCATAATTTCCATACAGGGTCCCAAAAGCCTTTCGAAGGCTTGAACATCCATAGCTATGAGAAAGAAGAAGATAAAATACTCAATAGTGGGAACTCAATAAAGTTATAATTACAATACACATTTCTGGCAGTAATCTCCTTAAAGCGGAGCTCCAGTCCGCCCACTAAAAAATTAAATGTCAGCAGCTACAAATACTGTAGCGGCTGACTTTTAATATTAGGACACTTACCTGTCCAGGGAATCCCGCAATGTTGGCACTCTAGCCAATTTTCCGATCAGCGCTTGGGTGCTGCCGCCGCCATATGTTGTAAGGGTTCCCTACTGCACATGCACAAAGCATGCTGCGCTTTCTAACTGGCCCGGTGGCGGAGGAAGAAGGGGGGGCTGAACTTCTGGGGGACCTCGCCGCATCCAGGTCTCCCAGAAGTGGGACGGGTACCTGCCAAAAACAGGTACCCATTTCCTCCTCCCCCCGAAAGGTGGCAAATGTGGCACCAGAGTGGGAGAGGAAGCAAACAAGTTGAGCTTCCACTTTTGAGTGGAACTCCGCTTTAAGTACTACCTGCACCTAAATAAAGCAAGCATTTGTGCCATGTCGTTAATACGGTCATGTGTAGCAAATTCAGGTAGTTCTAACTACCGCCACTTTGGCAGCAACAGTTTCTTAAAGAGTTACCATCATGTCTTAGATTAGGAAACTGACAATAATTATGACCAGCAATAAGATGGCATACAGAGGTATGTAGGTGTGCAAGTAGGTAACTAAGAGTAGGCATGTCTATGCTGGCAAGTTGTCAGATAATATGATAGCTTCCCGTACAGTAATGTATCCTCAGACCTATTAGGCAGTTGGCCAGGAGATTCTCTAGCCAAAAGCTAAATGTAAACAAAAAGGCCAGATTTCTTGTTAAAAAAAAAACAAAAAGGCCAGAAAGAGTGGTGATGTCATTACCCAGATATGGAAATGGCCATATTTGGGAAAAGACTTGTCATCTTTATACTAGTTCTCCATCAGGTCTGCCATATTTTTGATTGACAGTGCATGACAGTGGGTGGATATGAATGCACTGATGTGCATTGTCACTCAACAGCCAGGCGGATGTGATGGGGAACTAGTCTAGCAGTTCCCAATCAGGCTTCACCCAACGCTAGTACAAAACTCCTCGGCCATGCACCTGTTAGTGTGATGGGTGTAGTGGCCAAGCAAGGAGGGAGTGCACTGAGCAAGTAGTGTCCATTGTCTCTGGCAGGTATTGAAACCATATCACAATGGCTCATTTCCCTAAAAACAATTTACTGACCAGACTATAAAAAAAAGAAAAAAAAAGCTGTGATGGTGGAGAACATTAATAGGAATCATTTAAAGGCTATAAAGATAAACCATTTTGTCAGACATATTTACCCTCTCACCTGTCAATTAAGGCCAGAGAGGACAGAAACTATCATCTACTGTATCCCAACAACCACCCAACTGTAGGAGATACAGTTTGCTCAACTGTAGGAAAACTAAACTGGAGCCTTTCCCCTGCAGTGCCCTCAGTGGCAGAAATGCAAATGTTTCTTGTTTGAGAACTGCAGTACATTGTTACTTAAATTTCACTCCAGGATTTGCTTGTCTTCAGCTGAGCCTGAGAGAACTTGCAACAATTTAGGACTTTACATAAAGTTTTAGAAATCTTTCATTAAAGAGGAACTTCAGTCTGTTCACATCATTTGTAATAAAAACATTGTTGCCATTCTGAAGCTTCCCTCCAACCACTTTGCATATTATTTTATATATACTGTGATTCTTTACTTGCCAAATATGCTTCAGAAATCTCCCTCCACTGAGTTTGGCTGCAACCATTTTAACTGTGGGCAGCTGAAACTGCTGCCTGTTCACTTCCTGGATTTACACAGACACATGGAGGCACACCTCCAGCTCTGCAGCTCTCAATGGCCCTCTTATGACTCATCCCCCCTCCCTTCCTGGCAAACTCTCAGGAGAGTGAGCGAGAGAGAGCTGTGCATGATGTCATAAGCCTAGGCCTTTTTCCAGACAAGAAACAGGAAGTGGGCTGTATAAGGTATTTACTGGCAGAAAAAGATGTTTTACTATCCAAAGTTAAAACAACAAAGGCAGAAGATTTAATGGAAAGAAGGATGAACAAAAATGACTGAAGGTCCGCTTTGAGGTCCTCATGTTACATAGTTTGAATACCATGTCATAGATATATTATTTATCATTGTAAAAGAACATATTCCACACCATTTTTTTTTGTGGTAAAAAACAAAATAAAAAACAGCTTTAAAAAAAAAAAAAAAAGGAAACATTTCCCCCCCCCAATTTTTCCATTTTTTTCCATGCCTTCCCATCTCTAATCTTAACTGAAGAGAAATAAAAATGAAAATAAAAAGGCTAGAAAAAATGTAGTCCGTTTTTTTCTCAGTAGAGCTGAGAAAGACATTCTACCTTCTACAACAGAAAACTTTGCATGACGGTTAGAGTTTGGTTATATGGGGCTGGCTTAATGTGTTTTGTTTGCCAGTGTTCCAACCTCCTGAAGGTGGCTGTAAAGCCCAACAGTTTCTACATAAATACAAGAAATATAGATTCCTCCACTATGTTATTTATTTTTTGTGAACTGACCATTTTGATAAAAACATAATACATAAGAACAAAAAGTGCAGTTGAAATTGCAGCTTAGAGAACTAACCCCATATTCAGCTATGAAAATGAGCACAATGTGACGTACCTAAACATTTTACACTACCAACAGCATATGCTGAGGCAGCTCTGGGTTTGTTGGTCACCAAGGCAAGTTCTCCAAAATACTGCCCTCTGGAGTACCGAGCGATTTCAACTGCTTCATTGTCTTCAGATTCTGCTTTACTCTAAGAAAACAAAAAGATATTCCATTGTGAAATGAAATCTTTATTAATGTATAAATACACAGGAAATTTGGGAGTAACTGCAAAAAGCAAATCAATATTTTCTTTTAAAAGGATTCTGTCAGGGCAAATTAGCTGTGCAAACAAAAAATTGTAAAATTTCATTCTTTGATTTTTTTGCTGGACACTAGTCTTGGAACAGTCAATGTACCATACATCTACTGAGCTTTCTTGCTTGTGACATTATTCCAGAGGTAGTATGCATCCCAGGATTTAGCAGCTTACATCTGAGGCTTCTTAAGGTGTCAGCAATAAAGTGTTATCTCTACAGATCAGACCAAAATTGCCATATTTATGGTCATGAACAGAATGCGCAATACAGCATTGTCTGGGAGCTCTCTGATGAAATAAAAATCATCCATGTTAGAAAATTTCAGCCAGAAGTTACTGTCAGTACCTATGATAAACCAGCATTGGTGATATCTGATTATGATCCTCCTCTGGCATCAATAGGTATAAGCATTGTGTTTGAGCATTCTGACTACATATGGTTATGCACCACTCTGAAAAACAGTCCTTAAGGGGTCCCATCGTGCCTCCATATCTGAAGTTCTCTGCATCACCAAGCACATTTCAACTTTCAATACTGATCTGAATCTGACTGGTGGCTAAGGGAAATATTGTAGTACTATTTTTATTTGTTTGCTCTATTCATTTGTTTACCTAACACACCAACTCAAAAATATTATCATTTTGGTTTGGCTTTTCATTTTTACATTTAATATATAATTAGGATTAAATATTAGCCTACTGCCACTATTAGGTGGGTGTGTTTTTGCGTTTTATACAATGTTTCTTGCAAGTAGTACTTCTTTAATGCATTCTTCCGATTGCCAATAGTGCTGTTTTCAGCTCCAGTACATAATGTTATGTTACATGTACTGAAAGGGTTATCTTATATTACATACAATGCAGTGCTTCATTTATGTTTTATTTATTATGTATAGTTTCTGTTCACAGTGCTGTAAAGTGTATGCAGATATTAGTTGTTTACATTTCTTTCAAAATGCATGAAATGTATTAATTTAATTTTCACACAAGTGTATGAAGAGAGCCACTTATCACATTGCCAAGAGGAAGGGGAGGGCTGGTTAATACTTAGGTGCATTAATATCTCTATAATCTTCAGACAGGGATGAAGATTTATGGCTGCCATTTGCTTTAATAGATTAAATAAAATGAATTTGATTGAACATTCTAGAGGATTTCAATTGTGCTACTGCTTTGGAGGAATTCTTATTGGAATGCTCAAATGCATCATTATGTCATAGGTCATGTTATGACATTCTATACACGTGGAAATAGGGGAAGAGTTCTATAGCTGAGTATTTTATAAAAAGATACAGTGAGTATCTGTTAAGTAACAGTAAACACTGTATATCTTCTTTTACCCCAACTTAATTTTTTTATTCTGTATGACTGAAGAAAGATGGAGGCCAAATTTATGGGATTTTAGAATTATCTTAGGTGGCACAACAGAGTGGATCCCTAATGCTTTCACTACTATCAGTACTGTAATAGGGCATACACACGGTCGGACATTGAGCGGACATTCCGACAACAAAATCCTAGGATTTTTTCCGATGGATGTTGGCTCCAACTTATTTTGTCTACACACGGTCGCACAAAGTTGTCGGAATTTCCGATCGCCAACCACGCGGTCACGTACACCACGTATGACGAGACTAGAAAAGGCCGGTTCAGAACCAAGCGCGGCACCCTTTGGGCTCCTTTTGCTAATCTCGTGTTAGTAAAAGTTTGGTGAGAGACGATTTGCGCTTTTTCAGACTCGTGGCTCTCAGATCGTTTTCTGCCGTTTAGTTTGTGCTTGTGGGTTTGTATCTGCTCTTCAGTGCGTGCAGTCAGTTCGTATCGGAGTTTTCTGTGCGATCTTGCCTGCTCGTTGCTGTTTTTCAGGTCGCTCTTCACAGGCCTTGCTGTTCTTCAGTGCGTTCCGTTACTTCGTTCTGAGCAGCCGACCGTTTTCTAGCCATGTTTCATATGCGTACTCCTCGTAGAGTTCGTGCTGTGCGGGGGCTTGGTGTTGGGGTCCTGACCTTGACACAAGTCCAGTCCATGAACAGGGTGGGGAGGAGTTCATGGACCAAGAATTGGTTGCTTCAGCGTGACCAGTTCTCTCATATGCCTTTGCTCCGTGAGATCCGTGAGAATAATCCTGATGATTTCAGGAACTTTCTCAGGATGACGGACCCCGTGTTTCACCGTTTGTTGGCTTCGCTGACCCCCTATATCAGCAGGCAGGATACCTGCATGAGGCAAGCCATCACTCCAGAGCAGAGGTTGGTCGCTACCCTGCGGTATTTGGCGACAGGGAGAAGCCTGCAGGACTTGAAGTTCTCGACAGGCATCTCCCCCAGGCTCTGGGGATCATTATCCCAGAGACCTGTTCTGCCATCATTCAGGTCCTGCAGAAGGAGTATATGAAGGTAAGATTTTTATCCTTTTATATCACATTTTATTGTATTGAATGTTTGCTAATATATTGTATGTCTTTCCTCATTCCCTAATTACCATGATTGTAATATGCTGTGAATGTCCCCTTTGTCCTCATGCATGCTGGATTTTTATGTAATTATTATTTTAGGTCCTTCATACATATTTGCCCTTCAATAACCTCCCCAGCATGGTGTCTCCTGCCCTATATTCACCTCATGTAGTCACTTAATGTATTTTATCAGCTCCATAGTAGTGCTTTACCCCAAACACCCCCTAAAATGTTTGGAAATGTTATTTTTGATTTAAATTCAGGCAGAGTGCCAGAGTTTTTTTTTTTGGTGGTGTCCCCCAAAATTTTTTAGTAACCCTCCCTCCCCCAACTGCTAAGTCAGCTGATCCCAATTCTCTATCCTCAATCATCATTCTGCTGACTTTGCCAAACCCATACACACTATACCCATCTCTTTTGTGCTCAGATTTATGGATGAATTCCCCAAAGCATGTAGTGCAAGGGCCTGCCTGTATAATTCCAATGGTACTGTTTCATGTTTTTGTATCCTATAATTATCTTGATAGGTAATAGCAGAATGTCCAAATGTCCTCAAATGTGTACAATATGTATTTATATCTTTGTATTATGACACTTCTTACCTGTCCAGTGGTCTGCCAATAGTGTAACTAAGGAGGGTCTGTTCAAAGTAATACCCATTATTTAGGCATTCATCTCTCAATGAAGTGAAGAGGGTTACCTGTCCCAGATTTCCACACACCCCCTATAATGTTAGAAATGGCCCATGAGAGGGGGGGAGGGGGAATATGATAGGTGTACCTTATACTTTGGCCTTGTTAAATTCCCCTTAATAAATGCTATCTGGAGGTTGCCCCATAATGTTTGTGTATAATCTGCTTGCCATGTTTCTGAGTAAAAATAGTAATGTTTATTGTTTTTTCCTCAACAGTTTCCTTCCACGCCACAGGAATGGCAGACTGTGGCCTCCCACTTTGCCGAGCGGTGGGACTTTCCTAACTGCGGAGGGGCAAATGATGGGAAACACGTCCACATCATCCCACCACCCAACTCGGGGTCGTACTATTATAATTACAAGGGGTTTAATAGTATAGTGATGTTGGCGGTGGTGTCGGCTAATTACGACTTCTTGTATGTGGACGTGGGGAAGAATGGCCGGATGTCCGATGGTGGAGTCATCGCCCAGACGGAGTTCTACAGGCGTCTCCAGAATGGCAGCTTGGACTTGCCAGCTCCAGAGGACAATGTGGAAGGACTCCCATTTGTGTTCGTTGCTGATGAAGCGTTTGCGCTGGGGGACCACCTGATGCGGCTATTCCCAATGAGGACCCTCACCCCGGAACAAGAGGGTTTTTAATTACCGGCTGGCCAGAGCCCGAAGAGTGGTGGAGAACATATTTGGAATCCTGGCCAGCCGGTTCCGACTATTTCTGACACCCATCCATATGGCTGAGTATAAACAGAACCATATTATACTGGCGTGCTGTGTTCTCCATAACTTTTTAAGGAAACATTCGGCCAACTATGCTGGCTCAGTTGGGCCTGAGGCCGGAATCCTACATCAAACCACACTGACGGCGCTGGCCGTCCTGGCTTGCCCTCCCTGAGTGCCCGTGATGTCCGGTTACGCTACCTGGAGTTCTTTGCGGGTAGGGGGGCTATCAATATGCCAGACAATTTGTGAAGCCTTTTTATAATAAAAAAAAAAAAGAAATTCTTGGTGGACATTTACTGCTTGTGTTTGTTTTAGCTGACCCTGACAAAAATGTGTTGAGTCCAGAAAATGTCGTGATTGTGTAACCTTATACAAAGCACTGTTGGCTGTTATTTCCTAAATGCAAAAACACATTTCACTACAAGTGCACTTGCCACTGCACTGAAACTGCACTTGTAGTGCAAAGAGGATTTGCCCTTAGGAAATAACACCCATTTTTGCAGAAAACAGCAATTACATCACCCCAAAAGTGTTGTATTGTGGTGTTGAGACAATAATCCACACATTCTTGAGTAAGCTACTTTTTTATACCTGCACAATCACATGTGCATTTACCAAAGGTTTTTAAAACAAACCAACATGTTTGTTGTATAACAATTTTTTGCAGTAGCATTATCAAAAATCGAAATGTCCATTTCAGATAAAACAGGCCTGTGTAAAACCAACAAGAAAGCCAAAAAACTTGAACTTACAAAGTTCACATTAGGTAAAACCTGAAGGCTATATCAGACATCAGTATTTAGGAACTGGGTTTGATATAGCGTTCAGATGGGGGGAAATCACCCCTGGAAAAGCCAAATTTGGAACATGCACACCAATTTACGAATGTCAACATGTGCTATCTGCCATCACGGGGGATCAAGGGACGTGTTTTGGGGGAGCAAGCCCTTCCTCAACGTTACTTTATAATTGAGGAAGGGGTTGCACCCCCAAAACGCGTCCATTGATCTCCCGTGATGGCAGATAGCACATGTTGGCACACTGTGTGCATCCTCCAAATTTGGCTTTTGTGGTGCCAATCTCCACCACATCTTCTTCTTCCTCCTGCTCAGCTTGTGTTGGTGTTAGTTCCCCTTCTTCCAGAGGTGGGGGGTCTGTGGTCTCCTCGGATAAGGGGTGTCCCCCGAGTCTTTTCTCCCCTATGTAAAACAAAAATGGTATAATTAGCACACAGATATTTGATGGCAGAACTAGAAATAGGAAACATTGCTTGGAAGTGGTGTACAATTGTCTATTTTAGCCGAGTTCCAAGATGTATTTTTTTTATTGGCCTTTGTCAAGCTGCAATACTTTACCTGTTTAGTACAAGCTTCACAGATGGAGACCCCCCTATAGTATACACTGGAGCACCTGTGTGGCCCCCTAATAAAAATGGTGTTCTTGTGTCCCACACTAGTGCTCCAGTGTCCAGATGTGAAAACAGCTGCTCAGTGTCCTCTCCTTACACACAATCTAGTTGGCATTTCATTATAGTAACAAACCCATCTACACAAACAACTATTTGGCATCCAAGTAGGCCCAAACAAAAATGTGGGAAAATGCATATGGCCTAAACAATGGTGTTTTAGAGGCCGAAAGAAAAATGTTTGATACGAACGAATAATGGGCCCATGAACATTAAAGTTGCCCTTTTAAACGTTACAATTAATAAAAGCATATGGAGCAGCACGAACGCAATAAAGACAGAAAGAATAGGAACACAGCACAACTACTTACTTTTTTGCAGCACTCTCCGGATCTTTCTGTACTGCTCTGGCTCTCTCAATTTCATGTCCGACCACCGCTTCCTGAGCTGATCTTTCGATCGTCGTACCCCTTTCTGATATTGGGGTTGGGGTAAGGCCCATACTTTCCGTCATAGTCGGACTTCTTCATGATGTCGACCATCTCCAACATCTCCCCAAAGGACATATTTGTGGCCTTAAAACGTCTCCTTCTGGATCGGGACGTGTCCGGATCCGGGCTTTCCTCCTCCTCCTCCTCGTTCCTGCAATTAGCACGCACCTGCTGTGACTCCGCCATGTGCTCTTCCCCCACTGCGCCAAACGAAAAGGGGCGGGGAATAGACTAGAAAGAACGTCAGGGGAGCGCGGAGTTACACGCATGCGCAGTTTGTATAAAGCGTAACACGCGTGCGTATTACGTACGATCTGTGAGCGGAGGAAGGAGCATTGGACGCGCCGATCGTAAGAAAGAAGGTAAGAGACAAACTTGTGCCTATACTGCTTCTACATTGAAGCCTATATTGTAACAAGATTAGGAGAGTTTTGTCTGACACTAGGCTTTGTCTTGTGTTGTGTCTTGCAGTGAACATGGATATCTTAGTGAAAGACAATGACTTCATGTCAGTATTCATAGATATCTTAAGGGAGCTGCCCTGTCTGTGGGAGATTAAATACCCCCATTTCAAGAACCAAGCAAAGAGGAAGGCAGCACTGGTGCAATTGTGTGAAATTGTGAAGCAGGTGATCCCCACGGCAGACATCACCTATTTAAAGATCTTCATTGGTGGCCTGAGGAGTACATATCTAAGGGAGCGCAAGAAAGTCCTGGATTCACAGAGATCCGGAGCAGCAGATGACATCTATGTCCCCAGGATGTTGTACTACTACAGGCTGCATTTTCTGGCAGGCCAGACTGAACCCAGGCCATCCCTCTCCAGTCTTTCTTCCACGCTTCCTTCCCCCCCGGCTGAGGCTTCTGACACCCAACCCGGGCCTTCCAGGCCACATGTGGAGGAGCCCAGATTGAGCCAGGTATAGCATTCCTCTAAATATTTCTGGTTGTACAATCAATGATGTTAACTAGATGTTAGTTGGGAGTACTAATTTAGGATTGTGATTGATGAAGCAACAACTAAAACCATGTCCCTTTTTCATACACAGGGAAGTCTCAGCCAGGAGGTGGCCGGGCCGAGCCGGCTGGCTGATCTGCAGGTCCCTCCACCCCCACTGAAAAGAGAAAGTGGCAGTAGGAGGAGTGCCCTAGAGGAGGCTACCGGAGGACTCTTTTGGAGGGCTACAGAGGTCCTGGGAGCACGACAGACCGTGGAGGAGGACATTGCTGCCACCATTGCATATAAAATGCAGAGGATGGAGGAGGGCCAACAAGTCTTGTGTGAGGCGCTCATATTGGAGGCTCTTAACAAAGGTATGAGGGACCAAATGACAGCTCAGACACACCTTTGCGATGGTCCTCCTCCTCCTCCTGCAGGTCCTCCTCCTCCCTCTGCTCCAGGTCCTCCCAGTCCTCCTCCAGGTCCTACTCCTCCTCCTGCCACATCTCCAACTGCACAACCACAGCCGGGAAGGAAGCGTGAAAGGAAGACCAGAAAGTGAGGACCCTGGATCCAGTCTGGTCGGCCAAACAATGCAGCCTCTTGTGGTACCACAGCCTGGGGACACAGATGTCATCTGCTGCTTTCCGGATCTCTGCGAATTCTGGACCAGACTGCACTTCCTTACATATGGACTCCTCAGGCCACCAATTTTGATGTTCAAGAATTGATGTCTGCCGTGAGGGTCCCAGGCTTCGCTAATTTCTCATGTTGATCCAGTGTTGCCTTCCTCTTTGTTTGGTTCTGATCCCTTAATAAAGGATTTTTGTTTTGAATTATACTCTCCTATGTGTTTTACTTCAAAAAGGACAGTTTGTTTGTGAGGATTCAGGTACATTGAAAATATACAATGTGAAATGAACAAGGGACACCAACAACAAACAATCTCCTGGAGATTAAATAATAAAAGATATCAATGGTGTTGGGGGAACTTGACACACAAAACACACACAAAAATATTCGGGAGTAAAAATAAAAATAACATTGAACAAAGACCAGCCTTTGAAAAAATACAAACATTAAATAAAAAAAAAAGGCTTAAAATCCCCCAAAAAATTAAATAATAAAAAAAAAAAATTATGTCAGATGTGACAACTAATAATATATTCAGGGAATCCCAATAAAAAAACAAAAATAAAACTTTGTGGGAAGTGTGTGTGAATATGAGCAGCAAAACTACTTAATTCTTGTCACATTATAAAGAAGAAGAGAATGCGCTGTATTAAACCATTTTTAACATTGCAGCGTGACGAAAGTGCTGTATCCATTGCGAACGCTAAGTTTACCAGAACGAGCTGTTCCGTCTTGGAATTTCTTCTGAGCATGCGTGGCACTTTGTGCGTCGGAACAGGCCACACAAGGTCGGAATTGACGTGATCGGATTTTGTTCTCAGAAAATTTCATCTCCTGCTCTCCAACTTTGTGTGTCGGAAAATCCGATGGAAAATGTCCGATGGAGCCCACACACGTTCGGAATTTCCGACAACACGCTCCGATCGGACATTTTCCATCGGAAAATCCGACCGTGTGTACGGGGCATTACACTGTATTCTTCTTTACCAGAGTGTAAAAGTCAAGCTCCTCCCCTAATTACTGCGTCAAAATAATTAAAATAGTCATAGCTCTTTGAATTCTAAAGCACCCATTGGACAAATGGCTTTCTGGACTGACACAATTTTGAAATATAAAGTATTTTAATAACCATCTTAGAAACACACTAAGAAGTCACTGTTCTACCATAATGAACATGGAGTTTAAAGGGATTTATGTAAAGAAAGCATATATATATATAACCAAAACCATACCTTGCTTTTCATGGTTATTCTGACTTCTCCAGATTCTACAATAAAAAAACTATCTGCTCCATCTCCCTGTCATAGGAAACATATTATATCATTGAGGGATGCTGAAAGAAGCACACACAAATGAAATACAATAAAAAGATATTACACTAAAGCGCATAGTAAAAACTATAACAGCTACCATGTGATATGAAGCAAAAATGCAAACAAGCAATAACAGTGTATCAAATAGGTAAAAAGTATGCCCATTGTACAGGGCCAAGGCATATCCCTATGAACATTTTACATGGTCAAAGCTGGACTGTATTGTAAAATAAGAAGAACCTTGGAGAAGTGTTATTTAAAATGAACCCACAACTACACACAGAAGTTCTGCTTTGTAACAGCAGCACTACTAGCGCTCTTTTAGTATTTCAGCTAAATACATCTGCCCATGCTAATGTCATATCATTCAAAAAAGGCTTTTTCTAAATGAAAAAGACACAACGGTACTATAGTTTAAACTAGAGAAACCCCTAGTACATACATTTAAACCCTTCATAACATTTGTATGTACCCATCCACTAACCATCCCTGCAGCTCTGCTCATTTGTAGAAGAGTCAAATGTTATCCCTGCATAAGCTCTGCAAAAGCCTGTGCTGATGCTTACACAGAGTAAATAGCCTTATGTCCTTCCCTCATGTGACAGTGTTCAAGCCTTGCGATTGACTGCTTAGGCCACATTCAGAGTTTCGAATGGGCCCAACACTGATTACATGCACATTCTAGGGCAAATCACTCGCAAGTGATCATTGAATGAGCGATTACATGTGAGCGACTTGCGATCAGTTGCAGGAGCTGAACAGCCTCCCATTGCTTTCAGTGGGGCTGTCTCCCATAGCTAATTGCCAGGAACCCCTGCTGGGGTTCTCGCATGTATTCGGTGTCGAGCCTATTCTTAAGTGTGAATGTGGCCCGAAAGAATGGTCACATGCTCTCCCATGCTCAGTACTAGGTATTTCCAAGGGCTTTCTGACAGATGATCAAAACAGCAGAGGAGCACAGACATCAGCAAATGGGTGGGAGAGGTGCTCTATCAAGGGAACCTGTCACTTTTCCCTGAATGAGTAAAATTACCTCTATAAGAAATTCCACAAGCAAAAAATATCAAAACAGGCAAATACTGAATGACAAAGCTGATTATTTTGCTGTCCTGTAATCTGAAGACGTAATTTGTGGCCTATTTATTCGAAATTAAAAAAATGATTTTACTGGAGTGATTTTACAAATATAAAATGTAATATTAAAAAAAAAAAAAGTACCTGAGCAATGATTTGTTCTCCATCACTGTAGTTTTTGCTGTCAATGACATCCACCACCTTTAAGCGTTCTGATACCTTCAGAGAGATGAAACACAATGATTTTGCAAATAGATACATAGAAACAAAGTGACGGCAGAAATAGGACCAAGTGGTTCATCAAGTCCGCCCCGTTATTTTTCTTAGTTATATATGATTTTTTTTTTTTTAACTTTTTTGTATGAGTAGATCTACGTTTGTCCCAAGCAGTTTGAATCCACTTACTGTTGACTCTGCGGGAAGTCTATTCCAAACATTGACTACTGTTTTTGTAAAATAATACTTTTTAAGATTAGTTTTGAACTTTCCTGCTGCTAGTTTGAGGTCATGTCCCAGTGTTCTTGACCTTGGCTTTATAGTGAAAATACTGCCCTCCTGAATTTTAGTCACCCCCTTGATGTAGTTCAACATTTCAATAATGTCTTCCCTTTCCCTTTTTTCCTCCAGACTCTACTTTATTAACTTCCTGAAGTCTTTCCTGATATGTTTTAGCCCTGAGACCTTTTACCATTTTTGTTGCCCATCTCTGGACTTATTCTGCAATGTCTTTTTGTATGTGAGGTCTCTAGAACTGGACACAGTATTCTAAATGAGGTCTCACTAAAGATCTATATAGGGGACCTCCTTCCTTCTGCTGGTAATCCCTCTAGTGATGCGTCCTAGAATTCTATTAACTTTTTCCACTGCATAGCTACAAGGCAGCCATCAGGGCAGTATAGACATCACTCCTATAGGAAGTCAGGGCATACATTTTTTGGAATGGGGACAGCTATCCAGAATTTATATTGCCTGTTATGCGGAGGAGACTGCTCTCAGTGTCAGACTTGATATGTAAAACAAGACAACTGGTTAAATTCTGGCAAGTTTAACAGACAGCTAATGAAATGATATGCAGGTCTTGGGCTGATAATGTTTTAGGCAGTCTGACCATTAGGTCATCCAAATGAGATTGTATAACTATTTACCTGACAACAAGGCTTATGATGAAAAGGTATGTAAATACAGTTAGCAAAATGACTGAGTGAACTATGTTATTTTTCATATTACAATAACATGTAGGAGTGGGTAAGAATTCTTAGGGATTATGTACTATTGGGTCCTGTGATTTCTGTGGTGTTAGTAATACTTACATCTAAAGACTTTAAGAATGGTAGAGACTCTATAAAATTTTCAAACATTCTTCTCTTTTTGGCATTGTTTTTAACAATTATTCTCCGGAAAGTTGCTCTATCCTTTAGATCAAACAAAAACAAGACGTTAATTATCATGTTCCCAGAGTACACTATTTTACACATATTTTGCCATTTTACACAGAAAAAATAGAAGTATCATGATAACTAATTATATACAACATATAGTGCTACCCAAATATTAATAAATCGAAAACCTAATAATTCCTACATTGTATAATGCAAATCAATTATACAGTGCAAATTAATGACTGTGCATAATCAATACATCAAAAAAAAAATTCAATGAAAAATACACAAATTATTCAAAATTAATCCAAATATTTATTGAATAAATAAACCAATTATGAGTCTATACACTATGTAGTGTTTAAACAATTATTTTCCACAAAGTGATAAATGATGTTGTTGCATCCAATGTGGTAAAGTGTCTGTGCTTCACACCCTTTATGATGCACCCCAGTGGTAGAATTTACTCACAGATTTATTTGACCACTTGTTGCAAAATAACCAAACAGCGCAGGGCAACAATGCTCAAATGCACAGAAATCCCTTGGCTCTTAAAACATGCTCACAAAGAGAAGGTCCAATTTAAAGGAACAGGAGAAAAGGAGCTTAAAGTAGAACTAAAGGCAAAACTGTTTTTCCATTTTGGATAGAGCAATAGAAAGTAATACTCCTGTTGGTTTATTTTGTGCCATCTGTGCCCTATTAGGAAGATTTCCCTTCACTTCCTGTCCTATAGCAAAAACAGGAAGTGAGTGGAAATCCCTGCAAATTAAGGGAATTACCATTGGAAGATTCCCCTTCTATTACTGTTCTGGGGACTATCCAACATTTTGGGATTTTTTTACTTTCACTTTTGTTGCTAATGGTAAACAGGACAAATAGAGGATGAATCTCCCTAATTGGGGCACAGATAGCAATGCAAACTGACAGAGGTTCTATTCCCTCTCCACTCTATCCTAAACTAAAGTAAAAGTTTTGTCTTTAGTTATACTCTAAATGGCTGCGTTATTAAAAAGTCACATCAAAAACAATCTAATGGAATTAAAAAAAAAAAAAAAAAGCCTCAACCCAGCACTAAGAATCTGAATGTTAAGAGATAAAGTGAGTGCCACACAGAGCACACTTCCTACTCTGCAAATGGCTTCTCTGAGTGTGCTGACATCACAGTGTAGCCATGTCCAACATGTTACGTCACTGCAGATTTCATATTTTAAATGTCAGATCCTTAGTGCTGGGCTGAGCTCTTGTCAGTACTGCTGAATTGTTAGGGATTCCTTTGTATTTGAGCACTGTCTGTCTTTGACGTGTGCTGTTTGACCATTTTACAACATGTAATGTGAAGATTCTTTGTCACATTTTATTACTGTGTTGAAGATATTTATTTAAACACTGCAAGGTGTATAGAACTGGTTTAAATTAATCAACATAAATTTGGATTAATTTTGCACAATGTGTAATATTCATTGCATTATTTATTTAAAGGGTTGTATTAATTATGCACAGTTATTTATTTGCACTGTATGATTTATTTGCATTATAGAAACTATTAGGTTTTTATTTATGAATGTTTAGGTAGCACTGTATGCTGTATATAATGCCCCTTTAATATCATTCTGATATTTATACAGCAGCTTGGTTTGAGGGTTGGCTTAGGGTTGAGTGCAGAAATTCTTTGTATTTTTTTTAAATCATAATAACCCAGACTGGAAACATTAATTAGTGCAGCTAGCTTGGTTACAAATGTTGTTACATGACACATCATATTTTGCATTTACTGCTCTATAATTGTACCACCAACTGTCTGTTTTGTATTTTCCTGGATAAAAACTGTTACTAAAGTGTACACATTTTTCAACCAATTTTACCAATGCCCCCAACAACTAATATGTGGAGTAGCAGAGCTATTCAGTTGATACTCCTGGCTTCTCATACAGGTGCCATCAGTCAACATAAATCTCAGTTCCCAGATCCCAGATCCCAAGACCCCCAGTGTCCTATTTTGATACAGCAGCAGAATCCCCACCCTGGAATATGACCAGTAAAGAACAATGGTTTTATCCAGTGGTCGATCTGCAGCAATACCAGATTTGACCAGCAGGTAGAAGGTACAAAAATATCTGAAAACACATTGTCTCTTTTGTGAGCTTTTGGAAGGATTTTGGGTCTGCTGTATATAGGCACAGCAGTTAGTTCTCAAAGTAGGACCCAATCAGTTATAATTTCTCCTGCCCCCCCTGTACAGAATGCAATATTTTACTAACAAAATGCATAAGGTGTCTAATGGCAGCAACAATTGATTTGGATTGCACTGGCAATTGACACTGAATGATTGAGTTGTATTACACTGACAAGAAGGGCAGCAGTCTCGAACCCTAAAGGCCTGTGTCATTGGGCTTTGGGCTGGTATTGTTAGAGTCTGTTTGACATGCTTCTGAGATGATTTAGAATTCATTGACATGTTGCATTCCACTCTTAGTTGACTTCCTTCTAACCTGCATTTCACTTGCTTTAGGTAGGTTTTGCATTCCTATAAACTTGTATGGGAATGCAAAATCCACTTGAAGCAAACAAAAGCCAACCAACACAGGTCTATTATACGAAGGAATGCGGTGCTAACAGTCAGCTACATGCTGTGTGGATGGGTATATACCTCTCTGCCTGTGTTGGCTATGCAGATACTCAGCCCTGGCTCTCTTCAAATTGATGTTTTAAGACTATGTCTAGTAACTGTATTGCTTTATGAAAGTAAATCTATTTCCAATTTCATAAGCCTGAGTACCTGATCAGATGAATAGCGATGATGAGCTATAAAGATTTCCTATTTATTTTATTTGCAAAATATCTTTATTTATCTCTCTCATCCATAATACATCAGATGTGTTCTTGCATTTTGCATGCAAATATAACAGCTCCATTACAGGGGTGGATGATTTCTCGATTAATTTTTAAGACAAAGGTCATATAAATTGAAATTATCTTTTCTGAATCAACCCTAATATACTTCAACTTTAAAAACATTTAAATCCACCACCAGGGGGTGCTGATTAAGTTCCATTTTTAAAGGCTGCCAAGAAAACCATTCTAGTTTTTGTCATTTTGTTGCTGTATTTTGAATGCCAAGTTAAACAACATTTTCTGAGGCACAGTCACCATTCAGTTTGCATGAGATTGCCCTGTTTTTGCTCTATGATTATTTGTGATAAATAGGCCTTTAAACCCACTGATAATTTGCTTCAATATTCTGACAAATTTTAAATTTCTTTCTTTAGTGCAAGTAAATAGTATTTTTTTGTGTTATCATTCATATTCTCTGAAAAATGGCCAAGAAATCATAAATACTGCTAGGGTATGTAAACTATGATTTATGTTAAGCAGGAAACTGTTGCTACTGACATTTTAAAGTAGTACTATAGATAAATTCACAAATGGGGGAGTATGCAGTGCAAATTCTGATAGCCTTTGGGTTTGGGAAGTAGGCCAAGAAATATTTGCACTTCAGTAGGTCCGAAGAGCCATCCGAGGCTGCATATATGGAAATCTTCGTTAGACCCTAATCCTTCACATTTAGCACTGAGGCAAACCCCCAACACCGACATACACATTTATAAATATAATTCCTTGTCCAGACAATAGGTAGAGATCTGATGTTCAACTATGTAACTGTTTGTCCCAGCAAATGATTGCCCATACAACCATATTCTCATTTCATGCCATCTATAAAGAGTTAAAATGGCATGTCTGAGTGTCTTGAATGTGGGCATGGAGAGGAGCCCTTAGGGACTCCCTGATGAGCCAAACAAAACACATCATCAATTTTTTATTTTGCCCTATACTGCAAAAAAAAAATCACACATCCTTTTATCAGTGGGATATCCTTAATCCGCATAGCGGAATTCCAAACCTCTTTATTTGACACATTTAAATAATCTCTTTTACATCCTCTCACATAGGGTTCATTAAAGTATTTGTAAATGTAAATATATGCAAGGCATTTGGCCAACATGTGCCTAATAATTGTATTTTTATACTCGCTGTACAAACCTTATTTTTTGGAGTTCATTGTGAGACTCAGTATCGGTGGACAATTGGGTTATATTGCCTACAGCAGGATTTGGACACTGGCAAACAACAAAAACAGTCACCCCTCCCACTCCCAGCATGCCCCAGTTTTATAACAAACCGGTACTGAGAGCAACATTATAGATACAAAGAGGTTGAGCCTGTATCTTTCAATGAACTCCAAAAAAAGGATTTTACAATTAATACAAAAATACAATTTCTTTATTGTCCATTGAGGGACTTGGGTTTATAGTACAACACAGACATAAGAGTTATATGCAGCTGCTCTCAAGAGGTGGACACTAGCAAACTTAATTTCATTCTCATACTAACACAAATCATTTCCCCCTAAGGGATTGTAAAAGTTAAGGAAACTTCATTCACATACTGTACTTCCCTTTCATACTGTTCCTTGGTGTACTGTATAGTGTTTGGCTAAAGCCATTTATTATCAATCACCTGTGTTTACTCTTTTTAAATCATAATCAAAACAGAAACTATCCTAATGAGCCTGATCAAAAGTTTACATACCCTGGTGATTTTGGCCTGATAACATGCACACAAGTTGACACAAAGGGGTTTGAAAAGCGATCAACCACTAGCCGACCAGCGTACGACAATGTACGTCGGCACAATGGCACGGCTGGGCAAATGGGTGTACAGGTACGTCCCCTTTAATTTGTGGCATTGTGGGCATGTGCCTGCCGCGTGCTCCGTGATTATGCCCGCGGATCCTGCGGACTCGATGTCCGCCAGGGGCTCGCGATCGTGTCACGGAGCGGAAGAACGGGGCGATGCCTTTGTAAACAAGGCATTTCCCTGTTCTGCCTAGTGACATGAAAGAGATCTACTGCTCCCTGTCATCGAGAGCAGTGATCACTGTCATGTCAGTGGAAGCCCATCCCCCTACAGTTAGAAAACCTCCGTAGGACACACTTACGCCCTTGATCGTCCCCTAGTGTTTAACCCCTTCTCTGCCATTGTCACACAGTAATCAGTGCATTTTTATAGCACTGATCGCTGTATACATGACAATGGTCCCAAAATGGTGTCAAAAGTGTTATGATTGCAGTCATGATAAAAATCACAGATCGCTGCCTTTACTAATAAAAAAAAAAATGAATAATAAAAATGCTATAAATCTATCCCCTATTTTGTAGACGCTATAACTTTTGCGCAAACCAATCAATATACGCTTATTGCGATTTCTTTTACCAAAAATATGTAGAATACATATTGGCCTAAACTGAGAAAAAAAATTGTTTTTTTATATATTTTTTGGGGATATTTATTATAGCAAAAAGTAAAAAATATTGCTTTTTTTTTCAAAATTGTTGCTCTTTTTTTTGTTTATAGCGCAAAAAATAAAAATTGCATAGGTGATCAAATACCACCAAAAGAAAGCTCTATTTGTGCGAAAAAAAGGACATCAATTTTGTTTGGGTGCAACGTCGCCCGACCGCGCAATTGTCAGTTAAAGCGACGCAGTGCCGTATCTCAAAAAGTGCTCTGGTCAGGAAGGGGGTAAATCCTTCCGGGGTTGAAGTGGTTAAAGGTAACCATCCTCACCTGTGATCTGTTTGCTTGCAATTAGTGTGTGTGTATAAAAGGTCAATGAGTTTCTGGACTCCTGACAGACCCTTGCATCTTTCATCCAGTGCTGCACTGACGCTTCTGGATTCTGAGTCATGGGGAAAGCAAAAATTGTCAAAGGATCTGTGGGAAAAGGTAGTTGAACTGTATAAAACAGGAAAGGGATATGAAAAGATATCCAAGGAATTGAGAATGACAATCAGCAGTGTTCAAACTAATCAAGAAGTGGAAAATTAGGGGTTCTGTTAACCAAACCACGGTCAAGTAGACCAACTAAAATTTTAGCCACAACTGCCAGGAAAATTGTTCGGGATGCAAAGAAAAACCCACAAATAACTTCAGGTGAAATACATGACTCTCTGAAAACATATGGTGTGGCTGTTTCAACATGCACAATAAGGAGGCACTTGAAGAAAGATGGGCTGCATGGTCGAGTCGCCAGAAGAAAGCCATTACTACGCAAATGCCACAAAGTATCCCCCTTACAATATGCCGAAGAGCACAGAGACAAGCCACAAACCTTCTGGCACAAAGTCATTTGGGGTAATGAGACCAAAATTTAGCTTTTTGGCCACAACCATAAACACTACATTTGGAGAGGTGTCAACAAGGTACACCATTCCTACTGTGAAACACGGAGATGGATCGCTGATGTTTTGGGGATGTGTGAGCTACACAGGCACAGGAAATTTGGTCAAAATTGATGGCAAGATGAATGCAGTATGTTATCAAAAAATACTGGAGGAACATTTGCACTCATCAGCCAGGAAGCTGTGCATGGGACGTACCTGGACATTCCAACATAATTATGATCCAAAACACAAGGCCAAGTCGACCTGTCATTGGCTACAGCAGAATAAAGTGAAGGTTTTGGAGTGGCCATCTCAGTCTCCTGACC
Organism: Lithobates clamitans; assembly: GCA_037952925.1. Taxonomy (NCBI): domain Eukaryota; kingdom Metazoa; phylum Chordata; class Amphibia; order Anura; family Ranidae; genus Lithobates; species Lithobates clamitans. The sequence goes on from JBBGZY010000065.1 coordinate 2,791,641, forward strand.
TCAATATCATTGAGCCACTCTGGGGAGATCTCAAACGTGCAGTTCATGCAAAACAGACCAAGAATTTACAGGAACTGGAGGCTTTTTGCCAAGAGGAATGGGCAGCTTTACCATCTGAGAAGATAAAGAGCCTCATCCACAAATACCACAAAAGACTTCAAGCTGTCTTTGATGTTAAAGGGGGCAATACTCTGAATTAAGAACTGGGCTATGTAAACTTTTGATCAGGGTCATTTGTGTAGTTTCTGTTATCATTATGAGTTAAAAAGAGTAAACACAGTTGATTGATAACAAATGGCTTCAGCCAAACACTAACCATAAGTGAAAGAAAAGTTTTGTGTTATCATTCATATTCAATGAAAAATGGCCAAGAAATCATAAATTCTGCCAGGGTATGTAAACTTATGAGCACAACTGTATATACCTCTGTGTCGGCTCTGCATCGGTGTGAATTGCAAGGTCTCCTTCTCATTCCTTTGTTCTGAGATCCCTGTACATTTATTGTGTTATTGTGTATCCCATCTTAAAGGTTAAGTTCATCTTTAAAAAAAAAAAATGCTCATATTTTTGCAGGTAAAAAAAATGTGCATTTAAAAAAAATTTTTTATTAGGAGCCTGCAAAGCCATTGTACCTGTGATTGGCAAGATTGTGGGTGCAATGCAGGGCTCCTGCAGATTGTGTAAGCTGTCTGCTCGCACCTCGTACAAGCAGACAGTTACGCAATGCCAGGAAGCATCAATGAACTACCTAGAGCACGCAAGAGTGCCCTGGTAGTTCACTGAGAACTACAAGCCAGCAGCCGCAAAGGATGTCGGTACGTGTAGTTCTCACATTCACAGAATTCTGTGAATGAATGAATGACGCAGCCAAGTAGACAGAAATCCACATGACCACGTTTTTAAAAAATTGTGACAGTGAGTGCAAAGAGAAGATCCCCCGTTTGATTTTACAATGGGGGATTGGGGGGGGGGGGTGCGGGGGCTGCTGCAACAGTAACATGTTACGTGTTACACCCTGAATACGGGTGTAACATGTTACAAAAGGTGAACTTATCCTTTAAGCCAACCATAGATGATTCGAATCTTGGCCAGTTCAGCAGAGATTCCATCCATGTATGGGCAGGCTGTTTGTACCAAAGTTGATCCAGCGATCGACTTGGGTACAACCAGCAAGTCAGATTTCTAGCATGCGATTATTGCAAGCGGCAAGATTCCCCTATTAACACCGATTCCCCCATCAACACTGACTGTGTTGATGAGGGACACAAGCGATTTTCTTTCCTGCAACCCGTGCTTGCAGGAAAGAAAATCACATCATCTATGGCTTGCTTTAGCCTTCCATTTTATATGAGTAAGTAAATCTCTCCACCCATGCTTTGAATAGGCTTTGGAACTTCACCCTTCTTTGTTTCAATTGGTCTCTTTCCCTCCCTTTATATCACTCTTAAGAGAGCTATTTTATTTTGGAACTACCTTCCCCTGCATTCAAGGGTTAAGGGTATTCTGCTTCAACCCCCAACTGTTCACTGGTTGATCCTTGGTTGAAAAATACTTTGTCTGTCCAAAATTCTTACCTAAGGTCAAGGATTAGGTATTCTGGGCTTCAGCCTTTCCTTACTAACATTCTTGTTTGTATTATTTATCTACAAGTTTCCTACTACACTATACCTTTCAAAGAAGGTAGTATAAAGTAAAAGTAATGTTGAAAAAAATCATTTGTGGGATTAAGCAATGATTTCACTGCGTATTTATTCTTTGCGGTCTACGCAACTAGCTATGTGGCAGGGGGAATGTTCTTTACCTACATACTTTGTGCTTTAAGTTGCCCCTCTTTCTCAGCTCAGAAAGTTGTGAGGTATGTTGTTGTCTCCTTATGGTGGTTGCTGGGTTCTCTTCCACTTTACTGTTGAGGTCCCTTTCAGTTAACAAGCTCCCCCTAGTTGTGCTACCTGTCCTGTTCTGAAACAACATATTAATTCTTCCTGCCCTTCCTTATAGTAGAAATTTCCATATAGCTCCCACATTTTATCACCGACCCTTTAGCCAATTATTCCTTTGTATACCCTCTTCATAAGATTTCTTTGTGCAGATCTGTCTCCTATATTCCCATAGATTATCGTTGACCTACAAGATTCTGCTGCTACCTGTTATCCCACAAGACGTGTTCAAGAATGATTAATCAACAATATTAAGCATTAGCATAGACCTCAGACTAGGCTGAGAAGACTACATGCATGAATGCAAAATGCAAATAAGGGCTAGTGTTATCTTTTGTGTTAGTGCTATCTAACAGGGGAGGAATCCAGCTTATTGGTTCTCAGAAAAAGCCATGAAAGTTTGTACAATAGGAGATAACCAAAATTCTAATTTGGGGTGATTTACTAAAGTCAAAAAGGCTGTACACTTTGCAAATGCAGTTGCACTAATTTTCTGTAGAGCTTAGTAAATGTGGTGAAGTTCTGCTGATTTCCACCATTCAATCACATGCAAGCAAAAATGCATTTTTTTTAAACTTTTCCTAGAACCTGATCCTTTACAATTGAAGCTATACCACATTCACTAAGCTCTGGGAAAATTGAGTTGCATAGTGCACACTTTAATTGCCAGTCAACCCCATTATCCACTATGTCAAAGATTAATGTGATCTGATTCCCCAGGTTCCCATTCACCAATCTACCAGTATTTTTCCACTGTAGATTTTTTTTTTTTTTAAGAGACCCTGCCACCTCTATATAAATGTAAAAAGTTCCCTATAAATGTAGGCCTTTACATTTTACATGTTCTTTTGTCTGCAGGAGAGGACACGGTAGTGACATAGGGGCTGGCAGAAGACCCACAAAACATAGCAGGGGACCATGCATGCAACACGCCTGGAAGTTTCAAATGTTAAAGAATCTTCAGCCAGTGATTTCTCAGGAATATGAAGGAGAACAGTGGTGGGGCAGTTGGACAGTTAAGTACATTTCTTTCAGTTGAACTCAATGGATGTGTCTTTTTTAAATCTGACTATGTAACTATATATTAATACACTTCTTTAGCCCCCAGTTCACACTGGGCTCTGACTTTAAGAGCACATGTCGCATGCAAAGTCGTGCCCCATTTAGTGCAATGGAACCATTCTAATAGGAGCTACTTAAGTTGCTCCGACGTAGGAAAAAGGTTCTTGTACTACTTTTGGTCTGACTTCGGCACGACTTGCATTGACTTCTGTTAAAGAAGTCATATGCAAGTCGTGCTGAGGTCATGCTGGGATGTCTGCTTCAAAGTCACGTGGAAGTTGCGTTGGAGTGTGTGTCGGTCCTTAACATGTTATTTTTTTTAGTAAGCTGGCAACACAGTTGTTTTAAAAATGTTTAGTCTCACTGGAGCCCTATGGGGTAGTCTTCAATCAAAAAGAGGGCTGTGAGAGTTGGTGTAGGACTGCAGGTTGGGTTCTCTGCATCATATATATATATATATATATATATATATATATATATATATATATATATATATATATATTTATTATAATTGTAATGTTTTGATACTTTACACTTATTTACAGACTGAACTTACCAGGCACCATATTGTTCCAGCAGATGTGGCAGCAATTGTAGCAGCTCTTGGTGTGTTGTACATTAAAGCCAACTCCCCAAAGCTTCCTCGGTTATCGTAGCCACCAACGCATTTTTCCACGCCATCTATCTTCACATAAATGTCATATGTTCCCCTGTTGTATAAAAAAAGGGAATGGCTCACTGTCAAATGTCATATAATGGCACCAAACGTAGGAGTCTATTTATAAATGTTTCACACACAATTCACACAAATTTCACACACAATTCACACATTTTCCAGTTAAATACAATTTAAAAATATGTGATTCTTGGTTGAAAACGTTTATTAAAAAAAAACATTAAACCTTTCACTGGTAGAGACGTTTCTGCACATGTTAAAGGCTAAGTTCACCTTAAAAAACTAAAATAAAAGCACATTTTTTGCAGGTAAATAATTGTTTTTTTTTCTTAGGAGCCTGTAAAGCATTGCACCCTCAATCAGCAGTTTGTGGGTGCAATGCCAGGCTCCTAAAGACTGTCAGTAAAGTGCAGTTGCACACATTTTCCCCAGAGCTTAGTAAATATGGTGAAGTTCGGGTCAAGGTGGTGGCAGGTGATTTAGTAACATGTTGCACCCTAAATATAGGTAATAAACATGTTACTAAAGGTGAACCTATCCTTTAAAATGCAGGCCTGAATGTTAAACACCCAAACATTATGTATTTTGTAAAAACAGAGACCCTGAAGAAGAAAATGGTAGTAGTTGCAGATTTTTATATCACCCAATATTAGTGCAATTGCTTAAACATATATCTTTAGCAAAAATACACTAAAGTTAAATGTAGTGCACACAAACAAATTATATTACCCATGTTTTTGGATAGGTTTCTTTGAGTAAATATTTACTTACAATGTCAAAACTTAAAGCGGTAGTAAAGTTAAACAAATTAAAAAAAACACTTCCTGCAAGGTAAAGGCATAATGTGCTGGTATGCATTGCATACCAGCACATTATGAAAGATTTACCTTGAAACAAAGCTCTCCTGCAGCGCGCTGTCACTGCTGCAGATGCTTCTATCTTCATCTGGTCTTCCTTCCGGGTTCGTAGGCAGCTTGAATGGCCGAGCCACGATGATGTCATCCCTGTGCATGTATGCAGGAGTCACGGCCGCGGCACAGAGCTCTGAAGGAATGGCACGGGTATGCCTTTCCTTCACAGCGCATGCGCCAGAGACATCACTGGCTGCTGCTCACTAGAATATCACCTAAACGCTGCACGCTTAGGAGATATTAATTTTACCTACAGGTAAGCTTCATTGTAAGCTTACCTGTAGGTAAGAATAAACATAGTGAGTTTAATGCCACTTTAAAATTATGCCCGTAAAATGGTGACAAACTTTGGTACTCAAAAATGTATTTTAAAGACTATACAGGTTATCAGTTTATCAGATTATTAGTTTAGAGTTACCTGTGAATGATGGCCTTACACAGACCTTAGTCAGTGCGAATTTCTTTCCAGGAAAGAAATTTGCACAATTCCCCCATCAACACAGATAGTGTTGACAAGGGAATCCCTCCTGCTGAGCAATTGTCTTCTCTCGGGAAGGGGGGACAGGGGAAGCTGTCCCCGCCGGGAGAAGACAGTGATTATCGCTAGCGGCTTTAGCAGCCGCCTACGATTATCACAAGTGAATCCGACAGGCTGGTTGTACCCAAGTTAGTCGATCGATCAATTTGGTACATTCAGCCTGCCCATTAATGGTTTGAATCTAGGCCAGTTCCTTCTGAAGCGATTGAGATTTGAACCATGTATGGCTGGCCTTTAGAATTATTGCCCTCACCTCAGCGTGTGCACCAATACATTATATGTGTTGCGCCATCATTGAGTTTGTACATAGTTACACCTGGTACGCATGCATTTGCTTACATATGTGGATTTAAATAGAGGGGTTTAAAAAAAATTTGAGCTGCTTTTTTATTTTTTTAATTAACATGCTATGCAAACACATTTTCATAAAGGTAAATAAAGCAGGACTTCAGCCTTGGATGTTGTCTCCCCTCTACCCCTCCACTGTGTAATCCAGGCTCTCTTTTTTTTTTCCTTTTTTTTTTTTTTTTTTTCTTTTTTTTATGAGAAGTCTTTGGTCTGCCCCCCCCGTGCACATCACTTGACTAGGCAAATGACAAATTTCCCGCTGTTCCTCCTGGGATATGTACGTGAATCAGATTTCTAAAATACATCTGGGGTAAAGAGACCAAAGATTACTTCAAAGGATGTTTCTGCTTTATATCTGCATTAGCTGTTGCCTGGGCACCCTTAACTTTACAGAAAGTGCCACCAGGTCCCACCCTTCTATCTCGGTATTCCTGGTGGAATTTTTACAGGATGTGGCTGTTTTTTGGCCCCATCATCTTGTCAGGTAGGCTGCCAGGAACTTCCTAACATTTTTTATCCTTTGCTGTCCTGTAACACAAACTTTTATAGAGCTTGGTTCAATTTTCCATTAACTTTAATAAGACTTTTGGTTCTGAAATTTTTAATTTAAAAGGTTTGCACATTTTTTGAAGTTCAAACAAACTGCAACTGATTAAACTTTTCAGACGTTTGCTCATCTCTTATTTTAGGTGGTTATGTAAACCCTCTACTAAAGTGTTAGGGGAGCTGTACCTGTCAATAACATAAAAGTTGTCCCCGTCATCCCCTTGATCAATTATGTGGTCTCCGCATCGGACCTGTTTTTCAAACATGGCATCTAGTACTTGAGACATCTGTTCCTGCAAAACAAAAAAGACATAACAATCCTCTTGACTCAAATCAGTTAGTTGTGTAGTTACAAAATTGATAATGCCAGATAAAATATGTGCTAAAGTTGAGTAAATAGGTCCTTTTTTGCTTTGTGTGGAGTGTGTAAATGTTTCATAAATAAGTGTAAGGCTGCTTTCACACTGAGGCGCTTTACAGGCGCTATAGTGCTAAAAATAGTGCATGCATGGCGCCTGTAAAGAGCCTCTCCTCTCACTCCAGTGTGAAAGCCCGAGTGCTTTCACACTAGAGCGGTGCGCTTGCAGCACGGTGAAAAACGTCCTGCAAGCAGCATCTTTGCAGCGCTGTAGAAGCGGTGTATGCACCGCTCCTAAAGCGCCCCTGCGCCGCCAAACCGTCGGCAAAGTGCGAATAGCGCCGATAAAAATAGCGGCACTTTACCACCGACACCCCCAACGCCTCAGTGTGAAATCACACTTAATCCTGCCAGCTTCTGCTCTCTCTCTCTATTGACTGAAGCCCTTATTTAATAGGATGGCCACCAGCTCCCAGTTCTGCAGGACTGTAATCTCCCTATGATTTAATCCAATCTGCTGCAGTCAATACCCATTGCTGGTTGATTGGCAGATACTCTGTCCATTTAGCAGCTGTGACATGGGCTTCCTATAAATGTAAATTCCCCTTTTGTTGGACAGCTTGCCCTGTTACAGTTAGTGGAAAAATAATGGATCTACTGGGCAGGATCAACAGGTTATAAAACTATGTTGTGAAGGGGTGTTTGTACAGAGACTGATGCAAAAATACTAATGACAGTTTGCTTCATATATGTTATTTTTACATTTTGCCATCAGTTACACTTTAAGGTTAAAGGTTAGGGGTTTTGTCTATTTAATGTCTGTTTTACTAACCCTTTCGCTGCCAGGCCCTGTGCTCCATTTTTGCACTCAGGTGGCCAGACCATTTTTGCAATTTTTCCTTTGCTTTTTTATTTTTCACTTATAGCTTTCAAAGTTTGTAAAAGACCCCCCAAACCATAAATTTTCTGAAAGCACATGACCAGTAGAATAAAAAGAAGGTGCTACTGATTTTTAACCACTTCCCACCCGGCCTCTAACAGAATGATGGCCGGGCAGTGGTTCAGTTATCCTGACTGTGCGCCCGTGGGGGCGCACACCGTGGTGATCGGTGGTGCGGTGTGTCAGTCTGACACACCGCTACACTAATCTCGGTAAAGAGCCTCCGGTGGAGGCTCTTTACCACGTGATCAGTCGTGGTTGGATGTAAACAGGAAAAGCCGGTGATCGGCTTTCCTCACTCGCATCTGACAGACGCGAGTAGAGGAGAGGCGATCGGCGGCTCTCCTGACAGGGGAGGTCTTCGCTGATTGTTTATCAGAGCAGCCCCCCCCTCGGATGCCCACACTAGACCACCAGGGAAGCTGCTAGGACCACCAGGGAAGCTCCTAACATGTGGATGGCCAGGTAAATCCCCCATGGCCATCTACATGTGAAAATCAATGATCAACATATGCCAATCAGTGCCCACAAATGGGCACTGACTGGCACCTCTATGGCACAATAAAAATTAGTGATGCCCAGCAATGCCACCCATCAGTGTCATCAGTGCCATCCATCAGTGTCCATCAGTGCCACCTATCAGTGCCCATCCATGCCCACCTATCAGTGCCACCCATCAGTGCCACCCATCAGTGCCACCCATAAGTACCCATCAGTGCCACCCATAAGTACACATCAGTGCCGCCTATGAGTGCCCATCAGTGCTGCCTATGAGTGCCCATCAGTGCCACCTCTGAGTGCCCATCAGTGCCGCATACCAGTGCCACCTATCAGTGCCACGTATCAGTGACCATCAGTGCCATCTATCAGTGCCCATCATCAGTGCCCATCACTGCCACCTCATCAGTGCCACCTCATTGGTGCCACCTCATCGGTGCCCATCAGTGCCGCCTTATCAATGCCCATTAGTGTAGCCATATCAGTGACCGTCATTGAAGAAGAAAATGTACTTATTTACAAAAAATTTTAACAGAAACAAAGAAAAACTTTTTTTTTTTTTTCAAAATTTTCGGTCTTTTTTTATTTGTTGCGCAAAAAAATAAAAATCGCAGAGGTGATCAAATACCACCAAAAGAAAGCTCTATTTGTGGGAACAAAATAATAAAAAATGTGTTTGGATACAGTGTAGCATGACCGCGCAATTGTCATTCAATTTGCAACAGCGCTGAAAGTTGGTTTGGGCAGGAAGGTGTATAAGTGCCTAGTATTGAAGTGGTTAAGGTCCCACGGTATTTGCGCGAATGTTTATCAAAACAATATTTTTGCTAAAAATCCACTAAAATCATTATTCGCAGATAAAAACACAGCACATTTTACAAAATTCCTACTAAATATAAAACCTTTGTCTGTATTGAGTTAATAAATAACAAATATTTGTAATTTTTAAATTGCGGCTTTTTGCGAAATGGTGAAAATTGAACAGATGCAAAAGTGTAAATATCCAAATTTCTCTAAAAATCTGGAGGTTTTCATTGTTCCCTTACTATCAGGAACCATGAATCTGACCGAGACAGAAGTATAGTTAAATCACACTTGTTTAATAATAATAATAAAGTAAACGTAGTGAAAACAAGCCAGAGTTCAGTAACCGGAACGGGTAGTCAGCCAAGCAAATGTCAGAGAGCCAGAGATAAACGTAGTAGTACAGCAAGCAGGATCAGGAGCCAGAAGGAATGTCAGCCGAGCAAGTCTTCAACAGGAACGCAGGAGAAAGTCTCTGTGATGTTGACAAAGGCGGAGGCAGAGATCAAGTGAGCTGGACGGCTTTAAGTAGGCAGGACTGACGAGCAGAATCAACAACAGCTGGGTAACTGTGGAGAGAGATGGGAGCTGGCAATTAGCCAACAGCTGAGCAGCCAGCTCAGAGAAGGAAGGGCTGAGCCCAGCCCTGACAGTACCCCCTCCTCAATGACCCCTCCCCCTTGGAGGACCACCGGGCTTGAGGGGAAAACGTCTATGGAAATCACGGAGGAGGACAGGGGCACATACGTCCGAGGATGAGACCCAAGAGCATTCCTCCGGACCATAACCCTTCCAATGCACCAGGTACTGTATGCGCCCACAGAACCTACGGGAGTCAACAATGGATTGTACTTCGTACTGCTCATGGTTCTCAACCTGTATAGGGTGAGGACGTGGCACCGAGGTGGTAAAGCGGTTGCAGACCAAAGGTTTCAATAAGGAGACATGAAACACATTTGAGATGCGCATACTAGGAGGAAGGTCCAAGGCGTAAGCCACTGGCTTAATCCTGTGAAGGATACGGAAAGACCCAAAAAACCGAGGTGCAAACTTCAAAGAAGGAACACGAAGTCGGAGGTTGGGAGACGACAGCTAGACTCTGTCCCCAACCTAGTAGGAACAATTCAACCTTGTAGGAGGGCGCAGGCAGGCGTCTGCGGTCAGCATGAAGTCTGTACCTATCGTTAGCATGTTGCAAAGCCTCCTGAACTTGTGCCCAAGTGGAACGAAGACCACGGAGATGCTCCTCTAATGCAGGAATACTCTGCGGAACAAACGAGTCAGGCAACATGGAACGTTGGAAGCCATAATTCGCCATAAACGGGGACAATCGGGAAGCAGAATTCAAGGCACTGTTGTGAGCAAACTCTGCCCACGGTAATAGGTCTAACCAGTTGTTATGATGGTCAGAAATATAGCAACGTAGAAATTGCTCCAAGAACTGATTGGCTCTTTGTGCGGCCCCATTAGACTGCGGGTGATATGCAGAGGAGAAAGCAAGCTGAATTCCCAACTGTGCACAAAAGGCTCGCCAGAACCGAGAGACAAACTGACTACCCCTGTCCGAGACAATCACCTTGGGTAGCCCATGTAAGCGAAACATCTCCCGGGCAAAAATGGAAGCCAGTTCCTTAGAAGTGGGCAACTTCTTAAGTGGAATACAATGACACGTCCTTGAGAACCCGTCAACTACCATAAGGATAACAGTGTTGCCTTGAGAGCTGGGTAACTCCACAATAAAATCCATAGACAGGTGGGTCCAGGGCCTCTCTCCATTGGGTATGGGTTATAGGAGGCCCACTGGAAGGTGTCGTGGAGTCTTACTCTGAGCACACACGGAACAGGCAGCTACGAAGGCAGTTACATTAGTCGGCAGACTAGGCTACCAGAATTGTTGGGAAATGGCCCAAACTAGTTGATTCTTCCCAGGGTGGCCAGCTGCCTTGGGAGAATGGTAAGTCTGGAGCACGGCAGTACGGAGACTTTCTGGGACAAAGCAGCGGTCACAAGGTTTCTCAGGAGGAGCATGGACCTGAGCATCAAGAATTTTGTCACCCAAAGAAGAAGTAAGACTGGTGCGAATCGTAGCCAGAATACGATCAGGAGGAATCACAGGAACCAGAACCGACTCCAACGTGGAAGTGGAGGAAAATTGTTGTGACAGGGCGTCAGCCCTTACATTCTTAGTACTGGGTAAGAATGAGACAATGTAATTAAAACTCGACAAGAAAAGAGCCCATCGCGCCCTTCTGGGAGAGAGGCGCTTAGCCTCAGACAAGAATGTGAGATTCTTATGGTCAGTAAAAATGAGAAACGGCACAGTGGTACCTTCAAGGAGATGTCTCCATTCTTTCAGGGTTAAAATAATCGCCAACAGCTCTCTGTCACCAATCTCGTAATTGCACTCTGCAGGTGACAATTTCTTGGAAAAGTAGCCACACGGATGCATAGCGCTCTCAGAGTTAGGACGTTGAGATAGAAGGGCGCCAACTCCAGTCTGAGAAGCATAAACTTCTAGGATAAAAGGCAACGTAGAATCAGGATGTGCCAACACAGGAGCAGAAACAAAGGCGGCCTTGAGACTCTCAAAGGCCTTAATGGACTCCGGAGACCAACTCTGTGGGTTACCGTCCTTTCTGGTCATATCAGTCAGGGGCTTGACCAGAGACGAGAGGTCACGAATAAACTTCCGATAATAGTTGGCAAAGCCCAGGAAACGCTGCAGAGGACGCAAACGTACGGGTCGGGGCCACTGTAGGACTGCCGAAAGTTTCTCTGGGTCCATCGAAAAACCAGCAGTGGAAATGACATAGCCCAAGAATTTAACCTGTTCACGATGGAACGCGTACTTCTCCAGTTTACAATAGAGATTGTTCTCTCTTAGTTTCTGAAGCACACGACGGACATGTGTGTGGTGGCTCTCCAGGGACTTAGAAAATATGAGGATATCATCGAGATAAACCACCACACATAACTGCAACAAATCTCGGGGGACATCGTTAATAAATTCCTGGAAAACTGCCGGGGCGTTACAAAGGCCAAAAGGCATTACGAGGTACTCATAGTGGCCTGTACTGGTATTAAACGCAGTTTTCCACTCGTCGCCCTCCGCAGGAGATTGTATCTTCTGAATTCATGGCCTTCGCCTACTATCAGGAACCATGAATCTGACCGAGACAGAAGTATAGTTAAATCACACTTGTTTAATAATAATAATAATAATAGTAATAATAATAATAATAATAAGGTAAACAGAGTAAATGTAGACAAAACAAGCCAGAGTTCAGTAACCGGTTCGAGTAGTCAGCCAAGCAAATGTCAGAGAGCCAGAGATAAACGTAGTAGTACAGCAAGCAGGATCAGGAGCCAGAAGGAACGTCAGTCGAGCAAGTCTTCAACAGGAATGCAGAAGAAAGTCTCTGTGATGTTGACAAAGGCGAAGGCAGAGATCAAGTGAGCTGGACGGCTTTAAGTAGGCAGGACTGACAAGCAGAATTAACAACAGATGGGTAACTGTGGAGAGAGATGGGAGCTGGCAATTAGCCGTCAGCTGAGCGGCCAGCTCAGAGAAGGAAGGGCTGAGCCCAGCCCTGACACTTACAGCTTTAAGAATTTGTAAAAGACCCCCAAAACCATATATTTTCGGAAAGCACATGACCTGTAGAATAAAAAAGGCACTACTGATATTTTAGACCCCGCGTTATTTCCGCAAATGTTTATCAAAACAATATATTCACAAAAAATACACTAAAACCATTATTATCAAATAAAAACACAGCTAATTTGACAAAATTCCTGCTAAATCCCTACTAAATATAAAAGCTTAACCTGCATGGAGTTAATAAATAATACAAAAATTTATTTTTACATTGCGCCTTTTTGCAAAATGGTGAAAATCGAACGTACGCAAAAATGTAAATATCCAAATTTCTCTAAAAATCTGAAGGTTTTCATTTTTCCCTTACAACTTTCAGAATTTGTGAAAGACCCCCAAAGCCATATATTTTCTGAAAGCATATGACCTCAAGAATAAAAAGAAGGATCTGCTATAGGCCCCGTGCTATTTGTGCAAATATTCATTAAAGCAATATTGTCGCTAAAAATACACTAAAACCATTATTAACAGATAAAAACACAATTTTACAAAATTCCTGTAAAATTCCTGCTAAATATAAAAGCTTATCCTGTGTTGAGTAAATAAATAACAAATATTTGTAAATTTTAAATCCCGACTTTTTGCAAAATGGTGAAAATCGAACGCACTCAAAATTTTCTCTAAAAATCTGGAGGTTTTCATTTTTCACTTACAGCTTGCAGAGTTTGTAAAGGACCCCCCAAATCATATATTTTCTGAAAGCATATGAACTCTGGAATTAAAAATAGGTGCTACTAATTTTTTAGGCCCTAGGGTATTTGCGCAAATGTTTATCAAACCAATATTTTTGCTAAAAATACACTAAAACCATTATTAGCAGATAAAAACACAGCCAATTTTACAAAAACCTGCCAAATTCCAACTAAATATAAAAGCTTAACCTGTATGGAGTTAATAAATAACAAATATTTGTAATTTTTACATTGCGGCTTTTTGCAAAATGGTTAAAATCAAACGTTCGCAAAAATTTAAATATCCACATTTTTCTAAAAATCTGATCCAAATCCAAACCATATATTTTCTGAAAGCACATGACCAGTAGAATAAAAAGAAGGTGCTAGTGATTTTTAAGGCCCCACAATTTTTGCTCAAATGTTTATCAAATCACTATTTTTACTAAAAAAAACCACTAAAATCCCTATTTGTACACATAAACATAATATAACTTACTTAATTCCTGCTAAATTCCTACTAAGGGGTGTGCTAAAGCGTATGCCCATGGAGGGCCGTGTTTACCTGCATGGGAAAACACAGGTATTCTGTGCATCCCTGTGCAGGCAGTCCTATTCATGTCAAATGGACACAGCAGCTGCAAGGACAGATCTGACATCCATGCGGGTGTAGGTGCATGGACCCAAACGCAGACAGGGTAAGTACAGGGACATGCACACACGCGGATGTCAAGTTGGGATCAGTGGCTGTGTCCTTGCAGCTGCTGCATCTCAATTGACATGAATGGGACTGCCTGCACAGGAATGCACGGAACACCTGTGCATTCCCGTGCAGCTGCTGTGTCCCAATTGACATTAATGGGACTGCCTGCATAGGGATGCACGGAACACCTGAACATCCCTCTACAGCTAAACACAGCCCTGTAGTGGTATGCCCTGCGTGAACATGCCCATGTAAGCGAAACATCTCCCGGGCAAAAATGGAAGCCAGTTCCTTAGAAGTGGGCAACTTCTTAAGTGGAATACAATGACACGTCCTTGATTTTTAGAAAAATGTGGATATTTAAATTTTTGCGAACGTTTGATTTTAACCATTTTGCAAAAAGCCGCAATGTAAAAATTACAAATATTTGTTATTTATTAACTCCATACAGGTTAAGCTTTTATATTTAGTATGCCCATGGAGGGCCGTGTTTACCTGCATGGGAAAACACAGGTATTCTGTGCATCCCTGTGCAGGCAGTCCTATTCATGTCAAATGGACACAGCAGCTGCAAGGACAGATCTGACATCCATGCGGGTGTAGGTGCATGGACCCAAACGCAGACAGGGTAAGTACAGGGACATGCACCCACGCGGATGTCAAGTTGGGATCAGTGGCTGTGTCCTTGCAGCTGCTGCATCTCAATTGACATGAATGGGACTGCCTGCACAGGAATGCACGGAACACCTGTGCATTCCCGTGCAGCTGCTGTGTCCCAATTGACATTAATGGGACTGCCTGCATAGGGATGCACGGAACACCTGAACATCCCTCTACAGCTAAACACAGCCCTGTAGTGGTATGCCCTGCGTGAACAAGGCCTTAGGCTTTGTTTAGACTTATGTTTGGGGGGGGGGGGGCGTGCAGTTGCGGCACATTTGTTGGCAAAAATGGGATTAAAACAGGTGGTGAGGAGGTATCGCATTGCTCCCTCACCGCCTGTCAGTAGCCTTTGGAGGGTAGCCTTGGGCTTTAGAGGCAAGGGCAATTTAGACGCATGTCTAAATTTACCCTTAGGGCCCTTTCACACATGCTGTTTGATCAGGTCCACCTGTCAGTTTTTCAGGCGGACCTGATTGGACCCTCCAGTCTCCCCTATGGATCGGCGGATGTCAGCAGTAACATGTCCGTTGCCATCCGCCGTTATCCGATCCGGCCTTCAAAAATGGAGGTCCTATTTTTTATCTGTCTGACAGATCGCATATGATCGGATGAAAATGGACAGACGGTCCGTTTTCACCCGATCTCCCCATAGAGGAGAGTGGGACTGTCACCCACGGGGGGATTAGCAGACCGATCCCCCGCTGAATAAGCAGATTCTGTCCCATGGAGGTGCCTGTGTGAAAGGGGCCTTGCTATGATTTTTATTTTATTTCATCTGTTCTTAGACCTCTTTTATTTTCAATCTACCCTGGGTCAGCTGATAGCCTCTCACGGCTTTCAATATCATTTCTACGCTGACGACACACAAATTTATCTCTCCACCCCTCAACTCACTCCATCAGTCTCCTCACGCATCACTAACTTACTAACCGACATATCTGTATGGATGTCACACCACCTCCTCAAACTCAACTTGTCCAAAACCAAGCTTATAATATTTCCTCCCCCAAGTGCCTCTTCCCCTGACTTGTCTGTCAAGAGCAATGGCACAACCATCCACCCGTCCCCACAGGGTGCTAGGTGTTATCCTGGATTCTGAACTCTCCTTTCGGCCCCACATCCAATCACTTTCCAAAGCTTGCCGCCTCAACCTCCGCAACCTCTCTAAACTACGTCCCTTTCTAAACAATGAAACCACAAAGCTCCTGATTCACTCCCTGGTTATCTCTCTCCTCGACTACTGCAACTCCCTCCTCATTGGCTTACCTTTAAATAGACTATCCCCCCTTCAGTCCATCATGAATGCTGCTGCCAGACTCATCCACTTTACAAACCGCTCAGTGTCTGCTACCCCTCTCTGCCAATCCCTCCATTGGCTGCCACTCGCCCAACGAATTAAATTCAAAATACTAACAATAAGTTACAAAGCCATCCACAACTCTGCCCCCAGCTACATCACTAGCCTAGTCTCAAAATACCAAGCTAATCGCCCTCTCCGTTCCTCCCAAGACCTCCTGCTCTCTAGCCCCCTCATCACCTCCTCCCATATCCGCCTCCAGGACTTCTCCCGAGCCTCGCCCATCCTCTGGAATTACCTACCCCAATCTGTCAGACTGTCTCCAAATGTATCCACTTTTAGGCGATCCCTGAAAACTTTCCTCTTCAGAGAAGCCTATCCTGCCTCCATCTAACAACTGCACTATTTTCTCCATTAGCTCATCCCCAACAGCTATTACCCTTTTGTATAACTTGACCCTCCCTCCTAGATTGTAAGCTCTAACGAGCAGGGCCCTCTGATTCCTCCTGTATTGAATTGTATTGTATTGTAATTGTACTGTCTGCCCTAATGTTGTAAAGCACTGCGTAAACTGTTGGCGCTATATAAATCCTGTATAATAATAATAATAATAATAATAATAATTTTATATTTACTTTTTTTTATTTCACATTTTTTTTATATTTATTTTTGTTACACTTTTTTTTTGGGGGGGGGGGTCATTGGAGAGACATCAGGGGTATAAACAAACCTCTAATGTCTTTTTTTAGAAGAGTTCAGTCCCTTTCTCTGCAGGCTCAGCTGCAATAGTTATGAATGGATGGAAGCCCCTGAATAGCGGCTCTCATTCATTCATAAACGGTGGCATAGTAAACACTGTTTACTATGCCACAGTGACAGCTGAACATATGAGTGATCGGTACTAAATGCTCACTATGTTGACCTAGAGAAGAAAGGGGGCTGGTAAACACATGTTTACTACCCCCCCCACTCTCCATCCTGACCCACTGCACTTGCCAATCTCCCAGGCAGCAGCTGCAGGGAATGAAGCTTGCAGAGCTGCATGGAGGGGCCGCCTGGGATCAGTGAGCGGGGGGGGGGGGGGGGGCACTGAAGGGGGTGCCAAAGGGGGGACATCATTTAGGCAAAAAAAGTTGAACTCTGCAATTACTGGCAGGAGTGGCAGCGGAGGGAGCCAGCAATTGCAACGGATCCATGGATACATCTGTCCCCCGTGCTGGGGGACAGATGTAGTGGGCAGAGGGCAGTGTGGGGGGGACAGAGCAGGCATTTTAAGCAGTGCAGGTGGGAAGGAAGCAGCGGGTGACAGGTAGAGAGGCGGCGGAGCCTGGGAGCTGAATAACTCTGATCAGCAGCTTGTTAGCCGCTAATCAGGGCATTTTTTTGTTCAGCAGAGTCTGCTGAACATTTCTGATATAAGTTTATCGTCACTGAAGTGACCATGTGCTTATAACAGAGCAGGAATGTAGGTCCGTATGGCGTACAGACTTGGCCACCTGCAGGCACTTCTGTAGATCCCTACGGCGTACGGACCTGGCAGTGAAAGGGTTAAACTATTTAACTGGAAATACCATAAAGAAAAATCTTCAAGATTTTCAAGTTGTCTTGTAAATTCAAAACTTTCACATATTATCACATATCATCAAATGCATACATAGTATGCACATACACAGTACATATAATCAGAACACAATCTTATAAACATCAACACAGTAAAAGCCCACCTGAAGTCCTACGCCTGGTTATGGACATGCCTTAAGGTGACACTGTCACTATACAAAAAAATATCCAGCAATGTCATACCTGTAAAGAGTATTTACCTTCACCAGTGCCTGCACTGCTGAATTCCACTCCAATGTTGTGAAATGATCCCAGGAGCTCTACTGGGGAACCAACACTTCCAGAAGTGTCGATCTCCTGGGTACCCTGCAATAGCTCTGTTTTTTCCTCTTCATGTCACCCCTGTATTCTGTAATGAGTGAAGGTCAGCAGGAGGTTCTAGTGAAAGCTGTGGGTGACCACAGAGACCAACATTCCTAAAACGTTTTGGTTTCCTAGCAGACCTCAGGGGAACATTTCACAATATTAGAGAGAAGATTGCCAGCACAGGCAGAGGGAAAGGTAAGTATTTACTTCTTCTTTCGCAGATACAGCTTGATGTCTATTAAAGCATCAGGTTCTCTTTAAAAACACTTTTCTTTCTCATACAGTACAGGACACAGCTATAGTCTTAGACAGCTGGTTTATATGCAACTACCTTCAGGTGATTTAACACTGGCAAATCAGAGCTGTAAGGACCCCCTATATAACCCCTCCCACTACCAGCAATCCTCAGTTTTTTTCTAGTGTCCTTAGGTGCCGAATGTCTCCTCTCTCCTGGAGGAGAATTCTGGTTTCTTCTGGACGATTCCTATCTGGAATCCTGCTCCAATTATTCAGTTGTGCCCCGTCCACACAGGCTAATGGCACAGCTTCTAGATCACTATACTAGACATGCAATTGAGACAATAAATGCCTCCTGCTTCAGAAATCAGATGCGGGGCTGACCTGTACCGTGTTTCAGACACTGGGCTCCTGGCTCAGTTCTCCTTATTAGAACATTGTGTGAAATGTGTACTTAGCTGCAGGGTGCTATAGAGATCCAGGACAATAGAAACCCACAAGGTGTTACCCAGTCCCTGAAGACCCTTTCAGGGGTAGACTTTTCTAAAGCGGGTGAAGTGGGGGTGCTATGTTGACCCCTCTGTGAAGGCAGCTGTTGGAATAGGTGGTAAGTTGAGTCTATCACTTTAAATTCCTCCTGGGTGTTCCCTGTAGCCACTGCTCTCTCCTCCCCTAATGAAGTAGGTATGGAGAGTAGCCAGCGGCGGACTGTCCTCTGCTAGCACCTGCTGGCTTCTCACTTCCTGGTGAAAGCCCTTGTTTATGGGTCCGCTCACATCACTCTCCTCAGACATTATCCAATGGCACCATGGGATTTCAACCTGGTCCTGTTAGCCCTCCAAGAGCCTCCTTTTGAGCCCATCAGTGATATTCCCTTGGTCAACTTCACAACGAAAATGGTCTTTCCTTGTTGCAATCACCTTTGCTCTTTAGGTGTCAGAGACAGCTGCCTTTTCATGCAGAGAACCATTTTTGTTGTTAAACAAGAAAAGGGTTTTTTTGAGGCCCAAGGCCTCCTTTTTGTCAAGTTGGCCTCTTCTTTTCACCTTACAGTAAGTAGGACACTGTCCTTTTGTCCAACCCCTAAAAATCCTAAGGTGGTCGCCTCCCAATCTTTGGAGATGGTCTGTGTTTATAAGTTTATCTTTAAGTCACAGCCTCCTTCATGAAATTAGCATTTTTGTTCCTTCTGAGCACTCTCACAGGGACTGCCTGCTTCTTGTTCCACCATGCCAGGTGAATTAGACAGAGTATAGTTCAAGCCTATTTTCTACAAGATAAGTTCCCCCCTTTTATGTTACGACACACTCCACTAGATCTGTCATTGCCTCCTGGATCTTATCAACATCACACATCTGCTTTGCAGATTTGCAAGGCTGCCCCTTGGTGCTTGCTTCTTAGCTTTGCAAAATATTACCAGATCAGTGTCTGGGTTCCTCAAAGCAAAGTGCTCAAGGTTGCCGTATAAGTTTAGGTCATTGACCTTTTGTTAACTAAGCCTGTTAGAATTTGTTCACTGCCTTGCTCACTCCTTGTTTTTGTATTGCTTTTGGACCTCCAAGCTTTTCAAGACTATGCCTATGTCCTGTAGAAGAAACAAGATAGGATTTTTGAATTACCTGCAAAATCAGATTCTTGGAGTACAATACAGGACCCACCCTTCTGGCTCTCAGTTTGCTTGCTTAAAAACTGAGGATTGCTGGGAATGGGAGGGGTTATATGGGGGCCCTTACAGCTCTACCTTGCCAATGTACAATCATATGAATGTAGCTGCATAAACCTATGCCTTTTTGTCCTGTACTGTATTCCAAGAAACAGATCACACAGGTAAGTAAAACATCCTGTTTTTAATCTTATTGTAAATGCACTTCTTGCCCTCAAACACAATTACTGTATGCTGACATAGAAGAGTAATATCCACACTCGTCATTACAATTGTTCTCACACAAACATGGAGTCCTGAGACAGGTTTCAGACAGAACAAGAAATGAAGGTAAATATTTAATGTCACCATAAATATAAGCACATTTTCTAATAGTAGGAGAAATATGTAGAATCTCTGTTAGAATGTTATTGCTGCCTGCATAACAATTACAGAAATTTCCCCTTGCTTTCTGTCCAGGTGACAATAGGGATACAAACAGCATTTACAGTCCAACTTTGGGCTCATTCATGTTATCTTCATATGGTTCACCAATAAAAAAAAAACTGCTCTGGTTGAAATACTTATGTTTAATCCGAAGCTATCCCCTGGAGTACATATTTTTCGGCCAAAAGATGTCTTCAGTCTTGCATGCTGAATGACGTCCATAGTCATTTATCCAAGTAAACATCATTACGTCAGCACTGCTCTCTGTATCTGCAGGACCAGCCACTGCTGAGAGGAGACTACAGAGCAAGATCACTCATCTTATCAGGCTTATGACTTCTGAAAAATGTTAAGTTAAGTTAAGGGGTTGGACAAAAATATGGAAACACTACATGATTTGAAGGTGTGAAAGTGGAAGTGATGTAACATTCTTTTGCTTCCGCTGCGTGATGAGACACCTAGCTAACAGGTAAGAAGCCTCACTTTCATCATGCACTGCATGCGCTGCTAGTAATAAGGAGTCATATCAGACCTCACTGAGTTTCAAAGAGGGTAAATTGATGGTGCCCGCTTAGCTGGTGCCTGTGTGACTGAAGTTGCCAATATATTTGCTGTGTCGCAAGGTACAGTATCAAAGGTTATGCTGGCATATACAGTTTCTGGGAAAACATCATCTGATATGCATAAGCACGGTCGACATTGTCAACTGACGGAAAAAGATAAAAGGACATTGCACAGGATTGTGACCCTGAATAAGAAAACAACTGCTGCAAAAGTGGCTGCAGAGCTCAATCTCAGTCTTCCAAAGCCCGTGTCCACAATAACTGTGCAGAGGGAACTCCATAAACAAAACATTCATGGGCTAGCTGCAATTGCCAAACCACTAGGGACCAATATTAATGCTCAGAAGAGGAGAGAGTGGTGCAACACCCATTAATGGTGGCCTATCAATTAGTGGAAGACTGTAATATGGTACGATGAAGATCAATCAAGCTTCTCAGTGTTTCCAACCACTCTACGTGTGTTGAACACCATCCCAAACCAGGACATGTGCCAGCGGTAAAACATGGGGGCAGCACAATCATGGTTTGGGCAGCCATATTTTGGTATTCTGCAGGCCCCATCATCACCTTGAAAGGTAGAGTCACTGCCAGCAACTATGTACACATTTTGGTCAACCATGTGCTCCCCATGGTGCAGACATCATTTCCCCGAAGACAGTGGCCTCTACCAAGACAAAAATGCTCAGATTCACACAGCTGGTGTTGTCCAATCATGGTTTGACGAGCATGCAGACAAAGTTTCGCACCTTCCCTGGGTGCTACAGTTGCCGGATCTCAATATCATAGAGCCACTATGGTCAATTGTGGAGAACAAGGTTCGGGCTAGTTTTCTACCTCAGGGATCTCTGTGAGAACGGGAACGTTTTTACATGAAGAGTGGTATCAGATTCCATTATCCACCATCCAAGACTTATATTTGTCAATTCCCAGGAGAATCCAGGCCATCTTAGATACCAAAGGCAGTCCATCACCATATTAGATAATGATTTAGTTATTTTACCTGGTTTCCGTATTTTTGTCCAACCCCGGTATATATGCAAAAAAATACAGCATAACATACAGTTATGAGTCCATCATTGAGGCCAAGAATTATAGTTTAACATTTATGTATAGATTTTATTTGCAGATGGAAGGCATTTTTTCGTTGACTCTAGATTCAAAGAATTTACGCAGGAGTCCTTCTTTAATCTCATAATGTACTGTGCGCCACAGTGGCTTCCTGCTGTATGACCACCCACATAAGTAATTAGTATCCTTCTCCTGCTCAGCAGGGCATTCTTGCGCTCAGTGAAATGAAAATGATTTCCAACATACACTGAATAGATTAAATTAAATATTTTTTTTTCCTTCGATGTTGATTCTTTGTCTCTTTTATACTGTCAAAGCAAGTGTTTCCAAATTATGCCATGCAACACTCTCATCTGATCACAAGTGATATTCTCTAGAGATAATAATTAGATCCTAATGTAACACATTTTATTCTAGAGCTGCTCTTTCATGTTGTTTTGCTAGATAACTTTATATTTTCAATTTGTTAATTACAGAACAGATACATGCCTTACAAAAACTATTAAATGAGTTTGGACAGAATGGAAATGACATAGTATTGAAAGAGTACAGATAAACATGCATATAATGTGAAATGAAATACATTTTTATCATTTTCTTTCCTATTACAAACCTGTCAATCCAGGCTATTACTTTGTACAATATAAAGATGTGGCATATAACCCCAATATCACCATTTAATTATTCTACTTTTCTATAATAAATGTTGCAGGAGAAGTTAAAATTTTTTTTTGAAAGAGTTATAAGGAGCTGTTGTCAAGTCTGCTTTCCAAGTTTACGTTTATGTGAAATTCTATTGTTGCAGGCATTCGAAAATTCCATTATTATGAGGTATGATAAACTTCACAGTACAACTTTTAGAGTGACCTAATAGCAAAATATATATAACATCACTAAGGGTGTGACACAATGCCTGTGTAGGTGTGACCTAAGTAATTAAGGAAAAACATTTAGGCAAAAATGGAGGAGAGTAGAGTAGGCAATCCTCAAAATCTGTACATAAATTGTAGGGAGAGCAATTAAAATACTGCACCCAATGAAAGCACACCCCCTACACTGTCAACAATTATTCAACACATGTTAAGATTTATATGCCTTTATTGTTGCTGCAATACAAATGAATATGTTGCATTCTGCAGAGCTGGACTAACCTGATCCATCAAACAGTTTCAAATCGGAGTGTCAAATGATTATGATAATATGCATAATATGCATATCATATTAGCTGCCTTTAATACTTTCTGAGTCACATATTAAAAAAATAGGTAGATGACTTTGCACTAGATTAAGTCATATGCCTGGACTTGAAGCAATCTTTGTCCCCATTTGGCTGATGTAAGACATATACAGCAAAAGAAACAGGAATGATAACAGTTCCAAAAAATATTTTCCTACTTTTTCCCCACAAGACATGAATAATAGGATTTTACAATGGAATCTGACAATCAACATATTGCTTTTAAGAAGTCATAAAGACTGAAAACTTCAGACAGTGGGTTAAAAAGATTACTGACCCTGTGCCAAGTTTAAGTTATACTCACCTCTCCCTCGTTCTCACTTGGTAGTTAAAGTGGATGTAAACCAGATTCATGAAATTTGAACTAGGCACATCTATCTGTAGTGTTTTCTCATCTCTCTTCAAAGCACCGAGTCCCATGGCTTTCTCCTCCTCTGTAGCTGTGTTATCAGCATGATAACTTCTGATAAGTTCTCTGACACAGGAGATAAAAGCACCCTGAAACTTGTATGTGGGAGGTTGCTATAAATAGATTCGCAGACAGCTTGACTTGTTAGAGCAGAGTTCTGCACATTCCTTCCTTCCTTTGCCTGTGGGGGTGTGTGCCTTTCCTCCAATCAGCTGTCTTGGCTGTTTGCCCAGACTTCACACTCAGTCTTGAACAGGAAGAGAAAATCTGTAACGCAATCTGAACTTTCTAAAGGATATATACAGCTGAAGACAGCAGATATACATAGAAAAAAATCTCATGTAGGGAGATTTGTTTCATCCCTGTGCATCATCTGAGGCTGTTCACTTCACTGGGTATATGTGAGGGTTTACATCAACTTTAAGTAAAATGACATCTTTTAGAGCAAATCTTTTTTAATCTATGCTTAACAGGGGCGGCCTGTCCATTACTACTTTAAAAGGCGCATAAATTACAGTGGCCGGGGTGTTTTTTTGAAGCACCGATTAGAGCCAAAGGCTCTAATAGGCTTCAAAATAGGGTGGACTCTGGGTGCAGAGAATGCACTCACAGCCCACCCAGGTGTTTTAGAATAACAAATGGTTATTCGCTATTCTAACACTGGTCCTCCTCCTGGCCAATTAAGCCTGTCACCTAATTGGCTGAAAGGACAGGCGATCCCATTGGACTCCTAGGAGGAGGGGAGGAGCTGCACGCTGGAAGCCGCTGATGGAGGAGAGGACACGGAGCCGCTGCATGCTGCTTGCCCGCGCTTAGATGGGGTACGATGGGGCAAACAGCGGGGGGGGGGTGCCGCCGGCCACTCAGAGGGGGGGCGAGTTGTTTAAAGCCCGCCTCACCCCCCAAAAAAAACACCAGCCACCACTAATTCTTAACTACATTTAAAGGAAACTTTCTACCTACCTTTATAGAGAGTCACATGTATAAAACAAAAGCAAAAAAAAAAAATGAGCCGCATTGTGAATTGTTTTATGCTCTGCATTTTCACTTATCCATGAATATAGTGAACCAGTCCTGCAGATGGACAAAAATACAGTTCATTACGGCACACTGGATCAGAAGTAATGCAGAGACAACTGGGTTATACTGCCGCCTACAGGAGGAACTGGACACTGACAAACAAAAAAGTTAACCAGTCAGGTATAACCCCTCCCACTTTCATCTTGCTTCAGTTTTATTAAAAAACAGTATTAGGAGTATATCACAAACACAAAGGGGTAAGACCCGTGTTCCTTAATACATTTCAAAAACAGATTATTGCTGCGAATACAAAAATCCAGTTTTTTTTTATCACTTATTAAGGGACACAGGATCAGAAGTAATTCAGAGACAACTAGGATGTCCAAAAGCAGTCCAGCTGAGGGGTAAACAACAGTACCAAAACACTAATAAATTTACATAATGAAAAGAGAAGAGCTGCCTGAAGGGCCTTACACTTTAAGCTTGCATCAGCTGAAGCTTGAGAATGTATGAATAAAAGTTCAGGCAACCTTGCAAATCCGAGAAATCTGCTTGTTGCTGAAAGGCCCAAAGGAGTATTTACATGCTTAGTAGAGTGCTCTTTAACAGGAAAGGTGGCAGTATCAGTACAACTAAAAAAAACCTTTTTATTGCACTGAATCCCCAGGGGATCAAATGCACCCCACACCACTCCAATTCCTATTCAGGGCTGTCCTTGCTGAGCATCATGGTCAGATAGCTTGCACTCTCCCTCGACATGGCTGTCAGACAACACTAATGTGTGAGTGACAGCTCTCATCTCTGCCAGCAGGCACCGCTAGAGGCGAGCATTGTCATTTGCCACAGCAGGAGGAAGCCTGTCAGACTCATGTGTACATGAAATCCCTTCTGCCTGTGTCAAACAAAGTGAATCAGAAGTGCTGAAACTTGTAGTTCCTAACAGTGCTGCTTGCTCACTTATGTAGTTGCTGTGGTTGCCAGAGAATTTAGAGATCAATGTCAGAGTTCGGCTCTCTGCTCGAGCATGAACAAAAACAACATCAGTGTCTGTACAGTACATAACACAAGTAAACTGTACTGATCACAGAAAGGGCAGAAACACAATGGTTGAGATGAAAGGCTGAGATCACCTCAGGAAAAGAGGCCCTGTGCCTCATCACAACTGTGTCCTTGTGTAAGATCAGAAAAGGCAAGGCATCTAGCTCAAAAGCACGCCTTGCAGAGGTGATGGCAACAGAGAAGACAACCTTGTGCATAAGAGTAGAAAGGGGAATATCCCTGATGGGTTAAAAAAAATGGTTTTTGAAGAGCTGAAAGAACCAAATTTAGACCACCAGTCACTGGTGGTTGTATAAGTGGAGCTACATGAGAGACAATCTGTAGAAAGTCTTAGCAAAGACATAGGAGGTAAGCCACCTTTAGAACAAGAGTGCAAGAGCCAAAATGTGTTCCTTAATTCGTCCCAGAAAGTAAGTTCAAGGCTTGAAAATTTCTTACCCTGCACCCAGGTGACATAAGACTTCCACGTGCAATGGTAGACCTTGCAGGAGGAAAAAACTTCTTGGCTTTTGGAAGTGTGGGAATTACTAAATCAGAAAGGTCTCTATTTCTTAAGACCGAGGTTTCAACAAAGCCAGTGACTGAAGTGGGGTGGTAAACTGATCTTTGGGACAGAAGATTTGGTAAATCTGGAACAGCCCATGGAGATTCTGCCAAGTGTCTGATGAGATCAGAATACCACATCCATCTGGCCCAATTCGGTAGTATGAGGATCACCAGAATGCCCTTCAGCTCTATTCTGTGGAGCAGATTAGGAAGGAGTTTCAGAAAACAAAAGGCATAGATCACCTTTGTACTGGTCCCATGGAGGGACCACAGCTACTGCTACCGCTAGAGGATCCCTGCACCTGGAAACAAACTTGCTTAGTTTACTGTTGAATCTGGAGGTCCAGGTGTCAGTGGCTGGGGAATTCTGATTGCTTCTTGTCCACACCTGAAATGTAAACAGTGAACAAGGATGGAATGTGTTCTGTACAAGGTTCTGTGCAAGGTAGAATTTTTTCTGCTTCTCTTGCTGCAGTATGCTTTTGGTTCCAGAAGTTAGCTTGTTTATGTATGCAATCAAAAAAGTACAGCATATAAGGGGTAGTCAAAATTATTGAAGTTCCAGAATTATGATCAGAAGATGAGATTCCTCCAGCATCCACGACCCCTTTGCCAAAACAGCATCTGTTGTGAGATTCTTCCAAGAAATCAGAAGGATTTCCCTGATTCCAGGGCTTAATTCCTGACCCACAAGATCAGAGATAACTTAATCTTTGGTGTCAGGCACATTTATTGGTCCATAAATTGCACCTTCTTGTCCCATTCAGTCAGAATGTTGAGTTGTAAGGGTCTGAAGTGAAGTTGGGCAAAAGGGACTGCCTTGAATGAGGTTATCTTTAAGCCCAGGACTCCCTGAAGAATCACAGGGATGGATGAGCGAGATCCAGCTATGGCCTCCAAGGCATTGCTGAGGATTAACTGATCTGGATAGCTGCACAAAGAGCTGATCACATCAGCATAGCGATGAAGTCTTAATTGAAGAATATAACAGACCCTAATAAAAGGAAAAATATCTAATAAAAACGGTTAACATTTTCTTAATACAGAAAAGATTTCTATCCCCCAGGATGCTAGCAAACTGAAGCATGATAGGAGTTGAAGGGGTTAACTTTTTCATTTGTTGGTTTCCCTTTCCTTCCTTTAGGCAGTGGTATAACCCAGTTTATTATTTACTGCTGATCCTGTGACCCCAATGAACAATAAAGAAATACTTACTCCATGGTGTCCATAAAAGCCTTGGCCTTTTCTATTAAAGTCTTACAATTACAAGTAACAATTAGTTTTGTTTTGTTTTTTTAACTTTTTTTCTGGATTACCACACCAGATCTTCGTGACATGACTTGCCTTGGTGATAGCTATTCTATTTTTGCCATTAGACCCCTTTCACACTGAGGCGCTTTACAGGCGCTATAGCACTAAAAATCGCGCCTGTAAAGCGCCTCTCCTTTCACTCCAATGTAAAAGCCTGAGGGCTTTTACACTGGAGCAGTGCGCTGGCAGGACGCTCAGAAATGTCCTGCAAGCAGCATCTTTGAGGCGCTGTAGGAGTGGTGTATACACAGCTCCTAAAGCGCCCCCTGCCCATTGAAATCAATGGGCAGGGCTGCCGAATCGCTGGGAAAGTGCCGATACAGCGCCGCCTTTAGCCCTTTTTCGGCCGTTAGCGGGGGTTAAAAGTGCCCCGCTAGCGGCCAAAAAGCACCGCAAAAATGAGGATAAAGTGCCGCTAAAAATAGCGGCACTTTACCGCCAGCGTCTGCCGCTGCTCAGTGTGAAAGTGCCCTAATTGTCAAGATTATTTGATCACACGAGTCCTTGCAGGAGAGGAAGATGTAAATAAACAAGTGTGTAAAAAATAAATAAATATCAGTGTCAGTGTCGTTAAAGCGCCATACAAAACAAATGTTGTATATTTTTGATTTGTTTTGATTTAGTTCTCAATTTATGTTCAGGTTATACAGCAACCATTTAACATCCCCCCCCCTTTCCTGCCCCCTCTCTTTTTGTCCCTATTTCTTCTCTCTATCCAAATACTGACCTATCGGTGCCTTGCTTCTGTATAGTTACTTAAAGACAAAATTTAAACTCTTACATCTCTGACTTATATGAGTCAACATGTTATCACCTAAACTATGGAGCTATGTATAATAAGAATTAGTATACAATCGAGTAACAGCTTATTGCGTAGTCTGAAAACTGTATTATAGCGGATAACTTTGTCAACATTGAATCTTGTTAATGGCTCATTGATTATACAAACCCTGTTTCTGTGTTTATTATGTAAAATTCACAATAAAAAACATTGAACCATAAATTAGTATCAGTGTCAGTTAGTGTCAGTGTGTTTTAGGTAGGATAAAAAAAAAGCAAAATACTTTGGGCCCTACTATGGGTACAAACAACAGCTAACATACACATATGTGGTATCGCTAAGATCGTCAGGAGCAGGATAATTTATTTTGGGTGGTAAGTTATCATAATATCCAGAAATATACAGCTAAATAAAAAAAGGATTTTGTTTTAATATTTTGGGCCAGATTTCCTTTGATAATAAAAAATAAATAAATAACGGAGATATCCATTACAATTTACCACCATCAGAAAACCCTTATTATCCTGAAAAAAAAACCAAGGTATAATCCACCTTGATACACAAAGCAGTTGGGATATGTACAATTTTACTAACACATGTCAAAGTTGCAAAATTGTGTTCAGGCAATTAACATTTGTTTTACCCTCAGACACTAAGGGATTAACCGCGTGCCGCCCAGCGCACGATGATATACGTCGGCACAATGACACGGCTGCGCAAATGGGCGTACCTGTACTTCCCCTTTAAAACGCGGGCTAGTGGGCGCGCGTGCGCCACGTGAGCGTGCCCGCGGGTCCTGCGGACTCGATGTCCGCCGGTGTGGCCCGCGATCATGACACGGAGAGGCAGAATGGGGAGATCCCTGTGTAAACAATGCATTTCCCTGATCTGCCTAGCAACATGACAGGGATCTACAGCTCCCTGTCATCGGGAGTAGTGATCTGCCATGTTGTAGTGAGTCCATCCCCCCCTACAGTTAGAACACACTGAGGGAACATATTTAACCCCTTGTTCGCCCCCTAGTGTTTAACCCCTTCCCTGCCAGTGACATTTACACAGTAATCAATGCATTTTTATAGCACTGATCGCTGTTTAAATGTCACTGATCCCAAAATAGTGTCAAAAGTGTCCCATCTGTCCACCACAATGTTGCGGTCATGATTAAAAAAGCGCAGATCGCTACCATTACTAATTAAAAAAAAATTATAATAAAAATGATATAAATCTATCCACTATTTTGTAGATGCTATAACTTTTGCGCAAACCAATCAATATATGCTTATTGCGATATTTTTTACCAAAAATATGTAGAAGAATACATATTGGCCTAAACTGAGGAAGAAATTCATTTTTTTATATATTTTTTGGGGATATTTATTATAGCAAAAAGTAAAAAATATTGCTTTTTTTTTTCAAAATTGTCCCTCTTTTTTTGATTATAGCGCAAAAAATAAAAACCACAGAGGTGATTAAATACCATAAAAAAGAAAGCTCTATTTTTTATTATTTTGTTATTGTTATTTGTGGGGAAAAAAGGACGTCAGTTTTGTTTGGGTGCAACGTCGCACGACCGTGCAATTGTGAGTTAAAGTGACGCAGTGCCGTATCGCAAAAAAATGCTCTGGTTAGGAAGAGGGTAAATCCTTCCAGGGCTGAAGTGCTTAAAAAACTGAATGTAAAATACTTACTTGATCTAAGCTCTTGAACAGAAGGATATCTTTGCAAGCTTCTTGCAGTCTTTGTCGCTGATCATCTGTTTTTGGATTAATAATCTTATCCAAATTAGGAAGAAAGAAAATGTAATAAGATCACAAATAAAATCAGGAACTAAAGACAAAACAATCATTCTTTTTCTCTTTCACCCTAGTGCAGTAAGATCTCGAATTTTGTACACATTTGCTGATTTTTTCTTACATAATTCACAACTTTTTGTTTTAAAAACAATGACACTGATTTTTTACAACAAACTCTTTTACATGTACAGGCACATGTACATAACACTTTTGTTAAAGAATATACTGTATAAATTCAACAACAAAATGTAATATATTGCAGCATACCAGTCCTTAGATATGATGGTGGCATTAGCATTCTTATCTCAGGCTAAGAAAATTTTTGAGAACTACAAGTAGTAGTTTATTCAGATACAGTGCCTTGAAAAAGTATTCATACTCCTTGAAATTTTTCACATTTTGTCACGTTACAACCAAAAACATAAATGTATTTTATTGGGATTTTATGTGATAGACCAATACAAAGTGGCACATAATTGTGAATTGGTAGGAAAATGAAAAAATGGTTTTCAAATTTTTTTACAATTAAATAACTGAAAAGTGTGGCGTGCATTTGTATTCAGCCCCCTTTACTCTGATACCCCTAACTAAAATCTAGTGGAACCAATTGCCTTCAGAAGTCACCTAATTAGTAAATTGTGTCCATCCGTGTGTAATTTAAACTCGGTATAAATACAGCTGTTCTGTAAAGCCCTCAGAGGTTTGTTAGAGACCCTTAGTGAACAAACAGCATTATGAAGGCCAAGGAGCACACCAGACAGGTCAGGGATAAAGTTGTGGAGAAGTTTAAAGCAGGGTTAGGTTATAAAAACATATATCCCAAGCATTGAACATCTCATGGAGCACTGTTTAATCCATCATCAGAAAATGGAAAGAGTATGGCACAACTGCAAACCTACCAAGACATGGCTGTCCACCTAAACTGGCAGGCCAGGCAAGGAGAGTATTAATCAGAGAAGCAGCCAAGAGGCCCATGGTAACTCTGGAGGAGCTGTGGGGATCCACAGCTCAGGTGAGAGAATCTGTCCACAGGACAACTATTAGTCGTGCACTCCACAAATCTGTCCTTTATGAAAGAGTGGCAAGAAGAAAGCCATAAGAAGTCCCATTTGCAATTTGTAAGACGCCATGGGGGGAACACATCAAACATGTAGAAGAAGGTGCTCTGGTCAGATGAGACCAAAATGTTACTTTTTGGCCTAAAAGCAAAATGCTATGTGTGGCAGAAAACTAACACTGCACATCACTCTAAACACATCATCCCCACTGTGAAACATGGTGGTGACAGCATCATGTTGTGGGGATGCTGTTCTTAAGCAGGGACAAGGAAGCTGGTCACAGTTGATGGGAAGATGGTTAGAGTCCAATACAGGGCAATCTTAGAAGAAAACCTGTTAGAGTCTGCAAAAGACTTGAGACTGGGGTGGAGGTTCACCTTTCAGTAGGACAAAAACCCTAAACACACAGCCAGAGCTACAATAGAATGGTTTAGATCAAAGCATATTCATGTGTCAGAATGGCCCAGTCAAAATCCAGACCTAAATCCAATTGAGAATCTGTTGCAAGACTTGAAAATTGATGTTCACAGACGCTCCCCATCTAATCTGACAGAGCTTGATCTAATTTGCAAAGAAGAATGGGCAAAAATGTCACTCTCTAGATGTGCAAAGCTGGTAGAGACATCTCCAAAAAGACTTGCAGCTGTAATTGCAGTAAAAGGTGGTTCTACAAAGTATTGACTCCGGGGGGCCAAACACCAATGCACACCACACTTTTCAGATATTTATTTTTAAACAATTTTAAAAAACATTTATCATTTTCCATCCAATTTCCCAATTATGTGCCACTTTGTGTTGGTCTATCACATAAAATCCCAATAAAATACATTTAAGTTTTTGGTTGTAATATGACAAAATGTGGAAAATGTCAAAGGGTGTGAATACTTTTTCAAGGCACTGTAGCTGTGAACGAATGATGCAGCTGTGCGGGAGGAGCTCCGCACAGCCGTGCCAATTTTTAATGTGACAGTGGCTGTGAGGAGAAGAACCTCTGCCCACTATCACAGGGGTAGGGGCTCTGGGTGTGAGGGGGCTGGTGATTACCTAAATACAGGTGTAACATGTAACATGTTGGTAAAGGTGAACCTTTAAACGTTTGTAAACCTAATATTCCATATTCCTGATATGTGCCTGCTGTACCATGTACTTGTATGAAAAAAAAGTATCCTGTTCTCTTTGTATGGTTTCCTTTGTGTGAAATCCCTGGTGCTCCTGACAGGGCCTCCGCATTCCTATTAAAAACTGACCACACTAAGCAGGAGAACACACCGTGGTCAGTTCTCGAGATGTGTCAGGAGCTCAGCCTGCTCTCCTCCAATAATTAGACTTGTCCTGACACACACCCTCTGCACAGCCTTTCACTGGGGAGATTAGTGTGCTGCTGCCCCCCCCCCCCCCTCCCCAGCTCTTAGGCAGCTGAAAACAAAGGGTATGTAATCACAAAAAGGTAGTTATCTTTTTTTTTTATATCTATACGCAAATGTTTTGCCTTTCATTTCTATGTTAAACTGAATGGGTTGCTTTACAAGGTGATCATTTACAATCACTTTAAGGACTGCAAGATATTTAATTTTTTAGGGCTTAGGTTTAGCCCTAAATAGAATAATTACTTCTACAGATCTATACATCACACGCAAAAGTGAGAATACTGTGGAGAAATGAAGCATAGACAAAGAGAGAAATGTACTGTTTCCTCAAAGTTCTGAAAATTAGCAGCAGCACACAATCTACTGTATTCATAAAAAATTTAAAAATAAAAAAAAAATAAAAACTTTTGATAAATAAAGCAAAACTCCAGCCAAAAATACCAAGATAAAAATGAATAGCCCATTAGAAGATAAAATGAAAAAGCTGCTTTTGCTGCAATGTTCACTTTCAATCCAGAGCTCTTCCACACAGTACTTCTTTTCACCACAAGATGCCTTCAGTCTAATGTCCAGCATCATTCTACCAACTTTCACTGTGCCCGGACTGTCCTGCCTGTTACTGGACAGTGAAAGGAGAAGCAGCACAGCGATGAGCTCATCTTTCTGTCAGTCTGCTTTCTTCCCCTATGCTCCTTGTCAGCACATGAACTGAATGAATGAATGATTTGTATAGTGCTGCAGGTGCGAACTGAATCGCCTCAAGGCGCTGCCTCAAGGAACCGACTGGCTGCTTCATCCTCTCAATCTTCAGCCCTGCTGTAGAGGGGCTACTAGAGGCACATACCTGATTCAATTCAAATACTTACGCTGTTGCATTTTTAAAAAAAAATTAATGATGTATTAATAATTAAAGAGCCAAATGAATCTTTATATACATATTGTATCTGCTCGGAGCTCAGTTTTACGTTATAACAGAGCAGAAAAAGAAGTCATCAGAAAATTATGAAATTAGTTTTGGAGGAAAGTGTGCAAATAATTGAGGTAATTGCATTAAAGAAACTTAAAAACACATATATTTATTGGTTGCTATTTAATTTCAACCTAAGTCTGATTTATACATGCAAATAACAGGATTTTTGTAGTCACTGTAAAATCCTTTTCTTGGTGTTCCCCAAGGGACACAGGAACAGTGAAATTTAGGAACATTGAGTTACACTGCTGTCTTGAAGAGGAATTTGACACCGGCAAACAAAAAGGCCAGCCATGTGTAACACTAACAAATCAAATAAAAAAAACAACATTAAAACAAAATTACTGGGAGATGTCTGCAGCTTAATGAGCTGTCTGCCGGACTTAATGTCCAAGGCTTGCTTCTGAAGATGCCTGAACATTCACCTGGTAAAACTTAGAAAATGTGCAAACAGAAGACCAAGTGGTGGACTTGCTAATATGGGAAACAGATGCTTGATGCCTATAAGCCCAGGATGCACTCATAGATCTGGTAGAGTGTGCTTTGACTGGTAGAGTGTGCTTTGACTGGAAAGAGTCGAACCTTATCTTTGCATTGGTAGGCTTGAACAATGACCAGTGACAAGAAATAGTGGAATTGGAGGCAGGTTGTCCTTTGTGGGGACCCCAGAATGAAAAACAGTAAGCCAGTTTGTCTGAAATAAAATACAGAAGAAAAGGAGGTTCTGACCAGAAGTAGCAAACAGAAAAAGGTATGCCACATCCCTTAGTAACATGAACAAGAAAAAAATGTTCCCCTGGGGTGGGATTTTGGAGGCATTACCACAAAAAGTATATTAGTAGTAAGAAATGTTTTATTACAAAAACAGAAAATATAACACACAATGATCAAAGTATACCATAGCACACATAAAATTACAAATATAGAATTGCATCGGGAGTGCAGGTAACAACAAAAGGTGGTATATGTCACACACGACAATAAATGAAAAAACAGACTGATATTATAGGATGGAGTGGGTCTCACTAAACCAACTCCATCCTATAATATCAGTCTGTTTTTTCATTTATTGTCGTGTGTGACATATACCACCTTTTGTTGTTACCTGCACTCCCGATGCAATTCTATATTTGTAATTTTATGTGTGCTATGGTATACTTTGATCATTGTGTGTTATATTTTCTGTTTTTGTAATAAAACATTTCTTACTACTAATATACTTTTTGTGGTAATGCCTCCAAAATCCCACCCCAGGGGAACATTTTTTTCTTGAAATAAAATACAGCTGCAAGCGAAGGGCTCTAAGCACATACAAGCAATGGAGGGGTATCGCCTTAGGATGAACCAGAGTAGGACAGGAGGGGTATCGCCTTAGGATTAACCAGAGTAGGACAAAGAGATGGAAAAACATTGTTGTAGTCAAGGTAGAAGAAAGAGACCATCTTAGAAAAAGAAAAGAGGCTATAGACGTTAAAACAATCTTATCCTTGTAAATAAACCAAAAGCAATTTTTACAAGATAGGTGATGGTAATGAGGAAAGCCACTTTAAGATAGTTTTCACAGAGGGTAATCTCTGACTGGTTCAAAAGGAGGTCTTTAAGAAGCCGAGAGAGCCAGACTGAGATTCCACTGAGTCACTGAAGGTTGCACAAGCACGATTATGTGAGCTACACCTTGGAAAATAGCCTTGATGAGGGAAACCAAAGCAATAGGTCTTTGAAACAAGATCTCAAGACCTTAAGTTTGTCCATTGGTGGTGCTCAAAGTCAAGTATTGATACAGTCCAGGTTGTAGAAAGGTCAGGATCTGTCCCACTGAGTAGTCCCTAAATTTTCACCCTGCACCAAGCAAAGTAAGATTTCTACATACAGTATGATGGAAGACTTATGCCGCATACACACGATCGCACATTACGACAACAAAATCCATGTTTTTTTTTCCGACGGATGTTGGCTCAAAACTTGTCTTGCATACACACGGTCACACAAACCTTGTTGGAAATTCCGAACGTCAAGAACGCGGCGATGTACAACACGTACGACGAGCCGAGAAAAATTAAATTCAATAGCCAGTGCGGCTCTTCTGCTTGATTCCGAGCATGCGTGGGAATTTTTTGCGTCGGAATTGTGTACACACGATCAGAATTTCCAACAACGGAATTTTGTTGTTGGAAAATTTGAGATCCAGATCTCAAATTTTGTTTATCGGAAATTCCGACGGAAAATGTCTGATGGAGCCTACACACGGTCGGAATTTCCGACAACAAGCTCCCATCAAACATTTCCCATCGGAAAATCTGACCGTGTGTACGCGGCATTAGAGTGGCTTAGAGTTATATAGTCATCCTAGCTTTCCTAGCATGCAAATGACCCAGTCAGAAAAAACCTTAGTTCTTTTGGTTTCAAAAGCCATGCCTTCAATGCCAGGGACTGTGAAGCATTATTGTAAGCTGACCTTTAAGACAGAATAGCCAGATGATCTGGAAGGGCCCACAGGATGTCTGCTAGAAGACTGATTAGATCAGAGTACTACGTCTTCCTGAGCCTTTTCTATGCTATGAGAATCATCAGAATGCCCTCCATTTCATTCCTGTAGATCAGACAATAAGGAGCTTCAGAGGGAAAAGGAATTTAACAGGTTGTATAGATCCCACAGAGCCACCAGAGCATCCACTGCTTCTGCCAAATAATGCCTGCACCTTGAGACAAACCTGTCCAGTTTTTTGCTGAACCTGGAGGCTAGAAGGTCCATATCTGGAGCGCCCCACCTGAAACAAACACCCTGGAACTTCCGGGTGAACAGACCATTCTCCCGAGTGCAGGCAGTGATAGCAATGTGGACAGTGGACAAGACTGGGATGCGAAGTTCTGCCCAAGCCAAAATATGTTCTGCTTTTCCTTCTGCAACAAGATTTCTGGTTCCTGGTTTCTGACTGAATGCATAGCAGATGGCTGTGCAGTCGAGGAGTCCAGCATTAAAGGGACAGATGAGTCATTTGAAGCTCCAGAATGTAGATAAGAAGATGAGCTTCTGCTGGTATTTAAGTTCCCCACATTCGCAGTGTTTTCAGAATGCCTTCCCAGCCTGGCAAGCTGACATGTGTCGTAAGGATCTTTGAAGTGAGTGGAGAAAAGGATTTGCCAGGTTCTGGAGCTGGGCTGGTGAGCCAACAGGCAAGAGTTAGGTGCACTGGTAGGTTCAATGACTGTACTTTCTTGTCCCACGCAGCCAGAATGTTGAGTTGCAATGGTCTGAGGTGTAACAGAAAACTTTACTCGATTGAGCAAATTTTTGGACAGTGTGGTTTTCGTTCAGAAATTACATTAATTTTAAAATAAAACATTTAAAACAAGTGAAATTTTCAAATGACATTGGTCCATTCATCCAATGTACAAAAAATGTTTGTGCAAATATTCGTACAAATATTCTTGTCCCAAAATCTTTACATGTGTGGCCAGCAAAAGTCATTTCCAGGATCAAACGCAGATAATCCAAGTGATCAGTTGGTTACAGCAATAACTTCTGATAGTTCAAAAAGAGATTGTCTAGGTATCCCTCAGTGAGATTGCCGTGTGAAAATAACAAAACTAACACCAGAGCTAGGACCTTGGTGAACCCTCAAGTTGCAGAAAACAAAAGGAAGGGCAACAGCTTGTTCTGTGGCAACAGCAAAATGCAGGAAGTGCTGATGTACTGGAAAGATGAGGACATGCAAGCACGCATCCTTGATGTCCACAGAAGCCAGATAATTCCCCAGACAGAGGGAAGCAATGACTGATCTGTTGGATGAAAGTTATGCCCTCGAATAAAGGCATTGAGTGCCTTGAGATCCAGGATTGGCTTTGGGAATAGTAAACAGGTTCCAGTAAAAACCTTAAAACCTTTCCGCTTGAGGAACAATGGCAATGACTCCTTGACTCAGGAGTTCTGCCAAGGCAGCACAGAGATCTGTAAGCCATTGTGGAGAGGTTGGTAGATTTGATAAAAGGAAGTTGGTGGAGACAGAGATTGAAACTCCAGTTTGTACCCCCTGAACACCACATTGGAAATGCTGATTGTCCAGGTGTCAGCAAAGACTAATCAACATCCCCTCACTTTGGAAAGTGTGGTGGTTCCCTAATTGCGGGTTTTTTGCCAGCTTGGAGGACATGGAAGCCCAGGATTTATGAACTACCTGGATCATAAGTTTTGGCCTGAATTTACAGGCCTGGGAGAAATTAAATGAACGCTTTTGCCTTCAGAGGTGCAATGAGTTGTGCAGTTGGGGGCTTATATTGCTTTTGTTGTGGTAAAAAGGTCCTTTTACTGCCAGTGACCCCTCCGATAAAGTAATGGAGGGAAGCTCCAAAGAGGCATCAAAGGGCACGTGGAGCAATCGCTTTTACCATTGTTGTTCTGCAGACTAGTATTTTAGCCAGAAAGCCCTCTGCATATTAATAGACAGGAGGCTCATTTTGTGAAAGAGATAGACAATGTCCACTAAACAATCAAAACATAAGTGCAGTACAGCAGGCATAAGCTGCAATCATTCCATATCCGAATGATCAGTAAGAGTGGCTCCAGGTTCCTTAGATATGTCATTGAACCACACATTTAGGGTCTGCCAGATTGCCATGACAGCAATAGCAAGCATCAGGGCAGAGCTTGGTAAGTAAAATAATAATTTTAAAAGAGTTTCAAGATGCTTGTCAACTCTGCATTTAAATATTGGAATTTCCTCAATAGGAGCAGTCATAATTCCATTTAGACCAGAAAAAACTGGGTTCACAACAGAAATGGCCCACTTCTTAGTAAACTCTTCCTCCATGGGTTTTTGCAAAGCATTTTGGGGAAACAAATGATTTGTCAGCAGTTTTTCAATCCCTGTACAAAGTAGGTTTTAATACCAAATGTAGTTAAAAGGGCTTGACAGTTTTGGAACCTGTAAGGGAGCCCAGACTGGTAAAAGGAGTGGTTTCAGATGCATATTTCTCCAGTTTTATATATGTATACAATATGTCAATAACAGAAATACTATCTTTAAGACTAGGAGTTATGTCAGCCGACTGAGGCTCCTTAGGCACAAACTGATCCAAAAAGGAATAGTGAGACTCGTCCTCATCCATAGATGACTATGTTGCAGTTCCAACAGCTTCCTAAATTTTAGAGATACTCCTCTCTGAACGAGAGGCAGTAGAGTGCATTATTAGTCAGCTATCATGCCAGAGATTTTGGTTATAAAATCCTGAGATGCAAGAAAATATAGTATCAGGACCTCTAGGAAAAACAGTGCACACTGCCCCAGAGCTGCTAGAGGATTTTAAACTGGAGTTACTTTGTGCTTAGGATGTGACATACTACGGTATAAATAAGGCGAAGCAATACACAACAGAAACACCCACAGCACTCATAACCAACTGCAGAGCCGCTTGTGACTTAGTAACTATTAGGTGGCAGCAAGGACAAATCGAGGTAAACCTAAGACATAGAAGAGTGACAAATTCTTAAATCCAGCTAGGTCAAGGTACACCCCCCAAAACTGTGCAGAGGATCAGCTGATACAAATGGGTATACTTTTCTCTAAATAGAAAAGATGTCCATCCTCCTAGGACACTAGCAAAAAGCTGAACCATCATGGGAATGACCTTTTTTTGTCTACCAGTGTCCAATTCCTCCCAAAACAAGTAGTATAAGCCAATGTTCCAGAATTCTTCTGTTCCTTTGTCTCTTGATGAACATTTAAGAAAACAGTATTTTCCTCACAGCTGCCAATACCCTAATCTGCAGGGACACTTTGTACTTTCAAGTACCTATTCTAGCATTAATGTAACCAGATCATTCACATAAGGATATGTGCAAAAATGCATTCCAATCCATTGTGTCCCAGACGTTTTATTATATGTAAAACAAAATAACATAAACCAACATGTAATTGCATTCACTTAGTACTTCTTGACACGTCAGCTTTAATACTTACCCTTTTTTCTGTCTCATCATCTTCTTCATCTGGATTAAATGCTTCAGCACATACTGCAAAACAGATAAACAGAGTTAAAGGCATTACACGTTATGGCACAAATATCCTTTGTAAAATGAGAAATTTACTGGACTACCAAGCGCAAGTAAGGTGATTACAGACAATGCTCCGGAGAAAATGTACACATTTGTGTAGAACACATTTCTCCTTTTGAAAATCTTTGGTGCTCAAATTCTATACCAGACAACTTACACAGAGTGTGTTTAGGACAATAGGGCCTTCATATGAAGCCCACTAACATAAATAATACACCTGGAATAGAACAGCATATACAGTGTGGTAGTACTTTGGGCTACGTTACTACGTAGTAATAGGGCTAGGTTTACTACAATCTGATCTGACTTTCAGTGCAATTATGTAGTGCAACTTGTGATGCCATTCTGTGCAACTCGCATATGAAATCGCACTAGTGTGAACGGAGCTTATAAGAATGCAGTGTAAACTCAATAGTCCATTGTTCATTTTTAATAACACTTTTATTTAAATAAAATAATGTAAGGGGCTGTGTCACAAAACAGAAGACTTGCAGACTGTTATGGAAGCTGCCATTCTGTGACTTATACACCACATACATTTATAAAATGGTTGCACCTCTCAGGGTCTTATTACACAGTTTTTTGCTTTATGTCAGTTCTTTTGAAGATAAGTGTAATTTGCCCTAAAGTTCCTCTCTTGCAATAGGCAGCTAATAAACTGATTGTAAACGATCACCTTGTAAAACAGCCCATTCAGTTTAAAATTGAAATGAAAGGGAAAACATTTGTGTATAGATATAAAAAGAAAAACAATATAAATACCCCTTTTCCCTTTTTTATAAGTGATCATATTCCCTCTGTTGCCTCTGTTCTCAGCTGCATAAGTGCTGGTGGAGAAGAAGCAACAGCACACTGAGCTTCCCAGTGAAAGGCTGTGCGGGGGGGTTGTCAGGACAAGTCTGATTATTGGAGAAGAGCAGGCTGAGTTCCCAGCATAGCTAGGGAACTGACCACAGTGTGCTCTCCTGCTTAGTGTGGTCAGTTTCTAATAGGGAAACAGAGGGAATGGCAGGAACACCAGGAATTTAACATACAGGAAACAATAAAAGGAGAACAGGATACTTTTTTATACAAGTACATGGTACAACAGGCACATATCAGGAATATGAAATGCTGGGGTAGCAAACACTTTAAGTTTAGCTATGTAGGTTAAGGAGATATTTCTTTCTTTTTATGTTAAATTACTGTTAATAGATTCTTTTTTTTTAATTTAAAACATATATTTCTTCTACAAAATTATCAGATTAAACAGCAGAGTAACTGGTTCATTAAAACTGTAAAAAGAGATAAAAAGTGGGAGAGGACATGGTCTGACCGAGCACCATCGGCCTTTCTGAGCTACAGCGAGAGGGGCAGCGCTATTACCCCCTCCAGCCTGGGGAATGCACCATGCAGCATGGGACAACAGGAGCGAACAAAAAGAAGCAGCCGCAATCTTCCAGTACCGTCCGATCGGGACGCCTGGTTCCAAACCAACACCAGTCTCTTCCTTCCAAGATGGCGTTGGGTCAGAAGAGAGTGAACGTGTGGCCGTGCACGTCACCACACTGCTCGACCTCTCATCATTCTGCAGCTGCCTCGCCAGCCATATTGGCAGCTTCACAGACAAGCCTGATGCCAGACCCGTTCTTATCTCAGTCACAGGATGAGGTGACACCACTACCAAGAGGTGAGCTCCCACAATTTTCTCCTGCCTCTGCCTCTCAAGGGGGTGGCTTGGATTATGCAGTTTCCCCTGCATCATCCATGGACAGACATATGGCAGATCTGGCAGAGATAGCTTTGAGCCAGATTAGCTCCATTCAGGAACAACCTCCACACTCACCACCAGCCCCCTATTCATGGGATGCTGCACTGTTAGCCCGTTTCTCTGCTTTACTCCAGCAGGAGTTATCCAAGGCATGCACAATAATCACAGCAGAACTGAGGGGAGATCTTCATAATATTGGTGAGAAAGATCAACCAGATTTCCACCATGATTTCTTCCTTACAAGAGCAACTGTACCATGCTAACGCTAAAATAGAAGATTTGGAAAATAGGTCCAGACAGTATAATTTTAGGATACGCGGACTGCTGAAATCAGTTGTGGACCTGGAGAATACAGTACATATTCTGATGCAGGACTTGATTCCAGACATCTCTCCTCATCATTTGGAGATCGATAGGGTGCATCGTGCTCTAACGGCTTTGATGCCTGATGGCCTACCCAGAGATGCGATAGTTAAAGCGGAGTTCCGCCTAAAAAAAAAAAAAATTAAAAGTCAGCAGCTACAAATACTGCAGCTGCCGAAATTTTAAAATAAGGACACTTACTTACCTGTCCAGGGCGCCCACAATGTCCCTCAGCTCTGGGTGGAGGCGCCGGCATTGCTAGTAAGGGAATCAGGAAGTGAAGCCTTTCGGCTTCACAGCTTGGTTCCCTACTCCGCATGCGCGAGTTGCACTGCACGTTCTGAGTGGTCCCTGCTGCCTTCTGGGACCCGTGTGACTCCCAGAAGACATCAGGGGGGACGGAGGAGGGGCCAGATATGGCGTAGCTTTCGCCAGAAGTGGGAGAAAATACCTATATTAGACAGGTATCTGCCCCCCCCCCCCCCCCCCCCC
Organism: Lithobates clamitans; assembly: GCA_037952925.1. Lineage (NCBI taxonomy): Eukaryota > Metazoa > Chordata > Amphibia > Anura > Ranidae > Lithobates > Lithobates clamitans. The sequence goes on from JBBGZY010000065.1 coordinate 2,833,339, forward strand.
CGAAAGGTGCCAAATGCGACACCAGAGGGGGAAAGAAAGAATCTGGACAGAGGAAGTTTCATTTTTGGGTGGAACTCCGCTTTAAACCTCACTTTTATAAGATCAAGGAAAAAGTCATGTTGGTGGCCAGAAGAGACGTTCATTGAAACAGTTACTGACTCATCTGACCATCCACCAAATAAAGTACCACTGGTCATTTCCTTTTTGCCTGTCTTTTACTTATAAGGACAAGTTGCATTCCTTTTGTCATCTTCCAAGAAGGGGAGGACATCCTGCAAATCTGATCTCCAGTTGACTCTCAATCTCCCAGCACCTGGCAAGCCAGAGATCAACCAATCTCGCCTCTGTGGTCCCAACAAGGTTGATCTCCACCTAAGAGATCTTCCTCAGCCACAGAACCATATTGATGACCCTGCTTCTCCTAATCAGAATCAGCCACTAGCTGGACATTAGTCAGATTTACTAAAAATCTGCTGGAAGCCCATCCAGTTTTTTGGGATTCACCTAGTGTTATTAGGTTCTACACCGTTCTCAATTCTGATTACCCTAAACACTATCACTTTTGCCCTGCCTTATGACAGGAGTTTGCCTTGTTAATTGACTTGATATTGTTTTGAGAGTTCAGATTACGCCTGCCTTGCAGTTGTTATTCTACTTCTCTTCTCTAATTATCATTTGCATGGAAAGCGCACAGGGCGGAAACGTATGCCACTTCCTGGTGGGCTTGTCCCACTAGGCGGAGAGTGACCACCTGACCTTATACCATGGGAACTTTGACTTCTTTACTATCTCATGAGAGTAAAGTGTTAAATAGTTTTATGTTCACCGATATAAACCTGCTCAGTGTGTTGAATTCTAACACTAATTTCAAATTCCCTACTTTCCTTTCATTCGAGTGCATCCTTCCTCCTAACACCAGAGGTTCCCATACGGTCTTGTGGAACCCCGGATGAAAAGATGGGGACCAATAACAGGCAAGTACCATTATGTTGAGCACTCCATAAGCTAAATGTTTAGTTTTAATCTACAATGTACAGGGCCTGAATTCCCCAACCAAGCACGCTATGGCTTTCCAACAATACCACAAATGAGGAGGAAATATATTGCTACTCCAGGAAACGTGTCCCTTACCCTTACCTCGGCTCCCAAATATCTAAATGCCCGCTTCCCTACTTTCCACTTATCTAACAGCCCAGAGAAGGGAAGTGTAGCGATCTGTATAGCTAAAAATATTAGGTTCACCCCTGACACAGTAATTAAAGACAAGGTAGGGAGGTACATCATGGTGGTTGGGAAAATTAATGAACAAGCCATCACTCTAGTTTTCTAGGGACATTTTTCGACACAATGCTCGAGGCTCTGATGCCTAACGTAGCGGGCCATGTAATAAGGAGACAGTATCCCGTCCCTGGATCAAGCTCTTGATAGATCTAATCCACATAAACCAATTCTGAAACATACCCCGAAACAGGGCTGTAAATTGGCATTGATATTACATTCTTATGACCTCATAGATACCTGGAGGGATCTAAATCCAACAACCAGAGACTATATCCACTACTCCCAGGTTCATAAAACGTATTCTCAAATAGGTCATCTGTTAACGCTGCCATCATTGCTCCTTCTTATTAATTTGGCCAAAATATTGATGGCATCCTGGTCTGACCACTCGCCAGTTAAAATTTTACTATCAGACCTTTGGGTCAAATCGAAGACAGCTGCATGGCGTCTCAACACCTCCCTACTTAATGATCCAAATATCCATACTGAAATGGAAACAACTATACGCCAATTTTTTAATGAAAACCAAGCCACAGACACCTCCCCAAACATTAATTGGGCAGCACACAAAGCAACAATTCGGGGCAAGTTGTTTCAAATCGTGTCCAGAACTAAACGCATCCACACACAAGTGATACAACAACAAGTGGAGGAGTTGCGGAAAATTATGCTAGAACATAAGACGAACCCTCGTGTGTAGTAGAGGCACAAAATTCACCCCTCGTCCACACAACCTTGCCCTTCCGATACTACGGCTGTGAGACGGAAAACTGACCCAAAACCCACAACTAATTGTTTGCAAAGTTTTTGACTTCTACTCGAAATTATATGCTGCACCGAAAAACTTTCCCACGGTTCAAGCAGATACGTTTTTTCGAGACATCCCTTTAAATCAGGTGACAAAAGACCACATAGAATTGACTAAAGGTGACTTTACAGAGGGGGAAATTAGGGCAGCTATCAAGGATCTGCATCCATCAAAAGCACTGAGCCCGGATGGCTTTTTAGGTCACTATTATAGGAAGTATTCTGAGTTGTTAACACCCCATCTATGTTCCTTTTTCAACGATCTGAAAAAAGGATCTGCTTTAGCCATACATGAAAATGCTGCCTTTAACCGTGTCATTCCAAAGCCTGGGAAAGATCATGGAGATTGCGCAAATTATCGCCCAATCTCGCTCATTAATGTGGACTTCAAACTTTTGACTAAAGTTTTGGCCCTAAATCTGACACTAGCATCGGACACAGTTAAACTGATACAGAATTCCTTCCCCAATGGGGACACTCTCATACTCCTAACTCACAATTTAAATACTCTATATCAGGCGAATTAAGACCCCTATATAGGAAGATGACAGCAGACCTACAACGATGGGATAACAACCCCCCATTATGGTTCGGTAGACTGTTTACAATAAAGATTAATTATTTGCCACAATTACTATATTTGTTTAGAACACTCCCCATATCAATTTCAACGTCGGATTTAGAACAGTTTCAACGCATTCATATGGGGGAATAAAGGGCCTCGGGTGAACAAGCACACTTTATATACACCCAAATTGAGGGACGGTCTGGGAGTGCCGGATCTTGCCAAATATTTCTATGCTGCGCACCTAGCACAGCTTATCTGCTACCATTCAGTGTCACCTCAACCCCTTTGGATGACAATTGAGTCATCTTTGTATCCCATGAAACTGATTAGCCACCTAATGTGGCTGAGATCCAAGGATATACCGACTATTATGTGTCTTACACTGTCCTTTTCCTTGAATCTATGAAATAGATTAACAAAGTCATATGAATTTAAGTCTCCACACACTCCTATGGCTGTCTTGGTGGGCAACCCAAACTTCACCCCAGGTCTCAGCCCCTAGGCTTTTGCCTGGTGGACAAACAAAGGTCTCCTACGTATTGCTGATCTTTGTGATCACAGAGGTATCTTATCGAAACAAACTCTTCGAGTAAAACACCAACTCACAAATTCAGAGATCTTTCAGTATATTCAGGTTGTACAATTCCTGAAGACACACATCAGATCTCTCCACCTCTACCTCAATGGAGTATTTGTGTAAGTTCTTTGATAAATGTACTGGTCGGATCTCCAATGTTTATAATATTTTGACTTCCAAGTCGGAAAAATTGTTTTATATGGTTAAGTGGGAACAAGACTAATGCCGCGTACACACAATCGGACTTTACGGCATACTTGGTCCGGCGAACCTGAATTCGTCAGACAATTCGATGTGTGGGCTCCAGCTGACTTTTTCTCTCAAAAGTTTGACGGACTTAGATTTGAAACATGTTTCAAATCTTTTCGACGGACTCGAGTCCGGTCGAAAAGTCCGCTCGTCTGTATGCTAGTCCGACGGACAAAAACCAACGCTAGGGCAGCTATTGGCTACTGGCTATGAACTTTCTTGTTTTAGCCTGGTCGTATGTCATCACGTACGAATCCGTCAGACTTTGGTTGATCGTGTGTAGGCAAGATCGTTCATTCAGAAAGTCCGTCGTAAAGTCCGTCGAAAAGTCCGCCAAAGTCTGCCGTAAAGTCCGCTCGTGTGTATGCGGCATTGGGGGAGACAGATGTAGATGAAGTAGATGAGTGGCTCAAGATGACGCAGTGTCCCTCAAAATCATACATAAATACCAAATTGATTGAAGCAAATTACAAAGTTTTAATGAGATGGTACATAGTACCGGTGAGACTGGTGGCGTACGTCCCAGGGACTTCCTCCTCTTGCTTTCGAGGTTGTGGCATGGAGGGAACAGTACTACATAATTGGTAGTCGTGTCCAAAAGTTAAATTTTTATTTTGGATTAGTATCTACAACTTTAATCAATAACTCAGGTTAACCTACTAAAATCACCACAGCAAGCGTTACTGGGACGCCGGGATACGCAAGAAAACTCATTGCGTTTAAATTTACAGCAGCTAGGTTTGCTATAGCCAGGTCCTGGAGGATTTCCGGGTTCTCCTTCGACTTGTTGACAACCAAGCTGTCAAGGATCATGGTTAACGAAGGCAACCTTACTTGACGAACGAGCTATATTTGATAACATTTGGGAACCCCGGGTTAAAAACTGGTCAGCACCTTTGTAAAGTTTTTGTCATCAGACAGGTACAAAGTTAAAGCAGACCTTCAGTAATTTTTCATCTTTCCATCTATTAAATCTTCTGCCCTTGTTCTTTTAACTTTGGATAGTAAAACATTTTCTCTGCCTGTAAATGCCTTATACAGCCCACTTCCTCTTTCTTGTCTGGTCATTAGCCTAGGCTTATGACATCATGCACAGCTCTCTCTCTCACTCTCGTGAGAGTTTGCCAGGAAATGAAGGGGGTGAGTCATAAGAGGGCCAATGAGAACTGCAGGGCTGCAGAGCTGGAGATGTGCCTCTGTGTGTCTGTGTAAATCCAGGAAGTGAACAGGCAGCAGCTTCAGCTGCCCACAGTTAAAGTGGATGCAGCCAGACTTAGTGGAGGGAGATTTCTGCAGCATATTTGGCAACTACAGAATCACAGTATATATAAAATAATATGCAAAGTGGTTGGAGGGAAGCTTCAGAATAGCAACGGTGTTTTTATTACAAATTATGTGAGCAGACTGTAGTTCCTCTTTAAGGAATGCACTCTCTTTCCTATCTTATCCTTTTCTCCTCCTCTCCTTTCTTTTTCCTTCCTCCAGCTATCTTTTCCTTCATTTTCTGTGAACTACCAGGGAGACAGACAATAAGAGAAGTCTGGTGGCGAATGAGGTATTGAAGGGGGGAACTGAGCACCTCGATGGTTGCTTCATTCAGTCGATTATACGTCTCATCTTTGGTGTTTTCATAAGAAATGGGAATGAGGATTTCAGCCTCATAATTAAGTTGGTATGATTTCCCCCCTCATACTGATTTGGGAGGGGCGACTGGGAAGCCAATAATATATCAGTTTTTTTTGGTTTATGATGGTTATTTTATAGCATATTTTGAGAGACAAGCAATATCAGGGGCGCAAGTTAGAAGACACTTGTATAGTTTTCCTGCAATGCCCACTGTATTATCCACTTAAGGACCAGGCCTATTTTTCAGACTTGTTGTTTAGAAGTTAAAATATTTTTTTTTGCTAGAAAATTACTAAGAACCCCCAAACATTATATATATATTTTTTTCTAACACCCTAGAGAATAAAATGGCAGTCGTTGCAATACTTTCTGTCACACCGAATTTGCGCAGAGGTCTTACAAGCACACTTTTTTTGGAAAAAATACACTTTTTTGAATTAAAAAATAAGACAAAGTAAAGTTAGCCCATTTTTTTATATTGTGATATATAATTTTACACTGAGTAAATTGATACCCAACATGTCATGCTTCAAAATTGCACCCGCTAGTGGAATGGCGACAAATTCTACAGGTTGCATGCTTACAGAGTTACAGAGGAGGTCTAGAATTATTGCTCTCGCTCTAACGATTGTGGTGATACCTCACATGTGTGGTTTGAGACAGCGGCTCCTGTCCAGTCATAAACTGAAGCAGAGTACCACACCGGTTACTCTGCTCAGTTATGCATACATGTGGCAGAAAGGGTTCTCCAATAGAAGAGGGAGAATGTTTAACCGCTTCAGCCCCGGAAGATTTGGCTGCTGAATGACCGGGCCATTTTTTGCTATTCAGCACTGCGCCATTTTAATTAACAATTGCGCGGTCGTGCGACATTGTACCCAAACAAAATTAACGTCCTTTTTTCCTTTTGGTGGTATTTGATCGCCTCTGCGGTTTTCATCTTTTGCGCTATAAACAAAAAAAGAGCGACAATTTTGAAAAAAACACAATATTTTGTACTTTTTGCTATAATAAATACCCCCATTTTCTTTAAAAAAAAAAAAAAAAAAAAAAGCAAATTTTTTCCTCAGTTTAGGCCGATATGTATTCTTCTACATATTTTTGGTAATAAAAATCCCAATAAGCGTATATTGATTGGTTTGCGCAAAAGTTATAGCGTCTACAAAATAGGGGATAGATTTATAGGATTTTTATTATTATTATTTTTTTTATTCGTAATGGCAGCAATCTGCGATTTTTATCATGACTGTGAAATTATGGTGGACACATCGGACAATTTTGACACATTTTTGGGACCACTGGCATTTATACAGCAATCAGTGCTATAAAAATGCATTGATTACTGTAAAAATGTCACTGGCAGGGAAAGGGTTAACACTAAGGGGCGATCAAGGGGTTAACTGCGTGCCCTAGTGTGTGTTATAACTGAAGGGGGGATTGGACTGACTAGGGGAGATGACAGATCGCTGTTCATACTTTGTATTAAAAAAAGATGATCTGTCTCTTCTTCCCTCAGAGAACCGGGATCTCTGTGTTTACACACAGAGATCCCGGTTCTCCCCATCTCATGAGCGATTGCGGGAGCCCGGCGGTCATCGAGACCGCCGGGCACTCGCATTGGCTCCGGGGGCAAAAAATTTTTAATTTTTAGATCATCGGTGGTATACCCATCTAAACCATATATATGGTCCGACGTCTACAAATCATATTGGTGATTCTGACATTACATTTTTTACACTGGATGTGACCCATCCTCTCTGTCTGATGTTGCGGTACTTTCTCGATCAATGTCAGGGCATTTTGGTGAGCACCTTAATAAAAATGTTGTTAAATATTGTTAAAATGATTGTTAAAATTGCTGTTATTTTTGATACTAATGTTATATTTCTTTACAACTTGGACAATGATATAGATGCATGGTGAACAGCCTCGAAGAAGCAGCAATCTAGTCTGCAAAGCACGTCAGCTATCCATACACACAAGCATCTGTTCAAGCTTTTGAAATTGAGTATCAATCTTGGTCATTACCAATATGACTGAATACTGTTACTATTTTAAATCATGTACACTTTGTAATAAATTATATATTTTTTGAATTTTTTGAATCCCTTTTGTGGGTGTGTTTACCTTCTGGCAGCAATATGCATCCGTGAAAATCCCATCACTCTTTGAGGGACAGATTCGTTTTCTCTCTCTCATTTTTTCTTGATCTTTTAATTTCATTGAAAACGGTTATCCTGGTCAGATGACAGATTGGTACAGTTTAAATAGATTTAGGATTTCTGACTAGCATGTTTCTATATTTAATATTATTATGTTTCCCGATAACTACACAGCTGTCAATATATATTACATCGGGTAACTTTCTCTCTCTAGTTGCACCCAATTTATTTTTTTCAGATAGCTGTGCACAAGATATTTGTTATCTACATGATTATAAGACATTCAATATAAAAATGTAATTTCAATACTATATTCAGTGACACGATGGACACTGCAGCATAATATATTATTGGATTTCCGTTTACACAAAAAAAAAATCTGCACAGTCTAAAACACAAAGCAGAGGCACAGTCACAGCACGGGGGGCGAGTCAAATAGCTGAATAATACATGATATTTTTTCCTGTCAGCAGGCTATTCAATAATTAACCTCTGGCTGTGCAATTTTTAATTCTATCAAACTGCACAAGAGAATATCAGCTGTTAAGTAGCCAGTTCCGGACCAACCACCTTTAAATGTGCAATGGTTGCCAGTTGAAGAGAGCAGACATACTGGCCTTGGATGTATTATCCAAAATGCAAATGTTACCATAATTTCAAGCACTATGCATAAATATCTTACCATGACAGAATGGATGTTTCTTCACCCAACTTTTACATCCCCATTTTACTGTAGTTTATATTGACTGAACACCCTGTCACTTATAATCAGGGCTCACTGGCTCACCTCTGCTGTATCCATACGAAACAGAGCAGTTGGATGTAAAGCCACTATTGAGACATAAAAGTGCCCAAACATATTGTATGGCACTTAAAGTGTTACTAAACTCACAACAGTAAAATCAATCCGTAAAAACAGTAAAGCATGCTTGTTATATTCACTGTGGAACCTAAAGGGTTAATCCTGCGCATTGTGTAAAAAGGCTGTTTGATCCTGATTGGTCCCCAATCCATCTTCTGATAGTACAGAGCCTCGGGGGCACTCTGCACATGTCCATACTGCTAAAGATAAAAGGTATTTAGCAGTTTATATTTACTAAAATAATTGCATTTTCATGTTCTGTGTACTGTGGGAGACCAGATATAGTGAATGCAGGGTCCTGGGTTTAGTAAAACTTTAATATAAAGTCAATAGAGTGGGAGAGATTATGCAGACACCTCCTCTCTGGTTTATCAGGAGGAAAATAAGGAAGAACAAATGGTGTTTCCTTCCTGTCCCATAGTATTCCCCCAATATGATCCTCAACCAGCAGTGTCTGCAGATTACCAACAAAAAATTAGGACATACAGTATACCATTGTAGCAGGGTCCCGGGCCCCCAAAAGCCTAATGGTGACCTCCAGAGTCAGGGCAGCTGTAGAGTGGGTAACAAGGCATGGTGGGTGTCATGTAAGGTAGATTCATGGGCGCCAAACACTTCTTAAATGCAAAGAGATTTATTTTCTCTTAACAGAACTGTGGGAGAAAGGGTTTAGGGCCAGGACACCTTTTAGTAGTTGCAATGTTAATTGGCAGACCCCGAGACTTCTATAGGTAGACAGCCATGCAGGGAAAGGCACCCAGCCGGACACCACATCTGTATGTGTAGACATGCTGTCTCCTATGGCAACAATTTTGAACAGTTTCTAACAAAGGTTACAATGGACTCTTTCACTTCCTCTACAATCTCCTATTGTAGATCTTCAGTCATCTGACCACCCAGTCTCTCTCACTAGACTTGCTGATCCACTGCCACTGGATCTCCTGAGCTCTTCCAACCTTTTCTCTCGGTATCTTCCTCAAGCGTCACCCCCTCGTCCCTGCTGGGTCCCTAACTTGGCATCCAAGATACTGCTCAAGCGTCACCCCACTGGCCCGCTCAGTCCCTGGCTTGGCACACCTGCTGAAGTTTCCCAATTTTTCACCTTCCCCGGTTGGTGAGAATGCTGCTCTGGTACTTGGTTCAGCTACTCACGGTGGTCCCTGGTAACAAGGTGGATGGTCCCTTAGTGGCGACAGCTTCCCCTCTACCCCCGACCACGACAGGTTCTCCGGCTTGCAGAACTGTCACTTCTGGTTGGACTGCAAGCTGCAGTCCCAAACCTACGCTGCTCTCTTGCTTGTGGATAGGCCCTTAGACAGCCTAGTAGCCAGATGTCCCCGGGATAGGTCTCAGGCTCTGGCCTAGCAGCCCGGGGCACGTCCACCTAGACAGCCGCCCAGGTGGCACAGAACTCCGATCACCTGACCTCGCCCAAATAAATATGCTCTCGCAGCAGGCCAAGGGACCCAAATAGATCCCTGCCCAGTGGCTGAGATACCCTGTATATTCCTGATCTGGCCTTGCAATGCCCTTTTCTTATCTAATGCCACCAGATACCTGGCCATCTAGTGACAGAAGAGAGAAGTGCAGCAATTCCAGAAATAGGGTAAAATCCATTGATCTCCTATCAACTATACCTGGCAGGTAAATTTACTAGCAACCATGCCTAAACATCAGGGTGCTACACCATTCTGCATCTTTGGTGCAATAATTCAAGGCCCAGACATTTTCAAGAATATTCCAAAATAGTGTCTCAATTTCATATGTGTAAATGTGTATATGTCAGTATTACATTGTATATCCCTGTATGTTGCGGTCGTTCAGGTGCTTATCTAATAGTTTCTTGCAACTATCAATGCCCCTCGCTGAGACCACTGCCTGTGGGAGGGAATTCCACATCCTTGCCGCTCTTACAGTAAAGAACCCTCTACGTAGTTTAAGGTTAAACCTCTTCTCTTCTAATTTTAATGAGTGGTCACGTGTCTTGTTAAACTCCCTTTTTCGTAGTCCCCCCCAAAATCCATACCAAACCCTTATCCGAGCACACAGCCTGGCAGGTCAGGATAAGGGGGGGACGAGTGAGCGCCCCCCCCCCTCCTGGGCCATACCAGGCCACATGCCCTCAACATGGGTGGTGGGTGCTTTGGGGCCCCCACCTCAAAGCACCTTGTCCCCATGTTGATGAGGACAAGGGCCTCTTCCCAACAACCCTGGTGCGACTTCTATTCAAATCACTGGCTCCCATGGAGAACCATTGATTTCGAATAGAGGCAGAGAAACGCGGCTAAAAGCTAGCGCGGTTAAACATGCATTGACGCCAATGCAAAACGCTGATAAAATTGCGTTTTTAAAGCCGCGTTTTCCTGCCAGCAATCCGACATCCAGAATGACTTTTTTGAGCTTTCTGTGTGCATGGAGCCAAAATGTAACAAATATCAAATAAATAGTGTACTTCCTCTGGACAGCAATTGGTTAGCTAACCATGATTGCACCATTACAGTGTGAATATAAAATATATAATGAGTAAGAAAAGGTAAAGTAGCTTTCAGATTAACATAAATAATTGAAGTCCTGAATTATTGACGATCTTCTTGTAATTGAACATAATAGATGTGCATTCGAACCCCACTTTGGTTGCATATTTTGATGTTGTTCTGAAAGTTTCCTTTCTCACATACAAAAGAACTCTATTATGGCAAGGAGAGTGGTCTGTCTATCAGAAGGTGCAGTAATCCCAGGCAAAGTGTTTGCCTGCAGTCCTTTACCCAAACCAGCAACCAGATTACAAGAAAATATATGAGATTATTTAGAAACCGTATTCAAGGTTGTGGCAGTTTGAATCCTTATGGGCACCTTTAACACTAGGAATTTAATTCCCCAATGTTTCACTTCCAGATTGTTGGTTGCAATGTTTTTAACATACATGTTATAACTATGCAACTATCTTTACAACCCTTGTCGAGTCTGCTGCGAAGTCAGGAGAAGGCTTGGAGACAATTTATAAAATTGTGAAATGAAAGCCCATTTCGTGGAAATAGATATGCAGCCATACTATATTTTAACAACCTCCTGTCTACTAGTTTTATTTCCACTTTTCTGTTACAGTAGCTGTACAGGGTGTCTAAACATCACTCTGCGGTTCAAAGACACCAGTTATTACCCAGTGCTATCAGTAACAAGCAGTCAGTAACAAAACTAGGGCTGGAAGCAGCATTTTCTTTAGGAAAATTGATATATAAAGTAGAACTAAAGACAAAACTGTTTTTCATTTTGAATGAAGTAAGAAAGGGTTATAGCCGCTGTCAGTTTTTTTTTGTCATCTATATCCCATTGGGAAGATATCCCTTCACTTTCTGTCCCATAGCCAAAACAGGAAGTCAGAGGAAATCCCTCCAAAGTTAGGGAATTGTAGTTGTCACCAGAACTCATGTCCCTATTGAAAGATTTCTCCTATATTCTTCCCACAGTGACAACCCAAAATGTAGAATGGCCTTTTTAGTTTTACTCTTAGTGAACAGGACAAAAAAAGAGGGTAAATGACAAGTGTGTGTTTGTAGGTGTAAGGCCCCGAACATAGTGTGTGTTCAGGGCCACACACCCACACCTGAACATCTGTCAAATTAGAACCTGTGCATGTGTTCATACAGATGCTGTATCCTTTTAGAGTAACATGTGGCTGCAGCCACATAAACAAACCGCTCATTCACATTGTATGGGCCATAGAAAATGTGTGAATTCGTTTTTATTATTTATTAATTTTTTATTTATTTTTTACAAATGTTTTAAATTACTTTTTAAAGCTTAAATTTTTTTTGACAACTCTGGTGAAATACCAAGGGTCTAAACAGATCCCTGATGTCTCACTTTTGAGACAGAGAAAGGGACTGAGGACAGAGATTCCCCAGTCACTTTCTCTGCAGCCTCAGCTTTCTTTAAGCTTATGGGACAGGATATATGCGCAATCCACACATTCAAATCCCTTCATGGTACCCTAGAGTCCCTATGCAATAACTCAGCTTCCACTTTGGGTCTTACCCCCAAGATTCTTGCTTGGTGGACAAAAAAAGTGCTTCTGTGAATACTGTACCTATACAATGACCAAGGTATCTTGTTGAGACAAATACTGTAGGAAAAAAATGTAATTACCCGATAGGAGCTTTATTGCAATACCCAAATTGTACATTTTCTAAATGCCTATTTTCAGACTTAACAGCAATGACGTCTATGGAATACCTATGCAGGAAACCAGACAAGAGCACTGGCCCTCTCAGAATCTCAGAGATACACTATGTTACTAAAAGTATTGGGACACCTGCCTTTACATGCACATGTGAAAGATATAAAGCTTGTTCCTGGAAGTGATGTCGGTTCCTGTTCTGGCCTCTCCAAAACGAGGCTTGGAACACATGTGGTGACGACATCCTGTCTGTTCCCGGAAGTGATGTCACTTTCAGAAAGGAGGCTTGGAGTGCAAGCCGTGGCGCCAATTTGTCTGTTTCAAGAAGTGGATGCTAATCCACACAATTGACACCATGAGGCTATGGCTCATTACCCAGGTACCTTTTTATTATATAAGTACAGTGCCTACAGGTAGGCAGAAGAGCACTCCAGATGAGGTCTTTTAAGAAGAAACGCATCGGGACGCTCTGCTGAAGTCACTGTTTTTTTCCAAAGCGCTTTTTTATCTACAAAAATGTGAGTGTATTTCCTCCTTTTTTATTGAATAAATTATTTCTGATTTAAATGGGATTACACTATGTGCCTACTTCTTCCTTTTTCATAAATCTGTTCTATTGGAGTAACTATCCATGTGGCTCTCTGTCCATTACCTATCCCATTGATGTCCATTGTTGGAGTTGGTCTTCTGGTTGGAAGTCGTGTCCTCCGTGACAGTTTCCCCTGGGTGTGTGGTGCTACAAGCCTGATTGACCCATTGGGTGTACACTCATTTGGGTTCAATTGCTTCAGTAAGCCTTTTGACTCTCTGGTTGTGGATCACTTATCATCAAGTTTGGGCACGTTTTCTTTTGTCACATCGTTATCCAGTTCAAGTGTCAGTTATTTTGAACCACGTTTTGGATATCTACAATTTATTGTTTGGTTCACCTGTCCAAACACTAAGGACTATAAGTTTATTTTAAAATATTTTTTTTCTTTCACTTTATTGGACATCATTCACTCATATTTTGATTGTCACATATTATATCAATTTTTTGGTCTATCATACACGTATATTTAGTGTTTATACGCATTGCCTGCATATATATGTTGTTTGAGTTTCTTCCTGGATCATTTATGTGCACTTCATGTATATATGTGATCAGAGCACCTTCTTCCACATTTGCTGTGTCCCCCATATGGCTTCTCCCAAAATGCAAACTGCACTTCTTATGCCTTTCTTTCAACAATGGCTTTCTTCTTGCCACTCTTCCATAAAGGCCAGATTTGTGGACAGATTCTCCCAACTGAGCTGTGGATCTCTGCAGCTCCTCCAGAGTTACCATGGACCTCTTGGCTGCTCCTTTGATTAATGCTCTCCTTGCCCAGCCCGTCAGTTTAGGTGGACGGCCATGTCTTGTTAGGTTTGTAGTTGTGCCTTACTCTTTCCATTTTCAGATGATGGATTGAACAGTGCTCCGTGAGATGTTCAAAGCTTAGGGATATTTTTTTTATAACAGAACACTGCTTTGAACTTCTCCACAACTTTATCCCTGACATGTCTGGTGTGTTCTTTGGTCTTCATTATGCTGTTTGTTTATTAAGGTTCTCTAACAAACCTCCGAGGGCTTCACAGAACAGCTGTATTTATACTGAAATTAAATTACTAATAAGGTGACTTCTGAAGGCAATTAGTTCCACTAGATTTTAGTTAGGGGTATCAGAGTAAAGGGGGCTGAATACAAATGCACACCACACTTTTCAGATATTTATTTAAAAAAAATTTAAAACCATTTATCATTTTCCTTCCACTTCACAATTATGTGTAACTTTGTGTTGGTCTATCACATAAAATCCCAATAAAACACATTTACATTTTTTGGTTGTAACATGACAAAATGTGGAAAATTTCACAGGGTATGAATACTTTTTCAAGGCACTGTAAAAGGTTGCCCCTCCAAATATAACAAAATCTGGGACTGTTAGCTGGCACAGCCCAGCACTTTTGAATGGCACCTAGTTTCTGTATGCAGTAAACCTTCACTCAGGGGCTTCTCCTATAATACTCTCTTTTTAGTCTCCCATTCCACCTATGATTAATGCTCTGTACACACGACCGGTTGTCCATTCCCGTTGGAATAAACTCTGAAGGTTTTTACGACAGAGTTCCAACGATAATTCCGCTCAAGCTGTCTTGCATACATACATTCACACCAAATTCCGACTGTCCAGAACGCGGTGACGTACAACACGACTAGAAAATGGAAGTTCAATAGCCAGTAGCCAATAGCTTCCGTCTTGTACTTGCTTCAGAGCATGCGTCATTTTTAGTGCGTCGGAATAGCATACAGACAAGCGTTTTTTCTGATAGTAATTTGTTCCGTTGGAAAAATATAGAACATGTTCCCTAAGTCCGTCTGAATTTTCGACAGTAAAAGTCCGATGAGGCATACACACGGTCGGAATATACGATGAAAAGCTCCCATCGGACTCTTTCTGTCGGAAATTCCGTTCGTGTGTACGCGGCAATAGAGTGACTGCTGGCTCTCTGGGGCAGCACTATGGTCTCACAGGGGCCTTATAATTACTATTATTATTGTCATCCTTATTGGTTATTAAAACAAGAAAACTCCCTTGCTACCTTGTTTAATTAAATGAGTGACTATTATGTGCTATCGTATAAGTTGCTGCAAACACCTACTTGTGTTCCTGCAAACTTAAACTTAAAAAGTAAAAAAATATAATAAAGGGTGCTGTATAATAAAGGGTGTCACCTATTTAATCTAAGCAATTCTCTCTTAAATCATAAATAAACCTCATGTGCATACATATAATATAAAAAAATAAAACTGCAAAAAAAGAAAAACCTATATTTTAACCATAGGCCAGTAAATATATAAATGAATGTTTACGTGCGATACATAAATACAAAGTGCCAATGCAAGTGCCTTTAAGGGTAAGTGACTTCACTTCTCCCCTGCTGCTGCTTCCTCCAAGGGGGCAATGGATATGGATGGCTCAAAAAGGGAAGAATGACCTCATCGTGTTTCAAATGATAAAACAGTTTATTAAAAAAGAAAGGTAAACAACTTACATATTTCTGTGCAACATCCTGGTGCTATACAGTGAAACTGCCAATAGTAAATAGTTAAAGCTGAACTCCAGGGGGAAAAAAATGCTCCTTAGCAGCGCAAGAGCTACATGCTTGTTTAGGTCTATGGGAACGAGAAAAGCAAGTTTGCTTTTCTGATCCTCTGCTTCTGCAGGCCAGACTGCCTCTGTGATACAGGACCAGTCCTGGCAGCATCTTCTCCCCTGCTCCAGTGGTTGCCAGTCCTCTGACATCATCAAGTCCAATTCAAGGTCCGTAGCCCTGCACTGGACATGAGGACACTGAAGAACATTCCTCTGCTGGAGCGTAGGAGTGCCAGGTGTTGTGACAGTAGAGGATTGGTAAGTAAAATTGCCTTTCCCATCACCTAGACCTAAATGAGCATTTAACCCTTGCAGTTCAGGGGTAGCCCCATTGCAAGGGAGGATTTTTACTTTCCATGGAGATGGGCCTTAAAGGCATTATAAACTTTTCTACCTGCACCTTGATTTTATTCATGTGCATAAGATGCACATTGACCATGTAGTTTCATGGTGTCATTTCTGTTTGTTTGAAACATGAGGCATGGCATTGCACAGGTTATTGCATATCCTGTGTCTGTAGTCTAAGAAAGGAAGCTGCCATCTTAGCCTCTGTATGATCTGCAGTTTCCATGTTGCTGCATATGATCAGTTATGACACCAGACATTTGATGGCTTGACAGTGTGGTCGAAAGCACAGTCAACTGTGCCTTAAAGTGGATGTAAACCCGATTCATGAAACTAGAGCTGGGCACATCTATCTGCAGTGTTTTCTTATCTCTCTTCAAAGCACTTAGTCTGGTAGCTCTGTTCTGCTAGTTCCTCTGTTATCAACCTAATAACTCTTGAAAAGCTCTGAGGCCAAAGATAGACCTGTGTGTTGGAGGAGGTTGCTATAAATAGATTAGCAGACTGCTGAACAATTCAGAGGCAAGCTCTGCATGTGTGGGGAGGGGGTGTGTGCCTATCCCCCAATCAGCTGTCTTACAGTGTCTAGCAATAATCCACTCCAGGGGAATGAGGAAGTGAAAATTCTAACAGGACACTCACTTTCCAAACAGTATATAAATGTGAAGACAGCAGATATACATGTAAAACTTATGTAGTGAGATTTGTTTCAACTCTGTGTATCATCTGAGGCTGTTCACATCACTGGGTATATGTGAGGGTTTATATCCACTTTAAGTCTAAGCTAACTGTTTTGAGTAATAGATAAATCTATGGGTTTAGTTAAAGTGGAACTTTAAAGCGGGATTCCACTGTCTCTGAGTTTTTTTTTTTTGGCACAATGAAAAATATTAAGATATAAGAATAAGTAACACACGTATTCCAATTCTAAAGACCTTTGCTGTCCGTTTTGTCCATAAATATAAACTTATATAATAGGATCATGACGGTATTCATCTTGCCTTTGGGCATGTGAAACCCACAGGCATGCTCTTCCGGGATACGGTGCTGCTGAACGACCAGCATGCACCGCCCGTTCTATTCATGATCCCGCGCATGTGCAGTAGAGAGAAATCGGAGCGCCGTCAACAGCTCCGGTTGCCATCACAACGAGCGGCGTCGTAGGAAGTCCCGCCCCGTTGTGATGGCAACGTACATAATCAAAAAATAAAGGAGGATAAATGAGCGAGACATAGAGGAGAGAGCGGCGCTGGAGTTAGAGAAAAGGTAAGTATAACGATCTCTTTTCTAATCCTGCTAACATCGGATTTTATAATTTGCATTCTCTTTGGGCACAAACATTTATATTATAACAAATATCTGCCTTCTGTTATTTAATTTTTTTTAGCACAAATATATATATCTAGATCTCTCTCTCTCTCTCTCTCTCTCTATATATATATATATATATATATATATAAAATTAAGTCCTACTAGATCACTTTAGGCTGGCCCCTTTTGTGAGTATACAGTATAACACATAGGTGTGCGCAGCCTATTGCATTAGGGTGTGCACCCCAAAGCTCAAACACACATGCCTTTCTCTGCAGCCTCAGCTGCACTGGACAGTGAATGAATGGGAAGTGTTGAGCGGCTTGCTGTTCATTCACAAATTAAAGTATAGTAAACACAGTTTACTATGCTTTAGTTATGAATAAATGCAGTGAGTATGTTCACTGTGTTCAATTAGAAAAGGAAGGCTCTGGTAAATTACATACTGACTAGCCCCTTCCCCCACTCTCAAACTGAAACTACCCCCGGGTTGGGGGGAGGTGCAACACGGGGGGAAGCCCTGGCAGTAGGGGTAATTGGCACCTCACGTAGTGATTAGGGTGTGCCCAGGCACACCGGCACACTGTGCACTCCTGTGGTAAAACATTAAAATAAGTTCCTATTCTGTTTAAACACCAGTAATATACTGTCTAACCCTGCTCTGCCCATCTCAGTTGCTCTCCATTTTTAGGCACTGCTCAATTTGAAAAGGCCACGCTGCTGACAGGCTTAAAGCCAGGGCCGGACTGGCCTACCGGGATACCGGGAGATTTCCCGGTAGGCCGCCTGAGTTGCAGCTGCAGTGCTCCCCTCCTGCTCCTGTGTGTCACGGAGCTGGCTGGGTCTGTGTTCGGCGGCCGCGCTGTAACACGGTCCCGCCCCCCTAGACCGGCTTGTGTGATAGTGGATAGAATCAGTGTTCCGCCTATCACACGAGCCGGTCTAGGGGGGCGGGACCATGTTACAGCGTGGCCGCCGAACACAGACCCAGCCAGCTCCGTGACACACAGGAGCAGGAGAGAGGGATCCAGTAGATGCCTGCCCGTACAGTCCGCCCTGTGTGCCTGTATAGGAGGATCGGCGGGGGGGCGCATATAGAGGAAATTAGCTTTCTATATTCCTCCATGCAGCCGCTGAATACTTGCAGGAGGGAGAGGAGGAGAATCAGGTATTCAGCGGCTGCATGGAGGAATATAGAAAGCTAATTTCCTCTATATGCGGCCCCCCGCCGATCCTCCTATCCAACTTCTTTTACTGGCCCCCCCAGTTCTCCTTTTGCTCCCTGGCTCCCCCCCATGCTCTCCTCCCCTCACCACACTCTCCAGCCCCCCCCCCTCACAGTTCTCTACACCCCTGTTTTTTCTGCTCTCCAGCTCTCCCCATCCTACTCTAGCCACCATCCCAGTGCTCTTCACTCCCCCAGTGCTCTCCACCCATGTTCTTTCTCCGCCCCCCCCAGTGCTCTTCAGTTCTCCCCATCACTCTCCAGCCCCCACCCCAGTGCTCTCCGCCCCCCACAGTGCTCTCCAGCCCCCCATTCTCCGCACCCCTGTTTTCGGTCCCCCCCCGGTGCTCTCAAGCTCCACCCATCGCTCTCCAGCACCCCCCGTGCTCTTTGCCCCCCCCCCCCGTGCTCTCCACCCCTGTTTTTTTTTTGGCTCCCCCTCCAGTGCTCTCAAGCTTCCCCCCCAGCACTCTCCGCTCCCCACCCCTGTACTCTCCACTCCCCCCTGCATTGTGCCCCCACCCATGTGCTCTCAAACCCCTGCCAGTGCTCTCCAGTCCCCCGTGCTTTCCACCCCTGTTCTTTCTGGCCCCCACTGGTGCTTTCAAGCCCCCCCCATTGCTCTCCACTCCCCCCTGCTCTTTGTACCCCCCAGTGCTCTCCACCCCTGTTTTTCTGCCCCTCCCCCACTGGTGCTTTCAAGCTCCCCCCATTGCTCTCCACTCCCCCCTGCTCTTTGTACCCCCCAGTGCTCTCCACCCCTGTTTTTCTGCCCCTCCCCCAGTGCTCTTCGCCACCCCACACTCTTAGCCCCCACAGTGCTCTCCACCTCTGTTCTTTTTGGACCCCCAGTGCTCTCAAGTCCCCCCCCCAGCGCTCTCCGCTCCCCATCCCTGTGATCTCCACTCCCCCCTGCTCTTTGCCCCCACCCATGTGCTTTCCAACTCCGCCAGTACTCTCTGCTCCTCCTTCTTTCCAGATCCCACCCAGTGCTCTCCACTTCCACAGGACTAGAGGACAGGCTGACTGGGGCCGGAAAATGAGGATGGCTGAAGGTGCAGGTGGCCAGGGACCACTCCATCTCACAGCAAACAGATCCTCTGGAAGGAGCACTGTCCCCATCCAAAACGAGAACAGACCCTGCCTGCTGTTGGCCATCATGGATATCCTGCTGGCATGCAAGGTACCGTACCGAGCATCAACAACACACCTTCCCACAGACAGGGACTGCTGACTGGGCCATGGGGCACAGGAGGGGCTGCAATGATGGGCACAGTGAAGCTGCATTCCTGGGCACTGTGAGACTGCATTCACTGGCACAGTGAGACTGCATTCACTGGCACAGTGAGACTGCATTTGATGGGCACAGTGAGGCTCCATTGATGGGCACAGTGAGGATGCATTGATGGGCACAGTGAGACTGCAATGATGGGCACAGTGAGGCTGCAATGATGGGCACAGTGAGGCTGCAATGGTGGGCACAGTGAGGCCGCATTCATGGGCACAGTGAGACTGCATTCACGGGCAGAGTAAAGCTGCATTTGATGAGCACAGTGAGGCTGCATTTGATGAGCACAGTGAGGCTGCATTTGATGAGCACAGTGAGGCTGCATTTGATGAGCACAGTGAGGCTGCATTGATGGGCACAGTGAGGCTGCATTGATGGGCACAGTGAGGCTGCATTTGATTGGTACTGATGAGGCTGCATTTGATGGGCTCTGGTGAGGCTGCATTGAGCTCCTGTATCATGTCTGCAGTCTCTGACCATCTCCTGTATCATGTCTGCAGTCTCTAAGGGAGTCTGCAGAGGAGTCAAGAGTGGGAGCACCGCCGGGATGGGGGTCATGGGAGAAGTCAGACAAGTGTGGACTGTGGAGAGGAGACTATAGGATAAAACCAGAGCCACCGAGCTGGAGCCGACTGACTGAGCCCTACACGGTGCACCTGAGAGGAGGTCAGTGACAGCACCGCTATGCCAGTCTGAAGGGGGGGTCACTGATGTAAGGGGGGAGTGAATACGATAATGTAAGGGGGCACCGATATAAAGCACAGCCTTATATCAGTAACCCACCCCCCCTTACCTTAGTGTATTCTTTCTGCGGAAGGTGGTCCCCCCCCCCTCCCACGTTCTGAGTTCCTGAGGTCCCCCTTGATGATTGATCACTTACCACTTTTAACTGGAATTTGCTTATATATATATATATATATATATATATATATATATATATATATATATATATATATATATATATATATATATATATAGCCCTATGTGATTTCATATCTGTCTTATCTATACACTCTTCAAATGTGCATTTTATGGTTTTCCCTTTCATGAACAAGAAATCAATGACACTATGCTGTTGCGCTGGTTTATTAATGCTGTTGCGGTGGTATAATAATGCTGTGGGGCTGGTATGAAATTTTTTCCAGGGCTGGATGTTATTCCCAGTCCGGCCCTGCTTAAAGCAGAGCTCCAGTCCCCTCCCGCCAACCTCCAAAAATTTAAAGTCAGCCGCTACAAATACTGTAGGGGCTGACTTTTAATATTAGGACACTTACCTGTCCAGGGATCTCGCGATGTCGGCACTCAGCCGATTTTCCAATCTGCTCTCGTCCACCATTCGTGGTAAGGGAAACCGGCAGTGAAGCCTTATGGCTTCACAGCCAGTTCCCAACTGCGCATGCACGAAACGCGCTGCACTTTCTAACTGGCCCGGCAGCGGAAGGAGGAGAAGGGAGGCCAAACTTCCCAGGGATCTCGCAAGTGGGGACAGGTTCCTGTTTTTGACAGGTACCCGCTTCCCCCTCCCCCCCGAAATGTGCCAAATGTGGCACCGGAGGAGGAAGCAAACTAGCGGAGCTTCCCCTTTTGGGTAGAGCACTGCTTTAAAGCAGAACTAAACCCTCTTATACTTTATAACCAAGGAAGCTGCTTCTGTCTGATCTGCAACTGCCATGGTGCTGCACATGTTATCAGTTATGACACCAGTCATATGAAGCAAATGTGATGGTTAGCAATCCCGGCATTCTAGGAATGTAACTGTTTTTTTTAAACTGTTAAATCAATAGGTTTTTTTCCACTTTAGGATTCACTGCTGTTCAGGGGCTCTGGGCTTTAGCAAAATGGCAGCCTCCAGCAAGAAGAAACAGGTACAATGTTAGAGGCAATTTACTGCACACACTAATGTTGGTAGCATAATTATGAATGTGGAATGTGTGTTCTTTGCTAAAGAACATTATTTTTTTATTAAGTGGTTATGGGTAAAGTTCCGCTTTAATGCGGAGTTCCGCATTAAATAGGCAGGACATTGTTACTGCAGCCGCCCGGGCAATTCAACTCACAGCTCTAGGACACACGGAGATCGCCACACTGATCCGGGCACGGGTGAGGCTGCATCCAGACACTGGCAGGCCGCATGAGGGGAACAGGCAGGCTGCATCTGAGGAGAACAGGCAGGATGCATCTGACGGGCACAGGCAGGCTGCATCTGACGGGCACAGGCAGGCTGCATCTGACGGGCACAGGCAGGCTGCATCTGACGGGCACAGGCAGGCTGCATCTGACGGGCACTGGCAGGCTGCATCTGATGGGCACTGGCAGGCTGCATCTGATGGGCACTGGCAGGCTGCATCTGATGGGCACTGGCAGGCTGCATCTGACGGGAACTGGTGAGGCTGCATTGATCTCTTGTATCATGTCTGCAGTCTCTGACCATCTCCTGTACTATGTCTGCAGTCTCTAACCATCTCCTGTAGTATGTCTGCAGTCTCTGACCGTCTCCTGTAGTATGTCTGCAGTCTCTGACCATCTCCTGTAGCATGTCTGCAGTCTCTGACCATCTCCTGTAGTATGTCTGCAGTCTCTGACCATCTCCTGTAGTATGTCTGCAGTCTCTGACCGTCTCCTGTAGCATGTCTGCAGTCTCTGACCATCTCCTGTAGCATGTCTGCAGTCTCTGGCCATCTCCTGTAGCATGTCTGCAGTCTCTGACCATCTCCTGTAGCATGTCTGCAGTCTCTGACCATCTCTTGTATCAGATGGTTAGAGACTGGGGACATAATACAAGAGATGGTTAGAGACTGGTGACATAATACAAGTGATGGTTAGAGACTGCGGACTAAATTTTCTTGAGCTTTTCTTGCACCAAAGGCGTCAATAATGGCCAAAAATGAATTCATATTAATTTAAATTTATGATATTAATTAAAAAGTCGAATACAATTGTATATAAAAATATAAATATTTTTTAAAAATTTATTTATTTTCATTATCAGTATTGGTTTTCGGCTAGTGCATCTTTCATTTTCGGTTTTGGCACCAAAATTTCTTTTTGGTGCATCCCTAGCAGATTCTATAGCATATTGAGCATAATCACCCCAATACCACAACTTGCAGAAGAAAACACATTTTGTGAACTCAGAAAACTGCAGTTTCATTAAAATGTCAAAACTATAAATGCAGAACATTTGTGGCTAGAAACCCCCTTTATGGTCCCTGCTCACCCTGAAGCAAATTGGTCATGTTAGCTGGAATGCAACATGGCTGTTAGTAATCCATATACATCTAAAAGTAAATATATTGTCAAAGGTTTCAACTGACTATACACAATGACTGGAACTTGTGCGCAGTATCACATACCGTATATACTCGAGTATAAGTCGTTCCGAGTATAAGTCGAGGCCCTAATTTACCACAAAAAAATGGGAAAAACTTTCTGACCCGAGTATAAGATGAGGGTGAGAAATGCACAGCTACTGTAAGTGGAAAAGAGGGTCAACAATGCCCATTTGCAGCATCACTGTGCCCATTTGCAGCCATAGGTCCCCCGAACTTCAAACTCGGTAGTTAAGTGTTCCTAGATGCCCCCTAGCTGCAGCCAAAATTTGGGGTCTCTGAACCCAAAGTGTCCCGAAATGACATTGCTGCAGATGGACACAGTTGACCAACTTTGGGGCCCCATATCTCGGGGCCACTTAGTGGTAGGAACCCCAAATTTGGTGTGCAAACCCAGTGGAACTAGCATCATAAAATATCCAAAGCTGGGATTTCTAGCACCAAGTGGCCCTGAGATACAGGGCCCCAAAAATCGGTTCAGAAAATGTCAAGCACTTTTCTGCAGCAGAGAATGACATTTTCCGAACCTATTTTGGGGCCCCGTATCTCGGGGCCACTTGGTGCTAGGAACCCCAGCTTTCGATATGTTATAGTGCCAGGTCCACTGGGTTTGCACACCAAATTTGCGGTTCCTAGCACCAAGTGGCCCTAAGATACGGGGCCCCAAATTCGGTTCAGAAAATGTCAAGCACTTTTCTGCAGCAGAGAATGACATTTTCCAAACCGATTTTGGGGCCCCGTATCTCAGGGCCACTTAGTGCTAGGAACTCCAGCTTTGGATATGTTGTGGTACCACTGGGTTTGCATACCAAATTTGGGGTTCCTAGCACCAAGTGTCCCTGAGATACAGGGGCCCAAAATCGGTTCGGAAAATGAAATTTTTTGCTGCAGAAAAGTGCTTGACTCGAGTATAAGTCGAGGGGGGCACTTTCAGCACAAAAAAATATGCTGAAAAACTCGACTTATACTCGAGTATATACAGTAGCTTAGTGATCTGCTTGCAGTACATCAAAAGTCCCCATGGACAAAGGAACATCACTGTAAATCAGTGCAGTAGAATTTAAATATCACATACAATTTAGTACATTCTTATACTGACCTTATGATAGTTCCACTAAATAGTGACACAATTTGAACAAAATATAGGTATGCAAATCCACACCGCTTGTGATGTCACACATCAGCCAAGATGCCAAAATTCATAATACATGTGGGTTCCTGTGGTACCAAAACAATTCCATCTAATGCAACATTTTAAATGCTTATTATCACAATCAATATGAAAGCAATATGGACAATGAAAGGATCGTGAACCTCACAGAGCTGTGGACCAAGGGGGTAAAAGTTCAAAGACATCAGCCATTTGAGGGTACGGCTATTGGATCATGAGTCTAATGGAGTACTCCTATGTTTACAAAGTCCATGTGAAATAAAATCCATTCACCTCGTAGGTATACTGGGACACTCTAGTAAAATGTCAGCAGAATAGGAGATAAGTGTAAATCTCTTTAATGGAGCCCCAAATAGCAGTAAAAGCCTGACAAGAGTTTCAGACCCTTCACTACTCTCTCCAAACTTAAGACATTTTGACTTGACATATACTGTAAAGAGATAGCTCACCTTTACCAAAAATCTGCCTATGCAGATAAAGGGTGTCTGTAGATAAAATCAATCTGTGCAGCTCTGACTAAAGTTGAATAATGTCCTAGGTGTAGGCCATTTACTGTACATACCTCAAGAAGCCTGACTGGAATACTCCCAGGATGTTGTTAGGACATCACTAAAACAGGCCACACATGGTCGAATTTCGAGCAAATTTTCTTTTCAAAATCAGAAAGTTCATTTTTTTTGTGATCCGATGATGCCACCATTGATTTTGAAATTCGGCCAACCAAGCCTTCAATTTCACCTCATGTTGCTACAGAGAAGAATTTTCGTGGCCGGGAATCTTCTTTTCTCTCCGTAAATTTTCTTTTCTTATTACATTTCTCCCATCATTGATTAGAAAATCGTTCATTTTTCTAAACATTTCCAACATTTCCGATTCCTCAAATTTGATTGCCGCACGAAAATCGGCGTTGCTGCAGCCCACTAATGGGGCGAAATTCGTACGAAAATTCTTAGATACGATTTTGGAAAGAAAATTCTTTCCAAATTCGAACCGTGTATGGCCGGCATAAGTGAGGCCCTGTTAGTGTTCAGCTCTTCCATCACAGGAGTGAGCTCTTAAACGCGGAGCCCATAGCTACTGCATCAGGGGAGAGACAGAGCATGTGAGGAGGTGTGAATTAGAGAAAGAGCTCACTCCTGTGATGGTGGAGGTGAGCAGTGACAACTAGGCCTCGCTTAGTAATAGCTTCCAAATGTCCCTGATTTTGAGGGACTGTCCCTGATTTGCAACAAAGTCCCTCTGTCCCTCATCATTTGTCCCTCATCTTGGTCTGATCTACATAGTTGTATATAAATTGAACTATTTATCTTCCAAAAAGTTTTACAGTGCTAAACCTTTCATCCGAATTCTAAATTGCTGCATTTGTAAATTTCAAAAGCTAACATAAAAGGAAGTGGTAAAAAGAGCACTTGTGGGTTTAACTAATCATTTTTTTTCTGTATAATTCTCCTTTAGGGGGTGTATCCTATGCCTACATCATTTTGCTAATAGGCGTCCCTCATTCCCATCTCAAAAATTTGGGAGGTATGGTAATGTCCTAGCGATGTCCTGGGAGTATTCCAGTAAGGCTTCATAAGGTACGTAAATGTCCTAAACCTATACCAAGGGCATTGTTCAACTTTAGTCAGAGCTGTACAGGTTGTTTTTGTTTACAGATGCCCCTTACTTGCATAGGCAGTGTTTTGGTAAAAGTGAACTAACCCTTTAAAGCAGATCTTCACCGTCTGAGGGAACTTCTCTCCAATCTATCCCTCCTTCCCCACCTCCACTACATGAACAGCACTGTCTTTTTTTGTTTGTTTTATTTATTTGAAATGCGCACAACAGATCAGTGGGGGTAAAAAAAATTGGGGGGGGGGGGGCTTGCGAAGATCTGCTTTAAGTAAAACAAATTCAAACAATGCAGCACTTTAAGTACGGTAATTTAAAGCTGTATGGATAAAATGTTTAAATTAACTTAATCCTCCACAATTATCGTGCCAAAAATGAATGATACAATGACAGAATATACACTGGAAAATAAGAGTAACATCCATAGTACCTCACTTTTAGGATCTGCTTTACATAGAATAGATGGCAAAACACACTGTATGTATGCTCACTTAGGTCTAAATAGAATACATTACAGGGCCTCTTGTCAGCCTTTAATGTTTTTAAATTTCTGAGCTCAGATTAAGGCAAATGTGAAAAATGAGCCTGCGCCTTCTGTCTGTTCCTGTATTATTTTACAGTGATATATTCCAGGAAGATGACTGCATTCTTCCATATTTTAGCACAACATGCATATCACTTACATGGCTGTATAGAACTGTCTTATTTAGGGAGGACGGATGCACACAAACGTACTTGCTTGGAACAAAAGCAATGTGCAGATGGCTTGATTAGTAAAACATGCTCTATTGGAAGGGAATTGGCTGTTTTGAAATGCAAAACTGAAATAACCATTCAAAATATTTGTATTTTTCTTTGCAGAAGGTCAAGAGTGAAATTATGTTTACTAACTAATCATCTTAAAGTGAACAAGTACACTAAAATAGACGCCCACTAATTGCCAGAATAGCCTCTTCTGTGGCCCTGCCTGATTTAGCATCATTTTGTAACTATGCACATTACAATATGATTGTACGAACTTTAGATCTACCCACAACTATCTAGTGTAAGAGCCTGTCTGATAGGATAGAAATTGATTGAACAGTTTAGGTAGGACGTTATAATAATTGGTTTGGGTAAATCTAAAGTTGATTGTACAAAGGTTGTATATTCAGATTGTAATGTGTATGGTAACCATTAGGCTTCATATACACGGGACGTTGTTTAATCTCTCCTGAACGACTTAACTTGACAGATAGAAACCGGTGTCTAAAAACGTCCGTTTAGCCGCGTTTACATGCTGCATTTAGCCGCGTTTGTGTCTAGAAGCGTTTGTAAAAAAAAAAATAATTTTTTTTTGTTAAAATGAAAAACATCTGTAAATGAAACGCTGCTAAACGCGAGTTACCACGTTTAGCAGCATTTACAAGCTGTTACAGACATTTGCCGTTTTAAATGCCTCTGAACATCCGTCTGAACCCATTTTTTTTGCAAAAAAAATGCTTCTAAACTCAACTGCCTAGAAACTACTATAAACGATACAAAAAAAAGTCACTGCCCCAACCTATAACTGGTCTTCACAGCAAGGAGCACAGGAAGGGCAAACGCATGTAAAATAAAACCAAAGAATTTCCAAGCTCAACTGCTCCCAATGTGGAGACTCTTCAAAGTTAGAGTTAGGGTCTCCAGGATACAGGGTGCCTTGCCATGGCCCGCAGCTTATGCATGTATTTGCACTAAACCCCTGTTTTTAAACGCATACTGTTAGGCAGGTTAATTCGGTTGGTCGCAGGCTGGTTGGTAAGTTGAGCTTGGAAATTCTTTGGTTTTATTTTACTACTATAAACGACCTTGTGTACATGTACTGATAAGATAACAGAGGAGAGTTCAGGGACAGCTAAAAAAAAAACGCCCAACTTCTCCTAAACGTCCGTTTACCAGCAGCAGTGTACATGAGGCCTTAGTCCTACCACCTCTGTCCAATGAGTGTCCCTACTTGTCTCAGAGCCAGTCCCTTTGTACAGATTGGGATCTGATTGGAATTTAGTCCAGGACCTCAGTGAAAATGTTTGCGAATATCCATAAGGACAGATTTGACCCCCTTCGAAAAACATGACTTAGTACTTGGTGGCAAAACCCTTGTTGGCAATCACAGAGGTCAGACGTTTCTTGTTTTGGCAACCAGGTTTACACACATCTCAGGAGGGATTTTGTCCCACCCCTCTTTGCAGATCATCTCCAAGTCATTAAGGTTTTGAGGCTGGAACCTTCAGCTCCCCCCACACATTTTCTATGGGATTAAGGTCTGGAGACTGGCTAGGCCACTTCTGGACCTTAATGTGCTTCTTCTTGAGCCACTCCTTTGTTGCCTTGGCAATGTGTCTTAGGTCATTTTCATGCTGGAATACCCATCCATGACCCATTTTCAATGCCCTGGCTGAGGGAAGGAGGTTCTCACCTAAGATATGATGGTACATGGCCCCGTCCATCGTCCCTTTGATGCGGTGAAGTTGTCCTGTCCCCTTAGCAGAAAAACACCCCTAAAGCATAATGTTTCCACCTCCATGTTTGATGGTGGGGATGGTATTCTTGGGGTCACAGGCAGCATTCCTCCTCCTCCAAACACAACGAGTTGAGTTGATGCCAAAGAGCTCGATTTTGATCTCATCTGACCACAACACTTTCTCCCAGTTCTCCTCTGAATCATTCAGATGTTCATTAGCAAACTTCAGACAGGCCTGTACATGTGTTTTCTTAAGCAGGGGGACCTTGGGGGTGCTGCAGGATTTCAGTCATTCACGTCGTAGTGTGTTACCAATTGTTTTCTTGGTGACTATGGTCCCAGCTGCCTTGAGATCATTGACAAGATTCTCCCGTGTAGTTCTGGGCTGATTCCTCACCATTCTCATGATCATTGGAAATCCACGAGGTGAGATCTTGCATGGACCAAGGGAGATTGACGGTTATTTTGTGTTTCTTCTATTTGCGCATAATCACACCAATTGTCACCCTCTCACCAAGCTGCTTGGCGATTATCTTGTAGCCCATTCCAGTCTTGTGTAGGTCTATAATCTTGTCCCTGACATCCTTGGACAGCTCTTTGGTCTTGGCCATAGTGGAGAGATTGGAATCTGATTGATTGATTGCTTCTGTGGACAGGTGTCTTCTATACAGGTAACAAGCTGAGATCTCAGCTTGTTACCTGTATAGAAGACACCTGGGAGCCAGAAATCTTGCTGACTGATAGGAGATCAAATACCTATTTCACTCATTACAATGCAAATCAATGTATACATTTTTTAAATGAGTTTTTCTGGATATTTTTGTTGGTATTCTATCTCTCACTGTTAAAATAAACCAACCATTAAAATGATAAACTGATAATTTCTTTGTCAGTGGGCAAACTTACAAAATCAGCACAGGATCAAATGCTTCTTTCCCTCACTGTAGGTATACTGTTAATAAACACACTTGAGCAGGGGCTCAAACTGGCGGCCCTCCAGCTGTTGCAAAACTACAAGTCCCATCATGCCTCTGCCTGTGGGAGTCATGCTTGTAACTGTCAGCCTTGCAATGCCTCATGGGACTTGTAGATTCGCAACAGCTGGAGGGCCGCCAGTTTGAGATCTCTGCACTTGAGGGTAATTTTTTTAAGTCAATGAATTTGACATTCACCAAACATGTATTTTTAGTTTTAGCCCCCCTCCCCCCCACATGTGTTTTAAGTTACAGTGATTGAATCACATGCAATGAATGTTTGGTCAATATTAGCCTCACTCCTTTATAAATATGCCCCTTGGTGTTTATGCACAATCAACCAGAAGCAAGCGCTACTCCAAACATTACAAGGGACAATGTTCCACATCAGGTGTCCTGCAGTAGTGTTTGCAGTGGCACTGGCTAATGATTGATTATGTATAAACAGAAAGAGGTGCATTTAAAAAAAAAATGGCATAGCTGTTCATTAATTGAAACTGCGTGTAAATTTTGTGTGAATAAAGCAAAATCAAATGTTATGTCTTCTAACAGGGGTCGCAACCTACGGCCTGTGGGTCGCACCCGGCCTGCCACCACTAAATGTCCAGCCCGTCAGTGCATGTGATGAATTCACGTGCACCCCCGGCCCGCGGACGGCTTTCTTGGAATAACAACCGATGTGCCTAAGCAGCCGCTCAGCTGTTATTCCAAGCAGCGGGAGGGGATGTCACCCGAAGCCGGAATTGGATCTAGTAACCCATAAGTGATGTCATGACATCACTTCCGGTTTACAGAATACATAAAGGTGCCAAACTAAAAAAAAAAAAAGCAGTATTCAAAAAGAGTACCTGTCACTGCCTATTACTGTCACATAGGATTGTTTACATTTCTTCTGACAGCAATAAAAGTGATCAGAATTTTTGTTTTAAAGGGACAGTGTAAAAATAAAAAAAATGTAATATAATAAATAGGAAAAAAAAAAATGTAAAGAGCCCCATCCCTCCATGCGCACACACAGAAGCGAACGCATATGTAAGTTGCGACTGCAAATGTAAACAGTGTTTAAACCACACATGTGGGGTATTGACGATCGTTAGAGCGAGAGCAACAATTCTAGCACAAGATAACCTCTGTAACTCTAAGCTGGTAACCTGGAGAAATTTTTGAAGCATCGCCTATGGAGATTTTTAAGTACCGTAGTTTGTCGCCATTCCACGAGTATGCGCAAATTTAAAGCATGACATGGGGGGGGTGTGTATTATGCAGGAGAAGCTGGGTAGGGGGGCTGTGTGATGTGCAGGGGGACTGTGTAATATGCAGGGGGGGCTATTTAATATGCAGGGGGGGCTATGTGATAAGCAGGGGGGGCTGTGTAATGTAAAGGGGTCCAGAGGTGCGGGGCTGTGTAATGTAAAGGGGTCCAGATTATTATCTTCATATATTAGCAGGTGAATGCGGCCCTCTATGTATTCACATACATTGAATCCGGCCCTCAAGTGGAAAAAGGTTGCTGACCCCTGTCTTATAATGTCTTGTGTTATATTCTCTTCTGATTAAATGCTAGTTATTGAAAAAAGTGTGAAAAAGTGCCACTAGTGACCATATTGCTGTATTTTCCCCGTCCCCTTTTGTTTTAAAGAATAGAATTCAATAAGAATATAGCCTGAGAACGTTCAATGTTGCCCCATTCGCACAGAATGAATTTACATGCAGGTTCAATTGACACACAGATATTTAAATATTTTATAAATGTACCCCTGTTGTGAAATAAAAAGAACCAGCCTGTTCACACCTGGGTGTCAACCTGCAACCTTTGCAGTGTCTGGCGATGTCTTTTCTTGCAGAGCCACCTGAGATGCTGTACAGCACCTGCTCTGATCCATTGGAAAATCCTGCCTTGTGCTCTGTTTCTGTTAAACCTTGAACTCTTTGCTCCTCCCATGAACTTTCTGATATAAGCCTGGTCTCTGCAGTTCCTGTTAGCCAGATTATTGTGCTCTCTCCAGCCAATATCTCACTCTTGTCACTCCTGCTTTCGTCTGTATGTTTGCTAACACTCGTCCTTTAGCTTGTTCCTTAACTATGCTTCTGCCTAATACCAACATGCAACCACTCGTTACCGACCTTTCGCTTGCTTACTGACTACACTTCTGCTTATCCCTACCTGCTCCATCTGCTACTGCAAAGTTGCATAGTTGCGGCAGGGTAGACGGTCTGTTTCTTGTCATCCTGGGTATTCCTTGGTTTTCCACTCATAATCTCTCCATCAACTGGGAAGCACAAACCATCAACTTTGTGTCCCGCCCATTGCAAGGAACAATGCAGGGAACCTTGCAGAAAAAGTTCTCCACCAATCAGGTAATCACAAGTGGATGTGGTAACTACCCAGTCATATGACAGCCTACTTCCACAATACCATGAGTTCCAGGATGTCTGTGATGAAAAAATTGCTGATCAATTACCTCCTCATCGCCCATATGATTGTGCCATTGACCTGCTTCCAGGTGCAGAAATACCTTTTGATCTCCTTTACAATTTGTCAGAACCTGAATTAAAGGTGCCCAAGAAGTGGCTTGATGAGGATTTAGAGAAGGGCTTCATCAGACACTCTATGTCTCCTGCAGGGGCAGCTCTGTTCTTTTTTGAAAAGGACTCCCCCTCCACTTTCCTTGATGGTTCTTTTCATAGATATACAGTATACGCACAATATGCAAGTTCCTAGGCAGCATGGGCAATTGCATATGTCCAATGTTTCCCAGACTGTGAATAGTGGACAATCCCCGCTCTTAAGAGATAACATCGGCTTAAGACAGTGACATTCTTTACAGCTGCTATCTTCTTCATAGCAAGTTAACAAAACAGTGTTGTGCATGATCTGGTATCATGAACATAGCTTTTAGAGAACAGAATATTACAAAAAGCTTATCATGCTTTAGGCACTTGGTTGAGATACTGCCAGTCCTTTCCCAGTGAAGGACCTTGCACATATGAGGTATTTCCTAAAAAACCCTTGGTGTACCTTGTTTACCCATGTCCTTCTACCCGCGAGGACTAATAATTTTGACAACCGAGTGCCACCCTGAGCCAGCAGCTCCTTGGTTAGTGCTCGTTCACACCTGCTGTAGCATCCTATGGCCGTATAACCTACCTGCACTGGTGTGCGTTGTGTAGGGGCAGTACATTGTCACCTTTTACTTTTTTTTTTACTTTGTTTTAATGTGACAAATCGTTTCATTCAACCCTGTACACTGCAGCACTTTGTGACAAGCTGTCTAGCAGAGAGATGCAGTGATTTGTGTTGTGTAAAAATGCAAGCATACTGCATTTTTATGCAACACACACCACTGCTGACTGCACATGAATGGTGTAAACAAAGTACATAGAAAACAATTGCTTTCTATGTGTCCTTGCACTGAGCCTGTGTTAATTGAAGCAGCCCAATGGACATGATTTGAATAAGCTCTAAAGCTGGGTATACACCTAGAGCTTTTTCTTTTGTTCAACCAGTGGGTTGAACAAAAAGAAAAAAAAAAAAAACCTCACAGAATCCAGAATGCACACAAGCAATGTGGATGCAGGGATTTTTACTACTGCGCTATTGTATTCTGACAGCAGAGACTCTCCACCGTCAAAATGCATTGATCAGCGCTGCAGCCATTGTCTTAAAACACTGATCGAATACTGGTTTTCCAGCAGGGTCGTTCGAAAAAAGTCGATCGTTAAACTGGCTTCTGTTTAACAGACAGGGGTACACACAGAGTGACATTCAGCCAGTTCCCACAAAACAATCAACCAATGACATTTCAGGGCTCTCTAATTCATGCCCTGGCATAAAATCTCAGCTAAAGGTATACATATCCAACTAAAGTACTTCCATATACTCTTTATTATCACTTAGACTATACAGTACAAAATGGGCAGTAGGAATGAAGCTATTAATCTATCATTTAAAAAAATAATAATAATTGTGATACACTGTCCACATTTCTGCCAGCAAGTGCCTTGCTTATCTGCCGCTGTTGGTCATATATTATGTATGGCAGTTCACCAGAATTCCCTTCTTAGGTCCATGGCCTATGTTCTACATATCATTTAAAGTCCTGCAGAGCCAAAACCCACTATGAGATCCTTGTTTTTTTCCTTTCTTCTGAGCTATCCACTATAGTGAAGAATGGTTTGTAATCAATCCGCATCTACCCAAAAAGTAATCTCAATGATTCTAGTGCCCACTTTCTGGCCAGACACTCCCATTCTGCTACTGCATAGTTCCTCTGTGCAGGGTTTAGTTTCTAGCTGATGTATGCTCCCAGGCCACATCAGAGGCATCCATTTGTGAAACATCTCAACTGGAGTTGGGGGTGGTTAACACTGGTCCCTTACACAATACTGCTTTAATCACTTGGAAAGCTTTCTCTGCCTTTTCATTCCATTTCACAAAGGTGGATTGGGCCCTTTGGTAAGATCAGTGTGGCGCTACTATTGTAGCAAATTTAGGCACAAACCTCTGATAGTATCTTACAATCCCTAGAAAGGCCCTAACATGTTTATGCTACATTGGCTGGGTTAACTTTTAATTGCTTCAGTCTTGTCCATAAGCAACTTTATAATCCCCCCCCCCCCCCCAATGCTGTAGCCCAATTACAAGGTTTTTTTATGCCTATTGTGCATTTTTTGTAATTGGATGTTAATCAGGCCTTTCAGATGGAATCTAAAACTGCTTGGACTTTCTGTATGTGGGAAAATGTCAATATAATCTATATGGGGAATTGTTCACTAAGCTTTGTGGGGCTCTCTTTGGAAAGACGCCAGGGCCTCATGTAAGACAAAATTGAGGACCAATAAGTAATCATATAAAAATACTATTAACTCTGTGCTCCAGTCAGTGAAATTAAAAGTCCAAATCAATTGTACTTAATTCCATTTTCTAAATGCATAAGGCTGGCCATACATTAACCATTTTTTTTCTTTCAACCACAGGATGAAGGAAAGAAAATTGCTCAATTCTCCCATCAACACTGACTCCCTCCCACAAGCTATTGCATTCTGACACCGGGAGGTTTCCCCGCCGTCAGAATACAACGATCACTGTTTGCAGCTATAGTCGACGCCAGGGATCGCATGAAAATAATTTGACAGGCTGGTTGTACTGAAGTTGATCAACCAGCCTGTCAAGGATCGAAATCACCAGCCAAATTTTGATTTGTCTATGGCCAGCTTCAGTCTATGTGCATATCACAAAAAAAAAATCACATTAGTGTCCAGTGCTCCAGTCTACTGACAGTTGCCCTCCTGGGGGACAGAGATTTGCACACAGTCACTAGAGGTCTAAACTGAGGTCAGTACTCACAATGCCACAGGACCATCAATTTCCTCCTTCTTATATTCAGACCAGCAGCATGTGAAGCACAGAGCAGGCTACAATAATCAATTACTGCTCCACTTGCTACAGGGGAGCCAAACTAAATTTGCCTGTGATCCTATACCCTAACTTGGAGGGTGCTACATGGAATAGGGAGCCTATGGGAACAAGGAATAAGATAAGTAAATGTGCTTTTTACTGGTTCTATTGAAAATATGAACATTTAACCCTTGCAGTGCAGGGGAAGCCCCACTGCCAGGGTATTTTCTTCATGTTCTCAGAGTTCAGCTTTAAAGAGTATTTTACCAACATTTCATGTTCGTTATATGTGTATGTTGTACCGTGTACTTGTGTTCCTGCCAGTTCCACTATTTTCCTATTTAAAACTGACTATGCAAGACATGGGAGCACATCCACCCCAGCACAGCCTGCCTGTTTTTTAATGGCCAAGACATGTGCTGACAAGCCCCCCTGCACAGGCATTCACTGGGAAGATCAGTGCATTGCTGTTTTTTCATCCCACCTCTCCAAGCCCCTTATGAAACTGAGAACAGAGATTAAGTGATAAAAAGATATATATATATATATATACACACATACATACATATATATATATATATATATATATATATATATATATATATATATATATATATACACACACACACACACATACACACACGTGTGTGATGTTTTGCCTTTCATTTCAATTTAAAACTGAACGGTTGTTGTATTTGAGTATTGCCAGCTCACCTAGAGCTTCTACTACTGGCAAATGACATACTGTACATGCAGGACTAAATAGCATTAATTTGTATTAAAATAATAAAAAATACTGAGTGACAAAAATACATACAATAGTATTTAAAATGTAATCAGACCTTACCAGATGCGCGTCTTGAGAATCTGCTTATTACTGGAGCTGAAAGATATAACAAAGATGTGGTTAGTAATTGTAATGAAAACAGAAAATTACATATTACATAATAAAAGCAATTACTGTATGTGACTACTTAGTATAAGTTCTGGGCTTCCTTATATAACCCACATGTAATAATTCCTGTTTTTCACAGAGAGATTAATCATTGACAATGCCTTATGTACATGGACTCTTAGCAGCTCCTGTGTGTAGCCAAGTTCAGGTAAACGTTGATGGTTTCTGCGTCAGTGCTTACCCGTGCAAGTGCATACACCGCTTCTCCCTAAAAGCAAAAGTGTGGAAGTCAGCAGCATTTACCCGAGCATGCCCATATACAGCCACTGGCTTGTACTGACAGCTGTATGGGGCATGTGCAGCTCAGCACATAGAGGCTGCTAAGCATGCATGTGCATTTGGCCTAACTTGCTGCAAATGGGTTACTTGTTATTGACCTATTCCTACAGGTTACTGCACTTTTACTTTTTTTTACCTTAGTAAAAATATAGTTCTTTTAATAAAGCACTTTTATATGCCAAATGCAACATATATTCTGCCATGTGTCTTGTTGCAGTTACTTTTAGAAATGTAGAAATTGATGTAGAGTTTAATGGACTGCAAGGAAATCTGGTGCTTTAACATCCCACAGTGTTCATAGCATAGAGAGATCTAACATGCAAGCTGTAAATTTGTAGCATATGGCTTGACATCAGATTCTTTACAAATGAAAATTGAAATGTACCCAGATGTCACTCATAAAAATCTTAACAGATCAGCTGGTCCTGGTGACAAAAGTATGTTCAAAATTAAAAGAGAAAAAATGTTCACAATACATCGCAGATGAAGATAAACAACTTAATAAAATAAGGGGGATATATATATATATATATTAGGGGTGCGCATCTTCACTGGCCTCACGATTCGATTATGATTATCCTGTCCACGATTCAATTCGATGAATCGGTTTTCATCCAAAAAATTCAAGCAGTCAGAAGAACTCTGTTTTTTATTTTATCTGTTCTTAAAGACAACACTCCTTGCATGTAGCAAAGTGTAAACACAGCAGACAACTTAACGAGGAGCTCCAGACTGCCCCCAAATGACTACAGGAGAAGATCAGAGACTGCAGACATGATACAGGAGATGGTCAAAGACTGCAGACATACTACAGGAGATTGTTAGAGACTGCAGACATACTACAGGAGATGGTCAGAGACTGCAGACATACTACAGGAGATGGACAGAGAGTGCAGACATACTACAGGAGATTGTTAGAGACTGCAGACATACTACAGGAGATGGTCAGAGAGTGCAGACATACTACAGGAGATTGTTAGAGACTGCAGACATACTACAGGAGATGGTCAGAGACTGCAGACATACTACAGGAGATGGACAGAGAGTGCAGACATACTACAGGAGATTGTTAGAGACTGCAGACATACTACAGGAGATGGTCAGAGAGTGCAGACATACTACAGGAGATGGACAGAGAGTGCAGACATACTACAGGAGATGGTCAGAGAGTGCAGACATACTACAGGAGATGGTCAAAGACTGCAGACATACTACAGGAGATTGTTAGAGACTGCAGACATACTACAGGAGATGGTCAGAGACTGCAGACATGATACAGGAGATGGTCAAAGACTGCAGACATACTACAGGAGATTGTTAGAGACTGCAGACATACTACAGGAGATTGTTAGAGACTGCAGACATACTACAGGAGATTGTTAGAGACTGCAGACATACTACAGGAGATGGTCAGAGACTGCAGACATGATACAGGAGATGGACAGAGAGTGCAGACATACTACAGGAGATTGTTAGAGACTGCAGACATACTACAGGAGATGGTCAGAGAGTGCAGACATACTACAGGAGATGGACAGAGAGTGCAGACATACTACAGGAGATTGTTAGAGACTGCAGACATACTACAGGAGATGGTCAGAGAGTGCAGACATACTACAGGAGATTGTTAGAGACTGCAGACATACTACAGGAGATGGTCAGAGACTGCAGACATACTACAGGAGATGGACAGAGAGTGCAGACATACTACAGGAGATTGTTAGAGACTGCAGACATACTACAGGAGATGGTCAGAGAGTGCAGACATACTACAGGAGATGGACAGAGAGTGCAGACATACTACAGGAGATGGTCAGAGAGTGCAGACATACTACAGGAGATGGTCAAAGACTGCAGACATACTACAGGAGATTGTTAGAGACTGCAGACATACTACAGGAGATGGTCAGAGACTGCAGACATGATACAGGAGATGGTCAAAGACTGCAGACATACTACAGGAGATTGTTAGAGACTGCAGACATACTACAGGAGATTGTTAGAGACTGCAGACATACTACAGGAGATTGTTAGAGACTGCAGACATACTACAGGAGATGGTCAGAGACTGCAGACATGATACAGGAGATGGACAGAGAGTGCAGACATACTACAGGAGATTGTTAGAGACTGCAGACATACTACAGGAGATGGTCAGAGAGTGCAGACATACTACAGGAGATGGACAGAGAGTGCAGACATACTACAGGAGATTGTTAGAGACTGCAGACATACTACAGGAGATGGTCAGAGAGTGCAGACATACTACAGGAGATGGTCAGAGACTGCAGACATGATACAAGAGAAGGTCAGAGACTGCAGACATGCTACAGGAGATGGTCAGAGAGTGCAGACATACTACAGGAGATGATCAGAGACTGCAGACACGATACAAGAGAGGGTCAGAGACTGCGGACATGATACAAGAGAGGGTCAGAGACTGCGGACAATGTCCCCATAATGTCCCCCCAAACGACAATGTATGCCATTTAATTAATTATGGTTTATGCATGTCTTATTGTCTTAGTGATCGATTCACATCACAACGTCATTGATACCTTTTTTTGTATGATTTATGGTTTTGCTCATCACTGCCCCACACATGCAAAGCATGGCTGCATGTGTGGGGTCAGTGATGAGCAAAACATAAGACATGCATAAACCATAATTAATGAAATGGCATGGTCACTTTAATGTTTAGGTCCACCATCAAGTTTATTAAATTATTACGGTCATAATTTGGCAAATTTGCACATAATGGTGCATCAGATATGTGTCTGACTTAAGTACCTGATGATGATGACAGAGTGTGCACTGGCCTGTGAGGAGGACAAGCACGGCCATCCAGTATTCTTCTGGCTCGCTCAGGTCTCCCACTGCCCACAGCAGCCTGTTGTGAAGGGGACAAGCGCGAGACGCTGGCTTAGGTCTCCCGCAGCCTGTGTGACAGTGAGCTGAGGAGGACACTTGGGGACACTCGCTCCACATGTCTCCTCTCCTGTAGCAGCCAGCTAAACACACGGCGACGCGGCTGGGAATGACGTCAGCGGTAGGCAGGAAAAGAGGGCTCGGCTAACACCCACGGCTCAGTTCGGCTTAGTATGGAGAGGCAGGGCACAGCGCCTTTAGGCTGCTTTTAGCTCCGTTCAGAGAGGCAGGGAACAGCACGGCGCGCAGATGACGTCACCCCAAAATCGATTATTTCAGTCGCAGCATCGATGCCGAATTGCAGATGGCCAAATCGCGATGCATCGATGCTGCGATTAAATTCAACACCCCTAATATACACACACTATATTACC
This sequence comes from Lithobates clamitans, assembly GCA_037952925.1. Classification (NCBI taxonomy): domain Eukaryota; kingdom Metazoa; phylum Chordata; class Amphibia; order Anura; family Ranidae; genus Lithobates; species Lithobates clamitans. The sequence goes on from JBBGZY010000065.1 coordinate 2,872,494, forward strand.
AAAAGTATTAGGACGCCTGCCTTTGCACGCACATGAACTTTAATGGCATCCCAGTCTTAGTCCATAGGGTTCAATATTGAGTTGGCCCACCCTTTGCAGCTATAACAGCTTCTCAACTCTTCTGGGAAGGCTGTCCACAAGGTTTAGGAGTGTATCTATATGAATGTTTGACCATTCTGCCAGAAGAGCATTTGTGAGGTCAGGCACTGATGTGGACAGTCTCTGCTCTAATTCATTCCAAAGGTGTTCTATTGGGTGGAGGTCAGGACTCTGTGCAGGCCAGTCAAGTTCTTCCACCCCAAACTTGCTCATCCATGTCTTTATGGACCTTGCTTTGTGCAAATCATTTGGAGGAGGGGGTTGGGTGGGATTGTTTTTCAGACACTTTGTCTATTTTCTAGCTAAAAAGATTTTAATGTGTGTGAAAAAATGAAAAAGTTGCTTCGGAGGCAAAGTGGTTAGGTAAGCACAGCAGCTGCGCTAAAATCAGAAAGTTAACCTTGTTTACTGTTATCTGAATTTTGTATAATCCCATTTGCCTAGAATCCTGAGTGTACTTAATGTAGCCTGTACTGTTCAAATTCCTCTCTCTCTCTCTGCTTCCTGAATTATGAATCATTTTTAAACTTCCAATTCCAAGGTAAGGTTCAGTATGATTGGTGGCTATGATAACCTTCTTAGTAATGGCATTTTTTTCCATATATGTAAGATCTGCTGGGTGCTGTGTGTACCAGTATTACAAGCAGGCATCCTCTAGGACAGGGGTGTCAAACTCAATTTCATCATGGGCCGCATCAGCATTATGATTGTCCTCAAAAAGGCCGGTTGTATCTGTAAGATTAGATGTCCAGCGCATCCCCTGCCCTTACATTAGATGTCAAAAGCCACCCCACCATCAGAAGCTGAGTCCCCTACTCTCCCTAACATCACAGAGCACCCCCTTTCCTTATGCTGCTGCTGGGAAGAAGCTAAATGCATTGCTTGAAAGCAGAAAGTAGGGGTCTGGAGGAGGACCAGAGGAAGGCTGGAGCTCTTCTGCAGCTGCAGGAGAGGTGTGAGGGCCAAATGAAATTGCCTGGAGGGCCGGATTCGGCCCGCGGGCCTTGTGTTTGACACCTGTGTTCTAGGATCACCAGACTGCTAAGATAAGAATAGTGCAAAACAGCAATGCCTGTGTGCAAAACTGCTCCCCTTACATATAAATGAATGCTAAAATAAATGGTCTCAGTAGTAAAGGGGAGTTGTATATTCTATGCTTATTGATGCTTTCACTATGCACTCATAGGAAAGAGCATCTGTCCTCATTTATCCATTCTTTACAAATACAAATTTCAGAGGACCAGGAATTTGAATGTATTACTGTCTGTTAATTATCCCTGAAGATTTCAGTTAAACACAGCTGCCTGTGCTAATGTTTTAATTAGCTGAATAAGCATGGATGGACTATGATATCTGAATTTAAATATGTCCCATTGCTTGTGGTTCTCTCCTATATAGGATATCAGTTATACACCAGAGGCTGCAGCAGCTGCTCACCAAAAGCATATAATGTCCAGAAGTGCATATCTAAGGAGACCTTGTAAACGCTGATTCATTTTGAGGTAGAACTTTTATACAAAAATCAGACTGAAAAAGGTTTATTTTGAGGCATGTAAAATTTATGTAAAATAAATACATTTAAAACAAGGGGTCCAAAGGAAAGGTGAGAATGTGTGGCAGGGGAGGACAAGGGGTTAAATCCTCTCTTTTGGGCCACTTTTTCATTTTTCACATACAATAATATGCTATTCTTTGACTTTGAAAGTACTTAAAAGGCTTTTGTCACACTGGAAATACAGGAGAAGGAACATTTCCAGAGTGACAAAAGAGTATCACAATTATTTTGCTTTAAATCCTTTGTGACTTTTCACATTGCTGCGGTTTGTAAAGTCCTGCATGGTGCATCTTTTCAAAAGCGCACCAAAGATAAACCTTCTATTTAAGTCAATGGGAAACGCACCACAAATGCGTCAACAACGCACGCAGGGTGTGTTTTTTGGTGCATTTTGGGGGTCACATGGCACAAAGATGCTGGTTGCTAAGAAGCAGGCACCCGCAGATGTCCCTAACAACCAGGGAATAGCTGATTGTTAAGGAGTCCGCACATGCCAGCTCTCTTAACAATCTGCGGCTATATATACAAACAAAGCCCCCTCCACCATGGTGATCACCAGCATCCAGCTCCTGTGAAGGAGTCGATTCAGAAGACTCCTTCTCCTCCCCTCATATTATCAGAGCCGATGCTCTAGGCTGTCCCGCCCGGTCTTTACGGCTCCTCCCGTGGTAGCATCAATCCTGCACAAGGGGAGCTGGAGCATACTGACCACCAAGGAGGTAGTGGGAGGAGGCATTAATGTAGTTATCACTGGTTGTTAAGGACGCCGGTAAGTGCCAGCTGCTTAACAACCAGTGAAAAGCAGAGCTGGCATCCGCCAGGACCTTTAACAAACAGTGAACAGCTGGTTGTTAAGGAGCCAGAAACCAATGGCGTCCTTAACAACCTGCTATTCAACCTGATATGTTGCACTAAATTTTAACAGAATGCATTTAAAACATGCTATACGTTTTTTAAAACACATAGCACATTTACAAGCCCTGCAGTGTGAAAGCAGCCTTAGGCTGGGTTCACACTGGTGCGACACGACAGCCGTCCTACTTTGGATCCGACTTTGCCCTGCGACATGAAGCCGGCATGTGTCCGACTTTCAATGAACAGGGATCCGACTTGGATCCCTGCCAATGCCCGGCACTGTGTTTGGTATGAATCTTTAGGGGGAACTCTGCGCCAAATTTTAAATAAAAAACCGGCATGGGTTCCCCCTCCAAGAGCATACCAGGCCCTTGGGTCTGGTATGGACCTTAAGGGGAACCCCCACGCCGAAAAAAACGGTGTGGGGGTCCCCCCCCAATCCATACCAGACCCTTATCCGAGCACGCAGCCCGGCCGGACAGGAATGGGGGTGGGGAGTTCCCCCTCAAGATCATCTGAACACAAGTCGCGTGCCGAAGTCGGATCATGCAAGACGGCGATCCGACTTTGATCCGACTTCAATGATAGTCAATGGGCTGAAGTAGGATCAAAGTCGGATCAAAGTAGTACAGGGAGCATTTCTAAAGTCGGAACGACTTGTGTCGGACCAGTTAGGACGGCTCCCATAGGGAAACATTGGATTTCACACATCATGCGACATGAGCTCCCAATGTCGGAGCATTTGTCGGACCAGTGTGAACCCAGCCTTATGCTGGCCATATACTATAGGAAAAATCGGCCGAACCCATTTTCAAAAAACGAATATTCGGCCGATGCCATCATGTAATGACCGATAAAACGTTCAGTGGACATAAATGAATCCATTTTTTGTTTGTTTTTTTACATATACCTAGTGCAGACAGTTCGAACAGGAAACACATTAACCTTTCAATTTATCGTTTGTTCGGCAGAAAATATCCAAACTTGTCCGCCGTTTTTTCGGCTCAGAAACCATTACCGATTTTGTGCCCATTAACTGGCCGAAAAACGAACAAACTGTCTAAATGACCAAATTTTAGCCGATTTTTCGTATAGTATATGGCCAGCATTACTTTTCCTGAGGGCTGCATGTCAGCACACACCTGGTAGGCCCCCGCCCACCCCCTGCACTAATCAGGACCATAACCATCATTTTTACTCTTAGTCCAGCCTGGCATTCTTTATCTTTCCTTTGTGTACCGTAGACGATAAGCTTGGCACATGCAAGTTTTTATATATTGCACAATATTTGCACAAATGTTTCTCAAATCTTTATTTTCAGTAAAATACGCTAACATTAATTTTAGCGCAATATAATGTCTATTTTTTTGTAAGTTTTAATAGATGAGAAAAAACTATCTTATATATTAAGCCTCAAAATTGTGTGTACATGTAAAACAGTGTAAAGCTATGATGCCATTAGTTGTACACAGATGATGCTTGAACATCATGTGGAGCTTATGAATTCAAATTTAATCATAAATGGTGGCCCCAGAATTTTTCCTCTCACTCTGACATGCTAATTCATTAATTAGTAATTGTGAACATTATTGGGTGGATATCACATTTGTTTTTAAGAACATATTCATTTTATTATTCGTTTGGACACTGGATGGACTAATTTGGCTGGACTTTATTTATTTACACATAATTTTTGGTTGATATTTGACTGATAATTGGGAGTATTGTTCATGGAGATTTTTTTTATAGTTGTAATAATACATCAGTATTTAATGACATCAGCATATATAGATCTTTAGATTACTGAGGTGACACACTGCAGGATTCTGATTGATTCTTTGTTTATATTTTTTTTAGGGGGATTAATGCAGCAGCACACTTGGGCCTCTTTCTCATGGGGGGGATCAGTGATGATACGCCCCGTGAACATCCGCTGGCTCAGCGGGGATCGCTCCGCCGATCCCCGCTGAGCAGGTAGATGACAGGTGCATCGCTGCACGCTGTGCAGCGGCGGACCTGTCAGAGCGCCGCTCTCCCCTATGGGGGATCGGATGATGACGGACCGTAGTGTCCGTCGTCACCCGATCCGATCCGAAAACGGATGGAAAAGTAGGTTTTTCCTCCGTTACACTTTTCGGATCGGAGCGGGGTCGGATGTCAGCGGACATGTCACCGCTGACATCCGACGCTCCATAGGGATGAATGTATGTCCGTTTTTCATCCGAAAACGGAAGGATGAAAAACGGACATACGGATCGTCCATGTGAAAGAGGCCTAAGGGATTTATTTATTACCCTTAAAAAAATGGATTTATTTATTTTGGTATATTCACATTTATTTTGATTTTTTTAACTTTTATTTGTGGCTGAGTGCAGAGGAGGATTCAGTATAAAATCTGAAACATTTGTTTGCTAAAAAAGCCTCAAATTTTCCTTCAACTTATTTTTTGTGTGCATCATAAACAGTTTAATTAAGAAGGCAGACATTTAAGATACTATTTACAGTTTCCTGTATAAAACCTATGGTTACATTATAGTTGGTAAACCAACATTTTTTTTTCAAACCAATCACTACGACCCTACTGTAATTTGCCAGGGATAAGCATGCCATCTTACTCAGGAGGATGTTAATTAAAGCTGGGTATATACTAGTAGGATTTTAAAAGAAAATTCTTAAAAAAATAATCAGAACATTCAAATTTCATTTTAGTTGGCTTTGAAAGGCTAAGTTCAGCATGTTCTAGTCTGCCCCCCTCCCCTCAGTGTGACAGTGGGTGGGAGTTCTTCTCCCTGCACCCATTGTCACAATTTGCTAAGGCCACCATTGTGTAGGGCTCTGCCCGCACAGCCACATCATTCATTCACAGGGATCTGTGAATGAATAAACTACAACTCCCATCTGCCACTGCACCAGACTTATCATTTAAATGAACTGTGAGTGTACTGATCAGCACACCTGTATTTATTCACACTGTCTACAGCTCTGAAAATGACAACCTGCACAGAGGTATGGGCACAGAGTAGGCAGTGTGTGCAGGAGCCTGACATTGCACACACAATCAACAGATCCTGGGGGAAATAACTTGCAGGCTCCTATTTAAAAAAAAAAATAAATGCACATTTTTTACCAGCAAAAATAAGTGCATTTATTATTTTTTAATTAAAGGTGAACTTAGTCTTTAACATTCAACTTTGGAATGAATAGACTCTACCAAACAAAAACGGTATACACTATTAAAAATTCGTACATTCGAGAAAAAAATTCCATCCTGCTCCTTCAGTTTTTCCCGTGGAAAACGAATATTGATTTGATGCTACTAACGATTACAAAAACGAATAAGCGTTATTACAGCGGAAAATGCTCCATCTAGTCCATCTAGTGCAACAAATAAAAGGGAAAAAAATATATATAAATTCTACCAGTGTAACCCAGATTTTAGTCTAAGGCTGCTTTCACACTGGGGCGGTAGGGGGCGTTGGCGGTAAAACAGTGCTATTTTTATCGCTGTTTTACCGCGGTATTCGGCCGCTAGCGGTGCGGTTTTAACCCCCCGCTGACGTCCGAAAAAGGGTTAAAACCCCTCGTATAGCACGGCTATAGCCGCGGTATTGCCGCGGTATAGCCGCGCTGTCCCATTGACTTCAATGGGCAGGAGCGGTTTAGGAGCGGTGAATACACCGCTCCTTCACCGCTCCAAAGATGCGGCTTGCAGGAGATTTTTTCTTCTCCTGCCAGCGCACCGCTTCAGTGTGAAAGTCCTCGGGCTTTCACACTGAACAAACAGCGGAGGCTGTTTTGGGGCGGTTTGCAGGCGGTATTTTTAGCGCAATAACGCCTGCAAACCGCCCCAGTGTGAAAGGGGCCTTAGTGTTTGGTGCAGCTGCAATCTCTTGAGATCACTCTCATCCGCACCTGGAGATACCCCCTATGTGTTGATTAACCTTCTGCCGACCACTCACAGTAAATATACTGCGAGCTGTTGACAGGTGCAGGCACAGCAACCTACGTGTACATTGCTGGCTTGCTTTGGCGCATGCGTGCACCCCCTGCCAACCCATGCTGTGTTTAGACACTGCACGAGTTTGGCAGTAGATTTCAGCCAATGATTTTGGCTGAAACCTACTGTTTGGCTGTGTCCATTCTCTTACCCAGAGCCTTGCAAAAACCAGAGAGCCTTGCAGATATGCGTCAGTGAAAACTAAATGTTGCCATGGTCTCCATGTGTCATGCAAGGACTCCTCACAAATGTGGAAGGTGGCTATAAGGTCCTCCATGTCCCCAAGCTAATTGATTTTAGAGAACCAAAAAGACCTTGAGGGTGGATTCACAGACCTCCAGCACAGGAGAATACACCAGTGCAGTGCTATACCCAGAGGTTCTAATAAAAGTCCCTTTTTAAAATTTAAATCAAAAAGTTGATAGAGAAAAGGTCTCCTCTGTAGTGGTCTAGGTGCTCATGACAGTCCATGCAGTGCTATACATCTGTGATTCCACCACCAGCTAGCGAAACCGCTCACCTCAGCATATGGACCCCTGAGCTAACAGACGGGTCAAAACAGCATTTACCACTCTCAGTGGATAGGGATGGCGACTTGCGTTGGCAGATGGTCACACGATATTAAAGGCGGCAATCAGTAATTGATGATCATATTCACATGCAATAAAAATGAAAGTACATAGTGCACACTGTGTGGCTAAGATGATCACATTTATTAAAAGTCAAGTACTCAAGTATAGTGCTGTGTATGTGAGTACTTGACTTTTAATAAATGTGATCATCTTAGTCACACAGTGTGCACTATGTACTTTCATTTTTATTGCATGTGAACATGATCATCAATTACTGAGTGCCGCCTTTAATATTGTGTGACCATCTGCCCACGCAAGTCGCCACCCCTATCCTCTGAGAGTGGTAAATGCTGTTTTGACCCGTCTGTTAGCTCAGGGGTCCATATAATGAGGTGAGCAGTTTGGCTAGCTGGTGGTGGAATCACAGATGTCATGAGTGCATGGACTGTCATGAGCACCTAGACCACTACAGAGGAGACCTTTTCTCTATGAACTTTTTGATTTTAATTTTAAAAAGGGACTTTTATTAGAACCTCTGGGTATAGCGCTGCACTGCTTTATTTATTCTATGTATTTTGAGGTTTTTTTATGTTTACCTTCAGTGTTCAGCTGCTTGTATTTCTAAAGTTTGGATTTTTTGCGCTGACTTTATCTTCATTTACAGGAGAATACACGCCTTGGCCGTTTTCAGTAGCTGGATGGTGAGAGAGGCCTTGTATTTTTTAATGGGCCGTTGCGTGAGGTGCAGCAAGCATGCCGTGGGATTGTCAGCTAGATCAACATTGCTCAGATGTTTGAGTGCAGGCCACCTCTTTCCAGAATGGTTTAATTTTCTGGCAGTCCCAAAAGATGTGCAACATAGTACCTGTCTCAGCATTGCATCGCCAGAATGTGTCAGGTACTTGTGGGAAAATACGGTGTAAGGTCGTAGGTACCCTATACCATTTTGTCAGAATCTTATAGCTGGTTTCTTGCACCTTAATGGCTATGGAGGATTTCTGCGTAAAAGGATTTTTTCCTTTTGTGAGTCGGAAAATTGTATATCAAGGTCAGACTCCCAGCGTGAGAGGAATGTAGGAGAGAAGTCAGGCGCTGGCCGTGTCAAGGCAGCGTAAATGATGGAGAGGCCATGACGAATTGGTCCCCCCTTATGACACAGACATTCCAGCTCGGTGAGCTGGCGAGAGATACTTGGAGCGTGAGAGCATTGACGGAGAAAATGTCGAAACTGGAGACCACTCCAGAAGTCTAAGGGAGAGTCGGCTGCGGTGGCAAGCGTGGCTGGGGAAAGTTTGCCATCTACCCCAAGTAATCCCTAAGATGAGCACGGCTGCCGGACATCAACCGAAGAAATTGGGGTTCCGGAGACCAGGCTCAAACTCCGGATTGCCCAGGATAGGGATCATAGGGGAGGGCAGAGGAGAGATCAAGGAACTACGGAATGCTACCCTAGATTTTTGCAGTGTCCTTTCCAACTTGGGGTGGTCACTGAATGATCTTAGGAGCGGCGAGGCGATCCACGGCAAACTTTTTGCCGTACTGCCTGAATCCTCCAATTCCATAGCCACCCAGTGCTTAGCCTCTGCATGACAGTACCAGCCGACCAACCTTGTGAGATGAGTCGCCCTGTAGTAAGCCCTCACATCAGGCAGTCCCACTCCACCCTGATTTTTAGGAAGATGCTGGAGCTGGATGCGTGGTTTTCAATGGGATCAAACAAACTCACAAAATAGGGAGGTTTTGCACTTGAAAAAAGAGGGAGGCAGGAGGATAGGGATTGCCTGCATCAAATACAGGATCCGAGGTAGTAAGGTCATCTTCAGGGCATTACAGCGACCGAACCATGTCATGGTAAGTGTGTGCCAGTGTAATAGATCAGCCCTCACTCATGTAAGCAGTGAATCAAAATTAGTTTAATAAAGGGCAGCCGGGTCTGAGGTAATGTTAACTCCCAAATAGCGTATAACATCGGGTGCCCATCGGAAAGGGAAGGGGGACGGAGACTATCAACCATGGCCTGATCTAGCAAGATGGGAAGAGCAGAGGACTTTGACGGGTTGATTTGAAAGTTGGACAGTGTGCCATATGTCTGTAAGGAATGTAACAGCTTCGGCAGAGACACCATTGGAAGGATTAGATCGTCTGCAAAAGCCGCCACCTCATGCACCCCAGAGGCCTTCCGGTAGCCCAGGATTCCAAGGTCTAACCATACTGTACACAGGATGGGTTCCAAGGAGAGGATAAATATTAGAGGCAGTAGAGGACAGCTCTGACGTGTTCCGTGTATGTGTTATGCCCTGTACACACGATCGGACATTGATCGGACATTCCGACAACAAAATCCATGGATTTTTTCCGACGGATGTTGGCTCAAACTTGTCTTGCATACACACAGTCACACAAAGTTGTCAGAAAATCCGATCGTTCTGAACGCGGTGACGTAAAACACGTACGTCGGGACTATAAACGGGGCAGTGGCCAATAGCTTTCATCTCTTAATTAATTCTGAGCATGCGTGGCACTTTGTGCCTCGGATTTGTGTACACACGATCGGAATTTGCGACAATGGATTTTGTTGTTGGAAAATTTTATAGCCTGCTCTCAAACTTTGTGTGTCGGAAATTCCTATGGAAAATGTGTGATGGAGCCTAAACTTGGTCGGAATTTCCGACAACAAGGTCCTATCACACATTTTCCATCGGAAAATCCGACCGTGTGTACAGGGCATGACTGAGTTGTCACTGGCAACTCTAGGTTGCAGCTTCTGAGAAGGAGCCAGGAGGTAGGCTCCTGATCATGTGACCGATATGAAAGTTATTTACAGCAGTCATATGACATGGACGGTGTAAACTGAATAAGTTATGATTGGTTACTGTGCACAGTTGCTCCAGATTCTGTCTGCTCCAGTTTTAGTAGTCAGTCAGGCGTCTTATCTAAGACAGGCCATGGCAACCCCCAGACATGCATGGAACGTGAATAAGGCTGCAACTAGCGATTATTTTCATAATTGATTAGTTGGCCGATTATTGTTTTGATTAATCAGATAGAAACCTCAAAGAAAAGTTTGGTGTATAATTTAGTTAATATGTAAATTTAAAAGGAAGACAGGTTATTCTTGAATATCTATAGTCAGTGGTAGATATAAATGACCAGCTATATGGTTGAGGAACAAAATATCTAATCCACTATATCTAATCCACAATAACAGACAGAAAATGAAAACAAAGACCTAAAACACTGTTTTGCTGATTTTCAGACAGGACTGTAATATAATATTTTGAATGACAGACTCCCTTGTCATAGGCAGGTAGCTTGATACAAACTACCTGCCCTTGTGGTCACTTATGCTGGGCAGACACTAACAAATTTAAAATAGCATGCTTTTTTATCACCTGTCATGATGGGGTTAAAAAAGGAGCCCTTTATAGTACAAAAACAGCAAAAAATCATGACTACAAGTATAAGGGGTTACTTTATACTGACATAGAGAGACAGACATGAAGCTACATGAAGAGTGGAGGGGGAATATAAATCTTTTATAGTAAAGTAGTTCTAAAGGCTGCAAGTTTTTTTCATGGATATAATCATTTTAAATATAATGCACTACACTGGTAAACTTTTACTTTAAATGTAATTGTAATGCCTTATATTATCCTCCAGTCTATCAGCCTCCAGTTCTCTTGGTTCAGATGCTGATCTTCCCTGCACAGAGCCCTTAAAACAAAGCTCCACCCAAAAGGGGAAGTTCTGCTTTAAGTGCTCCTCCCCCTCCTATGCCACAATTTGGGGGGGCAGGTACCTAGTTTTGACGGGTACCCGCTCCCACTTCCGCTCAGATCGCATGTGCAATTGCGCACCCGGCTGTGGAGCTGCAAACTGTCACAGCCGGGTGCCCACAGTAATGCCGGGGAGAGGAGAGGGAGAGAACCGAGGGTTTGGGCAGCCACATTGATGGACCGTGGGACAGGTGAGTGTGTGTTTATTAAAAGTCAGCAGCTATACTTTTACAGGGAGGCTGCAATGTTGGCACAGTGAGGCTGCAAGGGGTACAGTGAGGCTGCAATGTTGGGCACGGTGAGGCTGCAATGTTGGCACAGTTAGGCTGCAATGTTGGCACAGTGAGGCTGCATTGGGGGCACAGTGAGGCTACAATGTTGGGCACAGTGAGGCTGCAATGGGGGCACAGTGAGGCTGCAATGAGGGGCATGGTAAGCCTGCAATGATGGGCACGGTGAGGCTGCAATGATGGGCGCAGTGAGGCTGCAATGTTGGCACAGTAAGGCTGCATTGGGGGCACAGTGAGGCTACAATGTTGGGCACAGTGAGGCTGCAATGGGGGCACAGTGAGGCTGCAATGAGGGGCATGGTAAGCCTGCAATGATGGGCACGGTAAAGCTGCAATGATGGGCACAGTGAGGCTGCAATGATGGGCACAGGTCAGGATGCAATGATCGGCACAGGTCACGCTACATTGATGGGCATAGGTGAGCCTGCATTGATGGGCACTGGTGAGGCTGTGCTGAGGGGAACTGATAAAGTTGTTGTTAATATTTATTTTTGTAACGTAACTTCTGCGTAAAACATTTCAGTGTCATTTCATGACATAATTTATGAGGGCGTGATTAGGGGTGGGGCAACTAGTGGCGAGTAACCCTTGAGGCCTGGCTAGTAGCTCAGGACTTGAAATTTTGAGCCCTGTATGTATGTATGTATGTATATATATATATATATATATATATATATATATATATATATATATATATATACAATTTCTTATTTTTCATTTAAATAAGAATGATGACATTCATGATATTATTAATATTCTATGATGATATTCTTATAAACAAATGATCAATCAGTAAGAAAAAGCTTCTATTCATATAATTTCATCTGTCTGCCAAAACTCAAGAGGGGTTGATATCCGGAATTAAAAATGTATCTCTGGCTTTATCCTGCTTCCTGACATGTATTCCAGCATTTCCATTTACAGCTAACTTTTAAAGTTTCAGAGAAAGAAATTCATATACAAAGAGTGCTTTGCTACAGTCCTAATGTCTATTTTTGCTGACATTTATTTTAACTGTTAGTGGAATTAGGCAGGTAGTAGGCCTGTGTTAAATAAAAATAATTAGTGCCATTTAAAAAAGGCTCACCCAGCAAGGAAGATAAAGACTCTTGGTGTGATAATCTGTCTTTGAAGTACAACTACATGTAGTTTTGTGCAAATCACCTTGTGTTGGCTTTGCATAGCATTTTGCCAGCAGTCTCTTTGATTGCAAATGATGTGTGTTACTGGTAATGTTGTCAATGGTACTAATTTAGCAAACATGGACATCATAAATAATATGTGTCTAAATCCTGAAAGAGGCAAGATAACATGGGAACTATGTAAGAGGAAACTAAATAATTCATTCAAAATTCATTACCCTAAGTGTACACTAACATGCAGATCTTTTTTTCACAATGATTTTAGTATGCACAAATGCAAAAATGTGTCATGTATCATAAGTGTTAGAACTGAAAACATCTGCGGTGGCCATTTTCACCAATCTACTGCTAGCTGCCAATATTCTAATGCAGTTGGGAAAGTTAAAACCATATGGGTCCCCTTACAGATCTGTGATGTGCCGCATTACCACATAAATGTCAATGCCTAGTATGCCATGCATTAACGTACCTTGCATTAAAGTGGTAGTAAACCTCAGACATGAAATATGAACAAAGCATATCCCTCTATAGTGTGTACTTGTCTTAATTAATAGCACTAAAGACCCACACACACAATCAGAAAATTGTACAAAAAATACCGCTCTCTAAGTGATCGTACGAAAATCTGATCGTTAATACAGAGCTTTTGAGAGCCGATCATCACAGTTCATCCGTATAATCCGATCAAAAAAAACACAATTTTTTCCAAATCGTATGATTTTACTTTCATCAGTACAGTTGTCATCCAAAAATACAATACAAATATACTACAACACATTACATCACTTCCAAATTTTTATTCTGAATTTTCGTAACTTTCCTAAACTCTTCATTTAATGAGACTAGCATACAAAAAAAAAAAAGGACAATCATTCATCCGATAATCTCATTGTGTGTACCAGGCATAAGTGTCATTTCTGTCTGCTGCTGCATTCCTCTGCTATCTGCATGAATCGCTTCTGACACATTTTCCTGACACCAAGAGAAAAAAGGTGATGGGGAGGGAGCTTCGGCAGATTGACAGCCTCAGCTCTGTTCCTGTGAGCTGTGTGAAGGAAAGGGGGGGGGTCCCTTCCTTCCAATCACTGAGTTCCGCAGAGTGTAATTTTAGCTCTCCGACCCTTTTTTCTGAGCTCAGACAAGCTTTATAAATTCAGCACTTTGAACAGATGTAGAGGAGAGAATACACCAGGTAAACAGGTACAACTTATGCAGGAGGATTTGTTTAATCTGTGTATCACCTGAGGCCAGTCACTTCACTGGGTATATCTGAGGGTTTACAAACACTTTTTAAGGCAGTCCTGTTTTAAATGGGCTGCCGACACATCCCAGTGCAGGAACAAAATGCACCTGACTTCCTTCTCTCAGTGAACTACAATGCACTGTAGAGCATTATCATGCATTGCAGTGAACTGAAACATGGGTCTGTTGCCTTAGTATGCTGGGATGCCAATCAGAATAAGTGGCACAAAAAACACTACTGCATGCATGCTATGGTACCATGTGGCACTGCAATGCAAATGTGTGAAGCAAGCCTAATGGTTTTAAGGCAATTTTATTTTATGTTTTATTATAAATCTATCTATCTATCTATCTATCTATCTATCTATCTATCTATCTATCTATCTATCTATCTATCTATCTATCTATCTATCTATCTATCTATCTATCTATCTATCTATCTATCTATCTATCTCTATATATATATACACACACACACAGTGCCTTGAAAAAGTATTCATAGCCCTTGAAATGTTCCACATTTTGTCATGTTACAACCAAATACATAAATGTATATCATTGGGATTTTATGTGATAGATCAACACAAAGTGGCACATAATTGTGAAGTGGAAGGAAAATGATAAATAATTTTCAATTTTTTTTACAAATAAATATCTAAAAAGTGTGGCGTGCATTTGTATTCAGGCCCCTTTTTGTATTCAGCCCCCTAACTAAAATCTAGTGGAACCAGAAGTAACCTAATTAGTAAATAGAGTTCACCTGTGTGTAATTTATTCTCAGTATAAATACAGCTGTTCTGTGAAGCCCTCAGAGGTTTGTTAGAGAACCTTAGTGAACAAACAGCATCATGAAGACCAAGGAACACACCAAACAGGGATATATTTGTGGAGAGATTTAAAGCAGGGTTAGGTTATAAAAAAATATCCCAAGCTTTGAACATCTCACGGAGCACTGTTTAATCCATCATCCGAAAATGTAAAGAGTATGGCACAACTGCAAACCTACCAAGACATGGCCGTCCTCCTAAACTGACAGGCCAGGCCAGGAGAGCATTAATCAGAGAAGCAGCCAAGAGGCCCATGGTAACTCTGGAGGAGCTGCAGAGATCCACAGCTCAGGTGGGGGAATCTGTCCACAGGACAACTATTAGTCGTGTACTCCACAAATCTGGCCTTTATAGAAGAGTGGCAAGAAGAAAGCCATTGTTGAAAAAAAGCTATAAGAAGTCCCGTTTGCAGTTTGCGAGAAGCCATGTGGGGGACACAGCAAACATGTGCAAGAAGGTGCTCTGGTCAGATAAGACCAAAATGTAACTTTGTGGCCTAAAAGCAAAACGATATGTGTGTCGGAAAACTAACACTGCACATCACCTTGAACACACCATCCCCAACGTGAAACATGGTGGTGGCAGCATCATGTTGTGGGGATGCTTTTCTTAAGCAGGGACAGGGAAGTTGGTCAGAGTTGATGGGAAGATGGATGGAGCCAAACACAGTGCAATCTCAGAAGAAAACCTGTTAGGGTCTGCAAAAGAAGGCCAGCCTCATTCTATACTACTTTTCAGAGCTTATGCTATGGAATAAATCCTATATCCACATGTCGTATAAATTGAAGAGTTTTTTTTTGTGAAAATTCTCTTTATGCAGTTTTATCTGTAAGCATTACAAAGCAGAGCTCAAAGCCTAGTACACACGATCAGAAAATTGGACGAAAAACCCTGCTTTTGAAGTGATCGTACGATAATCTGATTATTAGTACACAGCTTTCGAGAGCCGATCACTACAGTTCATCCAAAATTATCCAAAGGGACAAACACAACAATGTTTCTCGTACCACACCAGATCTGACGATTTTTCATTTAAACAGTGCAGTTTTTGTCCGAAAAAAAAAAAAATCAGAACAGCACGGCTACGCATGCTCAGAACAGAATTGCGATTACAATACAATACAATACATCACTTCCGAAGCTGTATTCTGCCATACGAGAATTTTCATAAGTTGAGTAACCTCTTCATTTTCAATATGAGACTAGCATACAAAAAAAAAGACGCTCATTCCTCCCATATTCTCATCTTGTGTACGAGCCTTTAGGGGCATACCCCGGCTCACCTTGTATAAGCAGTGTAGAACAAACCAACACAAAACCTAAAACACAACTCAACGATTGTCCATAGGGTGCAAAAATAGCTCAGAAACAGCAAGATCCATAGGAAGGAATTAATAGCATAGGGGAATCCAGGCCCATCGCAGGAGAACATGGGGAGCACCTAAAAGAGGACTGAATAGCAGAGTATGGGCAGCGGAACACTCAGCCTGGCAATCAGGACTAAGAACTTTTAATCAAAACTGTGAGACGGTTAGATACAGTAAGTGAGTGATGGGGTAGGTTAATCCTCAAGGGGAGATATTAGGCAGCAGTAGTAGTAGTAGAATCAAGCCATGTATCCCAAACGTTATGAAATTTCTTAGGGCAACCAATAAATTGAAGAGTTTACGGGATGCATGACTGCTAGTAGTCTGCATTCTAGGGGCCATAGCAATTAGGCAAATAAAGCATTCTGGCTGCTTTATCTGCTTTATGCAAAAGATCAATTCCAGTAAAGAGTTACATATTGACATATTGCATTACCCACAATACTGCTTCATAGAGTTGTTCTGTATATTGTCCCATTTGCTAAACCTGTGCAAAATTAGAGCCTTGTGCTACAGCTCAATGAGTCACCATTATTGTTTCTGAATTTAGCCTATTAAACAACATATGTTTTAGACTATTCACCTTAATAACTTCTAATAATAATAAAAAAAATATTTCCCTACAATTTAGACAATAATACTTGTCTGTAAGGCATGTAGAACACACTTCACAATTTGTAGTGTGAGAAGACTAAAAATCGATTTTTATTTATTTTTTTGTATATTGGGGGTGAGTATAATGTCTCGTAATCGTTTTGCTTCTGGGATCAATGAAAAACCTGGATGATTCTACTTACCATTCATATCTGGTGCCTTAGGAGCAGGGGTGGATTTTTTGCTTCCAATAGTCCAGTGTTTTGGGCTATGTTCTGGCAGCACTAGGGTCATCAGTTTGTGCGCTACCTGCATGGAGTTTGCATGTTCTCCCTGCTGTGCCTGCGTGGTTTTCCTCTGGGTACTTTGGCTTCCTCCCACACTCCAAAGACATGCTGGTAGGTTAATTGGCTCCTGTCTAAACTGGCCTTAGTATGCATATGTATGAATGTGAGTTAGGGACCTTAGATTGTAAGCTCCTTGAGGGCAGGGACAAATGTGAATGTATAATACATATGTAAAGCACTGTGTAAATTGATGGCGCTTTATACGTACCTAAAATAATAAAATAATGTTCCCCCTTCCTTTTGTCAGTCAACTGGCTGCCTTCATATCACACTAACAATATCAGGTGTGATAATAGGCCAAGGCTGAGGGGTCATATCAGTACACCTAGTTACAATGACTAGAGAATGGTCAGGAAAAACCTCCACCCTACCCACTAGTAGTTTATTTCCAAATGAAAGGTATTAGAGTGGAGGAACTGTAACACAACACATTATTCCACCAACAAACAAGCATAAACTGTACAGGGACCCAGGGCTATCAAACTGGCAAATTGGGTGGCATTCTGGAAACTTTTCTCACACATGGGACAAAAACAATTGACTAATACGGCTACAATCACTATAATCACACATGGTACTGTGTTACAGACAGACATGATGTATAGATGGCAGTGTGCCACCTCCGACAACCCTGCCTATGTTGGCTATTCCGAAATCTAGCTCTGCCTAAAGGTGAGGCTTTGAGGACCAGGTAAAATTGTGAATTATAATGCAAAACAATGTAAAAGAAAATATATTTACTGTACTAAAGCACACAGTATATAAACTATAATCTATGTTGGATGGAAGACAACATTTTAAACTTTGCTCACTGTGTATCCATATGTTTGATTATGTGTGAGTATCAATCTGGGTAGAATGCTGTTTGTACTATTGGAATACAATCTGTACTAACAAGATACACTAAATAACTGTAAATGGTTTCCAGGTAAAGGCAGCAATATGGGTGTCCTAGGAAAAACATAGAAGGGATACTTCTTAGAAGTCCTTTCTTTGAACACATCTAATTATATCTATTTTAACTATGTAACTATGTAATTTTAAGGAAATACCCACAGTACCAAAAAGACCACAGTAATAGAAGAAACAGCAACCTAAATGTAGCATCCGCTCCTTTGAACTATAATAGTAACTAATACTTAAAGGACTAGTAACACTTTTAGTAATTTAACAATACAGCAATAAACGGAATAAAACAGATATATTCAATCTCACTTAATTTTGTATATTGTTCTATAATGTTCTTGCCTTATTGATTAAACACAAGCATAACGCACTGATGCTGATTTACTAAAGTAGTAATTTTCATCGTAGTCTGTGCTCACCCCAAATAAACTCGTCACCCTGTACCTGACTGATTATCTGAAATAATCACAGGCGAGAATGAAAATAAATCCTTTAGCAAATCACTTATCGAAGCAAACAAAATCTGAAATGCTACCCCACGAATATGACCTTATTTTTGCAGAAATGTGCACATCAGTTATTAGGTAATCATAACCTTTGACCTCAGACTAAACGAGGTGCTGAACAAGGCTCAGTAACAGCCATGCTTTCCATTAATAATTGGAAATAAGAAAATAAACAACATTTCTAAAAATCTTGCAGCTCTGCTAAAATTTGTGAAGCACGGAAGCAAAATAATAATATAACAAATGCTTATGTAGCAATACCGTGTATGATTCTGTGGCACTAGCTAAATCAACCTAAACTGGGCACAAAGTGAAAACTGGTATATTGTTTGGGGTAACACCAGACTTCTGACTTGTTTCAGATTGCATGACAGTACTCACCATGGCTAGACGGCGTTCCCTTCTTCACATTGTTAATTCCAGATTTAGCAGTCATTTTCAACAATGCAAAGGGACAAAAGCATTGATTCCCCCGGCATGATCATCACTCTTTTTTTCCTCTTCAATGTCAGCGTAAGGTTTTGCCCAGCCTGGAGTGTGACGTAACCAAACATAACTGTGTCTAGAGCCACCAGACTCATACTCCACAGCCAATCCTAGGCCAAGGATTTTCATTAATTATATACCCCGTGGAATGACAAGTCGGATGCAAATTGAAGCCTGCAGAATCTGCCTGTCTTACTGTAAAGCAGAAACCATCATGTGCGGCTTGCTCTGCGTTTCTCTGTTCCAAAGTGTATTTTTAGTCAAGGAGAACTCAAGTTACACATCAATAACCATAGGCTTATAGATCGTTTGTGTTGCCTGGACACTCTGCATCCTGTAAGGATTGTGTGTTTTAAAATCAGGCCCATTAGCCTTCATAACAATTTTCCAGTAGCTGGATCAATTGAATATCATAACAAGAAAGATGTCTGACTGCAGGTATGCAAATAATGGACTTTTTATTGACTCAAACCAAACATTTGCAACTTGCAACTGCATCTGATCTCCGGGACAGTGGGGAAAAAAAGGATAATATTACCAGAATCACTTCCCCATCTCTTGCTTACTAATTGGATGACATCTGAACATTGCCTCCAGTTACCTTCCCCTTCTATTATGCTCATTGCACATTCCCCCTTCAGCTCCCCAGTGCATGAGGATTGTCAGGATAACAGCTGTGTGCAATTCAGTAAAGCCCATTTTACTCTTTATACTAGCAATACCACACCCAATCAGATTTTTTTTTATGTGCATTGGGTTGCGGGAAGATAGCAATAAGATCTATGAATTTACAATAATTTAAAAAAAAACATGATTTTTATACTTACGTTGCTTCCTGCTTTCGGGTTTAGGGCACGCGATTGTACACAGCAGGGATCTGTCAGCAAGTCCCAGCCAATGGTTCATGGCCGAGACCTGCTGATCAGCTTTGAGCAATCACAGCCCAGAGCCCTGTGTTGACAATCTACACAGGGCTCTGTACAGAGGGAGCAATCTCTCTTTGTTTTTTTATCCCTGCAAAGCAGGGATAGGAAACAAAGACATTTAGTAAAAATCAGCACACATTAAAATTTGTTAGTCACACATTTAACCCCTTGATCGCACTAGATGTTAACCCCTTCCCAGCCAGTGTCATTAGTACAGTGGCAGTGTATAGAATTAGCAACTGATCGCTTGTATTAAGCCCCATACACACGATAGGACTTTGTACAAACTTTCCCTTGGATTTATGTACAAAGGACGTTGGCCAGAAGTTTGTCTTGCATACAGACGGCAGGACTTTTCCAGCCAACTTTCACCAAATCACGTGGTTTTTCAGCTCTTTACCACCACCCTTTGGTCAACTTCTGCATTGTTGTCTGATATTGTGTCAATCACGCCACTTTTATTGGCGAGATTGACACCTTGTGAGCCGGGTTCACACTGGTGCGGGGATCCAACTTGGATCCCCGCCAATGCCAGGCACTGTGTTTGGTATGAATCTTAAGGGGGAACTCCACGCCAAACTTTAAATAAAAAACCGGCATGGGTTCCCCTCCAGGGGCATACCAGGCCCTTAGGTGCAGCACTAATCACAAGTAGGGAGACATTTCCCGATCTCTGCAGCTGCACATCGGGAAATGTCTCACTGATTATGATTAGCGATGCACCGTACCGACTTCCTGGCAGGCTCGGCACATTCAGCATGCAAACATGCCGGAGCTCATCCTTACTGGCCAGGTATAACCCCTCTCACTCCCAGCATGCTTCAGTTTTGTTGAGAAGCAGTACTAGGAGTACATCATCAACACAGATAGGTGGGAGCTATATCTCGGACCGCCATTCTTAACGTTCTTTAAAAGAGAAGGGGCAAAGCTTTTTAGACCATATTTCTCTAGTGGGTCACATGATTGCACTTACTTTTGCTCTTCTGTGACCCAGAGTAAGCTAATAGTGGGCTAATGGTCTCTATCAGCTAATGTTGCAGAACCGCTCCAATATTGTCAGGATCCAGCCAGCTGTGCCTGCCTCCTCCCCTGTCCAGCACTGCAGTGAGCACTGGAAGAGCAGAGAGGAGAGCGGTGATTGACAGTTGTTGCTCTCCGCTTTGAGCAGACTGAGAGCTGAGAAATCAGCATTCATGTGATTGATCAGTTCTCAGAGATGATGTGAAACAGCTGCAGCATCACACTAATGCTGCAGCATGGAAGCTAATATGTGGGTTTGTTTTTTTCAAACTCCATACTTCTCCTTTAAAGTTTTTCCAAACAGTGAACATTGGTAAAACCGCCTTCCGCCTGATGGTTCCTGCAAAGTTTTGGAACCAACGTGATTTGACTGAGCCAGCAGCAGCAGATCAACTAAGCTTCTCTTCTCTCTCAGATAAGTAACCTTTGACACCAGTTATATTTTAATCTGTAAGGGGGCATACTTCCCTGACCCAACAATGTAAGGGACATTCAATGTAACAGATCAATCTGCCCACTGACCACCGATGTAACAGGGCATTTTGTATCCCAATGACCACTAATGAAAGTGGTAAGGGATGCCTTATTTTTTGTATTGATGCCAACTTATTGGGTTTGCAGTAACAATTGAAAGGGCTTTTTGATACAAAAGGGTCTATGTATAAAAGAAATTGCCATGTGGATGTCTTAAAGTGATATTAAACCCTGTTTTTTTAAGCACTTTCAACATCTGAGGTAATCACTTACTGAGTATGAAGCTTGTTTATCTTTGAATCCTTGTTCCAGTTAAGCTGGTGCCATGACCGCTGTCCCAGGTTTCCTGTTTCAGGATGGCTCCTTTCTCTAGCAGCGCACTATGGGGCCATCCTTGCATGTAGGGATTAAAGTTGTGTCTTCCTACACTGTCTGCATCAATACATAAAGATAATGGGAGTTGGGAAGGCCAAAAGCCACCACATCCCATACACCATATATAGGAAGTATGACCAAAAAAAATGAGAAACATGGGTCTTCACATTAAATATAAAAAACAATATACAACCAACCAACCAATTATCTCACAAAGACAACAGATCTTTTTTTTCAGGTCAGACAACATAGGTCTAGAAATTTAGCTGTAATATCCAAAAAAAAAAAAAATCAGTACAGCTACCTTTCCTAAGCCTAAGTTCACACTGACAGTGGGAATTAAATTGTGCGAGTTCAGCTGAACTCGCATGTTTTCATTCCTGCATGTCAGTCCCGATTTCGGGGAGATTTCAGAGACATCTGTGCGGGTTGCTGCACAGATGTCCATGGAAATTGCACCCCAAAGTCGTCAAAAGTAGCACACTAATTCGGGGTACTTTGTCGCAGTAAGTGGGCTTAGCACTATATGACCATATAGTGTGACCAAACCCCCGTATTTTTTGAATATGTTCAGGTGTTTTTAACTAGCTCTGCAGGAAATGCCATTCTTGTATGTGTGCGCTGTAAAATATTTTGTACTGTTTGTAGGTCTTATAGCAGCACCATTTTGAATTTAAACGCATTGTATGGTGTGCCCCCCAAATATGTTCTTGTATATTGTAATAGGCCCTGACCAGGTTTTTTGGGCTGGAGCACCCCTCCCCCTCCTCATTACCTCCTATTTAGTGGCCACCAGTGTTTAGGATGTATCCCCTTCAGTTCTCCCACATAGAGGAGTTCAGCTCCCATGGTTGAGACAAAGGATCTTCCATTCTATTACTAGTGTAGGAAAAAAAAAAGTAGTACAGAAACTACTTTTTGGAATCAGTGCGACGCCACAAATGCTGTGTGTACAAGACAACAAATAACACCATTAAACTAAGTTTACCAAGTAAGGTACTAAGGTTTACCATGCCTTTAAGCTAAAAAATTCTGAGGGTTTAATACTAATTAAGGCATTCACAAAAATGATTCCCATATTGTTTGTAGTGTATATCTCGTATGATCGTCAGCTCCACTTAGTGGTCATAATACGGTATTGTTCTGAAATACTGCAATCAAAAATAGAACACCACATTATGGCCACTATAACTCCATCTAGTGGCTATAATGCAGTATTTTTTTTTTAAATACCACAATCAAAAAAAATACCTCATTCTAGCCACTAGATGAAGCTGACAATCATAGGAAAAAAATCATATTACAATAAAGAAATCGTTTGTTGTGCCTGTGCAAATACTTAAAACATCTGCAAGGCGATTTTTTTTTTTTTTTTTTTACACAAAGGCCTTACAGTATACTTCCACAGAGGCTGCAAAAAGGGGGAAATTCTCCCATGATACTGCTGATTATTAGATTCGTTTTGTACATAGATGAAAATGGGTCTAAGTGTGGATCTTCTAGTGAATGACTTCGGTGGCCAGTCAAGAAGACAACAAAAAAGAAATATGGAAAGGAGATGAAATGAGACCTCTACTGAAACACAGCAAAAGGGAGGGTTTCCCTGACTGACTCCTTTCAGGAAATAATATTTAGAAAAGGAACATCAGAAAAACACAAAGCAATGAGTCTTCTTTTCAAGGCGAGGACTTCAATGGCTTGGGTAAATCTTTGATAAAGAAAATTTCATCATCTGAACTCAGACACCGATATGGGTTTTTTGTATTAATCCTTTTGCACTGTTGCCTTTTTTTATTGGTTTTTAAATTGGATATAATTTTTTTTTACTTTTTTACATTGCCTCCCGCTCTTGTTAATCAAATTCTGTGACGAGGGAGCAAGGGATGGGGCTGAGTCGCACTGTCTGTGTCAATGGACGCAGACAAGGCGGCTCGGGAGCGAGCCTGCACAAGTACCCCCATAAGAAGCAGCTACATATAGGGGCACTCACTGAAGAGAAGCAGCCAGGAGCACTGGCAGGGGACCCCAGAAGAGGAGGGTCGGGGCTGCTCTGTGCAAAACCACTGCACAGAGCAGGTAAGTATAACGTGTTTGTTACAGTAAAACAAAAAAAGACAAAGCTTTAATGTTACTTTCAAGTGCCTGTAAACCCTTACATATACGCAGCGAAGTGACTGGCCTCACGTGATACATGAGATGAAACAAATCTTCCTACATAAGTTGTACATGTTTATCCACTGCCCTCTCTTCTCTACATTTGTTCAAAGTTCAGAATTTATACAGCTTGTCTGAGCTAGAAAGCAGGGGGCAGTGAGCTAAAGTTACACTCTGCAGAGCTCAAAGAGGAGAGCTCTGAGAGCTGATTGGAGGAAAGGGACATACCCCCTTCACAAGGCACACAGGAACAGAGCTGAGGCTTTGAATCACATTCTGTGTCATGGAGCTGCCTCCCGTCACCTTTTTACCCTTAGAAGGTGACTCCTTTGGTTACCTGTGCTTTTGCGCTCTAAACAGGTTTTTATAACAAAGGGGAAAAAAGGATATATGGGGAAAAGGTGTGTAAATCTTCACCCACTGGCTGGATATAATCTGCATTATGTTTCATAAATACCCAGGAAAAAAAAAAGTTCAAAATATATATTTTACATAATGATTAGCACTCTGATGTTTTTCTGCCACATGAACGCAAAGATAAATTCAAATAGTGTGAATAAATAAAAAGTGTTTTATGGTGACAGCTTCATAGGTAGAGTCCAGTTTGTTTTTATACCGTTTCAATTTTATGGATTTAATTTCTCCATTTTAAAGTGAAGGTATAGTAGTTTGAATCGATTTTCTTTCTTTATTAAAGTGGTTATAAAGCTTCGTTTTTTGTTTTTTTTTTAATTCTAAAAATAACAAACATGTCATACTTACCTGATCTGTGCAAGGGTTTTGCACAGAGCAGCCCTGATCCTCATTTTCTGGAGTGCCCTGGCGGCGTTCCTGGCTCCTCCTCTTCATCGGGTGCTCCCACAGAAAGCTGCTGTCCCTGGGGGGCACTCGCGCAGGCACGCTCATGAGTTCCGCTGCTGCGTCCATTGACACACAGCAGGACTCAGCCCCACCCCCCCCCTGTCACTGGGGGCCTGAGGGCACGAGACATCGACTGGAGTCGCTGGGCTCTTGTACATCGCTGGAACGATTGGGATCAGGTAAGAAAAAGGGGGAGGGGCCGTGGGGTCGGCTGTAGCACAGAAGGCTTTTCACGTTAATGCACAGGATGCATTAAGGTGAAAAACCATGAGACTTTACGACCCCTTTAAAGAGGAAGTAAACCCTAATGGGTTTACTTCCTCTTTGTTTTCCTGCAAAGGTAATGCATAATGGGCTACTATGCATCGCATAGTAGCCCATTATGTGTCACTTACCTGACACAGCAGCCTGCGATGTCACCGCTGTCCCCTCTGCTATGGAGCGTCCATCTTCTTTCCAGGTATCGTGGCTCCGGCGCTGTGATTGGCCGGAGCCGTGATGAGGTCACACCCGCACATATCGCCGTTAGCAGCGGCATGCTCAGTGCGCCTGCGCGCCGCTGTCTATGGCGCATGCGCCGTAGACAGCGGTGCCTTCTTTTTGCAAATATCTCCTAAACCGTATAGGTTTAGGAGATATTTCTTGGACCTACAGGTAAGCCTTAATCTAGGCTTACCTGTAGGTCAAAGTGGTCTGTAAGGGTTTACAACCACTTTAAGGTCAGGACCAAATAAAATATGTTTTTTTTTTTTTTTTACTGAACACTAATCGGTCTGTCAAAATGTTTTTCACCAGGAAATTCCATCTCAGTCTTGGTATAAAGAGACACGTTTGTACCCATCAGTATTTTAGAACAGCTGTGATGCTAAAGTGGTTCTAAAGATAGAAGGTTTTTTATCTTAATGCATTAAAGTGGATATAAACCCTCACATATACCCAGTGAAGTGAACAGCCTCAGATGATACACAGAGATGAAACAAATCTCCCTACATAAGTTTTACATGTATATCTGCTGTCTTAAGCTTTATATATTTCTTAGAAAGTTCAGATCGTGTTAGGAGATTTTCTCTTCCTGGTTAGCACTGCAGTGAAGGCTGGGCATACAGCCAAGATAGCTGATTGGAGGAAAACCACAAATCCCTTCTCCTCATAGGTAGAGACTTTCATTTCTGTTCGTTGAATGGTTCAGCACACTGCTAATCTATTTATAGCATCCTCCCCAACACAAAACTCAGGCTGCTTTTATCATATGTGTGGGAGAACTTGTCAGACATTCTCATGCTGATAACAAAAGAATGGGGCAGGAGACAGCTACAGGACAGTGTTTTGAAGAGAGATAAGAAAACACTACAGATATATGTGCCCAGTTCAAATTTCATGAATCGGGTTTACATCCACTTTAAGGGGAAAAAAAACCTTCTATGTGCAGCTGTTTAAGTTCTTCCCCTTTCTTGTTTATAACCATAGCTCTGCTTGAAGCTTTAAGGGTAACTCCACTTTTGTGGGGAAAAAAATAGCAAAAAAGAAAAAAATATATAGCGTATACAATTGTCATTTTTGATGAGCTACTCCCAATAGGAAATCACATCTAAGGGGATACAGACCCAGCAGCTTTCCTCAAATTCCCACATCAACACATAAAAACACACAGATTTATTCAAAACATCACAAGGTAGGAATCTGTAACAAAGTTTGTTAAAATCCCTGCAGTGTACATAGAGTGTCCAAAGGGGAATGTTTTTTTCTCAACAAAAGTGGAGTTACTCTTTAAGAAAACTAGGAAAGAAGTGCAAAGAAGTGGAGAAGTGGAAAGAGACAACATTTGTAAGTGCTTAATAGCATAGGTCACCTTTGACACAACTGCCTATGCAGACAAGGGATATCTATGAAAAAAAACAAGCTGTGTAGCTTTGGCCAACATTGAATAAATAATGTTATAGGTGTAGGTAATTTACTTACTGCATGAAGCCTGGCTGGAAAACTCCCAGGATGTTTCTAGAAGAGGCTGTTCACCTTCACCATTACAGGAGTGAGCTCTTTCTCTGATTCAAACCTCCTCACATGAGTTTTCTCTCACTTGATGCAGTAGCTCTGAGCTCAATGTTTGAGAGCTCACTCCTGTGATGTTGGGGGTGAACAGTAACAGTTGGGCCTCTCTTAGCAACGCCCTTAGCAACATTCTGGGAGTTTTACAGTCAGCCTTTATTTGGTATGTAAATGACCTACACTTATAGCAAGGGCATTATTCAACTTTAGGCCCCATTAACATCTAGTGACCACAGAGTGGTGCGGTTTTAGCGTGTTTTCAAATGCAAGTTTTTTGCCGTGTTTTTTGGAGCAGCACCATTCATTAAAATGGGCTGTTCTCTGCTCCAAAAACACGCCAGAGTAGCCCCTGGACTTTTTTTGTAGCCGACTTTGGCTCATTTTTGGAAAGTGCAATTTTGAGTGTTGCGTGTTTTGCCACAATTTTACTGCTTTCCAGAATCGCTGGCAGAATCCCATAATTCTGCCGGCGATTCTAGAAAGCCCAGATCTGAACGGGGCCATAGTCAAAGCTGCAGTTTGTTATTAATCTACAGATGTCTCTTATCTCCATATTCAATTTTTATATTTTTTTTGAATAAAGGTGAACTACCACTTTAACCACTTCAATACCAGGCACTTAGACTCCTTCCCGCCCAGGCCAATTTTCAGCTTTCAGCGTTGTCGCAATTTGAATGACAATTGCGCGGTAATGCTACACTGTACCCAAACAATTTTTTTATCATTTTGTTCCCACAAATAGAGCTTTCTTTTGGTGGTATTTGATCAACTCTGCGTTTTTTATTTTTTGCGCAACAAATAAAAAAAGACAGAAAATTTTGAAAAAAAAACAAGTTTTTCTTTGTTTCTGTTAAACATTTTTGTAAATAAGTATGTTTTCTTCAATGACGGGCACTGATATGGCTGCACTGACAGGCACTTATACAGCGGCACTGATGGGCACCGATGAGGTGGCACCAATGAGGTGGCACTGATGAGGTGGCACTGATGGGCACTGATGATGGGCACTAATAGGCGGCACTGATGGGCACTGATAGGTGGCACTGATGGGCACTGATAGGTGGCACTGGTATGCGGCACTGATGGGCACTCATAGGTGGCACCGATGGGCACTTATAGGCGGCACTGATGGGCACTCGTAGGTGGCATTGATGGGTACTTATGGGTGGCACTGATGGGTACTTATGGGTGGCACTGATAGGTGGCACTGATGGGCATTGATAGGTGGGCACTGATGGGCACTGACAGGTGGCACCGATGGACACTGATGGGTGGCACTGATGACACTGATTGGTGGCACTGATGCCCCTAAGGGTGGCATTGCTGGGCATCACTGCAATATACTGGTGCCAATCAGTGCCCATTTGTGGGCACTGATTGGCACAGATTGGGCACTGACTGGGCACATTGGGCACATGTGGGTGGCCATGGGGTACATACCTGGCCATCCACATGTTGCTCCTCTCCCTGGTGGTCCTAGTGGTGATCCCTGGTGGTCCAGTGTGATCATCTGAGGGGGGGCTGTGCTGATAAACAATCAGCGCAGCCCCCCCTGTCAGGAGAGCCACCAATCAGCTCTCTTCTACTCGCGTCTGTCAGACGCAAGTGAGGAAAAGCCAATCAACGGCTCTTCCTATTGACATCGTGATCAGCCGTGATTGGACACGGCTGATCATGTGGTAAAGAGCCTCCGCCGGAGGCTCTTTACCAAGATCAGTGGAGTGGTGTATTAGACTGACACACCGCTCCACCGATCGCCACGATGCGCCCCCACAGGCGCGCGGCGGCATGTTATCCTGCTGGATGTCATATGATGCCCAGTCAGGATAACTGAACCACCGCCCAGCCGTCATCTGCTATGGGCTGGGCGGAAAGTGGTTAAAGGCTAATTCCACTTTTTGGCTCGGTTCACACTGCAGCGATGCGACTTTGGTCCGAATGCAATGCAAATTCAGCTATACAATCTCGATTGTGACTTGCACTGCAGTGCAGTGCAAATCACATTTGATGTCTGACAGCACAGAAGTGTGAACCGGCCCTTAAAGTTGTTGTTAAGCCACTCTAACCTGTATACACCATCCGCACTGCCTCCTATTGAGGTATCCCCCTCTGTGTGAGATTTATAAAAATAAATGCTGCAAATACCTAATTTCACTGCCAAGATTGCGATCACATGGCCGGCCAGCTTTCTCCTTTTCTCCTCTGAGAGATGCAGCGGGCGGGGCAGAGATTCCCCTGCTGATGTCAGTCTGGAGGGGAGGAGGAGAGGAGGAGAGAGCTGGCTGGTCATGTGATCGCAATCTCAGCTCTTAAATGAGGTATTTAGAGCATTTATATTTATAAATCATTCACAAAGGGGGGGACACTGCAATAGGAGGCAGTGCTGATGGTGTATACAGGTTAGTGTTATGAGAGCAGCAGGAGGGGAGTATGGGCCGCTCACACACAGACAGAAAGGGGAAGGGGGAGGACAACACAGGAGCAGAGAGGAGAGTAGATAGCAGGCTGCTGATGACAGAGGTACGTAAACTCACCACGGTGTCAGGGCTCAGCAGCCATGATACACCGTGGTCAGTTTACAGAGGGGTGGGGAGAAACTGGCAGGATCAGCCAGGTTGTTTTTAAGGTGTTACAGGGGGCCAAATGACACAGGACAAGCACTGTGCCATATAACATGCTTTAAAGGAGCAGGATCATTTTTTGGGGGGGGTTAACGAACACTTTAAGACCAAGTTACATGGTGCATCCATATTCAGGATGTAACATGCAACATTGTTGCCAAGTGGACCCCTCCTCCCTCACTACCAGACTGGATTCCCTTCTGACAGGGGTATGCAATCACAACTTGAGTAGAAAAGGTGGCCCCTTGCCAACATGTTATAGAGAAGAACCCTTGCTTTCTGGAGAAGAAAAACTGACAGCGCCCACTTTCTGCCTCAAGGGTCTTATGCAGCAGACTACAGGCCAGGGCAGTGGATTGCTTGTACAGGGTGTATGTAGCCCAACCAGGGCAAAGTAATGTTACAGTGCAGACCAACAATCTGGGAATTAGGCTGAAGAGAAACACAATGCCAAGGGGGAACACAGAGAGTAGTCCTAAAACTACCAAAAGGTGTAGATGGTAGTCAACATTGTAACTAGGTTAAAGTAGAATTAAACCCTCAGTGTTTTCTTAAAATACCAAAAATTCTAAATAACAAAAGTGCTACACTGTATAAGAAATAAACAAGAAAATAATAAAAGAAAAGAAAAAAAAAATTATATATATAAATATATATATATATATATATATATATATATATATATATATATATACACATATACATACACACACACACATATATACAGCGTACTGCCACTGAAAACCTATGTTATTGAAAAGCAGATAAAATGTCACCTATGGAATATTTATGCTATAAATATGATAAAGGTTCAAGGTCATATATCAGAAATATATGCTATCCTAACACAGTGGCGGCCGCTCCATTAGGGGTCCATGTGCTCGGCCCCTAATCTACATGCAGAGAACCGGACGCATGGACTTCAATCTTTTTTTTTTTTAAACACATGATTAGAGCCTGAGGCTTCAAAAACGGGAGGGCTTGGGGCGCACAGTGCCCACCCAGATGTGTGACTGTGTTGCCATCTGTCTCCCGTGGGGGGGGGGGGGGTGGCGTAAGTGGGAGTGAGGGGGGCAGGTTTGTTTGCCACCCCCTCAAAATATTGAGCACCAGCCACCACTGTTCTAACGTATACCTCAGCTAAACAGGGCTACATGTCAAATGGGAGCAGGACATCCAGGAAAGTCTTGGACTAGAGGAATGGCACTCGATTGCACAGGCAGCCTTGAGGTCACTCATTAATACTTCCATTATTGATGCAAACTATAAAGTACTGTTGAGATGGTATATGGTGCAGGCCAGATTTGCTACCTATGTCCCGGGAGCGTCTCCAAAGTGTTTGAGGCTGTGGTCAGGAAAGGACGGCATACTATATATATATATATATATATAGTGTACAAAGCTGATCAAGTCTCCTAAAAATGCACTGCTTTGATGCAAGGTGGAGGAAGCCTCTAAAAATAAGAGAAGACGCCTCACTTTTATATTTATATCTGCTAAAATCACCATAGCCAGAAACTGAGTCGGCTACCATACCATTTGACCAGCTCAAACACAAGCTTTCCTGGCTAATGATAAATGAATGGTTATCGGCAATCCTACATGACAAGATGAAGGTGTTTGAAAAGGTCTGGGGCCCGTGGATCAGATACTTGACAAATGATCTCTGGACTATACCGGATTAAAATGTCTCCTGGTGGCGAGTGCCAGAGCGAGGAGTCTCTCCCCCCACCTCTTTCTTTCCTTTTTTCTCTTTCTCACATTTCTTTCCTTTATCTAGGGGTTTGAAAAATATTTGGCTTACGTAATCTACAGCTGTGGATGGAGGAATGTCCTCTCTCCATGTGGGATGTACTTCCGAATGAGAGGGCATAACCCGAACTCCACTGAATCCTAGTTTTCATGACGTTAGAATTACCTATTGTGATTACTAGGCTCTACAGTCTTCCCATAAGCTATAATGGCCAGACTGTAAATGGTTGAGCATAGATCATAAGCCTGCAGTCATGTGTTTCGGATGTGATAAAGATAGCCATTTTAGAGGTAGTAGTCTATGGCTGTTGTGGAGCTTGGGGTTATATACCTTCTGTTCTTCCTTTGATTATAATGCTAACTCTCTTTGTTATCATCATATATGCATTTCATTTTGTGGAAATTGCGTACTGTTGGAAATCTTTATCGCCATTTCTTTACTCTCTATGAAAATCTTCAATAAAAATTTTTTAAACGAAAAGCAGAGAAAATATGTACTGAATGAATAGGTAGATGAAAGCATGAGCAAACACTGTGTGCCAATTCACTGCTGAAAGCCCAGGATCGCTCTCCCACATGAAAAAATGCTCAGGGATGGATCAGATGCAAGCAGCCCTCACAGTTGGTCTCACACTCTCCTGGATAGCTGTAGCTCGACGCAACATGTTTCGTCAGTATGATGTCATCAGGAACACCACACACAGCGATGTGGAATTGGTTTAAATATGCATACACCTGGTCTTCCATCTCCACAAGCGAACGCAAGGAGAAAAAAGGTGTCAGACTTTCAGAACTAAGATTGCTACTAGGCTACAAATAGTTAACTCTGAGCCCGTTAGTGGACTTAGCTTCCACTTCTCAGGAAGAGTCATTAATTACAGCCATGATAGGCTATCAAAGGCCTTGCGAGAAGAGGGAGAGGAGTTTCTGCCTTTTGGTCAGTTGTATGAATTGAATGACCATTCTGATGTTGTCTGTGGCCTAATGCTTAGACATAAAACACCCTTGTAAAATACCCATTAAAATTGTTGCAAGGATTTTGTCCCGAATCTTGACATCTAAAATCAATAGAGAGATGATCTGAAATTGGTTCATGACATGTGGTCCATGTTTGCTTTTGGTAACATACAGATACTAGCAGTAAGGGTGTCAAAACAAAAGGCATCTCCCTTTAGGATTTGATTAAAGAGTGTTGGTTGAGAATCTCACTGAGCTTCTTATAGTATGTTGCCAGGAAGCCGTCGGGCCCAGGCATTTATTCATTTCAAGCTGTTTTCTCCCTCTGCCCAAAGAGGTATGGTGGTAATATTTGGTTATGTCAGGTGGTCTGAGTGCTGTATAGATTAACACCATGTTTTGTTTTTTAACATGTATGTCAACAATGTTGTTTGTCTTTTAATCATGTTTAAATAAAATTTCTATTTTTTCTACATAAATGCTACATGTGTGCCTATAAAGTCTGCGTTTTTGCTTTCCAAACAATTTTCCAAAACTATTTAGGATGTTGGCACACAAAATATTTTGTATCCACAACACCATCTTGTGGTGATACAAGAACTTCATTTTTCGGGGTAATTACTGTATATAGTTATACCTTGGATAACAGTAAAAAAAAAAAAACACATCAAATCAAATCAGCTTCTTAGATGACCTGAACCAAGGGTTTCAGAGTAGTGCCTGGGTCATATTCTCTGGCGCAACTGATCAGCCTCCACGAGGTTACGCAGAGGGCTGGGGGATGCATAGCAGCCTTAATCTAGCTTAATCAAAGTAAAAAAAACCTTGGTGCAATTGATCAAAAAAAATTCTGGTGCACAAAGCAAGGTCCAAAAAGACATGGATAAATGAGTTTGGGGTGGAGGAACTTGACTGGCCTGCACAATGTCCTCACCTCAACCCGAAAGAACACCTTTGGGATGAATTAGAGCAGATACTGCGAGCCAGGCCTTCTCGTCCACATCAGTGCCTAACCTCACAAGTGCACTTCTGGAAGAATGATCAAACATTTCCATAGACACACTCCTAAACCTTGTGGACAGAAGCTGAAGCTGGTATAGCTGCAAAGAGTGGGCCAACTCAATAATGAACCCTATGGACTATAACTGGGATGCCATTAAAGTGCATGTGCGTGTAAAGGCAGGCATCCCAATACTTTTGGTAATATAGTGTATCTAGCAAAGTTTTAAAATCATTGAACACTTGCAAAGGAAATAATCATAAATCAAAGTATTGAGAAATGTACCTCTCAGTAACTTAGAAACTGCCAGGACTATTAAAGTATAATTAAAACAAAACTTTTTTTTTTGGAGAGAATGCAGAGGGATTAGAACCCCTGTCAGTTTGTATTGCTTTCTCTGTCCCCATTAGGAGATTCATCCATTCTATTTGTTCTCTTTACGTACCGTATTTTTCGGCGTATAAGACAACCTTTTACACAAAAAAAAGTGGGGGGTCGTCTTATACGCCAGCCGTCCTCTGGATGTCAGCCCTCCAGATGCTCGCTGAATGTGCGGTAATACTGTATAAATACAGTATACAACGCTGAGCCAATCCCGGCGGGCGATGTATTCTAATAATTAATACAAAGCCTGCTCGGATTGGAGTAACAACCTCTGCCATTCCGAGCAGGCTACTGTGATTGGCTTTGAGAGTCAGAGGCGCGGGCTGATGATGTTACAGCCTCTGCCAATCCGAGCAGGCTTTGTATTCATTAATAGAATGCATCACTTGCCGTCATTGGCTCAGCGTGGTATACTGTATGTATACTGTGAGACAGTATGTTACCGAAGCTACTGAACATACGGTATTACCGCACATCCAGCAGGCTGACAGAATAGTCGGAAGGGGGTCGTCTTATACAGCGAGTATACCACAAAACCAATGTTATAAATGGAAAATTAGGAGGTCGTCTTATACGCCCATTCGCCTTATACACCGGCAAATACGGTATATCATTGGGAATGAAAGTAAAAGAAATCCCAAATTTTGGGTTGTCCCCAGAAAAGTAATAGAGGGGAAATCTTTCAATGGGGACATTAGTTCTAGTAACCTGGGGGTCCCCAAGGAATTCCCTTAATTTGCAAGGATTTCCTTCCACTTCCTGTTTGGCTATGGGACAGGAAGTGAAGGGAAATTTCCTCCACAATGGGACACAGATGGACAAAAAAATTCCGACAGGGGTTATAACACTCCCTTGCTCTATCCAAAGTATTAAAAAAAAGTTTTGCCTATAGTACTAGTTTAAATTATCTGAGCTTCAAGCTTTGCATATTGAGAGCAGGTCTGTATCAAGTAATGTAAACTAATGTAAACTCCAAATCTACATACAAATGTTCGTCAAGAAATTGGGATATCCTAACTGTGGAAAAAGCACTTAAAGTGTCTCGATTTTTTTTAAAATAACAAACATGTTATACTTTCCTCCTCTGTGCAGTTGGTTTTGCACAGAGCAGCCCCGATCTTCCTCTTATCGGGTCCCTCTTAGCTGCTCCTGGCCCCTCCCTCCTATCGAGTGCCCCCTCAGCCAGCAGGTTTCTATGGGGGCACCCGAGCCGAGTCAGAGCTCTGTGTATCCATTCAGATACAAAGGGGCTGATAAAAAAAACCTTCTGTCTTTACAACCCCTTTGTATCTGCCCCCTCTCTCCCCTGATTGGCTGACTGCCAATAGCGCCACTGCTGTGTCCCAGCCAATCAGGAGGAGTGTCCCAGATGGCTTAGACACTCGTGGACATCGCTGGAGAGAGAAGGGGCTCAGGTAAGTAATTAGGGGGGTGCTGGTGTGGTTGCTACACACAAAAGGTTTTTTATCATAATGCATAAAATGCATTAAGATAAAATAAACCTTCTGCCTTTACAAGTCCTTTAATGCAGCTGTGTCACTGAGTTGGAAATGCACTGTGGTACTGAATAACATTTTGCAGTTGTTTACCTTGTTTATTGCTAAAGTATATTACATTTCAGCACATATGGGATCTGTACAGTATCTGATTCTGAATTTATTTTCAAACTTGAGGCAGGAATTCTGCCTGCTCAGATGGTACTGAATTACTCAGGAGCTACTGGCAATATTATGGTCTTTGCATTCTGGGGGCATTTTGAAAATCTA
This sequence comes from Lithobates clamitans, assembly GCA_037952925.1. Lineage (NCBI taxonomy): Eukaryota > Metazoa > Chordata > Amphibia > Anura > Ranidae > Lithobates > Lithobates clamitans. Next base: position 2,907,391 of record JBBGZY010000065.1, read on the forward strand.
GGAAAAAACATCTTAAACTGCTGAACACAAACAGACAGATGTATAGCTATGGCTTCAATCGCCCACGGCAGCTTAAAGTAAAATCTGACTTGTTGGTTTACGAAAAAGGGAATGAATCTTCCATGTAGACCACATTTTCTGTTGATAATAGGAAATAAACCTCTACACTACAACTAATGATTCTGGTTAGTGGACTGAGCCCAGTGCAGACAGAGATCACATTTTAGTGAATTTGTGCTCAGATCATGTACAATAAGCTAGTTACATATTCTGAAACAAGCCCTCATTTACCTCTGTATCTATAAGTATTGTGAAGAGATTTAGGCCTCATGCACACTGTATGCTACTGGCATATTTTTTCTCAAACAGGAGTTTAGCAGCAGCAAAAACAAGGTAAAAAGTCACTTTTTGCATGGGTGTTAATGTGCATTCCCTCTTTGGCATTGATACACTATATTGGCAGAATCCTGGCCATTAGAATGCATTAACACAGGAACGTGCCTTGCATTATTGAGCGTTAAAGCGTGTTAAGGAGTTTTTATGCTCAAAATCTCCTCTCCTGAACACCCAAGTGATGTTTGTCCCCTGCCACAAAACTCCTGAAAACACCTATAATGTGTATAGACACATAGCTAAACATGGGGGGGGGGGGGGTTTACAGGCAGCGAAAAAAAAAACCTCAAATGCCTGTAGAAGCAACTTCTTTGAGCGGCAGCGTGCAGGAGACCTACATTTTCAAAGCTTACAACGCTGTTATTGAAATCTTAGCTTTTCCTAAGGAAAACTGATGTTGGGAGGCTGCCAACCCTCTAATGTAAAAAGCCAGCAGGTGTTACTAAACTGTTAGAAATCTACTGAAACGGATCTCTGCTCAAACAAAACTCGACAGTCTTTGCTGCAATCATTGAGAATATTTTAGAATTAAAGTGTATATGACTCTGAATATTTATTTTTCTATGTGTGTTCACATGTGAATTCACTACGTGAATTTTATAAATCATAGTCTCCTTAATTCTCCCAAGTACCTGGTTGATCCTCCTAAATCACCTTTCTTCCTTTTTCTAAACCGATCACACAAAGCATAGAAGAATCTGTGCTTGATTGGTCAGTTTTTATCCTTTGGCTGCCCATTCAGAGGTACAGGACACTGTGCAAACACACAGCATGCTTGTATTGAGTGGTTTGTTCAGCCACCACACCCCCAACCAATCACAGCCTGCTTCTTGAACAAGCTCCCCTTCGCCCACAGTGACAGGACAGGCTACGCGGGTTCTGATTGGTTGGCGCCACCCATGTGATGGCGCCGACCAGTTAGAATGCTCCTAAACCTACCTCCTGACGAGATACATTTTGGAGATTAAGCCGAGGGGATTTCTAAGCCCCAAAACGGTGAGGCGCGACCCGGGGTGTCAGTGCGGGTGATCGCCGTGCTCCAGGTCAGCGGGATTAGAAGGGGTGAGGAGGGGGCCCTGTGTAAGTTCACCAGATTTTTCTGTAAAGGTTAACTTACCCTTTAACTATATTTCTAAGTACAGCTGGATAAAACAAAAAAAACAGCTGGATAAAACTGTGTCTGTCTTCATTTCAGGCTGCAAAGCAACAAATTGTGATTATTTTAAAGAGGGTGATTCTTCTCTATATCCACTGTGCATAGTTTGTAGACGCTATAACTTTCGCACAAAACAATTAATGTACACTTATTGGGATTTTTTTTACGAAAGACATGTAGCAGAATACGTTTTCGCCTACATTTCTGAGGAAATTTGCTTTTAATGGATATGTTTTATAACAGAAAGTAGGAAATATATTTTTTTTTCAAAATTTTCGGTATTTTTTTGTTTATGTCACAAAAAGTAAATAACCCAGTTGTGATCAAATACCACCAAAAGAAAGCTCTATTTGTGTGAAAAAAATATACAAATTTTATGTGCCTAGTGTTGCATGACCATGCAATTGCTAGTTAAAGTTGTACAGTGCTGGATAGCAAAAAATGACTAGTCATTAAGGGGGTAAAACCTTCTGGAGGTCAAGTGGTTAATAACTTCAAACTAAGGCTTTGTTCACATCAGTGTGTTGTGGAAACACATGCAAAATTGTGCACTTTCCTGGAATGCACAAAAATGTGTTGCCCCTTTTCAGACGTGTGGCATTGCCATTAATTCTTAATGGCACCCCCATACATATGCGAACGAACCACCACAGTCCTATGCAGTTTGGAGCAGCACAATTTAAAAAATGGTGCATGCACTTTTTTTTTGCACGTTTCTAATGTATGGGGCAGCCTACTGAAATTAATGGGCTGTCCTAAATGTGACGCACTGAAACGCGTCGAAATGTGCAAAAAGAGAAGTCTGGAGTTGCTATCTTTGCAGTCTATCCAACACAGAGTAGCCATGGATACACTAAGAAAGTGTGGTCACACAGTCAAAAATGAAAACTTATTCATGTGATCCCGGCAGTCAAGAGGCTGACTTTTTATAGTGATTATGGTTTGTACTGATTGCTCTCTATATCATTAATGTTCATACAGTGGGGACGGAAAGTATTCAGACCCCCTTAAATTTTTCACTCTTTGTTATATTGCAGCCATTTGCTAAAATCATTTAAGTTATTTTTTTTTTCCTCATTAATGTACACACAGCACCCCATATTGACAGAAAAACACAGAATTGTTGACATTTTAGCAGATTTATTTAGAAAAAACTGAAATATCACATGGTCCTAAGTATTCAGACCCTTTGCTATGACACTCATATATTTAACTCAGGTGTTGTCCATTTCTTCTGATCATCCTTGAGATGGTTCTACACCTTCATTTGAGTCCAGCTGTGTTTGATTATACTGATTGGACTTGATTAGGAAAGCCACACACCTGTTTATATAAGACCTTACAGCTCACAGTGCATGTCAGAGCAAATTAGAATCATGAGGTCAAAGGAACTGCCTAAAGAGCCCAGAGACAGAATTATGGCAAGGCACAGATCTGGCCAAGGCTACAAAAACATTTCTGCTGCACTTAATGTTCCTAAGAGCACAGTGGCCTCCATAATCCTTAAATAGAAGACATTTGGGACGACCAGAACCCTTCCTAGAGCTGGACGTCCTGCCAAACTGAGCTATCGGGGGAGAAGAGCCTTGGTGAGAGAGGTAAAGAAGCACCCAAAGATCACTGTGGCTGAGCTCCAGAGATGCAGTCGGGAGATGGGAGAAAGTTGTAGAAAGTCAACCATCACTGCAGCCCTCCACCAGTCGGAGCTTTATGGAAGAGTGGCCCTACGGGAGCTCCTCCCCAGTGCAAGACACATGAAAGCCTGCATGGACTTTGCTAAAAAAAAAACACCCGAAGGACTCCAAGATGGTGAGAAATAAGATTCTTTGGTCTGATGAGACCAAGATAGAACTTTTTGGCCTTGATTCTAAGCGGTATGTGTGGAGAAAACCAGGCACTGCTCATCACCTGTCCAATACAGTCCCAACAGTAAAGCATGGTGGTGGCAGCATCATGCTGTGGAGGCGTTTTTCAGCTGCAGGGACAGGACGACTGGTTGCAATCGAGGGAAAGATGAATTCGGCCAAGTACAGGGATATCCTGGACGAAAACCTTCTCCAGAGTGCTCAGTACCTCAGACTGGGCCGAAGGTTTACCTTCCAACAAGACAATGACCCTAAGCACACAGCTAAAATAACGAAGGAGTGGCTTCACAACAACTCAGTGACTGTTCTTGAATGGCCCAGCCAGAGCCCTGACTTAAACCCAATTTAGCATCTCTGGAGAGACCTAAAAATGGCTGTCCACCAACGTTTACCATCCAACCTGACAGAACTGGAGAGGATCTGCAAGGAGGAATGGCACAGGATCCCCAAATCCAGGTGTGATAAACTTGTTGCATCTTTCCCAAAAAGACTCATGGCTGTATTAGATCAAAAGGGTGCTTTTACTAAATACTGAGCAAAGGGTCTGAATACTTAGGACCATGTGATATTTCAGTTTTTCTTTTTTAATAAATCTGCAAAAATGTCAACAATTCTGTGTTTTTCTGTCAATATGGGGTGCTGTGTGTACATTAATGAAAAAAATGAACTTAAATTATTTTAGCAAATGGCTGCAATATAACAAAGAGTGAAAAATTTAAGGGGGTCTGAATACTTTCTGTCCCCACTGTATGTGTAGCTTAAACAGAATCTGTGGCCTACATATTGACAAAAGAAAAATGGGTGCAAAGCACAAAGCAAAAAAGGAGATTCTATTTTTAGTTTAAAATGTCAGTATTTCTCCCGAAGCATCCCTTACTCTCTTTAACTCCTACACTGCTCTTTCTTGTAGTTTCATGACCACATAAGAATGTTACAACTAAAAGAATTTGAAACCTGAATTTCCACATACATTCTCTAAATGAAACAGTGCATCTAAAATACAAAAAATTTACCCCCTAAGAATTGACACGGCAAAATGTGTGTTTTACAGCAAAGTATTGTAATGCACAGCATCTTGTGCTGTACATTGTGGTGTCATTATTTTAGAATGGCTTCCTGATGCATTACTAAAGAATGGACTGAAAGGGCTTAATAATTTGAGCCCGTCAGCATGGGCATGTGGCCGCCCCCCTTCCCACATAGGTAGTTTAAAAAAATAAATAAATAAAAAAGAGATAAAACGGAGTCATGTGACGCTTCAGTACTGCGGGACTGTCACGTGACCACCGGGAATGTTCTAGAGGGTCACATGACCTATTCGAACATTCCAGAAAGGGGCTCATTATATAAAGCTGGCCCCGCGGGAATTTCCTCACAAGTTGGTCAGAGTCAGCAACAAGCTCCCAACCCCCCCACCCTTGTCGCGTGCACGTATATGTGGTTTGTAAACCCTTTATATTTGAAGGGGGGACTTGTGTTTATAAGAAATTCTGTATTGCTCGAGTCCTGTAAGACTGAGCTGTTTTGTATTTATTATTTGCAAGCTGAGAATTTTTACGAATTAATAAAAATGATTAAATCGGTGTTAATTTATTTATTATTACACCAAAAAATGTGCAGCGGCCAATTATATGCCAAACAAAGTTATTGTGTCTTTAATTAATTAAGTGTTATCATTGAGGTATTCGGGAGGGGAGAGGTGCGGCCTACATTCCCATGTGACAATGTGGCAGAAGTATGGGAATGTAAAAAAAACAGACAATCATACTTACCTAGATGGCTGCAGCACCGATCCCAACTGCACTGCAGCTGTCCCCTGTCGCCTCTAAGACCAAGAAGTGAGCGATCAAACACCACTGATCACTCAGCATTCGGTCTTCAGGCTGCAGAGAGCTGTCACCGGTGCTGTACTCTGTCCTTCCAGTGCTCACTGGAGCCCTTAGCTGTGGAGGGGGTGAGATCGGCTTCTTTCAGGGGCTCGCTGAGAGAATGAGCCAGCTGCTGATCCAGGCTTTTGGGTGGATCCCGACCATTTGGTTGTACCATCCTTTCAGAGCCTGGACCAGGTCCCACAGTTGGCTGAAAATGGGACACAGGCATGCAGAACAAACTGGTTTTGGCTATACTTTAACACTGTACGACATCTTGACTCAAAACTGCAACGGATTTCCAAAAAAATCAATCCTGACCCTTATACCATGTGTCCATTTTAAAGGCAAATAGTACCTAGTGGAACTCTGTTCTAAACAGAATATGGAGTAGAAGTATTTGCTTTTGGTATGTAAATATTCCTTCTCATGGTAAGGTGCCTTGTCAAGATGAGGTGGTTTGCTTGCATCAGGTAAGCTAAAACTATGCTGTCTGGACCTTCCACTTCCGCTAGGGTCACCCATGGCACAAACGTTTAACAGAGATGTCAGAGTAAAACCTACCACCTATATTGGGCAGCAGCAATACAGGACAATGCAAAATTGCAGATGATTACAGAGGTAACAACAGCAAACACATAAACTCGAACTGCAAGGAAGAAGGCAAAGGTAAACCACTTCTGTACTTTACCAATAAAATCGCATGGACAGATACAATAGAAGAAATGTTGATATAGTTCCAGAAGATGGACTCTCAACATACTACTAAAGAAGATGGTATGAATGATGTGATAATGAATGACTTGCCATATGAGTAAAGAAAGTTTGCAGTTGTAAAATGTACTCATCATTGCAATTTAGAATATGAGGAACATGAATCAGACTAAACTAGACATAGTGACATGGATAGAAAATGTATTGTTTACTTTAAACATTAGTGTCTAATAGATTAGCAAACTCAAATGGACCAGCCTAGGACACTTCAGTCAGAAGACCATACAATTCTGGTCATGAAATGCAAAGAATAAATGGCAAGGTTTAAGTCAGCCATAGACGGTTCCAATCTCTGCCAATTCAGTAGGGACCGGCTGAGATTGGAATCATGTATGGGCAGGCTGATTGTACCTAATCAACTTAGGTACAACCAGCCTGTCAGATTTTTCATGCAGTTATTGCTAGCGGCTGTTAAAGCTGCTAGCAATAATTACTGCGTCTGCTGGGAAAACACAATAGCTCCACAGGAGGGATTTCCCTATAGCCGCTAGCAATAATCACTGCATGTTCTCCTGGCCATGACGGCTCCCCCCAGCTGAGAGAATACATTAGCTCTGCGGGAGGGATTCTCCCATCAACACTGACTATGGTTGCAGGAAAGAACAGTCACACCATCTATGGCTGGTTCAAATCTCGGCCTGTTCAGCAGGAACTGTGTAAAATTCAAACCATGTATGAGCAGGCTGGATGTACCCAAGTTGATCGATCGATAAACTTGGGTACAACCAGCCTTTCAGATTTTACATGCAATTATTGATTGCGGCTATTAAAGCTGCTAGCAATAATAACTGCGTCCGCCGAGAGAACACAATGGCTCCACAGGAGGGATTCCCCTATTCACATTGACTGAAAATCGCTCAGGTTATGGCTGGCTTTAATTTGCAAAGACATTAACAAGACTGTAATTTGATATAATAGCCACATCCACCCGGCAGTAGGAGAGACCTGTGTGGGCCCAGTAACAGCAGGATCTGATGAGCAGCCAAGTCTAGTGTGAAGCTTCTTTCAGCCTGTCAGCCTGCAGTGAGAGATTCAGACTGCATGCTGAGTAACCGGTAACCACGGAACAGAACTGGCTACAATGTGAGCGGTTCTACAGCTTCAGCAAGATGGGGCTGCATTTAAGGCGCTTTTAGTTCATAAAATATATGAGTAAAACCATTGTTGATTTTACTGATTTGATCATTGAACTGTGCAAAATGTGCGCTTCCCTGTTTTTCTCTTGTCTTTTGCTCAGATCCAGTGCATTTCCTTATGCCTGGTGTAATTAAGGACAGCTGCAGAAGACTTTGCTCCAGTTCTTACCAAAGACTTGAGACTATATTCAATACTCACCGATCATCAATTGCTCATTTTTTTCTCACACTGCTGGTGGTTTTGTTTTTATCTGGCATGTAGTACGGATAGTGTTATGAAGACCATACAAAGTTTGAATCTCAACCGATTCAGCAAGAACCGGCCAAGATTCGAACTGTTAAAGGGCAGGCTGAATGTACCAAGTTGATCGATCGATCAACTTAGGTACAACCAGCCTGCCGCATTCACTTCTGATTACCGCAAGCGACTGCAGTAGCTGATATTGATAATCACTGTCTTCTGCCGCTGGGGCAGCTTCCCCCGCCCGATCCCGCTACAGGAGAATACAATGGATCGACAGGAGGGATTACCCTGTCAGCGCTGTCTGTGCTGATGGGGCAAGAATGATCATTCAATATCAAATAAATTTAGGGTACAGCCATTTACTATTACAGTTATACAAGTGTAGCGCACTAACCCCGAAGTGTTATATCTGTAATTTATATTTGCCTTCTAGCCCATCGGAACCCATAGAAATAGAAAACAGTACATATGGTAATTTTCTGTTGCTTTTATTGATACAACATGAACTGGGATAGGAGAAGGGTTTTCTGAGATGCTCTTATACTGCTTTTTCATTTTTCCTTTGCCTGTTTCATGCAAAGACATAGAACAATGCGGACTATAAGACTCTGAATGATTTCTTTAGTGGGGAAGACGGAAGTAGATTTAGTAGAGAATATATGGTAGAGTCACTCTGAATAATTTCTTCACCTGCAGAACTTTTTAGAACAGTCTGTGTCTCTATTTGTGCTTGGAGCTTTACCGTCACCTTTTTACCACTACTTCCCGTCTGCATGGTACTTCCAAGTTAGGCTAAAGAAGAGATTACTCTGAATAATTCCTCCCGCCTGACTGATTGGAATCCCGGGGCATTGTTGAACCCAAAGTCACAGGCCATTACCACCTGTTTGTTTCGCTGACTTGCGTACCATCATCCCTCAGCCTCTGGTAGTACCCTTCCCCCTGGGCTTTCACTCACTTGATCGATAGTCCATGTTCCACTCACAAATAATCGACTGCCCAGATGTAGTCCGCTTAGTTGCTACTTCTTCCATAAGTGTCTCTCTGTACTTTCTCTCCAGTCTGGCTTGCTCCCTTCCCCGTAGGGGCGTCCAGCAACACCCGTGACTACATGCTGTCCGGTGTCATCAACTCCTCTCCTCCGTGTGTCCCGGTCCCCTCTTCCTTTCCCCGTAGGGGGGGGACTCCGCTTGGCTCCCCGCAGGGGAACCTCTCCCTGCGGGCTCTAACTCCGCTCCTCCCTTTTGCTCCCCTTTGTCATGTGACCCCAGCTTTTATGAGTCCCGCCTCCTGCCAAACAAATTAATGATTGGCCAGAACTCACTTACAAGCTGCCTGTCACTCAGATCCCAAGTCCAACCTCTCTTCCAAAATCATTTCATTGAAAGCAAGAGCAGGCCTCTCTGGGTCCAAGCACAGGTGGCCACACCCAATTCCCAAAATAAACAACCAGGCCTGATATAATAGTTCAAGCCTGCCTAAATATTACCTGAAACTGTACGTTATAATTTAAGCTCAGAAAAGGCCACCTACATGAAAGTAGGTGCCCGCTACACAAGTTTATGCCCTAATAACTGATTCAGATAAAGCGAAAGTCATAGAATTTACTATTAAACCCAGGCTGAGACTAATACGATTGGCAAGCAAGATATACTGCTATAGATTGGTCACTAGAATGCCAAGGTTTGTGTGACACGTTTTTGAAGAAGCACCATTCCTTTTAAATGGGCCTCCCTCCACTCCAAAAAAACGCCAAAGAAGCTCATGTACCAATTTTTGTCGCTGCGTTTGGCGTTGCACATTTTGCCGCAATTTTCGTACATTTTGTGGTGTAACAATTGCAGCAAAATTGCACACTTGGAGTGCCATTAACAATGGCACCATATGATTAACAATGGCACCAAAAGTGCGTCTCTCATTTTGCCACAATTCTGCAATTGTGGGAAGAATTGCGCAATTCTGCCTGAGACTCTCATATCTGAAAGGGGCCTAATTGTAAATTCCAAAGAGCTGCCAGGTAGGCGAAAGACCAATATTATAACACTTGTACAGAGACTGAAGATGGAAACAAATGTGGAAAAACAAGGATCACTTTCTAGAAGGTTCATGAAAGCCAAAAGGAATTTCAGCCTTCAGTATGTATGCTCAAAAATGTAAATCACTAATGAAATAGAGATAAAGCAAAGATGGAAGGAATGGTATGCAGAAGAGCTTTATAGCAAATACATCAATATCCAAGACACTTTTCCTGAAGCCAGCTACACAGAGGAGCTTTCCATGATGGAAGATGAACTTAGACTGGTATTAAGAGCCATAAAAAGGGCCACGGAAATATATAACATTGCATCAGAATTATTACGAGCAGCTGAAAAAGAATTAAGGTGCTGATTAACTCATGACAACAAGTGTGGAAAACCACACAATATCCAACAGATTGGAAAAAAAATCAGTTTACATTCCAATACTGAAGAAAGGAGCCACAAAGACTAAAAAAAAACTAATAACCAATTTCCTTCAAAATGCCAACAAAATTATGCTAATGTTCTTCAACAAAAACTAGAATCTTACGTCAAAAGATAATTATCAGATGTGCAAGCTGGATTTAGGAAAGGCAGATAAACTAAAAATGTCACTGCGGATGCACACTGGATATTTGAGAAAGCCAATGAGTAATGCCGTGTACACACGACCGGACTTTTCGACAGCAAAGGTCCGACGGAACGAATCAGTCGGACAAATCGATCGTGTGTGGGCTTCATCGGACCTTTTCTGTCGAAAAATCGGACGGACTTTAGAAATAGAACATGTTTCAAATCTTTCTGATGGACTCGAGTCCTATCAAAAAATCAGTTCGTCTGTATGCTAGTCCGACAGTCCAAAAACAACGCAAGGGCAGCTATTGGCTACTGGCTATGAACTTCCTTATTCTAGTCCTGTGTACGTCATCACGTTCGGATCAGTCGGACTTTGGTGTGATCGTGTGTAGGCAAGTCTGTTTTGTTGGAACTCCGTCGGAACTCCGTTGAAAAATCCTTCGGAGTTCAGTCCGTCGAAAAGTCAGCTCATGTGTACACGGCATAAAGGAAATTATAAAGAAATTCGGATTGTCCTCAGGTAAATAGGTGTACGTGAACTTTTCACTGTTCTTATGAATAAATCAAGAAACCACAGTCATGGCAGAAACTAAAAACAGACCAGTTCAAGATCAGCAATGTAGTTAGTCAAGGCTGCTTAAGCCCCGTACACACGGTACGACTGTTGGACAACTGAGCGTCTGATTTTTATCAAAAGAGCGTGTGCCAGGATCTTGTCTTGCATACTAACGTTACACAATTGTCGTGCGACAAACAGGAACGTAGTGACGTACGACGAGGAATTTCAGCTCTTGAGCGCCACCCTTTGGGCCCCTTCTTCTAATTTCGTGTTTGGTGAGCATTGATTCCGAGCATGCATGATTGTACTTTCCACTTTTGTGTGACAGATTTGTGTACTGGCCATCCGAAAATCAATCTGACGTGGAGCTGTCGTTTGACAAACATTTACTAGCCTGTCATCCAACAATTTGTTGGCCGAAAATTGGAAAACAATTGTTGAAAGGAGCGTACTAACGGTAAGAACTTCGGACAACAGCCTGTCAAATGACAATCCCCTTCTGATTTTCGTACAGTGTGTACGAGGTTTTAATCTCACCATATTTATATATATATATATATATATATATATATATATATATATATATATATACACTTGTATGCTGAGCATTTAATTGGAGAAGCTAAGCTGGAGGAATTTGATAGAGGTTTCAAGATTTTTTGAAAAAAAAACATCAACAATCTTAGATCTCAATAGCCTCAGAGAAAGGTAAAGAACAGAGTGAAAAGATGAGACTTCAGCTAAATATAAACAAAACTAAGGTTATGACAACAGGAAAGACGGCAAACTTTTAAAAAAGTAGCAAGGGTTAATGGTAAAGTCATAGATATAGGAGAATCTGCCCCTTTGATCAATCACTAGTAATAAGGGATCTAGCATTCATGTCATACGATGCAGACTGGCCCTTATGGAGTAAGGGTAAAAGGTTTAAAAGAATATTAGAAAGTACTAATATGTCTATAAATATAAAGGTCAGAACTATCCAGGCTATAGTATTTTCAATCATTCTCTATTGATGTGAAAGCTGGACAATGAGAAAGCAAGACATGATGCCTTTACCCTACTTTCACGCAATGCGTTTTTTAGTATGTTTTGCAGTTTGCAGAAAAGCACTACAGTCCATTTAACATGTTTTCCTATGGTACTAGTTCACATCTATGCATTTTGTGGCTGGTGCGTTTTTGGAAAGGGTTGGGACTTTTTTTCCCGCGATTGCGGCTAGATTTCAATGGAGCAGCACCAGAAACGCAAGTGGTGCGTTTGTGATGCGATTTTTGATGTGTTTTGCGGTTCCTTTTTTTACCACTGTATATAGCTGGTTGCTAAGCAGGGGGCCGGGAAGCTAGCCGCCGCATCCTTAGCAACCGATGAGTCATCAGCTGTCAGTGGGGTTCCATACCATGGGGGGTCGGGACAGTGAAAACCTGGGGGCAGTGACAATGCTTTAGTTAACGCTACATGAAAAAGACATCTTCCCATTTTTCAGCTAACAGCCGGCCCTTCTATGCTATACTGCAGTAGCTCTGCAGACTTAGCATAGAGGTGCCTGCAAGCTAAGCCACAATGAACCATTAGGTGATTTTACCTTCAGGCACACTCGCTCGGCACCCTGTGCTCACAGCTACTGTCACACCACCCTTCTCCAGACGGGCACGATCTCGGAGCTCAGCTCATCCTGCCCACTCAATAGTAGAAGCCTGGAGGCTCCACCTCGGAGATGGTCCTTAGTCTTGCTGGAGAGCAGCAGGGAAACTGCTGATGAGCGAGGTGGGGGGGGGGGGGGGGGTGCAGGGGGCGGAGATGTGCGGACAGTGGACAGCACAAATCATAGGCAACAAGTGAAATGGGTGTAAGCTGTCCACACCACGGCTCTGCTTTCTGTAATGCAGCCGGGGACAAGAGCATGGCAGGACAGGCGGCAAGTATGCAGCTGCATTGGGCCCCCAACAGTGACAGGGCCCCATTTTCCCTACGTTAAAGACGGCCCTGCCCACACAGCTCTGCTTAGTCCCTTGCACCATGACATCACATGATACGCTTAGACCTCCACCAGACCCGTCCATCGCTGGTGCCACCTGAACATTCTGTAGCAGGCACTCGGATGGGCATCACAGCCATATTTTTAACTGGCAACCTTTTGCTGTCACTGGCATTTACTGGCAGGAGAAAAGTGCCCATTTTTTACAGGCTGCCAGTAAAAATTGACGGTTGGCAACACTGCCTCCCTTGCTCTATCCGAAATTTTTAAAAAAGTTTTGCCTATAGTACTACTTTAAGCTTTTAGAGGTGAAATGAGACTGCATGACTTGCCAGTACACCTTGAAGGTGTCTCTGCAGCCCGCAATGGAAGATTATTGAGGTGGGGGGTCAGAGGAGGAGGATTTCTACTAAAGGAGGAGACGGCAGCATTAAGGACAAATTACATTGTGTATGAGCAGAATATGTGCAGCATCTAGAAAAAAAAAGGGCTGGATGTAGTTTCCGACAAGGAAATTAATTATACAGTAAACAAGACCAATCTGTACATTTAACACACCTGACAAGAGGTAACTTTTTTTTTTAAGATTTGATATGGATTCCTGTGCCTGGAGTTCCACTTTAAAAAAAATAATGTACCACCTAGGCTCTATAGATAACCCCTATCTAGTAAGAAACATTTTGGTTGCTGTATGTCTAAGTGCCAGTCCACACAAGGGCGACTTCAAAGTCGTCCGACTCTGAGGCCGCCCCGTACAGCGCGACTTCAGCGCGGCTTGCAAAACGACGTCTGTATAGAAGTCAATGCCGCTCTAAAGTCGCCCCAATATAGTACAGGAACCTTTTTCTAAGTCGGAGTGACTTAAGTCACTCCGATTAGAATGGTTTTATTGCAATGCATAGAGCGCGACTTGTCAGGCGGCTAAGTAGCCTTACAGGTCGCCCCTGTGTGAACCGGCACTGAGGGTACAATCAATTTTTATATTTACATTCAATTTAAAATTGAACTCCAGGCAGCCAGTTAAATACAAGGATGAAATACACAAATGGGAGCTCTTCTGCCAGACAAAGGACTTGTATTTCCTTCCATCTATTGCTGAGATTTACACAGCTCCCTCATACGGCACCATCAGGTGGATGACAACACTTATATTTAAAGAGGAACTGCAGTCTGCTCACATAATTTGTAATAAAAGCATCTTTGCCATTTTGAAGCTTCCCTCCAACCACTTTGCATATTATTTTTTTATGTACTGTAATTCTGTACTTGCCAAATATGCTGCAGAAATCTCGTTTCACTGTGGGCAGCTGAAGCTGCTGCCTGTTCACTTCCTGGATTTACACAGAGGCACACCTCCAGCTCTGCAGCCCTACAGCTTTCTTTGGTCCTCTTATGACTCACCCCCCCCTCCCTTCCTGGCAAACTCCCACGAGAGTGAGAGAGAGTTGTGCATGATGTCATAAGCCTAGGCTAATGATCAGACAAGAAACAGGAAGTGGTCTGTATAAGGTATTTACTGGCAAAAAAAAAAAAGATTAAGGCTACTTTCATACTGGGACCGTGCCGCGTTAGTGGTAAAGTGCCGCTTGTTTTAGCCGCTACGCTTTTCGGCTGCTAACTGGGTGCTTTTAACCCCCGCTAGTGATCGAAGTAATGTTTCAAACCACCCGTGTTGCGGCGCTTCGGAAGTGCTGCCCATGCATTCCAATGGGCAGGGGCGGTTTAGGAGCACTGTATACAGTGCTTCAAAACCACCCCAAAGATGCTGCTTGCAGGACTTTTTGTAACGTCCCGCAAGTGCGAAAGCACTCGGGGTTTCACACTGGGGTGGCATGGAAGGCGGTTTTCAGGCGCTAAACGCTTGAAAAACGCCTTCAGTGTGAAAGTAGCCTTACTATCCAAAGTTAAAACAACAAGGGCAGAAGATTTATTAGATGGAAAGTTTAAAAAAATGACTGAACGCCCGCTTTACTGAGTACAGTCATGTCCAATCTCCACCCCTAGATTTCTAAATGGACAGAAAAAAGATTAGCAGAAGAATGATGAGGTCATCTCTCTGCTTATTATGCACCTTTCTCCTATAAGCATGTCTTGTCAGTACCTTTGTATAGAACACCAGATGTGTACTGCTGTTTAAGATATTGCAAGAGACTGATTCCAAGTCAAATTCAAGAATGTACACTGGTTGATAAAAAATGCATTTTATGATTTATTTATGAATACAGAGCTGCATTGATTCAGGTCTTTTACATCTGCCTGGAGTTGAGCTTTTAATTGTCTCTCTCTGAATTTTTTTCCAGTGCCAAATGCAGAATGCCATATGTATCCCAACTATAAAGCTGACTTGGGTGCCACAAAACAAAGGCCTGCTCCTGCCATAACCAACAGCAACCAAATGTGAGTACTTCAGTGTAGCCATACCAGAGGACAGTTATTTCTGCATTTCTTCTGCCTTTGTTAAAATTCCCCTCCCCATCTGAGAAAATCAATGTTACTGTACTGTACATATTTAAATTGGAACTAAAGGCCGAGATACTTACCTCTGCTCCACTGGTCCAAAACACTTTTTTCGGGTACAGTTTTTCTAGCATCTTGATTGGCCAGCACAGGATGATGTCACTCCCGCGCATGCATAGGGTTCATCCATTCTGGCACATTGGCACCATGCACAGCTCAGTGTACAATCTGCAGAAGACTACGAACAGGTAGGTGAGTTTATTTTATTGCAGAAGAAGCATGTCTCTTCTGCAAAAAAGAGCCTGCCTGCCTGCTTGCAATTTTTTTCTGCATTTAGGGCCTGTTCACACTAGAATGCAGCGTGGGAAACCTGCATTCTGTTTGTGTTTCCGACACCCCATTCAAAACACACTGCACTTAGGATTTGCAGTGGGTATCAATGCAATGCTAATGATACCCCACATGCAGGTCACAAATGCAGTGCGTTTGCCTGCACCAGATCAAATGGTACAGAAATATCATGCAATCCAGTTGCAGTGTGGTTTTCAAAGTAGTGCATGCACTACTTCAGGTGCGGTGCAGTGCGATTTCAGCCCATTCAAATGAATAGTCTGAAAAAGCTACGACTAAAGCTCTTTGCCGAAACGCGTCAGTGTTAATATTTTGTTGTCATTTTCGATTTAACCAATAAAATACTCTTGAAAGCATTACAGTGTTGCTGGCGCTCTTCATGTTTTTAATAGTCTGAAAATGCACTGTACTCAAATCGCACAGGAATGTGCTCACTTCCTGGTGTGAACCGGCCCTTAGTTACACTTTAAATAAACACATTTAAGAATAATTGCTCTTCTACCTGCCACACACCAATACACCTCTATTAGTGATCCAAATGAAGCTTGCAGTGCCGCTCTAAGCTGAGACAAAGATCTCAATGTTGGTTGCAGTGAAGATAGCTGGCGTCAGAGCACCATTCAGAGGTGTAAGAGCATTATTAAAAAGAAGAAAGGGTGCCACTCACCAACCCAGAGCATTAGTATGTAGATGAATGTGGCCTCAACCAGCGTTGCTCCAGCCACGTCCCCCTCACATGTTTCGCCCTGCTCACCGGGACTTGATCAAGAGGGGAGCAGGGCAAAACATGTCAGGGGGACATGGCTGGAGGAACGCTGGCTGAGGCCACATTCATCTACATACTAATGCTCAGGGTTGGTGAGTGGCACCCTTTCTTCTCTTTGATAATGCACCACTCTTCCTTCACTTTGTATCCTGCACCACCATTTTCAAAAAGGCCATCATTGCTGGGCAGCTTCTTCTTTTTTATCATGTCCACTGATGGTACCACATGATTTTGTGCATGCATTGCTCCAGCCACGTCCCCCTCACATGTTTCGCCCTGCTTACCGGGGCTTGATCAAGAGGTCAGCAGGGCGAAACATGTCAGGGGAACATGGCTGGAGGAATGCTGGCTGAGGCCACATTCATCTACATACTAATGCTCAGGGTTGGTGAGTGGCACCCTTTCTTCTCTTTAAAAATGCACCACTCTTCCTTCACTTTGTATCCTGCACCACCATTTTCAAAAAGGCCATCATTGGTGTGCAGCTTCTTTTTTTATCATGTCCACTGATGGTACTACACGATTTTGCGAATGCATTGTACGAGATCTGCTATGGTTTATCATTAGTCAATAGCTACGCTACGGCACATGCACTGCACAAAATCTGGCACATGCACTATACGTGATCTGGGGTACCTTGTTACTGAACTATAAAAAGAAGCCCCGGATTTAATACGATGCATGCGTGAGATCAGGCAAGATGTCCCTGGAAGGCACTGGTGACATTTATGGATGGACATGCAGTGTTAGATGCGCCATGTATGTTTGAGTTTGGGGGTAAAGTTCCAACTAAACTAGAAATGAAACTAGAAAATACTGCCTTTATTGGGTAATTCATTCAAATGTTTGGCCTGTAGACAGGGATCTCTAGGCCATAAGGTCACTTGCAAATACCAGACCTGCAGTAAGGGCAACCTAATCACAAATCTGCCTTGTATATATGCCCCACAGTTGTGTAATGAAAGAAAAAAAAAACACCTACATCTTGTGTGCTATAGGGTTATCTTCATATGTATATTTTCTAAATACATGAATAAATAGTACTATAAAATAAACATCATCTGTCCCTTTCATAAGACCATTACTGGAAATCCTCCAAACATGTTTCTGCTATTATATGTATATTTATAATTGTGTACTGGATTTGATTTCTATCCAGATAAGACCTGCCCATCTGCTGCACTCAGGCCTCCATTCATTCGGAGAGATGCCGCTGCCTGTGATTGGCTGATGGCTTCCGCACAACCTGAGAGAGGGAAACGCTCCAGACAGTTTTACAAATATATGAACAAAAAAAAAAAACAGAAGCTCTGCTGTCCCCCCTACGGTTCATTAATAAAATGTCATATTTCATAACAAGCCAATAATCCAACGAAAATAAAAACAGAGGAAACCACCTGGTGTAATTTTATATATCGAAAGACAAACAACGAGACACATACAAATATAGCGTAAATGAATACGGAGGGAGATCTTTCTGATGATCAAACATAAACCTTCCATTTACCGAAATACCTACTTTGAGATCTTTCCATAGCCTCCTATGCTACATGCATACACTGCAGTGCAATACGGAAAGGCTGCCTATTGTCAGTAATCCGCTGCCTGTCATCAATCCTGTTTTATGTAAGGTGTATGATGCATGGGAAGGGCACTCAGACACGTATTATACAAAATTAGCTCTCACTAAATACGTTGACCGGAAATATTTCCTATAGGTTTCCCCATCATATGTTTTCAGGTATGGAGTGCCGTAAGGTTATTAATGTTTTATGACACTTATGGGTCATTGCTACATGATTCAGTTGCATACATATATATTCCATACCCTCCATGTAGATTACATCACAGTCTACAGACCCTCCACAACCGTGTGTACCACCATCAAACAGAACAAAGCAAGTTCAATCTTCTGATGAGCTATAAGGCAATCACATATAACAGGAATGGATTATGCATTATAGTCTGTATTGTCTATAAAGAAGAGGGTGCAAGCAGCAGATTCCCAGTTACAATGACTAGAGAAGCACAATGAAGCCCTGATGAAAATGTCATCTCAAACCGAGGAAGAAAAGGAAAAAAAAAAGGGGGGTAATCCTCTTTCTAAAAAAACGACACTAACCTACAAATTCCTCTTCGTCGTCGTCTTCTTCATCGCCATTCTCGCTGTCGGTTTGCATGGGCTCATCGGCGAAGTTGACCCCTTTGGAGTGTCTGAAAGGTAAGTCCATGCCATGACTTAGGGTGGCCCCCTGGCTCTGTGACTCTTTCAGCTGGGTGAAATACTGCAGGGCGAATTCCAACAAGTCTTCAGGCTGCTTCCTCAGCACCTCCACTGTAAAGCTCTGCAGCAGCTCCGTCAGCCCCTCTGGGATTTCTATACTCATTCCTGGGGCCAATGGTCAAATTAGGGGTTTAGGCAACAAGTACAAAAAAAAAAGAAGATAAAAAAAAAAAAAAAAGGGGGGGGGGGGGTGTTTACGTATAAAGATCTAAACAAATGAAAGTAGGTAGGTGGAGGTATGTGTTTATTTATAGCAATCTGCAATGTGTAGACAATGCTCCTGTGTGGGCAACCACATCCAGATTGTCCAGGTAAGGGTTGGAGAAATGAACAGACACATAGGGGGTGCGGAGGAGAGGAGACAACCACTGCAACACAGGGGACAATGGCAAAGGAGCGGGCATCAACAAAATACCTTCACTACTAAGGTGGGCTCATTCTAGTCCTTCAATGGACACCAATACTGGAGAAGGACTCATTAGAAGACACATACAGGTACAAGTGTGTATGGTTGACATGCAGGTGGATGAGGGACAATAGACAGGAAGCTGCAGTGCTGCTCAGTCCATGGTGCATGCCAGGTTAGTGGATCCAGACGGCTTCTCTGCAGGAGGGAAGACAATCCTGAGGATTTAATGGTCCTTCTTCCCAGAGAGGAGACACACACACACACCAGTGCCTGGCAGGAGAAGAAGGAGGAGGAGGAGGAGACACTAATCCAGGACTCCTCACTAGATCAGCCTAGATCAGCTCTCCCTTTAATTACATCAGTGATGTACAATACCTTCCCACGCCGCAGCTTCTCTACTCCCCAACAGGAAATCGGTGGGGGGCTACAACTACTAAACCGAAATACATCCCCCCCACCACCTCTAATCCCGGATCTGCATGGGAGACAGCCTCAGACCTCCGCACAAAGACTGAGCTGCCAGCGCACATGTGACCCCTGGAAACCATGACAACCACCTATCTATGTGTCATTGCGTCTACACAGCTGCCTGCCACACTGCTGCCAATGCAAAGAGGGGGGCATTACTGGGTGCAGCCCCAGCATCCCTACAGAGGTGCCCTCCTTTCCTGGCCTGCCGCTAGAGGGAGGCAGAGATGTCATGTGCGCGCTGCTGGACAGAGCAGATACCTGTGCGCATGCTCAGGAGCCCATTCTACTAAGAGGAGCACATCCCCACAAAGGACATTACACACATTGGAGAATAGTGCAAGCATCTAAAGTGTACTCCATCTAAAATATATACAGAAGATGTGAAAACAGATACTCCATACCTCCCAGCTGTCCCTGATTTCGAGTGACTGTCCCTGATTTGCAACAAAGTCCCTCTGTCCCTCATTTGTCCCTCATTTTGGTCTGATCTATATAGTTGTATATAAAATGCACTTTTTATCTTTCAAAAAGTGTTTCCCAGTGCTAAACCTTTCATCCAATTTCTAAAGTTGTACATTATAAAGGAATAGTAGTGGTAAAAAAAGCACTTGTGGATTTAATCAACCTTTTTTTGGGGGGGGTTAATTCTCCTTTAAGGGGGTGTGGCAGGGGGCGTGTCCTTTGCCTACATACATTTGTTAGTAGGTGTCCCTCATTCCCATCTCAAAATGTTGGGAGGTATGATTACATACACTGGAGAATACTGTAAACATCTAAAATATATACAGAAGATGTGAAAACAGATACTCCACAGTATCACATTCTAAAGGATTTTCAGTAAAGGAAATTACAATTTTTAAAGATGTATAATCCATTATAAGACCCCTTTTACACTGAGGAGATTTAGCGCTAGAAATAGCCTCTAAATAACGCCTGAAAACTGCCCCCCATTCATTGCAGTGTGTCTTTTCACACTGGGGCGGTGCGCTTGCGGGAGGTTAGGAAAAGTCCTGCTAGCACATCTTTGGGGCGGTTTGGGAGCGATGTATTTAGCGATCCCAAAACGCCCTGCCCATTGACATTAATGGCGCTTCAGGAGCACCGCAACACAGGCGCTTTTAACCCCCTCTATTGGCCTAAAAGCGCTTAAAGGCGTTGCAAAGCTTCGTGTTTTTTTCACCTTAATGCATTCTATGTATTAAGGTGAAAAAACACCTGGCAGTGACCGCCCCCCCCCATTTTACTTACCTGAGCCCCTTCATCTGTTCGGCAAAGACGCACTGTCCCTCTCTCCACAGGGTCCCGGCTCTTGATTGGATAGATTGGTAAAAGCGCAGCCATTGGCTCCCGCTACTGTCAATCAAATCCAATGACGCGGGCACCGAGGGGCGAGGTCGGGTCTGGCATTCGTGTCTGTGGAACCCCTCGGTGTTTGTGGTCTGTGGACCCCCTCAGAGAAGCGCTCTCCCGAGGGTAACCCCCTCAGGAGAGCGCTTCTCCAAGGGGGTTATCTGATGCAGGGAGGAGCCACAAGGGGACGCCAGAAGAGCAGGTTCAGGGCCACTCTGTGCAAAACGAGCTGCACAGTGGAGGTAAGTATAACATGTTTGTTATTTAAAAAACAAAACGATCCTTTACAATTACGTTAAACAGCGCTAAAGCGCCACAAAAACAAGCAGTGCTATAGTGTTAACGCGGCTGAAAGGGGTCTAAAGGAAATTAGGATATATTTAAGGATGTAGAAGGCTTCATTCACATACAAAATATTACCAAAAGTATTGGGACACCTGCCTTTACACGCACATGAACTTTATTGGCATCCCAGTCTTAGTCCATAGCAGTGGTGGCTGGTGCTAAACTTTTTTGAGAGGGGGGGCAAACAAACCCCCCCCCTCCAGGTCTGCCCACACTCACCCCTCGATTAATTCGCTATTGTCATAAGTGGGTGGGTTCACTGCTCCCCAAGCCCAACCTTTTTCAAGCCAATTAGAGCCTCAGGCTCTAATCCTGTGGGTTGAAAAAAAAAAACTCATACAAAATGTATGAGTCTGTCGCCCTGCAGGGGGGCAGCGCCCCTGCATCCCTAATGGATCGGCCACTGCTGGTCCGTAGAGTTCAATATTGAGTTGGCCCACCCTTTGCAGCTATAGCAGCTTCAACTCTTCTGAGAAGGCCGTCCACAAGGTTTAGGAGTGTGTCTATGGGAATGTTTGACCATTATTCCAGAAGCGCATTTGTGAGGTCAGGCACTAATGTTGGACGAGAAGGTCTGGCTCACAGTCTCCGCTCTAATTCATTTCAAAAGTGTTCTATGGGGTTGAGGTCAGTCAAGTTCCCCCACTGCAAACTCGCTCATCCATGTCTTTATGGACCTTGCTTTGTGCACTGGTGTGCAGTCATGTTGGAACAGGAAGAGGTCATCCCCAAACTGTTCCCACAAAGTTCAGAGCACGAAATTGTCCAAAATGTCTTGTTTTTTTTTACTGCCTTAAGATTTCCCTTCACTAGAAGCGCAACCCCTGAAAAACAATCCCACACCATAATCCCCCCTCCACCAAATGATTTGGACCAGTGCACAAAGCAAGGTCCACATGGATGACAAGCGAGTTTGGGGTGGGGGGACTTGACTGGCCTGCACAGAATCCTGACCTCAACCCAATAGAAAACCTTTGGGATGAATTAGAATGGAGAGTGCGAGCCAGGCCTTCTTGTCCAACATCAGTGCCTGACCTCACAGATGCGCTTCTGGAAGAATGGTCAAACATTCCCATAGACACACTCCTAAACCTTGTGGGCAGCCTTCCCAGAAGAGTTGAAGCTGTTATAGCTGCAAAGAGCGGTTTCACACTGCTGCACTGCTGGATTTCTTACGTCTAACCTGCGGTTTCCCATAGGCTTTCCATGATGTCCCGCATTTTTGGTGCATTTTCTAAAAGCACACCAAAGGTGCAGCATGCAGAACTTTTGGTGCACTTTCAGAAAATGTGGGACTTAATAGAAATTCTACGGGAAACTGTGGGTACGCCTACGCTGAAGATAAACTGCAGTGCAGCAGTGTGAAATAGCTCTTAAAAACATAGAATTGTACTTACTGTACTGAGTTCATTTGTCAGCGTTGTGAACAGGAAGGATTCCATTTGTGTGGAGAGTTGTTTGTGCCCAGTGATTCCGGAATGATCCTAGACTCCGTGTCCTGGGATTTGTGTCCCCTCATTTAATCCCAGTTGAGCAGCTAGGAGGCAGGAACACCTGAGGTGTTGTAGCTGTGAGGTGATCTGAGAGACACAGTCATCCCACAGCTGTTTTTGTGGGAATTACAAACTCTGATTTAAAAAAATATATATATTTTATTCAAGTATGTATTCAGAAAATGACTTTCTGTTGCGCTCAGACTCCAAATTCATCAATTTATTTATTTATTTTGCTGCTGTGATCTGGGTGGGGGACCTCCTCCATCTTCATGGTCCCATTGTAAGTAAGGGCACAGCCATCTTTACTTGCTCCTTCCTGAGAAGGCCTATAGGATGTGTAGTGTGCACAGAGCAGTGCACATGACCGCAACCAACGTGCACTGCTCATTTTAACCTCTTGGCGCCTGCCTCGGCGGGTGGGCCTTGGCGCTGAGCGGCCGCATATTTGCGCGCATTAATGCAATAACAGTTGTGCCGAGAGCGCATGCCCTGCGTGCTCCCGGCACAGTTACCGGTGGCTAACAGAAAGATGCTTGCAATCGGGAGCTTCCCCACATTATGTGACAATCATACAGCGGGCACATGATCATAAAACCCGCCTCCCGACCTCCTAAACACTCTTAAAGGGCCAGGAAGTGCCGGTGTTTCATCAGATTTGGTGACCTGTCAGAATGTGTAACGGAAGTGACGTTTTGTCAGTGCCATGTTGCTACACCCCGCACTCCTCCACAGTAAGGATACACTGGGAAGGGGAAAGCGAGCACCTTGTTACACCTACCGGAGTTTTGCCTTTTACACTTATTTTTAACAGTAAAGTGAGTTTATATAGTGAAATACAGTACTTAAAACTCCGCCTGACTGGTTAGATGTTGAATTTTTAAAAGCAGCGGCAAGCCTGCTCATCTCATAGGTTTGCTAATCTGACAGAAGTTCGCTGCTTTTAAAATTCAACATTTAAACATTCATACGGAGTTCTAAGTCCTGTATTTCACTATATAAACTCACTTTACTGTTAAAAATAAGTGTAAAATGCAAAACTCCAGTGGGTGTAACAAAATGTCCGCTTTCCCCCTTCTCAGTGTATCTTTACTGTGGAGGAGTGTGGAGTGTAGCAAGATGGCGGCGACGGAATGTCACATCCGTTACACATTCTGACAGGTCGCCTAATCTGATGAAACACCGGCTCCAAAGGGTTAATCAAAAAGAAGCGAGAAGAAACTGAGAAGTTTGAGAGCTCCCAGAGGATATTACAAGGAAGTAGAAAACACAGAAACTATTTCATTCAGGGCCATTAAGTAGTGGATGTGTATGAATTATTTTTGGAAAATAGGGATAACATTTAGTGCCAATTTAGTCTAAGTTCACCTTTTCCAGAAATATCCTATGCAGTCAAGGAAGGGGCCCCAGCAGGGACGGCCTGTCCATTAAGGGCGCACAGGAGCTGCCCCCTCTATCCACACCACCCCCTATATGGTTAATGGATAGATTCATGCATAACATGAATCTATCCACGACCTCCATGGCCACCACATATATATGCATCCGGCCCCTTTCAGGACGCTGGGCGCCTGAATTACAGCGGCAGGGTTTTTTTTAAGCACCTAATTAGAGCCATAGGCTCTAATAGGCTTCAAAATAGGGTGGACTCGCGCTCGGAGCTCACCCAGGTGTGTTAGAAAAGCAAATGAATATTCACTTTTCTAACACTGAATCGCCTATCTGCCAGTCAAGAAGCGCGGTTCTGATACCCGTTTCCCGACTGGCTGAAAGGTCAGGCGATCCTATTGGACGCCTAGGAGGAGGGGAGGAGATGCACGGCGGAAGCCACCGTGGTCTCAGAAGAGAAGAGGACACGGAGATGTTGCCAGATGGATGCTGCAGCCTGATCCCTTGCCCGATGTGCCCACCGCTGTGTGCCTGCCGATCTTCGATGCTGTGTGCCCGCCGCTCCCCGATGTGCCCACCGATGGGGTAAATGACAGCGGGCAGGGGGTGGGGTTTGAGGTTCCGCAGGGGTGGTGGTTGTTTGCCACCCCCAAACAAAAAACCACCAGCTGACACTGGGCCCCAGTAGATATTTTTATATTACTGTGCAGCTTTGTAAATGTTCACATGCATACACACTGCTAATTTTAGCTTTGCTTTACCGTCATTTTAGCGTTGCTTTTCGGCCGCTAGCGGGGAGCTTTTAACCCCCACTAGTGGCTGAAGAAAGGGTTAAAAGCGCCTGTGTTGTGACGCTGCCGAATCGCTTTGCAGGCCCCACTGTCTCTTACTATAGACACCGGCAGCATGGCTCGGAATCGAGCCCGCAGGTGTGCCACCACAGGAGGTGGCTTCCTATGGTGGCACACCGAGAAGAGGAGGAATCAGGAGTGCCGGTGGGGGACCTGAGAAGAGGAGAATCAGGGCCGCTCTTGGCAGCAGGTAAGTATAAGCCTGTTTGTTATACAAAAAAAAATGTAAAAAAAGCGTTTACACGCTGGAGTAATGGGCTCTCTGGAGACCCAGACATCCCCTGCAGATATCTCTGGTACTTTTGGCGTTTGTGTTGACCTTTCATGTATAACAGATCTGATGACGCTTGGTTGAACGCAATCCAAATTAGGTGGTTTTCTCTTTGAATATTGATGGCTTATACAGATTTTGGACTTCGTTCTGAGCCTCACTCCCAAGTGTTTGATTATGCTCTTTGCTTTTCTTTCCTTACGCAGATATTATATGTGATGATTGGTTCCTGCCTGTGCCTTATACCAGCAAGGCGAAGTGTTTGATTACGGCCACCCCCTAGCTCGAACACATCCAATATATTTTTATAGATATTTTGACTGAGACACGGATAACGAAGCCCTGAAGAAGCGTCCTGTGCCGCAAAACATGTTGGCAGACTCCGTGTAATATCTTGTCTGATGATTTTTTTGACACGTATATGTGCTTTTATATATTTGGGCTTTAAGTTGCCCTATTAATATATTTTATGTACTAATAAAAATCTTTTTATATCTTTATAAAAATCATTGATACATTTATCTGACATACTTTATTATACCTATGGGAACCACAAAAGCCCATCCTTTTTATATACTTTCTTTTAGCATTTACAATCACTTTTAACCACTTGAGCCCCGGACCATTATGCTGCCTAAGGACCAGAGGTCTTTTTCCAATTTGGCACTGCGTCGCTTTAACTGCTAATTGCGCGGTCATGCAATGCTGTA
Organism: Lithobates clamitans; assembly: GCA_037952925.1. Classification (NCBI taxonomy): domain Eukaryota; kingdom Metazoa; phylum Chordata; class Amphibia; order Anura; family Ranidae; genus Lithobates; species Lithobates clamitans. The sequence continues at coordinate 2,933,105 of JBBGZY010000065.1, forward strand.
CCCAAACGAAATTTGCGTCCTTTTCTTCCCACAAATAGAGCTTTCTTTTGATGGTATTTGATCACCTCTGCGGTTTTTATTTTTTGCGCTATAAACGGAAAAAGACCGAAAATTTTGAAAAAAAATGATATTTTCTACTTTTTGTTATAAAAAAAATCCAATAAACTAAATTTTAGTCATACATTTAGGCCAAAATGTATTCGGCCACATGTCTTTGGTAAAAAAAATGTCAATAAGCATATATTTATTGGTTTGCGCAAAAGTTATAGCGTCTACAAACTAGGGTACATTTTCTGGAATTTACACAGCTTTTAGTTTATGACTGCCTATGTCATTTCTTGAGGTGCTAAAATGGCAGGGCAGTACAAAACCCCCCCAAATGACCCCATTTTGGAAAGTAGACACCCCAAGGAAATTGCTGAGAGGCATGTTGAACCCATTGAATATTTATTTTTTTTGTCCCAAGTGATTGAAAAATGACAAAAAAAAAAAAAAAAAAAAAATTTACAAAAAGTCGTCACTAAATGATATATTGCTCACACAGGCCATGGGCCTATGTGGAATTGCACCCCAAAATACATTCTGCTGCTTCTCCTGAGTATGGGGATACCACATGTGTGGGACTTTTTGGGAGCCTAGCCGCGTACGGGGCCCCGAAAACCAATCACCGCCTTCAGGATTTCTAAGGGTGTAAATTTTTGCTTTCACTCTTCACTGCCTATCACAGTTTCGGAGGCCATGGAATGCCAAGATGGCACAAAACCCCCCAAAATGACCCCATTTTGGAAAGTAGACACCCCAAGCTATTTGCTGAGAGGCATATTGAGTCCATGGAATATTTTATATTTTGACACAAGTTGCGGGAAAGTGACACTTTTTTTTTTTTTTTTTTTTCATAAAGTTGTCACTAAATGATATATTGCTCACACAGGCCATGGGCATATGTGGAATTGCACCCCAAAATACATTTAGCTGCTTCTCCTGAGTATGGGGATACCACATGTGTGGGACTTTTTGGGAGCCTAGCCGCGTACTGGACCCCGAAAACCAATCACTGCCTTCAGGATTTCTAAGGGTAAAAATTTTTGATTTCACTCTTTACTGCCTATCACAGTTTCGGAGGCCATGGAATGCCCAGGTGGCACAAAACCCCCCCAAATGACCCCATTTTGGAAAGTAGACACCCCAAGCTATTTGCTGAGAGGCATGGTGAGTATTTTGCAGCTCTCATTTGTTTTTGAAAATGAAGAAAGACAAGAAAAAACATTTTTTTTTTTCTTTTTTCAATTTTCAAAACTTTGTGACAAAAAGTGAGGTCTGCAAAATACTCACTATACCTCTCAGCAAATAGCTTGGGGTGTCTACTTTCCAAAATGGGGTCATTTGGGGGGGTTTTGTGCCACCTGGGCATTCCATGGCCTCCGAAACTGTGATAGGCAGTGAAGAGTGAAATCAAAAATTCACGCCCTTAGAAAGCCTGAAGGCGGTGCTTGGTTTTCGGGGTCCCGTACGCGGCTAGGCTCCCAAAAAGTCTCACACATGTGGTATCCCCGTACTCAGGAGAAGCAGCAGAATGTATTTTGGGGTGTAATTTCACATATTTCCATGGCATGTTTGAGCAATATATCATTTAGTGACAACTTTGTGCAAAAAAAAAAAAAAAAAAAAAAAATTTGTCTCTTTCCCGCAACTTGTGTCGCAATATAAAATATTCCATGGACTCGACATGCCTCTCAGCAAATAGCTTGGGGTGTCTACTTTCCAAAATGGGGTCATTTGGGGGGGTTTTGAACTGTCCTGGCATTTTATGCACAACATTTAGAAGCTTATGTCACACATCACCCACTCTTCTAACCACTTGAAGACAAAGCCCTTTCTGACACTTATTGTTTACATGAAAAAGTTTTTTTTTTTTGCAAAAAAATTACTTTGAACCCCCAAACATTATATATTTTTTTAAAGCAAATGCCCTACAGATTAAAATGGTGGGTGTTTCATTTTTTTTTTTCACACAGTAATTGCGCAGCGATTTTTCAAACGCATTTTTTGGGGAAAAAACACACTTTTTTTAATTTTAATGCACTAAAACACACTATATTGCCCAAATGTTTGATGAAATAAAAAAGATGATCTTAGGCCGAGTACATGGATACCAAACATGACATGCTTTAAAATTGCGCACAAACGTGCAGTGGCAACAAAATAAATACATGTTTAAAAGCCTTCAAAAGCCTTTACAGGTTACCACTTTAGATTTACAGAGGAGGTCTACTGGAAAAATTACTGCACTCGATCTGGCCTTCGCGGTGATACCTCACATGCATGGTGCAATTGCTGTTTACGTTTGACGACAGACCGCCGCTTGCGTTTGCCTTAGCGCGAGAGCAGGGGGCGACAGGGGTGTTTTTTTTTTTTTTTTTTTTTTTTCTTTATTATTTTTTTGCTTTTTTAATCTTACTTTTAAACTGTTCCTTTCATATTTTTTTTTTTAATCATTTTTATTGTTATCTCGGGGAATGTAAATATCCCCTATGATAGCAATAGGTAGTGACAGGTACTCTTTTTTGAAAAAATTGTGGTCTATTAGACCCTAGATCTCTCCTCTGCCCTCAAAGCATCTGACCACACCAAGATCGGTGTGATAAAATGCTTCCCCAATTTCCCAATGGCGCTATTTACATCCGGCGAAATCTAAGTCATGAAATACTCGTAGCTTCCGGTTTCTTAGGCCATAGAGATGTTTGGAGCCACTCTGGTCTCTGATCAGCTCTATGGTCAGCTGGCTGAATCACCGGCTGCATTCTCAGGTTCCCTGTTGAGACAGGAGAGCCAGAGAAAAACACGGAAGACGGTGGGGGGGGGGGGGGCATTCCCTCCCACGGCTTGTAAAAGCAGTCTAGAGGCTAATTAGCCGCTAGGATTGCTTTTACATGAAAGCCGACCGCTGGCTGAAAAGAATGATACCAAGATGATACCTAAACCTGCAGGCATCATTCTGGTATAACCACTCAAAGTCGTGAATGGCGTACCTGAAGACAAAAAAATGGTTAACAATGGTTAACAATAAAGCACAGTAAAGTGTAAATAATTACACACCTGAAAAACAAACATGATAAAACATAATAACAATAACAATAACAATAACAATAACAATAAAACATTGCAGAATAGAATACAGTAAAAAAGAGCAGAACAATAGAGAGAGAGAAAAGAGAGAGAGAGAACAATAAAACAACAACTATTTTTTTTTATTTCATATTTTTTTTTTTTTTTTACACTTTTTTTGTAACTAACTTTTATAACGGTAACCGGTTCCAGGTTCGGGTCTCTCAAAATGCGATGGCATCTTGGGAGACCCTGTGAAAGTGCGCCTAGCCTGTGCAATGCTGTACCCTACGCTAATACTCAACTAGTGCATGGTAGCGTTCAAAACATTCACCAATGCAAAGACCAGGATTGTCAGGACAGGAGGGACAATAATAGCGGGCGTCACGCCTATATCCGCGCTTGCTGCAGACACGACATCTTTTTTGGGGGGTTCGTTGGGTAGGGGTACTTGGGAGGACATAAAAATGCCTCTCATGCAGCCGACTGCATTTGGTTGGGGATGTGAATGGGGGAAGTACGGGCGCTGCAGAAGCGGTGGGTTCCCAATTAGGATTGGCGAATGCAGCAGGAAGGGCACTATGGGCACGACGGGCCTGTGTTTGTCTTTTTGGTGGCAGCGGGACACTACTTGTGCTTGCCACCTCACCAGCTTCAACTGCACTTATGGGACTCGCCACGTCACCAAGTGTTACTGCAGTGCTGGTTTGACTACGACCGGGGTGTACTAGGCCGCTGGCGCTTGCCAGTTCACCAAAACGCTACCAAAAAACTGTTAGCGATCGCAGGGATCAGGCCTGACTCTGCGAACGCTGCAGTTATGCGTTTAGTGTTTTGTAAGTGACAGTGATCGATCGATACTGCACTTGGGTGGGCTGGGCCGGGCCGGGCGGAGGGGCAAAACGCAGGTGCTAGCAGGTATCTGGGCTGATCCCGCTAACACTGCGTTTTTGGGAACCCTAAACTGCTGGTGACGCTAGTATAGATATGATCGGATCAGATATTGATGCGATCAGATACTATACCACTAAGGGAGGTGTACGGTGTGTGCGTGGGTGTTAGTGGTACTGGCGCTAATCTGACGCTGCCTGGGGCTGGTGCTTGCCAGTTCACCAAAATACTACCAAAAAAACTGTTAGCGATCGCAGGGATCAGGCCTGATTCTGCGAACGCTGCAGTTATGCGTTTAGTGTTTTGTAAGTGACAGTGATCGATCGATACTGCACTTGGGTGGGCTGGGCTGGGCCGAGCGGAGGGGCAAAACGCAGGTGCTAGCGGGTATCTGGGCTGATCCCGCTAACACTGCGTTTTTGGGAACCCTAAACTGCTGGGGACGCTAGTATAGATCTGATCGGATCAGATATTGATGCGTTCAGATACTATACCACTAAGGGAGGTGTACGGTGCGTGCGTGGGTGTTCGCGGTACTGGCGCTAATCTGACGCTGCCTGGGGCGACGCATATCACCGCCGGGCGATCGGGGGGCTAAACCTTTATTCGGTAATAAACGGCGGGTGCCCTGACACTATAAAAAAATAAACAAACTAACCAGCGTCAACCGTAACGGTTATACGGTGATCAGTGGTGAAAGGGTTAACTAGGGGGCAATCAAGGGGTTAAAACATTTATTAGGTAGTATATGGGGGTCCCTGACGCTATAAAACGCTGACGGCGAACCTAAATATTTACCTCACTAACTAGCGTCACCAGCGACACTAATACAGCGATCAGAAAAATGATCGCTTAGTGACACTGGTGACAGGGGGTGATCAAGGGGTTAAAACTTTATTAGGGGGGGTTAGGGGGGTACCCTAGACCTAAAGGGGGGTAATACTAACTGCCCTAACACATTTACTGTCACAAACTGACACTATGCAGTAATCAGAAAAAAAAAAAAAAAAAAAACTGCTGGTGTCAGTTTGTGACAGGGGGGGGGGGTGATTGGGGGGGGATCGGGGGGCGATCGGGGGGGGGATCGGGGTGATTTGTATGCCTGGCATGTTCTACTGTGTGTGTAGTGTTTGTGCACTCACATACTTGTCGTCTCTCCTCGGGCCGGAACGGAAAATACCGACCCGAGGGGAGATGACATCACTTCCTTTGCTGCTGTTTAGCATACAGCAGCAAAGGAAGATTCTCATTGGCCGGCGGCGATCGCGAGGGGGGGGCCACGAACGGATGGTCTCCCCCTCATCACCGATCGCCGCTGGACAAACGACGACCGCCTCGGGCACCGGGGGGGGGTCCGATCGGACCCCCCACCCGCGGAAGGCAAATCACGTACCCTGTACGTGATTTTGCCTGTCCGTGCCACTTTGCCGACGTACATCGGCGTGAGGCGGTCGTCAAGTGGTTAAGCATTTTCCCACAAAAAGCGTATTTGATTTTCAGATATATTATACATAAACAGTCAGCTAACTTTACTTAGGGCTTGTTCACACATTCTCCGCACTGGAAGAACACCAGTCACTGCTAGGGCACATAGAAAACAATTGTTTTTATTGTACCCTGTTCGTAGTGCAAGGCATCCCAGCAGTGCAGTGGGTTGCAGACTGACCATTCGGCCACTCGGGCAGTGCCTGAGGGCCCCAGGTCACTAGGGGGCCCCATTAGGGTTGCCAGCCTCAGTAAAACCAGGGACAGTATGTAAAAATCATTTTTTTTTTACATCTGTCTCTGAAATATCCCTTACTGACATCCTTTTGGTCTAAAAATCCCGAGATTATAGCTGCCCCACCTCTCCAGTACCTTCTCAGCCAATATAAACATGTCTATGTATACTGTGTGTACATGTATGTGTATACTGTGTGATTGTATACTGTGTGTGTGTTTGTGTATACTGTGTGGCCCCATAATCTCTGATTGCCTGGGGGCCCCATAATCTCCTATTGCCCGGGGGCCCCATGAGTTGTCAGTCCGCCCCTGGTTGCGACAAAATGCAGACATGCTGCATTTTATTGCAGCGCACTGAATGGTACCACATTTTATGAATGACGTTTTATCAAATAAAGTTGAGTAAAAAAAACGGGAACTGTGTGATGAGCTAAAACATGAATTACACCCCCCCCCCCCTCACTGCACACCGTGGCCCACCGCAGAGGAAACAGACAGCTGCCCCCACCCTAAACTGTTCCGTTCCAGTTTAGTACGCAGGCAAATGTGAACTTCTCCTTAATGAATGAAATCAATAGAAGTTTTGGATGTTAAAAAAATGGTTGCTTTCTTATGTTTTCCATTGTTTGCTAGAAGAAATATATTCTTTAATTTTCTAACATAGAAAATAATATTCATGTTTTTCCCAAGCCGTTTATGATGCAATTATGAATCCTGAAGGCCACTTAGCAATTGGAATGCATTATAAACTGTTCTGCCTGTGGACAAGTCATTAGGCAATGATGAGTATAAATATAATACAATATTCCTTTGTTGGAAAAGATTACATTTGCAGTTAGATAATCACTTCACGTACCTAAAAGGAATCTTTCACCTAAAAAACAATCATTGGACATTCAGCAGTTCAGAACTTATGTGTTTCTGTCAGGTCTGTCAACATTTAGATTAGTGTTACCGTATAATGCAAAAATTCATTTTGGGTGTAGCTGTGTACCCTCTGAGTGCCTCATTACTTACCATGTGTAGATGCAGACATGGGCTTCTCTAGGGCCCTATTCACACCAGAAAATAGTGCGGGAAACCTGCGTTCCGTGCACGTTTCCGGCACGTGTACAAAATGCACTGCAGTTGCAACCAGCAGCAGGTGTTATTGTAAAGATAATGACACCCCAAACCAGATTGCAAATATAGTGCATTTGCCTGCATCAGATTGCATTGTACAGAAGTACCAATACGATCCGGTTGCTCTGCATTTCTTTAAGTAGTGCATGCCCTGCTTTTGTTGCAATGCAATACAGCCTATTTAAAATGAATGGGCTCAAGTCACACTGCACTGAACTGTATGTGAATCACGGGGTTATCTTTACCCTGCATGCAGGGGTACCTTTCCAGTGGAGAGTGCTCACCAATGCCTGGGACCAGACAGAGACTGCGGTCATGTGGAACATCAAACATTAAAGTGGTTGTAAAGGCTGAAGGTTATTTACATATGAATATCATCCTACGTATGAAGGTATGCAGCTCCCCCCTCAGCCCCCCTAATACTTACCTAAACCCAATCCCAAATCCAGCAATGTGCACGAAACCCAAAGCTCTCCTGGCTTTTTCCCTCCCGATTGACTGAGATGCAGCAGCAGCAGGAGCCATTGTCATTCACAGCCAGTGAGGCAGGAGCAGGGGAGGTGGGGCTGAGCCGCACTCTCTGTGTCCTATGGATGCAGAAAGCTGACTCAGGAGCGAGTACGCACAAGTGCCTCCACAGCAAGCAGCTTGCTATGGGGGCACCTGGCAAGGGGGAGGGGCCCAGAGCACCGGCAGGGGACCCAAGAAGAGGAGGATCAGGGCTGCTCTGTGCAAAACCACTACACAGAGCAGGTAATTTTACATGTTTGTTATATTTATTTTTTAAATAAAAATGTTTCCTTTACAATCACTTTAACCACTTGCCATCCGCACACACTCTGTGATCAGGCGAGTCTATGAGATCCTGACCCCTTACCACGTGATCAGTTGTCAGCCAATGACAGCTGATCATGTGATCTAAACAGAGCCGGTAATCGGCTATTTTTTGCCGATCGCCGACGGCTGCGAGAGGGACATCGGTCCCGATCGTGGAGAGGCTTCTCTGCCCACTAGCCTCACCTACCAGTGCCCACCAGCTCCACCTACCAGTGCCCACAGTTCCACCTATCAGTGCCCACAGTGCCACCCATCAGTTCCCACAGTGCCACCTATCAGTGCCCACAGTGCCACCCATCAGTTCCCACAGTGCCACCTATCAGTGCCCACAATGCGTCATCACCAGTGCTGCCTATCAATATCACCTACCAGTGCCACCTACCTGTGCCCATCAGTTCCACCTACAAGTGCCCATCAGTGCCACCTATCAGTGCCCATCAGTGACATCTATCAGTGCCACCCCTCAGTGCCACCCATTAGTGCCACTCATCAGTGCCACCCACCAGTGCCACCCACAAGTGCCACCCAGTGCCTTCTTATCAGTGCCCATCAGTGTCGTCTTATCTGTGCCTATCAGTGCCATCTTATCAGCGCCCATCAGTGTCGTCTTATCTGTGTCTATCAGTGTCCCCTTATCTGTGCCCATCAGTGCAGCTTATCAGTGCCCATCAGTGCCCATCAGTGCAGCCCATCAGTGCCCATCAGTGCAGCCTCATCAGCGAATATCAATGAAGGAGAAAAATTACCCGTTTGCAAAATTTTATAACAAACTGTTAAACATGTTTTTTTGGGGTTTTTTTCAAAAATGTTTGTCTTTTTTTGTTTGTTTAGCAAAAAATAAAAACCCCAGTGGTGATTAAATACCACCAAAAGAAAGCTCCATTTGTGTGAAAAAAATGATAAAAATTTCATTTGGGTACAGTGTTGTATGACTGCGCAATTGTCATTCAAAGTGTGATAGCGCTGAAAGCTAAAAAAATTGATCTTTGCAGGAGGGGGGTTTAAGTGCCCAGTAAGCAAGAGGTTAAGGCAGTTCCCAGACTTAGAGATGCATGCAGTAATAAAGCATACAGAGTTCCTCTATGAAGTGTTTTGTTCCATGTCACTACAAACTGTAACTTGTATGTTGCATTAGGAGGAACGTGCTGAGCTTGCACCCACTCCACCAGTCCAGCGTACCCCTCTTACCTCACTCCCAGTAACAGAATAGGGTGCTGCGGAGCACCTAGTGCAGACCTCATGCGTGTTGTCATTAACTCCTTCACTTCCGTACCCCCTGACTAGGCCAAGGATCTCTGTAAAGTGGGTTCAGTTGCTACTGGATACCGACTGCTGAGGGGGGGGGGGGGGGGCAGACATCAATCCCCTCGCTAATGGAGGACCTGTCACTCTTAGCAGGTACCACACTTAATGACTGGCTGCTTGTGTCTTGAACTTGTGCTTAGTAACCCTTAGCAACTACACTCCTTTTCCTTGTCTCTTTCAGAGGTAACCCTTTTGTGGTGGTGTTGCTTCATACCCCTTTGTGCTTTACAGACCCTGGTTCTTTAGATATGCCAGAAACAACATGCACCCTTTTAAATAACTTCAGACCAGGCATAGAACAGTTGATGCAACTTTACTGATATATGTACAGTATATATATAATACAGTCCAAAATGAACAGTAGCATTTTCATAGAATTCCTAACCCTAACTAATACTGATTGGCTGCCCAGTCATACCTCCATGAGGTGATAGTTCATGCTGGTATTCTTCATGACTTGGATGTCCTCTGAAAAGCCTTGATGCCTTCAGTTGGCTGCAAGGCGCAGCAGTCCCAGTACCTCGAGCTGAGATCGGGAACAGAACTGACCAAGACTCCTGGACCTCAGCCTCCTCCCTTTTTATACCAGAATGGGCTGGCCGAGACCAAAAAGTCCAGGAAATGAGCACACATAACTTACCCCTTTCCCCCAGCCTGTGTAGACAGGTACAGTCTGCTTCCTCCACTGTAGGTGGTGCCCGACCGGAGTGGCATCACAGCCTGAAGAGAAAGTCAGGGGAAACTTGGTTTCTCTATGGTTTCTTGGTCCTGGAGACAGCATTCTGGTTGGCTGTGGCTGCGCTGCATCCCGGTGACCCTTGGAGGCCATCATGGGTCACCAGAGTCTTTTTAAGGTAATGCTCCCCAAGTTTTGGCGTGCATTTGCAAGTGTGTAGTGTAGGAACAGGTACCCTGTACTAGTGGCAGGGAGAGATTCCAGATGGGGAGGAAAAGAGCAGGGTTCGCACTTCTCTAGACTCCTTTCTCGCTTGGGCACAAGACAGCCAGGCCGCATTCTGCCCCTCCTAACAGGCGCTTTCATTTCAGCTGAAACCTGCATCTCTGCACGCTGTTGGAATTTATGAGTGTTCCCGGTTGGGCTTGAACTGTCTTACTTTACTTCAAAACAAGTTCTTTACATTGCACTCGAACTGTGTGTTATTGCCCCCGTACTGCGCTCCACCCTCCTACACCTGGGCCAGCCGCTAACTCACTGAATCAGCATTGACACAACCTGCTTACATGCGGAGCATGTTTCAGTGTGATTCCTGGTGTAAACCGGCCCTTAACTCTGATTCCCACAATTCTTGGGGCTCCTAGACACACCCAGTGTGTATAATTTTGCTCTTTCTCCTGCCCCAAAGACCAGGCCTGATGAGACAGCAGCAACCGGGTACATGAGCTGTCACCAAGTAACTGATCCCCTTACATTAATCTAGTCATGCGGGCTGCCTAGTTTCAGCACAAAAGCATGCAACTTCATTCAACACCAAAGTCACTATATAGAGCACTGTGCCAGCTGTGTCCAGACTACTGAGTCTAAAGTTGGGTGCTCCTATGCATGCAGCTGTTATGCTTTGTATGCAGAGCAGAGACTCTTCCTGACATTACCCTGTGGAGCAGGTCTGGGTATCCCTTCAGCTGCTCACCTGGACTACCAGAAACTTCCCCTCTTCCTGTGAGAGAGGTTTTGTTGCCATTGCATCTCTACTAAGCATCTCATCGGCTGTGCTGCCACCTAGTAACCCTTAAGGGAAGCTGCCCCTAGGCAGCCCTGTTAATACAATCTCCTCATTGTCTGTTGTGTATTGTATGCATATCTCTTTGCATACATTGACTCTGTTGGCAACGCCAGTTTCTACTCTGCAATTCATCATTTGGCTAATTACGAATCTTGGTACACTACACTAGTACAGAAAACTTTGCAGAGGGAGTAACAGCAGCAAGGTAAAATATATGAGGGTTGATTTACTTAAGCTGGAGAGTGCAGTGCATGGTAGCCAATCAGCGAATAATACCAAATAAGCAGCTCCATTGCTGTTCTATTGTGGATATCACAGAGTCCAAGTGGAACAAATGGATGCTGCTCACCAAAGTATCTTCAAAAAGTGGGTCATTTTTGGTGAGCAGCAGCTATTTGTTTAGCTTGGACTCTGTGATATCCGCAATAGAACAGCAGTGGAGCCTATCTTTTTTGGTATTTTAAGACTAAGACATTTTGTATGCCATCTCTGTCACTAGGACCTCTATACTCTGAACAAGTAATTTAGTGCCCTATATTCTTATATCTGGAGTCAATAGCCTGAGATGTCAATCCCTATGTTATAGACCGAGTTATAGACCTGGCGGGGCTCTTTCTGGCTTGTGTGTCCATCCGGCATGCACCACTGGGTGCTAATATTGTGTCTGGCTGCTCTGGGAGAAATGTGAAATCCCTTTTTGGCCCTCCTAAGGTTAATGTGCACTCACTCAACTCCATTGTATAACCCCCCCCCCCAAGCCCCTGAAGAAGCCCCTGAAGAAGCCGACAAGGCGAAACAGGTTGGGTTATGTTTTTTCATCCCTTATGTGATATATCTAATGTTCTTTGCATAATAGTGTGATCTCATCTTTCATATGAGTGTCAGTTACACACTTTCTTGGGGAGTATTTACTATCTTTGGAGGGGTTCTGGTATTACAATAAATTGTGATGAATTTTCATGTTTTTAATGGGTCTCCATTACCAATATTAGACACATTTTAATGGAATGTGCAATACAATTTACTTTTTACATTTATGATTTTGTATGAAGAATTATTCCGAGAGGAGGTTTCAGCACTTGTAAAGTTTCAACTTTTTTTCTATTTTTTTGCATGTAAATAAGAAAAGTGTATAATGTATGGCCAGCTTTAATAAAATCTACCTGTTAGACCTCTTGCACATTTGTTTTTTAGGGCAGCCTTTTTCAACCATGGTGCCCAGGGACTCTGGGGTGCCTTGAGGTTTTTTCAGGGGTGCCTTGGCAAAATGCCTAAAAATTGCCCCAAAATTATATACAAGCCAGTTGGTGGATAAAATCTGCCTTTTAGTTAAACAAAGCCACAGGTTTTCATTATACACCATTACAACCTTCTAGCTGCCAACCTTTTTATGCTAGAGGACTTTGCAGCCTCCAGACATACATGTGCATGAGCCCTCAATGAGAAGTTTTGAAAGGAAGCCACGTTATGTGCCACCCATGATATTTATGACTTTAATTGTTGCTAATACTTACGGTATTTACTTAATGTTTATTTAGGGGGTAACCAATTCTATACTTCTTTTGCTTCTAGCTTAGAGAAGTAAAGAGTTTTTCTATATGCTTAGCAGGCCCTTTATGATGTCATCAGGAAAGTATCCTCACCAACGTCTCCATCTAACAATAAGGGGGAAATGGCATACATGGTCAGACTACAGTTTCTGCTGGCCTATAAAATGAGGCAGCTCCCGCCAGCTCTGTGATGTCGTCATGGAGGAGTGGAAGAGGACTCCAGTGGCAACCTGTGAAGCTCTGGTGAACTCCATGCCCAAGAGGGTTAAGGCAGTGCTGGGAAATAATGGTGGCCACACAAAATATTAACACTTTGGGCCCAATTTGGACATTTTTACTTAAACAATTAAAGAATTACCTACATTTTCACATAGGTGATTGTTTAATAAAGTATTCCACTGGACTCAACATCATTAGTAGGCTTGATTAATCATGTATTATAACTCTGTTGTAAGAAAACTATTTAACACAGGTAACACATTTTTTGCTAATGCAACAGAACTGTAAACCAGGAGAATGCTTCATCTAAGGTCAGTACAACATTTATAAAGGGGGATAAGGAGGCTTATGCAATAGGCATTTATTGATTCTTTTAATATTTGAAATTGTCTTTTTCTTGCAATGAAAAGCTTTGTGAATCAAATGTCAAAATTGCAAGGAAAGCATTATATAAGGCTTGACACTTTTCCTTAAAAAAAATATTTCTAAAAATACCAGAGGCTGTGACTTTTCTATTTTAAATGAGGAATGAATCAAAATCACCTGTGATTATATTGTATAAAAAAAATCAGATAAACGAGGCTCCATGTGCTCGAGGTTTACTTTTATGTAGGATAAAGAAAGGACCTGAGATAGGAATGCATGCATAACTAGAGCATATGTAAATATAATGAGAGTGTACATAAAAGTATCACAAAAGTCTTACTCCACTTATGCCCTATATGAAACAATTTTTCACTTTTTATAGGAGTTCAGTGGTTAACTAATTTTATTACAATTTGAATCATGATCCATCCACAAATCAGTGAACCGGGATTATGCATGTTGAAATCCTTTAATCTCACCCGATAAGATTTTAATGTGCACTGTGTCATTATTTTAATGGATTTTCTTTTAGTACTTTCTACCTGTTTATGTACAGTAAATATAACCCATAAGAATTAAAATATGGATCTGCATGACTTACAATATGCAATGCAGGCAATGCCACTAATTTAAGCTTTGTTTGATGTAATTGGGTGATATGGAGATGTGAACTGTGAATAATAAGCCCCTACAAGCTTTGATAACACTCATTTTACTAGCAGAGTTTTTCAGGGATTGTGTAAATATGTGATTGATGAAATACTGTTATTTTTTCCCTGTTGACAGAAGTGTAAAAATCATATTTAAATTGTTATATTCCGCGCTTAGGCTGCTGCCTCCCCAAAGGTGCTTTGGTTAAAAGCTCCAATATGAAAAGTGTATATGTGCGTATGGAGAAAGGGCGCTGCCTGTCACCTGAAGAGTAATTCTCTCCAATAGCTCACCCCTCCAAGTGAGTGTACAAAATATAAGTGATTTATTACTATAGGAAAAAATGACCCGTCACCTGAAGGGCGACTCCACAAAGTGAGTCACTCTTCCTAGGTGAGTATGCAGATGGGTAACTTATACCTGTTCCCGTGATCACTTATACAAGGAAGTTAAAGGGTGTATATTTAGCCTATATTAAATAACGTGCTAGTGTGACTATATTTCTTATATATATTATTTATATCCAACACCTACTGAGGTGGTCATACCGAAAGTGATATTAATCTCATTAATTCATCTAATATAAACAATATTCATTCATAGAGATACATATCTGTGCAAAGTCATATGTAATAAATCAATGAAGCATTTACTAACAAAGTCTGACTGTTCCCTCAGAAGGAAGTCATTGTCAGGGCTGGGCTCAGCCCTTCCTTCTCTGAGCTGGCCGCTCAGCTTTTGGCTAATTGGCAGCTCTCATCTCTCTCCACAGTTATCCTTATGGTGGATGACCGGTTCTCAAAGATGTGTCATTGTATTCCACTTAGTTGCCCACTTCTAAGCAACTGGCTTCCATTTTTGCTCGGGAGATCTTTCACTTACATGGGCTACCCAAGGTGATTGTCTCGGACAGGGGTAGTCAGTTGTATCCAGGTTCTGGCGAGCCTTTTGTGCACAGTTGAAAATTCAGCTTGCTTTCTCCTCTGCGTTATCACCCGCAGTCTTATGGGGCCACAGAACGAGCCAATCAGTCCTTGGAGCAATTCCTACGTTGCTATATTTCTGACCATCATAACAACTGATCAGACCTAATACCGTGGGCAGAGTTTGCTCACAACAGTGCCTTGAATTCTGCTTCCCGATTGTCCCTGTTTATGGCAAATTATGGTTTCCAACCTTCCATGTTGCCCCAGTCGTTTGTTCCGCAGGGTATTCCTGTGTTAGAGAAGCATCTCTGTGGTCTTCGTTCCACTTGGGCACAAGTCCAGGAGGCTTTGCGACATGCTAATGATAGGTACAGACTCCATGCTGACCGCAGATGCTTGCCTGCGCCTTCCTGGGGACAGGGTCTGGCTGTCATCTCGCAACCTCTGATTTCGTGTTCCCTCACTGAAGTTCGCACCTCGGTTTATTGAAGTTTTTTTTGAAGGTACACTGCAAGTCCCCCTGGTACTATTAGTGGGTCATAACCTGCCAAGGCCTGCAGGACCTCTGCCCTTGCACCTATGACTTGCCATGTAAGTATGCAAATGAGGGATTTCACACAAGGAGTATCCACAAACCTCTGGCTTTGACCCCTTAGGGGACTTCCTGGAACAGTAACACATACACCAGGTCCCCACAAATAAAACGCAAAGCCCTGACTTACCAAGTGGTGGTACTAGGACACCGTTCAATCCCCTCCAAGCAAAGCATGCTGGAGGCAGTTAGGCAGGAATCATGAGACATGCCCCATCCAGATAGCCCTTTCCCTTCTCGTGGGTATAAGGAGTTTTCAGGGTCAGGGTGAAACTAGACAGGTGCACCACATCCCTGGACCTGTAAAGCATTCTGTGGCTAACCTACTTGTTATACCAAAGGTGTCTAGGAGAGTGTCTCTGCAGTGCCTAGTGCCCTCAGGACACATTACAAGCTTACCTGCTTCTTCCTTATAGCAGCATCTAGGTACAGACTCCAATGCTATGCCAAGGATTATCTGAGCCAAAGAGCTGCAAAATGAGCCTCATTTGCTCTATACAGCTAAAAAAGCTTGCTAGAATAAAAAGAATTTTGATAAAAATTAGAAAAACTAAGAAAGGGTTTAATCCCAGGACACTAGCAAAATACTGGGCATGATGGGAGTGGGAGGGACTATACTAAGCTCTCCTTGTTTGCCAGTGCCCATCACCCTACAGTATGTACCTGATTTACTGATCCAGTTTCCACTAACGTATGATTACGAAAAAGATTTTAGGAAGGCTTTGCCCTTGGTAGAAGGATTCAAGAGTTAAGTATCAACACAGAGTGGTGCTGTGGATACACATGAGGTATTATGTGCCCCATCCCGGAATTACATATTGAAAAAGAAAAATCATTGGGCTTGGACTTTATAGGCACGATAACAAGTATTGTACAATTAAAAACTAAAATTTATCACACATAGAAAACAAGGTTTAAAAAAAGAGAGAAAGTAGATACAGAAATCTGTAGAACATCATGTTACTACTACTATGTAAATCTGTCCCACGCTCCTGAAGAAGCACTATGCGCATAACATGTTGAGCTTTAGACACCAATATCTACCAACTACATAGCTTTCTTCTGCAGTACAATAATTCTATGATGGAATGATTGGTATATCATCCTCGAATTGCCTATTTTTCCGCATTGAGCTATGTATGGATTGTATAATTGTAACTGCATTTTTATGGACTGATGTTCTACAGATTTCTGTATCTGCTTTCTCTCTTTTTTTTAACAATGTTTTCTATGTTTAATACATTTTAGTTTTTAATTGTACATTACTTGTTATCGTCCTTATAAAGTCCAAGCCCATAGATTTTTCTTTTTCAACTTGGTAGAAGGATGCCCTGTGCAGTCTTTCTAGTGGTGTCATTTGCCCATTTGCACTGCTGTAATGCCTATTCTGTGCAGGCCAGTGTGGGAGCGAAGCTAGTGCAGTCTGCACACAATGCCATCCAAGCCTCCTCCTGTGACGTGTTAAGTATCTTCTGCACCTTTATCTCAGTTATGTCTATTTTATCCCGATGTTTGTACTGTATTATGACATTGGTACATAGTATGGCCACAAAACTTCCTTCCCGTTTCCTCTACTGGGCATGTAGAAATCAAAGAGAGCATTATTAGAGAGGGTTCACCAGGCTGCCAGGTCAGGTGTAAGTTTAGACATGCTCCACTTGTTTGCAAGTCCGGGAAAATGTGAGTAGCATAATACTAAGGGCAGTGTATGCTACTGTATAGTGCCCTAGCAAAAAAAAGGTGATTAAGTAAACCATAAAAGTACAGCGCTTAATAGGTTACTTATAATACAAATATTGTGGAAATGTATAAAAAAAATCAGTGCTTAAAGTGATACGATAAGTAGACATTGAAATATATTAAAGTCCCCCAAAAAAACAAAGAAATTATTCCAAGTGACTGGTGACCTGTTGCCAAAACGTAAAGGTGAAACAAAGAAGAAACAAAATTCCAAACTCCAGTGAGTCACCACAGTGAAGGCAAGATGGGGACCAGATTATAATGACCCTCAATAAAAAAAAAGTCAAAAGGGCATTTGTAAATATTTGGTGTCTCAACAAGATCCCCGATTCATTCACTGTAGTTGCGGCATGGCAGTATAGGTCTCAATGTATCATAACATATATTGGACATAGAAGCTCCATATGCCAATATAATCATGAAAAGAAAGAGGTACCCCTGATGACGTAACTTATGGTGAAACGCATAGGTTGGAGCCGGAATATACGCCCCTGCGCATGCGCCAATTAGCTGCGGCCATCTTGCTTGTGGCAAAAACCCGAGTTAGCACCGATCTGCATGACTGTTTATACCGCACATCTTGTACGTGCAATCTTATTATTAAATCTTGCTGGTTTTAACTGATTCACGCTATGGAATGCGCTCTTTTCTTTGACAGCACCTGTGACTTATATCCAAACAGCTCTGCATCTGATTAGATGTAGCCGCTGTTTGGTTAACGATTTTCCACCCGGGTTCTTAATTTAACAGACACATACCCAGTATTACACAATTTATACCCTAACATTATTAGCACTGCACAATATACAGTGGTGGCATCACTAGTAAGGTCAGCCTCCAGTGAATGGCAATATGTTGCTGGCAAAAGGCCAGAGAATGATGAATTGCTCCTGCTTTTGCAGTGTTACCACAGAGGCTCTTACTAGTCGGATTTAGTATTGATAGCTCAGAGTTTCAGGGGGAGTGGCCAGTGCACTTTAAGAAAATTTTACCTTTTGGGCATCCTTTGAGTTCCACTATCTGCCCGTATTGTCAGTGATTATTTACTGAAGCTAAATGTTGTGTTATGAAAAACAGTCTGCGTATATGTACAGATCATATACATATGTACCATTTTGCAAGTGTCTCCTTTTTCAAAAGCTAGGGTGCAATTAAGACAAAGAAGATGAAAAAAACAAAAACAAACAAACAAAAGAAAAAAGCATCTGAATGGATTAGAACATACGTACATCTGGATATCTTGAAAGAAAAACTGTTTATGTGGAGGCGCTTTGCAATAATCCCTAAGTATTTTATGTCTGTTTTTACAGCATTGAAGTTTACAATAATAGGATATAACACTGGAAAAGAGTAAAAATAAAATCAGATGAATGACCGAGCAGCTGATTGGATTACACATGCTTACATGTACAGAGCTTTATCCATTCTTTCTGTTATGTGAAATTCTCTATTAGTTCTCCAGCACTAAGATACTCCTAATCATATGAACAAACCATTAGAACCGTATCCTTAGATGACCCCCCCCTTTAACGTAACCTGCTCACTGGTGCAGCTACTTACAGATTATTTCACAGTGCTTGACAAATAGGCCCTATAAGCAGAATGTTTACAATGCACCATTAATTTTGCAAGAATATGCAATGGGTATTCTTTCTAATGCCTACTGTAGCAAACAGATATACATATTCTTTGGAGAAAGTGGCAGATCTGTCCATATTTAGATAAGGCACCTCATCCCAATAATTGTAGAAAAAGGGAAGCAGAGAGGATGGGGATTATTACGGTGCCGATACAACTCAATCAAAAATTATTTAAAATGATACATTTTAATACATTAAATATTAAACAGATAGTACATACACAGATTACTATTCAAATTAAACATATAAAGAGGGAGCACATAATGGCCTGGAATGGTATTGGCCTTTCCAATGCGGGTCAGGTCTTCCCTACATGTTTCGCCAAGACATTGGCTTCTTCAGGGGGGAATGGGACGTGACCAATGTAATAGATATAACTCTACAAAAAAAGAAAATGAGGAACATGGCATAAGTTAAATATAGAAGGTTACACTGTAACATAAGAGAAACATGGTGCATGATACTGAAAGTTAAGGAGGCAATGTACTAAAAATCCTGCCCCTACCACCATTTTGTGGGAATCAACACCCCAATACTCCAAAGAATCCCCATACCTACCCCAGTGGATGCAGCTGGCAAGGTCGGCACGAGGTCTGCCCCAAGGGTGGTGACCCACCACCACCGTAGTGTGGCTGCAGAGGGCAAGAGGGGACTAGTAAAGACTGAAAAGCGAAAGAATGTAAGTAGAGACAAATAACTCTCAGAGCCAATATTTGTCCCAATATATAGGGCCAACATGGCCTCAATACGTACCAAAATTAAATGTAAAAGAGATTTGGAGCAGGGGCGCTGAGATGGCCAAAGATATCCAATCAATCAAGGAAAAACGTATTTTTATTGCTTATGACTGAAATAGGGTAGCTGGATATAAAATAAAGAATAAAGAATAATGAATAAATAAAATAACACTAATAAAGAATATTTACCAAGAATAGATCAGGCTAAACTCAAAAGGAAATGTCAAATAAATAGTGGCTCTAGCTTACCCATTATAGGTAATAAACGTCCCTGGGCTTCAAGAAACAGCTCAGATATGCAGAGAGTAGTGCATACAATAGATATACATATTCTTTATTCCAAGTCAAAACCAACTGGATACCTTGTTTTTCATCTGGAATAACGAAATACGAAACAGGAGTTCAGTTTTAAAGTGGTTGCAAAGGCTTAAAGCTGAATTACAGGAATTCAGCTTCTTTGTAAAAAGTGAAGGCACACTTTGAGTTAAAGCGTTTGTTACCCCAACACTTCATATTCTTGATATGTGCCTGCTGTACCATGTACTTGTATGAGAAAGTATCCTGTTCTCTTTGTATTGCTTCCTTTATGTGAAATCCCTGGTGTTCCCATTAGTTCCTTTGCTTTCCTATTAAAAACTAAACACACCATGGTCAGTTCTCTAGCTATGCTGGGAACTCAGCCTGCTCTCCTCCAATGATCAGAGTTGTCCTGGCATGCTCCTGCTGCACAGCCATTCACTGGGAAGCTCAGTGTGCTGCTGCATCTTCCCCCCCAGCTCTTATGCAGCTGAGAACAGAGGGAATGTGATCACTTATAAAATAGGGAAAAAAGGTATGTATAATGTTTTTTTATATCTATAAAAACATTTTTTGCCTTTCATTTCTATTTTAAATGGAATGGGTTGTTTTACAAGCTGATTGTTTACAATCACTTTAAACCAAGGAGAGGCATGACATCTCCTGGACTTATCTATGTTATTTATATCTGACAGTTTTATTGCACTCCCAGAACACGGCTATCGTTGTATTTCCTGGAGCCCGATGCTGGTGCTTCAGGTCTAAGCATAGCTCCCAACTGTCCCTGATTTTGAGGGACTGTCCCTGATTTGGAACAATGTCCCTCTGTCCCTCTTTCCTCCTCATTTGTCCCTTATTTTGGTCTGATCTATATAGTTGTATATAAAATGCACTATTTACCTTTCAAATAGTGTTTCACAGTGCTAAACCATTCATCCTAATTCCAAATTGCTGTCAAAAGCTAGTATAAGGGAATGGTAGTGGTAAAAAAAAGCAATTGTGGGTTATCAATTTTTTTAAATATAATTCTCCTTTAAGTGGGTGTGGCAGGGTGTATGTCTACATACTTTTGCTAATAGTTGTCCCTCATTCCCATCTCAAAGTTGGGAAGTATGTCTAAGCATCTTCAACATTACAGTCTGTTAGCTTCTATGCCTGCCCCTCTCCTCCTCCTACCAATCACAGAAGCCTGTGTATTATTCAGTCACAAAATACAAAGGCTTCTCTGAATGGGCAGCAGAGGGGAGATGTGGGAATAGCTGCAATGTATGCCTCTCTCTCCTCTCTCAAAGACCTAGCTCTCAAAGTGTCAGTATATGCTCCGGCAGATTCATTAACCTGTCAAATATAAATATTAGAGGTAAGTTCAGGCAATGCCATGCACCTCTTTGGGCTTTACTCATAGAGTGCCTGCACTTATTACAAAGTGGCTGAGTTTCTGGAATTCAGCTTTGTTTCCATTCCTCTTCCCCCCAAAACCAGCCTCCCTTTCTTCTGCACCCTCTGGAATGCCCGCTCTGTCTGTAACAAATTCACCCCCCTCCACGACCCCTTTATTGCAAATTCCTTTAACATACTTGCCATTACCGAAACCTAGCTTCATGAATCCGACACTGCTTCTCCTGCTTCCCTCTCCCATGGTGGCCTTCTCTGGACTCACTCCCCTAGACCCAGTGGACGGAAGGGAAGTGGAGTAGGTATCCTTCTAGCCCCATGCAGCAGTTACTACACCCACCTCCCTCTCCAACACTCTCCTCTTTTGAGGCACGTTGTATTCGTCTATTTTCTCCCATTTCTATAAGAATTGCTGTCATCTACCGTCCCCCTGGACCGGTATCCAAACTTTCCTTGATGACTTCTCTGCCAGGCTACCTTACTTGCTCACTTCTGAAATCCCCACACTCATTCATGGTGACTTTAACATTCCTGTTAACGCTAATACTACTGCTACTTCTAAACTTCTCAGTCTGGCCTCCTCTCTTGACCTCAAACAATGGATACAGGCTCCTTCTCACTTTGACGGTAACACCCTTGACCTTGCATTCTCCTATCTATGCACCCCGTGCAACCTCTCCAACAATCCTCTCCCACTTTCTGATCACCACCTTATTAGTTTCGGTCTGTCCCTGTCTTCAACCCCCTCTCTTCACCCGCCTAACAGTTACCAGTAGAAACCTATGCCACCTCAACCCTTCTCTTCTCTGCTACTGGCCACCTCTATGACAAAATCTCACCCCTGTCCTGCCCCAACCTTGCCACTTCTGTCTACAACAGCTCACTGTCATCCTCCCTAGACCAGCTCGCCCCCACACTGCACACAGAATCAGGCCCCGACCCCTACAACCTTGGCAAACAGATGACACCAGAAGTCTCAGAAAACGTAACCACGTTCTTGAGCGCCTGTGATGTAATACTAAGTCCCAGAACGACTTCAACCAATATAAATCTGCCCTCCAAAAATACTATTCCTGCCTCCTCACTGCCAAGCAGACCTATTTTATCACTCTCATTAACACCTTCTTATCCATTCCCCGTCAACTCATCTCTACCTTTAGCTCCGTCCTCCACTGCCTCCACCAACTAACTCACTTACTGCCCAGGAGATGGCCAATCACTTCAAAAATAAGATTGATACAATTCGTGAGGAGATCTCCAATGTGCAGATATCTCCCCCATTTAAAACCTGCCACTATTGACGAGATTGCTAAACTTTTTTCTAACACCCACCTAACCACCTGCACCCTAGATTCTGCTCCCTCGCAAATGCTATGCTCACCCTCTGGCTCTATTCTACACTCTCTAACTCACATCTTCAACCTCTCCTGCTCTTCTGGCACCTTCCCCAACTCTCTAAAACATGCACTAGTCACCTCCATACTTAAAAACCCTCACTGGACCCAACAAACCTTAACAACCTACGCCCCATCTCCTTACTTCCCCTTTTCATTCAAACGCCTTGAACATCTGGTCTACTGGTCTACAACCGACCGAGCGACCACATGACTAAGAACAAACTTCTTGATCCTCTTCAATCTGGATTTCGCCCTCAACACTCCATGGAAACTGCTCTCCTTAAACTCACAAATTACCTACTAACGGCTAAAACCAACGGACACTATTCTGTACTACGCCTCCTGGACCTCTCTGCTGCCTTTGACACAGTGGACCACCCCCTCCTCCTCACAACAACTCCTCTCCTTTGATCTCTGTGACTGTACTCTTAGCTGGTTCTCATCCTACCTATCCCACCGCACCTTCAGTGTCACAATTCTACTTCCTCCTCTCCTCTTCTTTTCTCAGTCAGGGTCCCCCAATGTTCTGTTCTTGGACCTCCTATTCTTAATCTACACCTCCACCCTGGGTCAGTTGATTACCTCCTTATGGCTCTCAATACCACTTCTATGCCAATGACACCAAAATCTATCTCTCTACACCTCAGCTCATTCCATCAGTCTCCCCTAGCATCACCAACTTACTAATAGATGTATCAGTCTGGATGTCACACCACTTCCTCAAACTCAATCTGTCCAAAACCAAGCTCAAAATATTTCCTCCCCCACGTGCCTCTAACCCTGATTTATCTTTCAAAATCAATGGCTCAACTATCAACCCATCCCCCCATGCCAAGGTCCTAGGTGTAGTCCTGGACTCTGAACTCTCCTTTCGCCCCCACATCCAATCACTGTCCATAGCTTGCCGTCTTAACCTCCATCTCCAAGATATGCCCCTTCCTAACCAATGATACCACAATGCTTCTAATTCACTCCCTGGTCATCTCTCACCTCAACTACTGCAACTCCCTCCTCATTGGCTTAACTTTAAATAGATGATCCCCCTTCAGTCCGTCATGAATGCTGCTGCCAGGCTCGTCCACCTTACAAAACGCTCAGCGTCTGCTACCCCTCTCTGCCAATCCCTCCACTGGCTTCCGCTCACCCAACAAATTAAATTCAAGATACTCATAACAACTTACAAAGCCATCCAGAACTCAGCCCCCATCCGACTATCTCCTACTCTGTCCACTTTCAGATGATCCCTGAAATCATTTTTTCAGAGAAGCCTATCTGGCCCCCGCCTAACAACTGCATAAACATTTATTTTTTCCAACAGCCCATCCACCGCAGTTATTACCCCCTGTATCTCTTGACCCTCCCTCCTAGTTTGTAAGCTCTAACGAGCAGGTCTGATTCCTACTGTATTAAATTGTATTGTAATTGTACTGTCTGCCCTTATGTTGTAAAGCGCTGCATAAACTTGGCGCTATATAAATGTTGTATAATAACAATAATGCATTCTCTGCATGAAATTAAAAAAGCCTTCCATGTTCAGCTTCCCCCCTAGCCCCTCCTAAATACTTACCTGAGCCTGACCTTGATCCATCGCTGAGCCTGAGAGAAGCGGCGCTGCTTTCTCTCCACCCTCACAGGAGGCAGCGGCAGGTGCCATTGACGCCTGCTGCTGTCAATCAAATCCTGTGAAGAGGGAGCATGATGTGTGTCAATTGATGCACACAGCTCGGCTCGGCTTGTCTGACCATCTGTTCCTGAACTCTGGCTATGTTTACTCTGTTTACCTTTTTTTATTATTATTAAACAAGTGTGATTTAACTGTACTTCTGTCTTAGTCTGATTCATGGTTTCTAACAGTAGGCCATGAATTCAGAAGATGCAGTCAATCCACTTGTTGGTAATATTTTTCTCAGATTGAATGAGCAGGATCGCCGCATGGATCAGTTTGCCATGGTGTTACAAACGCTCACACAGCTCACCTGGAATCTCCCACTATGGCTGCTCCGGTACAACCTGTGTTGCAGGCCGTTCCTGCTGCTGCTCCAGTCTCTGTGCAGGCACCCGCCTCGAGTATTACCTCTATAAGAGGTATGTCTGGTTCCTTTCTGCTTCCCCAGCAATTTGGGGGCGATCCAGTCCAATGCAGAGGGTTTCTCAACCAGGTTGAGATATACTTTGAGATGCTGCCACAGACGTTTCCTACGGATAGAAGCAAAGTAGGTTTCGCGATATCTTTGCTTTCTGAGAGAGCCTTGGCCTGGGCAAACCCTCTATGGGAGATGCAAAAACCTGTTGTCTTGAGTTACCCTGAGTTTGTGGCTTCTTTTAAAAGGGTATTTGACTTTCCCGCACGCCCAGCTTCTGCTGCCAAGTGCCTCATGTCCATCAAACAGAGTATGAGAACTGTTGCCGAAGACACCATTGAATTCCGTACTCTGGCAGCAGAGGTTGCATGGAACAATGCCTCCTGGTACCGAGTCGGTCAGTGAAGATGAACCCATGCACTTGGGCTTCACTTGTCTCTCTGCGGAAGAGAGAACCCTTAGGAGAAGGGAGAGATTGTGCCTTTATTGTGGCCAGGCAGGTCACTTTTTGAAGTCTTGTCCTACCCGTCCAGGGAACGCCCGAACCTTGAGGTCCTGTCACGGAAAGACCTTAGGTCAGTGGTTCTCAACTCCAGTCCTCAGGACCCACCAACAGGCCAGGTTTGCAAGATAGCTGTAATACATCACAGGTGATATCACTTGCTGCTCAGTGATTGCAGTATTCTAGTCTGCAACTCCCCAAGGTAATACTTAAAATCTGGCCTGTTGGTGGGTCCCAAGGACTGGAGTTGAGAACCACTGCCTTAGGTGCTGCTGTTTCAGGCCCCAGTTATCCTGAAGGATAAGCCCCTGGCTTCGGTCACCCTTTATTGAGTTGTCCGTTGAGATACAGGCTCTAATCGACTCTGGGGATGCAGGCCTGTTCAACGATGCTGCCTTTATATCGAAGCACTCGATTCGGCTGCAGCTGCGTGACACTCCACTTACCATTGAGGCTCTTGATGGGGGAGACCTCTACAGCCTGCCCATGTGACTCATGAAACTGTTCCGTTATCCATGGCTGTAGGGGCTCTTCACCATGAGATAATCCAATTCCAAGTTATTTCCTCACCTAAGTTTCCGCTGGTTATTGGTTATCCTTGGTTACAGAGGCACAACCCCTCTTTTGATTGGCTCCATGCTGAGCTTCTCTCCTGGTCGCCACAATGAAGTAAGACATGCTTCCAGAAGGTAGCCAAGGTACGTACCACCTTTTCACTCTCCTCCCTGCCGAAGGAGTACCGAGATTTTAGCAATGTCTTTGACAAAAGTCAAGCCGATAGTTTGCCTCCACACCGGCCGTATGATAGCACAATTGACCTTCAAACTGGTGCCATACCCCCTCGTGGCTGGGTTTACCCTTTGTAGGTCTTGGAGGATAAGGCCATGGAGGAGTATGTTGCAGACCCACTTTCTCAAGGTTTCTTCTACAAATCCTCGTCTCCTGCTGGTGCTGGTTTCTACTTTGTGAAGTAGAAGAGTGGTGAACTGAGACCTTGTATTGATTATAGGGGTCTCAATCGTTTCACGGTTAAGAATGCCTATCTAAATCCGTTGATTATGGAATTATTTGACCGCCTCAAGGGAGCAACGGTTTTCACAAAGCTTGATTTGAGAGGGGCATATAATCTCGTAAGGAGGGCGATGAGTGGAAAACTGCATTTAATACCAAAACAGGCCATTATGAATACCTTGTAATGCCTTTTGGCCTTTGTAATGCCCCAGCAGTTTTCCAGGAATTTATTAATGATGCCCTCTGAGATTTGTTGCAGTTATGTGTGGTGGTTTATCTCAACAATATCCTCATATTTTCCAAGTCCCTGGAGAGCCTCCACACAGATGTCTGTTGTGTGCTTCAGAAACTAACTCTCTATTGTAAATTGGAGAAGTGTGAATTCCATCGTGAACAGGTTAAATTCCTGGGTTATGTCATTTCCACTGCTGGTTTTTCGATGGACCCAGAGAAACTTTCAGCAGTCCTACAGTGGCCCCGACCCGTGGGTTTACGTCCTCTGCAGCGTTTTCTTGGCTTTGCCAACTATTATTGGAAGTTTATTCACAAATTCTTGTCTCTGGTCAAGCCCCTGACTGATATGACCAGAAAGGACGGTAACCCACAGAGTTGGTCTCCGGAGTCCATTAAGGCCTTTGAAAGTCTCAAGGCTGCCTTTGTTTCTGCTCCTGTATTGGCACATCCTGATCCTACGTTACCTTTTATCCTTGAGGTTTATGCTTCTGAGACTGGAGTTTGTGCCCTTCTGTCTCAACATCCTACCTCTGAGAGCACTATGCATTCTTATGGCTACTTTTCCAAGAAATTGTCACCTAATGAATGCAATTACGAGATGTTAGCGATCATTTTAGCCCTGAAAGAATGGAGACATCTCCTCGAAGGTACCACTGTGCCGGTTCTTCTTCTTACTGACCATTAGAATCTCAAATTCTTTTCTGAGGCTAAACGCCTCTCTTCCAGAAGGGCGCGATGGCCTTTTTTCTTGTCACGTTTCAATTATATTGTCTCATTCTTACCTGGTACTAAAAATGTAAGGGCTGATGCTTTGTCACAACAATTTTCCTCCGCTGCCAAGATGGAGTCGGTTCCAGTTCCTGGGATTCCTCCTGATCATATTCTGGCTACAGTTTGCACCAGTCTCACTTCTCCTTTGGGTGAAAAAATCCTTGCTGCTCAGGTCCATGCCCCTCCTGAGAAACCTTGTGACCGCTGCTTTGTCCTAGAGAGTCTTCGTACTGCCGTGCTCCAGACTTACCATTCTCCCAAGGCTGCTGCCCACCCTGGGAAGAATCAACTCTTTTGGGCCATTTCCCAACAATTCTGGTGGCCTTGTCTACGTGCTGATGTAACCGCCTTCATAGCTGCCTGTTCCGTGTGTGCTCAGAGTAAGACTCCACAACATCTTCCAGTGGGCCTCCTACAACCCATACACAATGGAGAGAGGCCCTGGACCCACCTGTCTATGGATTTCATTGTGGAGTTACCCAGCTCACAGGGCAACACAGTTATCCTTATGGTGGTTGACCGGTTCTCGAAAATGTCTCATTGTATCCCACTTAAGAAGTTGCCCACTTCTAAGGAACCCACAGTCTAATTGGGGTGCAGAATGAGCCAATCAGTCCTTGGAGCAATTCCTACGTTGCTATATTTCTGACCATCATAACAACTGGTCAGACCTCTTACCGTGGGTGGAGTTCCCTCACAATAGTGCTTTGAATTTTGCCTCCCGATTGTCCCCGTTTATGGCGAGCTATGGTTTCTAACCTTCCATGTTGCCTGACTCATTTGTTCCGCAGAGTATTCCTGCATTAGAGGAGCATCTCCATGGTCTTTGTTCCACTTGGGCACAAGTCCAGGAGGCTTTGCGACGTGCTAATGATAGGTACAGACTCCATGCTGACCACAGACGTCTGCCTGCGCCTTCCTACCAGGTTGGGGACAGGGTCTGGCTGTCAGCTCGCAACCTCCAACTTCATATTCCCTCTCTGAAGTTCGCACCTCGGTTTATTGGGCCTTTCCGTATTCTTCGCAGGATTAACTCAGTGGCTTACGCATTAGACCTTCCTTCTAATATGCGTATCTAAAATGTATTTCATGTCTCCTTATTAAAACCTTTGGTCTGCAAGCGCTTTACCACCTCGGTGCCTCGTCCTCACCCTAAACAGGTTGAGAACCATGAGGAGTATTAAGCACAGTCCATTGTTGACTCCTGTAGGTTCCATGGGCGCATACAGCACCTGGTGCATTGGAAAGGCTACAGTCCAGAGGAACGGTCTTGGGTCTTATCCTCAGATGTACATGCCCCTGTCCTCCTCTGTGAATTCCATAGACATTTTCCCCTCAAGCCTGGTGGTCCTCCACCAGGCTTGAGGAGGGGGTACTGTCAGGGGTACTGTAGGGGTACTGTCAGGGCTGGGCTCGACCCTTCCTTCTCTGATCTGGCCGTTCAGCTGTTGGCTAAATTCAAGATTTATCTTCTACAAAATATAAGCTGAAAAAGTTCACAGCTGATCTTTTTAGTGTCTCAGGCACTGCCCTAAAAGTCATAGGAAAAGCATAGTTGAAATTCAATTTAGGGAACAAAGTAATATGTCATCCCACCTTAATAGGTGACTCTAGTGTGTTCAGTAATCATACACAATTCCCTAACAGGGATTGAAAAGGTCAATGATGATGTGTTCTTTCCCTTACAGGTTAATGACCTGGGAAGGACTAAAAGGGCTAAATTGGATTTACGCCAGGAAAATAATTATATTAGTAGGGATCTACTAGAACAGTTGGCCAATCCTAAAGTAATTAGGTACTCAAACCCTCAGGATCACTGGATCCATGATCTGGATAATATTATTACTAAATTTCTATTGGGGGTAAAATAGCCAATCACTTATCAATGAGCCACAGTATTATATTTACATTGGCAACAATGTACTACATCATTTTGCTATACACGTGGATTTTGTAAATTCCACATTGTGGTCCATATTGAAAGAAAATTCATGTAGTTTCATAAATGAACATGAACCCCTCAAATCATCTCAGATACTACCATATGCGGTAAGTATATTAGTACCCCATGATGTTAGCACTACTCCAGGTGCTAATAATTTTCTGTTACCTATCCAGGTACAAAAAGGACAAAAATTAAGGAATCCTGATGAATTAATATGCCTCTCAGACAGGATGCAACAAATAGGAATTGCCGTGAATCATACACCCATGATAAATATCCATTTATGTAAAACCCAAATAATCTTTAATAATAGATCTCCAAATTAAGTTTCTCTGTCCAAGGATACCATACTTGGCCTAGGCTTAGATTCTGATTATTATACTTTTGGGTTTCATAATGCAATTATTGGCCTAATACTGGAACAATATCTCACCGAAGAGCAAATATTTGAACAAACATTTAATTTCTCCAGAAGGATTGGTCACTATAAATTCAGCATATACTTTCAATCTTGAAGAAGGTACCTGCAAGGTGGAGGACGCCTCCATTACCTTTGATCATACACTTAAAGAGCAGGGAGCAGAGGAATATTGTCAGTACACTGAAAAGACTAGTAAGTCAGATCATGACCTCACTGACAGGCTTGAAGAAACCTATGAAATAGGTCAACCTGAGATTTTACCAGGATTTCTGGATATGGTCCAAGAGCAAATATTGTTAGCTGATCTGTTCTATTGACATTGAGCGTCAGGTATTAAAAGAAGTGTTTTTGGAGTTCAAGGTTATGTTTGCAAAAGATTCCTATGATTGTGGTCTAACAGATATACACATTGCTAGGATTCAGACTGATCCTGCAGTACCTCCTGTTTATATCAAGCAAATTATTAAGAATCTCAAGGAAAGGGACATTATAAGATTGGTGCACAGTTCTTATAATAATACTATAATTGGGATCCTTAAACTGAATGGTCAATGGCGTTTATGTGCTGATCTTAGACAGCTAATTAAACAAGTATACAGTGTGGCAAAAGTATTTAGTCAGCCACTAATTGTGCAAGTTCTCCCACTTAAAAAGATGAGAGAGGCCTGTAATTGTCATCGTAGGTATACCTCAACTATGAGAGACAAAATGTGGAAACAAATCCAGACAATCCCATTGTCTGATTTTTGAAAGAATTTATTTGCAAATTATGGTGGAAAATAAGTATTTGGTCACCTACAAACAAGCAAGATTTCCGGCTTTCACAGACCTGTATATTCTTCTTCAAGAGGCTCCTCTGTCCTCCACTCATTACCTGTATTAATGGCACCTGTTTGAACTTGTTATCAGTATAAAAGAAACCTGTCCACAACCTCAAACAGTCACACTCCAAACTCCACTATGGTGAAGACCAAAGAGCTATCGAAGGACACCAGAAACAAAATTGTAGACCTGCACCAGGCTGGGAAGACTGAATCTGCAATAGGCAAGCTGCTTGGTGTGAAGAAATCAACTGTCGGAGCAAAAATTAGAAAATGGAAGACATACAAGACCACTGATAATCTCCCTCTATCTGGGGCTCCACGCAAGATCTCACCCCGTGGGGTCAAAATGATCACAAGAACGGTGAGCAAAAATCCCAGAACCACACGGGGGACCTAGTGAATGACCTGCAGACAGCTGGGACCAACGTAACAAAGGCTACCATCAGTAGCACACTACGCTGCCAGGGACTCAGATCCTGCAGTGCCAGAGGTGTCCCCCTGCTTAAGCCATTACATGTCTGGGCCCATCTGAGGTTTGCTAGAGAGCATTTGGATGATCCAGAAGAGGATTGGGAGAATGTCATATGGTCAGATGAAACCAAAGTAGAACTGTTTGGTAGAAACACAACTCGTCGTGTTTGGAGGGGAGAGAATGCTGAGTTGCAACCAAAGAACACCATACCTACTGTGAAGCATGGGTGTGGCAACATCATACTTTGGGGTTGTTTCTCTGCAAAGAGAACAGGACGACTGATCCGTGTACATGAAAGAATGAATGGGGCCATGTATCGAGAGATTTTGAGTGCAAACCTCCTCCCATCAGCAAGGGCATTGAAGATGAAACGTGGCTGGGTCTTTCAGCATGACAATGATCCCAAACACACCGCCCGGGCAAAGAAGGAGTGGCTTTGTAAGAAGCATTTCAAAGTCCTAGAGTGGCCTAGCCAGTCTCCAGATATCAACCCCATAGAAAAACTTTGGAGGGAGTTGAAAGTCCAAGTTGCCCAGCGACAGCCCCAAAACATCACTGCTCTAGAGGAGATCTGCATGGAGGAATGGGCCAACATACCAGCAACAGTGTGTGACAACCTTGTGAAGACTTACAGAAAACGTTTGACCTCTGTCATTGCCAACAAAGGATATATAACAAAGTATTGAGATGAACTTTTGATATTGACCAAATACTTATTTTCCACCATAATGTGCAAATAAATTCTTTCAAGAATCAGACAATGGGGGGCGTGGCTTGGATGGCTTCCCGGGCAGACGTGTCTCTCTGAAGCTCCCGCTCCGGCCTGCCTGCACATAGCTGGAACCTGCTCTTTTTCGCCATTAATCATGCGCAAACCGCGCAAAAACAAAGAAACGGACTGCAGAGGACACGCCACCTGCTCTTCCTCGGTCCCCCCGCCGCTCATCACCAAGTATTTCGGGCAGGGAGCTACGGCCGGACAACACGAGGCCAAGATGGCGCTGACGCCACGCACAGCAACCTCTCCATCTCCATCTCCACAAGCTTCCATTGACCGCAGGAACAACAGGTACGGATCCGAAGGTGACTTGCCAACTACACACTCTCCGATCCCCCCTGCTGACCTTTCGATCGCCCCCCCCCCCCCTCCGGAGGTCATATACTGGGCAGTCTGTCACAGACTTTTCCCCCATGCCTTATAGGACCTGCGCCCTCTGTATCCTCTGGCCAGCCGTCTCCCTCCTGGGACTCCTATGCTCCGGACTGGGACCCCCGTTCCCTGCCACAATGCTCCCAGCCACATAGGGACAGAGCCCCCTCTCTCTCCCCTCTCCAGAGAGATACAGTCCAGGCTCCATCACCTTCCCAGGCCCCAAGGCCATCAGGATCCCAGGGGGCTTATTCACACACGGGGAGCCCGCAAGGCCCATTGCTAACTAAACAATCCAGCACTACTCCCCCTTCACTACCACCTCAGAGGGGATCCCCCATGCCAGCTTCCTACTCGGCCGTAGTGCAGGGCTCCCATGCCCACATCACATCAGATTTTGACCCTGACCCTGAAGCATGTACATCTTGGCGAGATTACGTCCGTTGTATGCCCACAAAACAAGACTTCCGTATGCTCATTCAAGAAGTACGGGACACTTGTAGAACTGAGATTAGCATGCTTCGCACTGACCTTCATCAATTGTCCACTAAAGTCGCATCTTTGGAGGAGGAAACATGCAACACTAAAACCGAACTCTCGCAAATACATGATCGCCTAACCTCACAAGCCTCTACCCTTAGGGACTTCCAACGCCACCTTGAAGACCTCGACAATAGAGGTAGGCGTAACAATATTAGGGTCCGAGGCCTTCCGGAGGCGACACAGGAGGAAGACCTGAATGTGACTTTGCAAGCCATTTTCAACAGCATTTTAGGTCGCCCGGAACATCAGCGAGTTAAGCTGGATCGAGCACATCGAGCTTTGCACCCCGTGGGCCAGTATCCCGCCCACGGGAAGTGATTTGTAGGGTGCACAACTACACCCTTAAAGAGGATATTATGAGAAAGGCGCGAAACATGCATGCCTTTGATTTTGACAGGGCCTCCATCCAACTTTTCCCAGACCTATCGTGGATCACCCTCCAACAAAGACGATCTTTGCAACCACTTCTCACCCTGTTAAGAGAACATGACTTTCGCTATCATTGGGGCTTCCCCTTTAGTCTCACGGCAAAAAAAGATGGAAGGTCCACAACCCTCCGATATCCAGAAGATCTTCAATTTTTCTGCAGGGAATTGGATATCCCGGTCCCACCTACCCCTGGATGGGAACCGTTGCCGGCACCCCCACCTCGCCCGGACCCTTGGATCCAAGTCACTTGCCGAAAACGCACAAGACCGCGATCTGCGGGTCCTTGCCCACCACCTCGTCAGAGATGAACTGCTGCTTCTTTGAATTCCTTCTCCACCTAGATGTCTGACACCAGACTTATTCTGTTTGTCTCTTCCAATTTTTCTACCTGAGAACCCGCAGATATATCCTGCTCATCCTATTCATCCATAGTTTGGGCCTACTCAGCAAGCAGGTTCTCTTTTATGTTAGCAATACATGTTTAATTGTGACTATAAGTTTTAGATAGGACTTGTACAGCTAGCCGGGATATGCCACACCCCCTCCCCCTTATCCCTCCTTTCTCTCACACACCCTCTTTTTCCCTACCTTCTCCCCCTTTCTCCCTTCTCCCCCTCTTCTCCTCTCCATCCCCCCTTTCCTTTATCTACCTATCCTCACTCCCTTTCTCTTTCTCTCTCCCCTTCCTCTTACTTTTTGCCCCAGGGGAGGGGCATGGCTGGTTGGGAAGGTTATCCCTCCCCCCCTTTTTTCTTCCCCTCTGTTGAGGGACAAGCTCTAGGGGAATATTATGAAGAGGGAAACCCCCTGTACTTGTACCTTTATCTCATCGTTTTTGAATTCACAGAACACATTTTACTATTGCTCAAAATTCCACGAATCAATAGTCTCTGTCAGGAAAGGGTCCATCCGCTGGTAAGATATATTATTTGGCATGCAGTACTGAGGCCCACCAGCAGGTGTCTCCTGGCAGTTTGGAACTGTCAGGAGAGCTTTTCCCTGTTAATAGTATATAATCTTTGGGCCACAGTACTGGTGTCCACCAGCGGATGGATCCTGGCAGTGTGGAGCAGACAGTACCTCCTGCAATCAGGTGTCACTTGAGGCCAATTACAAGCCTATAAATACCTGGCAAACATTCACATGTTTGCCTTGATCTCTTCATTGCCTCCTGACCTGCTAGCGATCTGATCCTGTGCCCTGAACCTGATCCTGTCTCCTGAAACCTGATCCTGTCTCCCTGTCTCGGACCCTATCCTATCCCACCTGTTACCTTGCATCCCTGCCTGCAGTCTGACCCATCCATCCTCTCCCTGTCCTGCGTTCCTTGCCCCATCCGCTGATCTCCCTGTGTATGACCCTGGCCTGGCTATTGTTTATGAACCTGGTATTTCCCATTTTATTGCACTTATCTGTCTGTTGTTATTTGTGGGTCTCTGTCTGTGGTTGGTTATTGCGCTGTGTCATATTGGAGTTGGTTGCTTTATATTACTCGCTTTTCTTAATAAATTTATATATTTTCACTTATATACGTTTTGGTGTCCTCTGTCGCAGACCACACGGTTCTGGTCACACCTGTTCATGACAGTAGATCAAGGCCATCCCTGACCAGAAGTGGCTGCACAGGGGAACCATTTTGATTCAGTTGGTTGCAAACATGAATGCCGATGAGGTTATTTATCTTTCTCTGCTGGCATCTGAAAGTGGTGATTATTGCCGCCAGGCTTTGAAAGGATGGTCTAGTGACCAGTTGTTTACCACTATACGTTTGGCTCACTCCCTGGTCGATCAGGGTTATATATTGTTTGGGGAGGTGCAGCCTTTGATCAAGCTATGTACTGAGCTGGCCCTGCCCTGTATTCCAAAGGGCCGTGATGATTTCACTCCTCCTTTTGATATGAACCAGGTTGTCTCCCTAGTTTGGCTTTTTGAAGATGATCCAGACGATTTCTGTGAGCACTACTCAGCCTGTTCCCCACAGGTGATTGCTGAGTGCATTGTGTCTGCTCAGTCTTTTGTTAGACAGGGAGATTTAAAAGCACAGTTTGTACAACCTATACTTTCAGCATGGTCTGACATGACGCAAGCAGCTCTAGCCAAACAAACCACCTCTGCCACCAAACACCAGCCTACCCAAATGTATGTTTCCCCATCACCCATGTCAACCGCAGTTGCAGCTCAGTATACGCTGCTGCCAACCAAATACTCATATCCAGTCTCTGCTCCCTGTACCTATCCTGCATTCAATCCACCTGTCTCTTCCCTGCTGCCTGCAAACCCACACGAACTTTCTCCAGATACTGTTACCTCTTCTCTGCCATATCCCAATCCTCCTCTCCAGTCTGCTGCACCCCTCACCTACAGATCTTCAGTGGCTAAGCCAAAGAAAAAACGAAAGTTTTTTCCAACCAAAACGATCCTGCCAGTAACCCAACCTGCCTCCGCACCAGCTAATCCAACCCATACCATCATGCCAGTGTCCAGTCCTGCCTCCCCGCCAGCTGATCTGTTTCAGCCTGATGTCCGGGTGCCAGCCCTCCAGCCTGATGTCCGGGTGTCTGCCCTCCAGCCTGATGTCCGGGTGTCGGCCCTCCAGCCTGATGTCCGGGTGTCTGTCCTCCAGCCTGATGTCCGGGTGTCTGCCCTCCAGCCTGATGTCCGGGTGTCTGCCCTCCAGCCTGATGTCCGGGTGTCTGCCCTCCAGCCTGATGTCCGGGTGTCTGCCCTCCAGCCTGATGTCCGGGTGTCTGCCCTCCAGCTTGAAGTGCCCATGCCAGCTGCCCAGCTTGAAGTGCCCATGCCAGCTGCCCAGCTTGAAGTGCCCATGCCAGCTGCCCAGCTTGAAGTGCCCATGCCAGCTGCCCAGCTTGAAGTGCCCATGCCAGCTGCCCAGCTTGAAGTGCCCATGCCAGCTGCCCAGCTTGAAGTGCCCATGCCAGCTGCCCAGCTTGAGGTGCCCATGCCAGCTGCCCAGCTTGAAGTGCCCATGCCAGCTGCCCAGCTTGAGGTGCCCATGCCAGCTGCCCAGCTTGAGGTGCCCATGCCAGCTGCCCAGCTTGAAGTGCCCATGCCAGCTGCCCAGCTCGATGACCCGGAGCCTGCTGCCCAGCTCGATGACCCGGAGCCTGCTGCCCAGCTCGATGACCCGGAGCCTGCTGCCCAGCTCGGCTTGTCCCTGTCTGCTGCCCAGCTCGGCTTGTCCCTGTCTGCTGCCCAGCTCGGCTTGTCCCTGTCTGCTGCCCAGCTCGGCTTGTCCCTGTCTGCTGCCCAGCTCGGCTTGTCCCTGTCTGCTGCCCAGCTCAAGTTGTTTCTGTCTGCTGCCCAGCTCAAGTTGTTCCTGTCTGCTGCCCAGCTCAAGTTGTTCCTGTCTGCTGCCCAGCTCAAGTTGTTCCTGTCTGCTGCCCAGCTCAAGTTGTTCCTGTCTGCTGCCCAGCTCAAGTTGTTCCTGTCTGCTGCCCAGCTCAAGTTGTTCCTGTCTGCTGCCCAGCTCAAGTTGTTCCTGTCTGCTGCCCAGCTCAAGTTGTTCCTGTCTGCTGCCCAGCTCAAGTTGTTCCTGTCTGCTGCCCAGCTCAAGTTGTTCCTGTCTGCTGCCTAGCTCAAGTTGTTCCTGTCTGCTGCCCAGCTCAAGTTGTTCCTGTCCGCTGCCCAGCTCAATGACTCTGACATGCCAGCCGTCTGCCCGGATGTGCCTGATGACCAGCCTGAAATGCTTTCTTCCACCATTCTGCCTGATGCCATAGACCATGGACAATTAAGACCAGTTGGAGCGTCCGGAGGCCGCTCCTTTAGGGAGGGGTACTGTCAGGAAAGGGTCCATCCGCTGGTAAGATATATTATTTGGCATGCAGTACTGGGGCCCACCAGCAGGTGTCTCCTGGCAGTTTGGAACTGTCAGGAGAGCTTTTCCCTGTTAATAGTATATAATCTTTGGGCCGCAGTACTGGCGTCCACCAGCGGATGGATCCTGGCAGTGTGGAGCAGACAGTACCTCCTGCAATCAGGTGTCACTTGAGGCCAATTACAAGCCTATAAATACCTGGCAAACATTCACATGTTTGCCTTGATCTCTTTATTGCCTCCTGACCTGCTAGCGATCTGATCCTGTGCCCTGAACCTGATCCTGTCTCCTGAAACCTGATCCTGTCTCGGACCCTATCCTATCCCACCTGTTACCTTGCATCCCTGCCTGCAGTCTGACCCATCCATCCTCTCCCTGTCCTGCGTTCCTTGCCCCATCCGCTGATCTCCCTGTGTATGACCCTAGCCTGGCTATTGTTTATGAACCTGGTATTTCCCATTTTATTGCACTTATCTGTCTGTTGTTATTTGTGGGTCTCTGTCTGTGGTTGGTTATTGCGCTGTGTCATATTGGAGTTGGTTGTTTTATATTACTCGCTTTTCTTAATAAATTTATATATTTTCACTTATATACGTTTTGGTGTCCTCTGTCGCAGACCACACGGTTCTGGTCACACCTGTTCATGACAGTCTCATCGGTTTTCTTTTTTCGGGTCATAGTTATGATTATAGATATGTCGGTTATCAGTTGACAAATGCAGGTTCCATGTTTTTTCTGTTACTTAGTTTTTCTTTTTTGAATTTTGATGCAGGCAGGCCCGGAGGGGGGTCACTCCCTCCATGGGTCCATCCTCTCCTCTCCCCCGGGGATCTCCGAATGGCTCCCTTCCTTATTTTTTCTGACGGTGGCACTTTTTCTTTCCTATGTCAGAGGGGGCCCTCCGGAGTTTCCCAGCTCACCACTTCATGTAGGTGGGTTATATTGTGAATGTTTAACTAACCTTAATCTTGTACTAATCTTTGTGTTTTTTGTTTTTTTTTTTGTACCTTTTTCTTTGCTTTTTTCCTACTGTTGTTTCCATTCTTCTTATCTTTCTCCCTCTCAACCTTTTGGGCGCCATCCATCTCCGGGACCCGGTTCATGCTCGGGGGGTCGCAGACCTCCAAACCGCACTCACCATGAAGATCCGCTTCATGGACCTCCTATACACCAAGGCTCTACTAAATCCACTGGGTAAGCTACCGTTTCCTCCCCCAAAGTATCCACCATGATTGACATATTTTCACTAAATGTAAAAGGCCTTAACTCGAATGTTAAAAGAAGCCTAGCATTACGGGAGTTTAAACGGTCTAAAGCTGACATTATTTTCATTCAGGAGACTCACCTTGCTAAAACGGGCACCATGACATTTGCGCAAAGACAGTATCCTCACATATACCAGGCCTCTGGCCCACATAAACGGGCAGGGGTAGCAATCCTTTTTAAGCAAGGCTCCCCCTTCCAGTTACAATCTCTATATTCTGACCCACTGGGACACTACCACATCCTCCGAGGCCTTTGGAGAGGTGCTAATATCACTTTATGCAATGTCTATGCCCCAAACACGAATCAAATCCCCTTTCTGTCTAGGGTCTTTGACCGCCTGTTTGAGGCCCCCCATCAGTACCTGGTGATTGGAGGAGATTTTAACCTCGTCCACTCTCCGGGCCTTGATAAACACTCGGTGGGTCAGAGGAAAACCCAAGTAACCGCCAATAGAACAGCCACCCAGTTTCGCCAACTAACTAGGAAATATGCTCTGTTTGATGCCTGGCGTACCACCTACCCATCAGCTAAACAATTTACTTTCTATTCCCATCCCCATATGTCCCACTCACGACTAGATTATTTTTTTGTCAATGCTCCGACTTTGCGAACGTGCATGGACTCAGACATTCAGGCCATTTCTTGGTCGGATCATGCCCCGATTACGCTCTCCCTGGCACTCTCCCCAAGCTCCTTTCGTAAATGCCATTGGCGTCTGAACGACTTTCTACTTAAACATGATCCATCTAGAATAGAACTAGAACAAACTCTGAAGCTGTACTTTGCGGAAAACTGTTCCTCTGAGATCTCCGCCCCATCTTTGTGGGAGGCCCATAAGGCGGTCTTCCGAGGCCAATGTATCTCGCTCTCTACTGCCCTGAAAAGAAACGCTAATACAACATGCAGCGCCCTTTTAGACAAACTTAAACATTTAGAAGCGCGCTTGCTCGCATCCCCGTACCTAGCAATCCTTAGAGAACTCATCAGTGTTAGGGCTGGATTGAGAGATATTGACTTGGGTAAGATAGAAAAGGCGTTGATTAGGCTTAGACAGACTTATTACGACAAAGCCAATAAGCCACACACGCTCTTGGCGAAACAGCTTCGTGACAGAGCAGCAACAACTACCACCACACATCTTAGAGACACAAATGGTGTTCTTCAATCCCACCCTAACAAAATAGCACAGCTTTTTTGTGATTTCTACTCTGCTCCGTATAATGATCCAAATGTCCCGCACAACCCATCCCCTCCTGACCTGTCCCAGGCCATCCATACCTATTTAGCAGACATGGATACCCCTAGGCTCACCTCCTCTGCTCTGGAGACTCTTAATGCCTCCATTACAGAGGAGGAAGTAACAGAAACAATTAAACTACTGCCAAATAATAAAGCCCCTGGACCTGATGGGCTACCGTACCTCTATTACAAGACGTTCCTACCACATTTACTCCCTCATATGACAAATCTCTTTAATCCATTTCTCTCTGACACACCCATTCCCAGAGATATGCAAAATTCCTACCTGACACTAATACCAAAACCAGGAAAAGACCACACGCTTCCGCCCAGTTACAGACCGATAGCACTCCTCAATACAGACTTAAAAATTTTTACGAAACTGCTGGCAAACAGATTAAACAACTTCATGCCATCCCTGGTCCATAGAGACCAAGTGGGATTTATCCCTTTTCGACAGGCTGGGGATAACACCCGGAGGGTTATCGACCTGATTGAGGTTGCAAACAGGAACACAATGGAGGCAATACTGCTCAGTCTGGATGCCGAAAAAACCTTTGACAGGCTGGGCTGGCCTTTCCTGTTCGCGACTCTCAATCGGGCTGGTATTGAAGGTCCATTCCTCTGAGCTATTACCCATCTATACTCGACCCCTACGGCCCAGGTTCGCACTCACTTCGCCACTTCCCCTACCTTTCTGATTTCTAACGGGACCCGCCAAGGTTGTCCACTTTCCCCTCTTCTATATGCCCTATGCATTGAACCTCTAGCAGCCCATATCAGAAATAACCCAAGTATTCATGGTATCCCAGTCCGTACTAGAGATTTTAAGATTTCCCTATTTGCGGATGATGTCCTTCTAATGCCGCGTACACACGGTCGGACTTTTCATCTACAAAAGTCCGACAGCCTGTCCGACAGACTTTCGGCGGACTTGCGGCGGACTTGCGGCGGACTTGCGGCAGACTTTCTAACGAACAGACTTGCCTACACACGACCACACAAAAGTCCGACGGATTCGTACGTGATGACGTACACCGGACTAAAATAAGGAAGTTGATAGCCAGTAGCCAATAGCTGCCCTAGCGTGGGTTTTTGTCCGTAGGACTAGCATACAGACGAGCGGACTTCGGGGTCCGTCGTAGTTACGACGTAAAGATTTGAAGCATGTTTCAAATCTAAAGTACGTCGGATTTGAGTCTAAAAAAGTACGTTGAAAGTCCGGAGAAGCCCACACACGATCGGATTACCAGCCAGCTTTAGTCCGTCAGCGTCCGTTGGACTTTTGTAGATGAAAAGTCCGACCGTGTGTACGCGGCATAACTCTCACCCAACCTCATATATCTCTTCCGAACTTACAGGTTGAGTTGGATAGATATAGCACCCTCTCGGGTTATAAAATTAACAGTTCCAAAATGGAGGTTCTTCCTCTCAATCTATCCCCCCATACATTATCAACACTTTCACAAACATTTCCTTATTCTTGGCAGTCCTCTTCCTTAAAATACCTTGGCATACATATTACACCCACATACGATACTCTATATAAAGCTAACTTTCCCCAAATGTTTACCTCTATCAGAGCCTCCCTAACTAAATGGAAATCTTTGAAATTGTCCCTTTTTGGTAGACTTGCAACCTTGAAGATGACGATACTACCCAGACTTCTGTATCTTTTTGAGACGCTCCCTATACCCATTCCGTGCTCACACCTAAAAAAACTTCAGGGTGACCTGATAAATTTGTTCTGGAATTATAAAAGACATTGCGTTGCCAGATCGGTTTTATATGCTCCTCGTAATCAAGGTGGACTGGCGTTCCCCAACATAGCTAAGTATTATCTAGCAGCTCAATTAAGACCTATAGCCTCCTGGTGTACCCTACATGCCTACAATAGGTGGACACAGATGGAGAAGTTATGGTTAGCCCCCATCCACCCAAACTCCATGCTTTGGAGCTCTGATATACCACCTGGCAGCGTACAATTGTTAGGACCAATAGCCCTCTTACGCACACTATGGCGACGGGCCAAATCGAAATATCCGCTCTCCACCACATCTTCCCCAGTCACCTCATTTCTATTTACGCCCAACATTCCTGACAGCTTAACCTCACAGATGTCCCATTTCTGGAAGGATAAGGCCATATTTCGTTATGGCCAACTAATTGACCCTAAAACCAGATTGCTAAGATCCTTCCAAGAACTGCAAGTTGCTTTTGATATTCCTAAACAGGCTTTTTTCAGCTATCTACAACTACGCCACTATGCACAATCACTAGGGTCGAACTTAAGATTTTCTCCCTTAACAGACTTCGAAAAGCTATGTTTAGAGGGTTCATCCCCTAAGGGCATGATTTCCCGCACCTATCAGATCCTGGTCACAGATTTCTCACCGGAAGGGCCGCGACATTCATATATGGCTAAGTGGGAGCAGGCACTGGGTACAGACCTATCTTTAAAGACCTGGCAATCCATATGGACCCAGGCTACTAAAAGCTCCATATGCACGCTTTATAAAGAGAATCAATATAAGATTTTATTTCACTGGTATCAGACCCCTGATCTGCTCCACTCCATATACCCCGCGGCTGATTTCCGCTGTTGGAGATGTTATAAAGATAGGGGGACGTTATTTCATGTCTATTGGACCTGCCCTCTAATCATCCCCTATTGGGGTATGGTACAATCCTTACTCCAGTCCATCTTTGATATTGGGGTGCTCCTTTATCCAAAGATTTTTCTTCTGGGTCTCCCACCTGCCACCTTCTCTAAAATATCCAAAAAACTCTTAGCCCATGTGCTTACTGCAGCACGTTGTTTGGTGGCTCAAAAGTGGAAAAAAAGAGAACCCCCCTCACTGACTGAGCTGCACTCCAGGATCAGAGATGTTAAGAGAATGGAATATCTTACGGCCTCATTAAATGATACTCTAGATAAGCATAACCGTATTTGGGAACCCTGGGTCCTGTTGGAGACTCCTGCAACCTAATGATCTGTGTCATTTACGTATTTATGACCCGTTCCTTCCCGGGCTGTCCTGGACTCTGGGGATGGATGGCCGTCCTCTCTCCCCTCTTCCCTCCTTCTTTACTCTTTTCCTTCTCTCTTTTTTATGAGTTTATACATTTGTGCAAAGGGTATTAACGGATATACTGTTTGAGATGTATTATAATCCAGTAAACTCATTAGGTTTAATCACTAAATGTTTGCATCGAACGGCTTTGTCGTTCAACGCTCAACTGACTGTGTGTCAAATTGAATTGTGATATTATGATCTCTTTTTTTTTTCCTGTACCCAATGCTGTAGCGCTGTATATTTTTGTGAAAAAAAAAAATAAAAATTGTCAGTTATAAAAAAGAAAAAAGAATCAGACAATGTGATTGTCTGGATTTGTTTCCACATTTTGTCTCTCATAGTTGAGGTATCCCTATGATGACAATTACAGGCCTCTCTCATCTTTTTAAGTGGGAGAACTTGCACGATTGGTGGCTGACTAAATACTTTTTTGCCCCACTGTATATGTCCGGCAGGCCCGTGTCATAAATTGACCAATGCTTGGTACAGATGCAAGGTGCTAAGTACTTTACTAACTAGATTGTGCTCAAGGATATTGGACAGTTAAGGTAAGTTCTGAAGACCAGTACAAGCTGGCATTCACATTTGGTAAGGAACAATATACCTGTAATCGAATACCATTTGATTATATTAATTCTGGGCATGAATTTGCTGTATTCTTACATAAAGCTATGCCTGATGCCACTGAAAGAGGAAATTTGACATATGTGGATGATATCCTGATAAAAAAGTACTATGTTTGAAAAACACATCCAAGAAATTAGACATGTTCCTAATCAGTTGAGAGAGGCAGGAGTTAAAATTTAATTACAGAAAGCCCAATGGTGCCGTTCCAAGGTAAATTTCTTAGGACATGAGGTTACTTCTGAAGGCCTCAATCCTCAAAAGAAGAAAGTAGAGGCTGTGATGAAGTCAAAAACACCTACCAATATCAGTGAACTGAGATCATTTTTGGGTATGATGAATTATTCATGTGAGTTTATTAATAATTATGCAGAAATCAGTAAAC
This sequence comes from Lithobates clamitans, assembly GCA_037952925.1. Lineage (NCBI taxonomy): Eukaryota > Metazoa > Chordata > Amphibia > Anura > Ranidae > Lithobates > Lithobates clamitans. The sequence goes on from JBBGZY010000065.1 coordinate 2,976,151, forward strand.
CATTGTTGACATTACTCAAAAAGGATGTAGGGGAGAGGATCAAGAGCAGGCCATGAATGAGCTTAAAAGAAAACTCAACCAAGCCCCATGTCTGATATATACAGAGGGGGGGAGGGAAACCTGGAAACTGGTTTTACAAACCTCAGTATCAGTGTTGAACTATGTCAAAAACAAGACAATTTTCACAAAATCATTGCTTATACAAGTACGTCCTTGTAACTTGTAGAGGTAAAATTTAGTGACTGTAAAAAAATGTTACACCCCACAGTCTGGGCCCTTCAAAACTTTAGAAGTTACATTCAGGGTGAGAAAATCATCATTGAAACCGTACATCAACCTCTACAATATTTACAAAGTGACAAAATAAGAGATGGTAATTTGTCAAACAGCAGAATCACTGCTTGGACATTATCTCTACAAGGATGGCCATTAGAAGTTCGGTATAAAGAAAATAAGAAGTGCCCAGTAGCTCAAGGACTTGCCGAACTTCTTGAATGTGCTATTCCTTCTGATAAAGAAGAGCTGTTAGATGATTTCCTAGAGGAACAAGTCTCTTCCCCTTACAAAGCATACAAAGGGGATTACTGTCCTCTACTCCTGTCAGAAACCATGAACCAGACCGAGACAGAAGTACAGTAAAATCACACTGGTTTGTTAATAAAACTAAAAAGGTAAATAGAGTAAGTGCAGTCAAAGCATAGCCAGAGTCCAGTAAGCGGATCGGGTAGTCAGCCAAGCCAGAGTTCAGTAACCAGATCGGGTAATCAGCCAAGCCAGAGTTCAGTAACCAGGTCGAGTTATCAGCCAGGCCAGAAGTCAAGGATCCAAGTAGAGGAACAGCAAGCAGGATAAGGAGCCAGAAGGCATGTCAGCAAAGCCAGTCTTTAAACAGGAACGCAAGAGATGGTTTCTTGTGATGTGACCAAGGCAAAAGCAGGAATGAAGTGAGCTGGAGATCTTTAAGTAGGCGGGACTGACGAGCAGATCCACAACCACTGGTTAACTGTGGAAAGAGATGAGAGCTGGCAATTAGCCGACAGCTGAGCAGCCAGCTCAGAGAAGGAAGGGCTGAGCCAGCCTTGACAACTCCCCTGTGTATACATGGATGGTTGTGCTTATCACACTATTGTAGGGGAGGAGAGCTAGTGGCTGGTATTGGAATCACATGGACAAATGAATTCCCAAATATATCAGTAGGATTTAGCAGAATTAGCAGCTGTATACAAGACTGTCCAAATTGCTATAGAGCATAATATCACCAAATTTGTTATAGTTACAGGTTCCAATTATGTACGCAATAGTTTTGTCGAGTATCTGCCTACCTGGAAAAAAAATAACATGTTACGGTCTAGCAATAAACCTGTTAAACATGCCAAATTGTTTTTCACCATTGATGAATTGGTCAATAGTAATGGCTTAACCATTTATTGGAAGAAAACTAAAGTCATTCTAAAACCCAAAACATGGACAAGGAAGGTAATGATTTAGCCGATCACCTTGCCAAACAGGGTGCCATTAATGGAGAAAATGTAGAGATAGATCATTTACTAGGAATGATACCCATTGAAGCTGTCACTAGAAACCAAGCCAAAGTACAGACTGTAAATAATGTGGCCCAATAGAGCTAAGAATCTACCAGTGAGGATCTTATTAAAAGCCAAAAAGAGGATCCTATAATTGGGATCTTATATAAGCATATTGAAGATCCTAGTAATAATCCCATTTCGGAGGATGATTATGCCCAAAAAGAGGACCTTCAATTATTAGTAAATACCATATCACACTTCAGCATTCAAGATGGTTTACTAATGAGGACATCTAAACATGGTATTCAACAGTGGGTAGTTCCTACTGTATTTAGAGGCCTAATGTTACAACATGCTCATGATGCACCTACAGCAGGTAACCGAGGTGAGATGATTACCTATGAATTGCTACGTGATTATGCATATTGGCCTCACATGTTGAAAGACGTCCAAAACTATTGTCAAGGTTGTCTAGTTTGTGCCCAATTCCAACCTCAAGGTCCCACACATTGTGCCCCACTTCAAAGAAAAGGTTTCTCATTGCCATGGTCCGACATACAGATTGACTTGATAGGTCCTATCACCAAGTCATCCAGAAGAAACAAATACATGTTAACGCTCACTTGTGTATTCACCAAATGGGTAGAATATTTTACTGGCTCACAATAACACGGCTGAAACATGCACCAATTTGCTTATTACCCATGTATTTTCTAGATTTGGCTTGCCGTTAAGAATTGATTCGGATCAGGGACAGCATTTTACAAGTGAGGTAATGTCTAAGATGTGGAAAAGTTTGGATGTCAAAAGGAAATTACACATCGGCCAGCATCTTGTGGATCAGTAGAGCGCTATAACCAATCCATTGTCAACATCCTAAACAAGTTTATCAAGGAATCGCGTAAAGACTGGAACCTGACGTTACCTCTATTGCTCATGGCTATTAGAGCTACACCAAGCGCTGCTACTAAGATGTCATCATTTAAGTTGATAACAGGTAGGAAAATGGTACTTCCACAACATCTGTTGTATCGTACATCAGATCATAACCTGATCAATGCTGCCACGACACATCAGTATGTGGAAATCCTTTGTCAGCACCTTCAACACGCATTTGCTTTTGCACAGAAGAATCTTGAGAAAGCTTCAGGAAGTTATGAAACTTATTATGATCTCAAAACCACAAAGAAGGAGTATGAAACAGGTGATAAAGTGTATCTGTACAATTTTGCTCGGGACCAGGTAAAAGAAAATACATTTCTTCCATCTTGGAAAGGTTCGTACAATATAATTTACAAGATCTCACCAGTGGTTTACAAAATAAGAATTGTCAGAAATGATGGTCTTATGGATAAATGGGTTCATGTCAATCAATTGCGTGCTTGTCATCCTAGGTCTCAACTGAGAATTCTGGAAGGTAATGTAGAAGAAGAGACTTGAAAAGGATCTAAAGAGAATGTGAATGTAATAATTTGACATTGTGATGATTCGCTCTACCTACAGATCTTCATATCTTATACTTCTAAGCAGTGGCGGCCCGTCCATATGGGGTTCATGGGAGCCGCCGCCCCCCCCCTCCAGGCAGTCACAAAAAAAAAATGTCAAAAATGTAAAAAAAATTTTAATACTGGCCCTTTAACAAAAAAAAAATACAAAAAAGGTCCTTAAGTGCACTGTGTTCGGACGTCAGACACAGTGCAACGCCAGACACAGTGCACTTATGGGAAGCACCACGTCTATGCAATCACAAGATTGCAGACACGGTGCTTCATTTGCGGGCATTTATACCACCTTGCGGCGCTTTCCGAAGTGCCGAGTAGCTTCGCCCAGCGCTCGTAGTATCTATTACTAAGGTCGGGCGGTTTGATTGACATCTCAGTTTGATGTCACTTTCTGTTTTCTCTCTCCCATTGTGCTTGGGAGAGAGGAAACAGGAAGTATGAGGGGAGCGGACCCCTCCATCTCCGCTGTGGAAGGAGACACCGCAGGAGAGGACAACACACAGCAAGCTAGGTACCGATGTGCAGCTCCCATGGAGAACGGGGGGGGGGGGGGTTCGATGTGACACAGGCAAGGCTGCATTTGGTGGACACAGGCTGTATTTGGTGGACACAGGCTGTATTTGGTGGGACACAGACTGCATTTGGTGGACACAAGGTGCATTTGGTAGACACAGGCTGTATTTAGTGGGACACAGGCTGCATTTGGTGGACACAGGCTGCATTTGGTGGGACACAGGCTAGGTTGCATTTGGTGGACACAGGCTGCATGTGGTGGGACACAGGCTGCATTTGGTGGGACACAGGCTGCATGTGGTGGGACACAGGCTGTATTTGGTGGACACAGGCTGCATTTTATGGGACACAGGCTGCATTTGGTGGACACAGGCTGCATTTGGTGGGACACAGGCTAGGCTGCATTTGGTGGACGCAGGCTGCATGTGGTGGGACACAGGCTGCATTTGGTGGGACACAGGCTGCATTTGGTGGACACAGGCTGCATTTGTTGGAACACAGGCTTCATTTGGTGGACACAGGCTGCATTTTATGGGACACAGGCTGCATGTAAGGACGGACTCCGCTGGGGACACCTGATGGCATCTGGTGGCAGGCAACGTGGCTAGTGACACGCTCAAGGCTCCCACTGATTCTTCATTATGGCGAGTTGAATGATTTCATTTTATATTACAATGTAATAATAGAAATAATGCTCTTCAATCATCCTGACACCATAACAACCATGGTGCCTGGATGATTGAAGCACTAACACCAGGTGTTTGGAGTATCTTTATCTGCTGATTGTTAAACTTTTTAGAATACACATATTTCTATTTTTGTGTAGGATCTGGGCCTGCTGTCCCTCCATACCTCTCCCTCCATCTCTCGTTCATCTCAGACGCTAAGCACACCACCTTAGAGCCACGCCCACTATTTTGCTGAAACCACACCCATTTTCATCAAGTGGGAGGGGTCAAAAAGGAAGGGCAGGGTCTGGCGGGGTCTGGCGCCTCTCCATCCTAAAACTTCACCAGCCGCCACTGCTTCTAAGCATTAACATTGATCATATGTAGCAAAGCTAGAACATGTAAATCTTAATGAATAAGAATATGTATTCATACTCTTTATGTATTTAAATAGAAAAAGATTGACAATCCAGAGCAGATCATTGATTGGTAAAGACCATGATGACTACCAAAGACAAATCAATCATATGGATGGTGTTAATCCTTAGTGCTGAATTCTGGATGGAACCAAATCATCAAACTGGGTCCTTCATCAGGAGTTATGATGCAAGACGCTCCAGGATTCTTATTGACGGAAAAAAAGATTTTGTCTCAAAAGATCTTCGTGAGCTTGGATCCGAGGATATCCATTCAGAAGAATTATAATATATCCCATTTCCAACTTGTGGAGATGCAAGAATGGTACATTGCACATGTAAACAGGGCTCAAAGGAGAGTGCAATACATCTTAGAACATGCAAGGAAACCATTCATTATCCAACCCATGTCTAAATAGGAGCGACCAAAGAGATTCATCAGTTTCTTGATTGCCAGTATTGTTTTCACTACACTTGGGATGGTGGTTTTCACTACCACTTCCGCAGTTAATTCTATTTCCATAAAAACTTTACAGGCTGAAGTAGGAAATTTGAGAGAAAATATTGAATATTTATATCAGGAAATTAAAACTCAAAAGGCTAACATGGAAAAATTGGTGAAAGCATTAACCGCATTAAAGTTACTACAAACTTACACTCTGAATTGATTTCACGGTCTACGGACCTACATAAAAGTCATGAACTATTTAAAGATGAACTTTTGTTCTTAGGAGATCCCATAATGTTCCATACATTGATGTTTTAGATGAAGTACAAAATGGGATGAATGACTTACTTCATGGTCGCGTTCCATTATATTTTGTTTCTGGAGATATGATAAAGAAAATATTGTTTGAATTAGGTGAAGTGGCATTGGAAGAATTCCATGTTAATTTATCTTTTGAATTGGGAAGCACTTTACCTTTATATATCAATTCAGAAAGAATGGAGATTTGTTTTTTATTGTCAATACCCTATATGGATAAAAGGAACATATTTCAGATTAAATACATTCATAATGTTGGGACACACCAGGACAATTTTCACGTTAGAATACAGACTCCAGAGATAGTTACATATCAATTATCAGAACCTGAAGTGTTTTCAGTTCCAATATTAAGTGAATGTGTTAAATTTTAAGACAATAATTTTCAATGTGAAGGAAAACCTTTTGTATATGATGCATCACAGGCTTTATGTGGGTTGGACTATATAAAATATGGATCAGAAAAATGTATGGTTACTATTAGTAAAACATCTGATAATGCCAGTGTCCAGGCCACATTAGTTGGAAAAGAGTGGTTAGTGAGTACTACGGAAAAGGAGGCAAATGTTTATTATAAAGAATTAATTCAGAATAAAAAGATATTGTTACCTGCTCCGGTAATTATCGTTCAAGTCCCTAAAGATACTGAAGTCGTTATTGGTGACATTACACTTTATCCAGTGAGAAATGATGTTTGGTAAAGTGAAATCCTGATTGTGGATGCATTTCAAGGGCAAGAGATTCCTATGAATCCTGATCTGAAGTTTTTACTGGATAATAAACCTAATCATACAATTGAGTTATTGGTAAAGAAATATAATCTAACTATTAATACTTTGTAGTATTCATTACGTGATCATCAGATATTATCTCTGAATGTTGGTATAAGTATATCCGAAATAGTGACATATATATTATCGATAGGATGTATCCTTCGGTTGATATTCTTATCTAAAAAAAAACATTAATTAAAATCCAAAGTAGATAATAATATTCCTTTATCCATATGGATGAAAAGAGAGAAACATTCTTCAAATAAAAAAAAAAAAAAAAAATATGGCGATATCTATTAAATAAATACGATATTTCCTATGACCAATTTCCCTAATATGTCCAAGGTTGTTCACCTGAATATTAGGAGAAACAAAGGGGGGATTTGTCAGAACTATTAAGGCTAAAATAATTATTTTTAAAGGCCAAAATCATATTATTTTACCCATGTTTTAATGGACAACTCAGAAGCCATTTTGTTAATTTTTTTTCCTCTCTCTCTAAAGTTGAAACTAAGTTCACTGTCTTTAGAGAAAAGATTTTCATAGGAAGGTTTTAAGGCCTCATCGTATATTTTATTAAGTTGTAAATTATGAATCCTTGTCAGTTAACCAGTTAAGGCATTGGCCAAGGAGGCCCAATGTTATGTTAAGATAAGGGACTCCTAAGTTTCAAATAACAGTGAACAGACATTGTCTCTTTGACTCAGGAATGAAAGTAGAAGAGACATACTAACAAATTATGTTTTTGAAATACTTTATTAAGTACTCCAAATATACAAATTAGCCATAATGCTCATCATTATTATTACATTATATTAGAGAGTAATTATATACATAATTAATTGAACAATATCACATATTTTGGCACTGTGCATAATATATATATATATATATATATATATATATATATATATATATATATATATATCCATATATATTTATATATATATAATTTTTTTTCATATTAATTATGATATATTTTCTGGATATATTCATAAAAATGTATTGGCATATCTCTATCTTAACATAGTGGATATAGCATGTTTATAATAGAATTTTTTTTTTTTTTATGTATAAGAATTCTTAGAGTGCACTTGTGTGTAAAATAATTATTGCATTGTGAGAAACCAATGACTGGGATGCATTAAGGTGAAAAAACATGAGGGTTTACAACCCCTTTAATTCTCAAGGTATTTAGAACACAAGTCAATTGTGTGGGTTAGATTCACTTAGTAAACATATAGTTCATGAGTAGAGACCATAGTCTGGAGAGTCTGACATCAGTTAAACAGCTCTAGATATTTTATAGTTTTCTGTTGAGCCTGAAGTTAAAGGTTACATGAAGATTGATTTTTGACAAGTTAAAATACTTTTCAATATACCGGTGATTTTATCCTATACTGCCCCTACTGAAAACTATGTGTAAGGACACTACAATTGCCCTAGAAGAGTTGTACAGGAAATGGCGTGTTTTGACGTCTCTTGTGACGTGAAGGGCATTTCCACACCCACATTCTCGAGGAATATAGAGGGTTACACATGACCTTGAAGGTAGGCAGAAAGAATTTTGGAAAGGGGAGACGGTCTGGAGAACTGGGAGTTCAGGGATATCGAGGAAAAGAAAGTTCCCTTGGGAGATACAGCAGACATCTTCTCAAACAAAAGAGCTCAAAAGTTTTGGTAAAGTATAGATCATATATTCTGTATGCAATAGATGGTTTGAACACATCCCAGTATTGATTGGATCTGAGAGATTTTTAACTGCAGTATGAAATCTTACGGATGCAATTAAAGAGGAAACATATATACATAGATATATATACATTTATATATACCGTATTTATCGGCGTATAACACGCACTTTTTTACCCTTAAAATGAGGGGAAAATCACGGGTGCGTGTTATACGCCGATCCCCGCCGATCCCCCCCGCTGATTGTGAGTGGAGCGAGCGCCGGGCGCCGATATACATACATGGATGGACATAACACAGGAACTGGGCGTGACTGTGAGCGAAGCTAGCCAAACCTAGCCGAGTACACTTGGCTATGTATGTATATGGGCGGCAGCAGCAGGACTCGAGAGCGTGCCAGAGCAGGCAAGTATAATATGTTTTTTATTTAAAAAAACCCCAAAAAACCCCCCCGAAGTGCTACAATCAGTTTTTTTTTAAATCCTGCCGAAAATATACTGACCCTGAGCTTTGACTCTTACCTGACCCAAACACTAACCCTGGCACTAGGTATTATTTCTTTATTTTTTTTAATTATTATTATTTTTTTCTACACATACAGTTGTTTTTTTTCTCTCTGCAAGGAGAGAGAAAGGTACAATGTATCTTTCCTCTCCATTCACAGAAAGAAAAACACAGGGGCGAGCTTCACAGTGACTGATTACTATGGTAGCCAATCAGAGGCTACCAGAGCAATCACATGACCCAGAATCGGTTGTTTCGGGTCCCGATAGTACGGCTTGCTATGACGGCACTCGCCGGGGGAGAGGGAGCGAAGAGCACTGGAGGAGGACCTGGGAAGAGGAGGACCAGAGCTGCTCTGTGCAAAACCATTGCACAGAGTCAGTGAGTATAACAGGTTGGTTATTAAAAAAAAAAAATTGGAACATTGGAATGCACTAACAAATGCCATTGTCTAATATGTCCTTAACCACTTGCCTACTGGGCACATAAACCCCCTTCCTGCCCATGCCAATTTCCAGCTTTTAGCGCTGTCGCTTTTTGAATGACAATTCATGAAACACTTTACCCAAATAAAACATTTTATAATTTTTTTCACAAAGATAGAGCTTTCTTTTGGTGGTATTTAATCACTACTGGGTTTTTATTTTTTGCTAAACAAACAATTTTGAAAGAACTGTTTTTATAGTTTGTTATAAAATTTTGCAAACAGGTAATTTTTCTCCTTCATTGATATGCGCTGATGAGGCTGCACTGATGGGCTGCACTGATAAGTGGGCACTGATAGGTGGCATTAATAGGTGGCACTGAAGGGCACTGATAGTTAGCACTAATGGGCACTGATAGGTGGCACTGATAGGTGACACTGATAGGCAGCACTGATGATGAGGCATTGATTGGCAGCACTGATAGGTGGGACTGGTGGGCATTGATAGATGGCACTGGTAGGTAGCACTGATAGGCAGCATTGATTTGCAATAGTAGGTGGCACTGGTGGGCACTGGCAGGTGGCACTGTTGGGCACAGATGAGGCGGCGGTGGCGGCTCTCCTTGTTCAGAACCAATGTCCCTATGACAGCATCTGGTGATTGGGTTTTTGTTTTCTCCTCGCGCTATCAGCATTAGGATTTAGAAAAAAAGAAGCAATTTTACGGACTTTAACGGTATCAGAAAGAGACGCAGCAACCAAAATTTTAAAAAATGATTTATTACAAAATTTGTTAAAACAACATAGATAAAACCCATTAAGAGTTATCAGTGTGAGGGAAAAAAAGAATAACCGATTACCAGCTCTGTTTACATCACGTAGTCAGCTGTCATTGGCTGACAGCTGATCACGTGGTAAGGGGTCGGGATCAGCCCCTTACTCCGATCTATGATCAGCCGAGTCTCAAGGACTCGCTAATCACAGAGCACTCCGCGCGTGTTCCACAGGGGGCATGCAAGCAGCTCCTGCATGGGAGGACGAACATGGACGCCCTCCTGGCAATTCAGGCCCGCGCTGTAGCCGTCTTTCGGCTGTAGCGCAGGCGCAAATGGATTAAAGTGCTCCCACTTCACTGTTCTTTGTTGCAAGAATTTAATTCCATTTAGTACCATATAATATGGATCGTAGCTTAGTAAAGTTGGCTCTTTTGAAATGTAGTGTTCTCCTCTTCCTATAATTGATGGCAAATGTAATTACTACATGGGAGTAAAGGTAGAATTTCTCTTCCTTTATCCCTTAAGGACTTGAATAGTAAAAGATATGTAATAGTGCATTTGTAATGTCATAAATAGCATATTTGTTAAAAGGCAATGAAAAAATTACCAACATGAATTAACTGGAGTCAACACCTTGGTAAACACTCTGGGAGCTGTGGACAGGATGAATGGCAGTGAAAACTGGATGTGGCAATCCTCTGTGAATCTCAGAAACTGTGGAAAAGGCTGGTACTGTTGAGCAAAACACTTTGGAGGTGAAAACACCTTCTCCAGGTGAGCCTAATCAGCATAAAAACACTTCCTGTAAGTGAGGATGCACAGGAAAAAAGTTTGGTTGTTTAGGCAGACTCAAGGACCCAAATTCTGTGACTTTAAGAGAAGAGGAGGACTCCAGGAGTGGCAACCTCAAGTTAGTCTGCACCATTGCTGCCAGGAAGCCTACTGTGAGCTTCTGTATCTGAGACAGCCCTGGAGCTTGAGACTCCTCCTGGAAGGCCTTACCTACAAAGGATTCCTGCTCCCCAACAAATTACTCCTCCTTCTCATCCTGAAGATGTTCCTCATGTATCCCAGACATTTCAAAGCAGCAGGATCATGCAAACCAGAGATGACTGCAGAAATTCCTCTCTTGATACAAAGTAACTGGATGATTGTGCCCCCAAAACAGTGGAAATACCAGATAAAGACAAGGATTCAGAGCCAGGCAAGTAAATAAGGATATATCAGTCACCTACGTTAGGTCTGGTCCTTAGACATTAAAGTGGTTGTAAACCCTTTACAACCACTTTTCACTACAGGTAAGCCTATAATAAGGCTTACCTGTAGCTACCATGGATATATCCTAAACCTGCACGGTTTAGGAGATATCCCCATATCAGCATGTGCCATCGTCAATGCTCGCTCGTGCCGTTGCTTCATCTGACGTGCCGTTACCGGCGGCTCTCGCACGCATGCGTGGGAGTAACGTCATTGCGGCTCCAGCCAATCACAGCACCGGAGCCCGCGATACCCGGAAATAACTCCGGGAGACATGTCACGTAGCAGAGCAGTGTGCCGGGACCGCTGCGGGGGCTTCGATCTAAGGTGAATATTTCATAATGAGCTAGTATGCTAGCTCATTATGCCTTTGTCTTGCAGGTTTTTTTTGTGGGTTTACAACCACTTTAAGTTAAGCTAAGTAGAACATTGGGGGGATTTACAGTATCTCACAAAAGTGAGTACACCCCTCACATTTTTGTAAATATTTTATTATATATTTTCATGTGACAACACTGAAGAAATGACACTTTGTTACAATGTAAAGTAGTGTGTGTACAGCTTTTATAACAGTGTAAATTTGCTGTCCCCTCAAAACAACTCAACAAAGCCATTAATATCCCAACTGCTGGCAACAAAAGTAAGTGCACCCCTAAGTGAAAATGTCCAAATTGGGCCCAATTAGCCATTTTCCCTCCCTAGTGTCATGTGACTCGTTGGTGTTACAAGGTCTCAGGTGTGAATGGGAAGCAGGTGTGTTAAATTTGGTATTATCACTCTAACTCTCTCATACCGGCCACTGGAAGTTCAACATGACACCTCATGGCAAAAAACTCTCTGAGGATCTGAGAAAAAGAATTGTTGCTCTACATAAAGATGGCCCAAGCTATAAGAAGATTGTCAAGATCCTGAAACTGAGCTGCAGCACGGTGGCCAAGACCATACAGCGGTTTAACAGGACAGGCTTCACTTAGAAACTGCCTCGCCATGGTCAACCAAAGAAGTTGAGTGCATGTGCTCAACGTCATATACAGAGGTTGTCTTTGAGAAATAGACATATGAGTACTGCCAGCATTGCTCCAGAGTTTGGGGGGTCAGCCTGTCAGTGCTCAGACCATACGCCACACACTGCATCAAGTTGGTCTGCATGGCTGTCGTCCCAGAAGGAAGCCTCTTCTAAAGATGATGCACAAGAAAAGCCCGCAAACAGTTTGCTGAAGACAAGCAGACTAAGGACATGGATTTCTGGAACCATGTCCTGTGGTCTGATGAGCCCAAGCTAAATGCATTTGGTTCAGATGGTGTCTAGTGTGTGTGGCGGCAACAATGTGAGGAGTACAAAGACAAGTGTGTCTTGCCTACAGTGAATCATGGTGGTGGGAGTGTCATGGTCTGGGGCTACATGAGTGCCGTGGCACTGGGGAGCTACAGTTCATTGAGGGAACCATGAATGCCAATATGTACTGTGACATACTGAAGCCGAGCATGATAACCTCCCTTTGGAGACTGGGCCACAGGGCAGTATTCCAACATGATAAACAACACCAAACACACCTCCAAAAGACCACTGCCTTGCTAAAGAAGCTGAGGGTAAAGGTGATTGGCTGGCCAAGCATGTATCCAGACCTAAACCCTATTGAGCATCTGTGGGGCATCCTCTAACGGAAGGTGGAGGAGCGCAAGGTCTCTAACATCCACCAGCTCTGTGATGTCGTCATGGGGGAGTGGAAGAGGACTCCAGTGGCAACCTGTGAAGCTCTGGTGAACTCCATGCCCAAGAGGGTTAAGGAAGTGCTAGAAAATAATGGTGGCCACACAAAATATTGTGGTGTACTCACTTTTGTTGCCAGCGGTTTAGACATTAATGGCTGTGCGTTAAGTTATTTTGAGGGGACAGCAAATTTACACTGTTATACAAGCTGTACATTCACTACTTTACATTGTAGCAAAGTATCATTTCTTCAGTGTTGTCAGATGAAAGATATAATAAAATATTTTACAAAAATGTGAGGGGTGTACTCACTTTAATTATATTCTGTGTCTTCACTTGCTGTCCCATAGCCAAAACAGGACATGAAAGGAAATCCCTGAAATTAGGGAATCGACTGGGGCCCCCAAGGACACCAAAACTAGTCTCCCCATTAGAAGATGTCCCCTTCTATTACTGTTCTGGGGCCAACCTAAAATTTGGGATTTTCTTATTTTCATATATGGTGATAACGGTAAACAGGACAAATATAGAGGGTGTATCTCCCTAACTGGGGCAGAGGTAGCAATAATAACATGACAGGTATTCTAATCCATCTCCACACTATCAAAAAATTAAAAAGTTTTGCCTTTAGTTATACTTTAGATTACCCTGGTAAACATGAAAAGGAGTTTGAAGGTCCATCTACTAGATGGAAATAGAAAGTATGTAGAAGAAGACTATGCATTTCTTTTAGGTGTGAACAAAAACACTTAGCGGCTAGTGGAACAGTTGGAGAATGTAATGCCAGATTTTAGATGAGAATAGCAAAGAAAATGAGACAGAGTTACTATTACTAAAATTTTAGTAAATATTTAACAAAACCACAATGTTTATTTCAAAGATTTTGGTAGGCATGATTCAGATTAATAACATTTAAGAACACTGTAAATCAACCAATAATTAAATTATATAGATACCTGTATATATATTTATAAGTATTTTATGTAGCATTAAAGTAAGGTATCATACACATTTCAAAATACGGTGTTTGGGATGCTTCTCTAAAAGGAAATCTACTACCAGTAGTAAAAAACACTGACAGGAAAAAAAATGCAGGAATCTGGAGGTGGCACAGCAAGGCAGTCCATCTCAATGATGGGCCAAAAGGAATGTGTGGGAGATGGTAGGAAGTGGACTGTGTTTGCCACTACCAGCAAGTGAGGTTTCACTTCTCAGAATAACATTGTGAGCTTTACAGAGGTGCATCTGGTGCAGGTACCTGTCAGCAGTTTTTCTTAGCACAACTGACAATGTTGCTTGCCCTGGGCTTGGAACAATGTAATAAGCATGAGGTCACACAAAAAGATACATTAAACAAACAAACATTCACTTCACCTTATACTGTAGCATGCCAAAGGAATATGGCATGTAGGCTACTTTCAGACTGGGGCGTTGGCAGTAAAGAGCCGCTACTTTTAGCGGCGCTTTACCATAGTTTTTGCAGAGGTTTTCGGCCACTAGTGGGGGTTAAATGCGCCCCGCTAGCGGCCGAAAACCTCTGCTGAAAAAGGGTTAAAACCATTGCTGGCGGTGCTGCCCATTGATTTCAATGGGCAAGGGCGCTTTAGGAGTGGTGTATACACTGCTCCTACAGCGCTGCAAAGATGCGGCTTGCAGGACTTTTTTTACCGTCCTGCCAGCACAACACTCCAGTGTGAAAGCACTCAGGCTTTCACATTGGAGTGAGAGGAGAGGCTCTTTCAAGGCGCTTTGCAGGCACTATTTTTAGCGATATAGCGCCTGTAAAGCGCCTCAGTGTACAAGCAGCCGTAAGGCTTAGACTGAATATGATGATGTATTCTCTTTAACTAACAAAGCTCTCCTGGTGGACCTATCCAGAGAGCCTGGGGGGAAGCAGGGTGCAAAAAACAGGATAAAAGTCATCTCTCTTGATCCAATGCTGTTTGCAATGGTCTTAGGGTCCATGCACACTGGGCTTAAAAAATGCCTGTTCCATCTCTCTGGTGGAATCCAGCGTAAAGGTCATCACGAGATGGTACCTTCCACCAGAGAGACTGGCCAGAATGTTCCCCTCCACGGACCCCAGGTGCTTTAGGGGTTGTCTTCTTAGGGGCTCATTGGCCCATATCTTTTGGGAATGTCCACGGCTGAGGTCTTTCTGGCATAGGATTTTCCAAATGATTAAAAAAGTCACCGAGTACAGGTCCCAAGAACCCCCGCCATAGCGCTCTTGAACGACCATTTACCCAAAACCCCAAAAATGTCACTCAGATTGATTCATTTTATTTTGCTGGGAGCTAAACTATCTATAGCCAAGGCATGGAAACAACCCAAAGTGTCCTTCAAAGCGGCTACCCGTAAAATTTCATGGATCATGGCCCAAGAGAAGGTGGCCAGTATCCTGAATAATACCACAGAGAAATTTGAAGCTATCTGGGAACCATGGGCTAATTTCTTGGGCACCTCCTTGATCCCAGGGGTTAAACCCTGAAGCATCAAGCAGTATCTGGGTTTGGAGGAACTCCTCCCGTGGTTTGGCTTCCGTCTACCTTCTCCTCCTCTTCTATCACCCCTCTCTCACCTCTCTCTCTTCTCTTTTTTTTCCTTTATCTTGTTTCTTTGCAGGTTGATCTATCAAGTTGATGCTCTCCAGCCTTAACTAAGACCATTGCAGAGACCTCAGGGAACCCAGCTCCCAAGGGCAGCATAGATAGTAGATCGTTACTTTCTGTTTTGATATCCAGAGACATGTAGCATTAACTAAGGGGGTGTCTGGGACAGGTGGGAGAATCCCGCTCAGGCACAGTGTGTTCCCAGTTGGGGTGCAGACGGTCTCTCCTACCTCCCCCTCACCAAACTTATCCTTATCTCTGGGTCTCTAGATTTTTGCGAACTAACTTTGTCATATGTAGGTTTACATGCAAGGTCGCAATTTTCTTTTTTTGTGTGTTTTGTTAGTGTCATATCTACGGTCATAAGGTATACATGTAGCCCCCAAGGGGTTTCATTTATTCTACTATGTACGCCTGCATATAAAGAGATGGTTATGTATATTTGTTTTTGATCTAACAGAAACTTAATAAAATATTTTGAAAATAAAAAAAATGCCTGTTCCCTTGGCAGAAAAAAAACTTTCATATAGAGCTCATGGATGCATGTTCAGCATCTTTGTGGTAATGCTGCACTACATATCTAATTTCTGGGTATTTGAAGAAATGCATCAGTCATCTTCATTGTGTGCAACATCATTTCGTTTGAATTAGCTCGTGGTTCACCATGGCATAAGCTGCCATTTTTGTATGCAAAGTGCAAGTTATTTTTAATGCATCTAATTGCACAATATAATAGTTTCTGACTTAGGGGGGAAAATATACAGTATATTCTTCTTTGCAGTCCGTGTTCCCTCTCAACTCAACTCATAGTTCATACATAATGTTTTCAATACTGTACGTGTTTTCTTATACAACACTGTAAACTGCTTAAAGCCCAATTCAAGCTTCAGCCAAAATGACAAAAATTCAAAAGAATAAAAAGTAAATTTTTAAAATTAAAATAACAAACATATTATACTTACCTGCCCTGTGCAATAATATTGCACACAGCTGCCCCAGACCTCCTCTTCTGGAGTTCCCTGACAGATTTCTAGGCTCCTCCTCTTTGCTGAGTGCCCCCATAACATGTTGCTTGCTATAAAGGCGGGCTTGATCCTGAGGCGGGCTGTGTGCATCCATTGACACACACAGTTTGGCCATGCCCCCCAGCTTGTTTTCTCACTGAATTTGACTGACAGCAGCAGGAGCCAAGTGGTGTCAGGTAAGTGTTTAGGGAGGGGGGAGAGGCACAAACAGTATAAGGATATTTACCTTGCATTAAGGTAAAAACCCTCTGCCTTTAGAACCACTTTAAATCACTATGCAGCAAAATAGTAACTGTTCAATGTTGCTTTATTTAAGGTTAAGCACCATAGCTCCAGTAGAATTGTCCATACCTGACAGTAAGGTGCATTGGTCTTTTTGCAGCAGTCCAACACACACTTGACTTTTCACTACTATGGTGCTACAATCCACACAGCCTGCTCTTCACAGCTGCACATTGCAGTGCTGTATTGGTGACAAGGCAGGGGATATGTTGGATTGCTGCAGAGAGACCACTACTCTCACAGGGGTCCTTCACTGCAGGTTACTGTCAGGTAAAGAATTTTCTGATGGGAATGCTTTACAAACCTAACCAATGGTGAGACTCTGAACTGTTATTTTGCTACATATTAATTTAAGTTTTGGCATTTGGGCTGAAACTTCAAATAGATTTTAAAGAGTAACTTTTTTGAGAAAAAAAAACCCCATTACCCTCTGGGTGATCCATGTGCATTGCAAGGATTTTAACAAACTTTGATGCAGATTAATACCATATGTTATTCTGAAGAAATAGCTGTCTATCTGTGCCCATGTGCAAAATGAATGTGAATAGGGGTGATTTTATAATCATCAATTTGCTGCTGCACTTGCAGGGTTCTAATGATGAAAAGTTGCAGGGTCTGTATTTCTTGATTAACCTGATTAACCCTTTGGGAGTATCTCACCAAAATGGCATTTTTTTTGCAGGGAATGCCTAAAATCTGACTGTATCTTAGCGCAAACTTCTGGGAAAATTAGTAAGCCTAACACACAGGCAGGAAATTACGTTTCTGGGGTGCGTTCTGTACACCATCAATGTACAGAACGCCTCTAAGTAGCCATATTGCATTGCCTTTTACAGAAAATTACAACGCTGCAGACTGATAAGGAAAGGTAATTTTTCATAATATTTAATGACAATATGACTTGTGCCACAAATGTATAGGCTATATTATTTTTTTTTATTTGCTATTTTTTCCTCATGAAAATGGAATCACCCTTTAAATAACAATGCAATTCTTTCCTTAATGAGTCACTGTCAAAAGAAGTTGTTGAAAGGTGTTCGACTGGCTAGGTTGGGGTTGGGGCCTCAGACGTTGTGGTGGATATCAGCACTCTATGCGTCTCCTTCTGCTCAGGTCAATGTGAATGGCTGTTTATCATCAGAGTTCCCTATCCGGATTGGCACAAGACAGGGGTGTCCACTCTCCCCACTATTGTTTGCTCTGGTCTTGGCACCTCTGCTCAGGAAAATACGAGCTAATCAAAACATCAGAGGGGTTACTGTAGGTTCTTCAGAATATAAACTTTCTGCATACGCGGATGATGTCCTATTTCATGTGGTAGACCCTATAGTCTCACTGCTGAACCTGATGGAGGAACTAGCAGCTTATAGCCAAGTTTCTAACTTTAAGATCAACTATACCAAATCAGAGATCTTGCCGATTACGATCCCTCCAGTCATGACTACCGCCCTGAAGGGAGCTTTCCCTTTTGCTTGGACGTCCTCTTCAACACGGTATCTGGGAATCCAGCTTACTAGTAGCGTGGAAGCTCTATTTGCTCATAACTACACCCCATTACTAAAGAAGCTTTGCCTAGATTTACAATCTTGGGATAAGACGACTCTCACTTGGGTTGGTCGCACGAATATCCAAAAAATGACAATCCTCCCCTGCATATTGTTTCTCCTGCAGATGATACCTATCCACCTACCCAGACTCTTTTTTATGGAGCTCCGTAGTCTTTTTTATCAAGTTTGTGTGGAGAAACCAGAAGCCACGAGTAGCTATGGCCATACTGCAGCGGTCCAAGAGACATGGAGGTCTTGGTCTGCCTAATATCCTCCAATATTATCAGGCGATAGCTTTGCAGCATTTACTCGATTGGAAATTTCACACATCTCTAAACTATGGGTCTCACTGGAAAAGACTATTGCCGGTCGTAACTTGTCGTACACCCCCTGGGTTCCGACGGGAGACAGATGTTCGATCTCATTTGTGCAAACTGGAAGGAACACATTGCCCAACCAATGTCAATCTCATCCAGCCTAGATAAAGCCTTATTGGCATTGGCAGACCCGACATTGAAAACATTGGCCTTAGCTGACTGTTCCCCATCCACTATCGGATAATGGAGAATCATTTTATGTGAGTTTTAGACACTTTTACATTTATTTTCCCAAAAGTGGTTCTCTCCGCTCCTGTTAGTTTGGAGAGGAGTTGTGTCGACTGGGACCGAAAGTCTGAGACACAGGAGAGTCCCCTTGTATTTAATGGTGTCGAGTTAGCTCTCGGCCTCTCTATGGTGTCTGTTACCAATGTTGTGAGTGACGACTCCTGGGACTTAGGTATACCGTATACCTATTTTTTTTTACTGTCTTGTTTGTTTACCTTGTTTTTTTTTTTTTCTGGTCCTTTACTTTTGATTTGTTCCCTCACAATGCTGACTAAAATAAAGATTGTTCAAAAAAAAGAGAAGTTGTTGAGATGTGTTGATAAGGCAACTACATACCCAAAAGGGATGCTTATAGCTTTTGGTTTAATGCTTGTATTATCATTATTATATATTAATATTATTATTATACAGGATTTATATTGCGCCAACTGTTTGCTTAGCATTTTACAATATAAAGGGTGACAGTGCACTTACAATATAAATCAATACAAGAGGGTTAGGAAGGTCCTGCTCATGAGAGCTTACAATCTAAAGGGGAGGATCAAATACAAAAGGTAATACCTTTAGGGATTAGCTGATCAAGATGAGCAAGTCAAAGTACAGTTTTTTTAGGTGGACGTGGTATAGGCTTCCCCGAAGAGATGAGAGCTCAGGCATTGCTTAAAGACAGAGTGGGAGATAGCCAGACAAATTGGGGTATTGAGTTCAAGAGGAAGGGAAAGGCTTTGGAAAAATCCTGCAGTCCCGCATGGAAGGAGAGAAGGAAGCTAGACAGCAGGAGGGGAAAACCGAATGGCTGGTAAGGTTGATAAGTGTGACCAAAGAATTCATGAAAGCCCGAAGGGGGGATAGCCTGTGTAAATATAAGCCAGTAGTCAGGTGCACTTTCTAGGGAGCACAGCCTGGCAAATATTACATGAAAATATTCATAAAGAGCACCAAACCTCATTCCTCAAGTACCTTCAACAGGCCATGTTTTGAGAATTTCCCTTAGATGAAACAGCTCTCATAATAACTAAGTCATTGACACTGCTGTAAAGCACCTGTGCAAGGTGAAGGAAATCCTGAAAACATGACCTGTTGGAGGACTGAGATTGGAAACCACTGATATAGGATTAGTGTACACAGGTGTTTGTATTCTGCTTCTGAAATGTTTGAGGAGCATTTTTGAAGGATAAGGAATGCAATGCTTGAATTTAGATTTTGAAGTTCTGCGTATACTGTTAGGTAGGTATGTGAATCCATGTGAAACGCATTTAAAAAACAAGCCACTTATCCCCAGAAGCAGGCTGCATTTGTCTTACCTCTGAGCCCATGTAAACAAACACTTAAAATACTGGCCAGTTTCATTTTTCAGGTAGTTTTCTATCATAAAACTGACTGAATGAATTAAGACACTAATAGAAAGTGGCTCATACATGTGGCTATTTGATAAAGCAAACAGAAACACAAGGAGGTGCCAACTAAGTGCAATATTAGTACGTATTTATTGAGATAAAAATAAACCGCTAAATGCAATAAAAACAAAGAGAGCTTATCTGCAACCATAGTGGATCTAATGTAGCTGGTCCACCTGGATAATTCGCGTGTAGCATATGGAGTAGCCAGTGGCGTGTCTGTCAATAGAGAAGCCGGTTCAGCCGATCGCGGAAGTAGGAAGAACCACCCTGGCTCGCAGGAGCCAGATGTGACGTCCCGCTGCGGACCAGCCACATTATATCCATTATGGTTGCAGATAAGCTCTCCTTTTTATCCCTGTGAGTTTGCATTTGGCGGTTCATTTTTATCTCATTAAATACCCCCTTGTGTTTCTTTTGTGTTTACAAACTGTTTCTGTCTCAGGTGGAGCTGCCTACTGAAATAGTATTTTACGGAACTTCATGAACTTGAGATACTAAACAAGTGGATCCATATACCCTTGCACACTTCTTTAGACTGATATTTAGTAGTTGGATCCCCACCCCCTTTTTGGGGGCTATATGTGGCCAGTGTCTTTAAATCCTTTTCTTGCGCCATAAACACACTTGCTATTTGATAAACCAATCAGACTTTTGATTTCATTTTTGTAATAATTGAAAAAGAAGCAAAGACAGTAGATTAGAGATTTCAATCAACTACAAGATGAAGAGGTTAGAATGATCTCAATTAAACCTGGTGGAAAAATATGATTACTTTCAAAGACAATGCTATAGTTTTTATCTGTTTTCAATTCAATCTTTCAATGAACTGATTTAAGCTGTCAATTTGTTGTCCAGTTTTTATTTCTCAATCGACTGAATTCAAGTGGTCGATCAAACTTGAGGGTTGACCACTGTTTCGTTTTTGGCAATTACTTGTGATTGTATGTGTAATTCCTGGTTGCTAGAAAGTAGTTGAAATTGACTAAAAACAGCCTTGTGTATGGCTAGCTTTACAGTTTAATAAAGAATGTTTGTGGTAGGCTTTCTTGAGATGTTTGTTCATTCTGCAATTGAATATTGGTGAAATTGCCTGAAAGCAGCAGTAGATGGCCAGCAATAATGAAATGTGCTATTATGTGCAAACCTGTATTATGAAGTTTTTATAACAAGTTTGGCTATTACTACTATTCCCAGGCTGAACAATGCAAGGGATTGGAAGATACAATTAGCAGTGCAAGTAAACTTAGTCATAAGTTTAGAAATTTTTCATTACCCCACTAAAATATTTACATATTAATGCCAGTCCATTACAGTCACGAATGTGCAATGATTTTCCTGGAATTTGTACTTACAGTACATATCTTAATACTTCATAACAACCTCTTTAGGGTGGCCATTTAAATAATTTTAAATGTGTATTTAGAGGTTTCTGGATGGATTTAGGCAGAGTGTTTTTCCACCCCTTGTTTAATGCCTAATACAAGGTGCAGGAACCAATTGAACTGCACAGTCCAGCCCTTATCCCGACAGACCTCAATCTGGTCAAGAAAATGCTTTTTAGCACTGTCTTCACTCTTCCCAACAGTCAGTGAATCCCGAATGTACTCAATGTCCTCTTTGCTTGTTAGTTGAGGCATGCCTGTCATCAACATCATGGAGAAAAGGATGATCATAAGGTTGGTATGATGTCGCAGGGCCATGTAAGCTTTCACGCAAACGTCCTAGAAAGAATGTTGGTATAATAGCTTATCATCATGTAGAAAAACACTGAAAAAACTTACTGTCAAAGAACCTACAAGGTTAAAAGCTCAGCAGTAAATCAAAAAGCAGTATTGAAAGAAAAAAATAGTAACATTTAAAATAATGCTGAATACTGTGCTTAGTGTTATACTGCACACAAGAGAGTAACATGTCTCAGCTGCACATAAACGGCCAGGTGGTCCTTACCTCGTTCTGAGTGGACGTTCAAGAACGTCCCTCAGAACAAGTGCTTGCAGCACGGCCACGAGGTGTGCTGCGGCTCGATTCTGTGATCATTATGATCACAGAATCCAGCTGAGCAGAGATCGGGATATGGGTACTGTGATTGGCCCTCTCGATCACATGACGGCTGTGTCCAATCACAGCCGTCACAATGTAAACAAAGACGCGTGTCTCTGTGACCGTTCTCCCCGTCGAGCTCAGTGAGAGCTCAGTGCGGGGAGGGGGGGGGATGTTGTGGCCGGTGGATCTGCAGATCTGTGACAGCTCTCTGTGTGAGGATGAGCAGACAGAGAGCTGTTACAGATCACCCCTCAATCAGTACACCAAGCACCACTGATACCCCTGTCCCCATACACATGTCAGTGTCCCCATAAAACATCTGTCTGTCCTATATCACTGCCAACACCAAATAAACACTGATTTGGGTTATTTTTACCAAAGAAATGTAGCAGCATCATTGTTGGTCAAAATTTATCAAGAGAATCAAACTTATTTGCAAAATGTTATAACAGAAACAAAGAAAATTGCATTTTAAAAAAAAATGGTCATTTTTTATTTGTAGCGTAAAAAATAAAAACCCCAGTGGTGATTAAATACCACCAAAAGAAAGCTCTATTTGTGTGACAGTACAGTGTTACGCAATTCAAAGTGTGAGAGTGCTAAAAGCTGAAAATTGGTCTAGGAAGGAGGGGGGTGAAAGTGCCCAGTATTGAAGTGGTTAATGAGTGAAATAAGTATTTGACCCCTTTGCAAAACATGACTTAGTACTTGGTGGCGAAACTCTTGTTGGCAATCACGGAGGTAAGACGTTTCTTGTAGTTGGCCACCAGGTTTGCACATCCTCTCCAAGTCATTAAGATTTTGAGGCTGACATTTGGTAACTCGAACCTTCAGCTCCCTCCACATATATTCTATGGGATTAAGGTCTGGAGACTGGCTAGACCACTCCAGGACCTTAATTTGCTTCTTCTTGAGCCACTCCTTTGTTGGAGTTTCTCACTCGAGATTTGATGGTACATGGTCCCGTCCATCGTCCCTTTGATGTGGTGAAGTTGTCCTGTCCCCTTAGCAGAAAAACACCCCCAAAGCATAAGGTTTCCACCTCCATGTTTGACGGTGGGGATGGTCTTCTTGGGGTCACAGGCAGCATTCTTCCTCCTCCAAACATGGCGAGTTGAGTTGATGCCAAAGAACTCGATTTTGGTCTCATCTGACCACAACATTTTCACCTAGTTCTCCTCTGGAGACGGGCCTGTACATGTGCTTTCTTAAACAGGTGGAACTCGCGGGCGCTGCAGGATTACAGTTCTTTACAATGTAGTGTGTTACCAATTGTTTTCTTGGTGACTATGGTCCCAGCTGCCTCAAGATCGTTGACAAGATTCTCCCGTGTAGTTCTGGGCTGATCCTTCACCGTTCTCATGATCATTGAAATTCCACGAGGTGAGATCTTGCATGGAGTCCAGACCGAGGGAGATTGACAGTTATTTTGTGTTTCTTCCATTTGTGAATAATCGCACAACTGTTGTCACCCTCTCACCAAGCTTCTTGGCGATTGTCTTGTAGCCCATTCCAGCCTTGTGTAGATCTACAATCTTGTCCCTGACATCCTTGGAAGGCTCTTTGGTCTTGGCAATGGTTGAGAGATTGGAATCTGATTGATTGCTTCTGTGGACAGGTGTCTCTTATACAGTTAACAAGCTGAGAATAGGAGCACTCCCTTTAAAAGAGTGCTCCTAATCTCAGCTCATTACCGGTATAGAAGACACCTGGAAGCCAGAAATCTTGCTGATTGATAGGGGATCAAATACTTATTTCGCTCATTAAACTGCAAATCAATTTATAACTTTTTTGAAATGCGGTTTTCTGGACATTTTTGTTGTTATTCTGTCTCTCATTGTTAAAAGAAACCTACCATTAAAATTATAGACTGATCATTTCTTTGTCAGTGGGAAAATGTACAAAATCAGCAGGGAATCAAATACTTTTTCCCCCTCACTGTAGAAACAAAACCCAATGACATACTCCTACATATCCGCTTCCTATACAATGTACGTCTGCCTACTTCCAAGTTTAGGGCATGCCCCTGCCCAGCTCCTGCTGTGATTGTACACAACGGGAGCCTGTCAGCAAGTCCCGGCCAATCATTCATGGCCGGGACCTGCTGATCGGCTGTGTGCAATCACAGCCCAGAGTTCTTGTGTTGGTAAACAACACAGAGCTCTGTAGGAAGGAATGATCTGACAGTTTCTCATTCCTTCAAAAGCAGGGATGAGAAAATAAGAGATCAGGTAGTAAAAGTAGCACACTGTACACACATTATACATAGTTAGGCACACATTTAACCCCTTGATCGCCATAGATGCTAACCCCTTCCCAGTGAGAATATAAAGTATTATCACAGTCGCAGTTAGTCAGTTCCCCCCAGTGTCAGTTAGTGTCAGATTGACTGCCCCAGTATCGCAGACCCAGTATAAGCCGTTGATCGCCACCATTAGTAATATAAAGAATAAATAACAAATTCCAGTAAACAGTTAGGGCCATATATATTTGGACACAGGCACAATATTAGTTTTTTCAAGTATTTACCAAAACATATATAAGCTATAGTTATATAATGGACATGGGATGAAAGTGCACACTCTCAGGTTTAATTTGAGGGTATGTGCATCCAAATCAGAGGAAGGGTTTAGGAATTACAGCTCTTAAGAATAGCCACCCCCCTTTTTTAAGGAACCAAACGTAATTGGACAATTGAATCAAAAGCTGTTTCATGGGCAGGTATGGGCTACTCCTTCATTATTTCTTCATCAATTAGGCAGGTAAAAGGTCTGGAGTTGATTCTAAGTGTGGTATTTGCATTTGAAATCTATTGCTGTGAACCTACATCATGGGTTCAAAGAAGCTGTCAAACCCGCATCCAATTCGCACTAGCGTGAACCCAGCCTTAAAGATCAAAGACAGGATCCACCGACTTGAAATCCTGGAGGATGGGATACATTACTAGAGAAAACACAAGCTTGTGTGTTTATGGTAGCCCACATCTCAAAATTATAACTGAGTATTGTCTTAATTGACAACCCAGGAAAGAGTTTTCTGTTTAACAAGGTATACATTTAGAAACACAGTTATTGTAGTTACATAAATATAACTTTACAGCATGATAGATTTTTATTAATTGCATTATATAATACCTGAAATTTATGAAAGTACAAGCTTGACTTCTTCCCTGAGGTGCCCATCACATGTAGAAAATCTGGAGTCAACACAAAAGGGACCCGTTCCTTGTTAATGCCTAGGAAACTTTTATAGTTGCCAAGAATGTGTCCAAAGTCAATGTGAAATAGATTGCCTAAAATAAATTAAATAAATATATTTATTTATGATTTTGAATTCCTCCTTTTACTGACAGTGAAGATTCACAGACCACTTTAGTATTACAGTACCTCCATCACTACTGGAATATAATGTTGGGTTTCAGAAAGTTGGTATTTGGGCATCAGGGAGTGTTTGAAATCGTTTGATTACTTGGTCGTGAGAGCAAACAATAGTGCCATCATGTAATGACCGAATTTCAAACGATAAATTGTTCAATGGACATACATGAATCAATTTTTCATTCATTTTGTTACATATGGGCAGTGCAAACAGTTCAATTTTTAACAGGCGAGAAACATATTAGGCCCCTTTCACACGGCCGTTCCGTATGTACCTTTTTTCATCCATCATCATTTTTCATCCGTGGATGGATGAAAAACGGACATACATGTATCTGTATGGGATAGCGGACTTAGCGGAAGATCATTCACTGACATCCACTAACATCCACTAACATGCGTCTTCACCAAGCTCCGTCTTTTATGACGGAAGAAAGCCCTATTTTTTCATCCGTAAAAAAAAATGGAACGGACGAAAAACGGATGTTAGCAGACGATCCGCTTACATCCGATTCATCTGTTTTTAAACCCCCCCCCTCATTAAACACACTGTATATAGCTGGTTGCTAAGGAGGGGGCTGGGAAGCTGTCCACCACGTCTTTAACAACCGATGAGTCATGTCAACTGATGAATGTAAGAAAAAAAACATTTCAGCAAAAAAAAATTGTGAAAAAAACGGCGTTGGGTCTCCCCCCCAGTCCATACCAGGCCTTCGGGTCTAGTATGGATTTGGAGGGGACCCCACACGCCATTTAAAAAAAAAATCCATATCAGACCCTTATCCGAGCATGCAGCACGGCAGGTCAGGAAAAGGAGGTGACGAGCGAGCGAGCGCTCCCCCCCCGCTCCTGAACCATACCAGACCGGATGCCCTCAACAATTTTTGACAATTCCTTGGCGGGAAGAGATGGTGGCGGAAGAGAAGGCACCAGGAGAAGACAGAGCTATTAATAAAGGAATTGTCAAAAACCGGCTCTTTTTTATTTACATTTCATTGCCTTTTTGGTGAATGGGTAGGGGTAGTATGTACCCGATACCCACTCACATAGGGGGGCCTGGGATCTGGGGACCACCTTGTTAAAGGGGGCTCCCAGATTCCGATAAGCTCCCCGCCCGCAGACCCTGTCAAACACCGGCCAGGGTTGTTGGGAAGAGGCCCTTGTCCCCATCAAGATGGGGGCAAGGTGCTTTGGGGTCGGGGGCGCAGAGCCCCCCCCCCTGCTCCAAAGCACATACTCTCCCATGTTGAGGGGATGTGGCCTGGTATGGTTCAGGAGGGGGGGTGCTCGCTTGTCCCCCTCCCTTTCCTGACCTACCGGGCTGCATGCTCAGAGAAGGGCCTGGTATGAACCTGGGGGGCACCCCACACAGTTTTCTTTTGCATTTTTTATTTTTGCTGGAAATTTTTTTCCAGGCCCCCTCCTTAGCAACCAGCTATATATAGTGTTTGAAGTTCAGTTCAGTGACTTTTCTAAAAAAAAAAAAAAAACAGATGTAAAAATTGACATCCGTATCCGTTTTTGACCCTTTTTTTACAAAAAAAAAGTGACTGAACTGAATATAAAAACGGAAAGCCTGTGTGAAACCAACTTTAGCCTTTCAATTTATCGTTTGTTCAGTAGAAGATTTCCAACCTGCTCCTTTGATTTTTTTTTGCTCGGAAAAGTCAAAATCGATTTTTTATTTGTGCCAATTAACTGGACAAAAAAAGAAAACGAATTAACAGTCCAAATTACAGATTTTTGAACAGTTTCGTCTAGTGTATGGGGGCCATATGGGGGATGTATTGACCCCAATTAGTAACAAACTGATCATAAATATGTATGATCTAGACATTTTGCATTCTTACTAATGTTGTAGATAAAAACAGAAACACTACAAGGGTCGGCACAACTAATTAAAACATCATTTGCAGTTTTCGTACAACTTGATTTCTGATGCTGCCAACAATTTTTTTACTGGGCAGAGAAATGCACAGAGCATAGGTAAAGCAGGCCTAAACACGGCCCATATTTCTGCTAATGTGGCAGAACATGGGTAACTAGTGCTGATCATGAAAACACACCACTGCTTGAGTTTAGCCAGCCAAAAAAATAAGGCACTGTGATGGTCAAACAGGAATTTGGGGACTCAGGATCAACACAGAGAATAAAAAGTTAATGTGTACAGCACATGCCGATATTTTGTGAATGAAGTGAAAAGCATGGCCTTATTTGGAATAATAAATTGGGCACTGATGTTTAGGGAAAAGCTGCAAAAGAACATTCCCGGTTTAAGCCTAATCCGTGTTTATTTCCCATGTCACTGAGCCATTATGAGTCGTTAAATATTTTAGTGGAGATTAAATATTTAAAGCAATCCTGTGTTGAAAGACAAAAATAAGACCCGTACAGTACATGTTCATTTACAAATACAAACCATATTTATTGTTTACTTCAATTGACTGTACTAATCTGCAGTTGTGAAAAACAAATCACCAAAAATATGATGGAAAAGGAAACATGAAAGAAATAATAAAATAACATGATGATTGATCACCAAGAGCATCTTACCTGTTTCAGTTACCATTATATTATCATTATGTCTGTCCCCAATTCCAAGTACATAAGTCGCAACGCAGTAACCAGCACAGGAGTACACAAATCTTTCCACCGCTGCATTCAGCTATAGAGTGGGAAAGGTCAACAACAGTGTGATAAATATGTTATTTTACCATATACATTACATATACTGTACAAACACACACATACACGCACCACTTATTCTAAAGCTGAGATCCTCAAATTTTCTAACTAAAGGTCTGATTTACTGTCCATCATGCCCTAGTGTCAGTGGGTGTAGATAATGTCTCAGGCTTGGCGGACAGTGGGAGTAAAAAAAAAATGTATACAGCGCCTGGCCAGTAGGAGGAGGTGCCCCATTGTTGGTATTAGTGGGAGGATCAATTCCCCATCATTGGTGTTAGTGAGAGGAATAGTTCCTCCTCATTGGTATTAGTGTTAGGAACAGTGCCCCACCACTGTTGTCAGTGGGAGATTCAGTGCGCATTTGGCCACTGGGTACAGTTTGAAGACCACGGTTCTAAAGCCATAGCTTCAGCCAGAACTTTATTCTATAATTTTAGGGAAGGGTTGCAGCCTTTGTCAGACTACTGCTGCTATGTCCCTATCACCACAAAGAATGTAAGAAAAACCTCTATGACAGGGATAGAGACAGCGACAAAAATATGACAGCATTATTATCTCTTTCTATGTTCAAGGTGCTTTTATTGATAAATGAGTTATAGCTAGGAAACTGATTCATCATTCTGCCTACTTGGCTTCAAAGTACCCAGTCTTTGGATTCAATATATCTATTTTTTATAAAGAAAATTTTGGGGACACATCCCTATTTTTATTGCAACCTCGTCTAACACTATACACCTATTCATATATGGAATGCCTACATTTATAAAAATACTCATCTTAGGGCAAATCACGTACCTTTTTCCTTTGCTCTCCTTAATATATCTGATTCCCTCAGTGTTTATAAGATCTTTTAACAGACCCACGCTCAGTTAAGTCATACTATACTATTCTTTGGGAATATAGACCATGCCAGGTTTTTGATTTGAGATATATTACCTCAGTACTTTCACATGTATAGTAACTTTAAATTGGAATATTTTTTGGCACAGAGAAGACCATTAAATGATGCTAAAGCAAATTTGACAACTACTATCACAGGTAGATCAACTGTTCCTTGGATCTTGACTGTTTTTGATTCATTGCCCTCGTTAGTTTTTGGGATTATGGAAAAGCATGAGTATTCAGATTTTGCTTTTGACATGCATCACTGAAGAAATTGCAACACAGGTTGATTTACTAAATCAGAAGAGTACAAAATCTGGTGCAGCTCTGCATAGAAACAATCAGCTTCTAAAAACTTAATTGAACAAGCTGAATTTTAAAGCTGATTGACTACTGTTTTAAACATTAAACACAGCTGCACCAGATTTTGCTCTCCCTGGTTTTAGTAAATCAACACCACAATATTTGAATTGGACCTTACATGGATCTATACAGGCATACCCCACTTTTAAGTACACAATTGGGTTTATTTACTAAAGCTGGAAAGTGCAAAATCAGGCTCACTGCATAGAAACCAATGAGCTTCTAATTGTACACTTGCAATTATTGCTGCTCTGACCATGAATGGGGTTGCTTTGCTTTTTTCTAAACAAGGTGCACTTCAAATGAGCTCCACAGTAATCACAAACTGATCATAATTTTTCCCTGAAGGCATGCTTTGTGTTTCTTTGTCTTATGCTTACATCCAATCCCTAAAAGTACATCTACAGAGAATTTCAAGTACTAGGACACATGCTTTACATAGGTGTAACTTTAAAGTGGTTATAAAGGTTTCTTTAAACGCGGTTTATTCTGAAAGGAGAAAATCAGCATTATAAACTCCCTTAGGTTTTTTACCTTAATGAATTATATGCAATAAGGTAAAAAACCTTGTGTGTAACAGAATCGGCCCCTCTTTTACTTACCTGAGCTAATTCCCTATCCAGTGCTGTGGCAAGTGCATGGTGGTGCCATTCAGTTTTTAATGATGGCCCCACAAATCTTGCAAACACACGGGTGTTCATGCACACCAAAACATGTGGTGTTGCAGTAGCACGTGTTTTGGTGCGGTGCATTTTTTAAAAATGGTGCAGGCACCTTTTTGTGTGTTTCTCATGCATCGGGCTGCCCATTGAATTTAACAGGCTGCTGTTAATGCACTGTATGGAAATGCGCAAAAAAGTGTGTGTGCTCAGTTGAGCTTCTGTGGTGTTAACAGAGTCAGAGAGAGAGAATAGAACAGACTTCCACTAAGTGGATGTCAGCCGTGTAAAGGAAAAAACTCCACTGAAGGTCAGTATATTGTCTAAACCATTTTTTTCTTTTCACAATTTTTGGCTGTTTTTGCTCTGTATAGTAAAAAATATATACAAATATTGATGATTTAACACCACCAAAATAAAGTAGTAGTAGGTAGTTGGCCCTAAGTTAGTTAAGCTATTGCTATACTTTAATGACTTTAAAATGTGCGACTTTTGTACAAAATTAGAATGAAATAAATTGTCACCTTCATTTTGCTTTGTTGCCCTGGTACATTAGAGGGGTTAAAATGCGCATATATATTTTAAATTTTTTATTTATATCTGTTCATATTTATATTGTATTTTTTTAATGTAAAAAATGTTTACTTTACATTTGCAACACCTCTCACTCCAACAGAAACTCTTATGCCGCGTACACACGGTCGGACTTTTCGGCTACAAAAGTCCGACAGCCTGTCCGACAGACTTTCAACGGACTTTTGGCGGACTTGCGGCAGACTTTCTTACGAACGGACATGCCTACATACGATCACACAAAAGTCCGACGGATTCGTAGGTGATGACGTACAACTGACTAAAATAAGGAAGTTGATAGCCAGTAGCCAATAGCTGCCCTAGCGTTGGTTTTTGCCCGTCGGACTAGCACACAGACGAGCGGATTTCTGGGTCCGGCGTAGTTACGATTTGATTTGTAAAGATTTGAAGCATGTTTCAAATCTGAAGTCCGTCAGATTTGCGGCTGGAAAAGTCCGCTGAAAGTCCGGGGAAGCCCACACACGATCGGATTGTCAGACAGCTTTAGTCCGTCGCCGTCCTTCGGACTTTTGTAGACGAAAAGTCCGACCGTGTGTACGCGGCATTAGCAGAGTTCTTTGACAATTGGCTCTAAACAGCAGACAGTTTCAGAATGCTGAAGACATCATTAGCAAATAATAGGACATTATTTTGAAAATCTCACACGGGCCGAAATACAACAGCTGGAAACCTCAGTCTGCGAGGCTTGACAAAACATTCCTTCTTTTTTAACCCTTTAGCTTTTAAACATTGTGGAAGGGGAAGGGGGGCGTCATTTTCGCAAAATCTGAGAATATGGCTTGGATCTCATAACAATCTCGAATTTAGCTCAAATCTCATGATTTCTAGCAAGCAGATTTTACTTATAATAACTAAAAGTTCCTACTAGATACCAGTCTGAATAGGATGTGCCAGCCTTAACCAAGTCATTTATGACATATATACTGTACATATCTAAAGCAAAGTAAAATAGAATAAAACAGAAATGGCAACCTACCTTCTCTTCAATTGGACATTTCTCTTTTAACCACTGACTCAGAACTTCATCTTTAAATGCTCCTGTGTTTCCCACTATGCTTTGCTGTATTTGGGCAATAGTCGTGGCATCCTTCACGATCTGAATCATCCCTTTGGAATGACAAGAAAACAAACTACAATAACTTCCTACAGAAAACATTGTTATAGTATAATGCAACAAGAAAGGCACACTTATTGCAAATGTTGACAATATTACATCTCTAGGTGTATTGAATATAAGCAGCTGATTTTTATTGTCTTTTAATAATAATATCAAAGTAAACAGAATGGACCAAGCAACATTTCTGCAATCAAAATACTGGGTTCAGTGAGTGGACACTAAACAGAGCAGTGCAATATTAGATAAGTTTTTTTGGGTATATTATTTTATTTTTTTTAACCATTTGCCAATGGGCCATAGCTGAATGACGGCTTCAGCGTGGTCAGCTAGTGCTAGGAGGGCGTCCAGGGACTTCGCACACGGAAGTGTCTGTGCTCACTGGGTTCACCGGACCCGACACATTATGGATGTTACATAAGCTCCTAAAATGTAATCAACTGAAGATGCTGTTAGTAAGGTGATGTCAACAGGTGTACCCACAGCTCATATTTCAGCTGAATCAGAAGGAAATTCTGATGCCTTTTGGACTGCACTGTCATATTGTGACTCCCTGCAAAACTGTTACAGGAAAGTGGAGATCTGGACGTTCCCACTGGATGTGTCGTTTCCTCGGTTCAGTGGATATCATTACAGCTGTTCCAGTCTAGAGGAGATATCTTTGGGGATCTGGGACCCCTATCACTACCTGGGAGAACCATTCATCTGGATCTCTAAGCCTGTTTGATTCGGTGTCATTGGCATTCAAATCCATCTGCTCTGGTAAGAGGGTTTACACCTTCTTCACTTCAAGAGTTATTATTAGACTAATTGCATGTCGGAGGACCTCCATAGTTTCATTGGATTTGTTATCCATCTCATTGTTTGGACTCCATTACCTTTTTATGTTTTTTCACATATACATTGCACTGGATTATACCCTTTTATCACTGAACTTTGTTAGTTCACACATATGTGTTTTATATACATATTTTGTTTTAGCGCTGCATTTTTCACATTACAATATTACACTATACCTGCCTTCTGTGGCTCTTTGTGGCTGAGCCAATTCCACAGAGTCTCGTGATGGGAGACAGATGATATTTGATACTGGAAAGAGTTTCTTCCACATACCACTGCATATCTGACTGTTATCGTATGGTATCCACACATGGAGCAGTGAAATAGACGTGGAGATAGACCTATGAACTAAGGAGGTTTTCACATTATATGCTTTATGGTCACTTGTTGGCCGAGGAATGAGCGCATTTCGTCACTTCGGGTGAAGCACTATTGTGTCTGAAGTTTTGGAGCACATATTATTTTAGAAGCACGGTGTTGGAGCATATATTGAAGAATTGTCTATATAGACATTTATGGACTTTGATGTAAATTGATGAATTGTGTTTTTTTGGTCACTTTTTTTTTATTTATATAAGGAATTATTAATTTATCACTTATATAGTTTCATCCAGATAGTGCCCTTTATACACACACTTTTTCATGAATTATTAGTACACCACTAATTTTAGGTGCAGCACTGGGATATTTAGTCATTGGCGCCGTAACCTTTAATTTTTCACAAAAAAAAAAAAGCATACAAAAAATAGACCAGAGAAGCTACATTAATAAATGTTAAACCTAACCAATTTTGTTTCCTGTAGAAATGCAGCCATAGGGTAGCAAGCAAAGGTCCAATGATTCTGCTTCCCAAATTGATTCCATAATGCGAAGAATCTAAACACAAAAATAAAAAAAAAGCTAAGTTAGACTTAAACATCCTGTTAATAAACATAAATACAATGCCTATTGTTCATTAATGATTGAATATATTCATTAATAACCATAGCAACCTGAAAAAATCAAACGTTGATCACAGTCATATTTATGGCATTGTCAAATGGGAGCTTTTTGTTGCCCTAGACTTAACCATTTGCCGACCGTGCTATAGCAAAATGACAGCTACAGCGCAGTCAGCCAGTTCTGGGACGGCGTCATATCATGTCCTCTCGTGATCATGCTCCCCGCATGCCGCTGCAGCCCGCACCCAGCGCACTCTGTGATCACTGTGTCCTTCGGATACAGCTGATCACAAATCGGGGTAAAGAGCCATTCACAGCGGCGCTTTACCACGTGATCAGTTGTGTCCGATCACAGCTGATCACTATGTAAACACACTTGCCAGTTATCGACATTCCTTTCCTCACGCTGTCATAGCTGCAGGGAGAGGAGAGAGCCAGTAACCTCTTAGTGTAAAAGGGGACATCTGCACTGGTAATCAGGTAATCAGGCACTGATCATCTGTTTTCTGTTTATCAGTGCAGCCCCAACAGTGCCCCTTAGTGCTGCCAATCAGTGCCCATCAGTGCTTCCAATCAGTGCCTCCTCATCAGTACTGTCTATCAGTGTCACCTATTAATGTCCTTCAGTGCTGAGTTTTAGTGCCCATCAGTGCCACACATCAGTGCAGCCTCATCAGTGCCCACCAGTGCCACCTCATCAGTGCCCATCAGAGCAGCTTATCACTGCCCATCAGTGCAGCTTATCAGTGCCCATCAGTGCAGCCTCATCAGCGCACATCAGTGAAGGAGAATTACCTGTTTGCAAAATGTTATTACATTTGTTTAGCAAAAAATAAAAAATAAACAGTGGTGGTTAAATACCACCAAAAGAAAGCTCTATTTGTGTGAAAAAAATGATAAAAAAAATGTCATATGGGTATAGTGCTGCAATAGTCATTCAAAGTGCAACAGCGCTAAAAGCTGAAAATTGGCCTGGGCAGAAAGGAGGTAAAAGTGCCCAGTAAACAAGTTGTTAACTAGAAGAAGGGTGTTTACACTGTGACAATTTCTACTACATTTGTAATCTAATGTCAGACAAAAAAAAATCTCTGCTGTTGTTTCACAAGAGCAAAGAAAGTAAAAAAACTGCCAGCTGCATTAGGTCTGTCTGTCTGGTTCAGTAAACGTCCATCAGGCATCCACTATTTTGTGGGCACTTAGGCTATAGAAATAAGGTTAAGGTATATGCAAACCCTAACATATACCATTGTGGTCTGTTACGTATACCACTTTAGGTGCCCAGTAAGCAAGTGGTTAAAATAAATCTGAAGGCAAAACTTTATTTTAATTTTAGATGACATGACAAATAGAGATGATGAATCTCCCTAAAGGGGACACAGACAGTAATGAAAACCTGACACATGTTTTAATCTATATCCACTTAATCTAAAACTAATAAAAAGATTTGTCCTTTGTTATAATTTAAAGAGTCTAATTAACCTCTCTAGTTGATTGTGGAGATGGGGAGAGAGGAAGGTTTTTTTTTTTTTTAGATTATCAAAAGATAACTGGGCAGGGCTGATGCTATTACTTGCAATTTCAGTTCAGTGAAGGAACTGTTTTGCCAGCCAGCAATGGGAAATTAGGCACTGAGTGCATTTCCACCAGGATCTAAATTTATTTTTCTTAGTTTACAGGGTTTTTAAAAAGGATAAAACATGGAGAAATGTTGTTTCACAAGAGCAAAGAAAGTAAAAAAACTGCCAGCTGCATTAGGTTTGTCTGTCTGGTTCAGTAAACGTCCATCAGGCATCCACTATTTTGTGGGCACTTAGGCTATAGAAATAAGGTTAGGGTATATGCAAACCCTAACATATACCCTTGTGGTCTGTTACGTATACCACTAAAATATTTGGTTATATCTGTTTGATAACTGCAAAAAATACTTAACTCTCTCAGAAATTCAGAGATTTCATATGCTGTGCACTTCACCTGTGTTAACTCCTTCAGATCCGCGCTATAGCCGAATGACTACAGCGTGGATCTGCTTTGCCGGGAGGGCGTCAATAGACGTCCTCCTCTTTGCGAGCAGGCCGCACGCTGTGATCACCCGAATCAATGGGACTCGGGTGATCACAGATCGGAGTAAGGGGTCGATCCTGCCCCTTACCACGTGATCAGCTGTCAGCCAATGACAGCTGATCACGTGATGTAAACAGAGGATCGGTAATCGTTTTTTTTTTTTCTAATGCTGACAGCGTGAGAAGAAAAAAAAGCCAATCACCGGCTCCTGTTGAAGGGACATCAGTCCTGAGCAGGGAGAGGTGAAGCTGCCTCATATGTGCCCACAGTGCCCACAAGTACATCAGTGCCACCTATCAATGCCCACGAGTGCCACCTATCTATGCCCACCAGTGGTGCCTCATCAGTGCCACCTAGCAGTGCTGCCTATCAGTGTCGCCTAC
Source organism: Lithobates clamitans (assembly GCA_037952925.1). Taxonomy (NCBI): domain Eukaryota; kingdom Metazoa; phylum Chordata; class Amphibia; order Anura; family Ranidae; genus Lithobates; species Lithobates clamitans. The sequence goes on from JBBGZY010000065.1 coordinate 3,012,095, forward strand.
CAGTGCTGATCAGTGCCCATCACTGCCACCCATCAGTGCCCATCACTGCCACCCATCAGTGCCAGCTATCAGTGCCACCTATTAGTGCCCTTCAGTGCCACCTATCAATGCCCTTCAGTGCCGCCCATCAGTACCACCCATCAGTGCCCACCAGTGCCACCTCATCACTGCCCACCAGTTCGCCTATTAGTGCCCACCAGTCCTGCCTAATAGTGCCCATCAGTGCCACCTTATCAGTGCCCATCAGTGCCGCCTTATCAGTGCCCATCAATGCAGCCTCATCAGCGTACATCAATGAAGGAGAAAAATTACCTGTTTGCAAAATTTAATAACAAAATATAAAACGGTTTTGCATTTTTTTATTTAGATTTGGTCTTTTGTAAAAAAAAACCTCAGAGGTGATCAAGTACCACCAAAAGAAAGCTCTATTTGTGGGAAAAAAATTGATAAAAATGTCATTTGGGTACAGTGTTGTATGACTGCGCAATTCTCATTCAAAGAGTGACAGCGCTAAAACCTGAAAATTGGTCTGGGCAGGAGGGGGGTTTAGGTGCCCAGTAAGCAAGTGGTTAAAATAAATCTGAAGGCAAAACTTTATTTTAATTTTAGATAGAGAATGAGGGTGGGGGAGGGGAATTATAACCCATACTTTTTTTGCCATTTTTTTCCCATTGGGGAGATTTCCTTTCATTTTCTTTCTCAAAGCCATAACAGAGATACAATCCCCCCATAGTGAGGGAATCCCTGTTTGTCACCAGGGTCATCACAACTAGTGCCCTCCTTGGAAGATTTCCCTTCTTTCCTGTTCTGGTGACAACATTTTGGATTTTCTTTCTCTTTCGATGATATTGGTAAACATGACAAATAGAGAGGATGTTCTCCCTAAAGGGGACACAGACAGTAATGAAAACCTGACACGTGTTTGAATCTATATCCACTTAATCTAAAACTAATAAAAAGATTTGTCCTTTGTTATAATTTAAAGAGTCTAATTAACCTCTCTAGTTGATTGTGGAGATGGGGAGAGAGGAAGGTTTTTTTTTTTTTTAGATTATCAAAAGATAACTGGGCAGGGCTGATGCTATTACTTGCAATTTCAGTTCAGTGAAGGAACTGTTTTGCCAGCCAGCAGCGGGAAATTAGACACTGAGTGCATTTCCACCAGGATCAAAATGTATTTTTCTTAGTTTACAGGGTTTTTAAAAAGGATAAAACATGGAGAAATGTGCATGTATTGCAGATATGTGCTGCATATGTTTTTTTTATTTTATCTTGACACTTTTAGAAAACAATATTCTGCCTTTTTTTGGATATAGGTGTGCTAATGAGATACACTAATGCCCTGTACACACGATAGGATTTTCCGACAACAAAACAGTGTATTTTTTTTCTTAAGGATGTTGGCTCAAACTTGTCTTGCATACACACGGTTGCACAATTGTTGTCGGAAATTCCGCACTTCAAGAACGCGGTGACGTACAAGATGTACGACGAGCCGAGAAAAATGAAGTTCAATAGCCAGTGCGGCTCTTCTGCTTGATTCTGAGCGTGCGTGGAATTTTGTGCGTCGGACTTGTGTACACACGCTCGGAATTTCCGACAAGTTTTGTTGTCGGAAAATTTGAGAAGCTGCTCTCAAACATTTGTTGGTGGAAATTTCTGACAACAAATGTTCTATGGGGCCTACACACGGTCGGACTTTCCGAAACAAGCTCACATCCAACATTTGTTGTCGGAAAATCCTATCGTGTGTACAGGGCATAAGAGTTTATTGAGTGTGTACCTCTTGTTTCTTTTGCACATTTTATTTAGATGCTAAATATTTTATTTCTGTTCACTGGTTAAAGCATGGCATAATAATGTGCCTTACAGGCATGCTAGATTGAAAGGTCTTGCTTGAAAATCTAGAAGAAATGACATGTCATTAGACCTAAGTTCTTCTACAGTTCTACTACTGTCTTTTGATTATGAAGTGACATTCTCCACAACATAATATAAAAAAGAGAGAATCTGAATATCTGTAACATGTAATGTCCAATGTTTTCAAAACATCCATGGAGCCACATTTTTCTTTCTGTTCGAAAATTTTAATCAAGTTTTTAAGGTTTACATATAACAAACAGGTAAGAACTCACATTTGAAAACATTGACAGTAATCACAAGGCTGAGGCCTACGGATTTAGGCCAAATAAGCATACAGACAGCTCTAAACCTATAAAATACATCATCAAATGAGTACAGTGAGGAAGGCATATGCAAAAATGAGGACATCCCTGAAATACCAAGAAAACAGGTGGGGATAGAAAAGAGAAGCAATTACCGTATTTATTGGCGCATAACACATGCCGGCGTATAACACGCACCCCAAGTTTAGAAAGGAATTTTAAGGAAAAAAACTTTTTAAGGAAAAAAAACTTACATTTATATGCCCATCCATGCAGCCTTATCAGTGTCCATCTGCAGCTTTATCAGTGTTATTTGCAGCCTTGTCAGTGTAATTTGCATCATTGTCAGATCATTTGCAGCCTTATCAGTGTCATTTGCAGCCTTATCAGTGTCATTTGCATTGTCCATCTGCAGCCTTGTCAGATAATTTGCAGTCTAAATATGGCGCCGCCGCCGGGATACACAGAGCCGGTCCTGTGTATCTCAGCTCTTCTCGGCTCCGCTCGCAGTCCCGCCCAGTCCCGCCCTATGATGGACATAACACAGGTCCAATGGCGGGACTGGGTGTGACTGTGAGCGGAGCCGAGAAGAGCCGATATACATACATAGCCGAGTGTACTCGGCTAGCTCCACTTACAGTCACGCCCCATGACTGTGAGCGGAGCTAGCCAAACCTAGCCGAGTACACTCGGCTATGTATGTATATCGGCAGCCGGCGCTCACTCAGCTCACAATCAGCGGGGGATCGGCGTATAACACGCACCCACGATTTTCCCCTGATTTTCCCGCCGATAAATACGGTAAGTGATGGGGGAGGAAAGAAAGAGCTGGGGAGGTAGGGGGGCCCGTGTCAGAGGGAAAAGGGCATTAGTGGCACCAACCAATGGCAGCATGACAGCCACGTGTGATCAAAATTCTCAGGAAGAAAGCTGTCTATCCATGGTTGACAAATTTTGGTAAATTTGGGAATACGATCATGTAGGGTGGCGTCAAGCTTGCCATGCCAATGTCAATCTGACACTTCCATTAAGCCAAGGGTGGGGGTTTTCCGGGCTACCACTGCCTGTCTGGTTGCTATAATAATTTGCAGAAGTTTGAACTGGCCAGTGGTTACATATGGGGAATGTAGATTCAGTATAGTGATACTAGGATCTGGAGCAATAGTCTTGCTCAGCTCAGAGAGAACAGCAAAATCTTCTGTCCTAAACCTGCAAACTATGGAGCACATCCACCTGACATGCAGGTGTGTTTCTAAATCCTTGCAGCCCCAAAAGCATTCAGCTAGTGCGATTCATATTAAAGGATGCGAGCTGGGACCAGGTACCAGTGGGAAACATTGAATGAGGTTTTCTGTGCGACAACGTTCACTAAACAGGACCTGGTGGCCTGCCAATATAAGTCCAATCTTTTGGTTGAACAGTGATACAGAGTTTAGACCCCCATTTACTAACATAGGATGGGGGCCTAGGGAAAAGATTGAAAGCACTGTCAGATATAGAGTGGAAATGTGTTCTGAAGTGTGGGGGTCAAACATGGTAAGCTGGTCCATGGATGAGGGGGAGGTGGATTAGGAGAGAAAAAATTGAAAGTGACGAAAACGTTTGGATGATGCTAACTAAGAGCACTGGCATATGGTTGGAAAAGGAAAGATCCCTTCTAGGCCTGTTAAGTGATGTGGAGCCTCACTTTTCTTAAAAAAAAACCTGTTTGCTCATTACATAAAATAAAGTAGATTATTCTCCAATAGGTGATAAAGCAGGAGAATGACAGTTACTGACCTAAATTTCAAGGGGATTAAACAAAAGGTAGAATATATAAAAAAATTCCAACAACAACATTTTGCAGATGTAACAGTTTATGAAATATATTAAATGAGAACTAACTATAAAAAAAGGAAAGAAAGATCGGATTTTACTATGCAAACAGCACAGAAAATCTGCACAAATTGCTACATGTGCAATCTTATGATAAAAGGCAAAAATGATCAGATGATAGGTTATTCGTTTTGTAGCGTTAAAGATGTAATAAATCATAATATATAGTTTATTGCATTTGTTGCCCTTACACCTCTTTGTATGTTAGGGGAATTTGGTCAGCATCAATGGAATCACAGCAGCATATAAGGTTGATTTATATAGGTATAGCAGCTTCTAAATTAAGTGAGCATACAAACAGAAACATGAAGGCGATCCCAATTCTATTCGATTTTTTTTTACCATGGAAGTACGTTGTAGTTCCATATTCTTTTTAGGGCGGTAGCCATGATGAAGAGTTGTTTAATATTGAATCTCTCATAATGCTATAACTCTATTAGAATTAAAGTGGATGTAAACCTGATTCATTAAATTTGACCTAGGCACATATGTCTGTAGTGTTTACTTATCTCTCTCCAAAGCCCTGAGTCCTGTGTCTTTCTGCTGTTTCGTTCCTCTGTTATCAGTATGATAACTTCTGACAAGTTCTCAGAGACAGAAGATAAAACCAGCCTGAAATTTGTGTTGGGATGGGTGCTATAAATAGATCAGCAGAGAGCTTGTCATGTCACAGCACAGCTCTGCAAGTATCTTCGTTCTTCTGCCTATGTGGAGTGGGGGAGTGTGCCTTTCCTCCAATTAGCTGTCACACAGTGTAAGCCTAGACTATACTCCTACTGCTGAATGAGGAAATAAAAATTCTAACATGATGTAAGAAATCTAAAGAATATAGCAAGCTGAAGACAGCAGATATGCATGTAAAACGTATGTAAGGAGATTTGTTTCTTTCCTGTGCATCATCTGAGGTTGTTCACTTCACTGGGTAAAGGAGAGGATTTACATCCACTTTAAATGACAAATTTTTTTTTTAATATTTCGTTTTTCAGAAAATATACATTGTTTTTAACAAATTGTACTGGTTTAACACAATGGAAGGTAACTAGGAAGTTATCCAAGTGAATAAAAGGAGGTCCCTTGAAGAAGCTCACTGTGTTTATGTGAAAGAGGTGTGATGTTTAACAACATCTAATGCCGATCACCATGGAGTCTTTGGTACACTGTTTAGACCCCATTCACACTTGTGCAACTTGTCGTGTGACTTTGGACCCCAAAATCTGGTCTGGTATGGATTTTGGGGGTGACCTCATGCTGTTTTTGTAAAAACTTTTGGCGTATGCATGGGGGGCCCCATGCTGTTTTTTTTTTTTTTTTGCTGGAATTCTTTTTTTTACATTCAGCTGTCAGTGGGGAAGCCTGCTGACAGCTGATGAGTCATTGGTTGTTAAGGACACGGTGGCTGGCTTCCCAGCCCGCTCCTTAACAACCAGCTATTCTTCACACATAATTTGAATTGGCCGATCATGTTTCGACCAATTCGAATTCCAATCATTCAGAAAATTTGGAATTTGTTAGAAAATAAAGAAACCTAATACATTTTTCAGTTCAGTTTCAGTTCAGCACAAGTCACACTCATCCAAAGTTGCATCAAAGTCCATCAAGTTGTGCAGAAAAATCGCAATGGAAATCGCAAGATTTTTAAGTTGCAAAAGTGTGAATGGGGCCTTACAGCAATTCTCCCGCACTTCAGGCTGGATGCAAGCAATATACATGTGAATGATACCACTTGTGTGAATACATTTTTACAGCCTTTTAATTCTTGCACCCTTGTTGTTTATTTTTTTTCACATGCTGTGGATGGATTGGCTTCCCAAAATTTGTTTCTGCGGCGCTGCAGGAATTGCTCCCCCCTGACTTTATTCTGGGACTTTGCTATGGACTTTTGACAAATTGTATTTTGGCAGATATTGATATTCATGTGCGCTGAGTGGTTACATACTGTATGCATGAATCTTATACATATATTTTTGGCAGGAAGTATTTTAGGTCTACAAAACACTTCCCTTCTCCTCATCTCAATAACATAGGAAGAAGTGTTCTGTATTTTTCAGAAAAAACTGGGAGCAACTGATAACAGTACAGTACACACAAAGCACACAGGAAGATTTCCACTCTCCCATTTTCAACTGGTATTTTGTCGAACAGATATACTGTAACAAAACATTTTGAATGGTATATTACCAGACCAAAAGGGAGCAAACACAAGATATTCGCTATTATGGTTTACCTACACCTAAAACAGTGAATCTAGGATAAGTTACTTTCTTCTTGCATTGAAAGCAACATGTAACAGCTTTATACATTATGTACTGCCCTATGCAAATAAACATTTTTTTTTAGCAGGCCCTATGGACATCCTGCTACATGGATGTGACAGAATCTATGGCTACTGGGAAAAGCTGTATATCACTTAGTTAGCAAAAGTATTTAAAAGAAGAGCATTTTGTTCTCTTTCATAATGCACCAGAAAAATAGAAGATTCAGATTGGTTTATCTAAATACAGGGGTCTCAAACTGGCGGCCCTCCAGCTGTTGAGAAACTATAAGTCCTATCATGCCTCTGCCTGTGGGAGTCATGCTTGTAACGGTCAGCCTTGCAATGCCTCATGGGACTTTTAGTTTCGCAACAGCTGGAGGGCCGCCAGTTGGAGACCCCTAATCTAAAAAGATCTTACTACTGAATAAAATAAAGCTTTAGGATGGTTATTAGGAACACACACATAACTTACAGACACTTGGATGGGGTGCAATGTGTCATTTCTACACAAAACTAAACAGAGTACCTTTAACTGAATGCACAAAGTACCTGTAAAATGAGCATGTCTTGCCGGAGGTCATCCCCATGTTTAAATATAATTCCAATGGTTTCATTTGACAAAGCAGTTGGGTCTGCACATTTAAATTCCAGCCATAAGGGTTTCTTTTTTGAGGCCATTATCTTGCACTTTTCTACCTTGTAGGACAAAAACAATTAAAACAAGAAGTTAATAACTCAAAGATGCTAGAAATCTAAAGGCATGGCACTGGGATGCAGTTTTTATTTTAAACCGTAAACCGGGGACTGATCATATGATTATAGTAGGCAGACCTTCACACTTCACAAATGCATGTCTACAACTATTAAGCTAATTACAGAATGGACAGGGGTTTTATTTCAACCTTACTGCTGACATATCTAATAAATTACTGTGCTGAATCTAATGGAAACATTTCAGATATACAGCCTATTGCCCCATTTCACTGTCAGCCAGGCAACAAGTTCTTCGTGGCTTTCTTTCTTGTGAGTAGCCAATGGCAGATTTGCTACATCTAGGCAATGAATCAAATCAATTAACAGGACTCCAGACTACTCACTCCATTTGGTAAGCGATTGCATAACTAATTATTTCGTCCACACAATGAAATGCGTCAGTGGTTTTGGAAGTGGAGTCAGTGGTTTTGGAAATGCACTTGGAAGTGCAGTCGCTTTAGATCTGAGGGGAAGATCTGAAATGAGGGGAAGCTCTGCTGATTTTATCATCCAATCATGTACAAGCAAAAATGCTGTTTTTTATTATCCTTGCATGTCCCCCTCAGATCTACAGTGACTGCACTTCCAAGTGCACTTGCCTTTAGTAAATAAACCCCATAGTTACTTTGGTATTCCTGGAATCGATTATTAAGCAGAGTGAGCAGCCCGGAGTCCTGTGAATTTATTTGATCAGAGCTTCTAATTGTATAGTTTGAGGTGAGTGCATCGATTTTAGATGTTTTTAAATAAATGTGTTACATGGTAGAACACAATGAAGAGTGCTTTTCTCTCTTTCCTTTTGAGTGCAATTACAATTTTTGAAGATAAATGAAGGAGTTTTATATTAAGAATTGGAAAAAGCTCTTTTAGATCTTACACTAATTAAGGTCAAGAAATTCTGGTGAGTCATTCTTGCAGAGCACTAGGTGGGGCGCACAATATTATGAAGGTGGACTGTCGTTTTTTTTGGAAGGAGAAGAAAAGATATATTGTTTCCAGGAGTGGTGATGCACAACGGTGTTTGAAGAACTAGAAGACATATTTGTTTTCACTTGGTTTTCATTTTTTCTAACACGAGATTGTGAATTTTGGGACACTTTATATTTGTGGACACTTAATTTGCACATTGTTATTATATTTTTGTATTAATGATTTTCACACTATTTGCCCTTATTTATTGGTTTCAGTAGCTGTTTGTACACTTTCATCATAGCAGCATTTAGTGATTTATGGAGGTAATATACAGTATTTATACATCTAGGGTTAGGTTCAAAGCCCCTAGGCAAGGAGACAGAAAAGCCAGGGATTGGTGATTCAATCGCCCTGATCTCCAACTGCAATGTATGAAAAAGACATTAGGGTTTAGTAAGATATCTGATGATTAAATAAAGCAGATCTGTACCACATTAATAAAGGCTTATCCATATAGAATTGGTTACATGTCACCGTCCCTGTTCTTGGGACTAATACTGGAAAGAACTTCCCTGTTCCTCGGGCTCCTGGTATTCTCGCTAAACCAATGGAATGACTCAAATGGTACCGTTACCCTCTTATGCCCTGTACACACAGTCGGATTTTCCGACGGAAAAAGTGCGATCGCATTGTGTTGTCGGAAATTCCGATTGTGTATGGGCTCCATCGAACTTTTTCCATCGGAATTTCCGACACACAAAGTTTGAGAGCAGGATATAAAATTTTCCGAAATCAAAATCCGATCGTTTCAATCCCGAACGTGTGTACACAAATCCGGCGCACAAAGTGCCACACATGCTCAGAATAAATTAAGAGACGAAAGCTATTGGCTACTGCCCCTTTTATAGTACTGACGTACGTGTTTTACGTCACCGCGTTCAGAACGATCGGATTTTCCGACAACTTTGTGCGACCGTGTGTATGCAAGACAAGTTTGGCCCGAAATCCGTTGAAAAAAATCAGACGGATTTTGACGCCGGAATGTCCGATCAATGTCCGATCGTGGGTACAGGGCATTAGGCTGCTCAAGTGAGGGGGATATGGATCCATTATGGATGTGTATATATACCTATCTGGATGGTACTGAGTTTTCTTTCTTGTCCACGGTTGAGATCTAATTAATTAAAGTTTTTTGTACATTCTTGTTTTGTTTCAACCTACCCCCCAAATATGTGGGGTGGGTATTAGTAATATTGGTCTTACTTACAAGGCATTTTAGGTGTAACTTAGCTAGTGTTATTGTAAAACTCCTAGTGAGATGATTATGGACCTGAATCCCAGGTCACTTTAGGATTAGAAGGGGTGGGGTTTAGCACTGATTTAACTTGGAGAGAGCTCACGGTCTCGTACGTCCTGACGAAGTTCTGGTGGGTGGAACAAAACATGTACACATAGGGATGGGCTCCCTCCTCCCTGTGTTGCTACACAACCTTTTCTGGAGTTTGTTTGATTTTTTTATGATTGATTTTTTTGATTTGAGACTGCAACGGGAACCGTCACCCGAGCATACTTACCCTCTGGAGAGCAGTTGAGACATACCACAGCAGAGTGAGCAGCTTTTGGACAGACCATAGATATGACAGACCTTAGGTGTTCCTGCCAATGGTCATATCGGCTGTATGAGGACACAGGGGATAGGTTACCCACAACTTGGGACCACCCTAGTGCTACAGGCCGGACCTTAAACACCTTAGAGAGTCTACATCAGGGGTGGCCAACCAGTGGCCCGGGGAACACATGTGACCCGCAGAGCCATCTGATGTGGCCCGCAACCTCCTGCTCTGGGATGGCTGGTTGGCAAGCCCAGATCGCGGATTGCCGATCCGTCATCCAAGAGCATCAATGTTGTGAATGAAGCGGGCGGTAGAGAAAGCAAGCGGCTGCAAAGCAGAGCTGCATAAGCCGATGCTTCCAGTATAGCATTGACTCCTGTCACAGGCAGAGTGATACCAAATATGGGCATATCTGTTCTGCAGTGGTTACTGGGCTGCTTTCAAACTGATCCGCAGGTGCACTGCCTACCTCCAATCCGATTCGCTAAAAAAATTTAAAGGGGATCCATCCCCTTCCGCCTGGGTGCTTCGGATTGAAGGGCCCATAGAGTAGAGTGGGCTGTGTCCGTGTCAGCTCTCCATATGCAGAGTGGACACAGACCTGTCACCCCCCCTGCTCCACTCATTGTGGCCCGCGACCGGTTACCAAGTCACTTAAGTGGCCCTCGCTCTTCAAAAGGCTGGGCATCCCTGGTCTTCATTATATAACACTCAGCCGGATTGGATGGCTAGCTCCTGCTATTGCATATCATAGCTATATTCCCCACAGCATTGACTTTAACTGCTTTTGATATCAACTGCGGATTTTTACATCTCAAACGGATATAGCTATAGATCTCACATGGCTATCTAGCAGCCTATGGGCACATCACACTATCCCAGGATATGAACATGGTTATTTTTCTTCATATTAGTGTCTATTGTTTCCATACGGCCAGTCATGGTCTTACTTGTATATGACACTGTTTTTTGTTTTTGACTTATATTTGGTTCATGGAACTGGATTTGCTATCTATGGACTCTTTTCTCAACAGGACTTTTTCTGGGTCATATGTGTTATAGGCTTGCCAGACAGGCCCGGGATTCTAGCCTCTATCGTGTAGAGCTTTAGCGCCTCATTCACCCAATGTGGTTTTATGGCGGGGTCCTGGCTCCTCAGGGTACAGGCAGGTCACATTTATTTATAACTTTGATGTTGTTTTTGTTTTTGTGCAGGGAGTCGGGGGCTCTGGGGGAGAGATGCATCTGCTCCCACTGGAGTATTCATTATTAGAAAGGGTGCTTTTAGGGAGGGTTATTACTGGTTAGGGTTGCTATGTGTAGTGGGGTTCACATGGGAGGTTATATCATTGGGGGGGTTTTTGGGTCCTGACGCTGACTTATCTGCATTTTATATGCCAATAAACTTTTGTAGAGGTATTTCATAGGGTGCGTTTATATTTTATTTTTTATTTTATTTTACAATTGAATTTTTGATTACACCCTCCTCATACTATTATAGGCGAGTACCTCTCTCGTTTGCTTGATGGTGCAGAGCTCCCAGGATCACCTTCTCTTTTTGTTTTATTAATAAAGTTATCCCCCTGAGAGTGAATAATCAACCTGATAGCCATCTTACCACACCATTGGGCTTTAAAGTGATACTAAAGTCTCCTTTTTTGTTAAAAATGATAAACATGTTATACTTACCTACCCTGTGCAGTGGATTTGCAGAGCAGCCTGGATCCTCCTATTAGGAGGTCCCTCTTCGGTGTTCCTGGCCCCTCCCTTCTGATGAGTGCCCCCACAGCAAGCAGCTTGCCTGGCCCTGCCTCCTCTCTCCTCATTGCCTGACTGACTTTGATTGACATCAGCGGGAGGTAATGGTCCCGTACTGCTGTTTCAGCCAATGAGGAGGGGAGTCCAGAGCAGCCAAAACAATCCTACAACATCGCTGGATAGAGATAGAGAATGCATTAAGATAAAAAACCTTCTGACTTTAAAACCACTTTAAAACTTAAGCTGGCCATACATGGCTCAGTTTTTTTGGTCAACCAGCGGTCAGAATGAAATTAACTGAACAGATTTCCACTTCCACCCATAAGGTGGGTAGGGGAATCCTTCCCACTACAGTATTCTGTCAGTGGGGGGATTCCTTCGCTGTCAGAATACACAGATCAGCACTGCAGCCATTGGCTTTTTTGGTCACCTTTTGGGATCTTTTAATAGTTTGCTTTCGGAACCTATGTTTGATCTATGGGCAGCCGGATGTTAACGAAATTGCATCCATTTACTTCAGACTACATCATGTTTAGCTCCAAAAATATGGAAAAGAATGCAGATCTTCTCCTAAATCTGTTTGTTCATTAAAATAACATGTTTAAAATTATGTGTTCACTTGGAATTTAATCACTTGTCCATCAGTGCTCACATGCACGACGTAGGTCCCGCACGCATATGTAAACCCCAATCGCACCACACGTGTGAGGTATTTTCGTGAACATCAGAGTGAGAGCAATAATTCTAGCTCCAGACCTCCTCTGTAACTCTAAGGGCTTGTTCACACTTGACTAAATTTTTAATGCTTAACAAATGCTCCTAGAGCATTAATTAGTATGGGCATTGGACTCGCTTTAATGAGCTTTAGTATCGGCGTTAGACTGGCGTTTTACAAGTGTAATTGGGAGTTAAAAGTGCGCCCCAAACGCCCTATGGGAAGTTTTGAAGCATTTGATGAGCGTTAAGGCGCATTAAAACTGCTCCACAAATGTCTATTCCATGACAGTTAATAAGCTAACCTTAACACCCCGCAACTGCCTGCCAAAGCGTTTGCGAGGCATTACCACAGACTTGAATGATAGGCCTTGAAAGACTTTAAACGCCTCCTAACTCGACATAGGGCTTCAGTTTTGAAGCAACGTGACGCTAACGCTTCATGTTTTGATAGTGTAAACAGCTGTCCATTGTATCATTTTCATAGGCGTTTGAGGGGCGTTTTTAACACCTTTCAAAAGCCTGCTTTTAATGCCAGTTTGAAGTTAGCCTAAGGCTTCCGTCACAATGAATCCGACTTTGAAATCGTGCGACCTCACTTGAAGTCGCACAATTTCAAAGTCTTATGTCAGTGCAACTTCAGGTGCAACTTGGTAGGCATCTGTGCGACTTCATGCAGAGATGTCTATGCAAGTCGCACCTGAACTTGCAAAAAGTAGTACAGGAACTACTTTCAAAAATATTTGACTGCTTTCATTACAGACAATGGGGTGCAACTTGTCATGCGATTTAAAACTATCAAATCGCATGATAAATCACACTGGTGTGACCTGGGGCTAAATTGTTAACCTGTAAAAGCTTTTAAGATGTCACTTATGGATAATTTAATGTACTGTAGTTTGTGGTCATTCCACGGGTGTGTGCAAATTTAACGTGAGACATGTTAGGTATCTATTTACTTGGAGTAACATCATCTTTTATATATTACCAACAAATTGGGTATTATATTGTGTTTGTGTGCAGTGAAATTCATTAAAGTGTATTTTTTCCTGAAAAATCTGCGTTTGTAAACCGCTGTGACATAAAAAATGCAACAACCACAATTTTTCTTCCAGGGCCTCTGATTAAAAATATATATATAATGTTTGGGGGGTCTAAGTAATTTTCTAGCAAAAAAAAAAAAAGGGGGGGTACATTTTTACATGCAAGTGAGAAAATTCAGAATTGGCCCAATTTTGAAGTGGTTAAAAACAACAGAAAATAGCCAATAATGATGGTATGGTGCAGAGCATTAAAGTGGATGTAAACCCAATGTCATCCTTTCTAAACTACTGCCATAGGGGTTATCTATAAGGATATACATGCCTCCTGCATGTATCTTTACCTGTCAAATGTCTCCCCTCTGTCTGTTATGAGACCCGAAAAACTGCAGATTCTGTGGGTGGGTCTGTTGTCTGGAGCTCGGTGGGTGGAGTCGTGATGTCAGTAGACTCCCCGCTTTCTCCGTTTGCGTTTGTCAAGATTTATCTCACTGAACAAGAGATGGATTAACTCTTTGTGGCAAGACTGGGCTCAAATGATAGGAAATCTTATACTCTACATTGTGACATCAAAAAAAAATAAATAATTTTTTCAGGTTTACATTCACTTTAAGTTCACCTTCAGAGAGGGATGTCAGGCCTGTCAAAAAAAACAAATTTGATGAACTTATGTTTGACTTACAACCAATGCACCAGCTCTCAGTCCAGGGTCATAGGGCACTCTAAAGCTTTCTGGAAGTAGAGATCCCTGGAGTTTTTCAAGCTTTTGGCGTAGTTGTGCGATAACTGAAAAGTAATATGACAAAATGCCTCAAAAACTCAACACAATACAAATATAGTATCCAGTAAATGATAGTTTATAATGCATTCGTGTTCTTTAAATCAGAGCTTTACCCTACCTAACAACCATGTTCCTATTAGTAGCTATAGCTTCTGTCAAAAAATATTTGGAAATTGCTTTTTATTTCTTTTTGGCATAAGTACCTTTTTTATATAAAATTCCTGCCACTTTGACTCCTGGGATATTGGTGTAATAAAGCTCAGGAATCAACGGGCATCCTCCGCTGCCTCGCACAGTGTTTTTACCGCGCATGCTCGAGATCAGGATATGCATGCTGTGTAGCCAGCTGTACAAAATACAGGAAGAGAACAGCTGGTGGCTTCAGATGCCAGTAGCCGACATGGCCAGTAATCAGCCATTCGAGAGTACCAGTTCAGGTAGGGATTTAAATATTTGACATACCATTAGTATTTATCACAATACCCAATGTGGGAAGAGCGATAATTAAGAAGAACAAAGGTGTTTATTTAAAATTCTTCTGGAAGACTGTTGCTCCTCTTTAAAGAAGAATTCAATCACAACATTTTTTCTATTGTTGGGCAGAGTGGTTGTATCTCCATTGATTTTTTTATTCATGTGCTTGGTTGATTTTTATTCACCTGACCAAAGTGTCAATACAAATTAATCCAAAACTAAAACAAATTGAAAGAGATTTATCAAAACTGGAGCAGCCAGAATCTCGAGTGGCTGGGCGTGGCAACCAATCAGCTTCCATTCTTCAAAGCTTAAAGAGGAGTTCCAGCCTGGGTGAAAAAAATAACTAAAAGTCAGCAGCTATTCTATTGTGAAAAAAAAAGTCAGCAGCTACAAATACTGTAGCTGCTGACTTTTAATTATAAGGACACTTACCTGTCCAGAGAGCCCACAATGTCGACAACCAAAGCCAACCTGTCCATCGGCTCTGGGTGCAGGCACCGGCATCCCTACTAAGGGAAACAGGAAGCGAAGCCTTGCGGCTTCACAGCCTATTTCCTACTGCGCATGCGCGGGTCTCCCAGCGCCTTTTGAAAAGTTCCACAGACACACAGGTCCCAGAAGGCGACAAAGGGGAAGGAGGAGGGCAAAATAAAACCGCGGAAGTGACGTATGTCACCGCGGCCATGGGACGGAAGCCCAAAGAATATAGAAGAAAAAGGTATGAAAAAAAAATGTATCCAAAAATGAGGGGGGGTGGGATGTGGTTTCGTTTTCTAAGGAGTTTAATTTTTGCCTGGAACTCCGTTTTAACTAAACAAGCTGAAAATAGAAGCTGAATGGTTGCCATGCACATCTGCTCCAGATTCTACAGTTTTGATAAATGTCCCCCATTATCTAGATTTTTATCTTTTAATAATCAAATAATTCACACTCATTAACAAAGAATTCGTTTCATATACTAAAAGAAAACAGTTGAAGGCAGCCAAAATATCTTTGCACAGAAAAGTGATATCAACGGAATTCTCCCTCACATACAATTTTTAATTTTAAAGCAGCTGCAGACATATGGGGCTGCTGGGCATTAAACCCCACTTTTACTGCTGCTGCATGTACGTATTCTGTCGTCAGTGAAAGGTTAATATCTATGGAAAAATCATTCATAACAAAACAAAATACAATTATCTTTCCTATTCAGGCAGCGCTATTAATTTTCTCTAATATTTTCTCTAATATTCAATGCAGTATGGTAACCTGGAGGCGTTCTGTATACAGCTGGTCTCCAAAAAAACATCATTTACTGCTTGTGTTATTGGCTCACTGATTTTAACAGTTTCCAATAAATTCAAGCCAGATTTTAGGCACCCCTTTCAACAGAAATATATGTTTTGGTGAGATACTTCCTGAGAGTAATGCCGCATACACACGGCCAGACTTGTCAACGGGCTAAACTCCGTCGGAAAGATTTAGAACATGTTCTATATCTGAGTCTGTCGGAAATGCGGACAGAAAAAGTCCAATGGGGCATACACACGGTCGGAATGTCCAACCGAAAGCTCCCATCTGACTTTTTCTGTCGGGAAGTCCGGCTGTGTGTACGCGCAATTAATCACTTCTAAAGTGTGTCAGACACTGCAGCTTTTCTCATTAGAAGACAGAAAGTACATCAGCTAATTCATAATGAACCAGTCCCTCCGATTCAAAATGAATATATGATTAGTCCGGTGAAGCCGACAGCTATTTTTAACAGTAACTAAGGGTAGGAATCTACTACAAAGTTTGTTAAAATCCTTACAATGAACTTTGATCACCCAGAGGGGTTTTTTTTTCCAACAAAATTGGAATTACTCTTTAACCACTTCAGCCCCAGAAGGATTTACCCCCTTCCTGACCAGAGCACTTTTTGCGATTCGGCACTGCGTCGCTTTAACTGACAATTGCGCGGTCGTACGACATTGCACCCAAACAAAATTGATGTTCTTTTTTTCCCCACAAATAGAGCTTTCTTTTGGTGGTATTTGATCACCTCTGCGGTTTTTATTTTTTGCGCTATATTAAAAAAAAAATAGCGACAATTTTGAAACAAAAGCAATAATTTTTACTTTTTGCTATAATAAATATCCTCAAAAAAATATATAAAAAAAACAAATTTCTTTCTCAGTTTAGGCTGATATGTATTCTACATATTTTTGTTAAAAAAAAAAAAAAAATCGCAATAAGCGTATATTGATTGGTTTGCGCAAAAGTTACAGCGTCTACAAAATAGGGGATAGATTTATGGCATTTTTATTATTAATTTTTTTTTTTAGTAATGGTGGTGATCTGCGATTTTTATCGTGACTGCGACACTTTTGACGCTTTTTTGGGACCATTGTCATTTATACAGCGATCAGTGCTATAAAAATGCACCGATTACTGTGTAAATGACACTTGCAGGGAAGGGGTTAAACACTAGGGAACGATCAAGGAGTTAAGTGTGTCCTAGGGAGTGATTCTAACTGTGGGGGGGATAGGCTACCACTGACATGACAGCGAACACTGCTCCCGATGTTTACAAAGGCATCTCCCCGTTCTTTCATTCTGTGACACGATCGCGGGCCCCCAGCGGACATCGAGTCTGCCGGACCCGCGGGCACAGAGTACGCGGCAGGTGCGCACGCGCCCACAATGCCGCAATTTAAAGGGGACGTACCTGTACGCCCATTTGCCCAGCTGGGCCATTGTGCTGACGTACATCGTCGCACGCTGGTCGGCTAGTGGTTAAACTAGCATTAAATGCAATTTTTTTCATTTTGGATAGAGTAAGGGAGGGTTATAACCCTTGTCAGGTTTTCCGTATCCCATTTACATGGGATTTCCCTTCACTTTCTGTCCCATAGCCAAAACAGGAAGTAAGAGGAAATCTCTTCAAAGAGAGGGAATCGCCAGTTGTCACCAGTCACCACAACCAGTGTCCTCATTGAAAGATTTCACCTCTATTACTGTTTTGGGATTTTCTTTCACTTTCGAAGATAATGGTAAGCAGGACAAATAGAGAGGATGAATCTCCCTAATGGGGGCACGAACAACAATAAAAATCTGACTTCTCTTATAATTAGGGATGAGCCCGATGTTCAAGTCGAACGTAAGTTCGACTCGAACATGGGGTGTTCGCCGAATAGCGAACAATTTGGGGTGTTCTCGGCAAATTCGAGCCGCGGAACACCCTTTAAAAGTCTATGGGAGAAATCAAAAGTGCTAATTTTAAAGGCTTATATGCATGGTATTGTCATAAAAAGTGTTTGGGGACCTGGGTCCTGCCCCAGGGGACACGTATCAATGCAAAAAAAAGTTTTAAAAATGGCCGTTTTTTCGGGAGCAGTAATTTTAATAACGTTTAAAGTGAAACAATAAGAGTGAAATATTCCTTTAAACTTCGTACCTGGGGGGTGTCTATAGTATGCCTGTAAAGTGGCGCATTTTTCCCGTGTTTAGACTGGTCCCTGCACAAAATGACATTTCTAAATGAAAAAAAGTCAAAAGTACTCGTCGCTATAATGAATTGTCGGGTCCCGGCAATACAGATAAAAGTCACTGAAAAAAACAGCATTGGATCCCCCCCCATTCCATTACCAGGCCCTTTGGGTCTGGTATGAATATTAAGGGTAACCCCGAACCAAAATGTAAAAAAAAATAGTGTGGGGTTCCCCCCAAATTCCATACCAGGCCCTTCAGGTCTGGTATGGATATTAAGGGGAAGCCTGCACCATTTTTTTTTTAAATGGGTAGGGGTCCCCCTCAAAATCCATACCAGACCTGATTTTAAGGGAAACCCCACGCCAAAATAAAAAAAAATTGTGTGGGGGTCCCCCAAAGATCCATACGAGACCCTTATCCGAGCACACAACCTAGCAGGCCGCAGGAAAAGGGGGGGGACGAGAGAGCGCCCCCCCTGAACTGTACCAGGCCACATGCCCTCAACATATGGGGAGGGTGCTTTGGGGTAGCCCCCAAAGCACCTTGTCCCCATGTTGATGGGGACAAGGGCCTCATCCCCACAACCCTTGCCCGATGGTTGTGGGGGTCTGCGGGCGGGGGGTTTATCGGAATCTGGAAGCCCCCTTTAACAAGGGGACCCTCAGATCCCGGCCCCCCATTTGAAATGGTAACAGGTACATTCTACCGGTACCATTTCACAAAAAAAGTTTCAAAAGGTTTAAAAAAAACAAGACACACCTTTTGACAAGTTCTTTATTAAGAAATAAAAAAAAGAAAAAAATGTCGCACGAAGTCCATTCATCTTCTGTGGCGTCATAGGGGGCGGGGCCACCCGGGATACGTCACCGTGTGGCCCCGCCCTCACTTATAAAAGAACTGTCATCTGCGCTGAAGCGTCATAAGGCGGGTGCCTCCCACAGAGGCGGATCTTTTTTATTTTATTTTTCGGTCCGTCGGGAGAGCCATAGAGGAAGATGAATGGACTTTGTGGGACATTTTTACTTTTTAATAAAGGACTTGTCAAAAGGTGTGTCTTGTTTTTTTTAAACATTTTGACACTTTTTTTGTGAAATGGTACTGGTACAATGTACCCGTTACCATTTCAAACGGGGGGGGGATCTGGGGGTCCCCTTGTTAAAGGGGGCTTCCATATTCCGATAAGTCCCCCGCCTGCAGACCCCCACAGCCACTGGGCAAGGGTTGTGGGGATGAGGCCCTTGTCCCCATCAACACCCCAAAGCACCCTCCCCATGTTGAGGGCATGTGGCCTGGTACAGTTCAGGGGGGGCGCTCTCTCGTCCCAGGTTGCGTGCTCAGATAAGGGTCTGATATGGATTTTTGGGGGGACCCCCACACTATTTTTTTTTTAATTTTAGCACGGGGTTACTCTTAAAATCCATACCAGACCTGAAGGGTCTGGTATGGATTTTGAGGGGGACCCCCACGCAATTTTTTTTCTACATTTTGGTTCGGGGTTCCCCTTAATATTCATACCAGACCCAAAGGTCCTGGTAATGGACTGGGGGGGCATTTATTTGCATTGATACATGTCCCCTGGGGCAGGACCCAGGTCCCCAAACACTTTTATGGCAATAACTTTATTAACCCTTAAAATTAGCACTTTTCATTTTTCACGTTCGTGTCCCATAGACTTTAATGGTGTTCGCGTGTTCGAACAAATTTTTTGTCTGTTCGTATGTTTTGCTGTGAACCAAACCGGGGGGTGTTCGGCTCATCCCTAATTATAATCCTTCTCCACTCCATACAAAGTTAAAAATACATTTTATCTTTAGTTATACTTCAAGTCTTTAACCGGTTCCCGACCGGCGCACGCGGCAGAATGGCACGGCTGTACGTCCCTTTGAATTTGCCGCCGTGCCATCGCGTGCGCGCCGGCCGGGAGCTCCGTGAGTCGGGTCGTGACTCGATGTCAGCGGGGATACGCGCGATCATCTCACGGAGAGGAAGAACGGGGAGATGCTAATGTGAACACACATCTCCCGGTTCTGCCTAGTGACAGTGTCACTGATCATAGCTCCCTGTGATCGGAAGCGCCGATCAATGATGTGTCACAGCTAGCCCATCCCCCCTACAGTTAGAACACATCCCTAGGACACACTCAACCCCTACAGCGCAACCTAGTGTTAACCCCTTCACTGCCAGTCACATTTACACAGTAATCAATTCAAATGTAATCGCACTGATCGATGTATAAATGTGAATGGTCCCAAAATCACGCCAAAATTGTCCGACGTGTCCACCATAATAACTAGTAAAAAAAAAAAATATTAATAAAAATGCCATAAAACTATCCCCTATTTTGTAGACTCTATAACTTTTGCGCAAACCAATCAATAAACGCTTATTGCGATTTTTTTAACCAAAAATATGTAGAAGAATACGTATCGGCCTAAACTGAGGAAACAAAAAAGTTTTTTTATATTTTTTTGGGGGATATTTATTATAGCAAAAAATAATGCCTTTTTTTCAAAATTGTCGCTATATATTTTTTTTTATAGCGCAAAAAATAAAAAACGCAGAGGTGATTAAATACCACCAAAAGAAAGCTCTATTTGTGGGAAAAAAAAGACATCAAATTTGTTTGGGAGCCACGTCGCATGACCGCGCAATTGTCAGTTAAAGCAACGCAGTGCCGAATTGCAAAAAGTGCTCTGGTCTTTGGCCAGCAAAATGGTCCGGGGCTTAAGTGGTTAAGTGGCACACAATCAAATGTCTAGGCATAATTTGGATAGCATATATCATTTATAATCTGCTGCTCATTGGCCAATTTGAATCACAGAAGGTCTGTTGAACTGTACTACATTACAATATGCAACCTACTAAGAAATAGTAATCAGCATTTACCTTGTGAGGTAACATCGTACTTCTCAGCAGAGACACTTTTAATCTCCATGGTGACTTTATGTAAGACTTCAGTAGTTTGAACCTGTTTAATGAAGTCATTTAGCATAGCAGTTCCACAACCTCTTAGGTAAGCTTCCAAAATGACAGCAAACCTCTGCTGATAATGCATTGACTGCGCAATCTCACTTCTCAGAAACCAGAACAAGAAGTGACCAATTCTCTTGCTCTGCAAAAAGAACCACATTTTGAAAATTGTCTTTAAAACAGATTTTTGTTCATACAGCAAATTGAAAGAAACTATATTATAACTACAAGCAAGGAAAAATATTGTTTTGTTCTGTTATCTATGTATTTCTGTGGAACTTCCCTTTAACTTCTCTAAGGCCTCATGTACACTGCTGACGCTTAGGAACAGTTGGGCATTTTTTTCAACTGCTCCTGAACTCTCCTCTATTGCCTCGTTTCCACCGAGCGGATCGGTTCGGTTCGGTACGGTACGCTATTTTGGGTGTTTCCATTATGAAAGCGGTCCATACAACCGAACCGAACCGTTTCATTCAGGGTCCTGCTTCAGATGTGGGGCCATAGAAAATAGGACGGTTCGGTTAGGGCGGAGCTACGATACTTTACACTGATTGGTGGACGTGTGACGCTATGACGGCATTTTTTCTAAATCCACGTATGGCCCCTGTTGGTCCGACTTGCAATGGAAACGCTCGCCTGAATAGGCCGGACCATTCTAGGCCGTCCAAACCGATCCGAACCGATCCGCTCGGTGGAAACGAGGCATATGTTATCTTATCAGTAGATGTACACAGGGTCGTTTATAGTTGTTTCTAGGCAATTGAGTTTAGAGGCATTTCAAAGGCTTATGAACGTGGCTAAACGCGGTAAATCGCGTAAAGTCTACACACCCCTAAATGTTAAAATGTCAGGTTTCTGTGATGTAAAAAAGTGAGACAAAGATAAATAATTTCAGAACTTTTTCCACCTTTAATGTGACCTATAAACTGTACAAGTCAGTTGAACAACCAACTGAAATATTTTAGATGAAGTAAAAATTAAAAACTAAAATAAAGTGGTTGCATAAGTGTACACACCCTCTTATAACTGGGGATGTAGCTGTGTTCAGAATTAAGCAATCACATTCAAACTAATGTTAAATAGGAGTCAGTAAACACCTGCCATCATTTAAAGTGCCTCTGATTAACCCCAAATAAAGTTCAGCTGTTCTAGTAGGTCTTTCTTAGTCGCATCCTACAGCAATAGCCATGGTCCGCAGAGAGCTTCCAAAGCATCAGAGGGATCTCATTGTTAAAAGGTATCAGTCAGGAGAAGGGTACAAAAGAATTTCCAAGGCATTAGATATAACATGGAACACAGTGAAGACCGTCATCATCCAGTGGAGAAACTATGGCACAACAGTGACATTATCAAGAACTGGACGTCCCCCCAAAATTGATGAAAAGACGATAAGAAAACTGATCAGGGAGGCTGCCAAGAGGCCTACAGCAACATTAAAGGAGCTGCAGGAATATCTGGCAAGTACTAGCTGTGTGGTACATGTGACAACAATCTCCCGTATTGTTCATATGTCTGGGCTATGGGGTAGAGTGGCAAGACTGAAGCCTTTTCTTACGAAGAAAAACATCCAAGCCCGGCTATTTTTTTGCAAAAACACATCTGAAGTCTCCCAAAAGCACGTGGGAAAATTATTTATGGTCTGATGAAACCAAGATTTAACTTTTTGGCCATAATTCCAAAAGATATGTTTGGTGCAAAAACAACACTGCACATACCCAAAAGAACACAATACCCACAGTGAAGCATGGTGGGGGCAGCATCATGCTTTGGGGTTGTTTTTCTTCAGCTGGAACAGGGGCCTTAGTCAAGGTAGAGGGAATTATGAACAGTTCAACATACCAGTCAATATTGGCACAAAACCTTCAGGCTTCTGCTAGAAAGCTGAACATGAAGAGGAACTTCATCTTTCAGCATGACAACGACCCAAAGCATACATCCAAATCAACAAAGGAATGGCTTCACCAGAAGAAGATTAAAGTTTTGGAAGGGCCAAGCCAGAGCCCAGACCTGCATCCGATTGAAAATCTGTGGGGTGATCAAGAGTCAAGATGTGCCAGTGGCGGCTGGTGCTCAAAATTTTTTGGGGGGCGCAAACAAACTGAAAAATTCTGAAATAAAAACATCAATTGCAGCCACTGTGCCCATCAAACGCAGCCACTGTGCCCTTCAATTGCAGCCACTGTACTATCAAATGCTGCCACTGTGCCCATCAAATGCTGCCACTGTGCCATCAAATGCAGCCACTGTGCCCATCAAATGCTGCCACTATGCCCATCAAATGCTGCCACTGTGCCCATCAAATGCTGCCACTGTGCTATCAAATGCAGCCACTGTGCCCATCAAATGCTGCCACTGTGCCAATCAAATTCTGCCACTGTGCCCCATCAAATGCTGCCACTGTGCCAATCGAATGCTGCCACTGTGCCCATCGAATGCTGCCACTGTGCCATCAAATGTTGCCACTTTGCCATGGAATGCCGCCACTGTGACCCCCCAAGCCCACACGTCGCCTGCCTGGCACTTACCCAGTCTTGGTGGGGTGGCAGTGAGCAGTGTTCTCCATGCGTCTCCATGAGTCCCTTCCCGTCCTCTCCTCCCGTCCTCTTCTCCTGATAGGCGCATGTTGCTTCAGCCAATCAGGTGACGGGTAACAGACCCGAGCACCTGACTGGCGAAGAGGCGGTTCAGTGTTAGGAAAGCAAATATTCATTCGCTGTTCTAAAACACCTGGGTGAACTGCGAGCAACAAACATGGTGCTTACAGGTTACCTTTTTTGACGCCTATTAGAGCCTATATGGCTCTAATCAGGTGCTTCAAAAACACCCCCAGCTGCTGTAATTCAGGCGCCCAGCGCCCGAAAAGGGGCCAGGCGCCTGAATAGGGGGTGGCAGTGGCGGCCATAGATAGATTCATGCTATGCATGAATCTATCCATTGGTCATAGAGGGGGTGGCCGGAGAAAGGGGGTGGCGTCCGTGCGCCCCTATGGACGCTCCGCCACTGAGATGTGCCATGCTGATAGACTCATACCCAAAAAGACTGAGTGCTGGAATAAAATCAAAAGGTGCTTCAACAAAGAATTCGTTTAAGGTTGTGCACACTTATGCAACTGTATTATTTTAGATTTTTATTTTTACTTCCCTCCACCTAAAAGATTTCAGTTTGTTGTTCAACTGAGTTGTACATTTTATAAGTCACATTATAGGTGGAAAAAGTTCTGAAATGATTTACCGTATATACTCAAGTATAGGCCGAGTTTTTCAGCACTTTTTTTGTGCTGAAAATGCCCCCCTCGGCTTATACTCGAGTCTCCTTCATCACTGTGGCAGTCTTACGATCTCCCGGCTGTTCTGTCAAGGTTTGTGCCTGCAGTGTGGTAATGAAAGGTAATGGTCTGGGGGAGGAAGGAAGGAATTCATTCTATACGATCTCCCGGCGCTGTGATATGTAGTCTAGTCAGCAGTCGTGCAGTGTACCAAAGCCCCGCCTCCTCCTCGTCCGTGACAGGCTGAACACTGACTCCCTACTGGGAAACTGAGTCAGTGATTTGTCACGGACGAGGAGGAGGTGGGGCTTTGGTACACTGCACGGCCGCTGACTAGACTACAGCTGTTCATCTTCGGCTATTTTTGGTGGCTCCGTTGTGGTTCGTACTGCGCAAGCACTGCACCTGCGCAGTACAGGGGGGGCATTATCCGTCGAGGGACCTTTTTCGACAGGACACCGGGAGATCTTAGAGAATTATTTCCTTCCTTCCTCCCCCAGACCATTACCCTTCATTACTACACTGCAGGCAAAAACCTTGACAGGACAGCCGGGAGTTCGTAAGGCTCCAGATGGACACAGGCTGCGCCGGGAGATCAGGTACATGAGGCAGGGAGCTTTCCCTGATGGCCAATTAAACCCCACTGCAGATGCTTGTAAACCCCCACAGTAAATGCAGTGTTACATAATTGAGGACAGTGAGGTTGAGGCATGCATATGGGCACAGTGAGGCTGAGGCATGCATATGGGCACAGTGAGGCTGAGGCATGCATATGGGCACAGTGAGGCTGAGGCATGTAGATGGGCACAGTGAGGCTGAGGCATGCAGATGGCCACAGTGAGGCTGCAAATGGGCATTGTTGACCCTCTTTTCCACTTACAGTAGCTGCTGCATTTCTCCCCCTAGGCTTATACTCGAGTCAATAAGTTTTCCCAGTTTCTTTGGTAAAATTAGGTGCCTCAGCTTATATTTGGGTCGGCTTATACTCGAGTATATACGGTATCTTTGTCTCATTTTTTTACATCACAGAAACCTAACATTTTAACAGTGGTGTGCAGACATTTTATTTCCACTGCATATATATATATATATATATATATATATATATATATATATATATATATATAATTTATTTCTTGTCTTTCTTTTTTCCTTTCCCTTTACTTATTTAAAAGGACAAGATGTGCTTATGTCATGCAATACATGTGTAAAGTGCCTAAAACTTTTTACTTTACTTGTCTTTATGATTCCTCATATGTACTCTATTATGGTCTCCTGAGTTTTCTCGGAGCGTGAATATCATTTATGATTGCCTTAATGAAGTGCTACTGCTTTTGAACTCTGTGTTGTGCAGATTCCTATTTCTAATAAAAATGTTTACGGAGAAGAAAAATAAATTAACTAAACTTCCCCTTTAGGTACGTTTTCCAACTGCCCGCATGTCCCATGCTACAGATTGGCGGGAGTTTCAAGCAGGAAAACAAAATATTGATCAGCATTGCCAGGAGCTCAGAGACCATTGCCAGGAGCTCTCAGGTTAACATTACTTGCAGCTGTCCACTTGTCTTCGACGCAACTACAGAATCCAATTGCTATTCACTGCAAGGATGGACATTACATTATATATAACTAGGAAGCTGCACCATACCTAAGACACTGACTTGCCGAGATTATATGCATGAAAAATAAAATAAGTCACCATCCATAGCTTACTCTCAATGCACGCTTCAACAGGAACCTTGATAGAGCACTGTCATGGTATGGCTCAAACTTAACAGCCTGTACATGAGAAAGAAAATGAAGATAACTGAATCAGCATATTTTTTTACAAGCCAGTTCAATGGAAAAATTTGTGGATTTCACTTTAGGCAACAACATTTTCTTACTGTGCATATAGTTCTTAGCTTTCAGAAAAATTATTGTTTTTTAAAGGAGCATGGGTATATTTTTATTGAATATTTTATTAGGGGACTGTAGCTCCTCATTAACTTCAAGTGATCTTTTCCCAGGTCCTCTGCAACTCAGTGGGTGATATGCGGCTCATTCCCAGATTGTTACGTGTACTGCACATGTCAGTGCAGTGTGTTCTTGTCATTTGGCTGGGACCACACAGAGCACAATAAATGCTCTGGCGGTCATGTGACGATTTGTTGAAAAAAGAATATCCTTCTAAATATCTATAAAATTGTTTTACAAAAAGCCCATAAAACTAATAGTTACGGTATTTATTTTCATTAAACTGCATTTACTTTCCTGTTCTGTTGTAGGGCAGCTCCAGATTGGCCAGCACAGTTTTGCCATTCTGAACAAAAAAATAATATGCACTAGTAGGATCACCAGATATTTATTCTCTGTTGATCTAAATTTTAAACTAGCATCCATCAAAGTTAGTTAGGTAAAATAAATTTGGAGCAAAAGGGGCAAAATATTTTTTGGGGTATTTATTACAATCGGCAACATGCCATTACTGCATCTCTATCTCTTACTTTATCACAACCTTTGTCGGCGTGTTCTTCACATCCGAGGTATGAGTTGGTTCTACACATAAGAAACAGGTCTAATTTTTTGCTCTTTAAATTTAAAAAGACACAGACATCTTTATACTTCGTAGTTGGGGAAAATACCCAACACTTTTGGGAGTGGGGGAGCATAGGACAGTGCCCAGGCCTAGAAGCCAATCGCTATTCTCAAGCACTCTCACATGACTGGGAAATTGATGTCCTGATCTCAGCATCAGCTGCGGAGGAGCAAGGAGTTGCCAGGAAGCACAGGTAAAGCGAGTATTAGTGGCACATGGAATGTCCTTTCCAGAGATCCTGTTACTTTGCTGTGCATGGGCAAGGTGATAGTGTTTCTTATTTAAGTAATTTATTCAGCTGTCAAAATGTTGTTAATCGATACCCAGCACCATAGACTACCAAACATGCTAGAGAAATTTTGTAAGTCTGGGTGCAACTTGTGTGAAATACTACAACTGCTACGTTTTTAAAAAATTGAAAAAAAAATGGGGAGGATGATGACTGTCTTAGGTTTAAATCACACCAAGACACTATGGGGTTTGATGCTGCATAACACTGCATGAAGTTTGTTGTCCTCTTTACACATGGTAACATACTAGTTGATTAACTGGTTTACAATATTGGCTATTAAATGCTTGTGTGTGTGTAACTCTATAAAGAACATTAAACTGCAAGAATGCTCCGAGTCAAGGGCTGATCTCAATATTTTACAGTTATTTTAAAGCACTGCGGACTCTTATTGGTACAATATACACAAGTATATTAAATAAAAATGACTGATATGTATTCTAAAAAATACTGATATTAGAACAGAAATAAAAAAAATATTGCTTTAAGAAACTGGCATGCAAAAGAATAAACAAAGAAATACTATATTTATAAATGAATAATAAAAGCATCTAGAGTATGCCAAGGAAACAAAGCTACATACTCATAAAATTATTAGTAAGCCTTTGTACTCACGCAAATAAAAAGAGGTACTAAGAAACTACACGTGCTTTTATGCAAAATATGGATTACCTGTACCAGCTGTAGAAGATAATGAAGGACTTGATCATTCTGCAAACACTCCAGTTTCTGAACTGCCATGGCTCGTACATTTTCATCAGAAAAGTTGCAATCAAGTAGCTGAATTGTTAGGCCAACATCCAGAGAGCAGTCATCCCATGCTTCCCTTTTATTTAATAGCTGATATGTTTTGGCCACCATCTCCTGATCTCCCCACTTTACTGAATTTAGCAGTTTAGGGTAAGCCTCCGGGTGCTTCATAACTTCATATCTAAAATGCCACATGAGCTCTTGGTCTTCTGGTGTCAAGGGATGCAGGGGATCTGTGGATATGATTTCTTCAAGCTGCTTCCGTAGCTGGTTGGGCATTTCAGACCTTGCCCTGTCAAGTTCAGGATCAGACACGGACTTGTGTTTAGGAAGGGCTACCGGATGGCAGTATTTGTCTAGACTCAGAGAAATTGCCATTGAAGTATCTTTATCGGGGTTAGTAGCAGAAGTCAGTTTATCTGCATTAATACTTCCTTGCTCTTCCCCTTTCCCAGGTATTTTCCACATGTGAAGGACAAATTCCCCCTGTCTTAATAAGAATCTGTGATCAATTAATAACAGGTTTACATAGTAAAGAAGCTGGTTTTTACATTTTGAGTCTGAGCCAGTAGCGTCTGCTGCATGGGGAGTTCCTTTGTTTGAGACAGTCTGAGCCTTACAGCAAATTATTTGTAGATTCAGAAGGGCTCCTTTAGGCAAATCTTTGATTTTTATATCAAATTCCAGCCATGTGTTCCATAGAACTTCTTCTGTAAATGGCTTACAAGATGTCCTCCTTTGGGAAAGCACCTGCTGTCCATGCTGAATGTTGGCTTCAACAAACACTATAAGTTCAGTATTTCTTGGCAAAACTGGGATATCAATTCCAATAATTTTTACTCTGAACTTTCTATTGCAATCCCAAAGAGATATTGTAAATATCTTCTCATGGTCTTTTCCCTCAATAGTAAGCTGTTCGTGATAACCTGTTACTCCAGTGCAGTCATCAACCAAAGGCCACTCTTCTTTCTGGACAATGTCTTCAGATGGATCAGGAGGGAGATCAAGAACAAAATGTATCTCATCTGCACTCTTAATACATTGTCTTATGTAAAAAAAATCTTTAAGTGGCGAGTTCCCAATGATGTACTCATCTCTCCCACACACTCTTAGGACAAAATCTTGCTCACTGTGTTCCTCTGAAATGTCCAGCAGTGATTTCTTCTTGGCCATTTTTGTAAAGAACGACTGAAGTACTTCATCTGGTGTGTCATCGATGGATACCCTGATTGTATGGCTTGTCATGCCCTTGTGTATAATTATGAAAATATTATTGGAAGTAAGTTTTTTAGATAAATGCTCTGAAAGTGGCATTGATGTTACCCAAGGGTCCATAGAATATAGCCTGGCATCTCTTTTAACAAGCTCAATCATACGTGGAGTGACTAGTCTACGGCGGGTGAATTCTAGTTCATCATCATGTACATTGCTGACATCTGTCACATCATATCCAATTAGATAATTTAACTTTTTCTGGTACTCCACTGTCTCTTCAGAGGATTTTTGCTTTTGGATGATATAAATCTTTCCTACAGTTTTTTGTAAAACCTTCCAGTACATTATGCAGTCTAATGTTTGAATCACCTGATGTTTGTCATATATTTCATACCACTGACCTTTTTTCTGATACTGCAAGAGGAACTGGTCTGGACTAAGTCTGTGGTAGAAATCACTATTGTGACTTTTCTCTATTGCATTCATCCACACTTGTGCTTTCAGCTGCTCAACTGTGCAATTTCCAGCAATTTCCAAGAGAATTGTATCTGGAACCTTGCTATTCTTATGGCTAGTGGGCAGAATGAATTCTATTGGTATAAGCTCCATGGAGAACACGTTGGATGTTGCAGCTGAGTGGGGTCTCATTTTTCTTCTTCTCCTTTTATTTTCATCTCTTAGTACAACAGGCTGGTCATAATTCTCCAGCGCCATGCCAGCTTCAAGCTATGAACAGAAATAGAGTATAAAATATACAAATTGCCATTTTTATTTTGCTATTATTTAATTTTTGGCACTTACACAGCTTTTATTTTTGGTACTTTATAAATAACTAGAATAGCAGAGTCTTGTACACTGTTAGCCATCAATTATTGCAGAAAGTTGGGAGTTTAATCACCTCAAGTCCAGCTCTTTCACCCAGGACCATTTTTCAGCTTTCAGCACTGTCATACTTTGAATGACAATTACTCAGTCATGCAACACTGTACCCAAATGAAGTTATTTTTTGCGACAGATAGAGCTTTCTTTTGGTGGCATTTAATTTCCACTGTGTTTTTTACTTTTTGCTATATAAATGAAAAATGACGAAAAATTTGGAAAATTCTTAGTTTCTATTAAAATTGTTTACAAATAAATACTCTTTCTTCATGTACAGTAAAATCTTGGATTGCGAGTAACGCTGTTTAAAAGCGTTTTGCAACATACATTTTTTTTTTAAAAAACCTGACTCGGTTTGCGCAAGCCTCTGGGCTGTGCAGTATCGCATGTGGCCAGAGGTGCAGGGGTGCCTGTGACACTCGGAAACATTCTGTTCCTGAGTGTTTCCAAGTGGCTCCGAGTGTTTCCGAGTGTCTCCGCCCCCCCCCCCCCCCGCAGATTTTGTAAGTTTGCCCACTTGAAGGGTCTATAATTTTTATCAAAGGTGTATTTTAAATGACATAGTTACATAGTAGGTGAGGTTGAAAAAAGTCCATCAAGTCCAACCCATGTGTGTGAATACATGTCAGTATTAAACTGTATATCCCTGAATGTTGCGGTCGTTTTTTTTCTAATCGGTTTTTTAAACTATCGATGCTCCCCGCTAAGACCACCGTCTGTGGAAGGGAATTCCACATCCTTGCCGCTCTTACAGTAAAGAACCCTCTACGTAGTTTAAGGTTAAACCTCTTTTCTTCTAATTTTAATGAGTGGCCACGTGTCTTGTTAAACTCACTTCCGCAAAAAAGTTTTATCCCTATTGTGGGGTCACCAGTACGGTATATATAAATTGAAATAATATCCCCTCTCTTCTCCAGAGAGAATAAGTTCAGTGCTCGCAACCTTTCCTCATAACTAATATTCTCCAGACCCTTTATTAGCTTAGTTGCCCTTCTTTGTACTCGCTCCATTTCCAGTACATCCTTCCTGAGGACTGGTGCCCAGAACTGGACAGCATACTCTAGGTGCGGCCGGACCAGAGTCTTGTAGAGTGGAAGAATTATCGTTTTTATCTCTGGAGTTGATCCCCTTTTTAATGCATGCCAATAATCTGTTTGCTTTGTTAGCAGCAGCTTGGCATTGTATGCCATTGCTGAGCCTATCATCTACTAGGACCCCCAGGTTCTTTTCCATCCTAGATTCCCCCAGAGGTTCTCCCCCCAGTGTATAGATTGCATTCATATTTTTGCCACCCAAATGCATTATTTTACATTTTTCTACATTAAACCTCATTTGCCATGTAGTTGCCCACCCCATTCATTTGTTCGGATCTTTTTGCAGGGTTTCCACATCCTGCGGAAAAGTTATTGCCCTGCTTAGCTTAGTATCGTCTCCAAATACAGAGATTGAACTGTTTACCCCATCCTCCAGTTCACCAAAATAAATAGGATTGGTCCCAGCACAGAACCCTGGGGGACCCCACAACGCACCTCTGACCATTCTGAGTACTCCCCATTTATCAACCACCCTCTGAACTCACCCTTGTAGCCAGTTTTCAATCCATGTACTCACCCTATTCTCCATGCCAATGGATCTTATTTTGTACAGTAAAAGTTTATGGGGAACTGTGTCAAATGCTTTTGCAAAATCTTGATACACCACGTCTACGGGCCTTCCTTTATCTAGATGGCAACTCATATCCTCATAGAAGGTTAATAGATTGGTTTGGCAAGAACGATTCCTCATGAATCCGTGCTGATTACTGCTAATGATACCATTCTCATCACTAAAATCTTGTATATAGTCCCTTATCAACCCCTTCAAGAGCTTGCATACTATTGATGTTAGGCTAACTGGTTTGTAATTCCCTGGGATGTATTTTGGGCCCTTTTTAAATATTGGTGCTACATTGGCTTTTCTCCAATCACCTAATACCATTCTAGTCAGTAGACTGTCAGTAAAAATTAGGAACAATGGTCTGGCAATTACTTGACTGAGTTCCCCAAGTACCCTCGAATGCAAGCCATCTGGTCCCGGTGATTTATTAATGTTAAGTTTCCCAATTCTAATTTTAATTCTGTCCTCTGTTAACCATGGAGGTGCTTCCTGTGATGTGTCATAAGGATAAACACTGCAGTTTTGGTTACTGAAGACCCCCGATTGCCTTGTGAAGACTGAGGAGAAGAATAAATTCAATACCTTTGCAATCTCTCCATCCTTTGTAACCAAATGTCCTTCCTCATTCTTTATGGGGCCAATATGGTCTGTCCTCCCTTTTTTACTGTTTACATACTTAAAGAATTTCTTGGGATTTTTTTTGCTCTCCTCCGCTATGTGTCTTTCGTGTTCTATCTTAGCCACCCTAATTGCACCCTTACATTTCTTGTTGCATTCTTTATAAAGTCTGAATGCTGATGATAATCCCTCAACCTTGTATTTTTTGAAGGCCTTCTCCTTTGCTTTTATATGCATTTTTACATTGAATTTAAGCCATCCAGGACTTTTGTTTGCTCTTTTAAGTGTATTACCCAATGGGATGCATTGGCTAATGCCCTTATTTAATATGCTCTTAAAGCAAACCCATCTCTCCCCCGTGTTCTTTGTTCCTAAGATTTTATCCCAATTCATGCCTTCTAACAAGGTTTGAAGTTTAGGGAAGTTGGCTCTTTTGAAATTCAGTGTCTTTGTATTCCCCTTATGTTTCCCATTTGTGCGATTTATACTGAAGCCAATTGACCTGTGATCGCTGTTTCCAAAATTGCCCCCTCTTTCCACACCCGTGATCAGGTCTGTATGGTTGGTAATCAGTAGATCCAGTAACGCTTTATGATCAAGACATAATATCAACCAAAAACCCAGAAAAAACACAATACAAATGTTATAAATGGAGTTGCAGTTCAGTGAACAAAATAAATATTTGATCTCTAAGCAAAACATAACTTAGTACTTGCTGGTGAAACCCTTGTTGGCAAGCACAGAGGTAAGACATTTCTTGTAGTTAGTGACCAGGTTTGCACACAAATTTGGTCCACTCTTTTTTACAGATCTTCTCTAAATTCTTAAAGTGGGAGTCCAGCGAAATTTTTTTTTTAGATGTTAGCAGCTGCAAATACTGCAGCTGCTGACTTTTAAAATAAGGTCACTCACCTGTCCCGGGGTCCAGCGATGTCGGCACCCGAGACCGAACCGCCCCTCAATCCTCGGGTGCTGCCGCCGCCATTCTGAGTGAGGGAATCAGGAAGTGAAGCATTGCGGCTTTACTTCCCGGTTCCCTACTGCGCATGCGTGAGTCACGCTGCGAGTTCTCAATGGTCCCCGCTATCTCCTGGGACCTGTGTCTTTCCCAGGAGACAGCGGGGGAGTGCGGGAGGGGGCGTGACTCCCGCGGGAGTCTATTCCCAGAAGTGGGTGCAGATACCTGTATTATACAGGTATCTGCACCCCCCTCCCCCCTGAAAGGTGCCAAATGTGACACCGGAGGGGGGGAGGAATCCGATGAGCGGAAGTTCCACTTTTGGGTGGAACTCCGCTTTAAGGTGTCTTGGCTGTCATTTGGCAACTCGAAATTTCAGCTCCCTCCATAAATTTTCTATAGGATTAAAGTCTGGAGACTGGCTAGGTCACTCCATGACCTTAATGTGCTTCTTCTTGAGCCACTCCTTTGTTGCCTTGGCAATACGTTTTGGGTCATTGTCATGCTGAAAGAC
Source organism: Lithobates clamitans (assembly GCA_037952925.1). Lineage (NCBI taxonomy): Eukaryota > Metazoa > Chordata > Amphibia > Anura > Ranidae > Lithobates > Lithobates clamitans. Next base: position 3,045,582 of record JBBGZY010000065.1, read on the forward strand.
CCATCCATGACCCATCATCAGTGTTCTGGCTGGGTGAAGACGGTTTAAGGGAAGAAGGCAATATTTTACAATACATGGCCCTGTCCATTAGCCCCTCAATGTGGCAATGTCGGCCTGTACCTTTAGCAGAGAAACAGCTCCAAAGCAGAATGTTCCAAAGCTGTGCTGTGGTCAGATGAGACCAGAATTGAGCTCTTTGGTATTAACTTGACTCACCATGCTTGGAGGAAGACAAATGCTGACCATGACCCTAGAAACACTATCCTTACAGTCAAGCACGAAGGTGGAAACATGATGCTTTGGGGCTGTTTCTCTGCTAAAGGTAAAGGCTGACTTTGCTGCATTGAGGGGCCAATGGATGGGGCCATGTATTGTAAAATCTTGAATGAGAACCTCCTTCCCTCAGCCAGAACAATGAAGATGGGTCGTGGATGGGTCTTCCCACATGACAATGGCTAAAAACATACCGCCAACGCAACAAAGGATTGGCTCAAGAAGAAGCACATTAAGGTCATGGAGTGGCCTAGTCAGTCTCCAGACCTTAATCCTATAGAAAATGTATGGAGGGAGGTAAATCTTAGAGTTGCCAAGAGACAGCCAAGAAACCTTAAGGATTTAGGGAAAATCTGTAAAGCAGAGTGGATAACAATCCCTCATGAGATGTTTGCAAACCTGGTCACCAACTACAAGAAACGTCTAACCTCTGTGCTTGCCAACAAGGATTTCTCTACCAAGTACTAAGTCATGTTTTGCCTGGGGATCAAATACTTATTTTACTCACTGAACTGCAACTTAATTTATAACATGTGTTTCCTTCATTTATTTGTAAGTGGGCAAACTTACAAAATCTGCAGGGGATAAAATAATTATTTTCCCCACTGTGTGTGTGTATATATATATATATATATATATATACACACACACACACACACACACAGTATAACATAAACTCAGTGCTGGTATTATTTAAGTGAAACTCTAGTTCACATCCTGAACAGCTATGTACATGGCAAGAATTTTAGCAAACATTCTTGTAGATTGTTACCCACTTCAGTTCTAGAGATAGTCATGTAGGTTTACAATGTCCTTTCTCGAAACTGACCACTAATTGGAGGATGCTTCCAAACCAACTACCTGAGCAGATTAACTGCTGTAATAGCAGTGATAATAGTAATCAGTAAGTTGCATTAAAATGAAGTACTTACTGCAGAGGATGTCTTTCATTTGGCTCCAAGCTCTGGGGATGGGGGAGTGACCCTGATTAAATCACACCAGATATTACTTATGAGGGTGTTTTATATACAGTGTACAAAACACCTCCAGGTTGCCATGGTTGCAAGAAATTAACATTTGAATTTACAGTAGAATTGTAGGCATGTTTTTTTTTCATTTTTGATTAAGTAAGAGTTATCCTCCAGTGGAGAGATTTTCCTCCCCATAGCCTCAACAAGAAGTGAGAAGAAATTCCTCCAAATGAATGGAAATCCGGTCACCAGAACTTGTGTCCTCATTGGAAGATTCCCCATTTATTTCTGTTCTGGTGACAACTGAAAATTTGGGATTTTCTTTTACTTTTGGTGATAATGGTAAGCAAGACAAATAGAGAGGTGAAGCTCCCTAATGGGGACACAGACAGCAAAAAACTAAAAGGTGTTCTACTCCAACTCCATTCTAAAACTAAAAAAATACGTTTTCCCTTCCTTATAAAGTTATACTTTAATGACAATGGAAATGGAATTGGAATGGCCATTTTATTAACATAACATTACAAGATAACTTGTGCAGGAATTATACACTTTATTATTTTTTATTTGGGTGCTATTTCCATGTTAAATATTTACCCCATTAACAACTATTTGTGAGGCAAAACATAGAAACATAGGTTGAATTCCTCCACCCTAAATGTCATATTAACTAATTTAATTTGAAATAAATTGCATGGAAGATGGACCACAACAAAAATATTATGATAGTATTGTTATTGCAATTGATAATTACATATTCACCATGCATTATGTTAAAAAATTTCAAATAATTGTGTTTAAAAAAAGGCAGAAATATTGCCAAAGTGATACTTTTTAATCACTAATTAGGAAAGCAAAACAGGGTGATTAAAATTAATCTGGCAAAGGGACATAATCCTCCAAAAGCTTGAATTTTAATTTTTTTTCTAGTTAACCATACAAGTATGACCTTTAAACTCCTTTTGCATTTTTTAACATTTGCATAAATTGCATTATGCCTTTGCTCTCCATTATTATTGCACAATACAAATTTTTGCATATGGTAACCCTATACATTTTTATTTTGTACACACATGCAAAAAAAACCCCCAAAAAACAAGAAAACAAAATAATAATAAGAATAGTAAATAATAATAATAATATTTTTAAAATAATGATCAATATACAAAATTATAACAGCTGAAATAGTTTTGTGATGCTAATCTTATGTCTAGTTACTAAATATTACATCTAAATTAGACACTGAAAATACACTCTGACATTGATGTTGCAGGAAAATAGCTAGGACAACCAAGAAAACAGAAAAGATAGAGCGCAATGCTGATCAGAATGTCTATGCATGCAACAAAGTACTCAACCCAGCAAATACCATTGAACTTTAGATAATCAAACATCTGTGCCGAATGAATGAGCCCCACACACAAGACGGGATGCAATAAGGATAAATTACCTGCTTATTGGAAGGAGGTGTTGGCCCTGAAGATTCATTTGTGTATAGTTGCAGAGATTACAGACTGCCTGTGCTGTTGCCTGTCAGGAGTGTGTCACAGCCACTGGAGCTGTAACTTTATTTCTCCTCTTTACATCTACAGAGGAAGTACTGCTGGTATCAGGAAGGAAGCTTTAACCACATTGATTATTCATTTGATTACATATTTAGAAAAGCTACGGACCACTTCCCCTGGCTACAGCACTATATCAGATATATCATCAAAAACTATGTTTGTACAATTCATGCAATAGTATGATAAGCTGTACAAAATAGTAATATGTATGTCGATCAATGCTGAATGGTGATGTCATTTCTAATATTTAGAAGGTAGTTATGTTACCTTACTAAAAGATATCTAGAACAACAAAAGAGGTTGGTTATGTTTCTTAACAAAAAATGACAACTGCCCTAATTTATAACAAGCTTTTAGAGTAAGGTGCACATGGAAGGGCTTTGCACTGAGCAAATAAAACAAAATGTACAGTATTTCCCTGTACACTTATCATCAAGCCAGAAGAAAAACAAATTAAAAGCTAAATTCACATTTAAGGGAATAATAATAAATGCACATTTTTTTAGCAGGAAAATAAAATGCATTGTTTTTTTTTCCCATGGGAGCCTACAAAGCATTGCACCCACAAACAGTGGATGATGGGTGTAATGTCAGCCTTCTGCTCCGATACATCCTCCAGCTTTCTGCTTGTACCTCTGTACAAGCTTTTATTTAGAAAGCTGGAGTACATGTGAATGGACTACAAACTTGCTGATCAGCGCACTTGAAAAGTCCATTGAGAACAATAGGTCTGCTGCGTGGCAGGTGGGACTTGTAGTTTTTCATTTACAGATTGCCATGAATGAATGACACAGCTGTGTGGAATCTGCCCGTACAGCCGTGCCAACTTTAAATGTGACGGCGGCTGCGGGGTGGGAACCCATGAACTAGAAATCAATGTAGCTAGACACACTATATATGGAAAAACCAAGCGCAGCTCCTATGCTTAATACACAATTTCTGTGCTCTCTCCAATAAATCAATAAATGTATTAATTAACTCATAAGTACAATAAACAAACTCATAAAGTGTTTATACATGTAGCCATGGTTTGAGCACTACTGACAAACAATCCGCCAAATCACCCTGCTGCCAGACCCCCATCTATCCCCTCTGAGACAATGAGCAGTCATTTGCGTAGTTTTGTTGCGTTTATTGCGGGATACAACTTGGTTGGGGTAAAGGAAGATATGGGATGCCCATAGCACTTATTGAAATGTCATCACATTGGTAAGACATTGATTAGCAGCTTTAGCCTTGAAATGATGCACCTCTAACATTCACAGTGTATTTCCTCTGCATACTTCCTCTGCCCGCCTCACCCCGCTCCCGGAAGTGAAGACACAGGTCAGCACAGCTCTCCACGGAGGATCCATGACCCACATCCTTGCCGCCCGGAGGCTCTGAGGACCCTTGGCACCACCGGAACAGCAACCAGGACCCAGGTCATAGGACTCACATCCCAGGAACCTCCTCACTGGCCCGTGACACCCACATGACCCCGTGAGCATGCGGATGAAACTACTACTTTATATGCTGGTTTTTAGAAACTCAAATGTGAGTGTTTTTATCTACTGTAATAAATATCTTTTACATACATGCTGCACTTAGAGGTCGCCCTCTTTCTTTCTCTTTTATTGTTCCAGAGCTTCTTCTAGCTTTTATAGACTGGCTGCCTTCCATTATTATTCAGCATCATTTTATCCTCACCTGGACAAATACTTGAACTTGTTGTGAAACATTAACTATTACCACCAAGTTCCCCCTCTCAGGAACCCCCAGCCCCCCCTTTTTCCCCCCACCCTTATCGATTTTGTATACCCGGCTACATCCATTGTGCGCCATATTAACCCTTGATTGCATATTTATTTACTTCCTCTGCATACTATTGCTTTTCCTCCTCTGCACTGACTCCTGCAGAATTTCACTTCTCTTGTACAAATCCTCTACTGCAAAACAGTTAGATTACTGTTGCTTCCTTTCCAGTAAGACAAGAAGGAATCACTCTGAATAATCCCAGCTTGCTGGCTGTACTTTGTTACTGTAATAAAGTATCTTGAATGGTGTTGCTTTAGCAAATCAATAAGCCAGAGTCATACAATACCTCTCCCCGGTGGCTCAGTGAATTTGGTAGCTACACAGTCTCTTGGAAGGTATTACCAGAGTGCTTTACACGGTCAGAGATACTCAGTACCTCTCCCCGACGGCCTAGCACATGGTAATAAGCGGACTACTGTTCCCAGCCAGTCCATAACTGCAAACGCTGCGTTCCCCGGCCACAGCATTCTGCACTACTCTAAACAATTCTTCTTTGGCTTCTTTCACACTGATTTTCTCCAAAGGGCAAGTTCTGTGTTTCCCGGTCACAGAACTTTGTTTTACTTTCCTCAGTCCTACTGTTGCTTCTCCTTCACTGATCTTCTCCAAAGTGCAAGTCCTGTGTTCCCTGGTCACAGCAGCTTGACACCAACTCCATGTGAAGATCTTCATCCAGGAATACATCCTAGCAGCTCCTCCATCTCTCCTCCGCGTTCAGCGTGCCCCCATGTGGGGACACCCTGCGGCAGCTACCTAATGCTCCATTCTTCTTTTCCTGCACCGTCAGAACCTCCCGGGCAGCATGTGACCCCAGCTTATATGGAAGGCCTGCCCCCTGCCAATACCGAATGGTAATTGGTCGGAGCTCCTCACATGAGCTGCCTGCCACTCAAACCTCAGGTCCAACCTCTGTTCCAGAACAATCTTCCTGAAAGCAGGGGAGGTGTCTCTGAGTCAAAGCACAGGTGGTCACACCAACCACTACACTGAACACTCCCAAACTCAAATCAAAACAAACAGGCCTAACCTAAAGCACAGGCCTGTCTAAATTTGCCTACACTGAAAGCTTTAAACCCAGAAGAATCTTATTCTAGCACCTACCTAAAGGTAGAGGGTGCTACATACATATACAATAGATAATGTAAATGAAAGCGCCAGTACAACAATCTTAATTCAAATAGTCCATAAGTGCAAATCAAAGTGCCAGTGCAGATAAATCTTTCAAGTGAGAATCCGCAGTGCCGTGCTCCCCGCCTGTTTCTGAAGATGCCCAGTGGGAGGGGTGAAACGTTTGAAGCGGGATGAGTAGTTACGTAATTTCTGGTAATTGGAACGCATGCTGAGGTGGCGCTCTGACCCTATAATACATGCTTGTATTAAAATTACTTTTGTAAGTATAATTGCTTTTAAAGTTTTTTTAATAAAACCAAATGGTATTAAGTTATGGAGATCTCTCTGTTGATCCTTATGCCATGAATACACTGCATCGTTACGGACCATACAATCAAAGGTGTGGAGCATACAGCTCATCCAAACCATACCAGGATACTAATTAACCATTTTGACACTGTCGGTGAGTGGAGAATAAAGGTGGGGAGCACAGCACCGGGGATTCTCACTTGAAAGATTCGTCTGCACTGGCACTTTGATGTGCACTTATGGACTATATGAATTAAGATTGTTGCACTGGCACTTTAATTTACATTATCTAGTGTATATTAGGGCTGAAACAACTAATCAATAATAATCGATAATGAAATTAGTTGTAACGATTTTCGTTATCGATTAGTTGCTCTGATTGGTTTGTCGCACCTTCCTCCCTGCCTGTCAGCTCCACCTCCGTCCGAGTGTTCTTTCTATAATCCTCTCTGTACAAGCCGGTGGCACTGCTGTATACCTTTCGCATAACAGCGCTCATCTGACCGGGCCCAGCCGTCTCTCTCCTCCTCTTTGCTGATGTCAGCGGAGGGATTCTCAGCCGCGCCCACTTTGCTGCCTTGTGAGAGGACAGAGAAAGAAAAGAGAAGCAGCCAGTCATGTGGGCTTCAAGCTGCGATATCAATAAGGTATACATACAGCGGCTTACTTTTCAAAGTAAAACAGTAACCTGAATCTGGGAGGACAAGTGCCCCACCAGGTGTTCCTGGGGGGGGGGGGGTTGTGCACATCATTTGTATTTCTGGGAGGTCAAGAGCCCCATCATTGGTGTTCCTGGGGGGGATAGTGCCCCATCATTGGTGTGCCTGGGGGGGAACAGTGCCCCATTATTGGTGTTCCTGGGGGGGAATAGTGCCCCATCATTGGTGTTCCTGGGGGGGAATAGTGCCCCATCATTGGTGTTCCTGGGGGGATAGTGCCTCATCATTGGTGTTCCTGGGGGGGATAGTGCCCCATCATTGGTGTTTCTGGGGGGGAATAATTCCCCATCATTGGTGTTCCTGGGTGGAATAGTGCCCCATCATTGGTGTTTCTGGAGGGAATAGTGCCCCGTCATTGGTGTTCTTGGGGGGGGGAATAGTGCCCCATCATTGGTGTTCCTGGGGGGAATAGTGCCCCATCATTGGTGTTCCTTGGGGGGGATAGTGCCCCATCATTGGTGTGCCAAGGGGGAACAGTGCCCCATCATTGGTGTTCCTGGGAGGGAATAGAGCCCCATCATTGGTGTTCCTGGGGGGTGAATAGTGCCCCATCATTGGTGTTCCTGGGGGGATAGTGCCCCATCATTGGCGTTCCTGGGAGGGAATAGTGCCCCATCATTGGTGTTCCTGGGGGGAATAGTGCCCCATCAATGGTGTACCTGGGGGGGATAGTGCCCCATCAATGGTGTACCTGGGGGGGATAGTGCCCCATCAATGGTGTACCTGGGGGTGATAGTGCCCCATCATTGGTGTTCCTGGGGGGGGGGTAGTGACCCATCATTAGTGTCAGTTTGAAGAATACACAGACCTCTCCTTCCCACACTCCGGTCCAGTTCCTCCAGCCCGTTCTGCCCCTTTTGGGTCTGGTCCCCTGTCCAAACAAACTCGCTTTCTATCGCAACCCCCTCTGGTCCAGTTCCTGTCCTACATGCCTCTCTTCCAACCTCCCCCCCTCCCAACCTACTTAACGCCTGGTCTCCAAACTCCCTCCCACCCTCCAGTACGGTCCCCTCTCCCATTCAGGGCCAGCCCCCTCACTGCATTGTCAGTAATGAATGAGGAATTTACTTTAGTAGTTATGTTGTGATGCAGTTTGAGTGTAACACATTTCATTACTTGAAATAAACAAAAAAATGGCATATTCATTTTTTTTTTATGATTTTATCCGATTAATCGAAACATTAATCAGCCAACTAATCGATTATGACAATAATCGTTAGTTGCAGCCCTATTGTATATGTATAGACACTTTGGTGCCGATGATCTCTGCACACTGAGAATCCTCATTGACTGACACAGAAACAGCCAGTCTATGAAGCTGCGATCTCACCGCTTCACTGGCGATCTATGTCTGAATTCACACTCGATTCACCCGCTCAGAGGTGGAGAATCGGGGAGTGAAGAGAGAATCCCGGGGGATCTGCGGGGGGAGGGAGGAAGATTATTAACTTCCTTCTATCTCGATCAGACCCCCCAAGACAGTAACCATGCCCCCCTGTCATATGACATCTCGGTGTTTCAGTGAATTTCTGGTACTGTAATGTCGTAAAGTCTCAGGAGATTCCAGTATCAGGGGCCGTTCTCCACTGTTTGAATCGTTTGTAGATCACTTCACTCCTCCAAAGGAGAAACGATCTACAAAGCTTCACAAACTGACCCACAGAGAAGAACGATCTCCTCTGAGAATGCCGGAGAATGAAGCAGTGACATTTTTTCACTGCTTCATAAATGGACACCTTTGTGAGTTAGTTTATTGTACTATTGAGGTACTTAACACATTTATTGATTTATTGGAGAAAGCACAAAAATTTGTGTATTAAGCATAGCGTATTTTTTTCTGATATTGATCTAACAAGGTTACATTAACCCAATACTATAGCGGCAGCTTCATAACTTACCTTAATTTTAATTTTTGTTTCAATGATTTGGTTGACACAGATAGAATTTAACAATTTAACACAGTGTGAGTACATCACCACAAATAACTAGAAATCACTATAGTAGGCACTGTGTTAGTACAGTGATCACCCCTAGCTTCCAGGTCTTGTGATGAGTGACTGCCCTGTTACTAGTGAACACAGGAGGTTGCTCGCTCGGCATGAGTATCATTCATGGAATGCTGTATAGTCTGAATGGAGGAATCTATTGGATTTTTATTTCATTCAGCCCACAGTGTATGAACAGCCTTAGGCAGCATGTTTACATTTAAACGTTCAAATTGCCTGAAAAGTTCACTTGAAGTGTGTCTACAGGTCTCCTTCACATGGGAACGTGTTAAAAACAGGTGGCTGAGCCACAGATATACCACACCCTGATCACACATTAAAAGCCTACAATACTGCTGATGGGGGCTGTTTACATGCAAATTTAGCGTGGCCTGTCAAGTTGACAGGTGGCATTGCCTGTCAAACTCAGCAATTCAAGTCAAGAAGGCCTGTATTAGTAACAGAAATAAAAATAAAAAATAGGCATTCAGGAAGTGGCAAGTTTGCCCCTTGAACACCTGATTGTGGCTGCTTAGCCACATTCTGAAAAGTGATTCACTGCACGTGCTAGTGGGAACCTAGCGTAAAGCTCACTCTGGGACCCACAACTTAGGCTTCCTGCACATGGGGTGTTAGAAGAAACGAGCTGCAAAGCCACTACCAATGCCAGCAAAAAGCCTCTGTAAAAACGTGCCTTTAGCAGCTTTTTGCATTGGCATTAAAGCAGGTTTAGCCACATTAGCTTTTAGCAGCCTTTCTCTGGCTCTATTCAATATCAATGGTTCCCTATGAGAGCCATCTTTGATCCGACTTTCAGCCCATTGATTTGAATAGAAGTCGCATCCAAGTCGGATCACCATGATCCGACTTGTGGTGCGACTTGTGCTCTGAGGATCTTAGAGGGGAACCCCACGCCAAAATGAAAACAAAACATAACAAAAAAAACAGCGTGGTGTTCCCCCTCCCCTAAGACCTTACCAGACCCTTCGGTCTGGTATGGATTTTAAGAGGAAACCCCACACCAAAAAAAAAAAAAAAAAAAAGGCATGGGACCCCCCCCAAAATCCATACCAGACCCTTATCCGAGCATGCTGCCCGGCAGGTCAGGAACGAGCGAGTGCCCCCCCACCCCACGACCATACCAGGCCACACACCCTCAACATGGGGGGGAGGGTGTGGTGTTTTGGGGCAGGGGGGGGCTCTGCGCCCCCCCCACCCCAAAGCACCTTGTCCCCGTGTTGATGGATCAGTGTACATGTACACATAAGATAACAGAGGGGAGTTTAGGGGCTGCTAGAAAAAAAGCCCAACTGCTCCTAAACATGAGTTTAGCAGCTAGAGTGTACATGAAGCCTTATATTAAAGCACTTGGCCTGTGGTCCTATGTACATTATTCTGAGTGAACTCTTCCATGATCATCTAATCAATTTTTTTTCTTTCTAAATTCCTAAGTTAATATAATTTAAGTGTGCAACGCACTTGTTTTTTCCAAATTACCCCGTGATGTCCGATTTCGTAAATAAAAATAACTTATATAATCTGTTCCTGGAAGTTGTCATATTGCCTGTGGGCATGTGAAGCCCACAGGCAGACATTTCTGGGATACGGTGCATGCTGAGCTACCAGCATGCACCACCCGTTCCCGCGCATGCGCATTAGGTACACGTCGCAGCGCCATAAACTTTTGACGTTGCCATCACAACGGGCTGCGTCGTTGGAAGTGCCTGCCTCGTTGTGATGGCAAAGTCCTGGCGTCATCGTGTCACTTCCGCTATCAGAAGATCGCGATAGAGAAAGTGCACCACACCTGCAATAGTGGTTAAACATCCAATGGAGATTGGTCCCATGAAAAATGATGTTTCTGATTGTTGTTTAAAATCTTTGCTATTAAAAATAAAAAAGTAGAAATTCGAAACTATTTCATATTATTATAGCCTGCAACCGGTTAGCAAATCACTTAAATACAATGCATCTGGAAAGCATTCACAGCGTTTCACTTTTTCTAAATTTTGTTATGTCACAGCCTTATTCCACAAAGGATTAAATTAATTATTTTCCTTAAAATTCTACAAACAATACCCCATAATGGCAATGTGAAAGAAGTTTGTTTGAAATCCTTGCAAATTTATTAAAAATAAAACATGGAAAAAATTACATGTACATAAGTATTTAAAGCCTTTTCCATGACACTCAAAATTGAGCTCAGGTGCATCCTGTTTCCACTGATCATCCTTGAGATGTTTCTACAACTTGATTGGAGTCCATCTGTGGTAAATTCAGTGGACTGGACATGATTTGGAAAGGCACACACCTGTCTATATAAGGTCCCCTAGTTACCAGTGTATATCAGAGCACAAACCAAACCATGAAGCCCAAGGAATTGTCTGTAGACCTTCAAGACAGGATTGTATCGGGGACAAATCTGTGGAAGGATACAGAAAAATTTCTGCAGCATTGAAGGTCCCAATGAGCACAGCGGCCTCTATCATCCCTAAATGGAGGACGTTTGGAACCACCAGGACTCTTCCTAGAGCGGGCCACCTGGGCTAAACTGAGCAATCGGGGGGAGAAGGGCCTTAGTTAGGGAGGTGACCAAGAACCCGATGGTCACTCTGACAGAGCTCCAGCTTTTCTCTGTGAAGAGAGGAGAACCTTCCTGAAGAACAACCATTCCTTCAGCACTCCACCAATCAGGCATGTATGGTAGAGTGGCCAGATGGAAGCCACTCCTCAGTAAAAGGCACATGACAGCCCGCCTGGAGTTTGCCAAAAGACACCTGAAGGACTCTCAGACCATGAGAAACAAAATTCTCTGGTCTGATGAAACAAAGATTGTACTCTTTGGCTTGAGTGGCAAGCGTCATGTCTGGAGAAAACCAGGCAGCGCTGATCACCTGGCTAATACCATCCCTACAGTGAAACATGGTGGTGGCAGTATCATGCTGTGGGGATGTTTTTCAGTGGCAGGAACTGGGAGACCAGTCAGGATCGAGGGTGAGATGAATGCAGCAATGTACTGAGACATCCTTGATGAAAACCCGCTCCAGCCTGCTCTGGACCTATGACTGGGGTGAAGGTTCATCTCCCAACAGGACAATGACCCTAAGCACACAGCCAAGATAACAAAGGAGTGGCTATGGGACAACTCTGTGAATATCCTTGAGTGGCCCAGCCAGAGCCTAGACTTGAACCCAATCGAACATTTCTGGAGAGATCTGAAAATGGCTGTGCACTGGTCCTGCATAGAAGAATGGGAGAAACTGCCAAAAAATAGGTGTGCCAAGCTTGTAGCATCATACTCAAAAAGTCTTGAGGCTGTAATTTGTGCCAAAGGTGCTTCAACAAAGTATTGAGTAAAGGCTGTGAAAACTTATGTACATTTGATTTTTTTCATTTTTTATAAATTTGCAAAGATTTCAAACAAACTTCTTTCACGTTGTATAATGAAAAAAATCATAAAATAATGAATCTAATCAATGTTGGAACAAGGCTGTAAAATAACAAAATGTGGAAAAAGTGAAGTGCTGTGAATACTTTCCGGATGCACAGTAGCCATCGCTTTTAAAGGTTGAGCACCCCGGTTGTATAAGGATGAATCCAATGTTCAGACACGAGTACGAGCAATCCTGCCAGCTTGCAAAGCCAACAGCCATTTATAGGAGGCAGAGGCATTCCGCACCCCACAGCTGCTGTTTTCATGCAGGAAAAGGCATTCAAAATACACGTACATGCAATTCTCATGCATTTTTGATGCGGTTGCATTGAAATCTATGGATCCAAAAATGCACCATGCCATGTGTAAAAAAAGTCCCTGCCCCTTTTCAAAAAAATGCCCTGATGGAAACTGCATAGATGTGAACGTGACCCATAGAAACGAATGTTAAATGGACTGCAGTGAGTTTTTCTGCAAATCTAAAAATACACTCAAAAATACACAGTTGTGAACCTAACTTTATACATGCCCCTTGCATACCTGTGATTGGGGGGGATGCCTCCGCCGCCTAAGATGGACTCAAGGCTTTGACAGCTTCTTGGTAGGATAGCTCAGGCAGGTTTGGACCTATGTCCAAACATTCTAAATTGCATTACAAAGAACATAATTTAAACTGAGGGAACTTTCTGACATTAGTACAGGTTACTGGATAACATGAGATCTCACTAAATGCTTTCACTTATCACCTTACCATTGAAATCATGGGGGTTTCTGAGCCATTCACTTCCTAGTTACTTACAGCTCTTTGTTTACTAAAAGACTTCACAATGTTTACTTCCTCTTAACATTTTTGAACTCATCCCAAGATACAATTCACCATTCAACTCCAACACTAATAACTGGTTACATTTACATGTTTAGATTTCCAAAGACTTCAGCTAAAGTACAAATCCACAGTAACAAAACACGACTGCATTACATTGTATTTACATTACAGGCTTTCTACAAGCTTTCATGTGCAGAGATTGTTGTTTTGGTGACTGTCACAGCCCTGAACTGTATGTGCTGTGTGTTAATAACACAAGCGACTGTGAAATCACATCATGGGATCAGCCCTGCAGATGCTAAAAGAGGATATTCAAACAGAAAACAATATAGTTATTGTGCAACATTATCCTACTCTATGCCAGATTTTAAAGAGACAGAGCAATGCACTAAGATTGGAGATAGCCGGTGTGCTTTCTCAGGAACAATAAAAACTCAGCTTAATAATAATTTAAGAAAATCAGCCTAATAAAAAAGTCCCAATTTAAATAGACTTCACATTAGTCATCTGGATGGGCAGACACACCTTCATTTACTAAAGTGACTAGACAACTATTTGTGTCCATTAATAAAACGTAAAATAGATATATATGTTTTGCTAGCAGCTTAAAAGGCAAAAATATCTGTACCTTTTCACAAAGGGGTTGATTTACTAAAGGCAAATAGACAGTGCATTTTGCAGTTGCTACAAAGCTTAGTAAATGAGCAGAAGCTCAAAAGAGAAAGAAGAAAAAGAGGGCGCACCAGCCTTGTGCATTATCCTTAGACGTCTTTTTATTAAGAATAAGATACAAACTACTCACAAACATGTGGGAAAAGGTTCGCAATACAAATGATCTCCAGATGACAACAATAATTTAACTGACAACAGCCTCTAGATGGTAACAAGGGAGATTTCAAGGGTCACTGGCGGCTGACGAGTTTCGAAGGGATACCTTCTTCCTCAGAGCTTAGCAGTCTTCTCTTGTGACTATTAGGATACCCCTATCCTTGAGGGCAGTAAGGTCTGAGGCTCTATTCACTACGAACTTTTGTCCACCTGGTGACTCTCTTGTGTCCACGAGTGTTTGTCTTTCTGCTATGAGCAGAAGCTCCACTGACTTCCATCATCCAATCATGTGCAAGCAAAAATGCTGTTTTTTTACACTTTCATTGCACATAATTGCGTATTCTTAGAAAAGTGGAGCTTTACCTCATTTACTAATCTCTGGAGCAACTGCGCTTCACAAAATGCACAGTCTCTTTGCCTTTAGAAAATCAACCCCAAAATGTCACATTCTGCTGCTCAGGAAAATACATTTAAAGGGTTTGTTCACCTTAAAAAGAAACACCTTACGTAGTCCATAAACATCATTTCATAATGCTGAAATAATCTGCATTAAAACAATAATTTATGCCCTTCCCATACCTGTAGGCCATTTATGCATATAGTGGAGCCTGCTCCAAATGCTTGTTTTCATAGCTCCGTCCTGTCCTCTTCTCTAGGATGGAACAGCCATTAGGAAGCATGCCCCCTAGTGTTACAAGAGTGAGCACCATCCTTCTGAGCACTGCACATGCGCATTGCTATATCTTGTCACTTCAGATGTCCTCAGCAGCTGCAACACTCTCTCCCGTTGCAGCCAATGAGGTAATCTGCTCAGCAGCGAGCACAATGTGCATGTACCGGGTTTGGAAAAAGAACAGCACTTGCTCCTGTAATGCTAGGGGGCGCTCATCCTATCAAACCAAGATTCAGTCTGTGCATAAATGGCCTACAGGTATGAAAAGAGCATAAATGCATATTTGTAAATTTGGATTTGTTTAGAAATATGGAATGTGTTTGTGGACTGCATAGAGTATTTCTTTTAAAGTGAACTAATCCTTTAAACTCAAACTGCTAACTGAGAACAGGCCTATATGCATCACAGTATTAATACTACACACTATGGGGTCTATGTATTAAAAAAAATCTGCTCTGTCAATCACTTGCATAGGCTCCACGAATCTTCACAGTAATTTTCCTATTAGGTTTATTCCCAAAAAGCTCAGTGCCATCTAGTGGCGATAATGCAGTATTTTTTCTTTTTCAAATTGCAGAGGATACAGCCTGAGAACATTTAGTTTTGCCCCATTTACACAGAAAACATTTACAGTGCATGAAGTATTCAGTCCTTCACTTTTTTTGTTATGTTGCAGCCTGATACTACAGTTTTAATGATTTTTTTCTCATTAAGAAGGACAATCATCACTGCACCCCTCCACCAATCTGGGCTTTATAGAATAGTGGCTAGACGGAAGCCTCTCCTCAATGCAAAACACATGAAAACCTGCTTGGGGTTTGCAAAAAAACACCTGAAGGACTCTCAGACTGTGAGGAACAAGATTCTCTAGTCTGATGAAACCAAGGTTTATTTGGCCTCAATTCTAAATGTTTTATATGGAGGAAACCAGGCACAGCTCATCACCTGCCCGATATCACCCTTACAGTGAAGCATGGTGGTGGCAGAATCATGCTGTGGGGATGTTTCTGCATGGAATGGGAGATTAGTCAGGGTTGAGGGAAAGCTGAATGGAGCAAAGTACAGCAAGATTCTCAATGAAAACCTGTTCCACAGCACTCAGGACCTCAGATTGGGTCGAAGGTTAACCTTCCAACATGACAATGATCCTAAGCACACAGCCAAAACAACACAGGAGTGGCTTGAGGACAACTCTGTGAATGTCCTAGAGTGGCCCAGACAGAGCCCTGACTTGACCACTATTGAACATCTCTGGAGAGACCTGAAAATGGCTGTCCACCAACAGTCCCTATCCAACCTGACTGAACTTGAGAGGATTTGCAAAGAAGAATGACAGAAAATCCTCCAATCCAGGTGTGCAAAGTCAAACCCTAAAAGACTCGAGGCTGCCAAAGGTGCTTCAACAAAGTACTGAGTAAGAGGTTTGAATATTATCCACTTGCTTACTACACATATACCTTCTTTCTGCTCAGGCCAATTTTCGGCTTTCAGGGCTGTCACTCTTTGAATGACAATTGCGCGGTCATGCTACACTGTAACCCTATGAAATTTGTATAATTTTTTTTCACACAAATAGAGCTTTCTTTTGGAGGTATTTAATCACCACTGGATTTTTTATTTTTTGCTAAAGAAACATAAAAAGGCCAAACATTTTGAAAAAAAAAAAACAGTTATCATAGTTTGTTATAAAATTAACAAGGTAATTTTTCTCCTTCCTTGATGGGCGTTGATGAGGCTGCACTGATGGGCACTGATTGGCTGCACTGATAAGGCTGTATTGATGGGCACTGATGAGGTGGCACTGGTGGGCGGCACTGACAGGTGGCACTGATTGGCAGCACTGATAGGTGGCACTGGTGGGCACTGGTTAGCAGTACTGATGGGCACTGGTAGGTGGCACTAGTTAGCAACACTGGTGGTGACTGTGTGGAAGCCGGCAATTGGCCTTATAACAGCGTGAGGGGAAAAAAGAGCCGATTACCAGCTTCTGTTTACATCATGTGAGCAGCTGTCATTGGCTTGACAGCTGGCCATGTAGTAAACGGCCGTGATCGTCCATGTACGCCCTCCCGGGCAATGTAAGCCTGCGCTGTAGCCGTCTTTCGGCTACAGTGCGGGCATCAAGTGGTTAGGTACATGTGATATTTCCGTTTTTGGGGTACTGAGTGTAGATTCATGAGGGAAATAAATGAATTTAAACAACTGTAGTATCAGGCTGCAATAAAACAAAGTTGAAAAAAGTGAAGGCGGTCTGATTACTTTAAGTACATGCAGCTTAGATGGGTGAACTATGAAAATTTTTATAAATACAATTGTCTGCTTATCCACAGTCTCAGATGACATGATGATTGCTGTCCAATTTCACCAAAAATGATAACAGGAAACACTCAAATATCTATAGATAAGATTGAGGTCATAAGGTGCATGTATATAGGTCTATCTCAAAGCACCTTAGGCTGCTGGTGCTAAATTTAACAACCCAACTGAACATATAAATTTCCTTTTAGGAATCCAAGTACAAAGACGCATGCTCGGAATCAAGGAACGACTGGGAAGAGTTTGTTCTTGTAAACTGCTGGTCGTAATCTAGAATTAACATTTGTGACATGGCAATTGATGAAATGTCAAAATTCATTTAATGGGATAATAATGAAGTTGCCTTGCATGCCAAATATATTTTAAAGGGATTATTTTTGTACAATCTGAAAATTGCGAATCAACGCTCACCAAGCTTCTACTAACATGAAATTATCAGAAGGGGCCCAAAGGGTGGTGCTTGAGAAATGAAGTTCCTCTTTATACTCTCATAGTACATCACTACGTTCATGTTTGTCAAATGACAATTTGCGTATAGTTAGTATGCTAGACAAAATCCTGCACAAGCCCTTTTGACAAAAATCAGACGCTCGGTCGTCCAACAATCAGATCGTGTGTACGAAGTTTTAGCTGCCTCTGAAAAGCAATCCACTGCCCATGTTAAGGCCATTAGTTTGACATCAGTTTGAGATGGTTCTGAGATCATTCAGAACTCAATGACAGGTTGCATTTGGAAAAAGTAGTTCCTGCATTACTTTTGGCGATTTCAGGTGCAACTTGCTTAGACATCTGTGCATGAAGTCACACAGATGTCAGCCAAGTCGCACTGATGTGCGATTTCAAGTGAAGTTGCACGATTTCAAAGCCGCATTCAGTGTGAACCTAGACTTAGCTTGTTTTGCACTGCCATAGACTTGAATGGGCATGCAAAACCTGAAATGAACAAAATGAAAACAAAGTTCCCATCCTGGGATACAATAAATAGAATAAAGGCAGGTAATCCTGGAGGGAACTAATATCTCCTTAAAGGTGCAGAGACATAACAGAAGTCCAGTACAGGGACCATCTCCCTCCCAGTAATGGGACCAACTCCCCTCTCAGGATAAGTAATCACCTAGGACAGGACACACTGTGTTACTTTAGGTTATGCTTGTTGGGCAGTAAGGAGAAGTACACTCAGAGGTGGACATACTGGTTATACAGACTGTGCAGCTCCATACCCCCCCCTGGAATTTACGAGCTCATGTGTATGTGGCTGGTGGGAGATAAGTAGAATGCCTCTTCCATAAAAATAGCAGAATACTTCGCCTAAAACCATAGTTGTCTACAATTTTTTTAACAAAACCTTTAACAGTACCTTCTTATCTGATATCCCAGTTCTCAGAAACATGTACTAGTAGTGCTTAAAGCTGAACTCCTGGTATGATCTGTGTTGTATATACTTATATTGGTCCAGCTTGGCAAAATGTCATATGTTTAGGGTTTAGAAGTAACACAAAAAGTTCAGGGTCCAGAAGTAAGTAAGCATAGAGTTCAGAGTTCAGGATTTAGTAAAGCACAGCAATCAGGAGTAGAGTAATACACAGAGTTCAGGGGTCAGGAGTAAGTAATGCACAGAGATCAGGGGTCAGGAGTATGTAATGCACAGGGTTCAGGAGTAACACACAAAGTTCAGGAGTCAGGAGAATAAGTAATGCACAGAGATCAGGGGTCAGGAGTATGTAATGCAGAGAGATCAGGGGTCAGGAGTATGTAATGCACAGGGTTCAGGAGTAAGTAACACACAAAGTTCAGGAGTCAGGAGAATAAGTAATGCACAGAGATCAGGAGGTCAGGAGTATGTAATGCACAAAGTTCAGGGGTCAGGAGAATAAGTAATGCACAGAGATCAGGGGTCATTAGTAAGCAACACACAAAGTTCAGGGGGTGAGGAGAATAAGTAATGCACAGAGATCAGGGGTCAGGAGTAAGTAAAACAACTTACACAGTGTGCTATGCCAGCCTCTAATAGAGGGGCTGGCATAGTCTTATATAAATGCATTAACAAACACTTTAAGATAAAAAGCTTCTGTGTGCAGCCGCCACCCTCAGCCCTCAAATACTTACCTGAGGCCCCTCTATGTCCAGCGATGTCCACAAGTGTCTTGACCATCAGGAGGGACTCTCCCCCCTGCTTGCCTGAGAAAGCGCAGCGAAGAGGGACCCGAAAAGAGGAGGATCCGGGCTACTCTTTGCAAAACCCTTTTCACAGAGCAAGTAAGTATAATATGTTTGTTATTTTTATAGAAAAAAAACCACAAGACTTTAGTATCACTTTAAGACCCCTTTCACACGAGGCAGTTTTAAGGCGTTTTAGCGCTAGAAATAGCGCCTGTAAAGTGCCTGAAAACTGCCTCCCATTAAGTGCAATAAGTGCTTTAACACTGGGGCGGTGCGCTTGCGGGACAATAAAAAAAGTCTTGCAAGCAGCATCTTTGGGGCGGTTTGGGAGCGCTGTATACAACGCTCCCAAAACGCCCTGCCCATTGCAATGAACAGGCAGCGCTTCCAAAGTGCCACAACACGGGCGTTTTTAACCTCTTTTTATGTGCTCTGTTAGCGGCCGAAAAGTGTTGCTTAAACAGCGGTAAAGCACCGCTAAAACGAGAGCCGCTTAACAGCGAATGCAAAGGCGGCCCCAGTGTGAAAGAGGTCTAAGTAACACACAGAGTTTGGAGGTAAGTATAATGTAATGTAGAGTTCAGGGGTCTCAATTAGGTAACACAGAGTTCAGGGGTCGGGATTATGTATTGCACAAAGTTCAGGGGTCAGGATTATGTATTGCAGAGTTCAGGGGTCAGGATTATGTATTGCACAGAGTTCAGGGGTCAGGATTATGTATTGCACAGAGTTCAGGGGTCAGGATTATGTATTGCAGAGTTCAGGGGTCAGGATTATTTATTGCATGGAGTTCAGGGGTCAGGATTATATATTGCAGAGTTCAGGGGTCAGGATTATGTATTGCACAGAGTTCAGGGGTCAGGATTATGTATTGCAGAGTTCAGGGGTCAGGATTATGTATTGCACAGAGTTCAGGGGTCAGGATTATGTATTGCACAGAGTTCAGGGGTCAGGATTATGTATTGCAGAGTTCAGGGGTCAGGATTATTTATTGCATGGAGTTCAGGGGTCAGGATTATATATTGCAGAGTTCAGGGGTCAGGATTATGTATTGCAGAGTTCAGGGGTCACAATTAGGTAACGCACAGAGTTCAGGATTATGTATTGCAGAGTTCAGGGGTCACAATTAGGTAACGCACAGAGTTCAGGGGTCAGGATTATGTATTGCACAAAATTCAGGGGTCAGGATTATGTATTGCACAAAATTCAGGGGTCAGGATTATGTATTGCAGAGTTCAGGGGTCAGGATTATGTATTGCACAAAATTCAGGGGTCAGGATTATGTATTGCAGAGTTCAGGGGTCAGGATTATGTATTGCACAAAATTCAGGGGTCAGGATTATGTATTGCAGAGTTCAGGGGTCAGGATTATGTATTGCACAAAATTCAGGGGTCAGAATTATGTATTGCAGAGTTCAGGGGTCACAATTAGGTAACGCACAGAGTTCAGGGGTCAGGATTATGTATTGCACAAAATTCAGGGGTCAGGATTATGTATTGCAGAGTTCAGGGGTCAGGATTATGTATTGCACAAAGTTCAGGGGTCAGGATTATGTATTGCACAGAGTTCAGGGGTCAGGATTATGTATTGCACAGAGTTCAGGGGTCACAATTAGGTAACGCACAGAGTTCAGGGTTCTGTATGGACAACAGTCTGAACCCACCTGAGCTATCCCACCAGGAAGCTGTCTAATCAGAGGTGGGGAAGGCACCCCATGTGGGGTAAGAGATTTCGGGGACTGTCCCTGGGAAAGGCTGACAGATGGTAGTAAGAGAGTTGAGCTGTAGGTACTTAGAGCGCCCCCAGAGGAGAGGCGGCCCCCGTACAGCACACAGTGTAGGTGTTGCAGGCAGTGAGATGACAGCTCCTCATTATCAGAGCTGAGCGGCCCCTGTGTGAGGAGGACGTTCCATCCGGGGCCCTTCCTCAGCTCCTGTACTATGTCATCTCAACGCGCCCATCGTACACAGGAAAAGCGGTCCAATCACAGCTCACTGCCTCGGACATAGAGTGTGCTCACTGAATACATGTTCTGACTGATTAATCTGCTCGATCATAAATAAGAAAGACATTCCGAGCCGCCTTCCAGCCTACTTACCATATTTCCTCCAGCACTTGCCTTCTCTTCTCTGGATGTTGTCACTTCTTCCGTTCTTGTAAGGTGTTTGCTGAATTATTTTATGGACATCGGCGCCATCTAGTGTACATATTCAGGAACTGCACGTGATACAAAATGATTACCACTTTAAGCTGGCCATACACCATACAAATTTATTATTCAATTTTCTTTAGATTTACCTTCAACTGTGTAGTGCAAGAGCCTGCCTGATTGCATACATTTAGGTTTGACCTCCTATTATATGTTTTTGGTAAATCTAAGGTAAGTTGTACAAGAAAACTATATAATGTATGGCCAGCCTTAAAGTGATTGTAAGTCTCAAGGTTTTTCACCCTAATACATTCTATGCATTAAGGTGAAAAAACCTTCTGTGCTGCAGTCCAATCCAATCCAGCGATGTGCACGAGCTCAGCGGCTCCAGCCGCTCTCTCTCCTTATTGGACAGATTGATACCAGCGGAAGCCATTGGCTCCCGGAGCTGTCAATCAAATCCAGTGACACAGGAGCAGGTGGCAGGGCTGAGTTCCACTGTCTGTGTCATTGGACTCAGGAGCAAGCCCACATGGGTGTCCCCCATGGAAAGCTGCTTTATGTAGGGGACACCCAATGAAGAGGAGGGGCCAGGAGCGCCTGTGAGGGTCCCCAGAAGAGGAGGATCGGGACTGCTCTGTGCAAAACAATTGCACAGAGCAGGTAAGTATAGGCATGTTTGTTATTTTTATTTAAAAAAAAACGAGGGTTTGTATGTGTGCTACTGGGATCTGTAGAGTTTGGAGTCACCTGGTAATGTCACAATTGTATCACTAGAAATAAATCCCTGATTTTAGGACTGCAACAGACTCATAAAAACCAAAAATGTGCAAACAAATATTGTATGCTATATACTATAGTAACAGGAAACTGCTTTTTTTTTTTTTTACAATAAAAACGTGACTTTTATTCACCCATCAATGTGAATATTTGTAGTCATTGACTGGAGATTATTTTCTGTGATAATTACAGGCATCCCCGAGTTACAAACATCTGACTTACTAACAACTACTTACAAACGGAGGCAGACAACAGGAAGTGAGGGAAAATCTACCCCTAGGAAGGGAAATTCTCTCCTGTAAGGGTTATTATGGGAAAAAGGTGTCTGCACTGATGCTTTATCACCAATCCTTGTTTTCACAACAACTCAAAATTTTCAAAATCCAATTGTCATTGGGTCAGAAAGTGAGGTGAAATCTTCTGAACAGGGGCACAGACAGAAAAACAAACATTACAGGGGTGTCAACCCTTCCCTATGCTATCCAAAAAGCTTAAAAATCATTTTTTTGGCTGAAGCTACACTTAAAAAATGTACCTGTTCCGACTTACAAACATATTCAACTTAAGGACAAACCTACAGATCCAATCTTGTTTGTAACCCGGGGACCGCCTGTAATTGTACATGTAGAACCCTCCTAGCTGTGTTTTTGACATGTAAATTTAGTTGCCAACACTGTAGTCAGTGTGGCTGTATTGGTTTGTTAGGTGAAAGCATATTCTGTTCGCTGTATTTCGTGAAGCTGCAATCTGCTTGTCAGGTCTGCTCAGTGTGTTCAGATGCTGCGAGTCTGGTCTATAGCTTCCTCTATATCCAGGGAACTTGAGAAGTTTCTGGATGATAGGTGTGGAGCTATGCAGATGGCAGCATGAATATTGATACAGCCCTTGCCTATCCCAGAGAGGCAGGCTCTGAAGGCATGCTGGGAGACTGTATATATTCTGTGTGCACACTGAGCTTTGGGTCTTTTCCCAGAGTGAATTAGTCCAGCCTGGGGGGCACGCTGGCCTCTCAGGTGGAAACTGCTGTTGGCAATGCCTCAGGTGGATGACCCGAAGGGCCTGAATGTTGAGACCTGGGAGCTAAAGAGAGCTGACTGAGGGGGGTCGCCTGCTGAAGATCTGGTCTGGTATCCCAGGGAGGTTTCACTTGGAAATTGGATGGATGCTACCAGCTGTCCTTGGGCCTTGTACAGACACTTGAGAGATCTTGGGGACCTTTGTGCTTTTGCTACCCCTCTGGTACTATATAGTCAGTTGTGGATCTATTTAAAGGGCAGGCTAGCTGGTGTCCTGAAGAGCTTTGTCCACCTAACCTACTACTTAAAGGGACTCTGCTCGTAGTTAACTACTAATACTGCTACCTTAGAGCTTAAGTCTACTGTTTGTTTCAAGCCCGGACTTCAACATAGCTTGTCCTGATAAAATATCCTAAGTCTTCAGTTATATATAGTTGTTGTTTTTAGCGTATTCCACCACTACCGTTAAAAGAGAGGTATTTCTATTTTTTTATTGCAGAATCATACTTACCTAGTTGGATGCAGCATTGGTCCAATGCTGCATCTATCCCCCGCCGGCTCTAACGGCTCAGAAGTCCAGAATGAACTGCATTCCTGTGATCCACAGGAGAAGTATAGCCAAACAAGCTTTGGCTGTACTTCTCCTTTAACCCCATCCAAGTTCTCCAAAAATATAAACCACAAAAACAACATCCCCTAGACTGGTCATTGAAAAAACCTGTGAATGAGCCTGTGTGCCTGGCAGTGGGGCAAAGCCAGTGGGGAAGACCTGGACATCCTGCAGCTCCTACAGGAGTAGCGCTACCTACAGAATATATACTATATATATACCCTCTTCCTGACGCCTGCCTGAATGTTCACGTCAAAGGAGAAGCCATTGCCAGAGGGACAACCACTCTTGTTGCCGGAGGCAAGTGTAGAAGGGATGGAGTTCTGAAGGAGTACCAGAGCAGAAGCTTCACTAGCGTGAAATAGGTGAATACCTGGACTGTTTTTTACAGCCCATTGTACAAACCTATCCATCCTACTTGAGAGATAGTAAACATCTCATGAATATCCTAAAAGATACCCCAATAAATGACAACACATTGATTGTTACGATAGATGTTGAATCATTGTACACCAGTTTGGGAAAACAGGATGTATTATTCACCACCAGAAAGGCCCTAGACTTTAAAGTGTAAATTCACCGTTACAGAAAAATCTGTAAAGTGATCTTACACAGGACCTGCATGGTGGCAATCGCCCTTTCTGAGCCCCGGTATAGCTGCCTAACAGCTCCGGCGCTTAGAAAACTTCTCAGCTTTCTCTCTTCTTCTTCCCCGCTGAGAGGATGGGCTACGTGGCTTCTGATTGGTCCGCGCTGCCCATGTGATAGCGCTGACCAATTAGAATGCTCCTTAACGTACCTCCTGACGGGATACGTTTGGGAAATTAAGCTCCAAGGATTTCTAAGCCCTGGGCCCGTGAGGCTGCCGGGGCTCAGAACCAGTGGTCAGTGGGACTGGGGGGGGGGGGCGAGGTGGGGGTCCTGTGTAAGTTCACCTTACAGATTTATCTGTAAAGGTGAACTTAACCTTTAAGTCTGATCTTAGGAGGGAACAAAAAGATTTTTTGGTAGAAGCTCTCAATTTGGCCATGTCAAATAACTATTTTTGCCATGAGGGTACTCACTACAACCAGATCAGGGAGTGGCCATGGGAGCTAAGTACGCTCCTAGTGTGGCCAACATACTGATGAGCCAATGGGAGGAAACAAGTATTTTTGGTAAAGTCATACCATAAATACCTTTGTACAAAAGATTTATTGATGATATAATTATATTATGGTATGGCACAGAGGAATCTCTAAGAACATTTTTAGCTAGTATTAACAATAACTGGTATGGACTTAAATTCCCTGGGAGTTGGGATTCGCAAGAACTCAGCTTCTTGGATCTGGTTTTGATGAAACATAATGGACAAATCAATACCAAAACTTTTTTCAAAGAAACTGACAGGAACTGCTATATCCCCACAGCCAGTTGCCATCATCCCAAGTTGCCTGGGGGGATCCCAAAGGGGCAGGTAATGCGCATTTGTCGAAATTGTGACAGTCTAGGCGGCTATTTGCAACAGTCTGATATTGTTGTCAATAAGTTTAAAGAAAAAGGCTACCATGACCAAAGTTTGGTACCCACACTAAAACAGGTCATGGAAATGGATAGAAAGAAATTATTGGAGGATAAACAAAAAAAAAAGACAAGAACCGGAGAGCACCTGGCCTTCCTAACTAATTTTAACCAAGACTACAAAACATTAGAACATATTGTCAATAACATTATTATGGTATAAGACATTATCAAATTGAATCCCTAGGCGTACCGTATTTATATTTTGCAAAGCACCTAACCTAAGGAAAACTAGCCCATAATATTCACGACCCTCTAAAAAGAGAGTCACTTTCCTGGATCTAATTGGCTTCTATTACTGTCGAAAATGTAAAATACCACAAGGAAAAATAAAAATAAAATTGACAAATTTAAATAATTTAGTACGGGGAAGGAATGTAGTATTGAAAAGGTTATTATGTGTAAATCGACCCATGTAACCTATCTAATAACCTGTCCTTGTGCGTTGCAATATGTCGGGCATACCACAAGGAATTTGAGAACCAGAATTAATGAGCACCCAAATAATATAAAGAAAGTTCCCAAAGCATAGCCATTCAAATCTTTTTAGGATACATCATAACAAAGACCCAAGTTTAGCTACTTTTTTTTGGCATTGACAGGGTGGAACCTTACTGGAGAGGAGGTAATATGACCCAAAGGATATAAAAAACTCGTTTTTGGATATTTAAAAAATGTTTTTTACTTTCTAACTTACCTTTTTAGAAGTACTAAGAGTACTTCCGATCCAGCCGGGCCGCGGCTGAGGAAGTCACATCCTCTTCTGCGGCAAACCCCCTGTTGTCTTCTGGGACATGTGTGTGTCCCAGAAGACAAGCTGGCCATTCACAAAGCGCTGTGGGACTCGACCATGCACAGTCGGAAACCGGCAGTGAAGCCGCAAGGCTCCACTGCCGTTTTTCCTTAGTTGGAATGGCGGCGCCTGCACCCGATGCGATGGACGGATCGGCCTCAGGGGGCCGACATTGCGGGCTCCCTTGACAGGTAAGTGCCCTTATTAAAAGTCAACAGCTACAGTCTTTGCAGCTGCTGACTTTTTAAAAAAAAATTAATTTCGGCTGGAACACCGCTTTAATCCATTAAATATCATTGGGTAATAACCCATATCACCACAAGATGGTGCAACACCAAACTTAACATTGGGAGCAGATATCCCTCTTGTCTCCACTAGGGGCTGTATGCCAAATATATTTATTAGAATTAATGTAAGAATCATTATAACTAATATGGGCAATAATCCCTACCACCACAAGATGGTGCAATACCAAATTTAACATTGGGAGCAGATATTCCTCTTGTCTCCACTAGGGGCTGTATGTCAAATATATTTATTATAATTAATGTACGAATCATTATAACTAATATGGGCAATAATCCCTACCACCACAAGATGATGCAATACCAAATTTAACATTGGGAGCAGATATTCCTCTTGTCTCCACTAGGGGTTTTTTGCCAAATAGATTTATTATAATTAATGTAAGGACTATTATAACTACTTATAATAATTTGTATCAGACCAATATAGCAAAAAATTGTTGGGAATTGGGCTAAATGTTGCATTGCCAATTCGAGCATGAGCTTTTTGTTTATTAATTGGAAGGATTAACCACTTAGGGACAGGAAGATTTTCCCCCTTAATGACTAGGCCATTTTTTGCGATCCGGCACTCTGTCGTTTTAACTGATAATTGCGCAGTCGTGCAATGACATATCCAAACAAAATTGATGTCCTTTTTTTTTCACAAATAGAGCTTTCTTTTAGTGGTATTTGATCACCTCTGCGGTTTTTATTTTTTGCGCTATAAACAAAAAAAGAGCGACAATTTTGAAGAAAAAAACAATATTTTTTACTTTTTGCTATAATAAATATCCCAACAAAAATGTAAAAAAAAAAATGTCTTCAGAAGTTTAGGCCAATATGTACTCTACATATTTTTAGTAAAATAATCGCAATAAGCGTATATTATTATTATTATTATACAGGATTTATATAGCGCCGACAGTTTACGCAGCGCTTTACAACATTAGGGCAGACAGTACAATTACAATACAATTCAATATAGGAGGAATCAGAGAGGCCTGTTCGTTAGAGCTTACAATCTAGGAATTGATAGGTTTGCGCATAAGTTATAGCGTCTACAAAATAGAGGATAGATCTATGGCATTTTCATTATTTATTAATTTTTTTTAATATGGCGGTGATCAGTGATTTCTAGCAGGACTGTGACATTGCGACGGACAGATCGGACACCTAACTGACATTTTTGACACTTTTTTGTGAACCAGTGACATTGTTACAGTAATTAGTGCTAAAAATATGCACTGTTTTTGTACTAATGATACTGGCATGGAAGGGGTTAACACTAGGGGCGATCAAGGGGATAAATGTGTTCCCTCAGTGTGTTTACTAACTGTATGGGGGACTGTGTGACTGGGAAAATACACAGATCCGTCTTCCTGCATAGCAGAAAGACAGGATCTGTGTGATCTCTCCTGTCAGAATGGAGATTTGCCTTGTTTACACAGGCAGATCCCCGTTCTGTCACTGCGGGGAACGATCGCGGGTGGCCGGAGGACACCGAGTTTGTCCCACCCGCTGACTGGCTCCCCTGCTGGCCAGTGGGCACGTGCGCCCACAAATCGACGTGTATGAGCTGAAGTACAATGATGGCGATTCCTGGGAACCAGCCACATTGCCGCAATACAACTGCAGGGACTGGTCCTTAAGCAGTTAAATAGGATTGGATATCCTTGATGGGTGGTAGTATTTCATTATGAAAGCAACGTGTCCGGTCATGTGACCCCTGATTACATCAGCCGTGCTGACGAAACGTGTTGGGTGTGGTCGAGTGTGAAAAGTCACTTCTGCCCATAGTGGAACACAGGTGGAGCGCAGGTGGCATCCCTGCTTCCACCTTCTTTTGTATTTTATGTGCACTTGTTTAAAGTGGAATTATTTAGCGCTATTTTAATAAAATATATGTACTTCACCATGGAAAATTGCTTCTTCCTTACATTCCCTTATTGATGTCTGGAGATCTGGTGACTTTTGATCTGGTTTGCCCTTGGAGGCTTTCTGCTGAGTCGTTGAGACGGACATTGGGAGTAACCTTGTACCAATCTGCTGTATATGACTCCTGTAATGGGGGTCATATAAATCTGGCGAGTAGGCTATGTGACTGGTGTTGGTGGAGGAAGACCCTTAGTCACTCTATTGTTGGATCAATTAAATCATATGCACCATTGGAAACCATTTGATGGAAGTTTTTGGACTTTTCACTTTTTCAATAATAATTTAATTAATTCTTTGGACACTACACTTTATATCTTGTTATCCGCTGGAGACATTGGGTACCAATTTTCATGTATATTTGTTTATTAGCACTTTAGAGTAATTCATGTGATCCTATCAAATATTTTATATCTTGCATGCTCACTTATGGTAATTAATCCACTGAGGACATCTAGCGGTCGTTCATGATATTGCACTATTTTTGCACTTTATGATGTTAATGCTGTAATAAATAACAGGGTGTGCGATTCATCACAATTTTTCTGGTCATTGAAAAAAACCTGTGAATGAGCCTGTGTGCCTGGCAGCGGGGCAAAGCCTGTGGGGAAGAACTGGACATCCTCCAGCTCCTACAGGAGTAGCGCTACCAACAGAATATATACAGTATATACAGTATCTCACAAAAGTGAGTACACCCCTCACATTTTTGTAAATATTTTATTCTATATTTCAGTGACAACACTGAAGAAATTACACTTTGCTACAATGTAAAGTAGTGAGTGTAAAGCCTGTATAACAGTGTAAATTTGCTGTCCCCTCAAAATAACTCAACACACAGCCATTAATGTCGAAACTGCTAGCAACAAAAGTGAGTACACCCCTAAGTGAAAATGTCCTAATTGGGCCCAAATAGCCATTTTCCCTCCCCGGTGTCATGTGACTCGTTAGTGTTACAAGGTCTCAGGTGTGAATGGGGAGCAGTTGTGTTAAATTTGGTGTTATTGCTCTCACTCTCTCATACTGGTCACTGGAAGTTCAATGTGCCACCTCATGGCAAAGAACTCTCAAAAGTTGCTTATTTAATGGACTTCTGTGAAAACAACATGTTGGAAAACATACCTACGATCAGGGACTGCAGCCACCGATTAGTGTATGTTGACAGCAGTGAGTGCTAAAACTGGTGTAGCATCCTATTAGGTGCTAGGATTAGGTAAATTTAGTTCTGTCTCTCTGTATCCAGCTGCTGGTTGGTTTGTTAGGCAAACTTGGTGTTGCTCATTGTAATCAGTGGAGCTGTGTTGATCATTCTGACCTGTTCAGTGTTTCATCTGCTGCAGGCTTGATTGCTCTCTCTGCCTTTTGTAAAACCGTAGATCTCTCTTAAACATTGGTGTGGAGCAATGCAAATGGCAGCATGAATATTTATGCAGCCCTGGCCGGGGTGGCCCAGATGGCCATTGGGAGTCTGTATAAATACAGTGAGACTCTGAGCTTCAAGGTTTTTTTCCTGTAGGAGAAGATCACAGCCTAAGGGGCATTGCTTGCCCCCTTAGACTGTCCTGCTATGTGCTTGTGAGGTGCTGAGGCCTCCGGCGGAGTACCTGAGGGCCTACTTTGCTGAAGATACAGAGAGACTAAGGGGCTGTTATCTGAAGATCTAGTCTGGTATCACAGGACAAAAGGTGTTGCATGTATGTTGGAAGGAATCAAATTTCCAAGGAGACTTTGTGAGTATAGACTGCTGTGAGGGATCTTAGAGACTATGGACTGCTGCCACTCCTCTGGTGCTAGAGAGTCAGCTCTTTGTTTGTGAAAAGGGGCCATCAGCTGGTGTCCTCTAGAGTTCAGTCTATCTAGTTCTTTGTGAAGGGACTCTGCTCAAAAGAAGAGGCGTATGTGCCTTTATTTGCTACTACTACAAAGCCAAGTCCACAGTCAGCTTTTAAAAGGACTTTGGGGTTGATTTACCAAAACTGGAGAGTGCAATATTTGGTGCAGCTCTGCATAGAAACCAATCAGCATCCAGGTTGTTTTATCAAAGCTTCTAAAAACAAGCTGAAGTTAGAAGCTGATTGGCTACCGTGCACAGCTGCACCAGATTTTGCAGTCTCCAGTTTTAGTAAATCGACTCCTTTGCTTTATTCAAAAATAAAAACACCAAAAAAAACACCCCTGGCCTGCTTATTGGGAAACAGAGCTCGGGTATATTTCCAGTGGCTCCTATGGAGGTAATCGCTACACTGGAGAGTGCAAAATCTGACGCAGCTCTGCAGAGAGATCAATAAGCTTTCAGTTTTTATTGTCAAAGCTTAAATTAACAAGTTGAACTTAGAAGCTGGTTGGCTACCATGCACAGCTGCACCATATTCTGAGCGCTCCAGTTTTAGTACGTCTCCCCCAATGTCTCATATGTGCTTGCAGCAGACTACACGTTTGGCCTGTTAAAGTATATGTCAAGGAAAAAAACACACACATGCAGTATATCTCAGTAATACATGCACATTTCGCCATGTTTTGTGGCCTTAATTATCCTGCAAGTACAGCAATACCCGTTGATCTGGTAAAAATGCACTCAGCTCCTAATTTTCTATTGTGGACTGACAACATGCAGCCTTTTTGTGGACTTGAGTAGTGTCAGTCCTACCCATTGTCCTGCTAATCTGCTCACCTATTTCCATTGTCTTTTTATCTACAACCAATTGACTTGGAGTCCAAGATAAGGACAGGGAGGGCTAAAGCCTGGTGCACACTAGTAGTTTTCTGAAGAAAAAATACTGAAGAGCTTAGGGGGAGCCGCTGTACTTACAATCCGATGTTAGTACAACTATCTCCCCTGCTGTGTTATTGTGTTCTGACAAGGGGACAGCCCCCCCCCCCCCCCCCCATCAGAACACACCGGTCAGCAGACCTTTTTCAGTCATGCCCCTTCAACAGAAGCCGGTGAACCTCCCCACACCTTTTCAAATTTAGTTGATACACCTCTATTGGTGAATGTAGCTTTGTACAAAGGCAATGCTTTTTTTACCAACACCTTCCATGCCAATATGGTAGGGGCCACCATTTTTTCTATGACAGAATAATTTTTTTGCGTGTATAATGAAAAAGTAATGTAAGTAGTGTGTGGATAGGTGCTAGCGGATCAATCAGTCCCAATAAACAGACTTCCACAGAACGACTAGTACTAATAGTCGTGAACGACTTTACACAGCCTACAACCTCTGACCAAAACTGTTGAATTGCCGTACAGTGTTAAAATATACGTATGAAATCTGCCCTAGGAGTGGCACATCTACAGCAATTTGATGATGTGGGAAAAATTCTTTCTCATTTAGTAGGGGTAAAAATAGATTCTGATAAGAAAATTGGATTGTATAAGGTGATCTTGTGCCGACACCAACATAGAAAAGGTAGGTCCCCATATGTCATCCCAATCCTCACCATCCAGTTGTGGGAAATCTGTCTTCCATGCAGTGCGACAAGATAATAGAACCTTAGGGGTATTCATGAATAACTGTTTATAGATAGTGGATAGAGTTTTAGTGAGGTCCCCATCCCTAAGGGAGGATTCCAGGTCGTTAACTTTTACACTCAGATTAGAAGAACCAAATAAAGCGTGTCTAAACTGGATATATCTAAATAGATGAGAATTAGGGAGCTGGTAGTGATGTTTTAGTGCATCAAATGGCAGGAGCAACCTATTTCCCACTGCTGAACCCACTGTCTTGATCCCAAGCCTTGTCAAAATAATGGGGTAAGGGTGAGAAAAAAATGGGACAGCTGGAGATTTTTCCACAGTGGCATTTAAGGGGACACCACTCTGTCATTCCCAATTTCAGCTCTCCTGGTCACTTCCTATGCCCTGACAACAGATCGCGTAGACCCTGCGAGGTAATACTAAATACTAAATCTCTCTAAAACTGAGCTATTAATATTCCCCCCCGCCCGTGCCCCCCTCCATGACTTTTCCATCAAAATCAACAATCATCATGATGCAACCATCAGTCCCTCCCTTCACGCCAGGGTACTAGGTGTTATCCTAGACTCTGACTTGTCATTTCAGCCTCAAATCCAATCGTTGTCAAAAGTTTGTAGAATTCACCTCTGTAACATCTCTAAAATTCGCCCATTTTTAACAAATGAAACCACCAAGCTTCTCATTCACTCCCTTGTTATCTCTCGCCTTGACTATTGCAACTCCCTTCTCATTGGCTTACCTCTCCATAGGCTATCCCCTCTTCAGTCTATCATGAATGCTGCTGCCAGACTTACCCACCTTACCAGCCGCTCAGTGCCTGCCAACCCTCTCCTCCAATCCCTACACTGGCTCCTAATCACCCAGCGAATTAAATTCAAAATACTAACCACAACATACAAAGCCATTCACAACTCTGCCCCGAGCTACATCACCAATCTTGTCTTCAAATATCACCCAAATCGTCCTCTCCGCTCTTCTCAAGACCTCCTACTCTCAAGTTCTCTTGTCTCCTCCTCCCATGCTCGTCTCCAGGATTTCTCCAGAGCTTCTCCCATCCTCTGGAACTACCTCCACCTGTCCAGCTATCCCCTACTCTTGCTACCTTCAGGCGATCCCTGAAAACTCATCTCTTCATGAAAGCCTATCACGTCTCTAACTAATCTTTTACAACTTCCATCAGCTCATTCCCCACAGTTACAACCTTTTGTACCACCTGCCCCAGCCTATTATATTGTAAGCTCTTCTGAGCAGGGCCCTCTTAATCCTCCTGTATGTTATTGTATTATTACTGTATTGTCTCCCTTTTATATTGTAAAGCGCTGCGTAAACTGTTGGCGCTATATAAATCCTGTATAATAATAATATTAATATGGTGCCCTGGATCCAAAAAACACTAGGTGGGATAATACCTTGTAGGATCCCACAACTGCCGCCTCCAGTGACACAGCTGCATCATCCTCTGGCTACGTTAGCCACCTGTGCGCAATGATTAACTGTGCGCTAAAAAATATCAAGAAAAATCGGGTACCGCTAGCCCCCCTTATTTCCAAGGTTGCTGCAGCACTTGTAATCTGATAGGAGTGGCACCCCCACACCAAAGGAAATCAGACACTACTCTATCGATAGTCTGAAATAAAGTTTTAAGAATTCAGATGAATGAGTTTCTAAAGATGTATAGAAAAACACGGAGAAATTTCATTTTCAACAAATGAATCTTCCCAATCAGAGAAAGAGGCAAATTACACCAGGCATGGGTTTGGTGTTTAAGGGTTTGGATTTTTGGTATGACATTTAGGGGAATGAAGTCTCAGACAAAATTTGATAAAGTTAAACCCAAGCATTTCACCCTATCAACCCAATGAAGTGGACAGGCTGTCGGGTCCTACACTTTTAAGGGCTTACCTCAGGTTAGGAGCATACCATTTGCCATAATAAGCTGCTGCTTTTCACACAAGTCTTTAGGACTTTAGGCATATGGCTGCTTTACAAATAAAGTACGTGTAGATCTTAGGAGATAATCTGACACTTAGCTGAGAGGAGGCTATATCCTGCTGGGAGGATAATTAGAACTCACCAAATTTACATACATACCAGTGTAATTTGGCTTTTACAGTTACATCAAAAGATCACATAACTACAGGAATCTACACTGCAGTCAGAAGATTTCTACAAAGAGCTATAAGAAAACTATATTAACTGCTCAAATTGTGTGGTGAAAAAAAAATCATACAATTAGTTACTACATGTGTGGTCATACTTGGACATTATATATTCGCTTTACCTTTCATCTAAAAGTATATGTCCTGTTAGATGAAGATGAGGTCATTGATGACTTGTTTATATGTTACCTAAGA
The DNA here is from genome assembly GCA_037952925.1 of Lithobates clamitans. Classification (NCBI taxonomy): domain Eukaryota; kingdom Metazoa; phylum Chordata; class Amphibia; order Anura; family Ranidae; genus Lithobates; species Lithobates clamitans. The sequence goes on from JBBGZY010000065.1 coordinate 3,079,507, forward strand.
TAAACTACATTGGTCATGCTCCAATATAAGGATACCTCCTTCACAAAAATACAACATACAACCATCTGATTGCAAGTCAATTAAATAATTGTTACCTAAAAATAATAACACTCGACTGTCTTATCAACAATTAGGAAGTTTTCATCCAGACATGATGATAATCTAATATCTGTAAGTTGATTAGTGATGAGACAGTTTGAAAACTTTATCCAGTCAGTCTAGTTTTCCTCCTGATAAGCTGGCACCAGCTTATCTGATATTGTTCCTTTAAACAGCTAATGTTAAGATAGGGACTTCTTTTCTTTTTTTTGTTTACTCAGGTTACCTCTCTTGGGTGGAATATACCCAAATTTTGGGTGTGGGCAGTGGCCATTTTTTAAACTGAACCTATATAATTATTTTGTGGACAGCCTATGTGGCACATTTTATAGTGTAGAGAAGCCCTTTCAGTACACACTGTATTTCTAAGGTGCAAGCATGTGTAAGACATTTGTCACCTAATAAACACCGGGTAACTCCCTAAGACAGCTTTTTATTCTTCGTGGCCTGAGGACAATAATAAATAGGGAGAACAGAAACTCCAGACCTGTGGTACATAGGAATGAACGAAATGTAATTTGTTACATCCTAAAAAAGTTTTTAAAAAAAGAAGTAAAAAGTTCCTTGCATTGTAAGAATGCAAGGCTCTGGCCACCACTGATACACAATGACTGGCACATTTAGGCTAAGTTCACACTTACTAAGGGTACTTTCACACTGGGGCGGGCGGGCATCGGTGGTAAAGCGCCGCTATTTTTAGCTTAGTTTTTGCATCACTTTTTGTCCACTAGCAGGTCGCTTTTAGTTCCTGCTAACGGCCGAAAAAGGGTCAAAAGTGCCTGCAAAGTGCCGCCGCGGCAGCGCTTTGCTGGCGCTTCAGCCGCGCTGCCAATTGAATTCAATAGGCAGGGGCGCTGTAGGAGTGGTGTATACACCGCTCCTACAGCGCCTCAAAGATGCTGCTTGCAGGACTTTTTTGAGCGTCCTGCCAGCGCACCGCTCCATTGTGAAAGACCTCGGGCTTTCACACTGGAGTGAGAGGAGAGGTGCTTTGCAGGCACTTTGCAGGTCTATTTTTTGCACTATAGCGCCTGTAAAGCGCCTCAGTGTGAAAGTAGCCTAAAAATACTAAAGCTGCCAGTAAGGTGAACCAACGCGCCTGTAGTGTTAACACGTTTTTTACGTGTTTAACATTCATTTAATGCGAGTTTAAGGCGCTTTAAAAAGCATTTCTGTATCCGCTGATGTTTTTGATGATCTTTTTATGTAAAAAAAGTATCCATTCCTTCTAAAGGGAGGCGGTACAATCCAATTTAAAATCAATTAACAATTAAAATCATGTGAGGTTGGTAGAACCAGAGAAAAGGGGGGAGGGAAAGAATGGAAACACAGACTGAAAACTCATGGGAAAACAATTATTAACCCTCTGTGGAATCAAATTATATTATTTTAAAAACAAGTTCACATCCATTCTACTGTTCATTCCACTAGGAAATCGAGTATTCAATCTGTGTATCCACCACACCTCCCGTTAAAGTAGGGCATGGTGTGTATCTCCCCCCCAACAGATCTTCTCACCTGTTCCAGACCGAAAAAAGAAAAAGACTCCAGATTACCACCATGGACTGTTCTAAAATGTTTGGATACATTTGAAATATTTTTGCATTGTTATTTAAAGTGTCTTTATAGTGTTCTGATATTCTAATACGTAGATTGCGGATAGTGCATCCCACATACTATACTCTACAAGTACTGCAATCAATTAGGTAGACAATCATCTTTGAATTACAATTTATAAAACTTTTTACTAGATATGTTCTACCTGTTGAAACAGAAATAACAGACTTACTTTTTCTGTGTCTTTTACACTGTTTGCAGGTGTTATAACCACAGGGATAGGTGCCCACTGTCCGAAACCATGAAATAGAAGGGGAAGTGGAAAGAAATAGAGAAGGAGGAAGCATAGTACCCAAAGTAGGAGCTTTCTTACTAGAAAAACTGCACCCCTGTCTTAAAATATGATGCAAAGTTTTGTCTGCATATAGGACAGGGAGGCAGTGTTTTATGATAGAAACAATCTGATTGTATTGTTGTGAGTAAGTGGTCACGAAGTGAATAAAAATGCTATAAATCTATCCCCTATTTTGTAGACGCTATAACCTTTGCGCAAACCAATCAATATATGCTTATTGTGCAGATTACAGTACTGTATCAAATAATTACACGTCCCCTTTGTCCCTAATAGTTTGTCCAGTGTCCTGCATGCAGTTTTATATTATAAAAACTGTTCTTTCTGCCTGGAAACTGGAGATTGTTCATAGCAACCAAAACTGTCCCTTTACATCAAAAGTGGCTTTAGACCAGCTATAAAACAGCGATAATAAATTAGAATCACTTGCAGAATTGAGTGATAGTGATTTGTGGGGAAATCCGTCACCAAACACTAAAAGTAACGAAAGCGACAATTCTGCAACTGAGCAAATTTCAGTGTTTTTGATTTGATTACATTATTGAATAATTTTTATTATTATTATATTATTATTTGGTATAATTATTTATAGTTATTTATTATATTATAATTTTTGATTTTGTTTATCAAACTTTATCATACCCGGGATGTCTACTAGACTCTTGTTTGGACAGATTTAAGTGAATTATTCCTAAGAATTACAGGCCTACAATATAAAACGCCAAATTTCTGTGCAAAATAATTGTACCGCTTTCAGCACCTAAAATCTGAAATAATCATACCGCCAGGGAAGTTAATGCTCAACCTTGCCTTTGGATCTTTATACAGTAGTTTCAACCAAGATAAAAATCCTGGACCTATACCAAAAGCAGTTAGTACCGTCCACAAATATTCCCATTCCACCATACCAAAACCCTTCGGGCATCCAGGGACAATATGGCACTAGTTCCTCCTTTACCCATAGGTAGCTGCATATTTAAAAAAAGTCTGCGAATATTTGTTGACGCTGATCTTGTGGGGATAAACCCTATTTGATCCTTATGAATCAAAGGGGGTAATTTACGAAAGGCAAATCCACTTTGCATTACAAGTGCACTGCAAGTGCACTTGATAGTGCGGTCGCTGTAGATCCGAGGGGGACATGCAAGGAAAATAAAAAACAGCACTTGGAACATCTTAACCCACATCCTTGACATAGAGGGATAGTACATATTAATAGGTAGATCAACACTGTGGTCTTATTATGAAATGAATCTCTGGTCTTCTCCCTTGCACAGTGTGGTCCCATTAGGGGTGCGTAGGTTGAGAACAGGCCTTTTCTTGATCTACCTGACTGAATATATCAGACCCTCTAAGACTTGAGCTAGGATATCTTACTATAGTTTAAATCCTTATATAAGACACTATGTCATCATTTAGTTTGTTACGTTCATTCAGTGATTAATGACTCCTATAAGGCTGATCTTCCTAAGACTAAGGAGATATACAGATGTTACTTTGCACCACCATAATGGGAAATTGTACTGCTAAGCATATCAATTGTATAAGTTGTAATGTTTGTTATGATTTCCTGTCAATGCTATACTTTCATCAATAAAAAAATTGTAAAAAACCCCCCAAAAAACAGCATTTTAGCTTGCACATGATTGGGTGATAAAATCAGCAGAGCTTCCCCTCATTTCAGATCTACCCCTCAGATTTACATTGACTACACTTTCATGTGCACTTGCAGTGCAATTGTAGTGCAAAGTGGATTTGCCTTTCCTAAATAACCCCCCATAGTGTTGATATATTTAGATAAACTAATTGCAAATACCTTAGCTAAAATTTTGACATCTGAAGTAAGGAGAGAAATAGGGCAATATGATTCTGGTTTTAGTGGATCTTTGCCTGGTTTTAAAATTACTATTATTATTATTGTTTCCTTCATTGATTTAGGGAGTTCCTGTGTAGTATATGCTTCATTTAATACTTCAAGAAGTTCTGGGAGTAGAATCTGATCATATTTTTTATATGTGTAGAAAAACAACTGTAGATTTGGCTCTGTTCTAGTGGGGTAGATATTTGATGGTAAACCGCCGTTATATACCTTATGTAGTCTCCTATGCTAGGTATGGAAGCTAGATAGTTTAAATTATATATACTATAAATGAATGGCAAGTGCCTTAAACATTGTAGTATATATAATTTAAACTGCCATTAATTTATAGTATATATAATTTAAACTATCTCGCTTCCATACCCAGCATAGGAGACTACATAAGGTATAAAGTGGCGGTTTACCATCAAATATCTACCCCACTAGAACAGCGCCATATCTACATTTGTTTTTCTATACATATTCTAGTACACTCCACCTAGGTGGAATTGTACCTGTAGAGGCAGCAGTTCTATACTCCATCTGTACCCATATCCACTGCGCGGACTTATTTTATTTCATATTTTTTATATATATCAGCAGGCAATCCATCCATTCCTGGGGCCTTGTTATTTTGAATTTGCGTCACTGTTTCTTCCAACTCTACTAGAGTTATGGCATTATCCAGGAATTCTCTTTCTTTTAATGTCAATTTAGGCATACCTAGTTTATCTAAAATTGTTTACTTTGATTTATTGCATTTGGAAACCCAGATTCATAAAGCAGGGTATATTTGTGTCATATACCACTGCTCCATTTATATCTTTAATAGTAGCTATGCCTGATGGGCCATCTTGATTATGTGCTATCATAGCCAACATATGTCCTACCTGCTCCCCCATTTCATAATGCTTTTGACTCTGAAGAAATCTACTGTTCTCCGCTTTTACTAAGGATACATTTCTACTGTATTTTTCGCTCCATAAGACGCACTTTTTTCCTCCCAAAAAACAGGGGGAAATGTCTGCGCGTCTTATAGAGCAAATACTGTACTGACCAGCAGAGCCGCTGATAGGGGCATCGTTTCGATGGCAGAATGATGCCCTGTGCATCTCTCAGCCCCAGCTAAATCCTGTTTCTCCCCTACCTTCAGCTGTTAGAGGGAGAGAAACAAAAGGTATTGTTCTTTAATTAACCCCCACATGATCGGTATTAACATGTAAATTGCGCAGACATTGCTATGTAAATGAGATTGGCCGCTGCAATTCATATGCAAATTACACCCCCTCCTCTGCATGCCACCCACCTAGAAGATGTAAAAGCATACAGTACAGGTGAGCATGGGGCCATGTAGAGGTAATCAAAGAGGGGGGTTTGAAGTGCGTAGGTGAATGGGAAGGAGGGGTTGGAGTGCACAGGTTAGTAGATGAGGGGTTTGGGGGACAGAAGTTAGCAGATGATGAGTTAGAGGGGCAGAGTTGTACTGAGAGGGAGATAAGAATGCAGAGATTAGTAGAGAGATGGGGGTTACTGTAAATACACCTGTTACATCACTGGTCAGTGTAAATGGCTCAATACATTGGTGGTTGATGTCAATACTCCTGTTGTGTTGAGGTCAGTGTAAATGTCCCAGTTACATTGGGGATCAGTGTAGGATGCCCCCTTACATTGGCTGTCAGTGTAGAAATATTATTCTGTTATATTTTATTAAATATTTTAGTACACTAATTGGTTCAGAATATTTTTTTTCATATTTTCCTCCTCTAAAACCTAGGTGCGTCTTATGGTCAGGTGCGTCTTATGGAGCGAAAAATACGGTATATATCTTCTGAGCTTCCTGCCAGGCTAAACGCCTATCTTCTGTGGGGTCTAATATAAACTCCTGTTCCACTTGATTGACACTTTGCATTACTTCTTCCTCTCATTGCCTTGTCGATCTTTTCATTTTGTCAATTTCTTTAATTATCAAGCCTCGTAAGTAGGCTTTCATACTGTCCCAAACTACTGCCATGGAGGTTGAGTTCTTATTATCTCTAAAGAATCCTAACAACAGTAATTCTTTTAGATTCTCCTCTGGAATCTGGGACAGCCTCTGAGGATTAACTTTCCATGGTGGATGAGACAGTTCCCCCATTTCCAAAGACAGAATCAAAGGAGAGTGATCAGAGAGTCCCCTCGGCTTGTACTGAATTGACCGACCTTTGCCACGGGAGAAAACTCCCATTCCCCAAGGCAAGGTCAATTCTTGATAGTGACCCATAGGTATTTGAACAACATGACTATTCTCTACTTACTGGATGTCAAAATCTCAACACCTTTACTAATACCATCTCCTGTATCTGGCTAGCCAATCTTTTTATACTTCTTCTCCCCTCAATCTTCATATTACTCTGTCTATCTTCCTCCTCCTTTAATACGTTATTGAAATCCCCTTGGAAGTATTCCTAACTGTATGGGGGGCTGGGCTGACTGGAGGAGGAGAGAGATTGCTGTTCCTAATCACTAGGAACAGCAGATCTGTCTCTTATGCTGTGTACACACGAGCGGAATGTCCAACAAAAAAAAGTCAGACGGGAGCTTTTCGTCGTATATTCAGATCGTGTGTATGCCCCATCGGACTTTTTACGTCGAAAATTCTGACGGACCTAGAAAGAGAACATGTTCTAAATTTTCCGACGGAATCAATTCCTAACGGGAAAACCACTCGTCTGTATGCTGTTCCGACGTACCAAAAATGACGCATGCTCTGAAGCAAGTACGAGACGGAAGCTATTGGCTACTGGCTATTGAAATTCAGTTTTCTAGTCCCGTCCTATGTGTTGTATGTCACCGCGTTCTGGACGGTCGGAATTTGGTGTGACCGTGTGTATGCAAGACAGCTTGAGCAGAATTCCGTCGGAAAAACCTTCAGAGTTTTTTCGGATGGGAAAACCGGTTGTGTGTACAGGGCATAACTCCCCTGTCAGAACGGGGATCTGTCTGTTGACATTGACAGATCCCTGCTCTGGCTCTCGTTTCTGCGATCGCGGGTCGGCGGTGGGCATCGCAGCCGCCGGCCACACACATCGGATCCCCCACCATAAAGCCTGCTACGGCTTCTTAACCACTTTAGCCCTGGACCATTATGCTGCCTAAGGACCAGAGGACTTTTTCCAATTTGGCACTGCGTCCTTTTAACTGCTAATTGCGCAGTCATGCAATGCTGTACCCAAATGAAATTTGCGTCCTTTTCTTCCCACAAATAGCGCTTTCTTTTGATGGCATTTGATCACCTCTGCGGTTTTTATTTTTTGCGCTATAAACAGAAAAAGACAGAAAATTTTGAAAAAAAATGATATTTTCTACTTTTTGTTATAAAAAAAATCCAATAAACTCAATTTTAGTCATACATTTAAGCCAAAATGTATTCGGCCACATGTCTTTGGTAAAAAAAATGTCAATAAGCGTATATTTATTGGTTTGCGCAAAAGTTATAGCGTCTACAAACTAGGGTACATTTTCTGGAATTTACACAGCTTTTAGTTTATGACTGCCTATGTCATTTCTTGAGGTGCTAAAATGGCAGGACAGTACAAAACCCCCCCCAAATGACCCCATTTTGGAAAGTAGACACCCCAAGGAAATTGCTGAGAGGCATGTTGAACCCATTGAATATTTATTTTTTTTGTCCAAAGTGATTGAATAATGACAAAAAAAAAATATTTACAAAAAGTTGTCACTAAATGATATATTGCTCACACAGGCCATGGACCTATGTGGAATTGCACCCCAAAATACATTCAGCTGCTTCTCCTGAGTACGGGGATACCACATGTGTGGGACTTTTTGGGAGCCTAGCCACGTACGGGGCCCCGAAACCAATCACCGCCTTCAGGATTTCTAAGGGCGTAAATTTTTGATTTCACTCCTCACTACCTATCACAGTTTTGAAGGCCATAAAATGCCCAGATGGCACAAAACCCCCCCAAATGACCCAATTTTGGAAAGTAGACACCCCAAGCTTTTTGCTGAGAGGCATGTTGAGTCCATGGAATATTTTATATTTTGACACAAGTTGCAGGAAAGTGACACTTTTTTTTTTTTGCACAAAGTTGTCACTAAATGATATATTGCTCACACAGGCCATGGGCATATGTAGAATTGCACCCCAAAATACATTTAGCTGCTTCTCCTGAGTATGGGAATACCACATGTGTGGGACTTTTTGGGAGCCTAGCCACGTACGGGGCCCCGAAAACCAATCACCGCCTTCAGGATTTCTAAGGGTGTAAATTTTTGATTTCACTTTTCACTGCCTATCACAGTTTCGGAGGCCATGGAATGCCCAGGTGGCACAACCCCCCCCCCCAAATGACCCTATTTTGGAAAGTAGACACCCCAAGCTATTTGCAGAGAGGCATGGTGAGTATTTTGCAGCTCTCATTTGTTTTTGAAAATGAAGAAAGACAAGAAAAAACATTTTTTTTTCTTTTTTCAATTTTCAAAACTTTGTGACAAAAAGTGAGGTCTGCAAAATACTCACTATACCTCTCAGCAAATAGCTTGGGGTGTCTACTTTGCAAAATGGGGTCATTTGGGGGGGGGGGGTTGCCACCTGGGCATTCCATGGCCTCCGAAACTGTGATAGGCAGTGAAGAGTGAAATCAAAAATGTACGCCTTTAGAAAGCCTGAAGGCAGTGCTTGGTTTTCGGGGTCCCGTACGCGGCTAGGCTCCCAAAAAGTCTCACACATGTGGTATCCCTGTACTCAGGAGAAGCCGCAGAATGTATTTTGGGGTGTAATTTCACATATTCCCATGGCATGTTTGAGCAATATATCATTTAGTGACAACTTTGTGCAAAAAAAAAATTTGTCTCTTTCCCGCAACTTGTATCATAATATAAAATATTCCATGGACTCGACATGACTCTCAGCAAATAGCTTGGGGTGTCTACTTTCCAAAATGGGGTCATTTGGGGGGCATTGAACTGTCCTGGCATTTTATGCACAACATTTAGAAGCTTTTGTCACACATCACCCACTCTTCTAACCACTTGAAGACAAAGCCCTTTCTGACACTTTTTGTTTACATGAAAAAATTATTTTTTTTTTGCAAGAAAATTACTTTGAACCCCCAAACATTATATATGTTTTTAAAGCAAATGCCCTACAGATTAAAATGGTGGGTGTTTCATTTTTTTTTTCACACAGTATTTGCGCAGTGATTTTTCAAACGCATTTTTTGGAGAAAAAACACACTTTTTAAAATTTTAATGCACTAAAACACACTATATTGCCCAAATGTTTGATGAAATAAAAAAGATGATCTTTGGCCGAGATTATGGATACCAAACATGACATGCTTTACAGTTGCGCACAAACGTGCAGTGGCAACAAAATGAATACATTTTTAAAAGCCTTTAAAAGCCTTTACAGGTTACTACTTTAGATTTACAGAGGAGGTCTACTGCTAAAATTACTGCCCTCGATCTGACTTTCGCGGTGATACCTCACATGCATGGTGCAATTGCTGTTTACGTTTGACGACAGACCGCCGCTTGCGTTCACCTTAGCGCGAGAGCAGGGGGCGACAGGGGTGCTTTTTTTTTTTTCTTTATTATTTTTTTGCTTTTTTATCTTATTTTTAAACTGTTCCTTTCATTTTTTTAAAATCATTTTTATTGTTATCTCAGGGAATGTAAATATCCCCTATGATAGCAATAGGTAGTTACAGGTACTCTTTTTTGAAAAAATTGGGGTCTATTAGACCCTAGATCTCTCCTCTGCCCTCAAAGCATCTGACCACACCAAGATCGGTGTGATAAAATGCTTTCCCAATTTCCCAATGGCGCTGTTTACATCCGGCGAAATCTAAGTCATGAAATGCTCATAGCTTCCGGTTTCTTAGGCCATAGAGATGTTTGGAGCCACTCTGGTCTCTGATCAGCTCTATGGTCAGCTGGCTGAATCACTGGCTGCATTCTCAGGTTCCCTGTTGAGACAGGAGAGCCAGAGAAAAACATGGAAGACGGTGGGGGGGCATTCCCTCCCACTGCTTGTAAAAGCAGTCTAGAGGCTAATTAGCCGCAAGGATTGCTTTTACATGAAAGCTGACCGCTGGCTGAAAAGAATGATACCAAGATGATACCTAAACCTGCAGGCATCATTCTGGTATAACCACTCAAAGTCGTGAATGGCGTACCTGAAGACATAAAAATGGTTAACAATAAAACACAGTAAACGGTAAAGTATAAAAAATTGCATACCTGAAAAGCAAACATGATAAAACATAATAACAATAAAACATTGCAGAATAGAATACAGTAAAAAAGAGCAGAACAATAGGGAGAGAATAGAGAGAGAGAGAACAATAAAACGACAACTATTTTTTTTTTTTTATATATTTTTTTTTTTTACACTTTTTTTTGTAACTAACTTTTATAACTGTAACCGGTTCCAGGTTCGGGTCTCTCAAAATGCGATGGCATCTTGGGAGACCCTGTGAAAGTGCGCCTAGTCTGTGCAATGCTGTATGCTACGCTAATACTCAACTAGTGCATGGTAGCATTCAAAACATTCACCAATGCAAAGACCAGGATTGTCAGGACAGGAGGGACAATAATAGCGGGTGTCACGCCTATAGCCGCGCTTGCTGCAGGCACAACATCTTTTTTGGGGGGTTCGTTGGGTAGGGGTACTCAAGAGGACATAAAGAAAATGCCTCTCATGCAGCCGACTTCATTTGGTTGGGGATGTGAATGGGGGAAGTACGAGCGCTGCAGAAGTGGTGGGTTCCCAATTAGGATTGGCGAATGCAGCAGGAAGGGCACTATGGGCACGATGGGCCTGTTTGTCTTCTTCTTGGTGGCAGCGGGACACTACTTGTGCTTGCCACCTCACCAGCTTGAACTGCACTTATGGGACTCGCCACGTCACCAAGTGTTACAGAAGTGCTGGTTTGACTATGACCGGGGTGTACTAGGCCGCTGGTGCTTGCCAGTTCACCAAAACGCTACCAAAAAAACTGTTAGCGATCGCAGGGATCAGGCCTGACTCTGCGAAAGCTGCAGTTATGCGTTTAGAGTTTTGTAAGTGACAGTGATCGATCGATACTGCACTTGGGTGGGCTGGGCTGGGCCAGGCGGAGGGGCAAAACGCAGGTGCTAGCAGGTATCTGGGCTGATCCCGCTAACACTGCGTTTTTGGGAACCCTAAACTGCTGGGGATGCTAGTATAGATCTCATCGGATCAGATATTGATCCGTTCAGATACTATACCACTAAGGGAGGTGTACGGTGTGCGTGGGTGTTAGCGCTACTGGCACTAACCTGACATTGCCTGGGGCTGGTGCTTGTCAGTTCCCCAAAACGCTACCAAAAAAACTGTTAGCGATCGCAAGGATCAGGCCTGACTCCGCGAACGCTGCAGTTATGCGTTTAGTGTTTTGTAAGTGACAGTGATCGATCGATACTGCACTTGGGTGGGCTGGGCTGGGCCGGGCGGAGGGGCAAAACGCAGGTGCTAGCAGGTATCTGGGCTGATCCCGCTAACACTGCGTTTTTGGGAACCCTAAACTGCTGGGGACGCTAGTATAGATCTGATCGGATCAGATATTGATCCTTTCAGATACTATACCACTAAGGGAGATGTACGGTGCGTGCGTGCGTGGGTGTTAGCGGTACTGGCGCTAACCTGACGCTCCCTGGGGCTGGTGCTTGCCAGCTCACCAAAACGCTACCAAAAAAACTGTTAGCGATCGCAGGGATCAGGCCTGACTCTGCGAACGCTGCAGTTATGCATTTAGTGTTTTGTAAGTGACAGTGATCGATCGATACTGCACTTGGGTGGGCTGGGCCGGGCGAAGGGGCAAAACGCAGGTGCTAGCAGGTATCTGGGCTGATCCCGCTAACACTGCGTTTTTGGGAACCCTAAACTGCTGGGGACGCTAGTACAGATCTGATCGGATCAGATATGGATCCGTACAGATACTATACCACTAAGGGAGGCGTATGCTGCGTGCGTGGGTGTAAGCGGTACTGGCGCTAATCTGACGCTGCCTGGGGCGACGCATATCACCGCCGGGCGATCAGGGGGCTAAACCTTTATTCTGTAATAAATGGCGGGTGCCCTGACACTATAAAAAATAAACTAACTAACCAGCGTCACCCGTAACAGTTATATGGTGATCAGTGGTGAAAGGGTTAACTAGGGGGCAATCAAGGGGTTAAAACATTTATTAGATAGTATATGGGGGTCCCTGTTGCTAAAAAACGCTGACGGCGAACCTAAATATTTACGTCCCTAACTAGCGTCACCAGTGACACTAATACAGCGATCAGAAAAATGATCGCTTAGCGACACTGGTGACGGGGGGTGATCAAGGGGTTAAAACTTTATTGGGGGGGTTAGGGGGGTATCCTAGACCTAAAGGGGGCTAACAGTAACTGTCCCACCACAGTAACTGTCACAAACTGACACCATGCAGTAATCAGAAAAAAAAACCTGCTTGGTGTCAGTGTGACAGGGGGGGGAGGGGTGATTGGGGGGTAATCAGGGGGGGATCGGGGGTGTATTGTATGCCTGGCATGTTCTACTGTATGTGTGTGTGTTGTGCACTCACATTCCAGTCTTCTCTCTTCGGCGCCGGAATGGAAAATGCCGAGCCGAGGAGAGATGACATCATTTCCTCTGCCTCTGTGTACAATACAGAGGCAGGGGAATGATCCCATTGGCTGGGAGCGATCGCGAGGGGGGGCACGAATGGATGGCCTCCCCCTCACCACCGATCGCCGGGGAGGATTTGACGACCGCCGCGGGCACCGGGGGGGTCCGATCGGACCCCCCACCCGCGGGCAGGCAAGGACGTACCTGTAAGTCCTTTTGCCTGCCCGTGCCGCTCTGCCGACGTACATCGTTGTGCGGCGGTCGTCAAGTGGTTAAGGAGCCGAAGTACGCCTACGGCGATTTGCGGGAACGCGCCGACCTGCCGCCGTATAACGACGGCGGATGGTCAGCAAGTGGTTAAAGTGGGAGTAAACTCCCATGGTTGATTTTTACCTATAGGTAAGCCTATAGTAAGGCTTACCTATAGGTACAGTAAATATCTCCTATACGTTGTTTAGGAAATATTTACTTGTGAAGGCATCGATGACGTCATACTTGTGCCGTTTCTTCAGAGCCCTGTGCCGTGAACAGTGGCTACCGACCGCATGAGTGGGAGTGATGTCATCGCAGCTCATCCAATCAAAAGACCAGAGCCCGCCAACCCGGAAGGAAGACCAGGTGAAGATGGAAGCTCTGTCAGCGGTGACAGTGTGTCGCTGGAGGGCTTCATTTTAAGGTACTGTAAGTTTCACATATAGTGCAATGCATACTGGCACATTATAACTTTGCCTTGCATGTTTTGTTTTCTTTTAGGCCCCTTTCACACTGGGGCGGTGGGGGCGTCGGCGGTACAACAGCGCTATTTTTAGCGCTGCTGTACCGTCGTTCTTGCAGAGGTATTCGGCCGCTAGCGGTGTGGTTTTACCCCCCGCTTGCAGCCGAAAAAGGGTTAAAATCCCTCGTACAGCGCGGCTATAGCCGCGGTATTGCCGCGGTATAGCCGCGCTGTCCCATTGATTTCAATGGGCAGGAGCGGGGAAGGAGCGGTGAATACACCGCTCCTTCCCCGCTCCAAAAAAGTGGTTTGCAGGACTTTTCTCACCGCCCTGCCTGCGCACCGCTTCAGTGTGAAAGCCCTCGGGCTTTCACACTGAACAAACAGCGGAGGCTGTTTAGGAGCGGTTTTCAGGCGGTATTTTTAGCGCAATACCGCCTGAAAACCGCTCCAGTGTGAAAGGGGTCTTAAGGTCTGCAGTTTACTACCGCTTTGAGGGTAATGCTGAAATGTATATACTGAAGTAATTTACCTCAGAGTTCTGCCCAGATAACCTTTTTTTTCCTTTTTGTTATAGGTTGATTCATGTAAGAAAGTGACTGTCACTTATGTTAGTTGCAGTAAGAATACATTTCTTTCTTCTTAATGGGAAAGTGCACTAATACAAATACTTACTAAATCTAGGGAGAATTAATGGAAAAGAAGAAAGGGGTCTGTTTATATATCAGACTTAAAAAAAGACACAGTGAAACTAGTTACACGTCAGAATATGAAGGGCTGACTGAAGCAACTGAATATGTTTAGGGATGAGCTAGCCAGCACAGAGGCCTGAGGCAGTCAGATTATGCCTGCACATCTGTCCACCTTCCAGTGTCTTAAGCCTAGTACACCCTGCTAGTTTTTCTTGTTCAACTCAGCAGGCTGAATGAAGACAAACTGACAGCTCAGGTCTGAGCAGCTTTACTAACAATCCAATGTTAGTACAGCAATCTCCCCTCCTGTTCTATTGTGTTCTGACAGGGGGACAGCCCCCCAGTTAGAACACTCTGGTCAGTGCTCTCAGTCATTGGCAGACCTTTTTCCGGTCCTGCCTCCTCTTGCTGCAATAGATGCAGTAGTGCTGTGTCTTATCACCAGTTATCCTTTGTGCAAAAGAGCTATTATACTCCCTGATTGCCTTGTTTGTTGCTGACCTGGATTGACCTGACTGCTCTCTTAGCTGCCACCTTCCCATCAACTCTGCCCAGACACATAGCATCCATCCCCATGCTATGTGTCCTAGACTTACCTGTCCCTCCTGGGTACCAAGGACCATCATGGTAAGTGTCAGGAGGAAGAGTAGAAGGAGATCAGTAAACATCCTCTCACTAATCTCCCCTGAGTAGTTTGAACCCGGAAACATTTCGGGTTCAGAGCTGTAAAAACCCTTGCCACTCTGGCTGGGGAAGGAGATGACTGAGCACAGTGAGTGCTTGAACAGTTTCAGCAGCACCAGACCTCTCATGTGTCACCTTCACTATGCTATCTATAGGAGGGCTTGTCAGCCCCCTTATGTGATAGCATAGTGTAGGTGACACATGATAAAAAAAAAACTTTTAAAAAACGTTGGTGGTTAACTCTGCCCTAGCTGGGAAGGTTGGCATTAAATGTGTTTCCCGGTTCTTTTCTTGGCATGCTTTCATGGGTCCAACCCACTGGTTCTGTGCATTATAAGAGAGAAAGTGTATAAGGGTAGCCTCTTGCAGCGAGGGAGATGTTGTCAGTACTCCTTCTGCCGCAAGCCGTCTCCCGTAGCAGTGGGAGCAGATCTGCACCGCCGTGGCCCTCGGAAGAAGATGAGTTAATGTAGTGCGCTAGGTACACAGCGGGACCCCATATCATTACTGGGAGTGAGGTGGGGATGATACTCTGAACAGAAGAGGGCAAGGGCTCTGCGTGCCCCTCCTAAATGCACAAGTGACTGTGATGATGTGCAGTAACATTGGGAGAGTTTATTAGAGATCAGTTTGTTTTTCCGGTAAAGGTACCCCCTGTGTAAGGCAAGTGACCCTATCTAAAGTGCCTAGTGTAGCCCAGAAGAACCCACCCCGAGCAGGGTTGCCAACTTTCAGTAAATTTACAAACAATTTTTGTATCTGTCCATGAATGTCTGCAGTCTGCTTGTCTGTAATGGAAATTCACGGACAGGTGTAAAAATTACGGATTTCATGAACTGTTTGTAAATTTACTGAAAGTTGGCAACCCTGACCCCGGGGCAGGCCTCTCATGTGACCCGTGCTTGGAGCCTAACGAGAGTGGGAACATGAAGGACGTGATGACCACCCTATCAAACCACAATCTGCCCACAAGCTGACATGGGAATGTTTCAAGTAAACAACCCAGTAGTGTTTATATACTAGAGTGTTTACATTGCACAAATCCAGTGTCAATCCAACAATATCCCGTAAGGCTTCCCCAGCAGCTGGTGATGTCAGGGCTGGGAAGGAGAGCAGCTGCAGCTGTTCAGCACAAAAATACTCTGACAATTGCGGAAGTGTCGACAGTAGAAAAAGACTGAAAAGCTTCAGCCTTAAAAAAAAGAAAGCAGCAGAAAGGCTGCTTCAGTAACTGCTAAGCATCTATATTAAACTTGCTATGTACAGAATGCTGACAGCGTTACTCTAGGGAAATGTGGACTGTCATACAGTAGGTTAAGATCATTTCTAAACTAAAAGCTGATGTTTGATAATGTTGCAAATAATCTACATAATACAAAATAAACTAAAACTCGACTAGCCGCAGTTCACAAAAATGGTGTCTGTGTTGCAGCAACAGCTCCAGTTTCATCTATGCTCTCTTTCCAGTGTTCATTTTGGCATTAAATTTGATGTAGTTGTAGTCATTTGAATAAAATGCCATTTGAGTTTTAGTCCCATTTTAGTCATCTGCAATTATTTTAGCTTTAGCCATTGTCTTTTGACAAAAATGCAATTTTAGTTTTAGTCCCATTTTAGTCATCTGCAATGCTTTTAGTTTTAGTCGTATTTTAGTCGACTAAAATCTCCAGTACATTTTAGTCGAATAAAATTTAATGTGTCTAGTTAAATTGTAATGCATTATTTAAGAATTTCTATAGAATTTCCAAACTCTTTATATACTAACTAGGCTTATCATGCTGATTATTTGTATATATATATATATATATATATATATATATATATATATATATATATATATATATATATATATATATATATATATATAGTATCTCACAAATGTGAGTACACCCCTCACATTTTTGTAAATATTTTATTATATCTTTTCATGTGACAACACTGAAGAAATGACACTTTGCTACAATGTAAAGTAGTGAGTGTACAGCTTGTATAACAGTGTAAATTTGCTGTCCCCTCAAAATAACTCAACACACAGCCATTAATGTCTAAACCGCTGGCAACAAAAGTGAGTACACCCCTAAGTGAAAATGTCCAAATTGGACCCAATTAGCCATTTTTCCTTCCCAGTTTCATGTGACTCGTTAGTGTTACAAGGTTTCAGGTGTGAATGGGGAGCAGGTGTGTTCAATATGGTGTTATTGCTCTCACTCTGTCATACTGGTCACTGGAAGTTCAACATGGCACCTCATGGCAAATGAACTCTCTGAGGATCTGAAAAAAAGAATTATTGCTCTACATAAAGATGGCATAGGCTATAGGAAGATTGCCAAGACCCTGAAACTGAGCTGCAGTACGATTACCAAGACCATACAGCGGTTTAAGAGGACAGGTTCCACTCAGAACAGCCCTTGCCATGGTCGACCAAAGAAGTTGAGTGCACATGCTTGGCATCATATCCAGAGGTTGTCATTGGGAAATAGACTAATGAGCGCTGCCAGCAATGCTGTAGAGGTTAAAGGGGTGCGGGATCAGCCTGTCAGTGTTCAGATCATACACCGCACACTGCATCAAATTGGTCTGCATGGCTGTCGTCCCAGAAGGAAGCCTCTTCTAAAGATGATGCACAAGAAAGCCTGCAAACAGAATGCTGAAGACAAGCAGACTAAGGTCATGGATTACTGGAACCATGTCCTGTGGTCTAATGGGACCAAGATAAACTTATTTGGTTCAGATGGTGTCAAGCGTGTGGCGGCAACCAGGTGAGGAGTACAAAGACAAGTGTGTCTTGCTTACATTCAAGCATAGTGGTGGGAGTGTCATGGTCTGGGCCTGCATGAGTGCTGCTGGCACTGGGGAGCTATAGTTCATTGAGGGAACCAAGAATGCCAACATGTACTGTGACATGTTGAAGCAGAGCATGATCCCCTCCCTTCGGAGACTGGGCTACAGGGCAGTATTTCAACATGATAACGACCACAAACACACCTCCAATAGGACCACTGCCCTGCTAAAGAAGCTGAGGGTAAAGGTGATGGACTGGCCAAGCATGTCTCCAGACCTAAACCCTATTCAGAATCTGTGGGGCATCCTCAAATGGAAGGTGGAGGTGCGCAAGGTCTCTAACATCCACCAACTCTTTGATGGCGTCATGGAGGAGTGGAAGAGATCTCCAGTGGCAACCTGCGAAGCTCTGGTGAACTCCATGCCCAAGAGGGTTAAGGCAGTGCTGGAAAATAATGGTGGCCACACAAAATATTGACACTTTAGGCCCAATTTGGACATTTTCACTTAGCGGTGTACTCATTTTTGTTGACAGTGGTTTAGACATTAATGGCTGTGTGTTGCGTTAGTTTGAGGGGACAGCAAATTTACACAGTTATACAAGCTGTACACTCACTACTTTACATTGCAGCAATGACAGCTGATCACGTGTGTAAACAAAAGCTCGGTAATCGGTTTTTCTTCTCCTCGCGCTGACAGCGTGAGGAGAAAAAAAAGCCGATCACCGTTTTATGCTCAAGGGATATCGGTCCCGAAGAGGAAGGAGGCACATCTGCCTCCTCCTCTGTGCCTGCCAGTGCCACCTGCCATTGCCACCTGCCAGTGCCCACCAGTGCCACCCATCAATGCCCATGAGTGCCACCTATCAATGCCCACAAGTGCCACCTATCAATGCCCACCAGTGGTGCCAATCAGTGCCTCATCAGTGCCACCTAGCAGTGCTGCCTTTCAGTGTAACCTATCAGTGCCCACCACTGACACCCATCAGTGCCCATCACTGCCACCTATCAGTGCCCATCACTGCCACCTATCAATGCCAGCTATCAGTGCCACCTATTAGTGCCACTTCTCAGTGCCCACCAATGCCACCTATCAATGCCCTTCAGTGCCACCTATCAGTGTCACCTCTCAGTGCACACCAGTGCCGCCTATCAGTGCCGCCCTATCGATGCCAGTCAGTGCAGCCCATCGTGCCCATCAGTGCAGCTCATTGGTGCCCATCAGTGCAGTCTCATCAGCATACATCAATGAAGGAGAAAAATGACCTGTTTGCAAAATTTTATAACAAAATATAATTTTTTTTTTAATTTGGTCTTTTTAAATTTTTTTAACAAAAAATAAAAACCACAGAGGTGATCAAATACCACCAAATGAAAGCTCTATTTGTGGGGAAAAAATGATGAAAATTTCATTTGGGTACGGTGTAGCATGACCACACAATTGACATTCAAAGTGCAACAGCGCTGAAAGCTGAAAATTGGTTTGGACAGGAGGGGGGTTTAAGTGCCCAGTAAGCAAGTGGTTAAATTAGTTATTGTTACTAGGTAAGCTGGTGAAGGAGGTGTGGCCTTGCCTCTGAAATGCATTCCTATTGGCCGAGCACTACAGCGGGCTGCACAGGCTTTAACAGCTCTCCACTGCTCCGAAACCGAGCAAACTGGCTGGCGTCTCCCCAAGTATTCTTTATGTTTTTGTTGATGAAATTAACACTGTCTCTTTCTCTGATTTCCCTATCAAAATAATTTTTACATGAGGTCCCAAGCATAAAAATACTAGCCTGGAATCAAAACAACTTAAACTTTAATGCAAGTTATATTTCTCTGCAGGTGCATCAGGCATGTAACAAAACTCTTTATGGCAATAATGCAAAATATGTTCAGATGGCATTAATGCAAAATGTTCATATATGAAAAACTTGAAAGTACGAAAGTCCATTGTAAAAAAATGCATTATAAAGATCCTTCCATTTGTGCATGAGGATAATAAAACATGTATTCGTGAATCAGAAGCTGGAACCATAGACCCAGTGCTGCCTGACATTTGACCCGTGTGTACTAGGCTTTACGTAAGTTCCGCTTTAATATAAGCTATGGTATCCGGCAGCTGATTATGACATTCTGGTAAGCCAGGCTACCATTTTTGTGTCAGCTTGAAAAAGGTAAAATGTGATCTATTCACCTAGACTAGGGGTCTCCAAACTTTCTAAACAAAGTGCCAGATTATTGTCCTTCAGACTTTAGGGGGCTGGATTGCGGTGAGTGGAAATAAAAAATGCTGCAAAATCAGTGGGATTTAAGCTTCGATTTGGCTGTCGGGTGCTGCCGCTGCCATTCGTCCTAAGAGAAACCGGCAGTGAAACCTTTTGGCTTCACAGCCAATTCCCTACTGCACATGTGTGAAGCGCGCTGCGCTTACTCACTGGCCTGGCGGCGGAGGAAGGGGGAGGGGGGCCAAGTTTCAGAGGGACGGCGCCCCGGTGCTGTCTCCTGGAATTAGGGAAGGGTATCGGTCAAAAACAGGTGTGGCACCAGTGGTGGAGAGGAAGCAGATTTTGGGTGAAACACTTTTGGGTGGAACGCCACTTTAAATAATGCCTCAGGCTTTGTAGTCAGTGGGAGTAAGAAAATTACATAGCGCCTGTGGTTAGTAGGAGGAAAATTGTGCCCCACCATTGCTATCAGTGGGAAGAATAGTGTCTTATCCTTGGTGTCAGTGGAAGGTATAATGCCTCATATCAGTGGAAGAAATAGTGTCTCAAGGACCAGATAAAGGCAAGCAAAGGACTGCATCTGGCCCATGGGCCACAATTTGGAAGCCACTGATCAAGACAGATGGTCAATTCTACTGCCCTAGCTTTTATGGATGGCATAATATCCATAAATCAAACTACACTAAAACATGTTAATTAATGTTGCCAGTTATGAAACAATTAAATATTATGATGAAATTGATTCAGCACTTTTATCTTAAAATCCCACAACATAAATGATATAGAGAGCAAAAATAATCTCATACACGAAAAATACCTTCCAAATCTCCTTATATGTCACATCTCCACTGTTTCATCCATATGTATGAAAACTCGCCAAACTTCTAAGACCTCTTTATAAACAAGGCCGGCACAGAACCTGTGTACTGCACCTCAGACTAGGCGATCCTTTTCATCTTTTTCACTCTTTTACGCTGGCAAAGAATTCAGTTCTTTCCAGTAAGGTTTAAAATTCCTCAGTAAAAATAGAAACTGAGTAAACCAAGCAAAAAACAAGCGGTACTGATCCAGCGATAGCCAGCTTGCAGGAGACACACCGGGGTAGAGAAATTACAAATCTGTTTTTAATAAAGCTAGATTTAAACATGGAATGATATTGTCCCATCTCATTCCTTATCTCTGATGTAAATATACTGGCACAGGCACTGGCAAACAGACTGGCAAAATATATACTGCTCAGTCAAGGTTTATCCCCACAAGATAGCTGTCAACATTAGAAATATTCTGGAATATGCAACTCCCCATAGATATCAGGGACAAAGAGCAGTGCTATCTCTAGACACTACAAAGGCTTTTCATAGTGTAGAGTGCCAATATCTATGGGCAGTAATAACAGTATTCAGTGTGGGGCAGAATTACATTAACTGATTGAAAATATTGTACTTTTTCCTGGTGGCAAGAATTAGGATTAATAATATACTATCCTAGCAATTTGTGCTTCAAAGGGGAACAAGATATAGGTGCCTATTGTTCACATTATTGTTTGCATTAACAGTGGAACCATTGGAGATAGGCATAAGATAATCAGCAAATATCGTGGGCTTTAGGAGAGGAATTAGGATGGATAAGATAACTCTCTATGCTAATGACACACTTCTCTTTCTGGGGGATACTCAACAACTGTTATCCTTAATGCACATAATATCAACATTTGGAGATTTCTCACGTTTTTGCAATAACTGGAATAAGTTGGTCCTGCTTCCATTAGATCCCATACAGGACACTCTACCAGTAGAGGCTTCCTAAATTAAAATAGTTGACTATTTTAAATATATAGGCATTGTGATTTCCAAAGACCCGTTAGAATATCGAAAACTGAATCCAGTCATATACAAATTTAAAAGTAAACGTTTCAGTTGATGTAAACTTTCTCTAACTGTAATAGGAAGAATTAATCTAATTAAAATGATATGGGTACACCAACTGTTGTACATCTTACACAACTCACCTATATGGATCACTCAAAAAAGGTATAGAACAATTGATTATCTTTTTAGAGATTCAATATGGGGAAAAAAAGCACCCCTGTATAAAACTCTGCACTTTACAATAGGCAAAAGACGCAGGTGGTCTGGCAGTTCCACATGCAAGGATATACTTTTTGGCTTCACAACTTTAACAGATGTGGGGCTGGGATAGGGAGGACTTGGCAGATCCCATACAAGGTCTTCTTTTGTCCCATTTTACATAATACCCTATAATTTCCCAGCTAGAAACATGAACCATTAATTTACAAAATAACTAAAGATATATTGAAATCAGAAGGATACAAGGATACATGCAGTACTTCTCAATATGGTTTAATTCAAAATATGTGGAACTTTATAAGCTTAAAGGATTCAATTTGTGATATTCGAAAGGTATCAAATATCTATATCAATTATATACTGGTAATGGGGGTTATTTACGAAAGGCAAATCCACTTTGCACTACAAGTGCAGACTACAAGTGCAAGGTGCACTTGAAATTGCACTGAAAGTGCACTTGGAAGTGCAGCCGCTGTAAATCTTAGGGGTAGATCTGAAATGAGGGGAAGCTCTGCTGCTTTTATTATCCAATCATGTGCAAGCTAAAATGTTGTTTTTTATGTCCCCCTCGGATCTAGAGTGACTGCACTTCCAACTGCACTTTCACTTGTAGTGCAAAGTGGATTTACCTTTAGTAAATAACCCCCAATGTCTTTAAAACATATCAAGTACTCCAAAGTGAATATGGTCTTCCACAGAATAGGTTCTTCCAATACTTGCAACCAGTGGCGGCTGTTGTTTTTTTTTTGTTTGGTGGGAGGGGGCGGCAAACAACCCTCCCCCACTGTCTGCCGGTTGGTCTGGCACTTACCTCATCTAGGCAGGTAGTGGGAAGCGGCTCCGTGTCCTCTCCTCCATCAAGGCAGCTTCCAGCATGCGACTCTTTCAGTCCTCCTAGTCGACCAATAGTATTGCCTGTCCTTTTTGGGTGATGGGTCTCAAAACCCGCTTCCTGATCGGCCGGGAGGAGGATCAGTGTTACAAAAGTGAATATTCATTCGCTGTTGTGACACACCTGGGTGGGCTCAGTTTGCATTCTCTGTGCCCCAAGCCCACCCTATTAGAGCCTCTGGCTCTAATCAGGTGCTTCAAAAAACACAACTGCCATTGTAATTCATTCATCCGGCGTCCTGCAAGGGGCCGGACGCATGGATAGGGGGGGTGGCGATGGATAGGGGGGGAAAGGCCCATGCGCCTTTAATGGACGGGCCGCCTCTGCTTGCAACTAAGACATGCCCTGGCTGCCCATGCATGTACCCATAAACTAACAATGCAGCATATCTCAGTAATACCATTACAAAGGCAAACAAGCACTAAAAATAGGGGCTTATTTCACAACTGTTTGTGGCACTGAATAATAAATTACAAGCACAGTTTAGAATACCAGCTAAAAAAGGTTTGGAGGAAGACCTGGGTCCTATTATGGAGGAACTCTGGGAGCAAAGGTGTACACTTAAAGTAGAACTATAGGCAAAACATTTTTTTTTATTTTGAACAGTGTAATAGAGAGGGTTATAACTGCTGTCAGCTTATTTTTTTGCCATCTGTGTCCCATTGGGATGATTTACCTTCACTTCCTATCCCATAGCCAAAACAGGAAGTATGAGGAAATTCCTGAAAATTACAGGAATTCATTGGGACCCCAAGGTCACCAGAACTAATGTCCCCAATACAAAAGTTCTCCTCTATTACTTTTCTGAGGACAACACAAAATTTGGGGGTTTCTTTAAAGCTGGATATACACTATACAATTTTCTTTAGATTTTTTCCATTAGATTTACCAAAACCATATAATAAGAGGTCAAACCTTAACAGTTTCAATTTGTATGCAATCAGGCAGGCCCTTGCACT
This sequence comes from Lithobates clamitans, assembly GCA_037952925.1. Classification (NCBI taxonomy): domain Eukaryota; kingdom Metazoa; phylum Chordata; class Amphibia; order Anura; family Ranidae; genus Lithobates; species Lithobates clamitans. Next base: position 3,103,036 of record JBBGZY010000065.1, read on the forward strand.
ACATGGTTTTGGTAAATCTAATGCCGCGTACACACGGTCGGACTTTTCGGCTACAAAAGTCCGAAAGCCCGTCTGACAGACTTTCAACGGACTTTTGGCGGACTTGCGGCAGACTTTCTAAGGAACGGACTTGCCTACATACGATCACAGAAAAGTCCAACGGATTCGTACGTGATGATGTACACTGGACTAAAATAAGGAAGTTGATAGCCAGTAGCCAATAGCTGCCCTAGCGTGGGTTTTTGTCCGTCGGACTAGCATACAGACGAGCGGATTTCTGGGTCCGGCGTAGTTACGACGTAAAGATTTGAAGCATGTTTCAAATCTAAAGTCCGTCAGATTTGCGGCTGAAAAAGTCTGCTGAAAGTCCGGGGAAGCCCACACACAATCGGATTGTCAGCCAGCTTTGGTCCGTTGGCGTCCGTCTGACTTTTGTAGAAGAAAACCCTGACCGTGTGTACGCGGCATAAAGGAAATCAAACAACAAAAGTTGTATAGTGTGTATCCAGCTTTACTTTCACTTCAATGATAATGGTAAACAGGACATATAGAGAGGGTGAATATCCCTAATGGGGGGACAGACAGCTATAAAAACCTAATCTGTGTTGTAATCCACCTCCACTCTGTTCAAAGCTAAAAAAAATGTTTTGCCTTTATTTATGCTTTAAAACTCTGTCTCTGTTGCCTATGCAAAGACTCGCACAATTGTTTAAATTGCCTAGGACTTTTTATACTCCTGCAAAATTATTTTAATGGCAGTGTAGAGAAACTGACAGAGGATCTGCTGACCTAAAACACATGCTATGGAAATGTCCTAAACTTCATTGATATTGGAGAGATATTGTACATTACATATCTTCAATTTAAAGTGATATAAAGTTAAAGTAATATTAAATGCTTAGTTTTTTTATTTTAAAAAAACTAACAAACATGTTTTACATACCTGCCCTGTGCAAGCGTTTTGCACAGAGCAGCCTCGATCCTCCTCTTTTCAGGTCCTCTGCCAGCGCTCTGGGCCCTTCCCCCTTCCCTAGTGCCCCCATAGCAAGCTGCATGGTATGGGGGCACTCTTGTGTGCTCGCTCCTGAGCCATGCTCTGTGTGCCCATAAGACACAGAACGGGGCTCGGCTCTGCCCCCGCTCCCTCCTCACTGGCTTTGATTGACAGCAGCATGAAAGCCAATGGCTCCGGCTGCTGTGTCTCAGCCAATGAGGAGGCAGAGACCTGGGAGAGAAGCTGCTCTTGTGCACATCGCTGGATCAGGATTGGGCTCAGGTAGGTATTAGGGGGTGCTGCGTACTGAAGGTTTTTTACCGTCATGCGTAGAATGTATGAAGGTAAAAAACCTTCAGGCTTTACAACCACTTTAAACATGATACCTGACCCTGCTGTATGCTTATTGAATATTTTCAATGAGTAATCTATCCTTATTGAAGCACCGATCTACTTTATAAGATTCCTATTTCTAGTACAAAAGATAATAATCCTTCTGGCTGCACTTAGCAAACTACCCCCCTTGTTTAAAGACTTGGCAAATCTTCTGAGGTCATGGGCACCCCTACAGATCTGGTTTGGTAGAATATACAACCTCCGCATGACATACCAACCAAAACTTCTTTACTAGTTTAGGGTTCTCCCAGTACCTATCCCCAGCCACACTCTGCGAATTGAGCAATGCAAGTTACTTCACTTTATTTGGCACCACTGCCAGCCCTGTATCCCTGCCCCAGTTTTGTATCGCCGTAAGCTAGAGAGCACCCTAGCTGTACCTCCCTAAACTCTACTACACTGCAACACAATTCGCCCCACTGATTGCTCTTCATGCAAACACCAAAATGCCCATTTGGGCCCACTTGGTCATTATTGATTGTTTTCCTGTCCCTACCCACAATCTGCTATGGACCCCTCCTTGACATGGGCCCAAACTTTCTGACCCAGGGGCCTTTTATGAAGTCAGTGGGCCTGTGTACAAGATTATGACTTGGGCCCCATTGCTTGATATGAAAAAAAATGCAGTGTTCTAAGTGTACCATAGTGAAGAGTGGGCAGGGCTTTCAATGTGCCAGGAATGTTGCTAGGATTGTAAAAGAGTACCCTTGGGCACATGAAGTAGAAGAGTAATGTGGCGTGCACAGCATGCCGTGGGGAACAGTGGGTGTGGCCAACTTGCATCAACAGTGGGAGGGGCTTAAGGGGCATGTTTAAATGACACAAGGTCGGTCTATCCCTCAGTATATTCCCCCCCTGGTCAGTCCGACCCCTGGTATAATCCTTCCCCCCAAGTCAATCTGTCCCTCGGTATAATCCCCCCAGGTCAATCTGTCCCCCAGTATAACCCCCCCCCCCCCAGGCCTGTCTCTCAGAGTGACCTAGGCAGATTGAAACTGGGGAACACACTGACCTCCAGTACAATACTGGCAACAGCTGATTTTTTAGGCACCTGTGATGATTGAAATAGCATATTATCCAGTATGTGACAGGATAGAGTGCGGTATGTGACAGGATAGAGTGGGCCACTATTCTGACCCCTAATTTTTGCACTCCCTTCGTCAATTGGATTCTGTGAAATATAGTGGCAACCTACTTTCTTTCCACCTCCCCCTCTCAGGCATCTTTGGCACCCCTCACTTCCTCCCAGCCCATGAGCCTTTTGCTGGTGATGTGAAAGAGGGATCAAATACATTTATAACTTTCTGGCTCTTGATGGTGTCAAATCTTTCCATCTACAGCAACAATGGCAACTTGCGGCCCAAATAAGCCACCATGCTTGCAGCCTTCTCAGATGCCAAACAGAGCTTCCTAAACACTTAATGGCATTCAAAAACCAATGTCAAAACCATCTCCAAATGCTCATGCAACATTCTAGCCCAAGAAAATGGCGCTGGTACATGTCCCAGGATCGCATTTCAAAATTTGTCCCCTTGGCTTCTCCAATGTGCTTTCGTTGCTGTAGGGAATGGGGCACTCTTCTCCATATCTGGTGGTCATGCCCCAAAGCGACCTGATTTTGGACATTGGTATACAATATGATCAGATCAGTCCTGAACCTTACTCTAGCCCGCAACCCCTATGAAGTTCTGCTGCATAACCCAAATCTGACCCTCCCTACTGCCCAGAGGTGGGGTTTGTGTTCCTGGCAGCTCAGCAAACAATGGCCAAAGCCTGGAGACAACCGTTTCTCAATTTTGTCAAGGTCCAGCAAGGGCTTATGGTGACCATGGTCCATGAGAAGTCAACCTCCATACTCGAAGACTCTCACGCTAATTTTCAAAAGGTTTGGAACCCCTTGATATCGTATACCATCCACCTGAATTTTGACCAAAGCTGGCTATCGGTTTGATGCCCTTACCGATGCTCCTCCACCTCCCAGATGCTGTCCCATTTGGGACTACTCCCGTCCATTCCCTGCTCCCTTTCCTCCCCACCTTTGCCCATCCCAGGCAAACACTCCGACCTTCTCTCTGTCTCTCTCTTTTTTTCATCACCCTCTTCCTTCAAACTCCTCCCTTGCACTCATCATTTCTCAATGCGCCCCCCCCTCCTCCCTTTTTTTTCTTTCTCTTCATAGTGCTACTCTTATATTTACATAGTTACATAGTAGGTGAGGTTGAAAAAAGACACAAGTCCATCAAGTCCAACCTATGTGTGTGATTATATGTCAGTATGACATTGTATAACCCTGTATGTTGTGGTCGTTCAGGTGCTTATCTAATAGTTTTTCGAAACTATCGATGCTCACCGCTGATACCACCACCTGTGGAAGGGAATTCCACATCCTTGCTGCTCTTACAGTAAAGAATCCTCTACGTAGTTTAAGGTTAAACCTCTTTTCTTTTAATTTTAATGAGTGGCAACGTATCTTGTTAAACTCCCTTTCGTGAAAAAGTTCTATCCCTATTGTGGGGTCACCAGCACGGTATTTGTAAATTGAAATCATATCCCCTCTCAAGCGTCTCTTCTCCAGAGAGAATACGTTCAGTTAGTACCAGGGCCGCAACAGTCGCACTTGCGACGAGGCCCTAGCATTCCGTCACTGTCGTGGGGGCACAGCGGGGTTGCTATTCACACGGCTGTGAGCGGAGAGCGTGTCTCTCATTGAACAGCACCACAGAGACACCTGCATTGACAGTTCTATTTCCCGCTCTGTCCATCCTCTCTCGCATTGGGATGAGAGAGGACACAGCTGATGGACCTAGAGGAGAAGCGATCCAATTTGCCGCCTAAGAGAAGGAGGGAGGAGAGGCTGTGATGCAGAGAAGGAGGAGATGCCGGGGAAGCTATCGCCCGTCACCCGGAGGAAGTGCTGCCCACTGCTCCTGATTATGTTTTACCTTACAGTGCTCTGGTACATCCCTCTAATGCTCGCACCTCTATGTACCCTGTTGTTTTCTATATCATAACTGTGTTTCCTTACTCATTGTTCTGAAAAAAACTTTAAAAAACCCAATAAAATCTTTGAAACAAAAGATAATAGCTCAAAAATGGATATCCCAGGTTAATACTACATTAACCAGAGAAAAATTGGTATTTCAACACAGAAACTGTCGTCAAAAATTTGAGAAATCCCTAGTTGGTAGTTCCGGGATTGGCCCCATTTGCACTAACAGCACAAAGGCTATTCATGCTCTCACTTTAAGTGAACCTTAACCACAATGTTCATTAAACTTTTACGGATATAAAATGCATATGTAATGATTAATGCATCTCTTGACACAGTAATAATGAGCAATGAGAGGAAATAATTATTTTTGAATTACGGAGGAAATAGCAATTTCTTTATTGAAAAACAAGTCAGGAAATAATTTTAGTCAATGGTTTATTACATTTTTGATATATAGGTATACTATGAAGAAATGTCATGGTATTACACAAAAAAGTAAAATGTTACAATGTTATTATGTTGAATACACAACTTCATTTTATTGAACATATGAGAAAGAACTGTAGAACTTGAATTATAGGTTTTTTTGTATGTGTCTGTGGAAAAGCAGTGACCTTTGCAGGTCTGGCAAGCCCTCTGCTGAGTCAGAGCCAAATCTCTCTAATCACCAGGAACTGACTCAGCATAGGCTGTATTGGACCTTTAAAAAAATAACAAGGAAAAAGAGATTCCCCAAAAGGAGGCAGACACCCAAACACAATCTGTCAAAAAAACAAATTTATTTAATAGGCTATAAACACCACACAAAAATACAAAATGGAGACAATATTGGGCAATTTAGGGAAGATATCAAATGACTAATAAAATTGATAACGTTATCATTAAAAACAACAGAGCCGCGGCCAAAGCATACCCCATACACACACCAATCACAACAGCAGATTCCTACTGAATAACCAAGTAATGGGATAATATGAAACCTCAAATCAACAGTGTGGAAGGTATGGCGGTGTGGGGGTGGGTGGATGAATGCAGGTTGACTTTAGATTATCACAAAAGGTTTCACTGTAGTGAGAACACCAATAGAGAGTTGATGACAGTCCGGGAGCTGAACATATGACGTATGCAGGCTGATCACAGTGACCGGCAACATCTATTGTAGGCGATAGTAACTCAGGGCATACAAGCAAAGCAGTTCATGTAGATAGCAAGCAGTGAGGGGGAGCAGATAGAAACAGGGCTGCATTGATATTAAAATAGGAGTGATACTCTCACCAAACGGATCAGCAGCTCTCAGGATCGCAGGCTCTACCCCAGGTAATTACTTGTTGATGAAAGCAGTTGCATTTGCTTGTGCCGTCTGGTTGAAAAAAAACTTGTAATTAAATTTCTTAACCGTAAATGGGATATTTCTTCACTGAAATCCCATATTTCTAAGCAGATTATACCAAGGGGTTTACGTGAGAGAGTTTTACCTGCGGAACATCTACACACCCCGCGATTTCTTTCTGCTTGGAAAACTGAATGCTTGAATAGAGGTTTATCTTTGTTAAAACTCATTGTCGATGAGGAGGAAGCCCAACTGGAGGAGATACGTGTAGAACTTGACGCAAGCGCCAAAGCACTAGAACCCTTCAAACATGATCCTGAATTTGACAAAAATAATGAGTATGTAAAAAAGGAGATAGAAAGGATCCAAAAAAGTTTAAAACACAGTAAACAAGAAAAGTTCAGGCAGAACCTAGCTGATTGGGAAAGTGGTGATATTTTTGATCCCACAACCCAAAAAAGAGGTAGATCACTTTCTAGAAATACCAGACAGAGACAACGTCAGTCCAAAACTAGGAATAGCTCCTCATCTGACAGTGAGTTTGACAAGGATACTTCTCAAAAGACGGTTTCTTTTTTAGAACATATAGAGGGGAAGATACCCCCAGAGACTCAAAAGCGAAATTTAGACAAAAAACAAGAAAACGAAGGAGACAAAGGAAAAACAGAAAGAAAAGGAAAGGAGAGGGACAGTGTACAGAGCCGAACGAGTGGGAGACTGAGAAACCAGAGGAGACGTTGAACGTCTCGAACGGTGCCCCAATGGATCTCAATGTTGTAAACCTCTCAGAGTTCCATCTTACAGAAATCCACATTAATCTACTTAAAAAGGGTCTTTCCTTTTCCCCTACGTCATCCATGAATGAGTTTGAGGTTTTTAAGGATGTTAGTTTATTCCTGAGGAAGGTCCTTTTCAAGTTATGGCATGTAAAACGTCAGAATGACTCCTTCACCTCAGAGTCCTCACTAGATAAGGATGAAAAGGAGGCCATTGAATGCCTAATTTCCTTGCTGGATGAGAACTGTGACAGTGACTTAGATGAAAACCTATGCCTTGCTTTGAGGAGACCTTCTGATTTAAGAATTAGATCCACCAAGATGCCCCCACTATCTAAGCACAAGTGGTTGCAGCTCTTCTTGGATCAAGTTAAATCTGATCTCATGAAGATTAATTGGAAATGGATCGGCCCTAACAACCTCACAAACAGGGAAAGAAAAGCCCTGTCTGAATTGCAAAATGCACCAAATCTAGTGATTAAGAAAAGTGACAAAGGGGGAAACGTGGTACTCCTAAGTGAGAAAATGTATGAGGATGAATCTCTAAGACTTCTTGGCGACACCTCTACTTACCAAAAACTTACCAGTTCCCCCTTTCCCACTCTTGTGGAGGCATTGAATAAAAAACTTAAGTTGGGAATGGAGGCGGGTCTCTTAACGAAAAGGGAATTTTCTTTCCTTAGGGTAGATGAAATCACCATCCCTACCTTTTATATAATACCCAAACTCCACAAATCCCTTACCTGCCCCCCTGGTAGGCCAATCGTTTCAGCTATAAAGGGTCCCCTAGAAAAAACAGGCAAATACATTGATTCCTTGATTAAACATATGGTTAACCTACTCCCTTCCTTTGTCCGTGATAGCAGAGACGTTTTGGTTAAACTACAACATTTTGTCATACCCCCAGAGGCCCTTTTGGTGGGTATCGACGTGGAGAGCTTGTATACGTCGATACCACATCACTGTGGTATCGAGGCTACAATGCATTTTCTGGACTTTCATCATCCCCAACAGGGTGCTCAAAATGAATTTATTGGGGAACTCCTTGAATTCATGCTTAATAACAATTTCTTCCAATTCCTTGGTCACTATTACCAGCAGATTAGAGGCACCAGTATGGGGGCACCATGGGCTCCCTCATACGCATGCCTCCACCTGGGACTTTGGGAGGAAACTATGGTCTACAAGTCCTCTCTGTACCTCAGCCACTCCCTCCTGTGGCTGAGGTACATTGATGACGTCTTGATGGTGTGGGGCGGTTCAGTTAAACAACTTGAGGACTTTATGTCCGAACTGAACAGAAACAACTATAACATACGTCTGACCTACTCACACCATCCTGACATACTCCCCTTTTTAGACCTATCCATACGGAGATCTGGGAATGAAATTGTTACTAGCACCTATAGGAAGAAAACAGCAGCTAATACCTTGCTGTCTGCCCAGAGTCATCACCCCAAATCATTAATCCATGGGATACCCACAGGACAATTCCTGAGGATCAGACGGAATTGTTCTGTGGAGGAGGAATTCCATAAGGAGGCATACGAGATGTATCAAAGATTTAGACAAAGAGGTTACTCACATAGATCCCTTAAGAAGGCCAAGAAAAAAGCCACCCTTAAAAATCGTGATGAACTCCTAGTACCCCTTGCTAATTTTTCTCAAAATAAAAACAATGAGTCAAAAGGAAATTCTGAAAAGAATTTCCCTAGGATCATCACTAAATACGGATCCCAATGGAAACTGGTCCAAGGAGTCCTACAAAAACACTGGCATATCTTAAAATCAGCCCCCTTAATTTCGGAACTTGTGAGTCCAAAACCCCTTTTGACAGCTAAAAGATCAAATAATCTTGGTGACCTGTTGGTTCATTCTGAATACACCCGTACTACCCAGAAGAACTGGTTAAGTGACTCTAGAATTTCCCCAGGCATGTATAGATGCGGACACTGCAATATCTGCAAATATGTCCACCAGACAAATGTGTTCCCGAACCCCCGTGGAGGTGCAGATTATAAGATTAAACAGTTTGTAAACTGCTCCACTACTCGAGTGGTTTATACACTTACTTGCCCATGTAATAAAATCTATGTGGGTAAAACTAAAAGAGCCTTAAGGGTAAGGATTCGAGAACACATTGCTGGTATCAAAAAACTGAATGATGAACGTCCCATTTCACTCCACTTTGCTAAATTCCATAACCGTGACCCAAGGGGCCTAATAGTAAAGGGTATCTATAGGTTGAATTTACCTACAAGACGTGGCGATTTTGACACCATCCTCCTTCAGAAGGAAAAAATGTGGACCTACTACTTGGAGGCGATGGCCCCCAATGGGTTAAATACCGAATGTAGCCTTCAGTCTTTTTTGGAGAAATGATCTTCTATTTCCCCTGTAGCTACCATTTACATATAAAAAGTTTTTCTTTTTCTTTTGCTCTATATTTTTGAGCGTCTTTCTACCTTTATATTGATGCTCTAATTTGCCATGCCTTATCTTTAGGTTGCTTTTTGTCCTCTGTTTTTTGTTTTTTGCTTTTCGTTTTCTGCCTGGTCTCTATGTTACTGTATATATCCACCTTCATCAAATGTTTCTCTGTATCACAATGTAGCACTGTTTGAGGTGCTTGCTTCTGAACAATTGAGTGAAGCTACTTTTGTGAAGCCATTTATGAGATACTACCTTTGCTGAAATGTCTGTGATGAGTGGTGACTGTGTGCGACATCTGGTGGACATGTGTTGTAATTACACCTCTATTGGTTAGTCTATTTAACCTTCGCTCACGGACCCCTCCTTTGCTCTGAGGAAACCAGCGGTGATTGGCTGGTGAAACGCGTCAGCACGTGACGTCAGCACGTCATCTCGGAGCCGCGATCACAGGGCGTTTGAATGCCTCACTGGGAACTAACAGCTGACGACCGGCTTACACCATCTGATAGAAGGCACTGACACAGCGGAACTTTTTCAACCAGACGGCACAAGCAAATGCAACTGCTTTCATCAACAAGTAATTACCTGGGGTAGAGCCTGCGATCCTGAGAGCTGCTGATCCGTTTGGTGAGAGTATCACTCCTATTTTAATATCAATGCAGCCCTGTTTCTATCTGCTCCCCCTCACTGCTTGCTATCTACATGAACTGCTTTGCTTGTATGCCCTGAGTTACTATCGCCTACAATAGATGTTGCCGGTCACTGTGATCAGCCTGCATACGTCATATGTTCAGCTCCCGGACTGTCATCAACTCTCTATTGGTGTTCTCACTACAGTGAAACCTTTTGTGATAATCTAAAGTCAACCTGCATTCATCCACCCACCCCCACACCGCCATACCTTCCACACTGTTGATTTGAGGTTTCATATTATCCCATTACTTGGTTATTCAGTAGGAATCTGCTGTTGTGATTGGTGTGTGTATGGGGTATGCTTTGGCCGCGGCTCTGTTGTTTTTAATGATAACGTTATCAATTTTATTAGTCATTTGATATCTTCCCTAAATTGCCCAATATTGTCTCCATTTTGTATTTTTGTGTGGTGTTTATAGCCTATTAAATAAATTTGTTTTTTTGACAGATTGTGTTTGGGTGTCTGCCTCCTTTTGGGGAATCTCTTTTTCCTTGTTATTTTTGTATGCCTTTAAAAGGCGACCCAAACTGCATCCACTACTTTCCTGGATGAATATCTGTTCATACGTAATAAATCAGTACTATTTTTCCTTGGAGGTTGATCCGGGCTAAAAGCATCTTTTTTTCATAGGCCTTTTTTTTGGGAATTCTATTCCCTCTTCCTAGCCTTTGTTGATCCCCCCACCACACACCACGATACAGGTGAATAATCTACATACCATTGGCTTAATTAAGCCATACTGGGCTGTCTTTAGGGTATATCTCATTTGACCTTTATCTCGCATATATGGCTTACATGATCAACCATGATCTTGATCTAGAGATTAATACTGCCTTTGATGTTGGTGTGGAAAGTTGTGACACAGAGAGAGAACCAATCAGGAAACTTTTCAAGCAACATAAAAAACTTGTAATTAAATTTCTTAACCGTAAATGGGATATTTCTTCACTGAAATCCCATATTTCTAAGCAGATTATACCAAGGGGTTTACGTGAGAGAGTTTTACCTGCGGAACATCTACACACCCCGCGATTTCTTTCTGCTTGGAAAACTCAATGCTTGAATAGAGGTTTATCTTTGTTAAAACTCATTGTCGATGAGGAGGAAGCCCAACTGGAGGAGATACGTGTAGAACTTGACGCAAGCGCCAAAGCACTAGAACCCTTCAAACATGATCCTGAATTTGACAAAAATAATGAGTATGTAAAAAAGGAGATAGAAAGGATCCAAAAAAGTTTAAAACACAGTAAACAAGAAAAGTTCAGGCAGAACCTAGCTGATTGGGAAAGTGGTGATATTTTTGATCCCACAACCCAAAAAAGAGGTAGATCACTTTCTAGAAATACCAGACAGAGACAACGTCAGTCCAAAACTAGGAATAGCTCCTCATCTGACAGTGAGTTTGACAAGGATACTTCTCAAAAGACGGTTTCTTTTTTAGAACATATAGAGGGGAAGATACCCCCAGAGACTCAAAAGCGAAATTTAGACAAAAAACAAGAAAACGAAGGAGACAAAGGAAAAACAGAAAGAAAAGGAAAGGAGAGGGACAGTGTACAGAGCCGAACGAGTGGGAGACTGAGAAACCAGAGGAGACGTTGAACGTCTCGAACGGTGCCCCAATGGATCTCAATGTTGTAAACCTCTCAGAGTTCCATCTTACAGAAATCCACATTAATCTACTTAAAAAGGGTCTTTCCTTTTCCCCTACGTCATCCATGAATGAGTTTGAGGTTTTTAAGGATGTTAGTTTATTCCTGAGGAAGGTCCTTTTCAAGTTATGGCATGTAAAACGTCAGAATGACTCCTTCACCTCAGAATCCTCACTAGATAAGGATGAAAAGGAGGCCATTGAATGCCTAATTTCCTTGCTGGATGAGAACTGTGACAGTGACTTAGATGAAAACCTATGCCTTGCTTTGAGGAGACCTTCTGATTTAAGAATTAGATCCACCAAGATGCCCCCACTATCTAAGCACAAGTGGTTGCAGCTCTTCTTGGATCAAGTTAAATCTGATCTCATGAAGATTAATTGGAAATGGATCGGCCCTAACAACCTCACAAACAGGGAAAGAAAAGCCCTGTCTGAATTGCAAAATGCACCAAATCTAGTGATTAAGAAAAGTGACAAAGGGGGAAACGTGGTACTCCTAAGTGAGAAAATGTATGAGGATGAATCTCTAAGACTTCTTGGCGACACCTCTACTTACCAAAAACTTACCAGTTCCCCCTTTCCCACTCTTGTGGAGGCATTGAATAAAAAACTTAAGTTGGGAATGGAGGCGGGTCTCTTAACGAAAAGGGAATTTTCTTTCCTTAGGGTAGATGAAATCACCATCCCTACCTTTTATATAATACCCAAACTCCACAAATCCCTTACCTGCCCCCCTGGTAGGCCAATCGTTTCAGCTATAAAGGGTCCCCTAGAAAAAACAGGCAAATACATTGATTCCTTGATTAAACATATGGTTAACCTACTCCCTTCCTTTGTCCGTGATAGCAGAGACGTTTTGGTTAAACTACAACATTTTGTCATACCCCCAGAGGCCCTTTTGGTGGGTATCGACGTGGAGAGCTTGTATACGTCGATACCACATCACTGTGGTATCGAGGCTACAATGCATTTTCTGGACTTTCATCATCCCCAACAGGGTGCTCAAAATGAATTTATTGGGGAACTCCTTGAATTCATGCTTAATAACAATTTCTTCCAATTCCTTGGTCACTATTACCAGCAGATTAGAGGCACCAGTATGGGGGCACCATGGGCTCCCTCATACGCATGCCTCCACCTGGGACTTTGGGAGGAAACTATGGTCTACAAGTCCTCTCTGTACCTCAGCCACTCCCTCCTGTGGCTGAGGTACATTGATGACGTCTTGATGGTGTGGGGCGGTTCAGTTAAACAACTTGAGGACTTTATGTCCGAACTGAACAGAAACAACTATAACATACGTCTGACCTACTCACACCATCCTGACATACTCCCCTTTTTAGACCTATCCATACGGAGATCTGGGAATGAAATTGTTACTAGCACCTATAGGAAGAAAACAGCAGCTAATACCTTGCTGTCTGCCCAGAGTCATCACCCCAAATCATTAATCCATGGGATACCCACAGGACAATTCCTGAGGATCAGACGGAATTGTTCTGTGGAGGAGGAATTCCATAAGGAGGCATACGAGATGTATCAAAGATTTAGACAAAGAGGTTACTCACATAGATCCCTTAAGAAGGCCAAGAAAAAAGCCACCCTTAAAAATCGTGATGAACTCCTAGTACCCCTTGCTAATTTTTCTCAAAATAAAAACAATGAGTCAAAAGGAAATTCTGAAAAGAATTTCCCTAGGATCATCACTAAATACGGATCCCAATGGAAACTGGTCCAAGGAGTCCTACAAAAACACTGGCATATCTTAAAATCAGCCCCCTTAATTTCGGAACTTGTGAGTCCAAAACCCCTTTTGACAGCTAAAAGATCAAATAATCTTGGTGACCTGTTGGTTCATTCTGAATACACCCGTACTACCCAGAAGAACTGGTTAAGTGACTCTAGAATTTCCCCAGGCATGTATAGATGCGGACACTGCAATATCTGCAAATATGTCCACCAGACAAATGTGTTCCCGAACCCCCGTGGAGGTGCAGATTATAAGATTAAACAGTTTGTAAACTGCTCCACTACTCGAGTGGTTTATACACTTACTTGCCCATGTAATAAAATCTATGTGGGTAAAACTAAAAGAGCCTTAAGGGTAAGGATTCGAGAACACATTGCTGGTATCAAAAAACTGAATGATGAACGTCCCATTTCACTCCACTTTGCTAAATTCCATAACCGTGACCCAAGGGGCCTAATAGTAAAGGGTATCTATAGGTTGAATTTACCTACAAGACGTGGCGATTTTGACACCATCCTCCTTCAGAAGGAAAAAATGTGGACCTACTACTTGGAGGCGATGGCCCCCAATGGGTTAAATACCGAATGTAGCCTTCAGTCTTTTTTGGAGAAATGATCTTCTATTTCCCCTGTAGCTACCATTTACATATAAAAAGTTTTTCTTTTTCTTTTGCTCTATATTTTTGAGCGTCTTTCTACCTTTATATTGATGCTCTAATTTGCCATGCCTTATCTTTAGGTTGCTTTTTGTCCTCTGTTTTTTGTTTTTTGTTTTTTGCTTTTCGTTTTCTGCCTGGTCTCTATGTTACTGTATATATCCACCTTCATCAAATGTTTCTCTGTATCACAATGTAGCACTGTTTGAGGTGCTTGCTTCTGAACAATTGAGTGAAGCTACTTTTGTGAAGCCATTTATGAGATACTACCTTTGCTGAAATGTCTGTGATGAGTGGTGACTGTGTGCGACATCTGGTGGACATGTGTTGTAATTACACCTCTATTGGTTAGTCTATTTAACCTTCGCTCACGGACCCCTCCTTTGCTCTGAGGAAACCAGCGGTGATTGGCTGGTGAAACGCGTCAGCACGTGACGTCAGCACGTCATCTCGGAGCCGCGATCACAGGGCGTTTGAATGCCTCACTGGGAACTAACAGCTGACGACCGGCTTACACCATCTAATAGAAGGCACTGACACAGCGGAACTTTTTCAACCAGACGGCACAAGCAAATGCAACTGCTTTCATCAACAAGTAATTACCTGGGGTAGAGCCTGCGATCCTGAGAGCTGCTGATCCGTTTGGTGAGAGTATCACTCCTATTTTAATATCAATGCAGCCCTGTTTCTATCTGCTCCCCCTCACTGCTTGCTATCTACATGAACTGCTTTGCTTGTATGCCCTGAGTTACTATCGCCTACAATAGATGTTGCCGGTCACTGTGATCAGCCTGCATACGTCATATGTTCAGCTCCCGGACTGTCATCAACTCTCTATTGGTGTTCTCACTACAGTGAAACCTTTTGTGATAATCTAAAGTCAACCTGCATTCATCCACCCACCCCCACACCGCCATACCTTCCACACTGTTGATTTGAGGTTTCATATTATCCCATTACTTGGTTATTCAGTAGGAATCTGCTGTTGTGATTGGTGTGTGTATGGGGTATGCTTTGGCCGCGGCTCTGTTGTTTTTAATGATAACGTTATCAATTTTATTAGTCATTTGATATCTTCCCTAAATTGCCCAATATTGTCTCCATTTTGTATTTTTGTGTGGTGTTTATAGCCTATTAAATAAATTTGTTTTTTTGACAGATTGTGTTTGGGTGTCTGCCTCCTTTTGGGGAATCTCTTTTTCCTTGTTATTTTTGTATGCCTTTAAAAGGCGACCCAAACTGCATCCACTACTTTCCTGGATGAATATCTGTTCATACGTAATAAATCAGTACTATTTTTCCTTGGAGGTTGATCCGGGCTAAAAGCATCTTTTTTTTTGTATTGGACCTTTTATAGAGACCTCTTCTTCCACACAGAGAAGGATCCTTCTCTGCAGCCTTCTGGCAAAGGACAGGGTATTCTCCTGCTTTTTAAAAACTAAGAACTGTAAGACTTTGCACACTTTCTGTTTTGTTGCCCTAGAATGAGATTAGCTCATTTTAACTAAAAGTTGAGTCAGGCTTTATAAAGATAAAAACACTCCCACTACTTCGGCGGAGGCGGCAGTAGTACTATCATATGAAACACTGAGTAACCTAATATATAGGCATACATTTAATAGATCTATGGGTAATGTGACATTGATGGCCCGTATTAGAATTTTTAACCATTGCTTGAATCTGTTATCAGAGACAGATCATATACACTCCCCAATCAGCCTCTATGGCACAATGCCTGTTTACCCTACTTTCTAAGTCTACCCGATGGCTTACTATGGACGTGGAGAGGTCTAAAGTATATCCACCAGCTGTATGAGCAGGGACTGTTCAAATCCTTTGCACAATTACAACAGGAACTGGGCATCCCCAATGATTGGTACTATAGATATTTTTAACTCAGACATGCAACGGAAGCACAATTAGGTCTTAGAGGGGTGCATCTCTATAATTCAAAATTAGAACGTTCATGGTTTCCCCATGTTACTCTCTATTAAGGGATAGTCTTTCTGCATCACTCTCCAAATTACAAGCGAATTACAAAAAGATTACGGAAAAAGAGGAAAATTCAATAGCACCACATCCCAGAAATTCACTTTAAATGTAAGAGAGGGACATTGAGGCCAAAGTATGGTCCTCAGGGACTTTTAACGGTGCTTGAGTCAGGTAATGTATCCAACATATCATAAAATCATATTTTATTAAACAATCTTATAAAAGGAAACAGACATGATCAAGGACAATATACAATATAAAAAGGAAAAGGGGGGTGGGGGAAAAAAAAAGGGGGGAACCCTTTGATTTACAAATTTAATACCACTTTCTCAACATGTTTCGCTTGCATAAGCTTCTTCAGGAGATATATTTGTGATATTAAGGTCAACTATAAGAAATAGAAAGAATATCCATAAATCATACATATACATATCTGCTTATACCTCATGCAATCATAATATTAGAGTATAGACAATATACAAAATAAATCTAGTAGTTGGGTCTACATCTGTGTGAAACATTGTATATATATGAAAAAAAAAAAAATATATATATATTTTTGCATTATCATCATTCGGCTCAAAGGAGCTTACCTGTATGGAAGTTTACAAATCACATGGACATTGTGTAATGGCAAAATGCTTCCTCCTTGGTTCTCACCTCACTAGGGAGGCATGCAGAGAGAGATAAAAATCTTTGAAAATAAGCTCTTCTTTGGAAGAGAGAAGAAGGAGAAAATGAAAGAAAGTAAGTCTAAGTGGTTTAAATAATTAGCGATGATACTTCTATGTAAATATTAATATTAAATAAATTTCAATCAAGGAGTACCTCAATAGAATCAATTCAGGATAAAAAATAAATTTACATCCAAAAGATGGTAGATTGCAAAATTGCTAACCAAAGTACAAAGATGGTTCTAAAAACGCAGTAGAATAGCAGACGCAGAGGGGGCGGTATACATCCATCCACAGCTGTAGGCTGAGCTGGACCTGGAGGTATTGCTGCAGACTGAGCGCAAAGGAACCTAAAAGATGTATATTTAAAGAGATATTGGAAGGATGTCTCTAAGTAACATCGATATTTAAAAAAGCCTATTGAATGTAGAAAGCAAAAAAGAAACACCTAGACTTACTGATTCGTTGTTGAACTAGAGTAGCCCGTCCGGGAGATATCTCTGCCCCATGTGTCAAACAGGAACTGACAGAGGTTGGCGGGGAATGAAGCCCCGCTTTTAAAACCCTCCAGCGTGACGACGTCTGACTCGTCGTCACGCTGCGGACACAAAAAAGACGCTCGCGCATGCGCACACCTCCGCCGCCCGTGCACGATCTTTAAAGATCCTACATTCTAAGTCTAGTGGTACGGAGGCTCACAAGGCTCAAAGGAGGAGAGAGCAGCAATAAAGTTATATTGAATGCAATTAGATTGGAAATCACTACACTCACATGGCTACTACGTAACCAAAATTTGGGCATTATACAAAGATGGTCTGAATTTTGAAAGGTCCTCTAATATACTGTTACTGATTAAATGAATCAATCAATGAAATGCACGGATCAATCTGAGGTATGAAGAAAACCGCCGCGCGAGACGTCTAAAAAAGGGGGCAACCGAGCAATCAAGACATTGATTGGGAAATGAATGATCAGGTGCCCGGGGTGCCCGTACATGCCAAATAGTGTGGAGGGAGAAAATCAAGGAAGAAGCATGAGCTCCTGCCACATTGTAGATTAATAATATTAATATTGATGATTAGGTTGGATAAACCATCAAATATGTGTGTAGTATAGTATATAATGCAAAAAAAAAAAAAAAAAAAATTACCTATATTTTGGTATAAAATACAATAAAAATAAAAATAAATGTGAAAAAAAAGGAAATTATAAAAAAGGTTTGTAACTCAAGGTGTCATTTAGGCCTGGATGTTTTAGAGCATTAAGAGTAACAATCCATTTGGTTTCACGCTGTAGCAGAATTTTGTCATAATTGCCCCCTCTTTCATTTGGGGGAACGTGTTCCAAAGCATAAAAGTGCATAAGATGGTCGTTAAATTGATGATGGAGACCCATATGTCGACTTATAGGGGTCTCCATCCTCTTCTTACACACTAGGGAAACATGGTCTCTAATCCTATGGAAGAAGGGGCGTTTGGTTTTGCCCACATAGTATGCATTGCATTCGCATATCATTATGTAGACAACACCTATGGACTGACATGTAACCAAGAACTTAGGATTATATAACTGACCATTAGGAAGGGTAATGTTACGGGATGAAAAAATGTATCTGCAAAAGTCACATTTATGGCAGGGTCTAGTGCCTTTGTTTTTAATCTGCGTTGTAGATGGTGGAACATAGTGACTGTGAACCAAATGATCTTTGATTGACCGGGATCTGCGAAAGGTGATCTCAGGGTACTCTTTAAGGTGTTTGGATACCCTAGGATCACCCATCAGCAAATACCAGTGTTTTTGCAGCAACTCACGCATTTGTCGATGCTGACCAGAGAAGGTAGTGATCATTCTGAGGCCAGATGTTGATTTAGATTTAGTAGGTCTATAAATTAGTTGGTGGCGTTGGTTTCTTTTTGCTCTCAGATAGGCTCTTTTTAAACATTTGTTGCTATATCCCCTTGCTTTAAGGCGTTCCCTCAGTGCTCTGGCCTCAGACTCAAAATGAGTGTTTTCGCTACAATTTCTCCTTAGTCTGAGATACTGTCCGTAGGGGACATTATCAATAAGTGGTTGGGGATGGGAGCTGGCCGCATGCAGGAGTGAATTTCCTGCAGACGCCTTGCGGAAGAGAGTAGTTCCAATTGATCTGTCTGGATTAATGAAAAGAGTAACATCCAAGAATGTTAAGGTCGTTTGGCTTGCTTCCATGGTAAAAGTTAGATTATAGGGATTAGTTTTTAGGCTCTCAAAAAAGGATGAAAGGTCCTCTCTACTTCCTGTCCAGATTAGGAAAACATCATCAATATATCGTTTCCATATTGATATGTTTTTCGTCAGATATTCCAAATCTTCCCTAAAAAGTAGGTTCTGCTCCCACTCCCCCAGGTACAGGTTCGCATAAGTGGGGGCACATCTGGTCCCCATAGCGACACCCTGCACCTGGAGGTAGTGGGAGCGAGCAAACAGAAAAATGTTATTCATAAGAATAAACCTCAGAAGATCCAAAATAAAACAACCGTATGTCTTGGGTACATCTCCATCACGAGAGATGAAGCCCTCTACAACTGCCACCCCCAAATCATGGGGGATGGAGTTGTAGAGGGCCTCCACGTCCAGAGCGACAAGCCAGGCTCCCTCCGGGATGGTCAGCCCATCCAAAACCCTCAATAATTCACTGGTGTCTTGTAGATAGGATGTCAATCCCTCCACATGTGGTCTAAGAAATTCATCTATTAATTGACTGGCATTTTCCGTAAGGGATCCGTTTCCGGACACGATCGGTCTGCCAGGGGGGTTGTTTATATCCTTATGAACTTTGGGGAGGGCATATAGTGTGGGGATCCGGGGGCAAGGCACATTCAGGAACTCCCATGTAGATTTAGTAATTAGGGCCTTATTGTATGCGGTGCCGATCAACTTTTTGTAACAATGAATCATGTTGGTGACATGTGTCTCTGAGACTTTCCTATACCAGTCTCGATTTTGTAAGAGACGCAAAATCATTGATTCATATTGTTCAGTTGTCATCACTACTAAATTGCCTCCTTTATCTGATGGTTTAACCACCAGACGAGAGTCCAACTGCAGTGATTTTAAAGCCTGTTTTTGTTTGTTGGTAAGATTGGATCGTTTTGTGCCCTTCCATTTAGTCTTACCGATATCCTCGGTGACTTGATGGACAAAAGCCCATACATTGGCATTACTTTGTGGTGTGGGGAAAGTTCTAGATTTGGGTTTATATTCCTTGGGGATATAAGGGACGACCGGATAGGAGGTACTAGACCCATAATCAGGAGACCCATCCTGTTCAAGAGTCTGGGCCTCCATCAGATCAATTTCATCTATGTGACCCTCATTCCAAAGCTCCATAAGCTCTTCCATTGCTCTAATTTCATTCAGTGTGATGTTTTCCACTGCGGATTGATGAGGTGTTATGTTGGATTGTACGGGTTTGTCAAAAATAATGCGAAGCATAAGCTTGCGAGCAAACAAATTAAGATCTTTGATAAGTTCAAAATGGTCAACTCTCTGTGTCGGACAGAAGGTCAGCCCTAATTCCAAGACAGAGAGTTGATCATCACTCAAAGGAATAGAAGATAGATTTATTATCTCAAAGTTTTGGCCTGTTTTGGGGGACCCTCCATGGTGGTCAGCTTTTTGGATTCGTGTACCGGTTGTGTGAAGATCGGAGCCGGGCGAAAATCCGTCTGATTGGAATCGTGCGTGTGATTGGTGGGGGGTGCTAGAGTGGGGGATAGTGAAGTGCTCAGTTGAGTGTTAACTGTAGTGTCCCGATGTGTTGGTGCGTGTGAAGTGTTAATTTTGGCCGTAGTAGCTTTCGTATGAATTGGAGTGCGATTAGTGTTGGGGTGTCTCTTACTTGACCCGGTGGGTGCGTGAGTGTTACCGTCAGTGCGTGTTCTAGAAGATCCAGAGTCCCTGGAAGATGCTGGTGCCTGTGAAGAAATGGAAGAAATGGAAGATGTGTCAGAATCGTTTGCGTCAGAGGGAGCGTCTCCCGAATTTCGCATATTAGCTTTTTGTTTCTTATTTTTTCTGGTTTGGGTCCAGATATAAGCCTGATTGCTATCATATGACACCTTATCTCTGAGGAATTTCTTTTCTTTAGTCTTTAAGATTTCAGTTACGTAGGTCTCTATATGCGTTTTAAGGGTTCCCTAACGGTTAGAGAAGAGGTCATTAGAAACAATCAGGCTATTTTCAGCATATAATTTCTCTATTTCCCTGTCTAAAGACGCCAATTCTTCATCATAGTAGCCACATAGCAGTTCCATCATTTTCATAGAACATGATTGGAGATTGGTCTCCCAATTTGTTCTAAAAGATGTTTCTAATTTGCTCACAGTGGGAAAAATCTGAATTCTCAATCCCCAAGGGGCAATTTGGTCTTCCAGATATTTAGAGAAATACCATTTATTCCAAAAAACTCTTGCCTTCTTCTCCAGCATTCGCTGGAGACGAAGAAAAAAGCGATCCATAGATAAACCACCTCCTGTGGCATTTTGGGATCTATGGATCTGGTCCATAAAACCCGTGAACGCATTGCCACAGTGGTGAGCCATTATGAAAACCCAGAGAAAACAAACAAATAATCCAAAAGGTCAAAACAATCAAAAACAATAATAATTAAAAAAACAATTCGAAATTATCAGTCAATATATTAATGATCAAGAAATTCCTCAAATTCCTAGAAGTGAGAAGGTGGGTAACACCTGGGAATACGATTTACAAAAAGATTACGGAAAAAGAGGAAAATTCAATAGCACCACATCCCAGAAATTCACTTTAAATGTAAGAGAGGGACATTGAGGCCAAAGTATGGTCCTCAGGGACTTTTAACGGTGCTTGAGTCAGGTAATGTATCCAACATATCATAAAATCATATTTTATTAAACAATCTTATAAAAGGAAACAGACATGATCAAGGACAATATACAATATAAAAAGGAAAAGGGGGGTGGGGGAAAAAAAAAGGGGGGAACCCTTTGATTTACAAATTTAATACCACTTTCCACTTTTGCGTCTCTTACAAAATCGAGACTGGTATAGGAAAGTCTCAGAGACACATGTCACCAACATGATTCATTGTTACAAAAAGTTGATCGGCACCGCATACAATAAGGCCCTAATTACTAAATCTACATGGGAGTTCCTGAATGTGCCTTGCCCCCGGATCCCCACACTATATGCCCTCCCCAAAGTTCATAAGGATATAAACAACCCCCCTGGCAGACCGATCGTGTCCGGAAACGGATCCCTTACGGAAAATGCCAGTCAATTAATAGATGAATTTCTTAGACCACATGTGGAGGGATTGACATCCTATCTACAAGACACCAGTGAATTATTGAGGGTTTTGGATGGGCTGACCATCCCGGAGGGAGCCTGGCTTGTCGCTCTGGACGTGGAGGCCCTCTACAACTCCATCCCCCATGATTTGGGGGTGGCAGTTGTAGAGGGCTTCATCTCTCGTGATGGAGATGTACCCAAGACATACGGTTGTTTTATTTTGGATCTTCTGAGGTTTATTCTTATGAATAACATTTTTCTGTTTGCTCGCTCCCACTACCTCCAGGTGCAGGGTGTCGCTATGGGGACCAGATGTGCCCCCACTTATGCGAACCTGTACCTGGGGGAGTGGGAGCAGAACCTACATTTTAGGGAAGATTTGGAATATCTGACGAAAAACATATCAATATGGAAACGATATATTGATGATGTTTTCCTAATCTGGACAGGAAGTAGAGAGGACCTTTCATCCTTTTTTGAGAGCCTAAAAACTAATCCCTATAATCTAACTTTTACCATGGAAGCAAGCCAAACGACCTTAACATTCTTGGATGTTACTCTTTTCATTAATCCAGACAGATCAATTGGAACTACTCTCT
Organism: Lithobates clamitans; assembly: GCA_037952925.1. Lineage (NCBI taxonomy): Eukaryota > Metazoa > Chordata > Amphibia > Anura > Ranidae > Lithobates > Lithobates clamitans. The sequence continues at coordinate 3,125,285 of JBBGZY010000065.1, forward strand.
TCCGCAAGGCGTCTGCAGGAAATTCACTCCTGCATGCGGCCAGCTCCCATCCCCAACCACTTATTGATAATGTCCCCTACGGACAGTATCTCAGACTAAGGAGAAATTGTAGCGAAAACACTCATTTTGAGTCTGAGGCCAGAGCACTGAGGGAACGCCTTAAAGCAAGGGGATATAGCAACAAATGTTTAAAAAGAGCCTATCTGAGAGCAAAAAGAAACCAACGCCACCAACTAATTTATAGACCTACTAAATCTAAATCAACATCTGGCCTCAGAATGATCACTACCTTCTCTGGTCAGCATCGACAAATGCGTGAGTTGCTGCAAAAACACTGGTATTTGCTGATGGGTGATCCTAGGGTATCCAAACACCTTAAAGAGTACCCTGAGATCACCTTTCGCAGATCCCGGTCAATAAAAGATCATTTGGTTCACAGTCACTATGTTTCACCATCTACAACGCAGATTAAAAACAAAGGCACTAGACCCTGCCATAAATGTGACTTTTGCAGATACATTTTTTCATCCCGTAACATTACCCTTCCTAATGGTCAGTTATATAATCCTAAGTTCTTGGTTACATGTCAGTCCATAGGCGTTGTCTACATAATGATATGCGAATGCAACGCATACTATGTGGGCAAAACCAAACGCCCCTTCTTCCATAGGATTAGAGACCATGTTTCCCTAGTGTGTAAGAAGAGGATGGAGACCCCTATAAGTCGACATATGGGTCTCCATCATCAATTTAACGACCATCTTATGCACTTTTATGCTTTGGAACACGTTCCCCCAAATGAAAGAGGGGGCAATTATGACAAAATTCTGCTACAGCGTGAAACCAAATGGATTGTTACTCTTAATGCTCTAAAACATCCAGGCCTAAATGACACCTTGAGTTACAAACCTTTTTTATAATTTCCTTTTTTTTCACATTTATTTTTATTTTTATTGTATTTTATACCAAAATATAGGTAATTTTTTTTTTTTTTTTTTTGCATTATATACTATACTACACACATATTTGATGGTTTATCCAACCTAATCATCAATATTAATATTATTGATCTACAATGTGGCAGGAGCTCATGCTTCTTCCTTGATTTTCTCCCTCCACACTATTTGGCATGTACGGGCACCCCGGGCACCTGATCATTCATTTCCCAATCAATGTCTTGATTGCTCGGTTGCCCCCTTTTTTAGACGTCTCGCGCGGCGGTTTTCTTCATACCTCAGATTGATCCGTGCATTTCATTGATTGATTCATTTAATCAGTAACAGTATATTAGAGGACCTTTCAAAATTCAGACCATCTTTGTATAATGCCCAAATTTTGGTTACGTAGTAGCCATGTGAGTGTAGTGATTTCCAATCTAATTGCATTCAATATAACTTTATTGCTGCTCTCTCCTCCTTTGAGCCTTGTGAGCCTCCGTACCACTAGACTTAGAATGTAGGATCTTTAAAGATCGTGCACGGGCGGCGGAGGTGTGCGCATGCGCGAGCGTCTTTTTTGTGTCCGCAGCGTGACGACGAGTCAGACGTCGTCACGCTGGAGGGTTTTAAAAGCGGGGCTTCATTCCCCGCCAACCTCTGTCAGTTCCTGTTTGACACATGGGGCAGAGATATCTCCCGGACGGGCTACTCTAGTTCAACAACGAATCAGTAAGTCTAGGTGTTTCTTTTTTGCTTTCTACATTCAATAGGCTTTTTTAAATATCGATGTTACTTAGAGACATCCTTCCAATATCTCTTTAAATATACATCTTTTAGGTTCCTTTGCGCTCAGTCTGCAGCAATACCTCCAGGTCCAGCTCAGCCTACAGCTGTGGATGGATGTATACCGCCCCCTCTGCGTCTGCTATTCTACTGCGTTTTTAGAACCATCTTTGTACTTTGGTTAGCAATTTTGCAATCTACCATCTTTTGGATGTAAATTTATTTTTATCCTGAATTGATTCTATTGAGGTACTCCTTGATTGAAATTTATTTAATATTAATATTTACATAGAAGTATCATCGCTAATTATTTAAACCACTTAGACTTACTTTCTTTCATTTTCTCCTTCTTCTCTCTTCCAAAGAAGAGCTTATTTTCAAAGATTTTTATCTCTCTCTGCATGCCTCCCTAGTGAGGTGAGAACCAAGGAGGAAGCATTTTGTCATTACACAATGTCCATGTGATTTGTAAACTTCCATACAGGTAAGCTTCTTTGAGCCGAATGATGATAATGCAAAAATATATATATATATTTTTTTTTTTTTTCATATATATACAATGTTTCACACAGATGTAGACCCAACTACTAGATTTATTTTGTATATTGTCTATACTCTAATATTATGATTGCATGAGGTATAAGCAGATATGTATATGTATGATTTATGGATATTCTTTCTATTTCTTATAGTTGACCTTAATATCACAAATATATCTCCTGAAGAAGCTTATGCAAGCGAAACATGTTGAGAAAGTGGTATTAAATTTGTAAATCAAAGGGTTCCCCCCTTTTTTTTTCCCCCACCCCCCTTTTCCTTTTTATATTGTATATTGTCCTTGATCATGTCTGTTTCCTTTTATAAGATTGTTTAATAAAATATGATTTTATGATATGTTGGATACATTACCTGACTCAAGCACCGTTAAAAGTCCCTGAGGACCATACTTTGGCCTCAATGTCCCTCTCTTACATTTAAATTACAAGCGAAATGGTGGATTTATGTCCCAGACCTCACACTGGACAATTGGCAAAAGGTTTGTCACTCCTTTTTTGACACGGTCATATCAGCTAGGGACAAACTTATCCAACTGAGATATGTTCACAGAGTTTATTATTTCCCTAAGCGACTCTTCCTCATGCACAAACAAGAGAGTCCTCAGTGTCACAAATGCAAGGCTGAACAGGGGGACTTTCTTCACATGGTTTGGGCTTGCGCCAAGATCAGGTCTTTTTGGTCGAGGTTACTGAATTTATTGCCTCTAATTTGAGCTCCCTAATGTATTTAACCCCAAATGGTGTCTACTGGGAGTACTTGAGGATGCAGATCTACCGGCTAGGACCAAACAATTTTTTAGACTACTGTTCTTCTATGCTAGGAAAACAATTGCTCTGCATTGGATATAGGTCGATGGTCTGCACTTGGGCCTAAGGAAAAAAAAATATTAATTGGGCCCTTCTGCTTTATAAGTTGACATATGAGGCACAAGGTTGCCCTAAGAAATTCTTTAAAATATGGGACTATGGATAGACTCTCAGGATACTAGTGATTAGTTGCTTCAATTAGTTACTGAACCTATTCCCTAGTATGCTTTTACTTTGAATTTATATGTTCTGCTGATGATAGAGTGTTGTGCATACAAACCTATTCTGATCTTTGACGCTTAATATTTCTTGAATAAAATGATAATATGGGTGAGCACCTGTTACTCTACAATGAGGTGTTCTTTGTAGTTCTGGACCCCGTAAGTTTATGGGTAATTTTATTGGTCTTGTTCGTTTTTACTTGTTATGTATCACTGTCATACACTGTTGATTATTACTATATGGATATATATATATATATATATATATATATATATATATATATATATATATATATATATATATATATTGCCAATACTATGCAACTTATGATATTGCTACTTTTCCATGTATATTGTACGATTGATATACACAATTTTTGAAAAAAGACAAGTTTAAATAAAAAAAAAAGATAAAAACACTCACTTTTAGTGGCCTTTTAAATAACACAGTATCTTAGTGCTCTCAAAACCACTGTCATCTCAACAGTGGTATGTAAAAAAAGGTAATGTTATCAATCCATGGCTCAACATGTTCATCCACTGTATCTAAGGGACAGCCATGGACTCCAAACATGTCTTCATTTGTTCATTTCCATTACATGATGGATTGATGGGACTAGTAGTTTAGGCCAGCCATATATGAAGCAATTTTCTTTCCTGCAACCACTGATTGTGTTTATGGGGTAATCCCTCCTGCAGAGCTATTGTGTTCTCCCAGGGGGGTGGGAGAAGCCATCCCACCTGGGAAACAGCACAGTGATTATTGCTAGCAACTATATCCACTGGCAACAATCGCATAAAAAAAATAACAGGCTGGTTGTACCCAAGTTGATCGATCAATCAACTTGGGTACAATCAGCTTGCCCATACATTTTTCTAATCTCGGCCGGTCCCTGCTGAACCGGCCCTGATTCGAACAGTCTATGGCCAGGTTTACACAACAAATAAAGTTATTTGTGCTTTCTTTTATTGGTATTTATTATCCAGAAAAAAAGAAACAAACTGCTGTTCTTTATTTAGGGGATGTTGTCACCAACCTAAAAGAATTTCAGGTTAAATTACAGAAAAATCACCTAGGTTAAATGCTTATCTGCAGCATTTTTCTTTTCCATAAACATTTTTTTTTTGTCATTCGAGTTTTTATTATCATCATTGAAAAATTATTACAGTATAATCATCATGAAAAATCATTACAATATAATTCACAGCGAATTCAAAATATGAGATCACAGTCTATTGGTTATCTTATTACTGTGGTGAACAGAACTAACAATATAGAGAAATAAAATAATGTAAACTCTTGACTTTGACTATATCCATTTAATTTCAAATTGTACACCTGCCTAATTTAAGATATGTTAAAGCCTTACTCCCCCTTCGACACCCCAAAGGGGATCACATTGTGTCCAAGGAGGTGTGAGGATTCTCCCTCTCATTATCCATTTTTTCTCTTATAAACTTCTATTTGAGTGAAGAGAGGAGATATTATTGACAGCCCGTGATATCCAGCTCAAAGATTATTACGGAATTTAACAGGAGTACAATATAATGTTCCCATTATAATAGATCAAAGTCAGACATCCTGACCCTAGTATGAAAAATCAGTATATAAACCTGAGAATTTCTATACTGTTCCTAAAACAGAAAAATTATACTGTTCCTAAAACAGAAAAAGAAGATATTTTAAAGGGAAAAGACTAGGGGAGAAGAAAAAAAGATAAAGGAATATTACAGAAAAAGAGTATAGAATGCCTGTCTGTCCGATGTGAAACTCAAAAATCAGCGATTTGTGTTGCTACCTATGTCTGGTATCAGAGAAATTCCCATAAACCGAGCCCAGGGTTCCCAAGTGGCTTCAAATTGTGTGGTCTTGTCCAATAAGGAACTGACCCTTTTTTCTTGTTCCATTATCCATGAAATCTTTCTTTTCATGGACAATAGAGATACCGAAGACTTCTTCCATGCTTTGGCAATAGTCAATTTGGTTCCTGTCAATATAAACAGAATCAATTTACGGTGATTTTAGGGACATGCGGCAAGAATCCATTCAGCAAGGCAATCGCTGGTGTTTGAGAGATAGCACAAACTGTAACCTTTCGTATGATGTGGAAGACCCTATTCCAAAGTCCTCGGATTCTGGAACATTCCCACCATATGTGAATCATAGAACCCATTCCCTGACAGCCTCTAAAGCATAAAGGTGAAGTGGAAGGGAACATTGCTGTCAATCTTGTGGGAACCAAGTACCATCTCGTGAATATTTTAACATTAGCTTTGATGAGTGAAGTATTGTATAAACCTTTAATCGAGCGAGAATAGTTCTCATACCAGTCTTCCAGATCCCATTCAATCTGAAGGTCTTTCTCCCAGGCCAACATGTATGATAATTTTACAGAATTAGAAGCAAGTGAAGCATAGATCGCAGAAATCCCCCCTTCCACTCCATGGCTTGTGCACACCAACCTTCATATGCCGTAAATGTTGGAGGATTAGGTTTAGTTTTCCATAAAGAGTGAACAAAGCTTGAGATCTGGTAAAATCTAGACTTTTCTGTAGAGGGAAGATCTAGTTCATCTATAAAATGTTTAAGGGGTAGTGGGCCTGTGCAAGAAAAAAATTGACCAATGTGGTACACCCCCTTGTCCCTCCACCAATTGAAGGCCTCAACATCCATGCCATGTTGGAATAGATTCCATAAACAATTTTATATTGACTTGCAATGTGACTTTGAACTTGCTAGAGAATTGAAACTCCAAAAAGTGTCAGCTCCCTAGCACAACCCCCTCCTTCCTTGCATGTCACAATCCTCTTCCCTTCTATGAGTGTCTAAATACTATGGGTGCTGTCCCAGCTCCTCTGCCCCTTCTTTTACCTCCCTACATAATCTTATATGTGGCCATCAGGGATGAGCAAAAGGAATGATATAGTAATAGGAATATTAGAAAAACTGTGTCCATAGACACACACACCATCACTAAGCCACGCCCCCACTCCCTCCTCACAGGAGTTTGACTGACAGCAACAGGAGCCTATGGCTCCCAATGCTCTTAGTGTCTCCTGTGATACCAGGAAGGGAGAGGAGTGGTGCTGCAGCCAAGACAATGCTGGAGCGGTGGCAGGAGTTGGGATGGGTGGGTAAGGCAAGTAGTGAATGCATTAAGGTAAAATAAAAAAAAAGTAGCCTTTTAATATACTACTTTAATTCTCTCCACTTTTATTATCTATAAACTGGAGGTGAGTCTTTTTGAGTTTGGTGCAGTCATAGTGCCACTTTGTAAAAGTGGTGCTATTAAAAAGTACCTGAATGTGTTGCAGGTTTCAGTGCGGCTACTGAAACTGGTAGCAGGACTTTTTTGAATGTGGCACAGGTTTTTGTTTCAAAGGGCCATACCACCAGAAAAGTGGCACAGATGCTTTAGTGAATTTCTCCCTTTATTTCCTCTTTAAGGCCTGGTTCACACTGATGCGTTGCGAATTTAGCACAATTTTGACCCGATTGCGTTGCAAATCTTCTTTGCGAATTCATGACGTGTTTGTTGCGAATTTACTGCGATTCTACTGGAATGAATTGTCATTTTGGGAGGTGACTGCGATTTCTGTCTAGCCAATGGAACCCAAACTTCCTGTTCTTTTCCTGGTTTTTGTGGAGTGTGTGGAGAGTGTGGAGGAGGAGCTGGAGGTGACAAATTCGCACATATGTGAACCATCAATGCGATTCAAGAACGATTTACATTGATGTCTATGGAGACTAAATTCGCAATGCAGTAAACTCGCACAAGACCCTTTTTTTATCGCATCGCATTCGTAGAGGAATCGCAACGCATGTATGTGAACGACCGTCATTGACAACAATGACTTTAGGGATGACATGCGAATTTAAAGTGTTTTTGACGCATCGCATTCGTTATGAACTCGCATCAGTGTGAACCGGGCCTAAGAGTAGCATAATTTTTATCTTACAAGACCATCTGGTTCATTGGGATCAGATCATTGTATCATTGCAAATTAGATTCAGTGTTGCCTAGAGTAAAGTTATTCAGTTGGGATTTAAATTTACATGCAGCATCAAATAGGAAGGGGTATGATAAAATGTTTACAGCAGTTTGTATGAAAACACTAATGCTTCATTCACACCATGCAGGTGCGACAGAGCATGTGTGCGTTTGCACACATTTTCCGTTCATTTCAATAGGCTACCCTATACGTAACAAACACACAAAAGAAGTCTCTGACCCTTTTGCCACCAGACTGAACCGTATGTTGCTACGGCACCATCTGTTTTGACGTGCGCGAAAGTGCAAGCATTAGTAGATATGTGGGGGTGCCATTAAGAATTTGGAGTTAATGGCACCGCCTTGTGTCTGCTAAAGGGCAGCGCATTTATGTGCGTGTCAGGAAAGCATGCGATTATGCGCATGTTCCCAACACACAAAAGTGTGAATATAGCCTAAAGCTTGATGTAAAGGCAATTAGTTGGCATGGAGATCTCAGTCTATAGCCTATTGTTTTCAGCTGCAATGCAGTGGAAAATTCAATCCCACACTTCATAGCATACAAGGTGTTTGTGCAACATACACTGTATAACAGATGTTGTGTTTTGTGTTGTAAAAAAGGATTTTCATTAGTTTGATATTTTACAAATGAATGGCTAGAAACCTGTTAGGCAGCTTAAGCCACACCCTTCCCAATTCAGTCTGACGCACCAGATCAAGATTCTTTCTTATGCAGAATACGCTGAATTACTTCAAAGTTTGTTATTACTTTAAGCAATGGTTGTGCAGCACAGACATGGCTTCTATGCTGATTTCGCCTTTCATCAGCAGTAAGAACAATGAAAGATTTAAGTTGTTGTTATAGAGTAAAGCCCAATTAAAGCCACTGCTTTTTTTCATTCTTTTTTTTTTAATCATGTAATCTTTATTCAAAAGTCATTTTCACATATCTCTCACATCCACGTTTAATCCATCATTCCAATACTTAACATAGACATTTTATTTATACAATACACTACATTCTATTTTTTACCCTTTCTTACTTCTTTCCTTCCTCGTTCTGTCTACCACTATGTTATCCTGCTTTTTATTTAATCCACAATGTCATGTTGTACACAAATACTTTCAGTTCATTATTAAAATAGAAGAGAAGAGAGCCTTTAGGTCGTCTATCTTGCCTTTGTCCATATACCATACTTTACCTCTATCTACAAATCCAACATCCCCATATTTTCTTAAATATATTAACATTTCTCCTTTTAGTATGCACACATTTTTCTTTCCTTATTGTATTGTTGACCTCATTCTCCCATTCTGCACAGGTTGGTGGATTTGTTGCCAGCCACTTCCTTGCTATTAGTTTCCGTGCCAGAAAAAGACATCTGATTATTGCCATTTGTCTACCCCTCCTTGTCATTATCCACCTAATTAATTATCCAGACATACAGTGCCTTGCAAAAGTAATCAACCCCCTTGGTATTTTTCCTGGTTTGTTGCCTCACAACTTGGAATTAACATAGATTGTTTGAGGATTTGCATCATTTAATTTACAGAACATGCCCACAACTTTGAAGATATATATATATTATTATGTTATGAAGTAAACAACAAATAGGACAAAACAACAGAAAAAGTCAATTTGCATAACTATTTAACCCCCTAAAATCAATACTTTGTAGAGCCACCTTTTGCGTCTATCACAGCTCCAAGTCGCTTTGGATAAGTCTCTATGAGCTTTTAACATCTTACCACTGGGATTTTTGCCCATTGCTCCTTGCAAAACTGCTCCAGCTCCTTCAAGTTGGATGGTTTGCACTTGTGAACAGTAATCTTTAAGTCTGACCACAGGTTTTCTATTGGATTGACGTCTGGGCTTTGACTAGGCCATTCCAACACATTTACATATTTCCCCTTAAACCACTCAAGTGTTGCTTTAGCAGTGTGTTTGGGGTCATTGTCCTACTGGAAGGTGAACCTCCATCCTAGCCTCACACACAGAGTAGTACAGGTTTTGCTCAAGAAAATCCCTGTATTTAGCACCATCCATCTTTCCCTCAACTCTGACCAGTTTCCCAGTCCCGACTGCTGAAAAACATACCCACAGCATGATGCTGCCACCACCATGTTTCACTGTGGGGATGGTGTTCTTTGGGTGATGTGATGTGTTGGGTTTGCGCCAGACATAGCATTTTCTTTGATGGCCAAAAAGTTCAATTTTAGTCTTATCAGGCCAGAGCACCTTCCTCCATATATTTTGGGAGTCTCCCACATGCCTTTTCGCAAACTCAAAATGTGTCATTTTATTTTTTGCTGAAAGTAATGGCTTTCTTCTAGGCCACTCTGCCATAAAGTCCAACTCTATGGAGCGTACGGCTTATTGTTGTCCTATGTACAGATACTCCAGTCTTTGCTGTGGAACTCTGCAGCTCCTCCAGGGTTACCTTAGGTCTCTGTGCTGCCTCTCTGATTAATGCCCTCCTTGCCCAGTCCGTGAGTTTTGGTGTGCGGCTGTCTCTTGTCAGGTTTGCTGTTTTGCCATGTTCTTTCCATTTGGTTATGATAGATTTGATGTTGCTCCTAGGGATCATCAAAGATTTGGATATTTTTTTTATAACCTAACCCTGACTTGTACTTCTCAACAACATTATCCCTTATTTGTTTGGAGAGTTCCTTGGTCTTCATGGCAGTGTCTGGTTAGTGGTGCCTCTTGCTTAGGTGTTGCAGCGTCTGGGGCCTTTCAAGAAGGTGTGTATATGTAATGACAGATCATGTGACACTCAGATTGCACACAGGTGGACATCATTTCACTAATTATGTGACTTCTGAAGGTAATTGGTTACGCCAGAGCTTTTTATGGGCTTCATAACAAAGAGGGTGAATACATACGAACATGCCAATTATCAGTTTTTTATTTCTGAAAAATAGTTTTATGTATATATTTTTCAAATTTTACTTCACCAACTTAGACTATTGTGTTCTGATCCATCATATATAATTCAGATTAAAAAAACATTGAACTAAAGGTTGTAATGTAACAAAATATGTAAAAAGCCAAGGGGGGTAAATACTTTTGCAAGGCACTGTAGACTGGGTGGAAGGAACTTTGCATTCATCTAAGGCTCGCCAGTTCCTAAATGTCTTGCAGGAAAATTTCATGGGTCAGATGGTAACTACCAACTAGAAACAAAGCGTTAATAGACCTACTGATTACCAACAATACAGACCTGATCACGGATGTGGAAATGCGGGACAATTTAGGAAACAGTGATCACAGGTCAAATAGTTTTAGTATAAATCACACAAATAGGAAACATAAGGGGAATAAAAAGACACTGAATTAAAAAAAGCCTACTTCCCTAAACTACGATCCTTGCTAGAAGATAATAATTGGGATAAAATCTTAGGAACAAAGAACACAGAGGAAAAATGGGTATGCTTTAAGAGCATATTAAATAAGGATATTAGTCAATGCATCCCATCCAAGTACATAAATAGTAAGAAAGGGAGGTCAGATCATATTGGTCCCATAAAATATGATGAAGGTATTCTAGTGTCCGCAGGATGTGGAAACCTTGCAAAAAGATCTGAACATCTAATGTAGAAAAATGTAAAATAATGCATTTGGGTGGCAAAAATATGAATGCAATCTACTCACTAGGGGAGATCATCTGGGGGAATCTAGGATTGAAAAGTACCTGGGGGTCCTAGTAGATGACAGGCTCAGCAATGGCATGCAATGCCAAGCTGCTGAAAGCAAAGCAAACAGAATATTGGCATCCATTAAAAAGTGGCTTAACTCCAGAGATAAAACGATAATTCTCCCACTCTACAAGACTCTGGTCCGGCCGCACCTGGAGTATGCTGTCCAGTTCTGGCACCAGTTCTCGGGAAGGATGTGTTGGAACTGGAGAGGGCTCAAAGAAGGGCAACAAAGCTATTAAAGGGACTGGAGGACCTTAGTTATGAGGAAAGGTTACAAGCACTGAACTTATTTTCTCTGGAGAAGAGACGCTTGAGAGGGGATATGATTTCAATGTACAAATACCATACTGGTGACCCCACAATAAGGATAAAGCTTTTCCGCAAAACGAAATTTAATAAGACACGTGGCCATTCACTAATATTAGAAGAAAAGCGGTTTAACCTTAAACTGCATAAAGGGTTCTTTACTGTAAGAGCCGTTAAGATGTGAAATTCTCTTCCACAGGCAGTGGGAAGCATCGATAACTTAAAAAAACTATTAGATAGGCACCTGAATGACCACAGCATACAGGGATATACAATGTAATACTGACATAAAATCATGCACATAGGTTGGACTTGATGGACTTGTGTCTTTTTTCAACCTCCCCTACTATGTAACTATGTAACTATATAACAATGTAACTTCCATATACCCTAGTATGCATGTCATTGGGTCTAAACTGTGTTTATCATACCGATAACATCTCTCCAGTATCTGTTTAACTTTGAGCATCTCCACATCAAATGGTTTAAATCCCCCTTTAAATCCCCACATCGTGGGCATTTAGCATCCGGCCTCCGCCCAAATAAAAATCATTTCTGAGGGGTCCTATATGCCCTATGCAGCAGCAATAAATGATACGCTATCTGAGACGGGGACAGGGAACTTAAGGGACCTATTTCCAAAATTAGTTTACCCCAGATCTTCCGCCCACTTACAGGGAAGTGCTTCATTCCCCTTTATAGCCCCATCGCTTATATTAGATAAAAATGAGATCAAGCCCTTAGACATGTCTGTATTAACTACTTTAAATAGAATAACCATCCCGCTCCACTCCACTGGCCTCTCTTTAAATTGTGTCCCTAAAGCATGTCTAATTTGCAAATATTTAAAAAAGGACTGATTTGGTATATCATATTCCTCCTTAAGTTCCTGGAATGATTTAAGAGCTTCCGCCTAACTGAGGGAGGTGAACCAGGCCACATCTCTCCCAATCCCACTTAAAAAGATGAGAGAGGCCTGTAATTGTCATCATAGGTATACCTCAACTACGAGAGACAAAATGTGGAAACAAATCCAGACAATCACATTGTCTGATTTTTGAAAGAATTTATTTACAAATTATGGTGGAAAATAAGTATTTGGTCAATATCAAAAGTTCATCTCAATACTTTGTTACATATCCTTTGTTGGCAATGACAGAGGTCCAACGTTTTCTGTAAGTCTTCACAAGGTTGTCACACACTGTTGCTGGTATTTTAGCTCATTCCTCCATGCAGATCTCCTCTAGAGCAGTGATGTTTTGGGGCTGTCGCTAGGCAACACGGACTTTCAACTTCCTCCAAAGGTTTTCTATGGGGCCGAGATCTGGAGACTGGCTAGGCCACTCCAGGACATTGAAATGCTTCTTATGAAGCCACTCCTTCGTTGCCCGGGCGGTGTGTTTGGGATCATTGTCATGCTGAAAGACCCAGCCACGTTTCATCTTCAATGCCCTTGCTGATGGGAGGAGGTCTCACAATACATGGTCCCATTCATTCTTTCATGTACACAGATCAGTCGTCCTGTTTCCTTTGCAGAGAAACAGCCCCAAAGCATGATGTTGCCACCCCCATGCTTCACAGTAGGTATGGTGTTCTTTGGTTGCAACTCAGCATTCTCTCTCCTCCAAACACGACGAGTTGTGTTTCTACCAAATAGTTCTACTTTGGTTTCATCTGACCATATGACATTCTCCCAATCCTCTTCTGGATCATCCAAATGCTCTCTAGCAAACCTTAGATGGGCCCGGACATGTACTGGCTTAAGCAGGGGGACACGTCTGGCACTGCAGGATCTGATTCCCTAGCGGCGTAGTGTGTTACTGATGGTAGCCTTTGTTACGTTGGTCCCAGCTCTCTGAAGGTCATTCACTAGGTCCCCCCCGTGTGGTTCTGGGATTTTTGCTCACCGTTCTTGTGATCATTTTGACCCCACGGGGTGAGATCTTACGTGGAGCCCCAGATCGAGGGAGATTATCAGTGGACTTGTATGTCTTCCATTTTCTAATTATTGCTCCCACAGTTGATTTCTTCACACCAAGCTGCTTGCCTATTGCAGATTCAGTCTTCTCAGCCTGGTGCAGGTCTGCAATTTTGTTTCTGGTGTCTTTCGACAGCTCTTTGGTCGTCACCATAGTGGAGTTTGGAGTGTGACTGTTTGAGGTTGTGGGCAGGTGTCTTTTGATGATAACAAGGTGTCTTCTGATAGGTGTCTTCTGATAACAAGTTCAAACAGGTGCCATTAATACAGGTAATGAGTGGAGGACAGAGGAGCCTCTTAAAGAAGAAGATACAGGTCTGTGAGAGCCAGAAATCTTGCTTGTTTGTAGGTAACCAAATACTTATTTTCCATCATAATTTGCAAATAAATTCTTTCAAAAAATCAGACAATGTGATTGTCTGGATTTGTTTCCACATTTTGTCTCTCACAGTTGAGGTATACCTATGATGACAATTACAGGCCTCTCTCATCTTTTTAAGTGGGAGAACTTGCACAATTGGTGGCTGACTAAATACTTTTTTGCCCCACTGTATACACTATATTACCAGAAGTATTGGGACGCCTGCCTTTACACGCACATGAACTTTAATGGGATCCCAGTCCTTGTCCGTAGGGTTCAATATTGAGTTGACCCACCCTTTGCAGCTATAACAGCTTCAACTCTTCTGGGTAGGCAGTCCAGAAGAATTAGAAGTGTGTCTATGGGAATGTTTGACCATTCTTCCAGAAGTGCATTTGTGGGGTCAGGCACTGATGTTGAATGACAAGTCCTGGCTTCAGTGGCTTGCAGTCTCCGCTTGAATTCATCCCTAAGGTGGTCTATTGGGTTGAGGTCTGGACTCTGTGCAGACCAGTCAAGTTCCTCCACTCCAAACTCACTCATTTATGTCTTTATGGACCTTGCTTTGTGCACTTGTCCAAATCATTTGGTGGAGGGGGATTATGGTGTGGGGTTGTTTTTCAGGGATTGTGCTTGGTCCCTTAGTTCCAGTGAAGGGAACTCTTAAGGCGTCAGCATACCAAGACATTTTGGACATGCTCCCAACTTTGTGGGAAAAGTTTTGGGTTGGCCCTTCCTGTTCCAACATGACTGTGCATCAGTGGCAGCCCTTCCATTAGGGGTGACCGAGCGCCGTCCCATCTATCCACGGCCGTCACCCCATGCTCTATCCAGTCCACGGCCAACACCCCCTATTCATGCATATGGCCCCTTTCAGAACGCCGGGCGCATGAATTACAGTGTCAGGGGTGTTTTTTTGAAGCATCTGATTAGAGCCAGAGGCTCTAATAGGCTTCAAAAATAGGGTGGGCTCATGGGGCAGAGCATTGCGCTATGAGCCCACTCAGTTGTTACAACAGCGAATGAATATTCGCTATTGAAATACTGATCCTCAATCATGCCAATCAGAATGGGGTTTGAGACCCATTTTTCTGATTGGCCGAAAACAGAAGAATCCCAATTGGCCGCCGAGGCGGGAGGAAACGGAAGCCACAGTGATGCCCGTGGAGAGTAGGGGAAGCTGCCGCTGCCAAGCAGGGGAAGCCGCTGCCCACCATAGATGGGGTAAGTGCTCCAGACCCGACCGACCGCGGGGGGGGGCTACTGTTTGCCTCCAGCTGCCACTACTGCACACCAGTGCGCAGTGCACAAAGCAAGGCCTATAAAGATATGGATGAGCGAGTTTGGGGTGGAGGAACTTGACTGGCCTGCACAGAGTCCTGAACTCAACCCGATAGAACACCTTTGGGACGAATTAGAGTGCAGACTGCGAGCCAGGCCTTCCCTCCAACATCAGTGCCTGACCTCACAAATTCACTTCTGGAAAAATGGTCAAATATTCCCATAGACACATTTCTAAACGTATTGAACCCTACAAACTAAAACTGGGATGCCATTAGAATTCATGTGCATGTAAAGGCAGGTGTCCCAATACCTTTGGTAATATAGTGTAGCTGCATGTGGTACAGTCATTGTATCAAGGTGGAATATGCAAAGTATTATTAATATAGTGTAGCTGCATGTGGTACAGTCATTGTATCAAGGTGGAATATGCCAAAGTATTATTAGGACACATACTGGAATTTTGATTGCTTTATTGGTTTATGCTTTTTTACATAGAGACAAGTTATAATCCCTGTTTAAGTAATTGATTCCATTTATAATTTTTTGTTTGCATATGATTGTTTGCATGAGGCGCTGCACCATTTGTTTTATGAACCTAAAAAATGTGTTGTTCCAGTTCCTGCCTTGGAGCAAGGTCTGGGATTCTGTTCCCACATTTTTCTAAAACAGAAACCTTAAGGAAAACATCAGGTTATCCTGAACTTTCAACCCCAGAACTGGTCAATTAGATACAAAAAGTTCAGGATGGAATCTATATAATCATTGAGAAAACATTGAGTCCTCTTCCACTGTCTTTGTACTCCTCACCTGATTGCCACTACAACGCTTGACACCATGTGATCCAAATAAGTTTATCTTGGTCTCATCAGACCACAAGACATAGTTCCATTAATCCATGTCCTTAGTCTGCTTGTCCTCAGCAAACTATTTGCGGGCTTTCTTGTGCATCATCTTTAGAAGAGGCTTCCTTCTGGGACGACAGCCATGCAGACTAATTTGATGCAGTGTGCGGCCTGAGTATGGTCTGAGCACTGACAGGCTGACCCTCCACCCCTTCAACCTCTGCAGCAATGCTGGCAGCACTCATACGTCTATTTCCCAAAGACAGCCTCTGGATATGACGCTGAGCACGTGTACTCAACTTCTTTGGTCGACCATGGTGAGGCCTGTTTTGAGTGGAACCTGTCCTGTTAAACTGCTGTATGGTCTTGGCCACCATGCTGCAGCTCAGTTTTAGGGTCTTGACAATTTTCTTATAGCCTAGGCCAGTGATGGCGAACCTTGGCACCCCAGATGTTTTGGAACTACATTTCCCATGATGCTCAACTACACTGCAGAGTACATGAGCATCATGGGAAATGTAGTTCCAAAACATCTGGGGGTGCCAAGGTTTGCCATGACTGGCCTAGGCCATCTTTATGTAGAGCAACAATTCTTTTTTTCAGATCCTTAGAGATTTTTTTGCCATGATGTGCCATGTTGAACTTCCAGTGACCAGTATGAGAGAGTGAGAGCGATAACACCAAATTTAGCACACCTGCTTCCCATTCACACCTGAGACGTTATAATACTAACAAATCACATGACAACGAGGAGGGACAATGGCTAATTTGGCCCAATTTGGACATTTTCATTCTGGGGTGTACTCACTTTTGTTGCCAGCAGTTTAGACATTAATGGCTGTGTGTTGAGTTATTTTGAGGGGACAGCAAATGTATACTGTTATACAAGCTGTACACACACTACTTTACATTGTAGCAAAGTGTAATTTCTTCATTGTGGTCACATGAAAAAATATAATAAAATATTTACAAAAATGAGAGGGGTGTACTCACTTTTGTGAGATACTGTATATAAACATTGGTCTGCGAGTGCAAATGGGTCTGCGAGTGCACGTGGGTCTGCGAGTGCACGTGGGTCTGTAAGTGCACGTTGGTCTGCGAGTGCACGTGGGTCTGCGAGTATCTGTGTATTGTCTTGTTGAGTACCTGTGTATTGTCTTGTTGAGTATAATGCCCCGTACACACGGTCGGATTTTCCGATGGAAAATGTTCGATGGGAGCTGTTTGTCGGAAATTCTGACCGTGTGTAGGCTCCATCGGACAATTTCCATCGGAATTTCCGTCACACAAAATTTGAGAGCTGGTCGTGCGTACGTGTTGTACGTCACCGCGTTCTTGAGGTTCGCAATTTCCGACCAACTTTTTGTGACCGTGTGTATGCAAGACAAGTTTGAGCCAACATCCGTCTGAAAAAAAAACATGGATTTTGTTGTCGGAATGTCCGATCAATGTCCGATCATTTGTACGCGGCATTAGTGTTAGGAAGCTAGTTGTTAGGTAATTTGGACAGGGTATAGTCCCCAATTCTCATTAAATTATTAGGTACGATGCCCGGCAGGTGTGGTGATGCGACTCGGTGTACATTTTGAGGCATGCATTTGATCATCCGATCAAGGGCGAATGCTGTGCAAAATGTAAGCACATTGTTTCCCTGGAAGCCCAGGTTCTGAATATGGGAAGCAACTGTCAGCACTGAGAAGACCCTCAATACTAAAGGAGAGCCGAGAACGTACCTGGCAGGTGCCGGCAGGGGCCAGCACAGAGGCGGGTGGAGACAAAGAGGTGCAGGCACTAGAAAAGAGTAGTTGGGTGACAGTCAGGAAGGGTAGAGGGGGAAGTGCCAGGGAGGCCATGCAGTGTCCTAAAGAACGATTTTAGGGACTTGGGAGCTAAATTGAGGAAAAGGACCTCCAAGGTAGTATTCTCAGGAATACTACTGGTACATCGAGCCACACCAGAAAGGCAGAGTGAGTTTAAGGAAGTAAACAAGTGGCTGAGGAGCTGGTGTAGTAAGGAGGGGTTTGGGTTCCTGGAGGACTGGGCCCACTTCTCAGTTGATCACCAGTACTATAGAAGGGGCAGACTGCACCTAAGTGAGGAGGGTGACCAGCTCAGATCAGCTGGGAGTAAAGATGGCCAAAAAGTTAGAGGGGTTTTTAAACTAGGCGACGGGGGGGGGGGGGGAGGGCCCAGAGTAGAGGGGGGGATACTGAGATACTGTTGTACGAGGTGGATTTGGATTTTGTGGGAATTTCAGAGACCTGGTTCAACAGTTCTCATGATTGGCTGGCAACCATTCAAGGGTATACCCTTTATCGCAGGGATAGAGAGGGTAAAAAGGGGGAGGGGTATGCCTATATATCAAGAATAATGGACAAGTGAATGTGAGAGATTACATCATTAAGGGAGCTAGGGAGGCGGTAGAATCATTATGGGTAGAGCTCCAAAGAGATGAAGCTAAGGCGAAAATAATACTGGGATTATGCTATAGGCCCCTAACCTGAGGGAGGAGGGGAAAACAGATCTCTTATCACAATTTGGATTAGCAGCAAGGATGGGAAGTGTTATCATAATGGGGGATTTCAATTATCCAGACATAGACTGAGTAGAGGGAACCACGCATTCGTCTAAGGCATGCCAGTTCCTAAATGTCTTGCAGGACAATTGGTTCAGATGGTAGATGCACCAACCAGAAATAAAGCGTTACTGGATCTACTGTTTACCAACAATACGGACCTGATCACGGATGTGGAAATACGGGGCAATTTAGGAAACAGCAATCGCAAGTCAATTGGCTTCAGTATACATCACACAAATAGGAAACATATGGGGAATACAAAGACAATGAATTTCAAAAGAGTCAACTTCCCTAAACTACAAACCTTGCTAGAAGGCATAAACTGGGATAAAATCTTAGGAATAAAGAACACGGAAGAGAGATGGGTTTGCTTTAAGAGCATATTAAATAAGGGTATTAGCCAATGCATCCCATTGGGTAGTAAATTTAAAAGAGCGAAGTCCTGAATGGCTTAACTTCAATGTAAAAATGCATATAAAAGCAAAGGAGAAGACCTTCAAAAAATACAAGGTTGAGGGATCATCATCAGCTTTCAGACTTTATAACGAATGCAACAACAAATGTAAGGGTGCAATTGGGGTGGCTAAGATAGAACACGAAAGACACATAGCGGAGGAAAGCAAAAAAAATCCCAAGAAAGTATGTAAAAGGTAAAAAAGGAGGACAGACCATATTGGCCCGATAAAGAATGAGGAAGGTCATCTGGTCACAAAGGATGGGGAGATGGCGAATGTATTGCATTTATTCTTCTCCTCAGTCTTCACGAGGGAATCCGGAGGCTTCAGTAACCAAAACTGCAGTGTTTATCCTCATGACACACCACAGGAAGCACCTCCATGGTTAACAGAAGACAGAATTAAAATTAGACTTGGGAAACTTAACATTAATAAATCACTGGGACCAGATGGCTTGCACCCGAGGGTACTTATGTTCCGTACACCCAAGCGGAATTTCCGTCTGAAAAATCTTGGATGGTTTTTCCGACGGAATTCCGCTCAAGCTTGCCTTGCATACACACGGTTACACAAAAGTTCTCTGAACTCCGACCGTCAAGAATACGGTGACGTACAACACTACGAGCAGCCGAGAAAATTAAGTCCAATGCTTCTAAGCATGCATCGAATTGTTTCCGAGCATGCGTGTTTTTTGTGCGTCAGAATTGCATACAGACTAACGCATTTTTGGATAGGAACTTTTTCCGACCGAAAAATAGAGAACCTGCTCTCAATCTTTTGCTGGCAGGAATTTCACCAGAAAAAGTCTGATGGAGCATATACACGGTCGCATTTTCCAACCAAAAGTTCACATCAAAGTTTTGCTGGCTAATTAAATGGGATATAAATTTCGCGCAATATTAAGTAAAAATAAATTCAAATAAAATTGAGGTGTATATATATGTAATGTGGAACACTGTAATCTGTCAGGTGGTAGTGTAAAAATCTCTCTGGTCTGCTAGAAATTCGCTGTTTTGGTTTAAAAAGATGAGGTTAAAGTGGCAATATATACTAGATTAATCCTCATACCACCCGTACCTAACATGCATAAATAAATATGGCATAGTGCATAATAATTGTGCATAAGAATATTTCCAGTAGTGATTCGTGTATGGTCTTCTCAAATCCACAATCCAAAAATGTGTAATAAGACTAAAAGTGCAACCATAAAAATTATATATAGTGTAACATCTAAAAAATATATATATATAAATTCCAATAATGTGCAAAGTCCGTTTTGTTGCTTCAGTAATTTGTTGATTTTCTAGTGTCCAAGTGATAAAGTTTACTGAAGGATAAGAAAACCTCAAAAAAATATTTTAAAAAATCAAAAATAGAAAATCAAAATTCAAAATTGAAAGTAAAAATGAATAAAAATAAAAATAAAAATAAAAATAAAAATAAAAATAAAAATAAAAATAAAAATAAAAATAAAAAATAAAAAATCACAAATGAAAAATAAAATAAAAATAGAAATAAAATAAAATAAAATGAAATGAAAGTAAATAAATAATAAACAATAATAATAAAATAAAAATAAAAAATAAAAATATATGGAGGTGAGTCTTAGTAAGAAAAATATCTGTGAATAATTCTTCTAGTATTGAAAATTAGATGTGGTGAAATTTTATCTTTCTGCTGCTGGTGTCCCTCTGTATGGTCTCACAGAACTCTCACCTTGCATTAGTAGTAATCAGGCATTCTGTGATATGTCTTTAAGGTGTGGGGATAGTCTCTGGCAGCTTTCTCTTTCTCTGTTGTTTTCCCTCCTCCAACGCTCCCTTTCTCCAGCTCCACTCTAGTAAACTCAGTGTGGGGGAAATAGAATAGGGAGGGGGGAGAAGAAAGAGGCTCCACTAGTGCATTAAACTTTTAAAATCAGAAGGGGGAATATTTATTAGCTGTTGCTCTTACATTTCTCATATTTAAAAACAGGCAGAGTGAATATAAAAATGATCTGGCGTTCTCAGCGCCCTCTCACTTGTGCTTCAGATTCGATGTATCGTTCCAGCCAATCCCTACGCGTTACGACACCGTCACGTGTCTTCATCTGGGGACCCAGATGAAGACACGTGACGGTGTCGTAACGCGTAGGGATTGGCTGGAACGATACATCGAATCTGAAGCACAAGTGAGAGGGCGCTGAGAACGCCAGATCATTTTTATATTCACTCTGCCTGTTTTTAAATATGAGAAATGTAAGAGCAACAGCTAATAAATATTCCCCCTTCTGATTTTAAAAGTTTAATGCACTAGTGGAGCCTCTTTCTTCTCCCCCCTCCCTATTCTATTTCCCCCACACTGAGTTTACTAGAGTGGAGCTGGAGAAAGGGAGCGTTGGAGGAGGGAAAACAACAGAGAAAGAGAAAGCTGCCAGAGACTATCCCCACACCTTAAAGACATATCACAGAATGCCTGATTACTACTAATGCAAGGTGAGAGTTCTGTGAGACCATACAGAGGGACACCAGCAGCAGAAAGATAAAATTTCACCACATCTAATTTTCAATACTAGAAGAATTATTCACAGATATTTTTCTTACTAAGACTCACCTCCATATATTTTTATTTTTTATTTTTATTTTATTATTATTGTTTATTATTTATTTACTTTCATTTCATTTTATTTTATTTTATTTCTATTTTTATTTTATTTTTCATTTGTGATTTTTTATTTTTTATTTTTATTTTTATTTTTATTTTTATTTTTATTTTTATTTTTATTTTTATTTTTATTCATTTTTACTTTCAATTTTGAATTTTGATTTTCTATTTTTGATTTTTTAAAATATTTTTTTGAGGTTTTCTTATCCTTCAGTAAACTTTATCACTTGGACACTAGAAAATCAACAAATTACTGAAGCAACAAAACGGACTTTGCACATTATTGGAATTTATATATATATATTTTTTAGATGTTACACTATATATAATTTTTATGGTTGCACTTTTAGTCTTATTACACATTTTTGGATTGTGGATTTGAGAAGACCATACACGAATCACTACTGGAAATATTCTTATGCACAATTATTATGCACTATGCCATATTTATTTATGCATGTTAGGTACGGGTGGTATGAGGATTAATCTAGTATATATTGCCACTTTAACCTCATCTTTTTAAACCAAAACAGCGAATTTCTAGCAGACCAGAGAGATTTTTACACTACCACCTGACAGATTACAGTGTTCCACATTACATATATATACACCTCAATTTTATTTGAATTTATTTTTACTTAATATTGCGCGAAATTTATATCCCATTTAATTAGACACAAGTGTTTGGTGTGAACACCCATATTTTGCAGCAATATTAATTTCGTACACAGCACTTTAGTTCATTTGAGCACTTCACCACTTATATCCACCAGCGCGAAGGATAATTTTACATATAAAGTTTTGCTGGCGGCATTTCCGATCTTGTGTACGGGGCATTAGGGAACGCAGTCAAGTAACTGCCAGACTATTGTTCCTAATTTTTACTGACAGTCTACTGACTGGAATGGTACCAGCTGATTGGAGAAAGGACAATGTAGGACCAATATTTAAAAAGGGCCCAAAATTCATCACTGGGAATTACAGACCAGTTAGCTTAACATCAATAGTATGCAAGCTCTTGGAGGGGATGATAAGGGACTATATACATGATTTCAGCATAAATCAGCAGGGATTCATGAAGAATCGTTCTCGCCAAATCAATCTATTAACCTTCTATGAGGAGGTGAGTTGCCATCTAGATAAAGGAAGGCCCGTAGACGTGGTGTATCTGGATTTTGCAAAAGCACTTGACACAGTTCCCTATAAACCTTTACTGTACAAAATAAGGTCCGTTGGCATGGACCATAGGGTGAGTACATGGATTGAAAACTGACTACAATGGCGAGTTCAGAGGGTGGTGATGAATGCGGAGTACTTGGAATGGTCAGGGATTGGTAGTGGGGTCCCCCAGGGTTTTTTGCTGGGACCAATTCAATTTAATTTGTTCATAAACAACCTGGAGAATGGGGTAAACAGTTCAATTTGCTGACGATACTAAGCTAAGCAGGGCAATAACTTCTCCGCAGGATGTGGAAGCCTTGCAAAAAGATCTGAACAAATGAATGGGGTGGGCAAATACATGGCAAATGAGGTTTAACCACCTAAGCCCCGGACCATTTGGCTGGCAAAAGACCAGAGCGTTTTTTTGCGATTTGGCACTGCGTCGTTTTAACTGACAATTGCGCGGTCGTGCGACACTGTACTCAAACAAAATTGAGGTCCTTTTTTTTCCCCACAAATAGAGCTTTCTTTTGGTGGTATTTGATCACCTCTGCAGTTTTAATTTTTTGCGCTATAAACAAAAAAATAGAGACAATTTGCTATAATAAATATCCCCCAAAAATATATAAAAAAACATTTTTTTTCCTCAGTTTAGGCCGATATGTATTCTTCTACAAATTTTTGGTAAAAAAAATCGTAATAAGCGTTATTGATTGGTTTGCACAAAAGTTATAGCGTCTACAAAATAGGGGATAGTTTTATGGCATTTTTATTAATATTTTTTTTTTTTACTAGTAATGGCGGTGATTAGCGTTTTTTGTCGTGACTGCAATATTATGGCGGACAGATCAAACACTTTTGGCGCTATATTGGGACCATTCACATTTATACAGCGATCAGTGCAATTAAAAATGCATTGATTACTGTGTAAATGTGACTGGCAGTGAAGGGGTTAACCACTAGGAGGCAGTGAAGGGGTTAAGTGTGTCCTAGGGAGTGATTCTAACTGTGGGGGGGCATGGCTATGTGTGACATGACACTGATCACCGCTCCCGATTACAGGGAGCTGTGATCAGTGTCCTGTCACTAGGCAGAACGGGGAAATGCTTGTTTACATCAGCATTTCCCCGTCCTACCTCTCGGTGAGACGATCGCGGGACCCGCAATCACTCTCACGGAGGTCGCGGAGCGCCCACAAACCACTTCTTAAAGTTCAACGTACAGGTATGTTAATCTGCCTGTATGTGCCCTTCTGCTGACGTATATTGGCGTGAGCCGGTCGGCAAGCGGTTAATGTAGAAAAATTTAAAATAATGCATTTGGGTGGCAAAAATATGAATGCAATCTATACACTAGGGGGAGAATCTCTGGGGGAACCTAGGATGGAAAATGACCTGGGGGTCCTTGTAAATGATGGGCTGATCAATGGCATGCAATGCCAAGCTGCTGCTTACAAAGCAAACAGAATATTGGCATACATTAAAAAGGGGATCAACTCCAGAGATAAAATGATAATTCTCCCAATCTGCAAGACTCTGGTCCGGCCGCACCTAGAGTATGCTGTCCAGTTCTGGGCACCAGTCCTCAGGAAGGATGTACTGGAAATGGAGCGAGTACAAAGAAGGGCAGCAAAGCTAGGAGGATATTATTTATGAGGAAAGGTTGCAAGCACTGAACTTAATCTCTCTAAAGGAGAGACGCTTGAGAGGGGATATGATTTCAATTTACAAATACCGTACTGGTGACCCCACAATAGGGATATGGCATTCTTTTGTTTGCAGAAAATGATCTCTCAGTTTTAGCAGCTCACCTAAAAGGTACTTTATAGGGTTAGCAGGTTGGGAGTGATGCCATCTTTGGGAGTTTTTCAGTCAGGTTTTGGGTGGTAGGTAAATGGCCTACACCTAAAGCTAGGGCAATATACAACTTTAGTCAAAGCTGCACGGTTTTTTTTTCTATCTACAGGTGCCCCTTACATGCATAGGCAGTTTTGGCAAAGGTGTACTAACCTTTAAACTCTCTAGCAGACTTACTAAACAGAAAGGAATTGGAAAATCAGACTGGCAACTGAGAGAAAGAGCCAGGGTAATAATGATTGCCCCTTACTGGCCATCAGTGGCGTCGCTAGGGGGTGGCTTTTGGGGCTATAGCCCCGAATCTGGGGCCCATAGCCCCGAGTCTCTGCAGGGGTCCCCAAGGGGGGGGAGGCTCTCTGGGGACCCTGATGTAAGTGGGGGGCTCTCTGGGGACCCTGATGCAAGGGGGGGCTCTCTGGGGACTCTAATGTAAGGGGGGGCTCTCTGGGGACCCTGATGTAAGGGGGGCTCTCTGGGGACCCTGATGTAAGTGGGGGGGCTCTCTGGGGATATGCACACACACACACACATATATTACTGTATATACATGTGTATGTCAGCCCAAGAGTATGACTTTCTTTACTACGCTGCTATGGGCTCTAGCCCCAGATCTTTTGTAGACCTAGCAATGCCCCTGCTGGCCATGAACTATATGGTTCAAAATTCTCCAAAGATTAAGCAAGACTCTCTCTTGGACTCTGTCCAATGTATTAGACTTGATTCAAGGTCAAGTTGCAGATGCTAAGGCTGACAGCCTGGTGCTTGAATGGAAACCTTTAAACACACATCAATTATCAAAAAAGTGACTAAAACAATTATGGCCAAGTAGGAAGAGTGTCACAAATACCATGTATGAGAAAGTCTGAAAAAATGTTTAATCTGTGGCTGTCTAAAAACAACCAGGAACCACGCAGCATAATAGCCTTATGCCACGTACACACGATCGGAAATTCGGCCAGCAAAAGACCGATGAGAGCTTTTCGACGGAAAATGCGTCTGTGTGTATACTCTATCTGAGTTTTGCTAGCCGAATTCCAGTCAGCAAAAGATTAAGAGCATATTCTCAATTGTTCGGTCGGAAAAAGTTCCTATCCGAAAATGCGATCGTCTGTAGCAATTCCAATGCGCAAAATTCCTGCACATGCTCGGAAACAATTTGACGCTTGCTCAGAAGCATTGAACCTCATTTTCTCGGCTCGTCGTAGTGTTGTACGTCACCGCGTTCTTGATGGTCAAAAGTTCAGCGAACTTTTGTGTGACCATGAGTATGCAAGGCAAGCTTTAGCGGAATCCCGTCGGAAAAGCCAACATAGCTTTTTCCGACGAGAAGTCCAATCGTGTGTACGCGGCATTAGTCCTTAAATTCCTGTGTGGACAAGTATCTATTAGTGAATACATTAAAGGTGCAGGTAGCTAACCTGTCTGCTTTTTTGGATCTTACAATGTATAGTGGCTGATAATCCATTAGTTTAAATATTTTTCAAATCCCTCCCCAGAAGTTGTCTCCGATAGACAAGATCTTTCCACAGTGGGGTGAAGCAGTGTTACGTCATCCTTCCCCTTTTGTAAAATCTTTTAGTCAATGTTCGTACAGAAGTATTACCCTGAAAACTTTATTGTTAGGCCGCGTACACACGGTCGGACTTTTCGACCGGACTGGTCCGACAGACTTTCCAGCGGACTTTTGACGGACTTCCGACAGACTTTTTAAAGAACGAACTTGCCTACGCACGATCACACCAAAGTCCGACGGATTCGTAAGTGATGACGTACACCGGACTAAAATAAGGAAGTTGATAGCCAGTAGCCAATAGCTGCTCTAGAGTCGGTTTTTGTCCGTTGGACTAGCATACAGACGAGTGGATTTCTGGGTCCGGCGGAGTTACGACGTAAAGATTTGAAGCATGTTCCAAATCTAAAGTCCGTCAGATTTGCGACTGGAAAAGTCCGCTGAAGGTCCGGTGAAGCCCACACACGATCGGATTGTGCGCCAGATTTGGTCCGTCGGCGTCTGTCGGACAAGTCCGGTCGAAAAGTCAGCTTGTGTGTACGCTGCATAAGTGGCACTGGCCACCACTGGTAGAGTCAGTGAGATACTGTACAGGCTTTTTATTTTGCAGGCCTCTTTTTGCAGGTATTTCCAGATCCAGAGTAGACCTAAGCTTTCTTCCTAAAGTAGCTTCCCAGTTCCACAGAGCATAAGATATTATTATTCCATCCTTCTGTGATAGTCTGACAAATGCAAAAGAGCTAACCTTCTTTTACCTGGATGTAACATTACAGGGTTTACCCATCTCAAGCCTGGACCAGGCATTTGGCAGGAAAGTCTTGCTAGTGGTGATCCCACTCTAATTAAGTTTTGATTTTTTTGTTAAGCTAGGTACACATGGGTCGAAAATCACCCGAAAATGGTTGGTTTGTCAGTTACCGGCTGACTTTCGACCCATGTGTACAGCTCCTCCTCCGACTGGCTTCTGTCGATCAAGCATGCTGGAAAACCATCTGATCAGAATTTGCAGCCAATGGCTGCCAGCGCTTACATGTATTTTCTGGCAGTGGGGTGGTCCTCCTGTCAGAACACAATAGCACAACAGGGGAGATCGCTGTACTAACATCGCATGGTTAGTACAGCGACCTCCTCATTATTATTTTTTTGTTCAGCCTACTTGGTTGAATGAAAAAGGACTTGCCGTGTATATTCCTGTCAAATGTGCCAGTTAGTGTCCGATTTGTCCGCCACAATATCGCAGTCCCGCTGTAAGTCGCTGATCGCCGCTATTACTAGTAAAAAAAAAAAAAAAAGGAATAAAAAATATCCAATAGTTTGTAGACACTATAACTTTTTTGCAAACCAATCAATATACGCTTATTAGGATTTTTTAACAAAAAATTGTAGCAGAATACATATTGGCCTAAATTGATGAGGAAATTTGATTTTTAAAAAAAAGTTTACTGAATATGTTTTTTAGCAGAAAGTTTTTTTCAAATTGTCAGACTTTTTAATTTATAGCACAAAAAATAAGAACCCCAGAGGTGATCAAATACCACCAAAAGAAAGCTCTATTTGTAGGAAAAAAAGGACAGAAATTTTATTTGATGTCGCATGACCGTGCAATTGGCAGTTAAAGTAACGCAGTACCGTATCGCAGAAAAATTGCCTGGTCATGAAGCGGGGTAATACTTCCGGAGGTCAAGTGGTTAAAGTGGAACTCCAGGCCATTCCTAACTATGCTTAAACCTCCCACCCCCTTCTAAATGTTTTTCTAAGTACCCTGTGAATTGAAGATGCATATACTTACTTATTCTGATGGGGCTCTGGTCTGGTCACACGATCAGCTCCCAGGGCGGCTTTAGGGGAGAGGATCACCGACAACGGCTGAAATGCCTGTGCGATGACGTCTCCAATAGGGTGGATGGGAGGGACAGCCGACAACAGATGCCCCATAGCAAACCTATGGGTGATGTCACCACACAAGCATTTTAGCCGTTGTCGGTGATCTCTTCTCTCCTCTGATACCACCGCTGGGAGCTGGTCATGTGATCGGACAGGAGTAAAAATAGGTAAGTATACACATCTTCTTTTCACAGGGTAGTTAGAATAGGATTTAGAAGGGGAGTGGGAGCAGGTTTAAGCATAGTTAGGAATAGCCTGGAGTTCTACTTTAAAGAACCAAAGGCAAAGTTTAAACTGCCTATGATACTTATAGAAAGTGCATACTTAGCTAAGCTTGTTAGGTGGGATTCATGCTCTTATGTGCTGTCCTGGAAGAAACTTGGAAATGAAGTTACCAGTAGACATGTGCATTTCATTTCGATCCGTTTTTCGGAGGAGAATTTAATTTCTGGAGAATAGACATAGTAACGAATGTCAATGAAAAATGAATATCGAAATTAATGAATGCTTTAGGTTAATTAGTTTCATTCGGATGACGTTACATGATGCAATAGTAGTTTGGGCCCATGGGGAAATTAATTCAATTTTCAAATTTGTTCGATAATTCTAATTTGGATAACGAATGGATCCGAATTTCATTTCATTCATTAATTTGGATGCACATAACATCAATTGATAGCGTCCAATCAGCTCA
This sequence comes from Lithobates clamitans, assembly GCA_037952925.1. Lineage (NCBI taxonomy): Eukaryota > Metazoa > Chordata > Amphibia > Anura > Ranidae > Lithobates > Lithobates clamitans. The sequence goes on from JBBGZY010000065.1 coordinate 3,153,837, forward strand.
TGCAATTTCTTTTGGTGGGTTAGACTAGCATTCGAAAATATTGAATCCTTCTAATTCAAATCCATCTGATTTGTTAATATATGGAATATATAGCAATCTTCTGGAAAAACTGCAATTTTTTTTTAATCCACCCAGGGCAATGAATAAATGAAATGAATGCCGAAGATACTAAATGAATTCCTAAAAGGAATCGGGTCAACATAAGGAACATTTTTGGTGTGCACATGTCTAGTTACCAGGTAACTGACTTAGTTTTTTACACAACATACCTTTATTCATATTTTTCTCCACATTTAAATGCAGACCAAACTTTCCAGCAAATGCAAAAGGTGTTGAGGCACATCATACAATAGAAGCCTACAACAGTCAGCTTTTATTTATATGGTTTCAACTTTTTTTGCCAAAAAAAAAAAAGCTGTTACTGTAACTGCCTAAAAAGTGCTGATGTTAGGCTTTTATTTGTTTATCGTTTACTGAAAGTCCATTTAGAACTATATGTCCATGCCAGAACCTGTCCAGAGTGTTGCAATGCTGCTGCCTGATTTCACTATACTATAAAAACAATAGGGGTGATCTACGAAAGCCGTGCACCATCAGTAGAGGCGCACGGCGAGGGCAATGCACATTTCCATATTTATGAAATGGTGCGCCGGTAACAGAGCGCGAATCCCCCATTTACTATAGCGATCTTGGCGCACGGCAGAATGCAATATGTGCGCCACTATGGACATGGCACACGGCATCTCCAATTCAATATTGACAGAGATGGAGATGCCAATATTATGGGGTTATGTGAGGAAGTTTAGAAACAACTGCCCAAGTATCAAATATGCCCAACATAGAATGAGAAAGTGACTTTTTCAGAGAAAGCCTGCTGTGCCTGCAATTGCATGGGTTGAATGGGCGCACCTCTAAACTAGACTAAAAAAATTTTATGCTGGTTCACCTTTATATATTTTTAAAGGATATTTGCACACAGGTCATGTTAGCGTGTTACGTTGCCAACATGTGACATGCACCTTGTTAAAATTATGTAAAAAGACTCTTGCTCCTCTAGCTCCTCTTAAAAGGGCATTTAACCTTGCCCCTCTAATGCATATGATTTCCTTGGGCTAGCTTTTGCTTTTAAAGGGGAACTCCACACTCCATTCTCCAATGCTCTTGTCTCCCCCCTATAATACCTTGGATTTCCATGGGCTAACTTTTGCTTTTAAAGGGGAACTCCACACTCCACTCTATTCTCAAAAGGCTGTGAGCTGCCTTCACCAATCCAAACCACATCCTTTTTCAGAGCAAACAACTGGGGCAAGAAGAGCGATCGCCCAAGCCCTCCTGAACCCTTCAAGGCCACATGCACTCAACATAGCTGGCTGCCTTTGGGGCATGTTGGGCTCAGCCCAATACCAACCACAAAGCACCTTATACACTCTAGTTTAAAGTGGATTTCCACATTCCGTAAAGCCCCTGTCTGCAGTCCCCTACAACCCCAGCCTAGGGTTGTGTAGAAGAGGCCCTTGTCCTCCTGAATATGGGAACAAGGTGGTTGACTTTGTGTCAGTCAGAGTGTGTGTGTGTGTGTGTGTGTGTCTATCAGTGTGTCAGAGAGTGTGTGTGTGTCAGAGAATGTGTGTGTGTGTCTGTCAGTGTGTCTGTGTGTGTCTGTCAGTGTGTCAGAGTGTATGTGTGTGTCTGTCAGTGTGTCAGAGTGTATGTGTGTGTCTGTCAGTGTGTCAGAGTGTATGTGTGTGTCTGTCGGTGTGTGTCAGTGTGTGTGTGTGTCTGTCAGTGTGTCAGAGTGTGTGTGTGTGTGTCAGTGTGTGTGTGTGTGTCTGTCAGTGTGTCAGAGTTTATGTGTGTCTGTCAGTGTGTCAGAGTGTGTGTGTGTCTGTCAGTTTGTCAGAGTGTGTGTGTGTGTGTCTGTCAGTGTGTCAGAGTGTGTGTGTGAGTGTGTCTGTCAGTGTGTCAGAGTGTGTGTGTGTGTGTGTCTGTCAGTGTGTGTGTATATGTCTGTCAGTGTGTCAGAGTGTGTGTGTGTGTCTGTCAGTGTGTGTGTGTGTGTCTGTCAGTGTGTCAGAGTGTGTGTGTGTCTGTTAGTGTGTCAGAGTGTGTGTCTGTCAGTGTGTCAGAGTGTGTGTGTGTGTGTGTGTGTCTGTCAGTGTGTCAGAGTGTGTGTGTGTCTGTCAGTGTGTCAGAGTGTGTTTGTCTGTCAGTGTGTCAGAGTGTGTGTGTGTCTGTCAGTGTGTCAGTGTGTGTGTGTCTGTCAGTGTGTCAGAGTGTGTGTGTCTGTCAGTGTGTCAGAGTGTGTGTGTCTGTCAGTGTGTCAGAGTGTGTGTGTCTGTCAGTGTGTCAGAGTGTGTGTGTGTGTGTGTGTCTGTCAGTGTGTCAGAGTGTGTGTGTGTCTGTCAGTGTGTCAGAGTGTGTGTGTCTGTCAGTGTGTCAGAGTGTGTGTGTGTGTCTGTCAGTGTGTCAGAGTGTGTGTGTGTCTGTCAGTGTGTCAGAGTGTGTGTGTCTGTCAGTGTGTCAGAGTGTGTGTGTGTGTGTGTGTGTGTGTGTGTCTGTCAGTGTGTCAGAGTGTGTGTGTGTCTGTCAGTGTGTCAGAGTGTGTGTGTCTGTCAGTGTGTCAGAGTGTGTGTGCCTGTCATTGTGTCAGAGTGTGTGTGTGTGTCTGTCAGTGTGTCAGAGTGTGTGTCCATCAGTGTGTCAGAGTGTGTGTGTGTCTGTCAGTGTGTCAGTGTCAAGAGTACATTTGGGTGTCCTTATAGAGTTTGTAACACATGTATTTTTTCTTTGCATTTTGTTTGTTATGTCTTTGAAAAGCAGATGTGTTTATTTTTATTTTTTGGGGTGGGGGGATATTTTTGCCTAAAATATTTTTCCCTGAAATATTCTTGAGATTGTCAATGTTTGTTGTTTGTAGGTTGTTAGTTTCACTTTGATTTATTGTCTGTGCTGCATTATTTTGCAAAATCTTCCTCAAAATGTTGTGACTAATGTTGAAATCCTTAAGAGACTGTCTGTTTGTGGGCGCAGTCCTTTTAACTCCTGTTAATTTTCTCTGAAAAATGGTCAGACTTCAAAACCATATTCTGTTAGTGTCTCAAATTAACATACATGTGTTTTTTTGCTTTCCTTGCTCTTTTCCAACTCCTGTTTTGTTGACCAATAAAATTTGTAGCAAATTTTTATGTTTTATGTGTTTTGTTCATACTTTGTTTTGCAGATGCATGCTTAATCCAAGTAATACATTTTACCCCCCCCCAACAACTTTCATGCAACAGATTTCCTAGCTGTAGCCTAATGCCGCGTACACACGAGCGGACTTTACGGCAGACTTTGCCCGGCGGACTGGATTTCTTTAGACAATTCGATCATGTGTGGGCTCCAGCGGACTTTTCTCAAAAGTTGGACGGACTTAGATTTGAAACATGTTTTAAATCAATCCGTCGAAATCGGGTCCGGTCGAAAAGTCCGCTCGTCTGTATGCTAGTTCGACGGACAAAAAGCCACGCTAGGGCAGCTATTGGCTACTGACTATGAACTTCCTTGTTTTAGTCTGGTCGTAAGTCATCACGTACGAATTTGACGGACTTTGGTGGATTGTGTGTAGGCAAGTCCGTTCATTCAGAAAGTCCGTCGTAAAGTCCGTCGTAAAGTCTGTCGAAAAGTCCGCCGGGCAAAGTCTGCCGTAAAGTCCGCTCATGTGTACGCGGCATAACTAGGCTGATTGGCATGGCAAAACAAGGTGTGATTTGTCTAAAAGCCACTTTCCTGGTGCCTTCATGGTAGCATATGCATGGATTGTGTGTATGCTGTCATGCATAGGCACCAGGAAAGGAAAATTACAGAGAGGTAAGTATTCAATTTCCCATTTTAGTGCAGTGGTTCTCAGCCTCAGTCCTCAAGTACCCCTGACAGGACATGTTTTGGGAATTTAGCTTAGCTAAAATAACTGTCCAAAATACCAAGCCATTGACTGTGATTTAAATCACCTGTGCAAGATGAAGGAAAACCTGCAAACATGGCCTGTTGGGGGTACTTGAGGAAGGGTAGAGAACCACTGATTTAGAGCACTGAGCTAAAATCTAGCTCAAGACAATCCTATTCTAATTGGGGGCATTTGAGGGAAACAAAGTAATGCCCCGTACACACGGTCGGACTTTGTTCGGACATTCCGACAACAAAATCCTAGGATTTTTTCCGACGGATGTTGGCTCAAACTTATTTTGCCTACACACGGTCGCACAAAGTTGTCGGAATTTCCGATCGACAACCACGCGGTCACGTACACCACGTACGACGAGACTAGAAAAGGCCGGTTCAGAACCAAGCGCGGCACCCTTTGGGCTCCTTTTGCTAATCTCGTGTTAGTAAAAGTTTGGTGAGAGACGATTCGCGCTTTTTCAGACTCGTGGCTTTCAGATCGTTTTCTGCCGTTCAGTTTGTGCTTGTGGGTTTGTATTTGCTCTTCAGTGCGTGCAGTCAGTTCGTATCGGAGTTTTCTGTGCGATCTTGTCCGCTCGTTGCTGTTTTTCAGGTCTCTCTTCACAGGCCTTGCTGTTCTTCAGTGCGTTCTGTTACTTCGTTCTGAGCAGCCGACCGTTTTCTAGCCATGTTTCGTATGCGTACTCCTCGTACAGTTCGTGCTGTGCGGGGGCTTGGTGTTGGGGTCCTGACCTTGACACAAGTCCAGTCCATGAACAGGGCGAGGAGGAGTTCATGGACCAAGAATTGGTTGCTTCAGCGTGACCAGTTCTGTCATATGCCTTTGCTCCGTGAGATCCGTGAGAATAATCCTGGTGATTTCAGGAATTTTCTCAGGATGACGGACCCCGTATTTCACCGTTTGTTGGCTTCGCTGACCCCCTATATCAGCAGGCAGGATACCTGCATGAGGCAAGCCATCACTCCGGAGCAGAGGTTGGTCGCTACCTTGCGGTATTTGGCCACAGGGAGAAGTCTGCAGGACCTCAAGTTCTCGACAGGCATCTCCCCCCAGGCTCTTCTTTGTGGACATTTACTGCTTGTGTTTGTTTGAGCTGACCCTGACAGAAATGTGTGGAGTCCAGAAAATGTCGTGATTGTGTAACCTTATACAAAGCACTATTTTACCTGTTTATACAAAGCACTGTTGGCTGTTATTTACTAAATGCAAAGACACTTTTCACTACAAGTGCACTTGCAACTGCACTGAAACTGCACTTGTAGTGCAAAGTGGATTTGCCCTTAGGAAATTACCCCCATTTTCTCATCAAACAACAATTACATCACCCCAAAAGTGTTGTAGCGTTGAGACAATAATCCACACATTCTTGATGAACAATCTTTTTAATACCAGCACAATCACATGTGCATTTACCAAAGGTTTTTCTGACAAACCAACATGTTTGTTGTATAACATATTTTGTGGTGTCATTATCCAAAATCAAAATGTGCATTTTATAGAAAACAGGCCTGTGTAAAACCCACAAGAAAGACACAAATCTTGATCTTACAAAGTTCACATTTGGTAGAACTTGAAGGCAATATCAGACATGAGTATTTAGGAACTGTGTTTGATATTGCGTTCAGATGGGGGGAAATCACCCCTGGAAAAGCCAAATTTGGAAGATGCACACAAATTTCCCAATGTCAACATGTGCTATCTGCCATCACGGGGGATCAAGGGATGTGTTTTGGGGGAGAAAGCCCTTCCTCACCGTTACTTTATTATTGAGGAAGGGGTTGCACCCCCAAAACGCGTCCATTGATCTCCCGTGATGGCAGATAGCACATGTTGGCACACTGTGTGCATCCTCCAAATTTGGCTTTGGGAAAAAATCACAAAAACATTTCGCACATTGTAGCAGACAAAAGAAGAAAGTGATTTTGAGGGGCTTTAAACTCGCCCCAAAACATCAATGATGTTTTTATATTTTGGAATAACATCATTGATGTTTTGCTTGATGTTTTCCAATTGTAAATTACACCCCATGATCTCCCCGATCAGGATCTGGGCACTTTCGGATGTGAAAGGATCTTCATCCACAACCTCACGATCACCTAAAAAGAAAGGAAACCCAAAATAAATTAGGTCTAAAAAAAATGCCGCCATCCATCTCTTATCTGAGCCTGTGGTTGCAGACACTCACCTGTTGTGGTGACTAGTTCCACCACCTCTTCTTCCTCCTGCTCATCTTGTGTTGGGGGGATTTTCCCTTCTTCCAGAGGGGGGGGGGGCTCTGGTCTCCTCGGATGAGGGGTGTCCTCCGAGTCTTTTCTCCCCTATGTAAAACAAAAATGGTATAATTAGCACACAGATATTTGATGGCAGAACTCTAAAGATGAAACATTGCTTGGAAGTGGGGTACAATTGTCTATTTTAGCAGAGTTCCAAGATGTAGCTTTTTTAGTGTCCTTTGTCAAGCTGCAATACTTTACCTGTTTTGTACAAGCTTCACAGATGGAGACCCCCCTATAGTATACACTGGAGCACCTGTGTGGTCCCCCTAATAAAAAGGGTGTTCTGGGGTCCCACACTAGTGCTCCAGTGTCCAGATGTGAAAACAGCTGCTCAGTGTCCTCTCCTTACACACAATCTAGTTTGCATTTCATTCTAGTAACAAAGCCACCTACACAACCCAATTCTTTGAAGACAAGTTAGGGCCTCAAAATGGTGGCCAAATGCATATGGGCTAAACAATGGTATTTTATAGTCCGAAAAAAAAATGTGTGATCCGAACGAATAATGTGCCCATGAACATGAAAGTTGCCATTTTAAACTGTACAACAGTTCCTAAAAGCACATGGAGCAGCACGAACGTAATAAACACAAGAACAATAGGAACACAGCACAACTACTTACTTTTTTGCAGCACTCTCCGGATCTTTCTGTACTGCTCATGTTCTCGTAATTTCAGGTCTGACCACCGCTTCCTGAGCTGATCTTTCGATCGTCGTACCCCGAATTTCCGGTGCAGACTCCTGACCACTTTCGCCATGATCTTGGCCTTTCGGACATTGTGGTTGGGGTAAGGCCCATACTTTCCATCATAGTCGGCCTTCTTCAGGATGTCCACCATTTCCAACATCTCCCCAAAGGACATATTTGAGTCCTTTAATCTCCTTCTGGATCGGGACGTTTCAGGCTCCGGCCTTTCCTCCTCCTCCTCCTCCTCCTCGTTGCTGTAATTAGCATGATCCTGCTGTCTATCCGCCATGTGCTCTTCCTCCACTGCGCCGAACAAAAAGGGGCGGGGAATAGAATAGAAAGAACGTCAGGGGCGGGCGGAGTTATACGCATGCGCAGTGTGTATAAATCGTAACGCGCGCGTCTTACGTACGATCTGTGAGCGGAGGAAGGAGCATCGGAGACGCCGATCGTGCTAACAAAGGTAGGATCTAAACTTGGGCCTATACTGCTTCGAAATTGAAGCCTATATTGTAACAAGATTAGGGGAGTTTGGCCTGACATTAGGGTTTGTCTTGTGTTGTGTCTTGCAGAGAAAATGGATGGGTTCAACGACCACAATTTCCTGCCCCTGTTTATTGACAAGTACAGAGAGCTGCCCTGTCTGTGGCAGGTCAGACACCCCCACTATAACCATAAACAGAAGAGGCAGGCAGCGCTGGAGAAACTGCTGGAGTTGGTGAAGCCGGTGGTCCCCACAGCAACCATCCCTTATTTAAAAGCTAAAATTGGTGGCCTGAGGAGCACTTATCTGAGGGAGCGCAAGAAGGTCACAGATTCCCAGAGGTCCGGAGCTGCAGCAGATGACGTTTATGTCCCCAGGCTGTGGTACTATGAGAGACTGCGATTTCTGTCAGACCACACTGAAGTCAGGGAATCCCTCTCCACTCTTCCTTCCACGCTTCCTTCCACGCTTCCTTCCACCCCAGCTGAGGCTTCCGATGTCCAACCTGGGCCTTCCAGCCAGGAAGAAGTGGAGGAGCCCAGCTGGAGTCAGGTATAGCATTCTTCTACAGATTTCTGGGCAATAAAGAAATGATGTTTACTAGATGTTATTATTGATCACTAATTGCTGATTAAAAAAAGTGTTTTACATATCAATAGACAGTGGTGGGCACCCAAAATTGGGACAAGAATGCAAAATGCTGGGCTCAGAAGGATAGTCTGTTATATTTGTTAACATTGAATTTGCAGCAGTCAGGAGGTGAAAATTGTGTGTGATTGATGAAAACAATACTAAAACTATGTCCCTTTTTCATACACAGGAAGACCTCAGCCAGGAGGAGGCTGTGGAATGTGGCAGTCAGGAGGAGGCGGGGATTAGTGGCAGCCAGGAGGAGGCGGGGCTAAGTGTCAGCCAAGAGAAGCCAGGGACAAGTTGCAGCCTGACTGAGTCTCAGGTCCCTCCCCTCCGCCTGCCATATAAAAGGGCCAGGAAGGCCACTCCCAGTCCTGTGCAGGATTCAGCGTACAGGCTGATCCAGGAGGCTTCGGCATCCCTCAGAGCCTTCCCCAGTCCTGAAGAGGCCTTTGCCTGCATGGCTGCCACCAAATTGCAGGGCATGCAGGAGGGCCAACGCAAGATTTCTGAGGACCTGATTTATAAAGTCCTTCGTAAGGGGGAGAGTGGGGAACTGACACCCAAGACGGATGTCATTGAGATGGACCATCCTCCTCCTCCTCCTCCTCCTCCTCCTGCTGCCACAACTCCACCACCACAGCCAAAGGCTGGAAGGAAGCGTGGAAGGAAGACCAAAGAGTGATGGCCCTGGGTTCAGTCTGGTCTGACAGAAGATGCAGTCTCTCGTATGACCACAGTCTGGGGACACAGATGTCATCTGCTGCTTTCCGGATCTCTGGGACTTCTGGACCAGACTGCCCTCCCTTATATATGGACTCCTCAGGCCACCAATTTTGCTTTTAAATAATTGATGTCTGCCCTGGGAGTCCAAGGCTTCGCCCACTTCTGCAGTTTCTCCAGCGTTGCCTCCCTCTTTGTTTTTTTATAGTTGTGACCCCTTTATAAAATATTTTTAGGTAAATTCTACTCTCCTGTGTGTGTTTTCATCCAAAAAGGACAGTTTGTTGGTGAGTATTCAGGTACATTTCTAAAGTACAATGTGAAATTAACAAGGGACAACAACACCAAACAATCTCCTCCTACAGATTAAATAGAACAACATATCAATGGTGTTGTGGGAACTTGTCACAAAAAACACACAAACATTTTCGGGAGTACAAATCAAAATCACCAAAAAAAATAAAATAAAAAGAGAAACACAAAAAAAGATTCTACATTAAAGTAAAAAAAAAAAAAAAAAAAAAAAAATAATATGTTGTCAGATGTGAGAAATCAAAATATATTGAGGGAATCCCGATAAATAGTAACGAAAAAAGTTTGTGAGAAGTGTGTGTGAATATGAGCATCAAAACGACTTAATTCTTGTCACATTATAAAGAAGAAGAGAGTGCGCTGTATTAAACCATTTTGAACATTGCAGCGTGACGAAAGTGCTTTATCCATTACGAACGCTAAGTTTACCAGAACGAGCTGTCCCGTGTCGGAATTTCTTCTGAGCATGCGTGGCATTTTGTTCGTCGGAACAGGCCACACACAGTCGGAATTGACGCGATCGGATTTTGTTGTCGGAAAATTTTATCTCCTGCTGTCCAACTTTGTGTGTCGGAAAATCCGATGGAAAATGTCCGATGGCGCCCACACACGGTCGGAATTTCCGACAACACGCTCCGATCGGACATTGTCCATCGGAAAATCCGACCGTGTGTACGGGGCATAAGTGTTAGAACCTCTGCTTGTCTTTTTTAGGTTGGGCTTTGTGTCCATTTTCTGAAAATTGGCTTCACTTCCTGTCACATAGCCAAACAGGAAGTGCGGGTAAAACCCTACCAATGCCTTTCCTTGCGGACACACAGGTCAATCTAACTAGTGTCCCCATTAGGCAAATTGCACTCTAGCATTTTGTTTACACCCCAAATTATTAGTTATTTTGGGGTTTATTAAAGGCAAATCCACTCTGCAATACAAGTGTACTCGCTGTAAATCTGAGGGGAAGCACTGGTGATTTTATCATCCAATCATGTAGAAGCAAAGATGCTGTTTTTTTAATTGTTCTTACATGTCCCCCTCGGATCTCCAGCAACTGCACTTCCAAGTGCACTTGTAGTGCAAAGTGGATTTGCCTTTAGTAAATAAACTCTGAAGTCCAAGATGCCTAATAATTTGGGGTGTACACAGCAAAATGCTAGAGTGCAATTTTCCTAATGGGGTAACTATTAGATTGACCTGCGTGTCCTCAAGGAAAGACATTGGTATGGTTTTACCCTCACTTCCTGGTTGGCTATGTGACAGGAAGTGAATACATTTGAAGGAGAAACTGGAAAAATTTGGGAGGTGTCTTCCCCCCTATCAGGGGTGCAGACATCCCCAAAAACTGACAAGACTTCTAATCACTTTGCACTCTATACCCAAGCAAAATAAGAAAGGATTTCATTTAGTTTAACTTTGCAAAGACACATTCCTAAGTTCAACTGTGATGCATGTCAATGGCCCATTTAGACCTTGTTTAATAGAAAACACCAGTTGCCTTTCACTATAAACATTTGCTAGTCCAGTCCTGGAAATCTGCATCTGCTTTACTATTAATTTCTATAAAAATTGGGTTCCTGCAGCTAGCTGCGCCAATTGCATCTAGATGTGCGACCGCTGTGTATGTGAGCAGCAGAATATATTTTGGGATGTAATTCCACATATGCCCATGGCATGTTTGAACAATATATCATTTAGTGACAACTTTGTGCAAAAAAAAAAAATAAAAAAAAAAGTTTGTCATTTTCCCGAAACTTGTGGCAAAATATAAAATATTCCATGGACTCAAAATGCCTATCAGCAAATAGCTTGGGATGTCTACTTTCCAAAAAGGGGTCATTTGGAGGGTTTTGAACTGTCCTGGTATTTTATGCACAACATTTAGAAGCTTATGTCACACATCACCCACTCTTCTAACCACTTGAAGACAAATCCCTTTCTGACACACATATTGTTTACATATAATTTTTTTTTTCTTTTTGCTAGAAAATTACTTTGAATCCCCAAACATTATATTTTTTTTAAAGCAAAGGCCCTACAGATTAAAATGGTGGCTGTTGCAACTTTTTTTTTCTCACAGTATTTGCGCAGTGATTTTTCAAACGCATTTTTTTGGAAAAAAAAAACACCTTTTTTAATTTTAATGCACTAAAACACACTATATTGCCCAAATGTTTGATGAAATAAAAAAGATGATCTTATGCAGAGTACACGGATACCAAACAGAACATGCTTTAAAATTGTGCACAAACGTGCAGCGGCAACAAACTACATACATTTTTAAAAGTCTTTAAAAACCTTTACAGGTTACCACTTTAGATTTACAGAGGAGGTCTACTGCTAAAATTACTGCCCTCGATCTGACCTTCGTGGTGATACCTCACATACATGGTGCAATTGCTGTTTACATATGACACCAGACCGACGCTTGCGTTTGCCTTTGCTCGTGAGCACAGGGGAACAGGGATGCTTTTTTTGTTTTTTTTATTATTTATTTTGCTTTTTTGTTTTATTTTTAAACTGTTCATTTATATATATATTTTTAATCATTTTTATTGTTATCTCAGGGAATATCCCCTATGATACCATATCCTCTATGACAGGTACCGTATATACTCGAGTATAAGTCGTTCCGAGTATAAGTCGAGGCCCTAATTTACCACAAAAAAATGGGAAAAACTTATTGACCCGAGTATAAGACGAGGGTGAGAAATGCACAGCTACTGTAAGTGGAAAAGAGGGTCAACAATACCCATTTGCAGCCTCACTGTGCCCATTTGCAGCCTCACTGTGCCCATTTGCAGCCATAGGTCCCCTGAACTTCAAACTCGGTAGTTAAGGGTTCCTAGATGCCCCCTAGCTGCAGCCAAAATTTGGGGTCTCTGAACCCAAAGGGTCCCGAAATGACATTGCAGCAGATGGACACAGTTGACCGAATTTGGGGCCCTGTATCTTAGGGCCACTTAGTGCTAAGAACCCCAAATTTGGTGTGCAAACCCAGTGGAACTAGCAACATAAAATTTCCAAAGCTGGGGTTTCTAGCACCAAGTGGCCCCGAGATACAGGGCCCCAAAAATCAGTTCAGAAAATGTCAAGCACTTTTCTACAGCAGAGAATGACATTTTCCAAACCGATTTTGGGGCCCCGTATCTCGGGGCCACTTAGTGCTAGGAACTTCAGCTTTGGATATGTTGTGGTACCAGGTCCACTGGGTTTGCACACCAAATTTGGAGTTCCTAGCATCAAGTGGCCCTGAGATACGGGGCCCCAAACTCGGTTCGGAAAATGAAATTTTTTGCTGCAGAAAAGTGCTTGACTCCAGTATAAGTCGAGGGGGGCACTTTCAGCACTAAAAAATGTGCTGAAAAATTCGACTTATACTCGAGTATATACGGTACTCTTTTTTTGAAAAAAATGGGGTCTATTAAACCCTAGATCTCTCCTCTGTCCTCAAAGCATCTGACCAAACCTAAGTCATGAAATGCCTGTAGCTTCTGGTTTCTTAGGCCATAGAGATGATTGGAGCTGTTCTGGTCTCCGATCAGCTCTATGGTCAGCTGGCGGAACCACCGGCTGCATTCTCGGGTTCCCTGTTGGGACAGGAGAGCCAGAGAAAACCATGGAAGATGGGGGGGGGATGTTCCCTCCCACTACTGGTAAAAAGAGTCTAGGCTAATTAGCCGCTAGGATTGCTTTTACATGAAAGCCGACTGCTGGCTAAAAAGAATGATACCAAGATGATCATTCTGGTATAACTACTCAAAGTCCAGCAACATACCAGTACGTTGCTGGTCCTTGTTGGGCATATATTATAATGTTCTTTTTTTCATGCAGCCTGTGGGTTGTTCAAAAAAAGAGATTGATCGGTGGATATGCCCACCATTAGTATACCGCCCTTCATCCACCCACTTCTAATGATGGGCATACATGCACCATTTTCTTTTAACTGTGGTGGTGAAATCACCTCCTACAGCGCTGGAGTCGCTGATTTACATATCGTGGGAACAAACGCTGTTGCTGTCAAGATAAATAAATAAGTGCTGCAGCTAAATGGCGTACCTGCTAAGCAAATGATGGTTAACAATAAAACAAAGTAACAATACAGTATAACAGTAAGACTCACCATACCTGCAAAGCAAATACAATAAAACATAGTCAAAATAAAACATTTTTTAACGCAATCTGTGCCTAAAAAATATATGCCGAAGCATGGGGGCAATCTGCCCCTAATGTTGGGAGCAAATCGCTCCTCCACCCCTGCCCCATGCTTCGTCATATATGCTCTTTTTTTTAACTGTGGTGGTGAAATCACCTCCTACAGCGCTGGAGTCATGGATTTATGTATCGTGGGAGCAAACTCTGTTGCTGTCAGAATAAATAAACCTGTGCTGCAGCTGAATGGCGTACCTGCTAAGCAAATGATGGTTAACAATAAAACAAACATTACAGTATAACATACCATACCTTCAAAGCAAATACAATAAAACATAGTAAAAATAAAACAGAGAGAGAACGATAAATATAGAACAATAGTGAGCGAACAGTAGAGCGGACAGTAGAGAGCGAACATAAGAGAGAGAACAATAGAGAGAGAGAAGAAAAATAAAACACAACTATTTTTGGCTTTTTTTTGTGTTTTTGTTTGTGTGTTTTTTTTTCCCACTTTTTTCACTTTTATAAAAACTGTAAAAAAAAACTGTAAACTGAACGTTGCAGATTAGGGTCTCTCAAAATGTGATGGCCATCACATCTTTCGAGACCCTGTGTGTGTGTGCCTAGGACTGTGTAGTGCTGTGCTGTACCCTACGCTAATACTCAACTAGTGTGTGGTAGCGTTCGAAACAGTCACCAATGCAAAGACCAGGCTGGTCAGGACAGGAGGGAAAATAAAAGCAGGTGTCACGCCTATATCTGTGCTTTCTACAGACACGACATCTTCTTTGGGGGTTTCTTTGGGTAGGGGTACCAGAGAGGACATGCGGAAAATGGCTCTCATGCAGCCGGCTTACTGCATTTGGATTGGGAAGCTGGGCCACAGCACCGTCTGGAAACAGAAGGGCTGTGATGATCTCTTCCTGGAATTTAAAGAAGGATCCAGTTTGTCCTGAAGCTTTGTATAGCACATAAGCATTCAGCAGAGCCAATTGAAATAAGGAATAAAGACACTTTTTGTACCAGCGTCTGGCCTTACGGGCAATTAGGTATGGCGCCAACAACTGGTCGTTGAGATCCACCCCTCCCATATTAAGGTTACATTCGTGGACACAGAGGGGTTTCTCTACAACACCAGTCACCGTAGGAATTTAGACCGTCGTGTCTGCGTGAAGGGAGGACAGAACATTATCCCTCCACTTCACAGCGTGCAAATTATTACATCTCAAGCAAGCTCTCTCCCCCAGCCTAAGATGGGAATCTACAAGCCGCTGGGGTAAGTCCCGGCGATTAGGTCGCACGGTGCCACATGTGCCAATTTGGCGATCAAACAAGTGACTAAAAAGTGGCACGCTTGTGTAATAATTGTCCAAATACAAGTGGTACCCCTTTCCGAATAAGGGTGACACCAAGTCCCACACAATCTTACCAGCCCTCCCTATGTAGTCTGGGCAGTGCTCTACGTGACTATCTCTACCCTTGTAAACCATAAAACTATATGTATAGCCTGTGGCACTGTCACAGAGCCTATACATCTTGACCCCATATCTGGCACACTTGCTGGGAAGATACTGTTTGAATGACAAACGGGCAGAAAACTTAATCAGGGACTCATTAACGCAGACAACTTGATGGGGAGTGAACAAGGCTGCAAAGTGTTGGTTGAAGTGGCTTACGAGGGGCTGAATTATGTAGAGCCGATCAAATACAGGGTCACCCCAAGGACAACAGAGTTCATTATCGTTGAAATGCATGAACCGCAAGATCTGCTCGTATCGTGTCCTGGTCATGGAGGCAGAGAACACGGGCATATGGTGAATTGGGTCAGTCACTCTTTTTAGTTATGCCCATGAGGAGGGATAGGCCCAGGAAGGTCTTAAATTCGGAAACTGTAATTGGTTTCCATTCCCTGGCAAGGGTCAGCTGGGAACTGACAAGCATATAAATTGCTTTTGTCCACAATAGATCTATAGAGATCTTTGGTTGAAAACAGCGAATAAAAATCAAGTGACGTAAAATCAACTGTTTCTACCTTAATTCCGGGTTGGCCAGTGAATGGGTGAAGTACGGGTGCTTCAGAAGTGGTGGGCTCCCAATTAGGATTGACGAATGCAGCAGGAAGGGCACTATGGGCTTGACGGGCCTGTCTTTGTCTTCTTCTTGGTGGCAGCGGGACACTACTCCTGCTAGCCACCTTGCCAGCTTGAACTGCACTTATATCACCACGTCACCACGTGATACTGCAGTGCTGGATGTACCACCAGGATATACTAGGCTCCTGGTGCTTGCCAGTTCACCAGAAGCATGAACGGCACTAGTACTGGCTCTCTGCTCCATACGAGAGCCCTGCGGTTCTTGCACCTCAACGACAGCAGAAGAATGGGGTCTGGTATGCCTGACCTTGACAGGGACCACAACTCTGTCGTCAGAGCTATCTGTCAGGAAGCCGCTGCTGTCTACAGGTTGGTATTCTGAGCCTGAATCTGACAGATGAGTGACTTCCTCTTCACTATCTGTCATGCTCAGAAACATGTAGGCCTCTTCACTACTGTACCTTCGATTTTACATTTTGGTCTCTAAATTTACTGGTACAGTAGTGAGACTCACAAGGAAAAAAGCACCTGGCTGTCAGCAACTGATTCAAATGCTATCAAAAAAACTGTTAGCGTTCACAGGGATCAGGCCTGACTCTGCGAACGCTGCAGTTATGTGTGTTGTGGTTTCGTAAGTGACAGTGATCGATTGATACTGCACTTGGGTGGGCTGGGCTGGGCTGGGTGGAGGGGCTAAACGCAGGTGCTAACAGGTATCTGGGCTGATCCGGCTAACACTGTGTTTTTGGGAACCCTAAAATGCTGGGGACGCTAATATAGTTCTGATCAGATCAGATATTGATCTGTTCAGACACTATACTACTAAGGGAGGTGTATGGTGCGTGCGTGGGTGTTAACGCTACTGGCACTAATCTGACGCTGCCTGGGGCAACGCAGACCCTGACTGACTCCAAAACCTAACTGATCTCACCCGCCAGGTGATCAGCGGGTTAAAACTTTATTGGGTAATATACGGCGGGTGCCCTGACGCTATAAAAAAATCTAGCTAACCAGCGTCACCCGTGACACTTATACACTTATACCTTGATCACCCCCTGTCACTGGTGACAGGGGGTGATCAAGGGGTTAAACCTTTATTGGGGGGGTTAGGGGGGGGGGTCCCTAGACCTATCTGGACCTACCACTAATTACCCTAACACTGATTAGTGTCACTAATGACACCAGTACAGTCATCAAAAAAAAATTTGAACACTGCACTGGGTGACACAGTGACAGGGGGTGAAGGGTTTAACTGAGGGGGGTGATCGGGGGGTGGCAAGTGTACCTACGTGAACTGGTGTCAGTGTAGTGTTGGTGCACTTACTGTGAGATGCTCTCTTTCCTCGGCCTGGAACGGCAAAGACCGACACGAGGAGAGATGATATCACTTCCCCTGCTGTGTTTACACTTACACATGCAGGAGAAGGATCTCATTCGCCAGGAGCGATCAACTGGTCCAGGCCAGATTTCATTGGCCTGGGCCTGGGGATTGATCGGTTCTGGATCGAATCCGATCGTCGGGCGGCTGTAACATAACGGCGATTCGCCTGCCCGTGCCATTCTGCTGCAGTACAACTGCAGCGGCTCTTCGGGAAGTGGTTAAAGGAGAAATGTACAAAAAAATGATTTGGTTAAACCCACAAGTGCTTTTTTACCTCTACTATTACTTTATATCGGCTTTTAGAATTTATAAATGCAGTAATTTAGAAATTTGATGAAATGTTTAGCACTGGAAAACACTTTTAATAGATAAATAATGCATTTTATATACAACTATATAGATCAGACCAAAATGGGGGAGAAAAGAGGGAAAGAGGGGCTTTGTTCTGAATGAGGGAGAATCCCTCAAAATCAGGGACAGTTGGGAATGGAAGGTATGGATACCTGTTCCTGCGACAGTTGTTTCTAAGGTAAATTCCCCACACTTTGGAGAGATTTCTGTTGAGTCTCTGAGATAGGAAGTGAAGAGAAATCTTCCCAATTGGACAGACACAGCAAAAAAAAAAAATGAACAGGGATTTTAACCCTTTCCTACTCTAATCTAAAGCAACATTATTTTGGCTATACATAAGCTTTAACGTGAACTCTGTGTTGTTGTGGAATGACCTGTATAGTTAAATTGATATCTTTCAATGCAAAAACTCCCATGTATGAATTTTACCTATAGGTATTACCTATATAAGGCTTACCTATAGGTACTGTAAATATCTCCTAAACGTGCACCATTTAGGAGCTATTTAGTGTACATGCAGCCGGTGACGTCACTGGCGCAGCCGTTCCTTCAGAGTCTTGTGCCGTAAATGACGGCTTCTGCACGCATGCACGGGAGTGATGTCATTGTGACTCCAACCACTCACACAGCCAGAGTCCACGAACCCAGAAGGAAGATGGGTGAAGATAGAAACCCTGTCAGTGGTGACAACTCACCACTGGGAGGGCTTCGTTCTAAGGTAAGTTTCACATAATGTGCTAGTGAGCACATTATGTTAAACAGAGAGAGAGCACATTATCTGGGCACAGAAAGGGAGAAACTCTTGTGTGACAAAAAGCCTAGACGAGGTAATGTTAGTGTTCCAGTCTTCTCAACCCCCTTTAGTATTGAATTTAGGAAAATCAAGAATATTTTAACACGCCATATTCCTATTCTCTTTGAAGATGTTATTTTTGCTAAAGTTTTGTCAGGTGGTTTTAAAGTGGTATCCCGTCGGGCCCCTTCCTTAAGTAACTCACTGTCACCTAGTGAGTTTAGATCAGGTTCTACTGCTAGGACTTTAGAGGGGTCTTCAAATGTGGCTCTAATAATTGCCCGTGCTGTCCTCATGTTGTAAAAGGAGAAAAATTTAAATCCACATCTAACAATAGAATTTATATATAAAGTTTTATCAACTGCAACACAAGATATGTGATCTATTTGATCACGTGTAAGTCTTGCAGGGTTCAATATGTGGGTCGCCTTACAAGAAGACTGAGAGATTGTTTAAATGACCACATTGGAAATATTGATAGGAAACAAGCTACTAATGTAGCCGGACACTTCAATAATTTCCATGGTGGGGACACTAGGCTGCTACAAATACAGAGCGTAGAGAAGATTACAACACCATGTAGGGGAGGAGATAAGTTCAGTACCCTGTGTAAGCAGGAAGTATTCTGGATATTTTCTCTTAAGCCCCATACACACTATCAGTTTTTCTGCTGAGTTAGTCCTTCAGATTTACCAAAACCATATAATATGAGGTCAAACCTTAGGAGTTTCAATGTGTATGCAATCAGGCAGGCTCTTGCACTACATGGTTTTGGTAAATCTGAAGGACTAACTCAGCAGAAAAACTGATAGTGTGTATGGGGCTTTAGTACCAGAATTCCCCAGGGTTTAAATTTTGAGTGGGATTTAACCAATTTTTATGATTGATGTATGCCATTGTATATATATTCTTTCGGTAATGTATCATTATTTTTTATTTGCTGTATATTTTTTTTTCTTTGCTGACTTTTTTTCCTTTGCTGGCCATTTTTTCTCTGCTGGTCATTTTTTCTCTGCTGGTCATTTTTCTCTGCTGGCTATGTTTCTTGTTTTTCTGTGTATCTGGCATCTCATTCCTTTTGTATTAGGGAACATTCACTTTTTTGAGTAGTGTGTAACCTTTTTAGATCAGGGGGGAAGGATGCAGTTTTATTTTAGAATCTCTTTCTTTTTTTGTGATTGCGTTTTTTGTTTTTAAACAATTTTCTGAACAGGAGATTTTATTGGTCTGAATTTGCAACAGCTGAGTCTGAGTTTAATGAGATGCACTTGTGCTGTCATGTTATTTATGTGTTATAAATGTGCTTGTAGTTTTTGCAACTTCTGTGGTTTTGACAAAGCACTTGACAAAGCACGTGTTTCACACTACAGTGTGAAACACGTCAACCTACCTGCATTTTCCCTGCCTGTACCCATCCAGTGATTTTAATATTTATGCTTAAATAAAGACTTTATAATTTACTTTCTGTGTGGGTGTGCTGCCGATCTGAAGATTCTCTATTCCATGTTTTCTGCTGCAGTGGCAGGGTGTGCACCCCACCTCACAAAAGCAACATTGGAGTGTTACCGATTGCATCACCTGTGAGCAGCGATCTCTTTTTCTCCTATGTTATACAGATGCACAGAGTTGAAGGGCTTATGTCATCCAAACCAGATGCAAGCAGCCCAGGGTGATAACATCTACTCATCCATGGATCCAGTGCACTGTGTCACAGTTGTTAAGCTAGGATAAGAAATGTCTTATTGCCAGCATCACCAGATATTAATAAAGGACGGAAAGAGGGAAAAAAGAAAACTAATATGGCCGTCACATCTAAAGACTAGTAAGCTGCAATATATGCAATTTGGTAATGGGTTTAGATGGACTTTAAGATGTACATATACATTTCATACTAAAGTCACCTTATTTGTTGTTATAAAGCATGGCTGTAATAGGCAAGCCTCCATTACATCCCACAATATCACGTAGCTGCCTCTCAACTAGTCCCATTGTTATGGGGATTTGGTACAACTCATTTAAACAACAAACTGAAATCTTTTAGAGCCCTTTCACACAGGGGCATCACGATTTCCAGCGCGAGTTTGGGAGGCAACTTGGACACGACTTGAGTATGAATCACAGCGCGACTTGGGGCAACTTACAACACAAGTTGAAGTCGCCTCCAGGACAGGGAACTTTACAAGTGGCCAATCAGAGCTTATCAGCTGTGTGTGAGAAGGAGGGGGCTGGCTGTTTAGTGGAGTAAATTACTTTCTATTTCCTTTCTGCTTCCTGTAAAGTTGCCTCAGTATGAACAGTGATCAGACTTGGAGGCAACTTCCATTGAAATCAATGGGTACAAGTCTATAAAGAAAAATAAATGCAGCACTGGCGACTAAACAAAAATAAAGTGGATGTGTTGCCGCTGCTGTGAAGAAAGTACTAATACTTAAATGATAAAAAAACAAATACATACAGCGCTGGCAATAGAGCAAATACTACAACCAAGAATGTAATACTAAGTGAAAAGTGAACTGTGCGGTGACACTGTGATCATGAATACATAACACTTATAAAATACGTGCTTAACATATAAAATTGATATGTAAAAAATATATGCTGACAAAGAATATATACAATTGCTAATAAAGTGACAGTGGTTGACCACAGATATGTGCCATAAGCTGAACTACTGTGCAAAATTCTTAGTAGCAATCCCACTGGATAGTATCACCTCTTCAGCCTATGCTGACAATCAGTCACCTGAAGTACTGCAGTTCAAAAAGCAGAAGGATGGCTCTGATATGCTGCAGTTCAAAAGGCAGAAAGGATTGCTCTGGATCGTGGTATATGGGATAAAAGCTTGGAGGTGTAGACCATCAATTCCAACCCAAAAGACAAGGAAAAATAATATGGTGAAGTACCGTGGAGAAAGAAATCACTTGCGCATAACAGCCCTACTCACAAGATTCAGGGTTGCAACCAGGCATTTCAGAAAAACTTCCTCGATCGCCGCTGTAAGCGTGCGTTCCACGGGAAACAGGAAGAAGCGTCACTGGTTTAACGTGAGCTGGATATTGCGTTGACGCGTTTCGCCCCTCCTCCAGGGCGTCATCAAAGACATAACCATAACCCTACACATTGATTTTTTCATGTAGCGTGACTTGAGGCAACTAGGGGAGACTTGGGGCGACTTGAAGTCGGATCCAAAGTTGCCCCTGTGTGCATGGGCTCTTAGGTGGAGGGAAGTAAAAATAAAACAATTAAATAATATGGTTGCATAAGTGTGCACACCTTTAAACTAATACTTTGTTGAAACACCGTTTGATTTTATTACAGCATTCAATCTTTTTGGGTATGAGTCAATCAGCATGGCACATCTAGGCTTGGCAATATTTGCAAAAACACTCTAAATCTGTCAGATTGTGAGGGCATCTCTTGTGCATAGCCCTCTTCAGATCACCCCACAGATTTTCAATGGGATTCAGGTCTGGGCTCTGGCTGGGCCATTCCAAAACTTTAATCTTCTCCTGGTGAAGCTATTCCTTTGTTGATTTGGATGTATGCTTTGGGTCGTTGTCATGCTGAAAGATGAAGTTCCAGAAGCCTGAAGGTTTTGTGCCAATATTGACTAGTATTTGGAACTGTTCATAATTCCCTCTACTTTGACTAAAGCCCCTGTTCCAGCTGAAGAAAAGCAGCCCCAAAGCATGATGGTGTTCTTTTGGTGATGTGCAGTGTTGTTTTTGCGCCAAACATATCTTTTGGAATTATGGCCAAAAAGTTCAACCTTGGTTTCATCAGACCATAACACATTTTCCCACATGCATTTGGGAGACTTCAGATTTGTTTTTGCAAAATTTAGCCGGGCTTCGATGTTTTTCTTCGTAAGAAAAGGCTTCCATTTTTCCACTCTACCCCATAGCCCAGATAATTGAAGAATACGGGAGATTGTTGTCACATGTACCACACAGCCAGTACTTGCCAGATATTCCTGCAGCTCCTTTAATGTTGCTGTTAGCCTCTTGGCAGCCTCCCTTTTCTTCTCGTATTTTCATCAAATTTGGAGGGACGTCCAGTTCTTGGTAATGTCACTGTTGTACCATATTTTCTCCACTTGATGATGACTGTCTTCTCTGTGTTCCATGGTATATCTAATGCCTTGGAAATTATTTTATACCCTTCTCCTGACTGATATCTTTTAACAATGAGATGCCTCTGATGCTTTGGAAGCTCTCTGCGGACCATCGTACACCAACCTGTAACTGGGGGAGTGGGAACATGCACTGCTTACCAATGACTCGCTATCTATGTAGATACTGCTATGTAGCGGTACCATGTACTTGCATGGTACCGCTACATAGATGACATGTGTTTCTCATTTGGAATGGATCAGATGATCTTTTACACAAATGTATGACCTGCATTAATATCAGTGAATTCAATTTAAGTTTCACCATGTCACATAGCACAACCGAGTTTACCTTTCTAGATGTTCTAATTAAAAAAAAGACAGATGGCAGCCTTTCCAGTGAGTTATATTATACCATAAATCTACAGCAGGGAACTCAGTATTACACGCATCAAGTTTCCATCCGAAACCTTTACTTGCATCAATTCCTTACAGCCAATATTTGAGAGCTCGCCAGAATTGCTCAGATGTTGCCAGTTTCAAGAGTGAGGCTAACACTAGACTCCTAGAAAGGGGATAGTCCAGTGCCTGTCTCAAGAAAGCCTATAAAAAGACAATAAATTTATCTCATTGAAAATTACTAAATGCACACAAAAACCCCTTAAATGACAACAGAACTAGAATTCACTACTTACTCGACACAGCACAAACAGGTTAGGCGTATTTTGAACAAGTACTGGCATCTTTTACTATGGACCCTCTGCATGCCCCGTTTGCCTCTGGCTTGCCGGCTGTCGCCTACAGGAGGGCCCCTCTGTGGGCGACAGATTGGTAGCAAGCGAATACAAATCTACCAAAGGTGATATATGTAAAACTCGAGGAACTTTTGCATGCAGTGGATGGGGCTACTGCCAATACATGGATAGGCGTAGACACATTGGTTTACCCAATGGACGTAATTTCTGCCCTAAACATTATGTAAATTGTTGAAATCCCGGCATAGTGTACCTACTTACCTTTGAATGAGGGTACTACTATGTCAGGAAGACTACAAATTTATTTTGGAAATTAATATACCAACATTTATCCACTATATGCAAACTAGACCCTGATGTACCTATTGGTCACCATATGGCAATGGTTCACCCAGAATCCATCCCTAAGGTATACTTTCTGGCACTTGATTGCATACATTTCAACTCCAGAGGTGGCAATTTTATTAAACGTCTCCTCCAATGTGAGTTGAGATGGATATTTAATTTACAGGCCACTTCACCACCTGGCCTCAATGAGGCATTAAATTTTAAATCTTTTCTTCCACGCTTTGTCTCAGGGGGCTGTGAATTAAATTATAGCTCCCTTTTCAGAGTCTTGGATATATTATGTTCAGTGACATCTCAACGTCTCTGCTTTGCGCTATATTGTCTATACTATGGTTCTATAGATCTATTAGCTATGTGAGTGCCTTTCTGATATTGTGGGGATACCATAATCAGTGACACCATAATTCATGCATATTGTGATATATCTATCATAATACAGCTTCTTGACTGCATGATTATCTTTATAACTACATGTATGTAATATGGATTGTTTATCCAATTGTAAATTATGTCTATATGGTATTCACTTGTTATCCTTTTTCCGTTTTTGGTTTGTTTTTTGTCATTATGTTTTCCCTACGCATGGCCGATGGATGAGAGGGGTTTTTCTGCCCCCACACCAGGCCATATGTGCAGAGAGGAGCTCCTACCTGTCCCCGCTGTGTCTCTGACATGGATAGATTTCCTTTGCGCCGGTGATACACCGGCGTGTGACGTCATCACGCCCAAAGGGGCGGGGCTACGCCGCACACCTCCATGTCAGCGAACCACTCTGAACCTGGCCTCAGCTGCTCTCCATGCAGCAAATGAGGCCGGACACCTAGCACCATCCCCTGCAAGGACTGGCTCCCTCAATGGGCTACTCCCTACTTATAGTGCTCATACATAGGCGGCATGTCTCAGTTCAAGCACGGCCGCTGTGATGTCTGCACTCTCACCAGCAGAGTGAAGGGTAAATGTACTTTTGAATACAGGCAACTCTGGGCAATATATGCCCCTGCTTTGCTGTCACAGCACACTTGTTATTCACAATTATTACTCTTTTGCTGGTGCAGTCATCAGGGTGTTTCTTGTGGATGTGATTCAGTGCCTAGTCCGGGGTTGCATGCTTGTTCACCTATGCTGTCCATGCGGGCTCTCTCAACCCACATGGATCCCCTGTAACTGTTTGTATCATTTCCTCATGTTCTCTCAGTGAACCCTTTATGTAAGTACCTCTAAGCCTAATACTATATAATTTATAATGTAAAACTACTTGCTCTTATGTACTACAGGGCAAACACTATGTAACTATATCTATGTTTCAGATAAAGACAAAGTCACCCAAATGTAAACCCCCACTGATGAAGGAAAATACATACCAATAAATTTCCGAAACATGTTGGGTTACATGCTATAAATCTTAATCGGCTGACCTCAGCTTGACTTTGGCAGTACCTGGATTATTCGCTTTGGGTTTGATATATACATATGTATTAATTGGCTCATTGGTACACTTTGTATATTTTAATGTTATTGTTTATATTCACAAATTGTATTATATTGTGTACTCAATAAAAGTGTCACTTCATTGCCTTTTACATACTTTGTTATTCCCATTTATGCCTTAAAAGTCCAAGGGGGTGGCTCTTGCTGCAGTTGTTGCATATCCTTTCTCTCTGCAGACCATGGCTTTTGCTGTAGGATGTGACTAAGAAAATGTCAGGAAAGACCTATTAGAGCAGCTGAGCTTTATTTGGGGTTAATCAGAGGCACTTTAAATGATGGCAGGTATGTACTGACTCCTATTTAACATGAGTTTGAATGTGATTGCTTAATTCTGAACACAGCTACATCCCCAGTTAAAAGAGGGTGTGCACACTTATCCAACCACATTATTTTCGTTTTTGATTTTTACTTCCCCCCTCTAAAAGATTTCAGTTTGTTTTTCAACTAAGTTGTACAATTTATAGGTCACATTAAAGGTGGAAACATTTCTGAAATTACTTATTTTTGTCTCATTTTTTTTACATCACAGAAACCTGATGTTTTAACAGGGGTGTGTAGACTTTTTATATCCACTGTATATACAGTGGGGACGGAAAGTATTCAGACCCCCTTAAATTTTTCACTCTTTGTTATATTGCAACCATTTGCTAAAATCATTTGAGTTCATTTTTTTTCCTCATTAATGTACACACAGCACCCCATACTGACAGAAAAACACAGAATTCTTGACATTTTTGCAGATTAATTAAAAAAGAAAAACTGAAATATCACATGGTCCTAAGTATTAAGACCCTTTGCTCAGTATTTAGTAGAAGCATCCTTTTGCTCTAATACAGCCATGAGTCTTTTTGGGAAAGATGCAACAGTTTTTCACACTTGGATTTAGGGATCCTCTGCCATTCCCCCTTGCAGATCCTCTCCAGTTCTGTCAGGTTGGATGGTAAACGTTGGTGGACAGCCATTTTTAGGTCTCTCCAGAGATGCTCAATTGGGTTTAAGTCAGGGCTCTGGCTGGGCCATTCAAGAAGAGTCACGGAGTTGTTGTGAAGCCACTCCTTCATTATTTTAGCTGTGTGCTTAGGATCATTATCTTGTTGGAAGGTAAACCTTCGGCCCATTTTGAAGTCCTGGGCACTCTGGAGAAGGTTTTCGTCCAGGATATCCCTGTATTTGGCCGCATTCATCTTTCCCTGGATTGCAACCAGTCGTCCTGTCCCTGCAGCTGAAAAACATACCCACAGCATGATGCTGCCACCACCATGCTTCACTGTTGGGACTGTATTGGACAGGTGATGAGCAGTGCCTGGTTTTCTCCACACATACCGCTTAGAATTAAGGCCAAAAAGTTCTATCTTGGTCTCATCAGACCAGAGAATCTTATTTCTCACCATCTTGGAGTCCTTCAGGTGTTTTTTAGCAAACATCTTGCAGGCTTTCATGTGTCTTGCACTGAGGAGAGGCTTCCATCGGACCACTCTGCCTTAAAGTCCCGACTGGTGGGGGGCTGCAGTGATGGTTGACTTTCTACAACTTTCTCCCATCTCCCGACTGCATCTCTGGAGCTCAGCCACAGTGATCTTTGGGTTCTTCTTTAACTCTCTCACCAAGGCTCTTCTCCCCCGATAGCTCAGTTTGGCCGGACGGCTTGCTCTAGGAAGGGTTCTGGTTGTCACAAACGTCTTCCATTTAAGGATTATGGAGGCCACTGTGCTCTTAGGAACCTTAAATGCTGCAGAAATTTTTTTGTAACCTTGGCCAGATCTGTGCCTTGCCACAATTCTGTCTCTGAGCTCTTCAGGCAGTTCCTTTGACCTCATGATTCTCATTTGCTCTGACATGCACTGTGAGCTGTAAGGTCTTATATAGACAGGTGTGTGGCTTTCCTAATCAAGTCCAATCAGTATAATCAAACATAGCTGGACTCAAATGAAGGTGTAGAACCATCTCAAGGATGATCAGAAGAAATGGACAGCACCTGAGTTAAATATATGAGTGTCACAGCAAAGGGTCTGAATACTTAGGACCATGTGATATTTCAGTTTTTCTTTTTTAATAAATCTGCAAAAATGTCAACAATTCTGTGTTTTTATGTCAATATGGGGTGCTATGTGTTCATTAAAGAGGAAAAAAAATGAACTTAAATGATTTTAGCAAATGGCTGCAATATAACAAAGAGTGAAAAATTTAAGGGGGTCTGAATACTTTCCGTCCCCACTGTATATATATATATATATATATATATATATATATATATATATATATATATATATATATATATATATATATATATATATATAATAAATCTAGCCCATGTTGGGTTACACGGAATCTAAAGATGTTATCCAGCTGAAGAGGTTTACCACTGGAAACATTGTAAATTTCTATACCAATATAATGCTGCGCTATGCAAATATAATCATACGGTAACCATACTAAATCATAATATGCCTGGTTGCAGTTAAATAGTGGTGGTGAGATATTCTAATCCTATAGAAAAAATCTAGAGAATCTAATAACGCAATCTTATGTGATTATAACTTGCAATCATGAACAATTAAAAATACAATCCTATGAGATCCTCCCAATGACAACCTGTGTAGCATACACACCTCTATATACACATGTAGCATTCATATGCGATAGAGAAATGTTCAACCCTGTGCGATAATTGCGATACTGCGAGCACAAGAGTGTACATGAGCACTTTACTGTTATATCATCTGTTTTATCATCTGCAATGAGCACCAGAAGAATGGAGTAGTTATGAATGGACTTTATGCTGTGATTTTATGGACACAGATTAATGCATGGATTATTTTGGCACAAGAGCACTTTAAACACGGTTCACTTTATTTCTATATTGATTATTGTATATTGATGCACTTTTATATAGATTGATGTAAATTACAGGTTGTCACTGCAATTATCGCAGTATCGCAATTATCACACAGGGTTGCAAATTTCTCTATCGCATATGAATGCTACATGTGTATATAGAGGTGTGTATGCTACACAGGCTGTTATTGGGAGGATCTCATAGGATTGTAGTTATAATCATATAAGATTGCATTATTATGCCCCGTACACATGGTCAGATTTTCTGACGGAAAATGTGCGATCGGAGCATGTTGTTGGAAATTCCGACCGTGTGTGGACTCCATCGGACATTTTCCATCTGATTTTCCGACACACAAAGTTTGAGAGTAGGCTATAAAATTTTCTGACAACAAAATCCGATCGCGTCAATTCCGACCGTGTATGGACAATTCCGACGCACAAAGTGCCACACATGCTCAGAAGAAATTCCGAGACGGAACAGCTTGGTCTGGTAAAATTAGCATTCGGAATTGTTACAGCACTTTCGTCACACTGCAATGTTTTAAATTGTTTAATACTGGGCACTCTCTTCTTTTTTATAATGTGAGAAGAATTAAGTAGTTTTGCTGCTCATATTCACACAGACTTCTCACAAACTTCTTTCTTTATTATTTATCGTGATTACCTCAATATATTTTGGATTTGTCACATCTGACCAAATTTCTTTTTTGTTGTTTTATTTTTGTTTTGTATTTTTTTCAAGGCTGATATTTTTTAGTTTTGTTTTGTATTTTTTTCAAGGCTGATTTTGTTATTGTTCTGGGTTTGTATTTTTTTCAAGGCTGATGTATTTTTTTAGTTTTTTTGGGTTTTGCTACATAATATTTTTGTGTGTGTTTTGTGTGTCAAGTTACCACAACACCATTGATATCTTGTATTATTTAATCTCAAGGAGGTTGCTTGGTGTTGGTGTGCCTTGTTAATTTCACATTGTAGTTTTGAAATGTACCTGAATCCTCACAAACAAACTGTCCTTTTTGAAGTAAACACACATAGGCGATTATAATTGAACCAAAAATTCCTTTATTAAGGGCTCAGATTTAAACAAAGAGGGAGGCAACGCTGGAGAAACAGCAGAAATTGGTGAAGCCTTTGGCCCCAGGGCAGACATCAATTATTTTACTGCAAAACTGGTGGCCTGAGGAGTCCATATATAAGGGAGTGCAGTCTGGTCCAGAAGTCCCAGAGATCATGAAAGCAGCAGATGACATCTGTGTCCCCAGGCTGTGGTACTACAAGAGACTGCATCTTTTGTCAGACCAGACTGAACCCAGGGCCAACACTCTCTGGTCTTCCTTCCACGCTTCCTTCCATGCTGTGGTGGTGTAGTTGTGGCAGGAGGAGGAGGATGGTCTAACTCAATCACGTTGGTATTGGGTGTGATTTCGCTACTCACCCCCTTAGTTAGGACTTTATAAAGAAGTTTCTCACGCATGAGGCGTTGACCCTCCTGCATGCCTTTCAGTTTGGTGGCAGCCATGCAGGCAAAGGCCTCTTCAGGAGTGGGTAAGGCTCTGAGGGATGCAGAAGCCTCCTGAATGAGCCTGAGCGCTGAATCCTGCATGTGACTCCCCTTCCTGGGTCTTTTGTTTGGAAGGCGGCGGGGAGGAACCTGAGATTCTGTCAGGCTCCTACTGGGCCCAGGCTTCTCCTAGCTGCCACTTAGCCCCGCCTCCTCCTGGCTGCCACTAACCCCCGCCTCCTCCTGGCTGCCACATTCCACAGCCTCCTCCTGTGTGCCACATTCCAGAGCCTCGTCCTGGCTGAGGTCTTCCTGTGTATGAAAAATGGACATAGTTTTAGTTTTTTATTCATCAATCACACACAATTTTCATCTCATCACTGTTGCAAATTGAATGTTAACAAATATAACAGACTATCATTCTGAGCCCAGCATTTTTAATTCTTGTCCCAATTATTTTTGCCTACTACTATCTACTGATATGTAAAAAACTGTATTAAATAAGCAATTATTGATCAATAATAACATCTAGTAAACATAATTTATTTATTGACCAGAAATCTGTAGAAGAATGCTATACCTGACTCCATCTGGGCTCCTCCACTTCTTCCTGGCTGGAAGTCCCAGGTTGGACATCGGAAGCCTCAGCTGGGGTGGAAGATAGGGTGGAAGGTAGAGTGGAAGGAAGAGTGGAGAGGGATTCCCTGATTCCAGTATGGTCTGACAGAAATCGCAGTCTCTCATAGTACCACAGCCTGGGGACATAAACGTCATCTGCTGCAGCTCCTGATCTCTGGGAATCCGTGACCTTCTTGCGCTCCCTAAGATAAGTGCTCCTCAGGCCACCAATTTTGGCTTTTAAATAGGGGATGTTTGCCGTGGGGACCACTGGCTTCACCAACTTCAGCAGTTTCTCCAGCGCTGCCTGCCTCTTTTGTTTATTATTGTAATGTGGATGTTTCACCTGCCACAGACAGAGCAGCACCCTGTACTTGTCTATGAACAGGGGGAGGAAGTTGTGGTCATTGAAGCCATCCATTTTATCTGCAAGACACAACACAAGACAAACCCTAATGTCAGGGAAAACTCTCCTAATCTTGTTATAATATGGGCCTCAATCTAGAAGCAGTATAGGCCCAAGTTTTGCTCTTACCTTCGTTATCACGATCGGCGCCTCCGATACTCCTTCCTCCGCTCACAGATCGTACGTACTACGCACGCATGTTACGCTTTATAGACACTGCGCATTCGTGTAACTCCGCCCACCCCTGACGTTCTTTCTAGTCTATTCCCCGCCCCTTCTCGTTTGGCGCAGTGGGGGAGGAGCACATGGCGGAGACACAGCAGGTGTGTGCTAATTACAGCAACGAGGAGGAGGAGGAGGAAAGCCCGGAGCCTGAAACGCCACGATCGAGAAGGAGACGATTTAAGGAATCAAATATGTCCTTTGGGGAGATGTTGGAGATGGTGGACATCCTGAAGAGGGCCGACTATGACGGGAAGTATGGACCTTACCCCAACCCCAATGTCAGAAAGGCCAAGATCATGGCGAAATTGGTCAAGAGTCTGCACCGGAATTTCAGGGTACGACAATCAAAAGATCAGCTCAGGAAGCGGTGGTCGGACCTGAAATTAAGAGAGCATTAGCAGTACCGAAAGATCCAGAGAGTGCTGCAAAAAAGTAAGTAGTTGTCCTGTGTTCCTATTCTTTATGTTTATTACGTTCGTGCTGCTCCATGTGCTTTTCTTAACTGTTATCCAGTTTCAAAAGGCAACTTTCATGCTCATGGGCACATTATTCGTTTGTATAAAACATTGTTCGTTCGGCCTATAAAACACCATTGTTTTGGCCATATGCATTTGCCCACATTTTTTAGGGCCTACTTGTCTGAAACTAATTTGGTTGTGTAGATGGGTTTGTTACTAGAATGAAATGCTAACTAGATTCTGTGTAAGGAGAGGACACTCAGCACCTGTTTACACATCTGGATGCTGGAGCACTAGTGTGAGACACAAGAACACCCTTTTTTTAGGGGTCCCACACAGGTGCTCCAGTGTATACTATAGGGGTGTCTCCATCTGTGAAGCTTGTACAAAACAGGTAAGTATTGAAGCTTGACAAAGGACAAGAAAAATGCAACATCTTTGAACTCAGACAATTGTACCCCACTTCCATGCAATGTTTCATATTTATAGTTCTGCCATCAAACATCTGTGTGCTAAGTATACCTATTTTTTTTACATAGGGGAGAAAAGACTTGGAGGACACCCCTCATCCGAGGAGACCGGAGACCCCCCACCTCTGGAAGAAGGGGAAATCCACCCAAGATAAGCAGAGCAGGAGGAGGAAGACGTGGTGGAAACTGGCACCACAACAGGTGAGTGTCTGGGACCACAGGCTCAGGTAAGAGATGGATGCCGGCATATTTATAATACATGGTGTTTTTTTGGTTTCTATCTTTTTAGGTGATGGTGATGTTGTAGATCCAGATCCTTTCACCTCGGAAAGTGCACAGATCCTGATCGGGGAGATCATAGGGTGTAATAGGGACTTGGAAAACATCAAGAAAAACATCAATGATGTTCTTCAAAAAATGAAGAACATCATTGATGTTTTAGGGAGAGTTTAAAACCCCTCCAAATTCCTTTGTTTTTTTGTGTGCTAACATTTTTTGAAATTTTTTGACAAATTTGAGAAAAGCCAAATTTTGAAGATGCACACAGTGTGTCAACATGTGCTATCTGCCATCACGGGAGATCAATGTAGGCGTTTTGGGGGTGCAACCCCTTCCTCAATAATAAAGTAGCTGTGAGGAGGGGGTTGCACCCCCAAAACACGTCCCTTGATCCCCCGTGATGGCAGGTAGCACATGTTGACATTCGTAAATTTGTGTGCATCTTTAAAATTTGGCTTTTCCTGGGGTGACTTCACCCCATCTGAACGCAATATCAAACACAGTTTGTAAATACTCATGTCTGATATTGCCTTCAGGTTCTACCAAAAGTGAACTTTGCAAGTTCAAGATTTGTGTCTTTCTTGTTTTTTTTAAACATGCCTGTTTTATCTTAAATGGACATTTCTACTTTTTCTAATGTGACACCAAAAATTTTTATACAACAAACATGTTGGTTTGTTTTAAAAACCTTTTCTAAATGCGCATGTGATTGTGCTGGAATTAAAAAGATGGTAATCAAGAATGTGTGGATTATTGTCTCAACGCTACAACACTTTTGTGGTGCTCTAATTGGTGTTTTCTGTGACAATGGGTGTTATTTCCTAAGGGAAATCCACTTTGCACTACAAGTGCAGTTTCAAGTGCACTTGTAGTGCAAAGTGTCTTTGTCTTTAGTAACTAACACCCAACAGTGCTTTGTAAGGTTACACAGTCACGCCATTTTCAGGACTCACCACATTTCTGTCAGGGTCAGCTAAAACAAACACAAGCAGTAAATGTCACCAAAGATTTGAGTAGTTATTTGTTTTTTTTTATTAGAAAAAGGTTTCAGACATTGTCTGGCATATTGATAGCCCCCCTACCCGCAAAGTATTCAAGGTATCTTAGCCGGACATCATGGGCACTCAGGGGGGCAAGCCAGGACGGCCACTTTCAAATGCCGTCAGGGATGTTTCATTTTGAATTCCAGCCTCAGGCCCAACTGAGCCAGCATAGTTGGCAGAATGTTGCCGTAAAAAGTTGTGTAGAACACAGCACGCCAGGATTATATGATTCAGTTTATACTCCGCCATATGTATGGGTGTAAGAAATAGGCGGAACCGGCTGGCCATGATTCCAAACATGTTCTCCACCACTCTTCTGGCTCTGGCCATCCGGTAATTATAAACCCTCTGGTCCGAGGTGAGGGTCCTCATCGGGAATGGCCGCATAAGATGGTTCCCCAGCGCAAACGCTTCATCTGTAACGAAGACGAATGGGAGTCCTTCCACATTGTCTTCTGGAGGTGGCACGTCCAAGCTGCCATTCTGGAGACGCCTGTAGAACTCCGTCTGGGCGATGACTCCACCATCGGACATACGGCCATTCTTCCCCACGTCCACATACAGGAACTCATAAGTAGCCAACACCACCGCCAACATCACAATACTATTGAACCCCTTATAATTATAATAGTACGACCCCGAGTTGGGTGGTGGGACGATGTGTACGTGTTTCCCATCGATTGCCCCTCCGCAGTTAGGAAAGTCCCACCGCTGGGCAAAGTGGGAGGCCACAGTCTGCCATTCCTGTGGCGTGGAAGGAAACTGTGGAGTCAAACAAAAAAAAATATTTAGTCACTTTGCACATAAACAGGGAAAGCAGATTAGACACAAACATTCTTGGCCAACATCAGTTTAACATTTATTTGAGGGAGTTTTTAAAGACCAAAGTATAAGGTACACCTATCAGATTCCCCCTCCCCCCATGGGCCATTTCTAACATTATAGGGGGGAACTCTTGGACAGGTAACCCTCTCCACTTCATTGAGAGATGAATGCCTAAATAATGGGTATTACTTTGAACAGCCCCTCCTTAGTTACACTATTGGCAGCCCACTGGACAGGTAAGAAGTGTCATAATACAAAGATATAAATACACATTGTACACATTTGAGCACATGTGGACATTCTGCTATTACCTATCAAGATAATAATAGTATACAAAAACTTTAAACAGTACCATTTGAAAGTATACAGGCAGGCCCTTGCACTACATGCTTTGGGGAATTCATCCATAAATCTGACCACAAAAGAGGTTGGTATAGTGTGTATGGGTTTGGCAAAGTCAGCAGATAGATGATTGAGGATAGATAGAGAATTGGTATCAGCTGACTTAGCAGTTGGGGGGAGGGAGGGTTAAAAATGATTTGCGGACCCCACAAAAAAAGCCTCTGGCACTCTGCCTGAATTTAAAGCACAAATCACATTTTAAAACATTTTAGGGGGTGTTTGGGGTAAAGCACTACTATGGAGCTGATAAAATACATTGTTAAGTGACTACATGAGGTTAATATAGGGCCAGGAGAGCATGCTGGGGAGGTAAGTGAAAGCAAATATGTATGAAGGACAACAAAAATAATTACCTAAATATCCAGCATGCATGAGGACAAAGGGGACATTCACAACATATTACAATTATGGTAATTAGGGAATGAGGAAAGAAATACAATATATTAGCAAACATTAAATACAATAAAATGTGATATTAAAGGATAAAAATCTTACCTTAATATAATCCTTCTGCAGGACCTGTATAACAGGTCTCCGGGATAATGATCCCCAGAGCCTGGGGGGAGATGCCTGTCGAGAACTTCAAGTCCTGCAGGCTTCTCCCTGTCGCCAAGTACCGCAGGGGGGCAACTAGCCTCTGCTCTGGAGTGATGGCTTGCCTCATGCAGGTATCCTGCCTGCTAATATAAGGGGTCAGCAAAGCCAACAAACGGTGAAATACGGGGTCCGTCATCCAGGGAAAGTTCCTGAAATCATCAGGATTATTCTCACGGATCTCACGGAGCAAAGGCATATGAAAGAACTGGTCACACTGAAGCAACCAATTCTTGGTCCATGAACCCCTCCCCACCCTGTTCATGGACGGGACTTGTGTCAAGGTAAGGACCCCAACACCAAGCCCCAGCACAGCACGAACTCTACGAGGAGTACGTATACGCAACATGGCTAGAAAACGGCCGGCTGCTCAGAACGAAGTAACACTGAAGAACAGCAAGGCCTGTGAAGAGCGACCTGAAAAACAGTAACGAGCGGACAAGATCGCACTGAATAGTACAATACGAACTGACTGCACGCACTGAAGAGCAGATACAAACCCACAAGCACAAACTGAACAGCAGAAAACCATCTGAAAACCACGAGTCTGAAAAAGCGCGAATCGTGTCTCACCAAACTTTTACTAACACAAGATTAGCAAAAGGAGCCCAAAGGGTGCTGTGCTTGGTTCTGAACTGGCCTTTTCTAGTCTCGTCGTACATGGTGTACGTCACCGCATTCTTGGCGATCGGAAATTCCGACAACTTTGTGTGACCGTGTGTACGCAAAACAAGTTTGAGCCAACATCTGTCAGAAAAAATCCATGGATTTTGTTGTCGGAATGTCCGATCGTTGTCCGACCGTGTGTACGGGGCATTCGATTCACTTGATTTTTTATATAGGATTAGAATATCTAACCACCACTATTTAACTGCAACCAGTCATATTATGATTTAGTACAGTTACCGTATGATTATATTTGGATAGCGCAACAATATATTGGTATAAAACTTTCTGGCACAAGCATATGGGACATGATCAATGCTAGCAGCTGTCCTTTAATCATCTCTAATTATCATTTGGATTTTCACATGGTAGCTCGCAAGATTCTGTTTGTTTTTTAGATTGTAAATTTCTAAAAGGAAAAAAAAGACAACATATCACAAACCAACTTGCTTGTATGGTAAATCCCAAAGTTGGCTCTGTACAGTATACTCATTGCAAAGACACTGCTTTTCAACTCAAGGAAGCAGCCAGAATTGTCATCTAGCAGGCCATACAGTACAGGATAAGCACTGGGTCTCCCCACCATAGCTGATCTTGCTAGCCAGGGTTACCAACTCAAGCTAAAAACTCTCTTCAATCTTCATGTTCCAGGACATCTATGACACTCATCTTTACAGGGGATGCTAACATTTGCTGTCCCAGACAGATAACCAAATATTTGAAACTTTCTGGGCTACATAAATTGGCCACATTAGAAACATAAATGCAAAAAAGAGACACTGAAATATATGTGCTAAATCCCCAGCTGCTACATTGAAAAGTGTCCAGACCTATTGATACAAATGTGTAATATATAAATAGTAGATGTAGCACCTTTCTATATAAGTAAATCACCACCGCTGCTAGTGATATAAAGTGCATATTATAAATCACTAAATATTGTTAACATACAAATTTACAAACTGTTATCACAAAATAATATTGTAAAAAAGTATAGAAATAAATTGCAATGTCCTTTTATATCACAAGATAAAGTATCTTTGATGCAAGATCAGTAACAGGTGTTGCAATTAAAGAATCAGCCAGAAACACTGTTTGTCCATTTTAAAATAGTCTTTATATTTAGTGAACCTTCAATAATACACTCTTCATTAGGGATGATCTTAAAGTGATACTAAATCTTTGTTTTTTTAAATAACAAACATACCTATACTTACCTGCTCTGTGCAAAACCATCTTTTTCTTCTGGTCCGGGTCCGGCGCTCCAGGCCCCTCATCTTCATCGGGTACCCCCATGGAAAGCTGCTTTCCCTGGGGGCGACCCATGCGTGCTCGCTCCTGAGTTCCGCTGCTTCATCCATTTTCATAGACAGCGGGACTTGGCCCCGCCCCCTTCTCCCATGTCACCGGATTTGATTGAGAGCAGTGGGAGCCATCCACTCTCACTGCTATTAATCTGTTCAATGAGGAGAGAGACAGCGACAGGAACTGGCATAGAATGCATTAAGGTGAAAACCCTCAAGGCTTTAGAACCACTTTAAAGATTAATTCCAGATATGGCAATTTTTACATAGTTACATTAGTCCAGCTTGAACTAATTTAAGTATGCCAAATACCATGCCTGGCTGATCCCAATGGTAGCTGGAAATCCCTGTAGCAAGCACTGCGACTACAGTGACCTTCACTAGCTTTTGAGTCTTGTGCAGAGAGGCTGCCCTCCTGCATTGTGAACACAGGAGGCCGCCTGCTCAGATGTCATTCAGAGAACACTTTGCAGGAATCTACATAGTGCTTTGATTAGATACGGTGGAGAGGTAGGGCAGTGATGTAACGATCTCCACCTTGTCCAAGGCTTGCATTCATTTAGAAAATGTAAGGTATTCTCTGAATGGTGCCTGTGCCTGTGAGCTTCAGGGGAACTGCTTAGCATGGGACTCAGGAGCAAGTGAAGTTCACTGTAGTAGCAGTGCCTACTACAGTGATTTCTAACTTTTACAAGGATCCCACAGGTATGACACAAGTTTCCTTGCCCAACCTTGCCAAAACATTAGCCCGTTCAGCAGGAGCCAAACATAATATATGATAGCAGTATTACTACCACTGTTATACATGACAACATCCTTCTGTCAATAGCTGTTAGAGTGAAAATGTAATTAAAACAAAAATAAATTGCAAACAATCAGGTGTTTTATGTAGCAGAAACATACTATGGGGGTTATTTACGAAAGGCAAATCCACTTTGCACTACAAGTGCACTGCAAGTGCACTTGGAAGTGCAGTCGCTCTAAATCTGAGGGGTAGATCTGAAATGAGGGGAAGCTCTGCTGATTTTATCATCCAATCATGTGCAAGCTAAAATGATGTTTTTTTTATTTTCCTTGCATGTCCCCCTCGGATCTACAGCGACTTTACTTCCAAGTGCACTTGCAGTGCAAAGTTGATTTGCCTTTCGTAAATAACGCCCTATGTCTCTTGTGCATTCAAGTTTCTTACCTTCCTGTCAGTACTGTACACTAAGCTGTGCATGTGCAGCTCATTGCACAATTTTGGCATCTGCTGCTGAGTGCACTCCCATGCATGTGGGGGAGTGATGTAATTTCAGTCTAGCCAAATAAAATGTCTGAAGATCAGAACTCTGGATGGTGAGGGAGCTCGGGGCACAGCAGCGATGGAGTGGAGGTGGGTATAGCTCTGCTTTAAGTATACTGGTGGGTGGAGGCACTGCTGAGTCCTTAAAAACCAGTGATGGTATTGACCCAATTCACTTACATTGCTGTGAATCTCCAATTATGTGGTGTCATCTCCAATGATGTCACCACATCTCCACCTCCTTGTATATAATCTTAAAGATAGCTCTGGAGAACTGTTATGGGCAGCACTGACTTTTTTGTGAATGGGTAGGGGTACCGCTTATCATTCACTAGGGGGGGGAGGTTCTTTATCTTAAAGTCTCCCAGTACCCCCACAACCACCAGACCAGGCATATAGGGAAGAGGCCCCTTTACGAATGGGCATGATGGCATGTGGCCTGGCATGGTTCAAGAGTGGGGAGACAGCCACCTTTCCTAGCATCCAAGCTGCATGCTCAGATTAAGGGTCTGTTATGGATTTGGGGGGGGGGGGTCACTTTTTGTCATTTTTAAAGCATGCATAAGATATTTTGCTATACTTCTATTCTTACATGGTAGAGATGCAACTCTTTAAAAATTGAGAAAACTGATTTGACAAGTTTGGCTCCTATCGAATTCAATATGGTTTGGACTTGGCAGAACCACCATGAACTGAACCCAAGTGTGTTTATCTCATGTAACTAAGCGCTAGCTGTCAAAATACCCAAACTGTGCTTGCATTTGATTGGATGCAGGCACTGTTTAGATGACAATTTTACATCCAGAGGAATAAAAATAAAATAAGTGTGGCGCTAAAAGAGTGTCCTTTACTGGGCAAAGCCAAACAGAATGATGTCTGGAAGGCAATATGCACACCAAAAAGTATGAATATAAATAAGTCCTATGAGGACTGTTGGTTGACACCAACAAAACCAATAAATGATTCAAAACACAAAATAAACATAAGAAATAAATAGGTGAATCCTAAATATAGTAAAAGTGGCACCTAAAGTGGACCAGTGAACACAGCAATGTATGTGTGAATATTGTAAAGGAGGGGAATCATGAAAAAAGGAACCACAAATCCCAACAATAGGGAAGAGTAGTTCTATAGGCACTATGAAGATGTGAGAATTGAATACATCACAAGCATAATGTACAAAACTATAAAATTAATGGTGTAAAATAAAACGTGAAGGTGATGCATAACACAAGGGTGTTGCACAAAAAAGTAAAATTGGTGATATAGAGAGAAGCAATAACTAAATGCAATAGGCTACTATTACTAAGAAGAGTCCATCAAGAACTAATAAAAGTAAATGGTGACACAAAGTCCAAATATTGCAATAGGAGGCGATCAGCAGCCAACAAGCTCAGTGTGGGGAGATCAATGGATCCAAGGATGGCATCCACGAGTTGCGATCATAAACATCTGTGTGAAAGGTGTAGGCATAAATACCCTTACCAGAGGTGATGGACTCCCAGTCGGTGACTTGGGAGTCAAACGGGCTTGTATTGGAGTAAGAAAGTGGCTTCTGGATCCCAGCGGTTGAGGATGGCAGCGGAATGGCGGTGTTCACCGACTCGATCGCTCTGAACTCACCAACCCGTCACTTCGAAGATATCAGTGACAGGTGCTTGTTATAGATCCAGCTTCGTAGGCAGGATGTCACTCCTCAGAGATGAGGGGAAAAAAACAGAGACTTCCCCATAGTGTAAGTCGGCTAGGAACCAGCTTTATTAAAATCAAATAATAAAACACTCTGGCTCTTCAAAAAGAACAATCACTGAAAATAGCGCTAAAATTCAAATGGTGGCAAGACAGGCAAAACAGACCCTACGCGTTTCGTCCGATAGGACTTCGACTGGGGTATATGCCCGTCTGCCACTTGTGCCTGTATATATAGGTAAACTAATGACTTTCAAAATATGACAGCTGTTCGCGCCATGTGTACCGTCATTTCCGGGTTGTAAGAGAGTGATGTCCGCATCCATCATGGACCAATCATAGTGATGCTAGAATCGGCCTGTAACCAAGCCTCAATGTGAGTAACCCAATCATAGTGGTGCCGCATATCACGTCATTCAACCCAACCTATAAGTGGGTCACATGATATCCCGCTTCCTATAGGGCCTCGGGACGGACAGTGTAGTATCCAATTAGGTTCATCCGTGTCCTCAACCAATCACAGACAACGGGGATGAAGTCTAACCTCCAATCCGGGAGTGTGGTGAGGACGTGTGACGTCACTCCGGCCTGCAGTCGGAAGTGACGGGGACAGGAGCAATAGTGAGACGCAGATGCGTGCCACAACTCGTTCTAATAGGAATTATAATGCGGAAATGCTAGAGTTTGGAGCGCACTGCGGTCCAAATAACACAGTGAAAAAAACACAGTGAAAAAAACAAGGACCATACAGGTATCTAAGGACGCTGACATGGCACGAACATTGTTATA
Source organism: Lithobates clamitans (assembly GCA_037952925.1). NCBI lineage: Eukaryota > Metazoa > Chordata > Amphibia > Anura > Ranidae > Lithobates > Lithobates clamitans. The sequence goes on from JBBGZY010000065.1 coordinate 3,193,754, forward strand.
CTCCACAGTGAAATAATTATACAATAAGAGTGGGCAGTGTGCTATATCACTGCACCCAAATACAATATTGGGGTATACATATCTCTATCAATATAAAAGTTACTGTGTAGCTAAAAGGGGAACATCCATATATGGATGTATAAAAATAAAATTCAAAAAATATATACACATGAGCCAAGTGGTCTAAAAATATTAAAATATGTGAGGAGGGAGAAGCTATGATATATTGTAAAAGTAGATAGATTGAATTAAAGGAGAACCTCTATAGTGATTAGGGTAGCTATATTGAACGGCAGCAAGCCCAATAAGGCTTCAGGGTTATATATCCAATCTAAGGATATATTAGGGATCCAATACACGGAACTAATCTGGTAACCTAAAGTGGACAATAAACCGAAAGAAATCAAGACTGATTAATAAAGGAATTAATGTCCCATTCAATGTTAAGGCCCAATGGCGAATAACACTTTAATTGGTGTATCCAGAAAGTTTCCAGTCTGGATACACCCCTCTTCATCGATTCACCCCTCCAATGAGGGGTGAATTTATCAATAACTTGGAACTGAGTTCCTTTAGGATCTTGGTTGTGACAATGCCGAAAGTGTTTGGGTACGCTATGGTTGGTAAGGCCTTTTTTAATATTGGCTATGTGCTCATTCCCTCTAACTACAAAAGTACTTATCGTGCGCCCCACGTACTGTTTTTTACAGGGACACGTGATCAAGTAGACCACGTATCTGGTGTCACATGTCAAAAAATGTTTAATCTGGTACTCCTTCCCAGTGGTAGTGGAGACAAATGTCTCAGTCTTCCTCCGTCCGCAAATGTTGTGTATGCAAACGTTGCAACGCCTGCAAGGGAAAAAACCTTTCATATTATGGAAGAAGGAACGGGTCACCGGGGGATCAATAGTATTAGGGGCAATCTGATTTTTAATAGAAGGAGCCCCTCTATAGATAACACCACTTCGTTCGGGAAGAACCGGGCCCAAGATTGGGTCATTTTTGAGAACTCTCCAGTGTCTCGCGACAATTTCTTTGATCTGTTTATGTTGAATGGAGAAATTAGTTAGAAGGGACCATTTATGTCTACTATCGGAACCACTTTTGGGTTTGACAGCTAACAGAGAATCTCTATTAATCTGGACAACGTTATTAATTTCACTGTCGATTTCCCTGGGGTCATAACCTCTGTCTATAAATCTGGACTTCAAAATCTGTGTTTGATGAAAATAGTCCGTGAGATTACTACAATTACGCCTGATCCGTGTAAACTGACTGCGTGGTACAGATTTTAACCAGGTGGCATGGTGACAACTATCGACCGGAATGTAACCATTCCGGTCGGTGGGTTTGAAAAACGTCTTGGTTTCCAAACGGTTGTCAACTACTGATATCTCTAGATCCAAAAAATGGATCGCGGAAGGGCTGACCTCATACTTCAGCTCTATCCCAATATCGTTATCGTTCAGTCTATGTAAAAAATCATGCAAAGATTGGGTACCACCCCTCCATAGGAGGAGGATGTCGTCTATGTACCTCACCCAGAGGGCTAACTCCGGGGGGTCAAGAGCATAGACGACATCCTCCTCCCAACGGGCCATAAAAATATTGGCCAGGCTAGGGGCGAATTTAGCGCCCATAGCCACTCCTTTCTGTTGGATAAAGAAATCCCCATTGTACCAAAAATAATTATGTTTGGTAGCGAACCGTAGAAGGTCCATGATGAATCTCTGTTGGGTTTTGGGAATAGACTCTTCCCTAGATAGGAAGAGTTCAACTGCTGCAAAGCCCGCATGGTGGGGTATGGAAGTATATAGTGACGTAACGTCAGCTGTAACCAAGAGAAGATCACTGCTATAGGTAATATTATTTAACTTGGAAATGGTATCCTTGGTATCCCTTAAATATGACGGTACAGATTGAACAATAGGTTGTAAGAAAAAATCAATATATCTTCCTATACGAGAAGTAATGGAATCAATGCCGCTGATGATAGGGCGGCCAGGAGGTTGTGTAATGTTTTTATGCACTTTGGGTAAATAGTAGATTACCGGGATTCTCGGAGCAACCGGGATCAAAAAACTTTTTTCTTTATTGTTAAGGATGCCCAATTGGAACCCCGTATCAACCAAGTCCTCAAGTGATTTCTTATAAGCAGTTGTGGGGTTAGTGTAAATCCTCGAGTAGGTGTCAGTATCACTTAGGATTCTAGTCATCTCTAGGTGGTAGTCGTTTTTGTCTAAAACGACTATCCCTCCCCCTTTATCCGCAGGACGGATAATTAGATCTTTCCGTTCACATAATTTTTTTAAGTCCGATTTTCAAAGTTGGATCATTGAACGACCTTTTGGAAGGTAATCTGTCAAGGTCTTGTAAGACCAAATCCCGAAAAACCTTAATGGAGGGAGCAGTGGGGCCTGGGGGGTTAAAGAGGGAAGGATTGGAGAGTCCTGAATGGACTATATGAGAATTTACTTCAACTTTAGGTCTAGTGGGGTTAGCAATAATATATCTCTGTACATTTAATTTCCGCACATATTTCTGCACGTCTATAAAGGTACTAAATTTATTTAGTTTTTTAGGTGGGGCGAACTTTAAGCCCTTTTCCAGGACTAGGAGTTCCGCCTCAGACAAATCTGCTCTACTAAGATTAAATATCCCACTCCCTTTTAAACTCGTTTTCTTTTGTCGGGAGCGCCTCCCCCCTCTAGTCCCCCGTTTCCGTCTATGGCCCTTTTTTGTCTTACTGGTTCCTTGGGAAAATCCCCGTAGTGGGGAGGGGCCGGTTGTTGGTTGTAATTGAAAGGTGATCTGTTGTAATAATTAGAATCATTCTCTCTATAGGGATAGTAGGAGTTGTGATTCTCCCGTGATCTATCATTCCTTAAAGGGGAATACCTATTGTATGTCCGCACAGGTGTTCTCTGTGGGTAAGAGTGTTCATAGTATTCATTATATCTATCGTAATGGTTCTCTCTTCTAGGTGTAGATCTTTGATGGTTCAGGTTAGAGGACAAATCTCTCTGTCCTCTACCTCTCGCTCCTCTATCTCTGCCTCTGGAACTAACCGGAGGACCCTTCCTATAATTTTTCGGGGTCTTAGGGGGAGCAGGTGGTTGATGGTCAACCATCCTATGATCTGTCGTATCGGCACTCCTGGATGGGATCGGTTGGGATTGGGGATACTGCTGCTCCGAAACATCCATCTGACATTGCACTTTTCTCGGAAGCAGTAGGTCCTTCATCCACCGTTTGCCAGGAAAAGACACAACCACTTTTGTAGTCATTGACATCCCTGGTATACTTTTTTTGTTTTTTAATTTTTTGGTCCTTCTCTTCTTTTTCTAAGAGGGTTCTGAGGGCAGTTGAATGTGTGGCATATTCAGAGGAAGACCTAAAGGACACCAACTTCTCCTTGATCTCCTTTATCTCTCTATCAATAGTCACCATTCTTGCTCTCTTTCTGTCTATCAGGAATTTCAAGAGGGAGATCCCAACCTCATTGAAATATCGGAACCAGGACTCCAGATCTGGGTCACCTTGTTGTGGGAACACATTCCACCTTAATCCCCTCGGAACCATATGTTCCTTGGAGTACTGTTCCAAGAAAACAATATCCCAGTCTAGATGTAGCTCCGCTATCATAAGATTCTTAAGTCTCACAAACAGACCCCCTATCTCGGTGTCTGTTTTCAACAGTGTAAAGACACCTTATGTTAGACACATTATGCTTGTGATGTATTCAATTCTCACATCTTCATAGTGCCTATAGAACTACTCTTCCCTATTGTTGGGATTTGTGGTTCCTTTTTTCATGATTCCCCTCCTTTAGAATATTCACACATACATTGCTGTGTTCACTGGTCCACTTTAGGTGCCACTTTTACTATATTTAGGATTCACCTATTTATTTCTTATGTTTATTTTGTGTTTTGAATCATTTATTGGTTTTGTTGGTGTCAACCAACAGTCCTCATAGGACTTATTTATATTAATACTCTTTGGTGTGCATATTGCCTTCCAGACATCATTCTGTTTGGCTTTGCCCAGTAAAGGACACTCTTTTAGCGCCACACTTATTTTATTTTTATTCCTCTACAATTTGTCTGATTGTGGTGTCGGCTGCTTTGCTCTCTGGTTGGCGCATTATTATTTTTGATTTCCAATTTTACATCCAGCTCCTTTGATTTTTCAGTCAAAGGATATCAGGTGGGAGGGTGCCAACAGGGCTACTTACGGAACGAGTTTTGTCCGGTTCCTGATGAAAGTCGCTCAATGTATGGCCAGAATTAGCATACCAAAGTAATACGACCTCAAGAAAATAACACTGTTGTTATGCCAGTAATTGACGCACCCTCTTACCAGCCCTTGGAGACAAAAAAGATTTTAATTAAAATGCGTAACTGTTGGCTTTTCAGCATACTAATGAAGTTCTTTGATCATGCTAATCCAAAGAAGGGACAGGAGGTGGCTCTGCAAATAAAAGACTCTGAGTGACATACATACATACAGTTGTGCTCATACATTTACATACTCTGGCAGGATTTATGATTTAGAAATATAAAAAAACGCGCTAAAAAATAATAACCAAAAAAATTAGAATGGTAAAGTCCTATTTAGAGGAATGTCCAATCAACACACAGTGAATAACGTGAATGTTCATAAGTTGTTCAGTGGAAGTTTCAAAAATTGAAGCAAATCTTATGTGGTGAACTGCTTACCAGAAAGTAAACCATTCTAATTTTTTTGGTTATTATTTTTTAGCGCGGTTTTTTATATTTCTTTTCTGTTTTGGTGTACCTCACTTATAAACGCAGCTTTGCCATACTCTCCAAGCGCAGTTTTTTTGTTTTTCTGTCTTAGGATTTATGATTTCTTGGCCATTTTTCAGAGACTATAAATGATAACACAAAAACTTTTCTTTCTCTCATGGTTAGTGTTTGGCTGAACTAACATCAATGATAGCTTGAAGTCTTTTGTGGTATTTGTAGAGGCTCTTTATATTCTCATATGGTAAAGCTGCCCATTCCTCTTGACAAAAAGCCTCCAGTTCCTGTAAATTCTTGGGCTGTCTTGCATGGACTGCACGTTTGAGATCTCCCCAGAGTGGCTCAATGATATTGAGGTCAGGAGACTGAGATGGCCACTCCAGAACCTTCACTTTATTCTGCTGTAGCCAATGACAGGTTGACTTGGCCTTGTGTTTTGGATCATTGTTATGTTGGAAATGTTTTTGTGTTATCATTCATATTCTCTGAAAAATGGCCAAGAAATCTGCCAGGGTATGTAAACTTACATAGTTACATAGTTACATAGTAGGTGAGGTTGAAAGTTCATCACGTCCAACCTATGTGTGTGATTATATGTCAGTATTACGTTGTATATCCCTATATGTTGTGGTCGTTCAGGTGCTTATCTAATTTTTTTTTTTAAACTATCGATGCTCCCCACTGAGTTGACCGCCTGTGGAAGGGAATTCCACATCCTTGCCGCTCTTACAGTAAAGAACCCTCTACGTAGTTTAAGGTTAAACCTCTTTTCTTCTCATTTTAATGAGTGGCCACGAGTCTTGTTAAACTCCCTTCCGCAAAAAAGTTTAACCCTATTGTGGGGTCACCAGTATGGTATTCGTATATTGAAATCATATCCCCTCTTAAGCGTCTCTTCTCCAGACAGCATAAGTTCAGTGCTCGCAACCTTTCCTCATAACTAATATCCTCCAGACTCTTTATTAGCTTTGTTGCCCTTCTTTGTACACGCTCCATTTCCAGTACATCCTTCCTGAGGACTGGTGCCTAGAAGTGGACAGCATACTCTAGGTGCGGCTGGACCAGAGTCTTGTAGAGCGGGAGAATTATCATTTTATCTCTGGAGTTGATCCCCTTTTTAATGCATGCCAATATTCTGTTTGCTTTGTTAGCAGCAGCTTGGCATTGCAACTTATGAGCACAACTGTACATACTACTGTATTTACTAGTAGTTGTCCCTTCTGGGAGAAGACAGTGATTATCCTTAGCGGCTATAGAAGCCTGCCTATTATTGGTTTGAATCAGCAGGTACCGGCCGAGATTCAAACTGTGTATGGCCGGCCTAAACTCCTAAACTCCTGCAGTAATGGCTCACTTATTCTTGACAGGATTCCTGCAGAAGCAGGTACACAAGATCAGGTCAGGACTTGGGTGATTAGGTCAAGAGATTGTGGGGCCTGATCCAATCATATGGGATTCCACTGGCTTGTCAGCCAGAACTGGTCATTACCGATCTAGGGAGGAAGGCAAGAGGGTTAATTCTGCACATCCGAAGAGAAGTCAAGGATTCCCTTGACAGGATAAATCATCATTTAGAAGCAGTGAAGAGCCAAGTGGTAGCATCATTGGACCCTAGGATCCACTCCATTGGCAGAAAGCAGAGAGGGGGAGAATCCATTCTGCAATATAAAATGGAACTGCTGAACATAGCAGCAGAGATACAGTTGTGCTCATAGGTTTACATACCCTGTCAGAATTTATGATTTCTTGGCCATTTTTCAGAGAATATGAATGATAACACAAAAACTTTTCTTTCACTCATGGATAGTTTTTGGCTGAAGCCATTTATTATCAGTCAACCGTGTTTACTCTTTTTAAAACATAATCACAACAGAAACTACCTAAATGACCCTGATCAAAAGTTTACATATCCCAGTTCTTAATACCGTGTATTGCCCCCTTTAACATTTGAAGTCTTTTGTGGTATTTGTGGATGAGGCTCTTTATCTTCTCAGATGGTAAAGCTGCCCATTCTTCTTGGCAAAAAGCCTCCAGTTCCTGTAAATTCTTGGGCTGTCTTGCATGAACTGCACGTTTGAGATCTCCCCAGAGTGGCTCAATGATATTGAGGTCAGGAGACTAAGATGGCCACTCCAGAACCTTCAATTTTTTTTTGCTTTTTTTTGCTGTAGCCAATGACAGGTCGACTTGGCCTTGTGTTTAGGATCATTGTCATGTTGGAATGTCCAAGTACGTCCCATGCGCAGCTTCCTGGCTGATGAATGTAAATGTTCCTCCAGTATTTTTTGATAACATACTGCATTCATCTTGCCATCAATTTTGACCAAATTTCCTGTGCCTTTGTAGCTCACACATCCCCAAAACATTGGCGATCCACCTCCGTGTTTCACAGTAGGAATGATGTACCTTTTATGATAGGCCTTACTGACTCCTCTCCAAAAGAAGCATTAATGGTTGTGGCCAAAAAGCTCAATTTTGGTCTTATTACTCCAAACTACTTTGTGGCAGAAGGTTTGAGGCTTGCCTGTGCTGTTTGGCGTATTGTAAGTGGAATCATTTGTGGCATTTGCGTAGTAATGGCTTTCTTCTGGCGACTCGACCATGCAGCCCACCTTTCTTCAAGTGCCTCCTTATTGTGCATCTTGAAACAGCCACACCACTTGTTTTCAGAGAGTCCTGTATTTCACCTGAAGTTATTTGCAGGTTTTTCTTTACATCCCGAACAATTTTCTGGCAATTGTGGCTGAAATTTTAGTTGGTGTATCTGACAGTGGTTTGGTTTCAACAGAACCCCTCATTTTCCACTTCTTGATTAGAGTTTGAACACTGCTGATTGGCATTCTCAATTCCCTGGATATCTTTTTATATCCCTTTCCTGTTTTATACAGCTCAACTACCTTTTCCCACAAATCCTTTGACAATTCTTTTGCTTTCACCATGACTCAGAATCCAGAGATGTCAATGCAGCAGCACTGGATGAAAGATGCAAGGGTCTGTCAAGATTCCAGAAACTCATTGACCTTTTATACACACACACTAATTACAAGCAAACAGGTCACAGGTGATGATGGTTACCTTTGTGTCAACTTGTGTGCATGTTATCAGGCTAAAATCACTGGGGTATGTAAACTTTTGATCAGGGTAATTTGGGATTTGGGTAGTTTCTGTTGTGATTAGGATTTAAAAAGAGTAAACACAGTTGATTGATAAATAAATGGCTTCGGCTATACACTAACCATGAGTGAAAGAAAAGTTTTTGTGTTATCATTCATATTCATATTCTCTGAACAATGGCCAAGAAATCATACATTCTGCCAGGGTATGTAAACCTATGAGCACAACTGTTTGCTGTAGGGAAAGGGGCAGAGTGGGACAGCTCAGCTAGGGGGATGCAGATGGACTACTAAAGATACAATTTGTAGATGGACTGCTGCCCAAGAAGGTTAGAGAAACCTTGCAGGATAAAGAAGAAACACCAATTTCATGACCCAATGTCAGGGCTGGGCTCAGCCCTTCCTTCTCTGAGCTGACCGCTCAGCTGTTGGCTAATTGCCAGCTCCTATCTCTCCACAGTGACTCACCTGTTGATGATATCCTGCTCGTCAGTCCTGCTTACCTAAGCCATCCAGCCCAGATGATCTCTGCCTTCGCCTTGGTCAACATCACAGAGACTTTCTCCTGCGCTCCTGTTAAAGACTTGCTTGGCTGACATTCCTTCTGGCTTCAGATCCTGCTTGCTGTTCCACTACACTGATTCCTGGCTTCCTGACTCTCTGGCTTGTCTGACTAGCCGTTCTGGTTACCGAACTTTGGCTATGTTTTGACTACATTTGTTCTATTTACTTTTATTTTTAAAAAAAGTATGATTTATCTGTACTTCTGTCTCTGTCCAATATAAACATCCTCACTTCCAGCACAAAACCCAAGCGGCTTAAATTTTAAGGGATAAAACATATCGAGACCATTAAATACATCAATGGGGTGAATAAGGTTCAGGAGGGCAGTTTTTTCAATATGAAACCAAAATCAAGAACACGGGACATGACCTCAAACTCACGGCAGGAAAGTTCAAAACGAATCTTAGTATTTTACTGAAAGAGTAGTTGATGCTTGGAAGAAACTTCTAGCAGAGATAGTGAGCCAGTCAACAGTAAATGGCTTCAAACATGCTTGGACAAACATAGATCTATACTCAGACAAAAAAAGTTAAAGAAAAGAAAAATTCAAAACATGTATAAAAAAAGAAAAAAACGGGCAGACTCGATGGACGACTTGGTCTTTTTTCTGCCATCACTTTTCTATGACTTGTGGGTCATCGAGGCTGAATCAGGTGGTACAAATGGAAACTTAAAACCCACTTCCTAAAATACGTGTACATACACTATATTACCAAAAGTATTGGTACGTCTGCCTTTACACGCACATGAACTTTAATGGCATCCCAGTCTTATGCCCCAAACACACGGTCGGATTTTCCAACGGAAAATGTGTGATAGGACCTTGTTGTCGGAAATTCCGACCGTGTGTAGGCTCCATCACACATTTTCCATCGGATTTTCTGACACACAAAGTTTGAGAGCAGGCTATAAAATTTTCCGACAACAAAATCCGTTGTCGGAATTTCCGATCGTGTGTACACAAATCCGACGCACAAAGTGCCACGCATGCTCAGAATAAATTAAGAGATGAAAGCTATTGGCTACTGCCCCGTTTAGAGTCCCAACGTAAGTGTTTTACGTCACCGCGTTCAGAACGATCGGATTTTCCGACAACTTTGTTTGACCGTGTGTATGCAAGACAAGTTTGAGCCAACATGCGTCGGAAAAAATCCTAAGATTTTCCTGTCGGAATGTCCGATCAATGTCCGACCGTGTGTACGGGGCATTAGTCCATAGAGTTCAATATTGAGTTGGCCCACCCTTTGCAGCTATAACAGCTTGAACTCTTCTGAGAAGGCTGTCTACAAGGTTTAGGAGTGAGTCTATGGGAATGTTTGACTATTCTTCCAGAAGTGCATTTGTGAGGTCAGGCACTGTCTATGTGTATGAGGAGGCCTGGCTCGCAGTCTCCGCTCTAATTCATCCCTGTGTCTATCAGGTTGGTGTCAGGACTCTGTGCAGGCCAGTCAGGTTCCTCCACCCCAAACTCGCTCATCCATATGTCTTTATAGACCTTGCTTTGTGCACTGGTCCAAATCATTTGGTGGCCTCTTAGTTCCAATGAAGGGAACTCTTAAGGTGTCAGCATACCAAGACATTTTGGACAATTTCATGCTCCCAACTTTGTGGGAACAGTTTGGGGATGGCCCCTTTCCGTTCCAACAAAGCAAGGTCCATAAAGACATGGATGAGCGAATTTGGGGTGGGGGGACTTGACTGGCCAGCCTCAATATTGAACCCTACGGACCAAGATTGGGATGCCATTAAAGTTCATTTGCGTGTAAAGCCAGGCGTCCCAATACTTTTGGTAATATAGAGTATGTTGGTGTGTAAGCTTTGTGAACGGAGCCTATCATATGTCTCTTCTGCAATAAAACAAAAAGTTATATTTTAATGGACAGGTAAAGTTCTCGTTTCACTTTCTGCTATTTAGAAAGGTAAAAGTTGGTCCAAAATTCATGGGGTTCCCATAAGTCGCTCAGACTTCACACATGTCCAAAGGACATTGTGAAGTCCATTTTGTCCTATTTTGTTCATGAACATTTCAGTAAAGTGAAAATAAGATTTTCTCAGTCATAGACTCTGAGGTAAAGTTACTGCCACAAGATATAGCAGCCTTTGGCTAAGCCTGCTACTGAAACTTGTCTAGTTGCAGTGTGTCTTTATGAAAGTACTTCACAACACAAACATTGTCTCAGTTTCCATGTACAAAGAGCAATAAAAGTCTCATTATTGCACAAAGTGAGGCGAACCATTCTCTAGTCACTCCAGTAACATGGCCGACATTAGTGAGACTCCTCACATTCACCATCTATTGCTCCACCCAACGCACCCCCTCCACGCCCGTGCAAAGCCCAGCCCATTGTCTCCCCGCCGACCAATGCCGACGCGGATATGCGCTAGCGCGCCAATAGCGGCGCCGGATCTCCAATAGTGGGCGGGATCGGGGTACGTCGTATTTCAAAGAGTCGGCTATATAGCCAACAGTAGGGGCCGTTAGGAGAGGCCATTTTGTGTGTACCCGGCGACAGAGGCTCCTGCGTTATATCGGACGGCCAGAAGGGGGGCGCTTTAGCGGCTGCTCACTTTATCTGCTCTCTCGGCTCCCTGTTAACTCTTTGGCCGCCCTAGCAGAGACAAAGGCGGCGGCGGCGGGAGGAGGAGGGATGGAGGACGACAAAGTTGTGTACTCCCGCTCGCAGCTGGTGTTCGCGGGGATGAAGCCGCTGGAGGACGCGCTGGAAATCTTCGTCCCGGAGTCGAAGCACTTCATGAACTCAGACACGGAGCTGTGGAACTTCCTATGCAGCCTGAAGCGGGACTTCTCTCCGGTTATCCTCCGCAGTAAAGACGTGTACGGCTACTCGTCGTGCCGCTCCGTGGTGCCGGACCCCAGCCAGCTCTCCCGCAGGAAAGCCCAGGAACCGTCTCCAGCCCCCCCGCAGACTATGAAGCCGCCGCCGGTGAAGAGGAAGCGGAGAGGGATGAGGCTGAGCTGCAGGAAGCGCCGGAGGGTGAAGCCGGCCGCCAGTGAGGAGAGCGGAGCCAGCAGTAGCTGCAGCAGCCCGACCCCATCCGAGACGTCCGGCTCTATAGGTACCCCTTCCCTGGAGGACCTGTGGAGAATCGGAGGAGCCTTCCCCACCATCCGGGTCCGGGACGTGTCCTGTGAGGCCAAAGTGGCGGCTGCCCGCCGGAGGGCTCAGAGGATCCTACAGGTCAATCTACAGCCCGTAGTTCGGATCCGCCGCTTCCCCGTCCTCTCCTCCTGAGGACCGATCAGCTGTGCACTTTCCGGGGGGCGGCCAGCCTGTTTACACGTCTGCACTTTACTGTACATCTACTGCTAGAAGAAGCCGGAGGAGGCGGACATGGGACTTCTTCTCTGCTGGACTAGCTGCAATATGGGAGCTGCTGCATGTGTGGGGGGTCAGCTTCTTGGCCATGGGGGGGTGAGGTGATTGAGGTATGGGAGCTTCCAGGACTGTTCCTTCACCCAGGGTGTGGGATATGGGAGCCTCTAGGAGGACATCAATGGGATCAGTTCCTTCACCCAGAGAGGGCGTTATGGGAGCTTCCAGGAGGGTTTCTTCACCCAGGGTGTGGGGTATGGGAGTCTCCAGTGAGGGGGTTATGGGAGCTTCCAGGAGGGTTTCTTCACCCAGGGTGTGGGGTATGGGAGTCTCCAGGAGGGCATCTATGGAGTCAGTTTCTTCACCCAGGATGGTGGATATGGGAGCTTCCAGGAGGGTTCATTCACCAAGGGGACGGGAGCCTCCAGGAGGGCATCCATGGGATCAGTTCCTTCACCCAGGGAGGGGGTTATGAAAGCTTCCAGGAGGGTTCCTTCACACAGGGTGTGGGGTATGGGAGCCTCCAGGAGGACATCCATGGGATCAGTTAATTCACCCAGGGAGGGGGTTATGGGAGCTTCCAGGAGGGTTCATTCACCAAGGGGACGGGAGCCTCCAGGAGGGCATCCATGGGATCAGTTCCTTCACCCAGGGAGGGGGTTATGAAAGCTTCCAGGAGGGTTCCTTCACACAGGGTGTGGGGTATGGGAGCCTCCAGGAGGACATCCATGGGATCAGTTAATTCACCCAGGGAGGGGGTTATGGGAGCTTCCATGAGGGTTCCTTCACCCAAGGTATGCGGGGTATGGGAGCCTCCAGGAGGACATTTATGGGAGGGTTCAGTCACCCAGGGTATGGGGAATGGGAGCCTCCAGGAGGACATCCATGGGATCAGTTCCTTCACTCAGGGTGGGGGATATGGGAACTTCCAGCAGGACTTCTATCGGGTCATTTCCTTTACCCGGGGTGGGGGGTATGGTAGCTTCCAGGGGGGGCCTCCTTGGGGTCAGTCCCCTTGCCCTGGGTGGGGGGGGGTATGGTAGCTTTCAGGAGGACTACATCTAGAGTAAGCTCCTTCACCAAGGGTAGGGAGTATGGGAAATTCCAAGAGGACTACATCTCCGGGGTCAGTTCCTTTACCCAGGGTGAGAGTTGAGGACTAAATGTATGGGATATGTCCTTTCAACCAAGGTGAGGGTATTGCACCCTCTATGAGAAGTAAATGCATGGGGTGATCAGTTCCTTCATTGGGGGATAAAAAGACAGAGGCATGTGAGCTTCCAGTAGGGCTACATGTATGGGATCAACTCCTTCACCCGGGGCCATAGGGTAAAGTGTGACTTGGAAGGAAAACTTTCATGCATAGGAATGGCTCCTTAACCTAAGGCTGTTGGGGGCTGGGCTTAAAGGGACTAAGGCATGGCAGCTTTCAGAACTAACATCTGGGCTCCTTTCCTTTACCTAGGGCCATGGGGGGGAAGGTGACTGAGGCAGGGTTACTTCCAGGAGAACTTCATGTATGGGATCAGATCCTTCACCCAAGGCCAGGGATTTGGTGTCATTCTTTGAGGTCCACTTGTATGGGTTCTGCTCTGGGTTAAATCACTGAGGAATGGGAGCTTCCAGGAGGACTTTATAGGGAATCCGTTCCCTCAGCCAAGGCCAGGGGTATGGCAGACTTCATCGGGACTACATGTATAAGATCAGCTCCTTCACCCAAGGCCAGGGGGGTTGAAGTGACTGAGGTATGGGAGCTTCCAGGAAAATTTACATGGATGGGATCAGTTACTTTACCCAAGGCCAGGATTGGGGGGAGATTGAAGTGTGACAGGCATGGGAGCTTCTGTGAAGACTTCATGTATGGGATCTGCTCCCCCCCCAAAGGCCAATGGGGTGGGCGAGGCGTGGCAGCTTCCATGAGCGCTACATTGCAAGACTTGCAACGGGTTTACATGTATGCAAAGAGAATTCTCTAAAAAAAAAAAAAAAACTGATGAGTGTCATCACCAGCAACTACCTCAGACAATCCGGAGCTCCACTCTAACCCCTATCCAAAGACTTCTTTGTATTGGTGATCACTTAACTTTTCTACTTCACATTTCTATTCTATGGTGCTGTTTGCCAAGTCTATTGAAAGTGTCTTGATGGTTAAAGGACTGTGACTGGTTAGATACCAGTTTATGCAAACATTTTTTTAATTGTGTTAAGGGACTTGCAAAATGTTAAAGCAGACCTTGCCTGAAAATGCATATCCGCTTATTTTACTCCCCGCCCCCTCCGGTCTGTTATGTAAATTTGCAATGAAAGCATTTTTTGGAAGTAAATCTAGAAAAATGCCCAACTCTCTCTGGCTTCCAGCATGCTTGTATAGGCAAAGGTGACCACCTTGGGCCTTTTGGTGGGATGTTGGGACAGTTGAGGAACCCAATTCACGTGAGAATGCTCTTGCATGGTACTGGAGCGCCTACCTTCTTTGATTTTTTTTTTTTGATCATCTTCTTTCCCGGGATTAAGTGGTGTAGTCTAGCAACATCCACTGACTCCCTCCAAAAACAGCTGAATGTTGTTCATCCTACAGCATTTTTAAAAAAAAATTGCTTTCACTTGGCATATTTAAAAAGTGTTGATTGTGAAATTCACTGCAGGTGAATAAATTGGTAACTTGAAACATGCACCAGGAAGAATCACATGCGGTGAATGCCACATCCACTGCTCTCTAAAAATGTCCCTAAGGGCTCTTTCACACGGGGCAGATCAGTCATGATCCGCCCCGTGAACATCCACTTGCTCAGCGGGGATAGCTCCGCTGATCCCCGCTGAGCAGGAAGATGACAGGCGCATCGCTGCACACTGTGCAGCGACGGACCTGTCAGAGCGCCGCTCTCCCCTATGGGGGGATCGGATGATGACGGTCCGTAGTGTCCGTCGTCATCCGATCCGAAAACGGAGGAAAAAGTAGGTTTTTCCTCCGTTACACTTTTCGGATCGGAGCGGGTCGGATGTCAGCGGACATGTCACCGCTGACATCCGACGCTCCATAGGGATACATGTATGTCCGTTTTTCATCCGAAAACGGAAGGATGAAAAACGGACATACGGATCCCTCGTGTGAAAGAGGCCTAAGTGTTTTTTTTTTATGTTGGGTGGCTGCAAGATAAAGGTTTGCATTTTCATGCAAAGATCAATTTTACTTTGATTTTTGTTACATGTGAGTGTTTGTATATACCAAGCCTAATGAACAAATTAGTGCTAGGGGTTGTGTTTATTTTAAAAAAAACAAAAAAAACAAAGCCTGAATTTCAGATATAAGGATACCTTTTTTTTTTTTTTTTTTTTTTTTTTTTTTTTTTCCAGTCGAACATGGCATGGGACGGCTAATGTTTCTGGGAGGTGTAGATAATGCCATTGGGTCAATATATTGTTACATTCTTTACAAATCTTCCTAGGAAGGATATTTATTACTAGTCTTTCTGGCTTAAATGTGACTGGTGCTCATGTTGGAACAGGTACTGCTGAAGGATGCTGTGACATGGTGTGCCACCTATGACTGATGCATGTGCCTTTAAACAAACCCATGTGTCAGATTTTAACTGGCACAATGTGTGACTGTTGCATAGACATACTGGTGCTATTTAATGCGTTCACTGCCTGGAAATCCATTCTAGAACTTGTTTTGAAGTATACGTGTTTGTCCTACATAATTTCTTTTTGAAAACGTATTCAATTTTTCATTTTTTGTTTTCCCTATGCTTGATGTCAAGCTTCAGCAGTTGGGTCTAAACGGAAAGGCTTGCTGCTGCATGCTACAGAGAGAGTGTAGTGTAGATGTTCTCTATCATCTTTAGCACTATGCTGCAATGACTTCTATATACCAGGAGCATGAGACTAGTTACAGTTCATTTTTGGTAATTTAGTGTATCTGACTTCTGGTATCACTGCCATATATGTAACTGCTTATGTTTGCTATGGTTTTTATAATTTGTTTTCCATCCTCCCTTGTAATATGTTGCCAATTGATCTTGTTTTTTGTTTTTTGTTTTTCTCCCAAGTAACTTATTGAGTTAATAAACATTCTTTCAAATATTCTGTGACTTCTTCATTATTATAGAATGTACATGTAGGATTTTGGAATTTGGAGGAGAAAAATTTTTTTATGGGTATTTGCTGTCTATATATACACAGTAATTTTGTATGCAGTTTCAAACTTTTTGATTGTGAACGACCACTTAGTCAATCATTTGTCTCATGGTTTTGATAATAAAGTTCAACCAAAAAGGCAACTAAAAAGGCAAAACTTTTTTTTTTCCCTCCTTTTCATTTTGGATAGAGGGAGATTTTATTTATTTATTTTTTTGAAGGAGATTTCCCTTTTACTTTCTGTCCCATAGCAAAAACCGGAAGTGAGGAAATCCCCTGCCCCAAATAGTGAGGGGAGTGACCCCCTTAGATTTCCCTTCTGTGTTCTGGTGACAACCCAAAATTCAGGATCCTTTTTATTGTCAATTTCAGTGATCATGGTAAACAGGACAAATATAAAGTGAATCCCCCTAGTAGGGGCACAGACCACAATCAAAACCTGACAGGTGTTCTTATCCCTTTCCAGACTATCCAAAATAGGGGGGAAAAAAACACGTTTTGCCTTTTTCGTTCCACTTTTAAGTGTTTGGGATCCTCAATTGATCTCTGTTGGTGGTTTTTGGGATTATAAAATGGATAGTGGTTAAAAGTTACTTTGGGTACAGAGGTGATATCTGACTGTTCCCGACCTCCCATATTGCAGTTTTGTGCCCTCATGGCAAATCTGATTGCTGCTACACTGAGCTAAGGTATGGATACTGCAATGGGAATGGGGTAGCAGGCGCACCTGCAGAAAATAACCACTTGCTGACCGCCTCACATCTGAGTATGGCGGCAGAGTGGCTCTCCTGGGTGGGGTGCGTGCTGGCTGTGCTGTGATTTGACACAGCAGAAGCCGATCAGCGGGTGCCAGCCAATGGATGTCCGCCGGCACCTGCTGATCGGCAAGGAGGAACACAGGACAGAGCTCTGTGTATTTAAGTAATGCAGCGCTCTGTCCTGGCAGCGGGGATGTGGCAGGTTTTTTTTTTCCCCTGCTCAGCAGGGAATAAACTTACATGGTGAAATACCTCTGTATACTAACAGGGGTAAACATTACTAATAAGAAAATTAGTGAAATCACACCCACTATAAATATGTGCAAAAAACTGACATAAACAATAAATGATAAAATAAAAATAAAAGCACCGAAATGAAAAAAACATAGCAAAGTTCACTGTGAAACAATAGTACAATGCATGTGGTGCATATCCAAAAGTGTAAACACCGTAGTCCAAACAGTGGGAAATCCAATTTCAAAAGCAGATAGCTGAAGTTTCAAATTGCATTTCCATTGGAATATTTTGGATGCATATGGAAAACTTCCAACAGAGTTGACAGATGAAAAGATGGGGTACTCTTACCAAATGTGATGGACACACATACCATACGGCAGTGAGTCTAATGCCTTGTTTCCACTGATCGGTTCGGGTCGGTACAGTTAGAATGGTCCGGTCTATTCTGGTGAGTGTTTCCACTGCAAGTGGGACCACAAGGGGCCATACAGGGTTTAGAAAAAATGCCTCAGCATAGCACAGCAGAGGGTTTTCTGTCAGCCAATCAGTGGAATGTATTGTAGCTCCGCTACAATAACCGAACCGTTCCATTTTCTATGGCCCCACATCTGAAGCTGGACCCTGAATGGAACGGTTCGGTTGTATGGGCCGCTTTCACAATGGAAACACCTAAAATAGCGCACCGTACCGATACGCTCAGTGGAAACAAGGCATAATAGGCTCTGGGCACTGACCCCTGGCGCTCTGGTGAGAAGGATCTGGAGAGGCCAGACAGGACAAACCGATGGATCCCTGAACTCCAAACCGTACGATCAGCTGACATCAATGAGCCAGCTGGTAGAACTATCAAGAGGGTGACCGTAGGGATGGACGTATTCAGCAGGAATCAAATATGTAGGATAAATATAAAGGGGGGGGGGGGCTTCCCATGGTGCAGGTCAATCAATAGATTTATTAAGATCGTACATCGAATAACAGATGCAGAGGCAATAAAAATGTGATCACAAAAATGGATAATATAAAAGCAATATGGATGGCATAGGAAAAGCAAGTCCGACGCGTTTTGATGCCATAGGTCATCAACTGTACGATCTTCATAAATCTATTGATTGACCTGCACCATTGGGAGTCCCCCCCCCCCCCCCTTTTTTATATTTTCCCTGCATATTTGGTTCCTGCTGAATACGTCCATCCCTATGTTAACCCTCTGGATCGCTCTACCGGCTGGCTTATTGATGTCACCTGTTGGTATGGTTTGGAGTGCAGGGATCCATCGGTTTGTCCTGTCTGGACCCTCCATCTCTTTCTCATTAGAGCGCTAGGAGTCAGCGCTCAAAGCCTATTAGACTCACTCCCGTATGGTATGTGTGTCCATCACATCTGGTAAGAGTACCCCATCTTTCCATCTGACAACTCTGAAGTTTTCCATATGCATCCGAAATATTCCAATGGAAATTCCATTTGAAACTTCAGCTATCTACTGTTTTTGAAATTGGATTTCCCACTGTTGGCACTGTTTGGACTATGGTATTTACACTTTTGGATATGTACCACATGCATTGTCCTATTGTTTCACAGTGAACTTTACTATATTTTTTGCATTTCAGTGCTTTTATTTTATCATTTATGTCGGTATTTTTTGCACATATATTTATAGTGGGTGTGATATCACTATTTTCTTACTAGTAATTTTTACCCCTGTTGGTATACAGAGGTATTTCACCATTTTGTGATACACTAATTGTTTACACATTTATCTAGACTTTGAGTGTTAGTAGCTGCCATTTATCGTTTTTGGTTTAGCGCAGTTTTCCCCCCCATTACCTGCAATAAAGCTACATCCCCTAGTGAAAGCACCTCACAATAAACACTGGTTAGGCACCTATTTAACCCCTTTCCAGCCAGTGACCGTGCATATTTTTTCAGCACTGATCACTGTATTCCTGTCTCTGGATCCCACAGAGTGTCAGTTTAGTGGCAGCTTGTCTGCTGTGATATCGCAGTCCTGATACTTCGCTGATCACTGCTATTACTAGTATGAAAGAAAAAAAAAAATCTGTGTGTGTGTATATATGTATATATTAGTTTGTAGACACTAGAACATTCATATAAACCAATCAATATACACTTATTGGGTTGGTTTTTTTTAACCAGAGACTTGTAGCAGAATACTTATTGGTAGGAGTGCACCGAATGGAAATTTTGGTGCTGAAAATGACAGATTTAAAAACAAAAAATATATATATATATATACAATTGTATTATATTCCACTTTTTAATTAATATAATCAATTTAAATTAATATGAATTTATTATTGGCACCTTTAGTGTAAGAAAAATGCAGTCTGCAGTTTCTGACCATCTCTTGTATCATGTCCTCAGTCTCTGATCATTCCTTCTATCGTGGGATTAAACACACTGCTAATAGCATTAGCAAAATTTCCATTCGGTGCACCTCTAGCAGACATGATACAAGAGATTAATGCAACCTCACCAGTGCCCGTCATATGCAGCCAACCTGTGCCCAGCAGCCTCACCAATGCCTGTCATATGCAGCCTGCCTGTGCCCAGCAGCCTCACCAGTGACCGTCATATGCAGCCTACCTGTTCCCAGCAGCCTCACCAGTGACCCTCATATGCAGCCTAACTGTGCCCAGCAGTCTCACCAGTGACCGTCACATGCAGCCTACCTGTTCCCAGCAGCCTCACCAGTGACCCTCATATGCAGCCTAACTGTGCCCAGCAGTCTCACCAGTGACCGTCACATGCAGCCTACCTGTTCCCAGCAGCCTCACCAGTGACCCTCATATGCAGCCTAACTGTGCCCAGCAGTCTCACCAGTGACCGTCACATGCAGCCTACCTGTTCCCAGCAGCCCCACCAGTGACCCGTCATGTGAAGCCTACCAGTGCCCGTCATATGCAGCCTCACCAGTGCCTGTGAGTGCAGCCTGCCTGTGCCCGGATCAGAGCAGCGATCTCCATGTGTCACGGGGTGGATTTGACTTGCCCGGGCTGCAGTAACAATGTCCCGCCTCCTGTGATCAAGTCACACTGATTCAATGTCCTGTCTTTGGGATCAGTGTGCCGTCTATCACAGGATGCTTGACATTGTTACTGCTGCCCCTGCAATTCAGCTCTTTGACACACGGAGATCATGGCAAGGAGGGAGTGGAGGACTAGGTGCACCAGGATGAGACTCTCGCAATGGGCGGCACCCGGGGCGGACCCCTCCCCCTTTCGGTATTGGCTTTTTTTTTTTCTATCGGCCGATACCGAAAACACCGTTTTCAGCCGATAAATTTTGGTGCACCTCTACATATTGGCCTAAATTTATGATGAAATGTAGATTTAAAAAAAATATTGCATATGTTTTATAGCAAAAAGTAAAAAATATTATTTTTTTTTTAAATGTATGCTCTTTTTCATTAATGGCGTAAAAAAAAAATCAAATGCAGGGATGGTACAAGGATTTTTGACACCTTTCCCCTGCCCGTGTATACCCTGCCTTTTTAATGAAGCGCCCATCAAATGCAGCCCACCAGCGCCCATCAAATGCAGCCTCATCAGCGCCTATCAATGGATGTTTGCTTGCTTCCATTTACTCAGGAGTCGGGACACAGACACAGTCCTCCGCTGTGCCTCTGACACTATGTATGAACGGAGTTGCGGCTGCCTGCTGATGCTGAGACTTAGTTGCTTGCTGCAGAGAGAAGAGAGTAATAACACTAGTGGCCGGGCGCCCTAGGCAGCTGTCTAGTTTGCCTAGTGGTGGCACCAGCCCTGATCAAATGCCACCAAAAGAAAGCTCTATTTGGGGGGAAAAAATGATATGCATTTAATTTGAGTACAGCCTTGCATGACCATGCAATTGTCTGTTAAAGTAACGCAGTGCCAAAGGGCAAGAAATGGCCTGGGCATAAAGGGGGTAAATCTTCTGGAGGACAAGTGGATAAACATAGGTTTGTTGTGTGTGTTTTTGTTTTGTTTTTTAGTTAAAGAATAAGTTCACCTTTTAAGAAAAAATAACAAATGCACATCATATTGCAAAAAAAAATGTTTATTTTTTTTTTTCCCGCAGGAGCCTGGAAAGCATTGCACCTGGGATCAGTGGTATAGTGTCAGACTTCTGCAGACAAGCTCTTACCAGTCATTAAATGTGGTGGCTGGTTCCCTGCTGAAAGCTTAATGTGAAAAAAAAATGCCAGCAATTAAAAAGTATAAAAAAAAACAGTGTGCCCCTCCCCCATGCATACTATCTGTAGCATGTCTAGAACATGCTGCAGCAAAAATGACATTTCTAAATAAAAAAACTGAATAAAATGACAACATTTAAATTGCTGGCAATACAATATTATTGCTGG
Organism: Lithobates clamitans; assembly: GCA_037952925.1. Taxonomy (NCBI): domain Eukaryota; kingdom Metazoa; phylum Chordata; class Amphibia; order Anura; family Ranidae; genus Lithobates; species Lithobates clamitans. Next base: position 3,215,032 of record JBBGZY010000065.1, read on the forward strand.
AAAAAGGAAAATGTTTAAAAAAACGATGTGGCCCCCCCAGTCCATAACAAGCCCTTTGGGTCTGGTTTGGATTTCGGGAAAAACCCCACACTGTGGGTTTTTTTTAATCATTTTCATGGTCAGCTGAGAGCTGATGAGTCCTTCGTTGTTGAGGACCCGGCGGCCGGCATCCCAGCCTGCTCCTTAGCAACCAGCTATTTGTCACAAAAACAGTGTGGGGGTCCCCCTGACCCCCTTGCTGTTTTTTAATAAATACGGCATGCGATACCTTCAGCAAATCCCTGGTGGTAAATGTCACATGTTTTTTTTACTCTCTGATCCGTTTGTAAATTCGACTTTATGTGCTGTTCACATGATATTTTTCAGCTTGCGGTAAATACCGCATAATCGGTTTTTGATGAATTGGACTTAATTTACCGCATGCAATAATTTATGCGAATGAGTCACGTAACCACATTATCGCATGCGGTACACGTTCGTGAATTTGCGAGTTCAGCTGTGTTCAAATTATAGTTGATCACACTGTAAACAGACTTGCCGGTTATCGGCAGTCCTTTCCTCAGACGCTGTCACAGCTTGAGGAAAGGAGAGTCGGTAACTGGCAATTCTGATAGGGCACATTTACACTGATAATCAGGGCACTTATCATGAGTGCACATCAGTGAAGAAGAAAAATTACTTATTTGTAAAATTTATAACCGAAACTAAAAAACTATTATCATTTTTTTCCCAAAATGTTCGCTCTTTTTTCATTTAGCAAAAATAAACCTCAATGGTGATTAAATACTACCAAAAGAAAGCTTTATTGGTCTAAAAAAAATAATAAAAACTTCATTTGGGTACAGCAGGGCTTCACAAATTTGCTTTAAATCTAGGAGCCAGCTAAAAAAGTTAGGAGCCAGTGTTTTTTTTTTTAACTAGCAAAGCTTTATTTTCAATGACAAATCCCTTCTCCTATGTAGCCCTGATGTGTATCTTTACAAATGCACAATACAGGGTACTCAGCTCTGCCATTACAAGAGAGCACTCTCTGATTCAAATACCATGAATACATACATTTTCTCCAGTCGTTCTGGTGCCCAGCTCAATGCCATGACAATGGGGGTAGTGCAACGCACACCTCCAACGTCGGAATCCAGGAAAGATGTTGCTGTGGCACTCCAGCCACTGATGCCAACTCTCTCTCTCGGATTCAAACGCCATACACAGGCTGTGCACCATCTACCCCAGTGCCATGATGCTCAGCTCATCACCTGAAATCTGGGGATAAATCGTAAAGCATGCATGTGCTCAGGGCTGGTGCAAGGATTTTTGACACCCTGGGCGAAACCTCATTTTGCCGCCCCCATTGGCTCCACCCCTGACTCCACCCCCTTTGCCCTGTACATGTGACAGGAGGCGGAGCTATAAGGAAGCATCGGCTCTGCTTCCTCTAGCGCTGGCTCCAGTGCTGCGCCTCTAATTACACTACTGGCCAGACGAAGCAGCTGCCAGAGACTGAGTTAGTTACATGTTGCAGCCTGCAGAGCATGCAGACATGGAGGAAAATCAGCGGCCGGGCGCCTCTAGGCAGCAGTGCGCCTAGTGGTAGCACCGGCCCTGCATGTGCTCCTTCACAGTGGTAGCACCGGCCCTGCAGGCTGCCATTGCTGAGCTTCTTTTGAAAATGCTAGTTTCTGTTCTTCCTGTGCCCTGAACACACAGAGTGAAAGCAGCCCGGCTCCTGGGGATCACCCTGAATGACAGGAGCAGTAATGGCAGCCTCCATTTTTGAAGTTGGTGCCATGTGAACAGGCCGGCTGTGTGCAGTTATTTCGGGCTTTGTTGACACTGGGCTTATTCTCCTCAATTCCTGTACTAATGATGATGGTCTTAGACACAGGAGATCTCTCTGTTGGAGGTACATACAATAATAAAAACATTTTTTTTCATCGTATTCTTCAGCATACCAGTAGACTTATGAGTGCAAGCTGTTTCCTAAACTTTGCAATGTTTTTCATACAGGGGGTTATTTACTAAAACTGCATTGTGTAAAATCTGGTGAAGCTCTGCATAGAAAGCAATCAGCTTGCAGATTTTAGCTCTCATTCACCTTGAACACAGCTTTGAAATTGTGCAACTTCATCTAAACTCGCACGATTTCAAAGCCACATTGCCGGTTCCAGCTTGAAAGACATCTGTGTGGCTTCATGCACAGATGTCTATTGAAGTTGCACCTGAAATCGGCAAAAGTAGTGCAGGAACTAATTTTGCAAATCAGTATGGCGCCACACTGATTAGAACAGTGCCATTGCCAGGAATAGGCTGCAACTTCTCATGCACTTTGACCTGTCAAATCATATGACAAATCGCTTCAATGTGAATAAGAGCTTATTTTCAAAACTTAACTGAACAAGTTGAAGTTAGAAGCTGATTGGCTACCATGCACATCAGATTCTGAGTGCTCTAGGTTTAGTAAATCTCCCCCACAGTGTGTTAGAACCTCGGTCAGATTTTTATCATTGGCTGGGACACAGATAGGGAGTTTTTTTCTCCCTTTCTGCTGCTATGGCAGTGGTCACTCATGACAAATGTGGATCCAGTTAGCAATGGAAACTTAAGAGATGTTTTACCCTTTCTCCTGATTTCAAGCAAAAACTACTATTAGTTGGGATCCTTAACTTTCCCAGGAGTGAGAAGACCAGACAAGGGTGCAGGAAACGGTTAATGATCTGCACATTTATTGAAACTCAAAAGCGATATCACAGGTATTGTAGCAGACTCCACTTGCATTCCACAGTGCAAAGCTGGTAGACCCTGATATGACTACGTAACAATTCTGCTCGGGGGAACTGTCAGATTCAACATCTGCGTTCGTATATTGACCTTGTGGAGAAGGCTGCGCATAGGGGCAGGCAGTGACGTGTTTCGGGGGGACGCCTTCTTTCTCAAGCCTGCCCAGAATCAGTATCAAACAATTTATGCAGAGGGCTGCATGTCATACTGTCATAAACGGGGCTAACATTACATTGACTGTGCCGCACAAGGAAAATGAACAAATTAAGTATGCAATAAAAGTCTGGAGGACTACTAGGCTCAGAAAGCCTACTATGGAAAAATATAGAATATGATAAAGCAATAAAAAAAAGGAAACAATATAAAACAGAGATTCATAAATTCTGCATCCAACTGATAAAAAAAAATACTATTCTGCTGTGTGCAGTGTGTGCCCAGGCTGGACATACAGGGGATTACCTCTTCGCACTCCTCCTGATTGCTGGCCCGCTTCTCCGCTTCTCCAGCTTCTCTATGAACTGCTCCCGGCTCACCTCTCCTTCTGGGTGAAGCCGAACTTCACCTGTAAGTTTCGCTTTATGCTCCCTGCTCCTCTTCAATTTCTGGCACTGTTTTTTTGGGAAGGGGGGTGGGTACCTGTTCCCACTTCTGGTCGAATCACTGCAGCGGAGCCATCAGAAGCTCTCCTCAAAGATGTTTTCTGTAGTTCTGGGCTCTCTGGTGTAATGGGAGAGCTCGGGAACCACTGTGTGTGTCATTGGCACTGCTGGGGGAGGGAGGCACCCCTTTAGGAGCCCCTAGAAGTGAACGGTCGGCTCTAGAGCCACCCAATCACTTTTATCAGAAAGCCCTTTGCCAGCTCCTAAAGATGGTATTGAGGCCTTAGTGTTCATGTGGTTTTTTTCTCACTAAGCACATTTTTGCAAGTACAGAAAAATACCTGTTGATATCGATACCTTGTGTCCTTGTAACCTATACATTGAAATGGGATTTTAACCTCTTACCCACTGGGCACTTAAACCCCCTTCCTAACCAGACCAATTTTCAGCTTTTGGTGCTCTCACATTTTGAATGACAATTACTCAGGCATGCAAGACTGTACCTATATGAAATTTTTGTCATTTTTTCACACAAATAGAGCTTTCTTTTGGTGGTATTTAATCACTGCTGGGTTTTTTATATTTTACGCTAAAAAAGAAAAAAGACAACTTTTTTGAAGTTGTAATTTGCAAACAATTCTTTGCAAAATCAAGATTTTTTTTCTTTTTTTTTTTTTCACAAAATTGTTATATTAGCTGGTTATTGCTCACACACAGCATATGCATAGCACAAAGTACACCCTAAAACACATTCTACTACTCCTCCTGAGTATGGCGATACCATATGTGTGAGACTTTTACACAGCGTGGCCACATACAGAAGCGCAACATGCAGGGAGCACCGCCAGGCGTTCTTGGAGCATAAATTACACATATAATTTCTTGACTACCTCTTACACTTTTGAAGTCCCTGGAGCACCAGGACAATAAAAACGCCCAAAAAATGACGCAATTTTGGAAAGAAAACAACCCAATGTATAATCTATGAGGCACAATGAGTCTTTTGAACATGTCATTTTTTTCTACAAGTTTTTGGAAAATGTGTAAAGAAAATGAAAACGCATTTTTTTTTTACACAAAGTTGTCCATTTATACAATATTTCTAACACATAGCATGTACATACCAAAAATTACACCCCAAAATAGATTCTCCCACTCCTCCTGAGTACGGTGATACCACATGTGGGAGACTTTTCCACAGCGTGGCCACATAGAGAGGCCCAACATGCAGGGAGCACCATCAGGTGTTCTAGGGGCATAAGTTTCAAATCTAATTTTACTACCTATTACACTTTTGTGAGGCACTGTAGTACCATGGATGAGAACTGATGTGGCATGGATGAGCATGAATGGGGATGGATAAGCCGTGGATGGGGATGGCTGAGTATGGATGGGATGACTGAGCATGAATGAGTATGGCTGAGTATGGCCGGATACGGCTGAGTACGGATGGGTACGGCTGAGTATGGCTGGGTATAGATGGGATGGCTGGGTACGGCTGAGTATGGCTGGGTACGACTGAGTATGGCTGGGTAGGGCTGAGTACGGCTGGGTATGGATGGGATGGCTGGGTACGGCTGAGTACAGCTGAGTATGGCTGAGTATGACTGGGTACGGCTGAGTATGGCTGGGTACAGCCGAGTATGCCTGGGTACGGCTCAGTATGGCTAAGTACGGCTGGGTACGGCTGGGTACAGCTGAGTACGGCTGGGTACGGCTGATTACGGCTGAGTATGGCTGAGTACGGCTGGGTACGGCCGAGTATTGCTAGGTATGGCTGAGTATGGATGGGTATGGCTAATTATGGATTGGGGTGGATGGGTTGGCTGAGCATAGATGGATGTATGAGTATTGCTGAGGATGGATGGATGGCTGAGCATGGATGGATGGATGAGTATGCTGAGTATGGATAGCTGAGCATGGATGGATGGATGAGTATGCTGAGTATGGATGGATGAGTATGGATGGGTATGCTGAGTATGGATGGATGAGTATGCTGAGTTTGGATGGGTATGTTGAGCATGGATGGCTGAATATGCTGAGTATGGATGGGTGAGCGTGGATGGATGAGTATGCAGAGTATGGATGGGTGAGCATGGATGGATGGGTGAGTATGGATGGATGTATGAGTATGCTGAGTATGGATGGGTATGCTGATTATGGATGGGTGAGCATGGATGGATGAGCATGGATGGATGGATGAGTATGCTGAGTATGGATGGGTATGCAGAGTATTGATGGGTATGCTGAGTATGGATGGATGGATACAGCTGAGAATGGGCACATAGCGCCGCCCACAGCGCTGCTGCCACTGATTTCTCCCCTCTCCCTGTACCGATCGGTACAGAGAGGGGAGAGAGGAACCGGACATGATGCTGGTTTATTTACAAGTGATTGCTCCGTCATTTGAAAAGACAAGAAGGAAACAGGGAGGGTGAAAGAAAAGGAGGAGAAAAGGGTCAAAAGGGTATGAAGGTGTTGAGGGAAGTATGGGTCAATATTTTGTTTTCATTAGAAGGGCAACTCCATTTGAATCTTCTTTACATCCCACAAAACCAAGTACAGTGCCTTGCAAAATTATTCACCCCATTTGGCTTTTTACCCATTTTGTTACATTACAGCCTTTAGTTCAATGTTTTTTTTTTTATATGAATTATATTTGATGTATCAAAACACAGTAGTCTAAGTTGAGGGAAGTATGGGTCAATATTTTCTTTTCATTATAAGGACAACTCCAATTGAATCTTCCTTACATTCCACAAAACCAATTACAGTGCCTTGCAAAAGTATTCACCCCCGCTTGGCTTTTTACCTATTTTGTTACATTACAGCCTTTAGTGTTTTTTTTTTATTTGAATTATATGTGATGGATCAGAACACAGTAGTCTAAGTTGGTGAAGTAAAATTAGAAAAATATATACATAAAACTATTTTTCAGAAATTAAAAACTGATAATTGGCATGTGCTTATGTATTTACCCCCTTTGTTATGAAGCCCAGAAAAAGCTCTGGTGCAACCAATTACCTTCAGAAGTCACATAATTAGTGAAATGATGTCCACCTGTGCAATCTAAGTATCACATGATCTGTCATTACATATACACACCTTTTTGAAAGGCCCCAGAGACTGCAACACCTAAGCAAGAGGTGCCACTAACCAAACACTGCAATGAAGACCAAGGAACTCTCCAAACAGGTAAGGGACAATGTTGTGGAGAAGTACAAGTCAGGGTTAGGTTATAAAAAAAATCCAAATCTTTGATGATCCCTAGGAGCATCAAATCTATCATAACCAAATGGAAAGAACATGGCACAACAGCAGACCTGCCAAGAGACGGCCACACACCAAAATTCACGGACCGGGCAAGGAGGGCATTAATCAGAGAGGCAGCACAGAGACCTAAGCTAACCCTGGAGGAGCTGCAGAGTTCCACAGCAGAGACTGAAGTGTCTGTACATAGGACAACAATAAGCCGTACGCTCCATAGTGTTGGGCTTTATGGCAGATTGGCCAGAAGAACCCATTACTTTCAGCAAAAAACAAAATGGCACGTTTTTAGTTTGCGAAAAGGCATATGGGAGACTCCCAAAATGTATGGAGGAAGGTGCTCTGGTCTGATGAGACTAAATTTGAACTTTTTGGCCATCAAAGAAAACGCAAACCCAACACATCACATCAACCAAAGAACACCATCCCCACAGTGAAACATGGTGGTGGCAGCATCATGCTGTGGGGATGTTTTTCAGCAGTCGGGACTGGAAAATTGGTCAGAGTTGAGGGAAAGATGGATGGTGCTAAATACAGGGATATTCTTGAGCAAAACCTATACCTATACCACTCTGTGTGTGATTTGAGGCTAGGACGGAGGTTCACCTTCCAGCAGGACAATGGCCCCAAACACACTGCTAAAACAACACTTGAGTGCTTTAAGGAGAAACATGTAAATGTGTTGGAATGGCCTAGTCAAAGCCCAGACCTCAATCCAATAGAAAATCTGTGGTCAAACTTAAAGATTGCTGTTCACAAGCGCAAACCATCCAACTTGAAAGAGCTGGAGCAATTTTGCAAGGAGGAATGGGCAAAAATCCCAGTGGTAAGATGTGGCAAGCTCATAGAGACTTATCCAAAGTGACTTGGAGCTCTGATAGCTGCAAAAGGTGGCTCTAGAAAGTATTGACTTTAGGTGGGTGAATAGTTATGCATGTTGACTTTTTCTGTTATTTTGTCCTATTTGTTGTTGTTTGTGGGCATGTTCTGTAAAATAAATGATGCAAATCCTCAAACAATCCATGTTAATTCCAGGTTGTGAGGCAAGAAAACACGAAAAATGCCAAGGGGGATGAACACTTTTGCAAGGCACGGTAGTCACATGATGTGGCTGAAACCAAAAGACAGACCGGTCATGATGTGTCCCACACTATCATTTTCATTAAACCCATGGGATAGTTTGACCAAACCCCATAATTTCAAATCCCCACACACTTCCATGCCCCCCTAGCTGGCAACCCAGACTTCACCCCAGGTCTCAATTTCCAGACACTTGCTTGGTGGACAAACAAGGGTTTGATATGCATAGCTGACCTCTGTGATCATAGGGGGATTCTATCACAAGGAACCCTTCAAGAGAAATACCTTCTCCCAAACTCAGAAATTTTCCATTATGTGCAAATGGTGCATTTTCTGCAAACCTTACAACGTGCAGCTGATATAACCATCCACCTCAATGGAGTATTTATGTAGATCCTTTCATAAGCACACTGGCTTTATCTCCAAAATCTATAGTATATTGACCTCTACCCCAGAAAAATTGTTCTACATGAAGAAGTGGGAACAAGACATAGGGCAGACATTCACCCTAGCTGAATGGTCCACAATGTCACAATGTGCGTCAAAATCATACATGAATACCTCACTAATTTAAGCAAACTACAAGGTTTTGCTCAGATGGTACATGGTACCGACAAGAATAGCTTTGTTTGTCCCAGGGACCTCTCCCTCCTGCTTTCGAGGGTGCGGTTTAGAAGGCGCGGTGATCCATATATGGTGGTACTGCCCCAATGTGAAACGTTTTTGGATCCGCCCTTACAATTTTATCTTCACACTTACACAGGTGAATTTAATGAAATCACCGCAACAAGCTCTTCTGGGATGCCCAGTAGAAGGCACACCTAAACAGGCAGGGAAACTTGTAGCCTTTATTTTTACGGCAGCCAGAATAGCAAGCGGCAGATCATGGAAGACACCCACGATCCCTTTCGATCTGGTAAAAAATAAGTTGACATGGATCATGGTAAATAAACGCCTTTTGGCGATCCTACAGGACAAATGAGTCCTATTTGACAAGATATGGGAACCCTGGATAAAATACTTGTCTGACCCCTTGTGAGATATCAGGGATTGATCAAATTAATCTTAGGGAATGCGGTTTCCTCTCTAATATTCCTTTCTTCTTACTTTCATTATTTTCCTTTTCTTTTTCTGGAATTGCTCATGGCCTTGGTCCCCCCCCCCCCTTTTGAAGGGTAGTGGAGGGACGGGGAAACCAGGGGATATTCATAGTTACCTTTTAGACTACAGAAACGTTATTCGGTTGTGGTATAATTTTTTCCTTTTTGAAATTGGAGCAATACGATAACAGATGTGCAGGCCGTAAGATAATTTAGTTCTCTGTCAAACGTTGGATATCTCTCTTCCAGACATGAACTACCTTAGAAGCGTCTGTACTCATAATCCTAAGGTATAGGGAGGAAATTGTTTTGCCTATACTACGTGAAATGAGGAATTTATTTACTGAGTGAGAAGCCGTGTGACGGGGTCAGGAAATTAAGCCTTGACGGCATGTCAATGTTATAAAAACCTGAAGAATATCCAGGTAGGTTGTTAGAAGATGTGTCTCAATTCATCAAGGGAAAAGAGATATCCTTCAAGCATAATCTGTTACGAGGTCTTAATGCCAAATCTAGCCCAGACTTGTGGATCAGGTAGAGATCTCAGATGTGGTAGAGAGGGGTTACCTCATAGAGGGGTGTAGGGAGACACAGTTTTCAGTTCACTCAAGGCCGCATTCTCCTGTCACCACACCAGCACAGTGGCTTTCATAGAGGTAGTAATGTTTAGATCGGAGCAAGGGTCCCCTGAACACCAAATTACTAAGCTCTGAATATGAGCCCATGAGCACCGCCTCCAAACTAACTTTTAGGTTAGTGTTTACCTGAGTAAACCACGATCTGACTGTGACGAGCACTAACACCCAGTAAAATTTCTCGAAACAGGAGAGCCAATCCTCCCCCAAAAAAATAACAAAAGGAAGTTGTAGGCTAGACCTGGCTAATTTGGGGGTGGTTCCCACCCAAATAAAGGAGGTGATGACCTGAGCGAGTTTAGAAAAAAAAGTGTTGGGAGTGGGCACAAAAGTATCTCTAAATACATACAGAAATTTTGGAAGATAGGACATTTTAATACAATTATCTATACCCACTGAAGTCAATAGCAGCAATTTCCACACTTCACATTTATGGATTAACTGTTGGAAAATAGGATAGAGACTATCAGCCAAATAACTCAACAGATTTTTCTGGATATGGATTCCTAAATATTTGAAGTGGGAGACCCAAGTAAAAGGAACACTGATTTGTCCCAATTAATTCTAATGCCCCAGTAGGAGCCAAACGTATCAATCTCAAGGCCTGCATTCAGAGACATATGTGAATCTTTACATTTAGCAGGGTGGCATCTGTGTAGAGGGACACCTTTTCCATCAGAGGTCCCACCAAGATACCTTGGACTGCACGGCAAGACCACAACAGCAGTGCCAAGGGTTCTATTTCCAAGCTAAAAAGCCCTAGATAGAGGGGTCATCCCTGCATTGTACCTTGATGGAGTGGGAAGGGGCAGATAGTATGCAATTAGTTCAAACTCTGGCAGCGGTAGTGGAGTACGTGAGCTGTACCCAGGAGATGAAATGAAATCCAAACCCAAATTTGCGTAGAACCATCTACAAGTATTCCCACTCCATCACATCGAATGCCTTCTCAGCATCAAGAGAAGCCACGACTTCCAGAGTCTTTGAGCCACCCGAATGAGCAATATTGGTAAACAGTCTATCCAGATTGATATCTTTTCCTGGCATAAACCCAGTTTGATCTCTGTGGATTAAGGAGAGAATTACTTTATTCAAGCAGAAGGCAAACACTTCAGTAAGTACCTTTAGCATCTAGATTTAAACGCAATATAGGCCTATGGGTGCAATATTCTATATCTTTACCACCTCTGCTTTAGCCACAGACAGGATAGACCTGGATTCTTGATGTATTTTTCTGACACTGAGTTGATAATAACCAGGAATACTACTGCCGGTTCCAGGGCCGTCTTTAAGGCAGGGCAAACGGGGCAGCTGCCCTGGGCCCTGTCATTGTTGTGGGGCCCAAATCAGCTAGCTCATACTGGAAAACTATCCTGGTTTAAATTCCCCCGTCCCTTAAAGTTTTAGTCCTGTGCTGTGTCCCGATATCTCAGTGTGAAGTGCTGCTACTAATTCTGCCCAGCTCTGCCCTATTGTTGTGTACAGATGACTCACCTGCAGACACTGTGTTTATATATACAGTAAAATACCGGCATTGATATGTAAATATCCGCAGCCGGCGGCATTGATATGTAAATAAAGGCGGCATTCATATGTATATCATACCTCCCTGAGGTCATATCCACCATCACCTATACTGAATGCTGCCCACTGGGGAGACAAAGGGGCATGCTTGAAAGTCCTACCTGCAACTGTGGTCATTAGGCCTAACATCAGCCTGTTCTGCAACGGCAAGCAAATTGGTGGGGGGAGGGTAGTTTGGGGTGTTCAGAGGTAGGCAGAGAAGAAATTACAGTTTGGGTGCACAGGTGAGCAAGGAGGGGATGTATAGAGGTAAGGAAGGTGGGTGCAAAGGTAAACATAGGAGGCAGGTAAAGTTAAAGGGGTGAAGGGTTAGAGTGGAGAGAATGGGGGAGGTTTGGGGTGCAGGAGTTTTAGGTGTACTGACAGGGTGGATAAAAATGTAGGTAATGTGTAGGGCAGCCCATTAATTTCAATGGGCTGCTCTACTCGCTAGAAATGCAGAAAAAAATCCCTAACGCTTTTTCAAAATCACATGATGCCATAGCACATGTCAGCAGATGCGTGAGGGTGTCATTAACAATTGATGGCACTGCTGTGTATCTGCTAAAGGGCAGCACATTTCTGGGTGTCAGGAAAGCGATTTTGTACGCTTTCCCGACACACAAATGTGAACACAGGCTAAATGTCTCAGTTACATAGGTGGTCAGTGTAAATCTTCTCATTACATTGGGGCTTGGTGTAGAATCCCTTCATTCACACTAGTGGCCAGTGTGAATGTCCTCCTTACATTGGTGGTCAGTGTAAATCCCTCCTTACATTGGTGGTTACTGTGAATGCTTATATTACATTAGTGGTCAGTGTAAACCCCTATTATATTGGTGGGCAGTGTTGAAACCACTCTTTATATTGGTAGTCGGTAATAAAATCAGCTTTCCTATTCATCACACCCTTCGCCCCTTCCCCCCCCCCCAGCCCTGCCACTGATCCCAGGAGTTCTAGGATCCCTAGGAGTTTTCTGTCTATTAATGGGCCACCTCACCTCCCCTGTCCATGGTATGCAGGCAGTGAGGAGATAATGTCCTGTAACCACTAGCGACCAATCAGTAATGAAGTGCAGTAATCTCTTGCACCCAATTAATAAGCAGAAATAATGTGCTGCAAACTCTAGCAACTAATCAGTGAGCCGTAATGTGTGCTGTAACCTCTAGCAACCAGTCAGTAAGCGGTAATGATATGATGTAACCTCTGGCAACCAATCGCAATCGCTGTCTGATCTGTATCAGTAAACTGATTTTGAGTCTAGCTGCTATTTATTGTGTATATATATATATCAGAGCAGGTGGAGAGGGAAATTGCATTGGGGGGGCCCAAGAAAATGTTTGCCCGGGGTCCAATCAATATTAAAGACGGCCCTGGCCGGTTCAGCTGTGTTTTGATCAACCGATAGTCTTGTATAGCCATAGCAATTACAGGCTCAACACAACATGTCATCAGAGATCCAATAGTGTGACAGCCTCCACAGTCTACCTGTAGGGGCCACTGTGGTATGTATACATAACAGCATGAGGGTATGGTCTGAGATTCCTGGAGGAAATATAGACACATCCTGTACCTTGGCTAAGACAGAGTTGTTGACATAAATTTAATCTATGTGAGACATAGTAGAGTGGGTAGCTGAGTGACAAGTATAACATTACAACTGTGGGTGCTTCCATCTCTAGGTATCTGTGAACCCAAAAACATTCACCCATTTTGATAAGGCTAAATCCACTTTCACTTCAGGGGCAAATTTGTCTAGATGCTAACAAGGTGTTATGTTAGAATCTCCTGCAAGGACAATATTATGAGTATGATGCAAGAAAGTGTGTCAGCTTAGTTAGAAAAGAGACATTGCGATGGGGGAATATACAGACCCACCAGCACTATTGGCAAATTATCAATGACTGCATGTATCAAAACAAATTTACCGTCTAAATCCATATGTAGATTTAGGAGCGGGACGTACACTAAAAGTGTATTTTTTCAAGAAAATTTGCGTTTGAAAAACCACTATACAAATATCACGTGGCATAAAAATTGCAACAACCAATATGTCTTTTCTCCAGGGCCTTTGCTTTCAAAAAATATGAAATGTTTGGGGGCTTTAACCACTTCAGCCCCAAAAGGTTTTACCCCCTTCATGACCAGGCCATTTTTTTCGATGCGGCACTGCTTTGTTTTAACTGACAATTGCGTGATTATGCAAAGTTGTACCCAAATAAAATGTATGTCCTTTTTTTCTCCCACAAATAGAGCTTTTTTTTGTTGGTATTTGATCACCTCTGCTGTTTTTATTTTTTGCGCTATAAACAAAAAAAGACCGTCAATTTCGTAAAAAAACTATATTTTTTACTTTCTGCTATAAAACATACCCAATAAAAAAAATTAATCAAAAAACATAGCAGAAACACAAGATCTCCATTTTCCCCTCTGGCAGAATGGCGGTCTGCCTTCTCTACATAGGCAGACCGCTGTTCTGCCTCTCCTGAGAATGATCGCTGGGTCCGGCATTCACCCCATGCATGAAATCATGCACAGGTACATGATTTCGCACAGGAGGACCACCCTGCCACAGTATTGTGGGGCAAAAAAGTATTTAGTCAGCCACCAATTGTGCAAGTTCTCCCACTTAAAAAGATGAGAGAGGGCCAACATACCAGCAACAGTGTGTGACAACCTTGTGAAGACTTACAGAAAACGTTTGACCTCTGTCATTGCCAACAAAGGATATTTAAAAAAGTATTGAGATGAACTTTTGATATTGACAAAATACTAATTTTCCACCATAATTTGCAAATAAATTCTTTCCAAATCAGACAATGTGATTGTCTGGATTTGTTTCCACATTTTGTCTCTCATAGTTGAGGTATACCTATGATGACAATGACAGGCCTCTCTCATCTTTTTAAGTGGGAGAACTTGCACAATTGGTGGCTGACTAAATACTTTTTTGCCCCACTGTATATCTGTGTGGGGTGGTCCAGAAGTGGTTAAGTAATTATCTAGTAAAAAAATGCAGATTTTTACATGTATGTGCGAAGTGTTTTACACGTTTGGCTTGGGCAGCAAGTGGTTAAGCTGGCCATACAGTGGCTTTACATCACTGCTGTCGACTGGCTTCCTGATAATGACAAAAAAGGACAAGCCCTACACATTGGAATTGAATTACTAAAGGCAAACGGGCTGTTCACTTTTCAAGTGAGTTTACCCCAAAGCTTAGTGAATGAAGTGAAGTTTCCATCAGCCAATCATGTGCTAGCAAAAATGTTTTTTTATTATTTATTTTTTCTTGCACATCATTGGGTATTCTTTGAGCTTCGCCGCATTCAGTATGTTTTGGGACAAATTGCCTTGCAAAAAAGGAACTACCCTGGCAAATTTACAGGCTGTTTGTCTTTAGTAAATCAACCCCGCTGTGTAACAGGATGGCCACTTATAGTCTTCAACAGGGCTGTATGTGACAGGGTGAAAACTCAGGACCACAACTGGGAGATATATGTCATCTCATTGCAGGAAGTCTCTAAGCAAGGATCTTCATGGAAGGGTGACCAGGTATTATTTTAATAAAAGCTGCACATTTATGAAAAATTTAAGTAAAAGTACCGTATATACTCGAGTATAAGTCAAATTTTTCAGCACATTTTTTTGTGCTGAAAGTGCCCCCCTCAACTTATACTCGAGTCAAGCACTTTTCTGCAGCAAAAAATTTCATTTTCCGAACCGAATTTGGGGCCCCGTATCTCAGGGCCACTTGGTGCTAGGAACCCCAAATTTGGTTTGCAAACCAAGTGGAACTTGTACTACAACATATCCAAAGCTGAAGTTCCTAGCACTAAGTGACCCCGAGATACGGGGCCCCAAAATCGGTTCAGAAAATGTCATTTTCTGCTGCAGAAAAGTGCTTGACATTTTCTGAACCGACTTTGGGGCCCCATATCTCAGGGCCACTTAGTGCTAGGAACCCCAAATTTGGTATGCAAACCCAGTGGAACTGGTACCACAACATATCCAAAGCTGAAGTTCCTAGTTCCAAGTGGCCCTGAGATACGGGGCCCCAAAAATGGTTTGGAAAATGTCATTTTCTGCTGCAGAAAAGTGCTTGACATTTTCTGAACTGAATTTTGGGGCCCTGTATCTAGGGGCCACTTGGTGCTAGAAACACCAGCTTTGGAAATTTTATGGTGCTATTTCCACTGTGTTTGCACACCAAATTTGGGGTTCTTAGCACTAAGTGGCCCCAAGATACAGGGCCCCAAATTCAGGCAACTGTGTCCATTTGCAGCAATGTCATTTCGGACCCTTTGGGTTCAGAGACCCCAAATTTTGGCTGCAGCTAGGGGGCATCTAGAAACCCTTAACTACCGAGTTTGAAGTTCAGGGGACCTATGGCTGCAAAGGGGCACAGTGATGCTGCAAATGGGCATTGTTGACCCTCTTTTCCACTTACAGTAGCTGTGCATTTCTCACCCTCGTCTTATACTCGGGTCAATAAGTTTTTCCCATTTTTTTTGTGGTAAATTAGGGCCTCGACTTATACTCGGAACGACTTATACTCGAGTATATACGGTAATGTGTATAACGTAGAGCTACACGATTCTGGATGAGAATCACAATTTTTTTTTTGCTTAGAATAAAGATCACAATTCTCGCGGCGTAACATCCAGTGGCATCACTAGGGTTGGTGTCACCCCCCCCCCCCGAACCCACCAAGTATAGTCACCCATAAGTACAGAGACTCCCCTCCCTCTGTACAGACCCCCCTTCACTAAGTATAGACCCCCTCCATCAGTACACACCCCTCCAGGACAAACCACCCCCTCCATCACTACAGACCCCCCTCAGGATAAACTTCCCCCCTCCATCAGTACAGACCCCCCTCAGGACAAACCACCCCCCTCCATCAGTACAGACCCCCCTCAGGACAAACCCCCCCTCCATCAGTACAGACCCCCCTCAAGACAAAATACCCCCTCCATCATTACAGACCCCCCCAGGACAAACCAACCCCCTCCATCAGTACAGACCCCCTCAGGATAAACCCCCTCCATTAGTACAGACTCCCCTTAGGATAAACCCACCTCCATTAGTACAGACTCCCCCTCAGGATAAACCCCCCTCCATCGGTGCAGACCCCCCTTAGGTTAACCCCCCACCATCAGTGCAGACCCCCCTCAGGATAAACTCCCTCTCCATCAGTGTAGACCCCCTCAGGATAAACCCCCTTCCTTCCATCAGTACAGACCCCCTTCAGGATACCCCCCTCCATCAGTGTAGACCCCGTCAGGATAAACCACCACCCCCCAATAAGTGCAGCCCCCCTCAGAATAAACCCCCCTCCATCAGTGCAGACCCCTCTCAGGATAACCCCCCCCACCAATAAGTGCAGACACCCCCTCATGATAAACACCTCCTTCATCAGTGCAGACCCCCCTCAGGATAACCCCCACAAAAAGTGCAGTAACCCCTCAGGATAAACCCCCCTCCATCAGTGCAGACCCCCCTCAGGATAAACCACCACCCCCCCCCAATAATTGCAGACCCCCCTCAGGATAAACCCCCTAATAAGTGCAGACCCCCCTCAGGATAACCCCCTGTCAGTGCAGACCCCCCTCAAGATAAACCCCCCAATAAGTGCAGACCCCCCTCAGGATAACCCCCCTCGGTCAGTGCAGACCCCCCCCAGGATAAACCCCTCTCTCTGTCAGTGCAGACCCCCCTCAGGATAAACCCCCCTTGGTCAGTGCAGACCCCTCTCAGGATAACCCCCCACCAATAAGTGCAGACACCCCCTCAGGATAAACACCCCCTCCATCAGTGCAGACCCCCCCTCAGGATAACCCCCCAAAAAGTGCAGACACCCCTCCGGATAAACCCCCCCTCCATCAGTGCAGACCCCCCTCGGGATAAACCACCACCCCCCAGAAAGTGCAGACTCCCCTCGGGATAAACCCCCCAATAAGTGCAGACCCCCCTCAGGATAACCCCTGTCAATGCAGACCCCCCTCAGGATAAATCCCCCAATAAGTGCAGACCCCCCTCAAGATGACCCCCCTCGGTCAGTGCAGACCCCCCTCAGGATAAACCACCCTCAGTCAGTGCAGACCCCCCTCAGGATAAACCCCCTCTCCCCTTACCCTCCCTTCATGTACCTGGGCGGTGGGCGGAGGAAGATTCAGTGTTCAGCAGCCCAGAGAGACACTCTCCGGGCGGCCACAGCACGCTTGTGTATAATGAAAGGAGGCAGCCGCAGCAGGAGTGAGAGTGAGGAGTCTCACTCAGGGCAAACGTGGCACCCGCACCTTCCTGCTGAAGAGCCCTGCCTCCAGGACTCTCCACCTCCCTCGGGATGGTGTCACCCTTCTGTGGGTGTCACCCGGGTGCAGGTGTCGCCCACCCCCCCCTAGCAATGCCACTGGTAACATCATCTTTCACACTATACGAAAAAATTTTGCTAACTTTACTGTTGAGTTTTTTTTAATTCATTGAAGTGTATTTTTTCCCAAAAACACAAAAAAAATTGTTTGAAAGACTGCTGTGCAAATACAGTGTGACATAAAATATTGCAATGACTGTCATTTTATTCTCTAGGGTAATTTTCTAGCAAAAAATACTGATTTTAATTTGTAAGCAACAAGTGTCAGAAAAAGGCTAATGCCGCGAACACGAGCGGACTTTACGGCAGACTTTGCCCGGCGGACGGGATTTCGTCGGACAATTCGATCGCGTGTGGGCTCCAGCGGACTTTGTTTTCTCAAAAGTTGGACGGACTTAGATTTGAAACATGTTTTAATGTTTTATTTGACATAGTCGCATATATTTTGAGTTAAGATTACATCTCTATCCCCGACCGCTTAAATGCTTGCGCCCCAGGCCTCGGATTGGCGAGCTTCTACTTCCTACCTCCCGTGATACGCAGGCTTTGAGCGGCCTCACGTCATTCCGTACATGATGGATCACGTGGTCGTCATGTGACCACTGTGTTATTAGGAAGATGTAGCAGTGTTGATTGGAGGTTAGGAGCGAGGCTTGGCTCCTGACCAGCTATGGGGGGATATGATTGGCCTTCTGAATACCACATGACTGTAGGTCACCTGTGACGTTGTCAAAAGCAGAAGTCACGCCATACACTACCGCTAATCAGCTATTTTACATGATTGTTATTTGTTTTATATAAAGCGCAGTAGATGGAGGGCAAATTCATACCCCAGCAGAAGTCTTAGAGGACGAAACGCGTTAGGTTCTTGTGCTTTTACCCTCACCATCACCTACTGCGCTACTTTTTTTGTACTTTGAGCCAAATTTTTACTGCCCAGATTTTATATTTTCATACTTATTGGAGATATCCTTTATAACTTTGATGCCAATAAACGCTACTACGTCTTAAATGGATTCACACTATGTGGAAGTTTTTTCTTTCTTATTCGCCTAACCATATGGACGGTCGCTGATGAGGTGTTTTTCTGGTTGACGATCGAGGCTGATCATAGAAGACACTCAGGTCCGGTTCAATTCCTCCAGGGACACACCATTCGGTGACATCGCTTGCTCTTCCAAAGCCAGGTCCATCAATAGGATCCAGGTCTGGATTATCCTACGGTTCGCTGCATTACACCGTTTGACGGTACAAGCTCTTCTGACTCACCGCCAAGGGCCTGTGAGTCCACCTTTTCTGGTAAGGGCATTTTATGCTTATTAGTTTAGGATAATACTACCATGCCAAGAGAAGAATCCACCTACATGTAGAGACACTTCTAAGAGTCTCCATTCATCATATATGAGGACTGTGGGCACCTAGGGTGTCACTGCGATGTTGTGATTACCCCACTGCATAGTGACGGACATTAAAATTTGCACATATTCACTACCTAAGTTTTATCCATGGCCTCATGCCAGGGTATTGTCTTGATGGACACTTAATTTTAGGTTTATGCACATCACATTGATGTTTTTCACTATACATCCATTGTGATTTAACTTGGAGATATTCTCAAAGTGGGCTACTCCCATCACAACAGAAATATTGGTTATAGTTATCTTTTTCAAATTTTATGCACTTGCCTTTATTTTTTATTGTTTATTTGTTATGTGGTGTTTTTTGCAGAGATACCCCTCCACGCACTTCATGAGACTATCACGGGTCTAATTGTTACACATTCTAGGGCTTTGTTCCCTCCTTTTAGATATCACTGTTGTTTTGTTATTATTATTTTTTCACACTAGCGCCACACTTTATTACACTTTATACATTCACAATAGTCAGATTGTTGTGTTGGCTGCTTCACTATATAGACTTTTCTCAGGAGTTGGCGCAACATTTTTACGTAAATCCATGTTTTAAATCAATCCGTCGAAATCATGTCCGGTCGAAAAGTTTGCTCGTCTGTATGCTAGTTCGATGGACAAAAAGCCACGCTAGGGCAGCTATTGGCTACTGGCTATGAATTTCCTTGTTTTAGTCCGGTCGTACGTCATCACGTACGAATTCGACGGACTTTGGTGGATTGTGTGTAGGCAAGACCGTTCATTCAGAAAGTCCGTCGTAAAGTCCGTTGAAAAGTCCGCCGTGCAAAGTCTGCCGTAAAGTCCGACCGCGTGTACTCGGCATTAGTCTTTAAGTGGTTAAACTGTCCCATGAGGCATTGCAAGCCACTCAGAGTTGCAAGCATGACTCCCAAAGGCAGAGGGATGATGGGATTTGTATTTCTGCAACAGCTGGAGGGACACAGGTTGAGCACCCATGCTCTACTAGTACCGATGAGATATATAGAGTGCAAGTCTAAACAAGTTTTCTAGTGTAGTGGATATCTGCTTTACACCTCCCACTGGCTAAAAAGATTAAAAACACATTTTGAAAGGACACCAACCTGTTAAAGTATAAAACCACAAAATATCAGTCACAAAATGTTTCTTATCCCAGCGCTCATAGAAAAAAGCTAAAATTGGTCATGCACATTCAGCTGCTGTTATAAAATCAATCAAAACCTATACAATATGCAAAAAAGATATAATAATCATTCCAGCATTAACAGCGCTCTCTCAGTACTATATGCACTGTGTGCTAAAATAGATGAATAGTGTAACATGCGTCTACTAAGGAGTAAAATAGGCACAATATACAAAATAGTTCAATGTGTGTAAATCGTAGAAGATCGAAAGATGAATGATGTAATATGCATCCACTCAGAGGTGATAATAGGACAGATGAAATCTTTAAATTCCATCACCGCCACACCACGTGAAATTCTCTCCCCTATGGTAATAAACTCACCATGAGCACGAATATAATAAGCCTTGTATCTCCAATCTCCTTAATTGGCAAATGCTCATTCAAATGGTAGAATCCTCATCAAAAAGCGCAGTAGCATAACATGGAAAGAAGAGGAACAAACTACATAGTTTAATGATAAAATATGCTTACAAGATTGAAATCGCATTGAATCAATGTAATGCTGTTATTGCTGTACAAACAGCCTGTGATCTCTCACCGCTTCCCGATTAACCTGACTGTGGTGATGCCCGGGTCGGCACACAAGCTGTTGACAGACTAGAAGAGCCGCGTGGTCACGTCCTGTTAAAGTATATATGAGATTTTAAAGTTTGTGTTTACATATACTTTATTGAATTTCTTCAAAAGTGTTGGATATGTGTGTAGAAAATTGTGTTCATTTTGAACCAAGGCAATTAGGATTCAGAATTCTGGGTGATTATTGAAAATTGGAAAAATCTATTTTCTCTTTTGTTCTAATCTTGGATTTGCCATATTCTCTACTGCCTAGTGTGGACTACAAAATGATGTGTGTGGTTGGCAGGCATTCCTAGCAAGCTTTCTTCCTTTTTTTTTTATACTAAAGTACTTCAGGTAAACAAGATGGAATTTTGCTTTGCTTTAGCTGTTATTGAAGGCCCTGCATCACAAGTACACTTCAACGGACAAACCCCAATAGCCTGGAGGCTAGAATTGTTGTTAATTATAGCATATATGACTTGGATTCAGTACTTGCTAAGAGTTCCAACTCAGTGGCTCAGAATGTATTGAATCCAGCAGTCAGACAACTTGCACTCTTAAAGGCAGCCCCCATATTTCTCACTGTACAGGTTTTGAAATAAATATGTGATTTGGACATGTAATTTGAATCACACCTGGAATTGATAGCTTGCCTTTACCTAAGTGCCATTGCTTCCTGCATAGCTCCCAACTGTTCCTGATTTCGAAGGACTGTCCCTGATTTGAGACAAACTCCCTCTGTTCCTCTTTCCTCCTTCTTTGTCCCTGTCAGAAACCATGAACCAGTCCGAGACAGAAGTACAGTAAAATCACACTTGTTTATTGACAAGTAAAATTGACAAGTAAAAATAAAAATGTAAATAGAGTAAGCGTAGTCAAAGCATAGCCAGAGTCCAGTAACCGGATCGGGTAGTCAGCCAAGCCAGAGTCCAGTAACCGGATCGGGTAGTCAACTGTATCTTCTGAATTCATGGCCTTCGCCTACTGTCAGAAACCATGAACCAGACCAAGATAGAAGTACAGTAAAATCACACTTGTTCATTAATAAAAATAAAAAGGTAAATAGAGTAAGCGTAGTCAAAGCATAGCCAGAGTCCAGTAACCGGATCGGGTAGTCAGAAAGCCAGAGTCCAGTAACCGGATCGGGTAGTCAGCCAAGCCAGAGTTCAGTAACCGGATCGGGTAGTCAGAAAGCCAGAGTCCAGTAACCGGATCGGGTAATCAGCCAAGCCAGAAGTCAGGGATCCAAGTAGAGGAACAGCAAGCAGGATAAGGAGCCAGAAGGGATGTCAGCAAAGCCAGTCTTTAAACAGGAACGCAGGAGATGGTTTCTTGTGATGTGACCAAGGAGAAGGCAGGAATAAAGTGAGCTGGAGATCTTTAAGTAGGCGGGACTGACGGGCAGATCCACAACAGCTGGTTAACTGTGGAGAGGGATGAGAGCTGGCAATTAGCCGACAGCTGAGCAGCCAGCTCAGAGAAGGAAGGGCTGAGCCAGCCCTGACAGTACCCCCATTCTTAACGAACCCCGTCCTCTCGGAGGACCACTGGACTTGAGGGGAAAATGTCTATGGAAATCACGGAGGAGGGCAGGAGCATGTACGTCCGAGGATGAGACCCAGGAGCGTTCCTCCGGATTGTACCCCTTTCAATGCACCACGGAACCTACAGGAGTCAACAATGGATTGTACCTCATACACCTTATGGTTCTCAACCTACACAGGTTGAGGACGTGGCACCGAGGTGGTAAAGCGGTTGCAGACCAACGGTTTCAATAAGGAGACATGAAACACATTTGGGATGCGCATACTAGGAGGAAGGTCCAACGCGTAAGCCACTGGGTTAATCCTGCAAAGGATATGGAAAGGCCCAATAAACCAAGGTGCGAACTTCAGTGAGGGAACACGAAGTCGGAAGTTGCGAGATGACAGCCAGACCCTGTCCCCAACCTGGTAGGAAGGAGCAGGCAGACGCCTGCTGTCAGCATGGAATCTGTACCTATCATTAGCATGACGCAAAGCCTCCTGGACTTGTGCCCAAGTGGATCGAAGACCACAGAGATGTTCCTCTAGTGCAGGAATACTCTGCGGAACAAACGAGTCAGGCAACATGGAAGGTTGGAAACCATAATTCGCCATAAACTGAGACAATCGGGAAGCAGGATTCAAGGCACTGTTGTGAGCAAACTCTGCCCATGGTAATAGGTCTGACCAGTTGTTGTGATGATCAGAAATATAGCAACGTAGGAATTGCTCCAAGGACTGATTGGCTCGTTCTGCAGCCCCATTAGACTGCGGGTGATACGCAGAGGAAAAAGCAAGCTGAATTCCCAGCTGTGCACAAAAGGCTCACCAGAACCAGGACACAAACTGACTACCCCTGTCTGAGACAATCACCTTGGGTAGCCCATGTAAGCGAAAGATCTCCCGAGCAAAAATGGAAGCCAGTTCCTTAGAAGTGGGCAACTTCCTAAGTGGAATACAATGACACATTGTTGAGAACCGGTCAACCACCATAAGGATAACTGCGTTGCCTTGGGAGTTGGGCAACTCTACAATGAAATCTATAGACAGGTGGGTCCAGGGCCTCTCTCCATTGGGTATGGGTTGTAGGAGGCCCACTGGAAGGTGTTGTGGAGTCTTACTCTGAGCACACACGGAATAGGCAGCTACGAAGGCAGTTACATCAGCACGTAGACTAGGCCACCAGAATTGTTGGGAAATGGCCCAAATGAGTTGACTCTTCCCAGGGTGGCCAGCTGCCTTGGGAGAATGGTAAGTCTGGAGCATGGCAGTACGGAGACACTCTGGGACAAAGCAGTGGTCACAAGGTTTCTCAGGAATAGCATCGACCTGAGCAGAAAGAATTTTGTCACCCAAAGGAGAAGTAAGACTGGTGTGAACCGTAGCCAGAATACGATCAGGAGGAATCATAGGAACCGTAACTGACTCCAACTTGGAAGTGGAGGAAAATTGTCGTGACAAGGCGTCAGCCCTTACATTCTTAATACCGGGTAAGAATGAGACAATGTAATTGAAAATTGACAAGAAAAGAGCCTATCACACCCTTCTGGGAGAGAGGCGTTTAGCCTCAGACAAGAATGTGAGATTCTTATGATCAGTAAGAATGAGAACCAGCACAGTGGTACCTTCGAGGAGATGTCTCCATTCTTTCAGGGCTAAAATGATTGCCAACAGCTCTCTGTCACCAATCTCGTAATTGCACTCGGCAGGTGACAATTTCTTGGAAAAGTAGCCACAAGGATGCATAGCACTCTCAGAGGTAGGATGTTGAGACAGAAGGGCGCCAACACCAGTCTCAGAAGCATCAACCTCAAGGATAAAAGGTAACGTAGGATTAGGATGTGCCAACACATGAGCAGAAACAAAGGCAGCTTTGAGACTTTCAAAGGCCTTAATGGACTCCGGATACCAACTCTGTGGGTTACCGTGCTTTCTTGTCATATAGGTCAGGGGCTTGACCAGAGACGAGAACTTATGAATAAACTTCCGATAATAGTTGGCAAAACCCAGAAAACGCTGCAGAGGACGTAATCCCACGGGTCAGGGCTATCGAAAAACCAGCAGTGGAAATGACATGGAATTTAACCTGTTCCCGATGGAACTCACACTTCTCCAGTTTACAATAGAGATTGTTCTCTCTTAATTTCTGAAGCACACGACAGACATCTGTGTGGTGGCTCTCCAGTGACTTGGAAAATATGAGGATATCATCGAGATAAACCACCACATATAACTGCAACAAATCTCGGAGGACATTGTTAATAAATTCCTGGAAAACTGCCGGGGCGTTACAAAGGCCAAAAGGCATTACGAGATACTCATCATGGCCTGTTCTGGTATTAAACATAGTTTTCCACTTGTCGTCCTCCTTAATCCTCACGAGATTGTAAGCCCCTCTCAGATCAAGATTAGGGAAAACCGTTGCTCCCTTGGTCAAATAACTCTGTAATCAACAGGATCGGGTAGGCATTCTTAATCGTGAAATGATTAAGACCCCTATAATCAATATAAGGTCTCAGTTCACCGCTCCTCTTCTTCACAAAGAAGAAACCAGCAACAGCAGGAGACGAGGATTTGCAGATGAAACCCTGAGAAAATGCGGCTGCAACATACTCCTCCATGGCTTTATCCTCCAAGACCAACAAAAAGGTAAACCAGGCAACGAGGGGGAGTGGCACCAGGTTGAAGGTCAATTGCGCAATCATACGGCTGGTGTGGAGGCAAACTACCGGCTTGACCTTTGTCAAAGAATCGCTAAAATCACGGTACTCCTCTGGCAGGGAGGAGAGTGAAGAGGTACACAGGACCTTGGCTACCTTCCGGAAGCATGTTTCACTGCATTGTGGTGACCAGGAGAGAACCTCAGCACGGAGCCAATCAAAAGAGGGGTTGTGTCTCTGTAACCAAGGATAAACAATAACCAGCGGAAACTTAGGAGAGGAAATCACTTGGAATTGGATTATCTCATGGTAAAGAGCCCCTACGGCCATGGACAACGGAACCGTCTCATGAGTCACGTGGGCAGGCTGTAGAGGTCTCCTGTCAAGAGCCTCAATGCAAGTGGAGCATCACGCAGCTGCAGTGGAATCGAGTGCTTTGATACAAAGGCAGCATCAATGAACAGGCCTGCAGCCCCAGATTCGATTAGAGCCTGTATCTCGATAGACGACTCAGCCCAAGAAAGGGTGACCGAAACCAGGGGCTTATCCTTCTGGATAACTGGGGACGACACAACACCACCTAAGGTCTGTCCATGACAGCACTTCAAGGTTCGGGTGTTCCCAGGATGGGTAGGACAAGACTTCAAAAATTGACTGCCTGGCCACAATAAAGGCACAATCTCTCCCTCCTCCTAAAGGCTCTCTCATCCGCAGAGAGACGTGTGAAGCCCAAGTGCATGGATTCATTTTCACTGACCGACTCGGTACCAGGAGGCATGGGAGGTGAAGGAGGTGAGGGAGGCACGGGTGGGACTGCAAAGCTCGGAGGCAAACATACAGGAGGCTTCCGCAAGCGCTCCTTAAAAGAAAGTCTTTCTCTGAGTCTGGAGCCAATGAGGATGGCAAACGAGATCAAGCTCTCCAGCTCAGTGGGTATATCTCGGTCTGCTATCTCATCCTTATGGAATCTGAGAGACCATGAGAAAAAGCAGCCACGAGGGCCTCATTGTTCCAAGCAACCTCTGCTGCCAGAGTACGGAACTCAATGACGTAGTCAGCAATGGTTCTTGTACTCTGTTTGATGGACATGAGGCACTTGGCAGCAGAAGCAGAGCGTGCGGGAACGTTAAATACCCTTTTAAAGGAGGCCACAAACTCAGGGTAACTCAAGACAACAGGTTTTTGCGTCTCCCATAGACGGTTATCCCAGACCAAGGCTCTCTCAGAAAGCAAAGATATCACAAACCCTTTTGTCCGTGGGAAATGCCTGGGGCAGCATCTCAAAGTATATCTCAACTTGGTTGAGAAACCCTCTGCATTGAACTGGATCGCCCCCAAATCGCTGGGGAAGCGGGGCGGAACCAGGCATACCTCTTATAGAGGTAATACTCAAGGCGGGTGCCTGCACAGAGACTGGCGCAGCAGCAGGGATGGCCTACAATTCAGGTTGTACCAGAGCAGCCACAGTGGGGGATTCCAGGTGAGCCGTGCGACTCAGGAGCGTTTTTAACGCCATGGCAAACTCATCTATGCGGTGATCTTGCTCATCCAATCTGGAAAAAATATTACCAACAAGTGGATTAACTGTATCTTCTGAATTCATGGCCTTCGCCTACTGTCAGAAACCATGAACCAGACCAAGATAGAAGTACAGTAAAATCACACTTGTTCATTAATAAAAATAAAAAGGTAAATAGAGTAAGCGTAGTCAAAGCATAGCCAGAGTCCAGTAACCGGATCGGGTAGTCAGAAAGCCAGAGTTCAGTAACCAGATTGGGTAATCAGCCAAGCCAGAGTTCAGTAACCAGATCTGGTAATCAGCCAGGCCAGAAGTCAGGGATCCAAGTAGAGGAACAGCAAGCAGGATAAGGAGCCAGAAGAGATGTCAGCAAAGCCTTTAAACCAAAATGCTTTAAAATGCCAGTCTTTAAACAGGAACGCAGGAAATGGTTTCTTGTGATGTGACCAAGGCGAAGGCAGGAATGAAGTGAGCTGGAGAACTTTAAGTAGATGGGACTGACGAGCAGATTCACAACAGCTGGTTAACTGTGGAGAGAGAAACAACAGTGATTGGCCAACTCACCTTTAAATCACCTGTATCAGCATTCAGTCAGTGTTCGTGTTAGAGTTAACCTTGTGTTTGATCCAGCTGATATCTGCTCTGTGTATTTCGTGTATGACCTGGCTCGTTTGACCCTGTTTGCTTGCTTCTGATTCGGTACCGTTTGGACTCTGATCTTCCTGTGTATGACCCAGCTTGCCTAGACTATGCTCTGCCTGATTCTACTGTAGTACCTTCATCTGCAGTGGTGAACTACAAGCCCCAGACAACATCTATCCTCATCTGCAGCGGTGAACTACAAGCACCAGACAACATCTATCCTCATCTGCAGTGGTGAACTACAAGGTCCAGCAAACATCTACCTTCATCTACAACGGTGAATTACAAGTCCCAGATGACCTGCTCTGCATAGACCTGCTCATGGTATGTGCTCTTGTTTTTTGAACTCTTTGCATAATCAGAACACCTAAACTGTTACCTGTTATATGCTCCTAGCCTGACAGCGGACAGCTGAGTGGCCAGCTCAGAGAAGGAAGAGCTGAGCCAGCCCTAACAGTCCCTCATTTTGGTCTGATCCATATAGTTGTATATAAAATGCACTATTTATCTTTCAAAAAATTGTTTCCCAAATTCTTCCACATCCAAATTCTAAATTTCTGCATTTGTAAATTTCAGAAGACAGTATAAAGGAATAGTAGTGGTAAAAAAAAAGCACTTGTGGGTTTAAAGCTTGTTTGCACCCCCCCTTCCACTGCCACATTTGGCACTTTTTTGGGGGGGGAGGGGGATACCTGGTTTTGACAGGTACCCACTCCCACTTCGGATAAGATTGCTGATCGGCAATCTACGACATTTCCAGCCCCTCCTCCTTCTCCCCGCTCCCTTCTGGGACACTCACAGGTCCCAGAAGACAGCGGGACCATTCAGAAAGCACAGCAGCGACTCACGCATGTGCAGTAGAAATCCGGGTGTGAAGCCTGAAAGCCTCACTACCGATTTCCCTTACTTACCATGCTGGCGTCTGCACCTGAAGCCGATTGACAAATTGGCTCGGGGTGCCAACATTACGCGATCCCTGGACAGGTAAGTGTCCTTATATTAAAAGTCATCAGCTACAGTATTTGTAGCTGCTGGCTTTTATTTATTTATTTTTTTTACAGACTGGAGCTCCTCTTTAACTAATATTATTTTTGTATAATTCTCCTATAGGTGGGTGTGGGAGTGAGTGTGTCCTATGCCTGCATACTTTTGCTAATAGGTGTCCTTCATTCCCATCTCAAAAAGCTGGGAGGTATGGCTTCCTATAATACTAAAATCTATTAGCGCAACCACAATATACACACAAATCCTGTGCTCAAATATATGAAATAAAAATAATAATGATACTAATGCTGCCAGCTGAGACTAATTGGGTGAAATCACAACACTTATAAATACATATATAAATAGAAAACAGTACAGCTCAACAAAAGTAAGTCTCTTATACTGAATATTAACACCAAAATCTACAAAAAAAAGTACTAGACACATTTAATACAATTATAATGTGCAACAACTATAATAGTTGAAAAATAGTGTAAATTAAAGTCCAATCAGTATATGCAATCACCACTGTGATACTGTGATCTTACTAATAGAAGTGTTATGTGTTCCTCCACCATACAAACTGGCCACTCACATCAAAGCCATGACCCCTGTATTACCAGAAGGTCAAATTAAGCGGTGTTCCCCTCAGGGATAATAGCTCTGACAGTCTCAAGCAGATCCCCACTTTTCTTAACCCATAGGGAGGGTACACAGGTCCTTAGGCATTCAAGAATACCCAATGTATATGGAAAGAAAAGGGAAGCACGCAAGATCTAATGCTCTCCGTTTATTAGGTTTAATAAATAAAAGAAGAATATTGCACTTACAAAATAGAGCACTGCTGCCAGTGCTAGCTCAAATGCAGGTATCAAACACATGCTGACACTTGGTTCAATGATAAGATGACCAGGAGATGACGTGACACCCAAGGCTCCTAAGGCATTACGTCCAAAGGCAAGGACTTCTTCAGTAGCTGTCAGGAGTAGGAGTATCAGATGTGTTTTTCCAGTAGGAGTATTAGATGTGTATATCTACAGGAAATAAAGCCCTTTTGCACTCAACCACCTGTATCAATTTGATATTTGTTTATTTAAAAATCTACCTAAATACCCCTATTTCCTAACTAAAATCCAGGCCAAGTATCAGGTCATCTTTCTTCAGGTCTGCAGTGCATATGTCACTTCCTGGTAAAGTTGGTGTTGCCCGTTGTCTGCCACAAGTACATTGTATCTAAAATAAATTCCTCATTGAACCCCCACAGAGTCTTGAAAGCTTCCTCCATGATGTCTGTTGAGCAGTAGAGATAACAGAGGGTAATTATCTCTGCTACCATCTTCTTTTTACCCCCAACAACATCCCTAAATCTAACAGCAGAGAACAACAGAAGTTGCTTGATGCGCAGTAGAACCTACATTCATTCCTTTGAAGAGGTCATTCAACATTGGGATTCATTTTAGATGATCTTTCCACAGGAAGGAATGGAGCTTCTTCTGTGCAAGCTCAGTCAGGAGACTTCCACAGCATCAACGGTGCTTTTCCCAGCAGGCTGGACAGAGATGGTCTCAGAATAGCAGGGACGGGTAGGTATAACACAGAGGTAACAGGAGGTAAGGGGGGGATTAAAAAAAATGCACTAGAAGCACAGTTGCTCCCTAGTAAAGCAGATGTTTTAAATTAAATTTTTAATTTGGACATTCCTTGGGATACTTGCATAGTCCTGTGGGTATCCATAATGCAGGATTTTACTTACAACCAATCTGTAAAAACTGGTGAGTAAACTGGACCGTACCTCAGACCCCAAGCCCCCATTAACATCTGATAGTTTTGTAGTGTGTTTCCCTACTATGCTCAACATGCACACACATTACAGGGCTCAGTCGCTCGTATGTTCTATGCCCTACACTTTAAGCGAAGTTCCACCCAAAAATTGAGCTTCCACTGTCCGGATTCCTCCCCCCCTCCCGTGTCACATTTGGCACCTTTCGGGGGGGGGGGAGCAGATACCTGTCTGATGCAGGGCAAAAGATCGCTGCAGTATTCACGGCGACCTACGCTATGTCCGGCCCGTCCTCCGTCCCCCCCCCCCGCTGTCTTCTGGGAGACACACAGGTCCCATAAGACAGCATGGACCACTCAGAACGCGCAGTGCGATTCGCGCATGTGTAGTAGGGAACCAGGCTGTGAAGCTGCAAGGCTTTACTTCCTGATTCCCTTACTAGCAATGCCAGCCCTCCACCCGGAGCTGAGGGATGGGTCGGTTTCGGGTGAAGACATCATGGGTGCCCTGGACAGGTAAGTGTCCTTATTTTAAAAGTCAGCAGCTGCAGTATTTGTAGCTGCTGACTTTACTTTTTTTTTTAGGCGGAACTCCGCTTTAAAGAAGCACATGGGATATTTTTTAGGTGTATTCAGGTGGTTTTGGCCCCATAGCCTTTATAGGTTAACTTCACGTTTGGAACATGCTACATGTTGCACCCATATTTAGGATGTAACATGTAACATGCTTCAGCTGGGGTTTAGGCTCACCGGCATCCTCATATCTTAAAGGTACACCCCAAAGTTTTTTAATTGTATGCCTTGGGATTGCTATATGTACCCCATCCTGGTAGCAGTGTGATATCACGACAAGGCTTGAAATGGGACTACAGTTAGTAGTTTATTGTGCCTACAGTTTCTTCCATTTTGACAAATTTCAATGTGTGTTTTTCTACATTTATAAACAGCTGTACAGGTCTGTTTCATCGAATTGTAAATTAAGATTTTCCTTCATTATTTGCCATTTCCATTATATTAATTTATAATGATTTTTTAATGTTATCCAATGCTTCAATTACTTGTTTTTCTCCTGCTGTTTATAAATATTTTTAAGTGGTTTTAGAGTGAATACTTTGTGCTGCTAGTATTTGCTTTATTTATTAAGCTGTAAACTATATTTTCTCCAGGGACTTGCAGAAAACAAATTCACCAGTCTAAATGAGAAGAAAAATAATTATTGGAATAAGAAGGATCCAGGGAAGGTGCCGCTGTGATGGAAATGTAATTGTTAGTACCAAATAATTGGCATGATACTATGTCATATAAAGCTTATAGCTGAACACCAATAAAAGAGCTATATTATATATATAGATAAATAATATGTGTGTGTGTGTGTGTGTGTATATCTATACGGTGTCTCACAAAAGTGAGTACACCCCTCACATTTTTGTAAATATTTTATTATATCTTTTCATGTGACAACACTGAAGAAATGACACTTTGCTACAATGTAAAGTAGTAAATGTACAGCTTGTATAACAGTGTAAATTTGATGTCCCCTTAAAATAACTCAACACACAGCTATTAATGTCTAAACCACTGGCAACAAAAGCGAGTACACCCCTAAGTGAAAATGTCCAAATTGGGCCCAAAGTGTCAATATTTCGTGTGACCACCATTATTTTCCAGCACTGCCTTAACCCTCTTGGGCATGGAGTTCACCAGAGCTTCACAGGTTTCCACTGGAGTCCTCTTCTTGGAGGTGTGTTTGGAGGTCGTTATCATGTTGGAATACTGCCCTGCGGCCCAGTCTCCAAATGGAGGGGATCATGCTTTGCTTCAGTATGTCACAGTACATGTTGACATTCATGGTTCCCTGAATGAACTGTAGCTCTCCAGTGCCGGCAGCACTCATGCAACCCCAGACCATGACACTCCCACCACCATGCTTGACTGTAGGCAAGACTCACTTGTTTTTGTACTCCTCACCTGGTTGCCGCCACACATGCTTGACATCATCTGAACCAAATAAGTTTATCTTGGTCTCATCAGACCACAGGACATGGTTCCAGTAACCCATGTCCTTAGTCTGCTTGTCTTCAGCAAACTGTTTGCGGGCTTTCTTGTGCATCATCTTTAGAAGAGGCTTCCTTCTGGGACGACAGCCATGCAGACCAATTTGACGCAGTGTACGGCATATGGTCTGAGTCCTGACAGGCTGACCCCCCACCCCTTCAACCGATGCAGCAATGCTGGCAGCACTCATATGTCTATTTTCCAAAGACAACCTTTGGATATGACACTGAGCACGTGCACTCAACCTCTTTGGTCGACCATGACGAGGTCTGTTCTGAGTGGAACCTGTCCTCCTAAATCGCTGTATGGTCTTGGCCACTGTGCTGCAGCTCAGTTTCAAGGTCTTGGCAATCTTCTTAGAGCCTAGGCCATCTTTATGTAGAGCAACAACTCTGGAGAAAAGACGCTTGAGAGGGGATATGATTTCAGTTTACAAATACCATACTGGTGACCCCACAATAGGGATAAAACTTTTCGGTGGAAGGGAGTTTAATAAGACACGTGGCCACTCATTAAGATTAGAAGAAAAGAGGTTTAAGCTTAGACTGCCTAGAGGGTTCTTTACTGTAAGAGCGGCAAGGATGTGGAATTCACTTCCATAGGCGGTGGTATCAGCGGGAAGCATTGATAGTTTCAAAAAACTATTAGATAAGCACCTGAACGACCACAATATACAGGGATATACAATGTAATACTGGCATATAATCACACACATACAGTATCTCACAAAAGTGAGTACACCCCACACATTTTTGTAAATATTTTATTATATCCTTTCATTTGACAACCCTGAAGAAATTACACTTTGCTACAATGAAAAATAGTGAGTGTACAGCTTCTTTAATAGTGTAAATTTGCTTTCCCCCTCAAAATAACTCAACACACATCCATTAATGTCTAAACCGCTGGCAACAAAAGTGAGTACACCCCTAAGTAAAAATGTCAAAATTGGACCCAATTAGCCATTTTCCCTCCCTTGTGTCATGTGACTCGTTATTGTTACAAGGTCTCAGGTGTGAATGGGGAGCAGGTGTGTTAAATTTGGTTTATTCGCTCTCACTCTCTCACTGGAAGTTCAACATGGCACCTCATGGCAAAGGACTCTTGGAGGATCTGAAAAAAAATAAATGTTGCTCTACATAAAGATGGCCTAGGCTATAAGAAGATTGCCAAGACCCTGAAACTGAGCTGCAGCACAGTGGCCAAGACCATACAGCAGTTTAACAGGACAGGTTCCACTCAGAACAGGCCTCGTCATGGTCGATCAAAGGAGCTGAGTGCAAATGCTCAGCGTCATATCCAGAGGTTGTCTTTAGGAAATAGACGTATGAGTGCTGCCAGCATTGCTGCAGAGGTTGAAAGGTGGGGGGTCTGGCTGTCAGTGCTCAGACCATACCCCTCACACTGCATCAAATTGGTCTGCATGGCTGTCGTACCAGAAGGAAGCCACTTCTAAAGATGATGCACAAGAAAGCCAACAGTTTGCTGAAGACAAGCAGACGAAGGATATGGATTACTGGAACCATGTCCTGTGGTCTGATGAGACCAAGATAAACTAATTTGGTTCAGATGGTGTCAAGCGTGTGTGGCGGCAACCAGGTGAGGATTACAAAGACAAGTGTGTCTTGCCTACAGTCAAGCATGGTGGTGGAAGTGTCATGGTCTGGGGCTGCATGTGTGCTGCCAGCGCTGGGGAGCTACAGTTCATTGAGAGATCCTTGAATGCCAACATGTACTGTGACATGATCTCCTCCCTTCAGAGACTGGGCCGCAGGTCAGTATTCCAATATGATAACAACCCCAAACACACCTCCAAGACGAGCACTGCCTTGCTAAAGAAGCTAAGGGTAAAGGTGATGGACTAGCCAAGCATGTCTCCAGATCTAAACCCTATTGAGCATCTGTGGGGCATCCTCAAATGGAAGGTGGAGGAGCTCAAGGTTTCTAATATCCACCAGCTCCGTGATGTCGCTATGGAGGAGTAGAAGAGAACTCCAGTTGCAATCTGTGAAGCTCTGGTGAACACCATGCTCAGGAGGGTTAAGACAGTGCTGGAAAATAATGATGGCCAAACAAAATTTTGACATTTTGGGCCCAATCTGGACATTTTCACTTAGACTATTTAACAGAGGAAAATACCTCCCCATCCCCTTTAATACAGTCATTGCCAACCTATATTTTCAGCCTGGTGTGGAGGACCTAATTCAGTGCAAGATGTTCTGGGCAAATTCATTACTTACAACACAAAAATGGGCGTTGCTGAGACAACTAACATCAGACCAATGTCTCTCACACCTCGGGACATGGAGGCTTTCACAACTGTCCCATCTCCTCCATTCCCTCCTCTTTGCATCTTCGTTACTGCATCCACCTCTTACTTAATTTGAAAAGAATGTGAACCCCAAACCCCACTCAGGCCTAATATCTTGATTATGTATATTAAAATCACTACCTCTCCAGGGAACATTGCTTCCCCCCCCTTACCTGGCAAAATGGTAATCTAACCATAAACTCCAACTGCCTCAAATTGTCTATTTGTAAAAAAATACCAAGAATCAGGCTTTAAAATCCTATCGCGTTGGTACAAAACGCCCCACACTCTCCAACATATGTTCCCCACAATTCTTGATAAATGTTGGAGGTGCATTTTCACCCAAGGGGATTTCCTACATATTTTATGGTCATGTCTCTCCTATCAACCCTTCTGATCAACGGTACATTCCATCTCGCAAAGATTCACAGACTATTTTATTCTAAATGACCCAGCAATACTTTTTGTCACACCGTATTTGCGCAGCGGTCTTACAAGCGGACTTTTTTTGGGAAAAAATACACTTTTTTTATATAAAAAATAAGACAACAGTAAAGTTAGCCTATTCTTTTTTATATTGTGAAAGATAATGTTACTCCCAGTAATTTAATACCTAACATGTCACTCTTCAAAATTGCGCCCGCTCGTGGAATGGTGATAAACTTTTACCCTTTAAAATCTCCATTTGAGACACTTAAAAAAAATTCTACAGTATGTTTTGAGTTACAGAGGAGGTGCGTTTAAAAAAAAAATTTTCTTATTTATTTTACTTTTTATTTTTTATTTTTACACAGTTTAAAAAATTGTGTCACTTTTATTCCTATTACAAGGAATGTAAACATCCCTTGTAATAGAAAAAAGCATGACAGAACCTCTTAAATATGAGATCTGGGGTCAAAAAGACCTCAGATCTCATATTTACACTAATATGCAATAAAAAAAAAAAGTGTAATTTGAAGAAAAGAATGTCAAAAAATGTCCCTTTAAGAGCTATGGGCGGAAGTGACGTTTTGACATCGCTTCCGCCCTGCAATGATATGGAGACGGGTGGGGGCCATCTTCCCCTCACTCGTCTCCATACAAAGCCAGCAAGAGGATGCAATCACCTCCGCCGTTACTGATGGCTCCAGTAAGCGTTGGAAGGCACCGGAGCGCAGCGGGGGGCACCGGATCGCAGCGGATGAGGGGCACTCTCCCGCTGCCGATAAGTGATCTCACGGTAAATCTGAGTCGGAGACCAGTTTTATCTGAAAGCGGACTGCCCGCTGAAGAAGAGGATACCAAGGTTATGTCAGCTAGCTGCAGCCATAACAACAATATTCCTCTTCAAAGTAAAACAACAGCTGGCTATCCGTAAGTGGTTAAGACTGAATTATTTCTCATAGTGTGGTCGTTTGTCTTTTTTTAAAGACCTTAAATTTAAAAAAGTATCCTCCCAATGATAGAGTCACCATTTAAGGATTTGAATATTGCCATCATATTCCCTCCCAAGCATCTCTTCTCCAGGAAGAATAAGATTGCATGTAGTCATTCCTCATAAATGAGGCCTTATTAGCTTTGTTGCCCTTCTCTGGACTCTCTCCAGTTCAAGAACATTCATCCTGAGGACTGGTGACCAGATCTGGATGGCATACTCAAGATGTGGCCGAACCAGAGTTTTGTAAAGTGGTAGAATTATAGTTTTGTCTCTTGAGTAGATGCCCTTGTTCTACCGAGTAACTTGCATGCATATTTTTATCTCCCAACCGTATTACTGTGTTGTTTTCCTACTTTGAACCTCGTCTGCTAGATAGCTTCCCACCCTTCTATTTTAACTACATCTTCTTGTAAAGTTGCTATATCCTGTTGTGAAGTTATTGCCCTGCCTAATTTTTTAT
This sequence comes from Lithobates clamitans, assembly GCA_037952925.1. Taxonomy (NCBI): domain Eukaryota; kingdom Metazoa; phylum Chordata; class Amphibia; order Anura; family Ranidae; genus Lithobates; species Lithobates clamitans. The sequence goes on from JBBGZY010000065.1 coordinate 3,250,906, forward strand.
TGTTAGCAAGCACTGAGATTTAACTATGTATTCCAACCTCTATATCGTGTATGAACAAGTTAAACAGAATTGGTCCCACAACAGAATCCTGGTGTGCCCTGCTCACAACTCCAGACCATTCAGGAAATATGTTGTTAATCATTACCCTCTGGACATGCTCCTGTAACCAGTTTTCTATCTAGATAACTAATATTGTCAATGCCAAAAGACCTTAATGTGTAAGTTAATCATTTGTGGGCTACTGTATCAAATGCCTTAGCGAAAGCTACATAAACTACATCCATAGGCCTTCCTCTATCCAAATTATAGCTCATATCCTCATAGAATGTTAAAAGGTTGGTCTGTCAAGAACAAATCTTCATAAAACCATGTTGGTTACCAATAATTCTACTATTTTCATCAGCAAATTCTTGGATTTTGTCCTTTATCATTCCATCCAGTAGTTTACATACTATTAATGTTGGGCTGACTGGTCTGTAACTCCCAGGTATTTATATTGGCCCTTTTATGAATATTGGCACCACATTTGCTTTTCACCAATCTGTTGGTACCATTCCAGTGAGTACGCAGTCCTTAAAAATTGGGAACAATGGTCTGGCTATAACATGGCTAAGTTTTTTGAGAACTCTCAGTTATATGGACTTGGTGATTTTCTAGTCTTTTCTGAATACTGTCTCTGTCAGCGGCAAGTCCTTTCAATTTCTAAGGATTAAATATCCCATGGTGCTGCTGGCAAACAGTGATTCCTGTACTGACTCTGCCTCTTGCAACTCTTCCTGACAGCACCTCTGTAGCTTAGAAAGCAGGCTCTGTGAATTGCGTAACACAGCAGTGCCTACTCACAGAGCAAAGTGAATTTTTGTCACAGAATTCAAGAAAGTAAATGTGTGGGGATCTTCACAAAGTAAGTTTACAAATCTAAAGACCATTCAGATTAATAATAGTAGGCTAGAAATAATTAAAAACAAACAATGTGGAAACTAATACAGGATTTAAAATTTTGACCATAGATACACATAACATACATTTTAACTAAAACATAGAAAACACAAACTGTTATACCATTATACTGCCAGATAAAAGCCACAAACCTTTCAAATAAAAATAAAGGTATCTTTAATGCCAAAACAAATAATTTTTTAACCCCTTCACGGCAGTGTTAGCAAGCCCTCTAAATGGGCTGCAGTGTCCAAGGGTGTTGAATTGGGCTCTTGATCATGCTGCACTGTGATTGGCTGCACAGTGCCAATGCCATCAGGAGCTTGATCAGTTTATAATTGTCAGTAGTTGACTGTGAGCTGTTGATGACAGCTCAGTCACAGTTCTGGGGGTGCTGATAGAATGCACTCCAGAACTAGCTAGGGATGCATATATGTGGCAGCTGGACATTAAGGCCTACCCGCCCTGCTGCCACATATGCGCATTGCTGTTGTAAATAGATTAACCTCTTTGGCCCCGGAAGATTTTACCCCCTTCCTGACCAGAGCACTTTTTGCGATTCGGCACTGTGTCGCTTTAACTGACAATTGCGCGGTCGTGCGACATTGCACCCAAACAAAATTGACGTCCTTTTTTCCCACAAATAGAGCTTTCTTTTGGTGATATTTAATCACCTCTGCGTTTTTTAATTTTTGCGCTATAAACAAAATAAGAGTGACAATTTTGAAAAAAACGCAATATTTTTTACATTTTGCTATAATAAATATCCCCCAAAAATATATAAAACTATTTTTTTCTCAGTTTAGGCCGATATGTATTCTTCTACATATTTTTGGTAAAAAAAAAATCGCAATAAGCGTATATTGATTGGTTTGCGCAAAAGTTATAGCGTCTACAAAATAGGGGATAGTTTTATGGCATTTTTATTATTAATTTTTTTTTTTACTAGTAATGGCGGTGATCTGCGATTTTTATCAGGACTGCAACATTATGGCGGACACGTCGGACAATTTTGACCCACTTTTGGGACCATTGGCATTTTTACAGCGATCAGTGCAATAAAAATGCATTGATTACTGTAAAAATGTCACTGGCAGCGAAGGGGTTAACCACTAGGGGGCTAATGTATTCCCTAATGTGTGTTCTAACTGAAGGGGGGAGGGGATTGTGTAGGGGAGATGACAGATCGCTGCTCATACTCTGTCTGTTCTCCCCTCAGAGAACCGGGATCTGTGTGTTTACGCGAACAGATCCAGGTTCTCCGTGTGCCCAGAGTGATCGCGGGAGCCCGGAGGTGATCGCGACCGCTGGGCACTCGCATCGGCTCCATGGGCGAGCAGGGGGCATGTGCGCGCACCCCTAGTGGCCACTTCTAGAAGCGAAGTAAGATCACGGCGATTCGCGCAGCCGAGCCGTGTTGCCGCAGTACAACTGCGGCGGATGGTCGGCAAGCGGTTAAATACATACATTTTGGCTGTGAAGAGTGAAAACCTGGTAGGACATGGTTTATTTGTTCAACATAAAAGTATGCCAATCTAAGGTTTCTTTATTTTTTTTTTAATAGCAATATTTTTATCTATATTTTGTAGCGATAACATAAGATAGACAGCTTTCCTTTGAATAAGAATATATATAAGAGGACAGATATGATAACATAAAATATACTATACGTGTTTTTTTCAAATGGTTTGTAGTGTATTTTCTTCTTATGCCCCGTACACACGGTCGGACTTTGTTCGGACATTCCGACAACAAAATCCTAGGATTTTTTCAGACGGATGTTGGCTCAAACTTGTCTTGCATACACACGGTCACACAAAGTTGTCAGAAAATCCGATCATTCTGAACGCGGTGACGTAAAACGCGTACGTCGGGACTATAAACGGGGCAGTGGCCAATAGCTTTCATCTCTTTATTTATTCTGAGCATGCGTGGCACTTTGTCCGTCGGATTTGTGTACACACGATCGGAATTTCAGGAAAATTTTATATCCTGCTCTCAAACTTTGTGTGTCGGAAAATCCGATGGAAATTGTGTGATGGAGCCTACACGCGGTAGGGATTTCCGACAACAAGGTCCTATCACACATTTTCTGTCGGAAAATCCGACCGTGTGTACGGGGCATAAGAAGAAAAATCCTTGAACAGTCACTTGAAACTCATGCAGGTCTTTGCTCTTTCAGCATTAATGGGTGTAACTATAATATGTTGCATGTCAAAGTGTGCTGAAATAAAAGGTTTCCAAAAATAATATACAGTTTAAATATTTATACAGTTTCATATATACAAGTAGTATAAATGTAATTGTATTTATATAAATATCTTTTACATGAATATTATTTAAAAAGTGCAATGTTAAATGAAATTTTTGCCAGCTGTTTACCTTTGTAAGCTGTTTTAATAAACAGGTTTTATGTCCTTAAAAACGAATGTCCTTAAAAAGTAAAGGCAAATGTTCATGTCATAGGTTTTTTTTTTGGGTGTAGTTAAATCCAGACAATGCTGAAATTGAAATAAAAAGTAGATACTTGAATGCTAAGTCCCCCACTGGCATTTCATGTTGTCAAAGGACTTCAGCAGAAACATGTCTGTATCTCAGTCCACAGCACTGCACTCACCACATGTGATGCCAATAAGTGTGTGTTATTGCTCATGGTACATGCTTAGAAATTCATGAAAAATGTAAAACCCAAAAACAAAAGTAAAATACACTTATAAAGCTGGAACTAGCTTACATATTCTTCAGTAACTAACCTAAGACATGTATAAAGGTCAGCAGTTTTGAACTTACCTGTTAAATTCTTGCTCCAAGTCTGTGACTAAGGAAATATAGAAGCTAGAGTAAGCAAGTCAAACTGAATAGAAACACTGGGCTAAACTGAGGAGAATTAATATTCAAGAGGCCACATTATGCCTATAGATGGCCACCCTTACAGTGCCTTGAAAAAATATTCATACCCAAATTTTGTCAACTTACAACCAAAAACGCAAATGTATTTTATTGGGATTTTATGTTATAGACCAACACAAAGTGGAACATAATTGTGAAGTGGAAGGAAAATGATAAATGGTTTTCAATTTTTTTTACAAATAAATATCTGAAAAGTGTGGTGTGCATTTGTATTCAGCTCCCTTTACTCTAATACCCCTAACTAAAATCTAGTGGAACCAATTGCCTTCAGAAGTTGCCTAATTAGTAAATAAAGTCCACCTGTGTGTAATTTAATCTCAATATAAATACAGCTGTTCTGTGAAGCCCTCAGAGGTTTGTCAGAGAACCTTAGTGAATAAACAGCATCATGAAGGCCAAGGAACACACCAGACAAGTCAGGGTTAAAGTTGTGGAGAAGTTTAAAGCAGGGTTAGGTTATAAAAAAAAATATCCCAAGCTTTGAACATCTCTCGGAGCACTATTCAATTAATCATCCGAAAATGGAAAGAGTATGGCACAACTGCAAACCTACCAAGACATGGCTGTCCACCTAAACTGACAGGCCAGGCAAGGAGAGCATTAATCAGGGAAGCAGCCAAGAGGCCCATGGTAACTCTGGAGGAGCTGTAGAGATTCACAGCTCAGGTGGGAGAATCTGTCCACAGAACAACTATTAGTCGTGCACTCCACAAATCTGGCCTTTATGGAAGAGTGGCAAGAAGAAAGCCATTGTTGAAATGAAGCCATAAGAAGTCCCGTTTGCAGTTTGCGAGAAGCCATGTGGGGGACACAGCAAACATGTGGAATAAGGTGCTCTGGTCAGATAAGACTAAAATTGAACTTTTTGGCCTAAAAGCAAAATGCTACGTGTGGCGGAAAACTAACACTGTAAGAAACAATTATGAGGGTCGTGATCTCCGTGATTAACCGGAGGTGACGCATGCGTGTCATGGGCCGCCGCACATCTAGGAAGTAGACTGAATGGCTGATGTACACAGACGTCTCTCCTCTACTACTACCGGTGGCCGGGTGATTACGCTTGCATAAGCACTTTATCATTGCTTCATATTAACTTGTTTTTAGTACGTATAACTTGTAAGGGGGTTTATGGGCTTCATTAGAATCTATATACAGTATTACACTATGTGGACAATGCATTTTTTCACATGACTATAGTGGAGCCTTGCACAGTGTAACTAAAGTTTGGTGAAAGTTCTGGCGGAGCAGTGGAGAATCAGTTTTATCTAAAGGCGCAATACATCCGTATATGTGGTGAGTGCACCCCCAAAGGGGAGATTCCCTCACGTGGGGAAATGTCTGGTGGATGGTGTTTGGTTTATGATCAATTACAGCACATTGTCTCATATATGAACAGTATATGGAAGCTTGTCATTCTCCATTATTTGACAAGAGCGCTGCTACAATATTATAAAGGGCTCTTTTATTTGGGAGTGTTTTTAGTATTATTTCTTACATTGTATCAATTTTTTTTAGCGGCTGCTTTCACAGAATTTGATTGTACAATTAATGTTGTATTTTTATGTGTGACATCTTTTATTACATAGAGACCTGAATTACTTTGATCCTAGGTGCTGAGCGGTGCTTCTATAGGTGGGCTGGTTTATAGCATCTTTTTTATCCAATTTCAAAAAACTAACACTGCACAACACCCAGAACACACCATCCCAACTGTGAAACATGGTGGTGGCAGCATCATGTTGTGGGGATGCTTTTCTTCAACAGGGACAGGAAAGCTGGTCAGAGTTGATGGGAAGATGGATGGAGCTAAATACAGGGCAATCTTAGAAGAAAATCTGTTAGAGTCTGCAAAAGACTTGAGACGGGGGCGGAGATTCACCTTGTAGCAGAAAAACGTCCCTAAACATACAGCCAGAGATACAATAGAATGGTTTAGATCAAAGCATATTCATGTGTTAGAATGGCCCAATCAAAGTCCAGACCTAAATCCAATTGAGAATCTGTGCCAAGACTTGAAAATTGCTGTTCACAGACACTCTCAATCCAATCTGACAGAGCTTGAGCTGTTTTGCAAAGAAGAGTGGGCAAAAATGTCGTTTTCTAGATGTGCAAAGCTGACATCCCCAAAAAGACTTGCAGCTGTAATTGGAGTGAAAGATGGCTTCTACAAAGTATTGACTCAGGGGGGCTGAATACAAATGCACGCCACACTTTTCAGATATTTATTTGTAAAAAAATTTGAAAACTATTTATCAGTTTCCTTCCACTTCACAATTATCTGCCACTTTGTTTTGGGCTATCACATAAAATACATTTACATTTTTGGTTGTAGCATAACAAAATGTGGAAAATGTCAAGGGTTTTGAATACTTTTTCAAGGCACTGTACTTGTTCCAAAATATTACTAGCACTATATAAGAGTATAATAATGACGTACAACATTTTATCACACAGAAATGGGCCCTAAAACATTTTCTAAAGAATTGAGTGTAGCTTTTATCACATGGACCTTGGTAAATTTAAACTCTTAAACCACTAAAGGTCATGAAAAAGGAACAAGAGGGCTACATGCAGTGGCGTACCAAGGGGGTGCCATGAATGCATTCCATCCGGGCGGGTCAGTCTGTGCTGAGGGGGCCTGTGCTGGGAACAGTCCGTCTGTAAAGAGTCGGTAGGTCTGTCCTGGGTAGAGATCTAAAATTTCTGACGGTCGATGCGGAAAAAGCATTTGACCGGGTCGACTGGCAATTCCTCCAGATGTCTCTGAAGCAGATAGGTCTGGGCCCCAAAATGCTATCCCGAATTATGTCCCTTTACTCCCCTCCCTCTGCTAGAATTCGGGTGAATGGTTCATTGTCACCAACATTTTCCATCCATAACGGGACACAACAAGGCTGTCCTCTATCTCCCCTTCTCTATGTCCAGGTCATGGAACACCTGGCAATTGCCTTGCGCAATAACCCTAACATCTCAGGTGTATCGATAGGCCCCACTCATTCCAAACTGGCTCTCTTTGCGGATGACCTGTTAATGTTTGTAACCCAACCTCATCTATCCTTACCACATGTAATGCAGGAATTCACGAGGTTTGGGAAGCTGAGCAATTTCAAAGTGAACCATACTAAGTCAGAAATCCTGAACATCTCACTGTCCCAGGAGGCCGCCAAGTCTCCACTAAGTATCCCTTTAAAACAGATTCCACTTCCATCCGTTACCTCGGAATCCAAATACTCACAGAAGGATCCCAATTATTCTCTCTGCACTATGCTCCCCTTCTGCTTAGAACCAAGATGGATCTCTCAAACTACACAAAGAAACACCTATGGTGGCTAGACAGGGTGAATGCCCTAAAAATGGACGTCCTCCCTCGGTTTCTCTATTTGTTTCAGACTATTCCCATTTTCATACCCTCCTGGTTCTTTAAGAAGCTCCGCCAACTATTCTCCTCCTTTATCTGGGAAGGGGCTCGTCCTCGAATACGTTATGAGACTCTCTCGCTCCCCAAGATTCGTGGAGGAGTTGGAGCACCAAATGCCTCTATATACTATAGGGCAGCAGTACTCACACGTATACTTAACTGGTTCCATCATTCCTCCACCAAATTATGGGAGCCATATCAATTCAATAGATCTCCACGCCTTACCGTGGACGCCTACTGAATTCCTGAAAGCAGGGATACCCCTGAGCGACCTCACACGACAAACCATACAAATCTCCTCTAAAAGGACCCATGACTCCACTGTTTGGGACCCCGGCTTTTCCACTGGCCCTACAGGGAGTGAGTTTTGGACCTTGGTGTAAGGAGGACCACAGACGACTTGCCCAAGTCCTACGATCAGACTCTTCTCTGATTCATGACATCCCCTCTGGCCCATCTTCCCATACCTCAACGCATTGGCTGCAGAGGCAACAGGTGATATCCTTTATTTGCACCTTCCCATCCCTGCCTGATATACTTACTAACTTAACAGACTTGGAGAGCATGCTGCTCCAGACCGCCCCCAATACAGATGTGGTCTCTCAACTATACTCTGTCATACATATAAGTGGGAGAAAAGCCGCGCCAACTCTAAGTGCAAAGCAGCCAACACCACAATCAAACTAATTGTAAAAAATATAAAAGAAAAAAAGGTGGCGCTGAATCAAATGTAGTAGAAAATCTTAAAAAGTGAAAACAGTGTCACAATGACATAAGGAGAGGAAAACCTATAACAAAAAATGTGTATGAACAATGATAGCCACAGGGATCACTGTAGCTTATAGATAAAGGTCATGAATAAAACAAAAAAAAAATGTGTCCGTGACAAAAAAATGTGTCTATAGGTCGTAATGAATGCGACATCAAAAGTGCAAAACCAACAAAATAACAAAAAGACGGGATCAACCCACCAGGGGTGAATGATCCTGTGAATCACAATAACATGTATATACAAAGTGACTGAATAAGTGAGGTTAAGAATACCACATGTCAAACAGGCCACAATGCTGTATATCATAAGTAAGTATTGACATGTAGTTATAGTCCATATCAATCTACGAAATACAGATTCTTGTTGGTAAAGCCATGGTGCTGTAGGTACTTCTAATTTTGAATGCTTCTCAAAAGATGTTAGAAGTGTGCTGACATGTATAGGGTATTATCTTCTCCAAAAACAAACTTCAAGTCAAAAACAAAGGATGAAATACCCTTACCAGAAATGGTGGACTCACAGGCCGTCGGCGGTGAGTCAAGCGTGCTTGTACCGCCAAGCGGTGAAGGTAGATCTAATCCCAATAGATCAGATGTACTTGGTAAGGAGAGAGAGCCTGGGGACTTACTCACCACCGGAGAGGATGGACTAGACTCAGACTTCTGGCGGTCTTGATTTCCTGTCCTTTAGGGCTGGCTTGAATCATCAATCGAGCTCCGCTCAATCATAAAGAGTTTCCAAAATTTTTTTCCTATATGAGCAACTTTCTCCTCCCAGCAGCTTCCTGTCTCTGGTTCCAGGTAATGACCGAAGGTACAAGTTCCCAGGTAATGTCTGCAGTGACAGGGCGGATACACTCGGCTGTAGACAAGCAGGATGCAGAGAGATCCTGATCTCACAGGTGGCTATTGAGCCAAAAAAAAAGGATTCAAATTGTTGACCCGTTGGTACAGATGCCCCTTTGCACTGGATAAACCCGGCGCTCCCGGATACTTGCTGGCGTTGTCTGTCATCCAAGGGAACCTTACTCCACATTTGGTGGGAATGCCCCCCTGTGCAGAGGTTCTGGCAGAAGATCCTCGACTTGTACTGCAGACTCATGACGACCTCAATCACACCCTCTCCTGAGGTAGTTCTGCTATCTTTGCTCCCTGGACTGCTTAAATCGGTCAAAAAAGACGTTTTGTGTCACTTTCTGGCGGGTGCTAGAACAGTTATGCCCAGACATTGGAAGTCGACGAGCATGCCTTCCCTGGAGGATTGGGCAATTGAAGTGGACCAAATTAATAGATTGGAACGAATGTTGTCGCAGGAAACGGGTAAAGAGGAGCAATTCTCCAAGACCTGGACCTCATGGTCTATGTTTCGCTACTCCTCAGAACTTATTCCATGGGCCTCAGAGGACTCCACCGACGCACCTGTGTAGCCAGAGTGGAATATCTCTCTCTTAATTTCTACATTCCTTACTGCCTTGACCCCTCTATCCCCACTCTCTCTCATTTTCACCTTTCCCTTTAAATGTTAGTGTTACACGATCACCTAAATCATAATCTCTAGTCTCATCAGACCAGAATGGTGGCACACACAGAGCTTCCCCCTCAGAGAAAACATGCTCAGCACAGCAACAAAAGCCCTAGCCTACTTGTAATGAGTGGGCACCGCTCGTTGAATAGATAGTGGTGCTCACCTAACCTAAATAAGCCAGGTTAGACGCTGTAGGTATACAGGCTTATATACCACACCAAATCAACCAAAGCTCACAAATTACCTAAACCATGAGACGGTTCGACACCAGTGTTACACAGAAGTATATCTCTGTTTATGTGATATTGAATGACATATATGTATACTGTACAATTCTTCAATTCCAATTTTTCTATCTCAATAAAATAAGATTGAATTTAAAAAATCCACTTTGGGAGTTGAATACTGTCCTTTGGAATTACAGTCAGGTCCGTAAATATTGAGACATTGACACAATTCTAATCTTTTTGGCTCTATACACCACCACAATGGATTGAATGAAATAAAATGAAATGAACAAGATGTTCTTTAACTGCAGACTTTCAGCTTTAATTTGAGGGTATTTACATCCAAATCAGGTGAACAGTGTAGGAATTACAACAGTTTGTATATGTGCCTCCCACTAAGGGACCAAAAGTAATGAGACAATTGGCTGCTCAGCTGTTCCATGGCTAGGTGTGTGTTATTCCCTCATTATTCCATTTACAAGGAGCAGATAAATGGTCCAGAGTTCATTTCATGTGTGCTATTTGCATTTGGAATCTGTTGCTGTCAACTGTCAATATGAGATCCAAAGAGCTGTCACTATCAGTGAAGCAAGCTGTCATTAGGCTGAAAAAAAACAAACCAAAAAGAGAGATAGCAAAAACATTAGGTTTGACCAGATCAACTGTTTGGAACATCCTTAAAAAGAAAGAATGCACTGGTGAGCTCAGCAACACCAAAAGACCCGGAAGACCACGGAAAACAACTGTGGTGGATGACCGAAGAATTCTTTCCCTGGTGAAGAAAATACCCTTCACAACAGTTGGCCAGATCAAGAACATTCTCCTGGAGGTAGGTGTATGTGTGTCAAAGTCAACAATCAAGAGAAGACTTCACCAGAGTGAATACAGAGGGTTCACCACAAGATGTAAACTATTGGTGAGGCTAAAAAACAGGAAGTCCAGATTAGAGTTTGCCAAACAACATCTAAAAAAGCCTTCACAGTTCTGGAGCAACATCCTATGGACAGATGAGACCAAGATCAACTTGTACCAGAGCGATGGGAAGAGAAGAGTATAGAGAAGGAAAGGAACTGCTCATGATCCAAAGCATACCACCTCATCAGTGAAGCATGGTGGTGGTAGTGTCATGGCGTGGGCATGTATGGCTGCCAATGGAACTGGTTCTCTTGTATTTATTAATGATGTGACTACTGACAAAATCAGCAGGATGAATTCTGAAGTGTTTCGGGCAATATTATCTGCTCATATTCAGCATAATGCTTCAGAACTCATTGGACGGCGCTTCACATTGCATGTGGACAATGACCCGAAGCATACTGCGAAAGCAACCAAAGAGTTTTTTAAGGGAAAGAAGTGGAATGTTATGCAATGTCCATATTATGGAAATATAATTCATATATCTTTATATCGATGTACAATATTTTTTTCACTTTTTTCAATTTACTAACCACGAATTTATCAATGTTTGGTTGTTATTATTAATGTGTATATGCACATTTAGTTTTTGGGGAATTGTTTTGATTTCAATGAGCTTTTATGATTTTTTCACTATTATTAGATGCACTTATGAGATTATTTTTGATCATTGGTAACTATTTATGGTTAGCGCGATTCTAGTTTTTCCTGCGTCCTCTCACTTGCTGTGCATGGAGACGAGTGAGGGGAAGATGGCCCCCACCCGTCTCCATGAAACTGCAGGGCGGAAGCGATGTCATAACGTCACTTCCGCCCATACGTCTTAAAGGCACATTTTTTCAAATGAGATTTTTTTTTTTTTTTTGCACATTTAGTTTTTGGGAATTGTTTTGATTTCAATGAGCTTTTATGATTTTTTCACTATTATTAGATGCACTTATGAGATTATTTTTGACCATTGGTAATTTATTTTTATTTATTTAGCGCCATTCTAGTTTTTCCTGCGTCCTTTCACTTGCTGTGCATGGAGACGAGTGAGGGGAAGATGGCCCCCACCCATCTCCATATCATTGCAGGGCGGAAGCCAAAACGTCACTTCCGCCCATAGCTCTTAAAGGGACATTTTTTTACATTTTTTTCTTCAAATGACACATTTTTTTTTAATTGCATTACAATTTAGTGTAAATATGAGATCTGAGGACTTTTTGACCCCAGATCTCATGTTTAAGAGGACCTGTCATGTTTTTTTCTATTATAAGGAATGTTTACATTCCTTGTAATAGGAATAAAAGTGACCCAAATATTTAAAAAAAAAAAAAAAAGTGTAAAAATCAATAAAATCAAATAAAATAAATAAGAAATAAACATTTTTTTAAAACGCCCCGTCCTGACGAGCTCGCGCACAGAAGCGAACGCATACGTGAGTAGCGCCCGCATATGAAAACAGTGATCAAACCACACATGTGAGATATTGCCGCGATCGTTAGAGCGAGAGCAATAATTCTAGCCCTAGACATTCACTGTAACACCAGCTGTAACCCAGCATGCCTAGGGACTGTGACGTCATAAGGAGGCGGGGTCACCGCCTATATAAGTCATTGCGGACCGCTCACACAGCATTACAGCGGGAGAGAGTGTTGTGTCAACATCGGAAGAAGACAAGAGGGAAGAAGACAACGCAGAAGTCCGGGCCACCGCTAGCAAAAGAGCGGCAGAAGATAGCAGAGGAGCCGGCAGAAGAACCGGACACCGGGAGAAGAGGCCGGAGAGTGGGAGAAGATCCGGACACCGGGAGAAGAGGCCGGAGAGAGCGGCGAAGTCGGAGGAAGACCCCCCAGAGCTGTCTAATAAATTACTTTAAAAACCTGTGTAGTGTGTTTTTTTATTGACATTTTTTCTCTAGGTGAATGGGTATGGGTACGATGTATCCCATACTCATTCACGTAGGGTGGGGGGCTGGAATCTGGGGGCCCGGATTCCGATAAGCCCCTCGCTCGCAGACCCCGACAACCAACATCCAGTGTTGTCGGGAAGAGGCCCTTGTCCTCATCAACATGGGGACAAGGACAAGGTGCTTTGGGGTGGGAGGGCTGCGTGCTCGGATAGGGGTCTGGTATGGATTTTGGGGGGACCCCACGCCGTTTTTTCAGCGTAGGGGGTTCCCCTTAAAATCTATACCAGACCTAAGGGACATCATCGCCTCATGCTCGCCGCAATAGGAAAACTTGTTTTTCCTATTGCAGCGAGCGCGAGATGTAGTACCCTGCCCTTGCATCGTATCTGGTCCGTCAGACCAGCATACAGACGAACAGGCTTTCCGTTAGGAACTGAGTCCGGCGGAGTCACGACGTAAAGATTTGAAGCAGGTTTCAAATCTAAAGTCCATCGAATTTCCGACCGAATCGGTCCATCGGAAGTCCGATGCAGCCCACACACGGTCGGATTGTCCACCGGATTCGGTCCATCGGACCAATCTGGTCGGAAAGTTCGCCCGTGTGTGCATAAGTGATTAAAAAGTGAACGTTTGATGGATGATTGTTAATCTATCCCATTACTTTTGGTCCCTTGAAAAGTGGGAGGCACATATACAAACTATTGTAATTCCTACACCGTTCACCTGATTTGGATGTAAATAACCTCAAATTAAAGCTGAAAGTCTGCAGTTGAAGCACAACTTGTTCGTTTTATTTCAAATCCATTGTGGTGGTGTATAGAGCCAAAAAGATTAGAATTGTGTCGATGTCCCAATATTTATGGACCTGACTGTAGGTCTTGATAATTTGATGCGCAGAAAACAAGTGCATAGTAACAACTTTCTGTTATCCAGTAATGGATCACCTTCAAACAATTTAACATAAGCAACACAAAAATACTTACTAGAACTTCTAACATAAAAACTAAATTGATAATAATGTCCTTTTAAACAAAATAATTTATTCATAAGTAATAAACAATGTTCGTGTAATTTTTATATTGGTAGCTGCTATGTTACAGAAACCATGTTGCTTTGTATTAATCACTGTTTTAAAAGTGCAGTCTTCAAGAAGGAGCACCTTCCAGTATGTTCCACTCCTTAACCTTTTCATTAGGTAATTTTTGCTTAAATGCCCAGATGAGATTGATCGTCGTCACCATGTGTCGATTACCTTAACAATAATGCTATGAATAATTTGCATACCTAAAAATGCATTAAAAAAAAATTAAGACTTTTATTTGGAACATCATTTAAAAAATACCCTGTTTGAGATATGCAAAAACATAAAAAAATAAGTATCAATAAATAGCTGCAGATTAAAGTGATTGTAAAGTTTATTTTATTTTATTATTATTTTTAATAATGCAACTGTATTTGACAGTTGTATCAATAAATAGCTGCAGATTAAAGTGATTGTAAAGTTACAATTTTTTTTTTTAAATAACAAACATGTCTACACTTACCCGCCACAAGTCTTTTCTTCTCGGGTCCCCCACCCGCGCTCCTGGCCCCTACTCTCTGTTCAGTGACTCCATGGGAAGCGGTTCACAATCCCCACTGCTGCATCCATTAACACAGACAGCGGGTCCCACCCCCTGCTCCCTCATCACTGGCTTTGTTGACAGCACTGGGAGCCAATGGCTCCTGCTGCCCCAGCAAAGCCAGTGGAACCCAGCAGTGAGGGGAGAGAAGAGCTGCAGGCATGCACAGCACTGGATCGAATGAGGGCTCAGGTAAGTAAAAAAGGGGTGGGAGGGGGGTGCTGATGCCTAAATATTTTGTACATTAATGCAAGGAATGCTATAAGATAAAATGTTTATGCTTTAGAACCACTTTAAGACGTTATGCACACAGGATTTTTATTTTAACTCTCCTAGAAGCCAGCAACGTTTTTGCTTGTAAAAGTGTCTAAAGCTTTTACAAGCTCTTGGGCGTTAATTCACTTTATTGGCCAGAATAATAATGTATTCTGGCCATTGAAATGAATTAATGCTCAAGCACTAAACGCGCTTAGTGTTTAGGCGCGTTTAGCAGCTTTTAGCAGTATCAAGCCTTTTTTCTGCCCAAACTTCGCAGCTCCTGGATAAACTGGCAGTGGGTTTTTTTCCCTGCCTCTGAACTCTCCTGCCACTAAAAGCTGCTAAAAGCCTATATGTGCATGGACACCTAGGCTAACATGCAGGGGAGTTTAGAGGCAGGGAAAAAAAACACCAGATGCCACTAGGAACAGCTGTAAAAACATTCAGTGAGCATGAGGCCTAACACTGTAGTCTGAAGGTGGCAATGTTCTTCTGCAAGCTGAAGGCTTTCATTTTACTAGTAAAGCCTCCAGCCTGAATGTGATAATTGAGTCAAAGCTGACATAGTGACCACTGACTCTAGTGCTGACTCTCAAATGGGAGGATGCTTTTTAGCAAATCCCCTGCAGATAGCATTGTGCTGGGAGAATTAATAAATAGATTGTGGGAAGGGAGTATATGTCCACTATAAGAAGGTTAGGTTTTAAGAGATTTCAAAGTAGCGAGGGTGCCCATTGGCATTGAATGACAGTCACCTGACCTGCTTTCTGGGCATACTGGGCAAAGAAGGTAAGGAAACATTTTCCAGCTGCTTTTTATTGCCTGCTAATAAGCTGATGCTGAATAATATAAAATTTAAACTCGCGCTGAATGGTGAAAAAACAGTGAAAAAGAAAACTAAAGCAGCTGCCACACACAAAGTGCTACTCACTAGAAATGTAAAATTATGGAAATGTGGCACTCGCAAATGTTATTAAACTTGTGTGACCAAGTGTAGATGAGTGCAAATGTGAATATACAAAGCAAAAAACATGTAACTAAAGTCCAAATAAATGTGCTGAATGTTCTGATCCACAGTGGGAAAAAACTTTTGAAGTGTAATGGACCACAGACGCTCCAGGACTTTTCAGGTGCAGACGTCATTGCCGGGCGCCATGCGGTGTTTCCTCCCCAAGCCTCGTTCTGATCCCAATTTAACAGCCTTGTTTCTCTCCACACTACTGAGGCGGAACGAACATTGTAAGACACTGCGTGGCTGGCTAGAGGCACTGGCGTCTGCCCTTTCCCACTCACCTTTCTTGGAACCCATAACTGTGTCTGATGGACTCTGTTTTATCCCACCTGACTGTGATGTGAATTAGCCTGCATGAGTCTGGACTGCTGAAGGAGATAGCACTGTGCTCAGCCATTCCACCCTTTCCTGCCTGGATCTGATGTGGTACCAGCCTCACAGGATCTGCTGTGACACGCAGTTGCACTCCATCTCTTCAGCCCAGAAAACAGACCTGAATGCAACTCTTCTTTCCTCCATGTGAGTGGATATTGTTGTTTAAATAAATTGTTTTATGATATATACTCAGAGTCGCCCCTCTCCTTGTTTTTATTCTAGCTTACTGGAACCCGCTTCAGGTTCTCTTGGTGACTGCCCTGACTGTTCCAATGACATATATTTTTACGAGTGTATGTATGTGTACATATATACATCTCTATATCTCGGCCCTTGGACAATTGGGTACTACATTTTGAGCTATCTGTGCATTGCGCCTTTTTACTTGTTTTATAGCCTGTACCCGTGTACCCATGTAACCAATAAAGGACTTTTATTCAAGAGCATCCGAATTGACAGCCCTTTTTGATTAAAAAACTCCTTACATAACGCACTCCTCGACCCTGCATTCCATACATAGCGCACCCCCTCACCCTACATTCCATATGTAGGGCACCTCTCAACCCTGCATTCTTTACGTAATGCACTCCTCAACCCTGCATTCCATACGTAGCGCACCCCTCCACCCTACATTCAATACCTAGGGCACCCCTCAACCCTGCATTCCTTATGTAGCACACCCCTCAACCCTGCATTCCTTACATAACGTACCCCTCAACCCTGCATTCCATACGTAGCGCACCCCTCAACCTTGCATTTCTTACATAACGCACCCCTCAACCCTGCATTCCATAAGTAGGGCACCCCTCAACCCTGCATTCCTTATGTAGCACACCCCTCAACCCTGCATTCCATAAGTAGCGCACCCCTCCACCCTACATTCCATACGTAGAGCACCCCTCAACACTGCATTCCTTATGTAGCGCACCCTTCAACCCTGCATTCCTTTTGTAGCACACCCCTCAACCCTGCATTCCATACGTAGGGCACTGATTTTACTCTTGTGGGTTTAGTAACACTTTAACGGTCCCAGAACTGTAAGAACCTACCTGTCCGAGAGTTGGAACAAAATAACACATACAATTGAAAAATGTTGTTATTGTTAATCGTTAATTGTTATTGCTTATCGCCTTTAATGCCTGAAGTACTAGAGCAGGGCAGGTGAGATGTGAGGATGCCTTGGGGAAGAGTGGGGGGTGGAGATAGATGAGACCTGTGGAGGGAGATGCGTGTAGAGGTGTGGGAAGAGGGAGAGTGGTGCAGAGGTCAGAATTGAGGAGGGTAGAAGTGAGATGTGGACAGCCTGTGAAAGACTACTGAACCCTGCACACTGTGCATAGCACAACTCTAAAAACAGCACTTAGTATGTAGCAAACCCCTCAAACCTGCAATCGGTACATAGTGTATCCCTGAACTCTGTACATATTGCATGCCTGAACTGTGCACGTAACGCACTCCTGGTATTTATTGCCCCTTTAGGATTCTCCCACTATTAGTTCAATTTGGCCACACCCACTGGGGGGCGTGGTTGAGTTCCTGCACTTATTCTCTATGAAAAAAGCCTTGGATAAATTTATAGTCTTACAGATACTTCAGGCCCTTTGAGGGCGACCATAATGCTGATGCAGCCCACAATGAAATTGTGTTTGACACCCCTGCCTTACAGGATGGTCTTAAGCTCACCAGCTTTCTTGTCTACCAAGGTCTTTTTTTTTTTTGCAGGGTCATGGTAGAGCTTGTAGAAGTCATATTGAACTGGGCGTACTGAACAAGTCCAGTTGAATGTGATAACTACTGCTATCTGGCTGTGCTAATTTCCTTTTTTTACTTCAATCTTCCCATAAATATGCATGCTTTTACTGCCATGTTTATCAGATTGGGATGGGGGAGAGATAAATGGACAGACACCTCCAGTACCAGCTTATTTAGGTAAAACATTTACAATAAGAACATTTTTCGATTGTGTGTGTTAATTTCTTCCAACTCTCGGCCAGGTAGGTTCTTACAGTCCTGGGACTGTTAAAGTGTTACTAAACCCACAACATTAAAATCAGTCTGTATATGCAGTAAAGCATGCCTGTTATACTCACTGTGGAACCTAAGGGGTTCATTTTCTACATTGTATAAAAAGGCTGTTTGTTCCTGTCTTTTCTGAACCTCCCCTTATTCCACTGTCCCCAATCCATCTCCTGGTAAGAGAGAGCCTTTGGGGTCACTCTGCACATGCTCATTTTGGTGTGTATTGCTAGAGAGTTGTTTTTTCTTGGAAAGGTGCATGTGATCTGCACAGGGTCAATCGCACTGTTCAGACAGAATGGGTCCTGCAGCAGTCATAGTCAGAATAGAATTAAACGCCTCTTATAAGCTTTAACCAGACACTGATAGAAGTCACCAGTCTACTATATACTGCTGATGAGAAAAGGTATTTAGCAGTTTATGTTTACTAAAATAATTGCATTTCCATGTTCTGTGTATTGTGGGAGACCAGATATAGTGAATGCAGGGTCCTGGGTTTAGTAACACTTTAACTTTGCCCCGATGGAGTGATGTTCATGAAAAGTTTTCTCTGTCTGCAAGATTCTTTAGGCAACATGAATAGCTTTGTTATTATATAATTGTGCCGGGAGCATAATGATGATTGATTTATATGCAGATTTTTTTTTTCTTTTTTGAAAGCCCGTGGTGTGTGAACACAATCCAAAAACTCCACCCAATGCCAAAAAAAGTACACACACATAAAGAGTGTAACACAAAATGTGCAACGGGTGTACACATAGTCCTCCAAAATTGAAGGACCTTGCCCTGATCCCCTGGGGTGTTAGGCTCTAGACGGGGACTGAGGTACTTACACATGGTCCATCTGGCCGAAACCAGACGGACCCCTTTCTTTGGAGGCTCTGCCAAAACAGACCCACCCAAGTACTAGGTGAGGCTCCCCCAAAGGCAGACCCCATGAGAGAGGGTGAACCAAGCCAGAAGGCCATCTCCATCCCCTCCCAAGACTTTCAGGGCAGGCCCGAGGACCTACACCCTACCAGTTACACGTGCAAAAACTTGTACAAATGAAGAAAGTGACAAACAAAGGGCTAATAAATAAAAGAAAGTGGGGGAGAAGGAAGTAGAGAGAGTAAGTGAAAAGTGACCATTGTGCAATGGATATGCAGATTATTATTATGCATTTCATTGAGCTTTTCAACGGAGGATTGTTTGTGGATAAAATTGTCTGTTCAACTATAATCCCGTTTATTCTTAGCGCACAGAGAGTTAAAAAGAGTTAACTGTTTTTTATTCATCTGTAAAAAAAAAAAAACTGTTGTTTAATACAGTGTCTTCTCTCCGCTGTGACTATTCATTTTGATGTACTATTATTCAATGTAAACACTGAGTAAATTAAGGATTTGCTACTTCAAAGTGAACATTTTAACACCTCAGTGTGTCTCTAAAAATCAATGCGTTGTATGTAAATGTGCAGATGATTACTTTTCTGCATTTGTAAACTCACACCCTAAAAACATTAGCAATTCAAAACACATTCCTAGCCCTGAGATTGGAGGTAGAGGAATGTAGATTGGTAGTGTTTCATCAAAGCACATTTGTGTAAATGGGATTGTCAACATCTGCACAAATATTTATGTACAGTAAAAGCTTGGTTTGTGAGCATAATTCGTTCCAGAAACATGCTTGTAATCCAAAGCACTTGTATATCGAAGTATTTTTTTACAGGGTATAAAAGAGAAGAGAGGCACCTCTAAGTGTAGCAATAGGTTGCTAAATGTTGTACCCTCATTAAATGTAACCATATTGCTACACTTAGAGGCCCCTCTCTTCTTTTTTATACTCCAGTTGTGACATGACGCTACTCTTATATCAAGACATCGCTTTTATATCAAGGCAAAATTTAATAAAACATTTTGCTTGTCTTGCAAAACTCTCTCAAACCAAGTTACTCTCAATCCAAGGTTTTACTGTATGTTTAAAAGGGACGCTGTATAGGAGGTGTCAAGCTTTCACTGAATTTGTCATTATTCAGATTCATTTTATAATGCAATGATAATTTTAGAGTGAGGCTGCCATCTTGAATAGTTATCAATGGCGTTTAGGCGCAAAGCATTGTTAAAGGCTCACCACTACATGCAATGTTGTGCTATGGCAGTAAAACTTTAAATAGGAGGAGGAGCCAGGACTACAGATTTAGATATTAATTAAAAAATGGTTTTGTAAATGTTTTGGGGGCTCTTTTTATCAAGTTTAATCAAAGCCAGGCTATGATGCCTTGCCTAATAATGCCATAATTTAAGATTTGATTCTGCATCTTTTCAGGTGATTTATGAAACACAGAAGTCAAAACCAATAAAATTATTTTTTGGTCAAATATTCGCTTAGAGAATGTTTTTCTTTGCTAATCCAGATATACAAAAGAAAAATAAGTAGTATTGTTTTTTTCTGGTTCATCTGATATACCTGATTACATACAGATGGAGAGATAGCTAACTGGGCTTGAGATCTAGACTAGAGGTGAAAGTTTGACCTAGGTAACTAGGCCACATTCAAGAGGCAGAAGTAAAAGGAAAGAGTGAAAAGCAGTCTACAGAGGGGCTGTCAGGGACCTGTCAGCACCAGACCGGCGCATGTGCGTATGCCTATGCGCCGGCGCGCCCCTGTTCAGGCAATACAGCAATCTCCAGCTGGTACTGTGCGTCAGCGCGGCGCTTGGGTGCGCGCGGGTGAGCAGCGCTCGGGCACGCTGGGTGTGTGTGCGTACGCGCGCACGGGCGCGCGCGCGTTTGCATTAGCGCCGTTTGGGCCAAAAGGTGCATAAAAGTTCTCCTGCTGCAGGGATGCGCTGCTGTTTCGTCTCAGCTCTGTGGATCTGCTTAACCTGTACCTGATTGATTGATTACCCCTTTGACCCGGCTTGTCTGACCATCCCTCCTTCTCCAATCCGACCTGGCCTGCCTGACCCTGCTTCTGCATCTACCGATACCGTTGCCGACCTCTGCCTGCCTACCGACTCTGCTTCTGCCTGCTGTATTAACCGCCTTGCTTCCTGCTGATCCGGACTGTCTGACCCTGCCTGTGCCTGCCGTTTGCTACTGTGCTGTTGCACCCTCAGCTCCAGCTCCAGTGACTTCTGCATCTGCATCCTCAGCGCTGCAGCCTGCTGCTTCCTGTTACCACCTACCTGCAGTCCAGCCATCCCTGGAGGGATCTCTACTCTGCTCCAGCTTTAGAGCCTTTTCATCTCAACAGGCATTCCTACCCCACTGTGCTCACGAGACCACTGTCCCCACTCCAGCGGCTCTTGAACCAGCGTTGTATGAGAGGTCTTCTCCTACAAGTCAGGCTCGCTACCAGGTACCTAACAGGGGTCTAAAGTGCTTCACCAAGGAGGGTGTCAGACTCCCCAACTGTGCCTAGTTGTGCTAAGTGGAACCCCTATAAAATTAGCCATTGGACTAACAAATATAAACATTTTCTTATGAGCAAAATATTGTCCTAGTTAGTTAAGTGATTAAAAACTGCGCAGTGCTGTTTAGCAATCTGATATCCAAGAACAGTAAATCTTGAAAGAATGCCATATGGGATAAAATGTGTGTCACAGTGAATTGGAACACTTTGGACATTGGAGCACTGCCACAAGTATATCTCTAATGTCAAATAGTATATTTCTTCTTTGCTAAATAGATATGTGTATTTGTAAAGAAACAATACTTACGATTTGTTTGTAACTTCTCTCCCAAAGCTGTTTCTGTTAAAAACTGGGGTAATAAATAATGGCAATTCATTAGCAGAGAACCCCCCTGACTTGCAATGAGCAGAAGCCAGTTGTGCAAATGGACCAGGAAGTTATACGTTTGCTGGATAAACCCTATCTGGATATACATATATAGATCAGATGATTTACCATATTTTATAAGATTGCCATGTAAAACAGATTATCAGATAATGTATGACAACAATTTTTATTTTTTGGAAGATATATCAATGCAAAAGCCTCTTTTTCTCAGCCATCTCCTTCTCTGTAATGTCCCAAAGAATCAGATGTAGAGTCAAATGATGCTGCCTTTTCCAACAATACGATCCTGTTAAAAAGAAATGAAAGAAATATGTTTTTAAATGTTTCTAAATTTTCATCTACTCTGAGTGAAAAAAGAAAACACTTGTCTTTGCAATGTCAAGTGTCTTTGGTGGTTCAAGGATTTCCGTTCCTCATACAGATAAGACTAACAGCACTGAGGTAAAACAGGACCAAGCAGATATGCAGGATCTACTTTTCTAGTAGTTAGTATCATGAACAAAAAGTTTTACATTGTTACATTTGCAAATAAGTCTCCCAGCAGTCATTGTACTTTTACCATGAAGCACCTCCTGGGCCTGGTCCCTGAGTGACTCACCCAGCCTCTTATTCATTGCTTATTACTTAGCATTTTGCATGTATTCCTGACTCACTACTTATGTAGGACTCCTGATACCCTGCCTAACCTGGTCCAGGTCTAGTTTTGCAGAGCTCTGCTTGATCTTCTAGTTCTCTTTCACTGCCATGCACATTTGAATATAGTTCAATTTACTGACTTGTATGTTTAACTTTAGGTTGTTTTCTGTTCATGTTTGACTGCATATCTGCATTTCACTATTTGCTATTATTTTCACCATTGTTTGCTGTTTGCTTGTTAACAATAAATGTACAGTATTTATTGCACGTACACCAAAGTTCTTTTTTACTGGATACAAATCTGGTCCTACTAGCCAGCATTCCAGCCTTGGTTTCCTGATACATATTAGTAGTGTAAATTAACAGCAGTTATAGGAAATTAGACAATTATTGCCTGTCTATATTTTCCAAGGTCTTGGGACATTTTTAAAATCAAAAGGCATACTGGCAGCTTTCCTAGTTATAAAGACAGATGCTATATCACTTGGTTTCACTTTACTAACCCAGACAGGAAGACTAAGGGTATCTATTGGTTTACACAAATCCTTACATGCAGTGCTGGCTTTATAAGGGGGCAATTGCACTGGGCTCCATGCCAGAGGGGCACCAGACTTCCTTTATAAAAAAATTGAATAGTTATAAAATTAGTTTTATCATTAAAAAAAGTATTGAATTATGTGTGGGTGTCAAAATACGAAATAGTTAGGCCTGTTTTCAGATGGAAATAACTTCTCATATTATTTTACTATTCGATATGTTTGTTTTAACATGACTGTGTCACAGAATTTATTGCCTTGTTTACAAGAGACAAGTGGGCAGGACAAAAGAAAAGTAAAAAAAAAAAATTGGAAACTACCAGGCAACAGCTACAACTCCATTGTGTGGAAGTGAAGATTATGGCTAGCATCAATTTATTGCAGCGAGAAATATGAGAGAGAAGCCCAATCCCTCGCTTGACCCAGATTGGGTCAAGGGGTGAATCCAATACTCCGCGATCGCGAATAGGGAAAAACTTTGTTAGCCATTTTTCCAGGCGTGACCCTGGATCGGAATTTGGCCAGAATGACATGGCAGAGTGTCGGATGAAATCGGCAGAGTAGAGAACCTTCATATAATTAATTTTTATGTTGAGGGGCCCCCAAACTTGACGTGCCCCTCAAGGTCTTAATCCAGCACTGCTCCCAGGCCAACATTTTAGACACCAAGATAGACCTATCAGGTAGATGCTTATTTTTGAAACTCTTGTTACAGAATACAACATTTACTATTGAAAATATCTACTTACCTAATGTTTCCCAAGTTTCCCATTATCTTTAATACCTTTTTGCTCTTGAGCAGTTTGTAGAAGGACAAATTATATTGAGGGAAGACTTCAATCTTCATCTTGATTCAGTACGAGATGCATCCTCCAGGAGATCAAATATTAAAAATAAAAAAAGATTTTGGGAGACTTAAATGCAAGCTAGCTCACTTACAATTGCTTAAACATTGGAGAATATCACATCCCTCAGATAGGGACTATTCCTATTATTAAAATGTCCATAATACACATAGGAAAATAAACTAATTCTTCATTACACAAAGGCTTCTTGATGCCCAACACAAAGTTAGTATAGGCCCAAAAATCCAGACCAGACCTGTTGTGTTACACTATGTGATTTATTATGCTCTGTGTCTTTAAGATTTGTTCCCTCTGTCTATCTGAACTCTTTCTCTCACCGTAGTTCTGTATATTCTCCTCCCCTTCCTCTCTCTGATTCATTGTGCATAGTATACCTCATTGCTGTAACATCTTACATGTGGCTTACAACTGCAACGTTTTTCTACCTATGAATATACATCATTAAACGGAACATTTGAGAGGATTCATCGTCTGTCTTTCCATACAGTGAGTTATTCATTGAGTTAAGCTGCCTGAATTGATGCAAGGGATAAATAGATCACCAGGTCATGTAAGCTCTATGTGAAGCTGAAGATAACATTTATAGCCTTGTAGTTGAGTCAGAACAGTAGAAAAACGGAGTTCCACAGCCTAATTACAAGATTTCTGCATATAGTACTGTTACAGACAAGATTTACTGCCCTCATTGCAAGAAAGAATGAGACAGCAGCACATGGAATCTTCATAACCTGAGACCAGGCTGCAGGGTGTCATATTACAGCACACAGATCCTGCCTGCTTATCATTGAGACTTTCTCTGCCTGTGTCAGCCATGAGTTACCACAGCTCTCAATGTGAACATACAGCCACTCCAGCACAAGACACTGAGTCAACTGACTTACCCAAACGCTCAGTCAAACCCACCTGGAAAGTGATGGAGAATTATGAAGCCTTAAGAACTGAATTGTTTAATAGCTTGAAGCTAATTTGGGACAAGATTGCTTTTGAATCAAATACAGTGTCTGTTGAACGTGAATTACTGACACTACAGGGCGCCATTAAACAACTCTCTATCTCTTATGAGCTCTATCAGCTTACCAGTGACAAGTTCATTAATGTCTTACAAAATATGAACACAGAACTTTCACTCGAGGAATTAAATAATTTCAAGGCTCTTAATCTGGAAAGAGACAGTTTTATCCAGCAAACCAAATTAAAGGCAGAAGCAAAGTTAAAGCTGATACAGGACACTGCATCTCACAGATCTGTTTCCACCAGACATTCTAAAAGGTCTTCTAGAAGTCATAGTTCAAAATACTCAACACTCAGTGAGCGACTTATTAGTGCCCGCGCTGAAGTGGTATCCAGCAAGGTGCAGGTCGCATATGCAGAAAAGAGAGCAGAATTGGAAGCTCACACAGCACGTCAAAGAGCAACTATAGAAATCTTAACTGAACAGTGTAAACATGACGCAGCTATGGCAAGGCTAAGAGTTTTAGAGCAAGCTATCAGTGCAGACGAAGGTGCAAGTGAGAAAGACAGCATCAACCTAAACATAGCAGATATGGAAGATCCCCTCAAACGCACTAAAGACTATGTCCTAAGCCACTGCAGTATACACTCCATTGTCTCCAATGCTCCTGGCAACTTAGAAACTCCTTCACAGCTCCAAGTTAAAGAGGTTCCAGCAACTTCCTGCATGCAAAATCACTCCAATGCATTTCCTGCCTGCCTACCTAACCTTCCTTCTTATGTCACAGAGCATCAGAGCAAGCTGCAAGCAAGTCATCAATTTCCTGTCATCGGTACAGCATTGAATCAACGTACCATTGGAACAACCGACTTCAAGCAAGCAACTCACCTGAACACATCTGCTGCACCATATTTACCTGTGTCCTTTAACAATAATGTCAAAGATAGTGCAATCAGCACCGTTCAGCCAACAGCATCTCACATAAAGGCAGAGACAACTGAGACAGCAGAGTTTGTGAGGTACATACTTCGCAGAGAGCTCACAAAGACTGGTCTTACAAGTTTTGATGACCAACCTGAGAACTACAGAAGTTGGAAATGTGCTTTCAGAACTGCAATCAGCGATCTTGGCATTACAGCGGCTCAAGAATTGGATCTCCTGATTAGATGGCTTGGTCCTCTATCTGCTGCACGTGTTAAGCCATTAAGATCAGTTTTCATGGACAATCCTACAGCAGGCCTCACAGCTGCATGGGAGCGACTAGAGCAAAGTTATGGCAGTCCAGAAGCTATAGAAAATGCCTTGTTCATGCGCCTGGAAACTTTCCCAAAGATATCTGGTAAGGACAACAAGGAGTTCCAGAGACTGAGTGACCTTCTCCTTGAGCTTCAGCTAGCCAAGGCAGACCCAAAACTACCCGGACTCAGTTACCTTGACACTGCAAGAGGGGTAAACCCAATTGTCTCCAAGCTCCCGTATGGTGTACAAGAGAAATGGTCTGCACTAGGATCATCATACAAAAAAGAGAACAAGGTTTCCTTCCCTCCATTCTCTTTCTTCTGCAACTTCATCAGGAGAATCGCAGAGACCAAGAATGATCCAAGTTTTTCCTACGGTGAGTACAGTCTCTTCTCACCATTTCCTAAGAGTACCTGTCTTCAGGGCAACTATAGAAGCCGTAGAGGCCCAGTATCCGTGAAAAAGACTGACATCCTTCCCACTCCTACCACAGATGTTGCCACGGACAGACAGAGTAGGAAGATTGAAAACCCTAACAGAGAGTGTCCCATTTACAAGAAGCCACACCCCCTCAAAAAATGTATCGGCTTTAGGAAAAAGCCTCTTGAAGAGCGTAAGGAGCTTTTAAAGACATTTAGGGTATGTTTCAGGTGCTGTGCTTCTACCGAACATTTTGCAAGGGACTGTAATGTATCCATCAAGTGCATAGAGTGTGGCTCCGAAGAGCATGTGCAAGCCCTACATCCGCTTGAGCCCAGCTCTGCACAACCTGCTAACTCTCCTCCCAGGTTAACGCATGGCGGGGAGAATACAGACCAAGTGCCTAATTCTACCATCATTTCTTCATCCTGCACTGAAGTTTGTGGAGAAGACCGCTGCGATAAGTCCTGTGCTAAAATATGCTTGGTGAACATATACCACAAGGACCAACCAGAAAAGACTCTAAAAGCCTATGCTATCTTAGACGATCAGAGCAATAGATCGCTTGCAAAATCAGAACTGTTTAATCTATTTGAAATAAAAGGCGAAGCTCATCCTTACACCTTGGGTACCTGTAGTGGAACTACAGAGGTTTCTGGAAGAAGGGCTCATGGACTCATGGTATCTTCTCTCAAAGGTAACTTGCAATTACCTCTACCTACACTTGTCGAGTGCAATCAGATACCCGCTAACAGGGAAGAAATCCCTACTCCAGCTGCTGCTTTCCATCACCCTCACCTGAAGGTAATAGCAAATGAGATACCGCCGCTTGACAAAGATGCTCAGATCCTTCTTCTGTTAGGAAGAGACATT
This sequence comes from Lithobates clamitans, assembly GCA_037952925.1. Classification (NCBI taxonomy): domain Eukaryota; kingdom Metazoa; phylum Chordata; class Amphibia; order Anura; family Ranidae; genus Lithobates; species Lithobates clamitans. The sequence goes on from JBBGZY010000065.1 coordinate 3,278,091, forward strand.
CTAAGAGTTCACAAGGTACACAGACAAGTCAGTGGACCCCCAGATGCCCCATTTGCTCAGCGCATGGATCTAGGGTGGGTCATCATAGGCAACGTCTGTATAGGCAAAATGAAGAGACCTACCAACATTTCGTCATTCAAGACAAATGTTCTGCCAAATGGCCGAAACACTTACTTTGAGCCATGCCCACATCACTACTGGGTGAAAGAGAAGATAGCCAGCCATGGATGGCAACATGGTATCTCAGGTAACACAAGCCCTTTCTCCTGCCACGATGACGACTTTGGCTCTACAGTGTTTAATACAACCAGTAAAGATGACATACTGGCTCCTTCAATGGAAGACAAAGAATTCATCAAGGTAATGGACAATGAGTTCTTTCAAGACGACTCCAATAACTGGGTAGCACCCCTACCTTTTCGTCTCCCAAGAGAGAGACTGCCCAACAACTTGCAACAGGCCATCAGTAGATTCTCCTCCTTAAAACGAAACTTAAGCAGGAAACCAGAGATGCAAAGACACTTTGTCGACTTTATGCAAAATATATTTGACAGAGATCATGCAGAGCCTGCACCCCCACTAAAGGAGGGAGAAGAATGCTGGTACCTTCCATCCTTTGGCGTGTATCACCCACATAAACCAGACCAAATCAGAGTTGTCTTTGATTCCAGTGCTCAGCATGAAGGTGTTTCTCTTAACAGCATGCTCCTTACAGGGCCTAACTTGAACAACAGTCTAATAGGAGTCTTGATTCGCTTCAGACAAGAACCTGTAGCAGTTATGGCAGACATTCAACAGATGTTTCACTGCTTCATTGTCAGAGAAGACAACAGAAACTACCTCAGGTTTCTATGGCACAAAGACAATGACATCCACAAGGAAGTTATAGACTTTCGAATGAAGGTACATGTCTTTGGTAACAGTCCTTCTCCTGCAGTGGCAACTTATGGGCTAAGGAGAACAGCTCAGACTGGAGAAGAAGAATATGGATCTGATGCTCGTCAGTTTGTTGAAAGAAACTTCTACGTTGATGACGCACTCAAGTCTTTTCCAACCGCTAAAGAAGCGATTGATCTCCTCACCAGAACAAAGGAGATGCTGGCTACAGCAAACCTTAGACTGCACAAGATTATATCCAACAGCCAGGAACTTATGAATGCCTTTCACTCTGAGGACTATGCCACCAGTCTAAAAAACCTTGATTTGGGTACAGATGTGCCTCCTGTACAGCGAAGTCTGGGTTTGTTGTGGAACATCGAACAAGACACATTCACCTTCCAAGTGTCAACTTGTGACAAACCCTTCACTAAGAGAGGAGTCCTGTCGGTGGTGAATAGCATCTATGACCCACTCGGTTTCCTTGCTCCAGTTACCATTCAAGGTAAGATTCTGCTAAGACAGTTATCTACTGAAAACATAGACTGGGATACTCCCTTACCTAGTGAGAATCAACACAAGTGGGAAAGGTGGAGACATTCTTTGAAGTCACTAGGAAAACTTCAGATTTCCCGTTGCTATGTTCCAGGTTCTATTTCAACTGTTTACCGGAGGGAAATTCATATTTTCTCTGATGCATCAGTTGAAGCTATTGCTACTGTAGCCTATTTGAAAACTTCTGAAATGAATGGGGAATCACACTGTAGTTTTGTCCTAGGCAAGGCAAAACTCACTCCCAAACCTGCACATACCATACCAAGACTTGAACTTTGTGCAGCCGTGTTAGCAGTAGAAATTGCCGAAGTCATACGAAGTGAAATGGACACTAGAATTGATTCTTTCACCTTCTATACAGACAGTAAGGTAGTACTTGGTTACATATACAACCAAACAAAACAGTTTTATGTGTACGTCAGCAACAGGGTTGAACGTATTAAGAGATTCTCCCTACCAAGTCAATGGCATTACGTTCCCACTGAACTCAATCCAGCTGACTGTGGGACCAGAGCCGTGTCATCTGATGTTCTTCAGGACAGCTTATGGCTGTAACCTCCAAGCCTTTTGTGTGAGGAGTCATACTCACCCCCTGTTGACTCCATGATGCAGACTCACAAGTCTTTACCACTCACCCATGATACTTTGTCTACCTTTCTCGCTGAAGTGTGTGCTATAGTGAACGCAAGACCTTTAGTGCCGGTATCTTCAGATCCTGATGCTCCAGTGATCCTTACTCCAGCTTCACTCCTTACTCAAAAGATTGGGACCGCTGTAATATCTTCAAGTGAGATTGAACCCAAGGATATCTACAGGCGTCAATGGAAGCAGGTGCAGCATCTCGCCAATGTGTTTTGGCATTGCTGGAGGAAGGAGTATCTTCATCACCTTCAAGGTCGTAACAAATGGCAAACATCTAAGCCTAATCTTAAGGTTGGAGATCTCATCCTTCTAAAAGACAAGGAAGTTTGTCGGAATGAGTGGCCTATGGGTCTTATTACCAAGGTTATGCCCAGTGACGATAACAAGGTCCGGAAGGTAGAAGTCAAGGTAACCAAAGGAGGATCGACGCGAACCTTTACTCGACCAATTACAGAGTTAGTACTCCTTTTGCCAGGTTAGTGATTTATACAAGGACTAGCCATGCTGTTGGCACGGCGGGGAGTACATTGCTGCTATCTACAGGTTCTACCTTGAACTTTGGAACTCTTTGAAGACGTCATACGTCGGACTACATGTTCTTCAATCCTGTTGGACTTATGTTTATACTTGCTTGTTGCATGTTTTTCATTACAGGTTCCAGGACATTTAACAGTATTGGACTTATTGAATATATATATAATTGTTTATGGTTATGAAATCTAAAGATTTCAGACGGGGAGTGTTGTGTTACACTATGTGATTTATTATGCTCTGTGTCTTTAAGATTTGTTCCCTCTGTCTATCTGAACTCTTTCTCTCACCGTAGTTCTGTGTATTCTCCTCCCCTTCCTCTCTCTGATTCATTGTGCACAGTATACCTCATTGCTGTAACATCTTACATGTGGCTTACAACTGCAACGTTTTTCTACCTATGAATATCCATCATTAAACGGAACATTCGAGAGGATTCATCGTCTGTCTTTCCATACAGTGAGTTATTCATTGAGTTAAGCTGCCTGAATTGATGCAAGGGATAAATAGATCACCAGGTCATGTAAGCTCTATGTGAAGCTGAAGATAACATTTATAGCCTTGTAGTTGAGTCAGAACAAGACCACTCTTTTAATTTCACTTAGTAGTGGATTGCAGGCACAAGGCCCTATGCCCTTTACCTGTCATTAGAATAACAACCTGTTGCAAGATCTGGTATGTGCAGTTGCAATTAAAGCAGCTAACAGAGACCTCTAATTTAATCATCATGAAGATAATACATCACTTTCAATGCAGTGAAAGAAATTAAAATGTGTTTTACGAAGAATTTTTATCTTACATGGAGGACATCTTAAAAAGATCCAATATAAGGAAATAGCCACTGACACAAAATGACAGCTCTAGATACAATCATCGTAATTTGGGTTCCAACCTTTTTTATGCAGACTTAAGTAAGATGTGAAAGCAACTCCTTACTCTTTTAGATCATCACTCTCTCAATTTTTGCAATATTTTTTTAAAAACATGATATCAATATAGTAATAAATGTGGCCTATTATTAACTACACCTGCATGCGGTCATGTGCCTGAGATTGAACTTGGGTCCTTCTGTCTTTGGGCTGCGGCTCTGTTCGCACTGCCACTGGGGAACCTGAGTCTTGCAATATGCTTATGCTCTCTAACCCCACCTGTCTTCCAGCTGCAATCAATCCACAATCAAGTCAGCTTGAATTGCAGGACATCCTGTGGAATGTGCCGTTTGTTGCATTTGTTTCCCTGTGTGTGTGATATACTGCCAATATACTGAACTTCTGGACATTAACCCCTGCCTGTTTCCTGCATTACTCTCTTTGCCTGACTATTCTACATTACTCTTACACCTGTGTATGATCCTCCCTGCCTCTGACCACACTTCTGGGTTCTGACTTTGTACCTTGCTGCCAAGATTTTTTGCTGATCTGGCCTGCCTGACTGCGCTAAACGCCTCGACCCGCAGCCAAACCTCCACTCTGGACTTAACCTTTTGCAGGTACCTCACACATACGCAAAGACATAACAATCTATCCATATGTACAATGGAAGAAAAATAGTAACCCCAAAATACTCTGTGGGACTATATTTTTTAATCAGGCCTTGGTATGTGCCTGTGGTTGAACTTGCATCCTTCTGTCTTTGGGCTGTGGCTCTGCTCTGGGGAACCTGAGTCTTGCAGTATACTAGCCCCACCTGTCTTCCAGCTGCAATCAATCCACAATCAGATCAGCTTAAATTGCAGGACGTCCCGTGGACTGTGTCTGTTTGTCTCCCATTTGTGTTAAAAACCTAATGTTTATTACATCCATATAAAATATAAAAGCAACAATACAATTGAATAAAAATATGAAATCAAAAGATGAATGGCTGAATTGATAGAGCAATATACATATATTAGTGATAATAAAGTCTTTATTTTTTTTATTTATTTATAAGTCACTTATTACACAAATTGTTTAAATGACACACCCTTTCCACTAATCATGGATCATCTGGGGGTTCAACTTTTTCAACCCTGGACTCCAGTGATTTTGTTTGTTTTTTTAAATATTGGCTAAAGTCTCATCAAACCTTTCTTTTTAGATTCCTTGGTTTCCCTCTTGGTTGTTTGCTTTGTGGGGGGGCCACAGTGTGGACCACTCAGGCCACATACTTGGGGACACTTGAGAACATCTAGTATCTATGGCAAAAGTGAACCCTGCTTTTATATTACCCACGGCTGTACGATATGCTGTTCATCTTGAATAGTATGTTATCACTAAGTCTTATTGCAGTGGTGTTCATACCTTCATGATGTTGTTGCTTCTTTATAACTATTGTTATAGTTTGTTAAAGAAATTGAAATGTGTGATCTTCTCCTCATAATTCCCTTAAAGAAAGGATTGAACTCTTCCTGAAACGCGTGGGGGAAGCAGAGAAGACAGTATCACCAATATATGTATATTGCTCTATCAATTCAGCCATTCATCTTTTGGTGACCTATTTTTTATCAATTGTACTGTTGCTTTTATACTTTATATGGATGTAATAAACATTACGTTTAACACAAATTCATTGGTAATTTTTTACTTTGCCTTTAAAGTTCCATAATATTTGGGGGTTACTATTTCTCTTCAAGTGTACATAGGGATGCTGGAAACACCCCCTTTGGCTTTCTCTGGTGGCTCTTTTGCATTTTGTTCATGTGTATGACAGCTTTGGAGCTCATACACAGAAATTGCTAAATTCTCAATGTGTTTAAGTATTATTATTATTATTATTATTATTCCAATTTTTATATTTTAAACCTTAAATACAGCCCTTCTTCTAATGTTAGCACCTCAGACAACATCTCTTCCTACCTAAACATCACTGAAATACACTCCACCACCTGAAGGCTTGAAACATCTTCATTCTTCTTTTTCATAGGACAAACTGTTGTTCACTGTCAAACAATCCCCTAATGGTAAAGCCCCAGGGCCGGATAGGTTTTATAAACAGTACCAACAGGAATTGACCCCTAAAATCTTTCAGTGCGTTTCCAATCTTTTTCTATTAACCTATATGAAACTACTAAATTTCATTAAAGATGAACTCAAATAGGGATGCCTTTGCACTGTGAAGATTTGGTAGGATCAATTATTCCAACATCTTGTCAATAGATTTATATGGCTTCTTAACAGTCCTAGAGTACAGTCCCTTACACTAATGCTAAGGACAGGTCACCTGGATCTCACTTTATACTTTAACCTCTGCTGCCAGAGTACGGAATTCACTGGCGTAGTCGGCAACAGTTCTCATACTCTGTTTGATGGACATGAGGCATTTGGCAGCAGAAGCGGAGCGTGCGGGAACGTCAAATACCCTTTTAAAGGAGGCCACAAAGTCAGGGTAACAAACTATAAGGAAAGAAATTGCGCTAGGTGTGTGATAAATACAAAACATATGAACTACTGAAAGTTGAAAACATGAAGGATATCCTGCTGCTAAGCACTATAACCCTGCTATGGGGCACAAAAAGATAAATATATAAAAAAGTGCAGCGCGGGATAGTAAACCAATGGCTTTACCAAGTGAGCATAATATATAAATTTACATTAAAATGACATATGTATCATAGTCAAAAATATCCAGTGAAAAAAACAAGTGAAAAAAATCAAGTAAAAACTAAATAAAAAAATCCATACATAAATATATGTGTTAGAGAAATTATGTGCATTAATGTGGCAAACAAAGTTCATAAGTGAAGGTATCCCAATCGAAAAACTTCAATACAGGAACCAGGGTCTATGTCCTCCGCTTGTGCTGCCCGTCACCTTACATTAAACAATGGAGGCTTACCAGAGAGGCTGCGACCGCCCTTCTCAGGGGGGTCAGAACAGGCTTAGTAGAAAACGCAGGAACACTGTCAGGGATTCCTAGGTGACCAGCTGGCATCAGTCAGGAGTAACTTCCATGGTTCGCTTCCAGGAAATAAGTGCTGCGCACCAATAGATGACCAAAGCGGCAAGAGCGCACCAATGGGCGACCGCTGAGACAGGAATTGCGCACCAATGGATAGCAACTTCCACAGCGTACAAATAGATTAACCAAGAAAAGAAGGGGAGAAAAAACTCCAGTCGTGCAGAGATTCCTTTGATGGTTTTTTTAAACAAAAAGTTCCAATACAGTAAAAACGTTCTGTCAGGGACTAACCCACAGGGGAACTAACATCTATGGGCAGCAGAATCCTGTATCAATGAACACAAATTCTCCAGCACTAATGCGAGCACGTGCGCGCCAAAGCACACGCACCACGTGAGAGACTCCAGGCGCCAAGCATACTATTTAAAGCATGTTGCAGCAGTCACCAACTGCTGCATGATCTTCAGCTTCCTGTGTATTCCTGAGTTCCTGTTCCTGTTGTCTTGGATTATCTGCTAATGATCAGGCTTGTCTTGATCTGTACTTACCCCGGCTTGACCCTTGGCTCGTTCCTGTTACTCCGCTCTGATCTGCTGCACCATGTATGACCCCTGGCTTGTTTTATGGACTTTGCTACTGTTTGATCTGCTGCACCGTGTATGAGCCCTGGCTTGTTTTATGGACTTTGCTACTGTTTGCTGTCCTGTGTATGAACCCCGGCCTGGCTCCTGACACTGCATCTGGTACTTCCTGCTGTACGATCTCATCTGGTACTTCCGAGGTACCCCTGCCTAGCAGTCTACCCTGCTCGTCAGCTGCCCACCAGTGGACTTCTCTGCTTCATCTCAGCTTGCCGCAGCCAGCAACCCCTGCCGCTTTGAGTAAAGCTCCCCTGTACCACCTCCAGGGGGCACTCTGCACTTAATCGCAAGGGATGCCCTCCCAGCACTTCAGCCTCCGATCAGGTACGTGATAGTATCATGCAGCCAGTAACGTCAGAGGTGCTTCCCTGCTCAAGACTCTGTGCCAGCAAGTCGCTACGCTGACCCAAGCAGTGACGAATCTACAAGGACATCATTCCCAGTTGGAGATTCACCTTCAGAACCAAGCAATGTCTCCTATGATGGTTCCACCCCCTGAACCAAGGGTACCTACTCCTGAACGCTTCTCTGGTGACCGAGGGAAGTTCCGAGCATTCAAGGACACCTGTTTACTTTACCTGGCCCTCCAATCAAGAACCTTTTCCATAGAAACTGTTAAAGTGGGATTTGTTATTTCCCTGCTGTCCAATGAACCCCAGTCCTGGGCTCATCAGTTACTAGAGCAAAAGGATCCCGCTATTAATTCAGTGAACTTGTTCTTTGAAGCCATGTCCAGATTATATGATGATCCACAACGCATGGCTACTGCTGAGGCCGCCCTTCATGCCTTGCGGCAAAGGCAGCGCCCTGTAGAGGATTATATCATGGACTTTCGCACCTGGGCTGCCGACATGGGGTGGAATGAGGCCGCTCTCAGATTCAAATTCTGGCTCGACTTATCTGAACTTGTCAAAGACGAACTTGCACGAGTAGAGTCCCCAACCACTTTAGAAGGACTCACCCAGCTAGTCGTCCAAATTGATAGTCTGAACAACGTGCACGATCCTTCCGGCCTTCTTGGATGACGCCTACAGTTCCGGCCGTTTCTGCACCCATCACTCCGGTCACGTCCAACAAAGGGCCTATGCAAATTGGCGCAGTTCGCTCTGCTCTGACCCCTAACGAGAAACTTCATCGCCGGCAAGCAAACCTATGTTTCTATTGCGGAGAACCCGGACATATCCATCTCAACTGCCCAATAAGGCCCAGTAGATTTCCTTTTCGCAACTCAAATAGCCTCCAAGTCCCAAAACCTTCTCCAACTCATCTTGTTCTCCATATCGCATTACAGTTGGCAAGAGGAGAGGTCAGACTTCCAGCAATAATCGACTCCGGGGCTTGCAGTTGCTTTTTGGACATTTCCCTTGCTAAAGACTTTCAGATTCCACTTCGGAGGAAGGAACATAAACTTAAAATTCACTTGGCCGACCTTCAACACCGCAGTTTGGGCCTGTTACTCAAGAGACTTTGCCTATTCTCACCATGATTGACCCAGGCCATCAAGAATTTCTTTGTTTTGATGTTCTTTGTTCTCCTATGTTCCCTGTAATTTTGGGGCTCCCTTGGCTACGGGCACACCACCCTCAGATAGACTGGAACACAGGGAATATCGCTTTCAAGTCAACTTATTGCCACCAGCATTGTATCATACCTGAACCTGTAGCACCTTCCAGTTGCCTTACCGTCCAGCCAGTTTCCAATTCTAGCCAAGACGTCCCTCCAGTTTATCATGACTTTTTAGATGTCTTCAATAAGAAAAAAGCCGACACTTTGCCACCTCATCGTTCTTACGATTGTCCAATCGAGTTGCTGCCTGGTGCAGAGATCCCCTTTGGTCGAATATTCCCACTTTCAGAGACTGAGCTTGAGACTTTACGTCAATATATTGACGAGAACTTAGAAAAAGGATTCATCCGCCCATCATCATCCCCAGCTGGTGCCGGAATATTCCTCGTGGAGAAGAAATACCATTCCCTCAGGCCTTGTGTGGACTACAGGGAACTTAACAAAATCACGGTCAAAAATCGTTATCCTCTCCCCCTGGTTCCTGAGCTTTTTCAGAGATTCCGTTCTGCCCAAGTCTTTACTAAGTTGGACTTACGAGGCGCCTACAACCTTGTGCGCATCAGAAAGGGGGATGAGTGGAAGACCGCTTTCAGAACTCGTTTTGGGCATTTTGAATACCATGTTATGCCTTTTGGACTATGTAATGCCCCAGCGACCTTTCAACATTTTGTAAATAACATCTTTAGAGAATTCCTGGATCATTTCCTGATCGTATATTTGGATGACATCCTCATCTTCTCTGACACTCTGGAGTTACATAGAACCCACGTCCGGAAGGTACTATCTACATTGAGAGAACACAAGCTCTATGCAAAAGCAGAGAAGTGTCAATTTGAACAGGCATCCATACAGTTCCTGGGCTTAATTATTTCTCCATCTGGAATAGCTATGGACCCTCAGAAAGTATCCGCTATTCAGGAGTGGTCAGCCCCTACCAACAAGAAAGATATCCAAAGATTTGTGGGATTTGCTAACTTTTATCGGAGATTTGTTAAAGGCTTTTCTGGTATTATTGCCCCCATTACCCAGCTTACTCGCCAGCATACCCGTTTCCAGTGGTCCCAGGAAGCCCAAGAAGCTTTTGATAAACTAAAGGCTCTATTCACCTCTGCCCCCAATTCTGCAACATCCAGATCCAGCCCTGCCCTATGTTTTGGAGGTCGAATTATGATGTGGGGGATCGGGAATTACTTGCAATAAAAGCTGCTCTCGAAGAATGGCGATACCTACTGGAAGGCGCAGCTCATTCCATCATAATATTCAACGACCATAAAAACCTTGAATATCTCAGATCCGCCAAATGACTAAGACCACGACAGGCCAGATGGGCCTTGTTCTTTTCGAGGTTTAACTTTCACCTTACTTACCGTCCGGGTTCCAAGAATGGGAAAGCAGATGCCCTCTCACGCATGTTTCCAGAAACTCCAGAGACTGTGGCCCCTAGTATCATCTTGTCTCCTCAGAATTTCCTTTTAGTTCAACCTGATCTAAGATCAACCCTTGAACAAACCTCTGCTCAATGCCTTGAATCCGAAGGATCTGCATTCAGAAGGCAGGAAGGATTCCTGTGGCACGGGGACAAGATCTTCGTTCCCATGGGAGCCAGGCTTCAGGTCCTCAAGACCTTTCACGAACACCAACTTGCCGGCCATTTCGGGATTCATAAGACTACTGAGCTGATTCAGCGATCCTACTGGTGGCCTAACCTGAGGCAAGATTGTAAGGATTTCATAGGCTCCTGCACAACCTGTGCCAGAAGTAAGGGAAGCTGCACCCAAGCCTGGGGTTTGCTAAGACCACTACCTATCCCGGACTGCCCCTGGAAAATGTTGTCCATGGATTTTATTGTGGAGCTGCCCCCATCTGAAGGCTTTACCACTATCCTGGTGGTGGTCGATCGTTTATCAAAGATGGCCCACTTCCTGCCTCTACTAGGCACACCTTCTGCCATTGATACAGCACATGTCTTTATTAAAGAGATCGTAAGACTGCACGGCTTGCCAGACAGTATTGTATCCGACAGAGGAGTACAATTTACTTCAAGGTTCTGGAGGGCTCTCTATAAAGCTTTGAACATTGAAATCTGTTTGTCTTCTGCCTATCACCCACAGAGTAATGGCCAGACGGAAAGGACGAATCAGACGCTAGAGCAGTACCTCCTCTGTTTTTCTACCTTCTCTCAAGACAACTGGGTAACCTTGCTGCCATGTGCCGAATTTGCCTATAATAATTCGGTACACGCTTCCACCAATCAGTCTCCATTCTGGGTGAACTATGGATTCCACCCATCCTTCTTGCCTTATGTCACTCCAGAAGCAGCTGTACCTGCTGTACAGGACAGATTAACTTTCATTCAAGTAAATTTACAGGTTCTTCAAGAAAACATGAAAAAAGCACAGGAGGACTATAAAAAGCATTATGAAAGGAAGAGGAAAGGTAATCCAGTTCTGAAAGTAGGGGACAAAGTTTGGCTCTCCACATTGAATCTCAAATTGTCTTGCCCCTTCCGGAAGCTGGGCCCATGATTCATCGGTCCCTTTGTGATAAAGAGAGAGATTAATCCTGTGGCTTTTGAATTGTCTCTGCCAAGCTCTTACAAGATTCATCCAGTCTTCCACGTCTCGCTGCTCAAGCCAATCATTACTGGCCCCTTCTCTGGAAGAGAAGATCCTCCTCCACCTCCAATCACAGTGGGTGAAGAAACGGAGTTCGAGGTGGAAATCATCCTGGATTGTCGAAAGAGAGGTAGACAAATTCAATATTTAGTGAAGTGGAAGGGTTACCCATCAGAGGAGAGCTCTTGGGAACACGCAAGTAATGTTCATGCCCCTAGACTGCTACGTGAATTCTTCAGAAGATATCCAGAGAAGCAAGCCTGCCTGGGCATCCGGAGGCTGCCCCTTGGGGGGGGGGCACTGTCAGGGACTAACCCGCAGGAGAACTAACATCTATGGCCAGCAGAATCCTGTATCAATGAACACAAATTCTCCAGCGCTAATGCGAGCACATGCGCGCCAAAGCACACGCACCACGTGAGAGACTCCAGGCGCCAAGCATACTATTTAAAGCATGTTGCAGCAGTCATCACCAACTGCTGCATGATCTTCAGCTTCCTGTGTATTCCTGAGTTCCTGTTCCTGTTGTCTTGGATTATCTGCTAACGACCCGGCTTGTCTTGACCTATCTGATCTGTACTTACTCCGGCTTGACCCTTGGCTCGTTCCTGTTACTCCCCTCTGATCTGCAGCACCGTGTATGACCCCTGGCTTGTTTTATGGACTTTGCTACTGTTTAATCTGCTGCACCGTGTATGAGCCCTGGCTTGTTTTATGGACTTTGCTACTGTTTGCTGTCCTGTGTATGCTCCGGTCTGGCTCCTGACACTGCATCTGGTACTTCCTGCTGTACGATCTCATCTGGTACTTCCGAGGTACCCCTGCCTAGCAGTCTGCCCTGCTCGTCAGCTGCCCACCAGTGGACTTCTCTGCTTCATCCCAGCTTGCCGCAGCCAGCAACCCCTGCCGCTTTGAGTATAGCTCCCCCTGTACCACCTCCAGGGGGCGCTCTGCACTTAGTCACAAGGGAACCCAGCACTTCAGCCTCCGATCAGGTACGTGATACGTTCCTTGCAAGGATACAGATAAAAAGCTCTGCTAGTATCTTAAAATCAAGAACGTGCGCCGTGCGTGTATACGCAGCAAACCCTACGACCGTTTCGTCACAACTGACGTCATCAGGGGTACGCACACGCGCATGTGCTTTAAATATCCACACGGCAGAGCGGAGAAGCACAGCCATAGGTTCCCTAAAAACGATACCCAGAGCTTATTGTACAATCTAAAAAGGCTATTCCCACCAAACTTTAACCAATTTAGTTGGTGGAGAAGGTGACTCATAACTGACACCCACAGGGCAGTCCTAATACTGCTCCAAAAAAATGTAAAAATATATAAAAAAATATATATTTAAAAAAACATTGCCATCTTGTGGATTATTTAGAAAATTGACAACACAGGGCAGTCGTGATAACACTCCAAAGAAATATATAGAAGGAAGTGCCATCTTGTGGATTATTTAAGTACTACCAGGTGGGTAAAAAGGAAACAATTCATAAGATAAGCCCATAGATAGAGCATATCTTATTCTGAACCAATTTAGGGTTTAGCCTGTAGTGTAAAAACACTTCTAAGGAAGTATGTTAAAAAGGATACGCTCCTCCACACTCCCAAAAAAACAGTTATATCATATTATAAGAAGGACAACAACAAAAACTATCCATATAAGAAAATAAAAATAAAACATAACAAGAAGTTATCCCCTAACAGAGGGATGAAGACAAAAATATCCAATACTGTATTGTACAGAAGGGGAAAGGATTCACAGCATCAAATAGATTATAGATTATCATTGGTGCATACGAAATAGGTTAAACCAAAAATTGTTAACCAAGGATTGTTGATGTAGGGAACATCAACAGTTATTGATAAAACAGTTGATGTCCCACTCAACATTCAAAACATTGGGAACATGAGTGTCAAGCTTATAAATCCAATTGGTTTCGGATCTAGAGATAGTTCTCCTACCGTTACTTCCACGCCAGTGAGGAGTGTATTTTTCTAAAGCTACGAAGATGGTACCTTTAGGGTCTCTATTGTGTTTGAGATCATAGTGCTTAGAGATATTATGCTTATCAAAACCCGTCTTTATGTTTGTGATGTGTTCTCCCAGTCTGATGTGTAACATGCGGATGGTGCGTCCGACATATTCCAAACCACATGGACACCTCAAGAGTTACACAACACATTTAGTGGTGCACGTTATAAATGATTTTATGGGGTATGTGACACCAGTGCCTTCCGATGTAAATTCAGTTATTCTCCTGTCGCGTAGTGCGTTCACCTTACAAACTTTGCATTTTCTGCAAGGAAAAAAACCCTTTAAGTCTCAAAAAACTTTGGGCGTGTAGGTGGGTCCGGAACGTTAGGTGCTATTAGATGCCTAAGATTAGAGGCCCCCTAAACAATACACGTGGATTATCTGGTAGCAGTGGACCAAGGATCCGGTCATTTTTAACCACCAGCCAGTGTTTTTAGAGATTCTTTTTATAGCCCAATGTTGGCTAGAATGGGTGGTTAAGAAAGCTAAACCAAAATCCTCTCTGTTTTCGGCTTGGGGGGGTTTGTCACCCAAAAGAACTTGGCAATCTCTGTTACCTATCTCTGCAATTAGTAAATCCAGGGTCGCATTATCATATCCCTTACTTAGAAACCTGGACTTGAGCACCAAGGCCTCCTTATGAAATTTACCCAAATTGGTGCAATTCCGCCTTAGGCATAGGAATTGACCCTTTGGGACAGCCGACAGCCAGGAACCATGATGACAAGAATTCAATGGGATATAACTGTTCCTGTCAATCGGTTTGAAAAAGGTGGACGTAACAATCTTGTCATCCTCAATTGTGATCAGTGGGGCTGGTTTCATAGCTAAGTACAATCCCCCTGTCATTGTTGTTCAAAAAAGACAGAAAAGCAGCTACAGACTCTGCGTTCCCATCCCATATACACAAGACATCCTCTATAAATCTTTTCCACATGATAAGCTGTGGTGGCCTATCATGCAGAACCGCATCCTCCTCCCATTTAGCCATAAAGAGATTGTCCATACTGGGAGCTAATTTCGCTCCCATGGCCACTCCCTTTGTCTGTAGGTAGTGCACACCTTTTATACCAAAAATGATTGTGCTCCATCGAGAAATCCAGTAGTTTCCTCACAAAATTACACTGCGTGACGGAAATACTGGAGTCCTGATAGAGAAAATGTCGCACAGCCTCATGGCCGAATCTATGAGATATCGCCGTATAGAGTGATGAGACATCCGCAGTGACCAGCATGTAAGATGTCTTCCACTCAATGTCACTCAGAAGATTCAAGACATGTTTAGTGTCCTTAAGAAAAGAAGGAGTACCCATCACCAGTGGCTGCAGGTAATGGTCAATATATTTACCCACTCGCGAAGTGATACAGTCCGTTTGAACGCAAGAGTTGGATCAGATGGTAGAGGAGAGTACGTTTCGGAGTCAGAAAGAATCCTTAACATTTTCCTAGAGTAGGAATCCTTGTCCAGGATGACAATAGCCCCGCCCTTGTCTGCGGGGCGTATAACTATGTCCTTCCTATTACATAATGCTTGAATTCCAACCCTAACATTATGTTGTGGTTGTGCCGATTTGATTCTCAAGTTAGCCAAATCATTTAGCACCAAATCCTGAAACACATTGACGTTAGGTGCTAAATTCCCCGGAGGGTTGAAAAGTGAGTGGACAATAACAGATGCTTCCCTAGTTAATTGTCTAGCTGGATTACTCAAAATATACCTTTTTATATTGAGTCTACGCGTGTATTTTTTAAATAGTATTTTTTTTAAAAATTTTCAGGATTTGGTGCTAAATAATTTGGCTAACTTGAGAATCAAATTGGCACAACCACAACATATATTGCGATCTTGTTTATTTTTTCTATCAGGACTCCAGTATTTCCGTCACGCAGTGTAATTTTGTGATGGAACTACTGGATTTCTCGATGGAGCACAATCATTTTTGGTATAATGGTGTGCACTACCTACAGACAATGGGAGTGGCCATGGGAGCGAAATTCGCTCCCAGTATGGCCAATCTCTTTATGGCTAAATGGGAGGAGGATGTGGTTCTGCATGATAGGCCACCACAGCTTATCATGTGGAAAAGATTTATAGGCGATGTCTTGTGTATATGGGACGGGAACACAGAGTCTGTAGCTGCTTTTCTGTCTTTTTTGAACAACAATGACAGGGGGATTGTACTTAGCTATGAAACCAGCCCCACTCAGATCCATTTTTTGGATCTGGTGATCACAATTAAGGATGACAAGATTGTTACGTCCACCTTTTTGAAACCGATTGACAGCAACAGTTATATACCAATGGATTCTTGTCATCACCGTTCCTGGCTGTCGGCTGTCCCAAAGGGTCAATTCCTACGCCTAAGGCGGAATTGCACCAATTTGGGTAAATTTTCATAAGGAGGCCTTGGTTCTCAAGTCCAGGTTTCTAAGTAAGGGCTATGATAATGCGACCCTGGATTTACTAATTGCAGAGATAGGTAACAGAGATCGCCAAGTTCTTTTGGGTGACAAACCCCCCCAAGTTGAAA
The DNA here is from genome assembly GCA_037952925.1 of Lithobates clamitans. NCBI lineage: Eukaryota > Metazoa > Chordata > Amphibia > Anura > Ranidae > Lithobates > Lithobates clamitans. Next base: position 3,293,965 of record JBBGZY010000065.1, read on the forward strand.
ACAGGGAGGGTTTTGGTTTAGCTTTTTTAACCACCTATTCTAGTCAACATTGGGCTATAAAAAGAATAATTAAAAAGCACTGGCCGGTGGTTAAAAATGACCGGATCCTTGGTCTATTACTAGATAATCCAAGAGAATTGTTTAGGGGGGCCACTAATCTTAGGCATCTAATAGCACCTAACGTTCCAGACCCACCTACACGCCCAACATTTTTGGAGACTTAAAGGGTTTTTTCCTTGCAGAAAATGCAAAGTTTGTAAGGTGAACGCACTACGTGACAGGAGAATAACTGAATTTACATCGGAAGGCACTGGTGTCACATACCCCATAAAATCATTTATAATGTGCACCACTAAATGTGTTGTGTACCTCTTGAGGTGTCCATGCGGTTTGGAATATGTTGGACGCACCATCCGCATGTTACACGTCAGACTGGTAGAACACATCACAAACATAAAGACGGGTTTTAATAAGCATAATGTCTCTAAGCACTATGATCTCAAACACAATAGAGACCCTAAAGGTACCATCTTCGTAGCTTTAGAAAAATACACTCCTCACTGGCATGGAAGTAACGGTAGGAGAACTATCTCTAGATCCGAAACCAATTGGATTTATAAGCTTGACACTTATGTTCCCAATGGTTTGAATGTTGAGTGGGACATCAACTGTTTTATTAATAACTGTTTATATCCCCTAAGTCAACAATCCTTGGTTAACAATTTTTGGTTTAACCTTTTTCGTATGCACCAATGATAATCTATAATCTATTTGATGCTGTGAATCCTTTCCCCTTCTGTACAATACAGTATTGGATATTTTGTTCTTCATCCCTCTGTTTGGGGATAACTTCTTGTTATGTTTTATTTTTATTTTCTTATATGGATAGTTTTTGTTGTTGTCCTTCTTATAATATGATATAACTGTTTTTTTGGGAGTGTGGAGGAGCGTATCCTTTTTTAACATACTTCCTTGGAAGTGTTTTTACACTACAGGCTAAACCCTAAATTGATTCAGAATAAGATATGCTCTATCTATGGGCTTATCTTATGAATTGTTTCCTCTTTACCCACCTAGTAGTACTTAAATAATCCACAAGATGGCACTGCCTTCTATATATTTCTTTGGAGTGTTATCACGACTGCCCTGTATTGTCAATTTATAAATAATCCACAAGATGGCACTTTTTTTTTACATATTTTTTAAATATATTTTTACATTTTTTTGGAGCAGTATTAGGACTGCCCTGTGGGTGTCAGTGATGAGTCACCTTCTCCACCAACTAGATTGGTTAAAGTTTGCTGGTAATAGCCTTTTTAGATTGTCCAATAAGCTCTCGGTATAATTTTTAGGTAACCTATGGCTGCGCTTCCCTGCTTTGCCGTGTGGATATTTAAAGCGTATGTCCACCCCTGATTACGTCAGTTGTAACGAAACGGTCGTAGGGTTTGCTGTGTATACATGCACGGCGCATGTGCATTCTTGATTTTAAGATACTAGCAGAGCTTTTTATCTGTATCCTTGCAAGGAATGTTTTTACTGTATTGGAACTTTTTGTTTAACCACTTGCTTACAGGGCACTTAAACCCCCTCCTATGCAGACCAATTTTCAGGTTTCAGCACTGACGCACTTTGAATGACAATTGCGTGGTCATACAACACTGTACCCAAATGAAATTTTTATCATTTTTTTCACCACAAATAAAGCTTTCTTTTGGTGGTATTTGATCACCTCTGCAGTTTTTACTTTTTGTAAAAATGTAAAAAACTGAATTTTTAAAAAAAAAATGTTTTTATTTTTTTATATTTTGTTATAAAAAATTTAAAACGGGTCATTTTTATCCTTCATTGATGTACGCTGATGAGGCGGCAGTGATGGGTACTGATAGGCGGCAGTGATGGGCACTGATGGGTGGCAATGATGGGCAGCACTGGCAGGTGGCACTGATTGGCACTACAGGTGGGCATTGATAGGTGGCACTTGTGGACATTGATAGGTGGCACTTGTTGGCATTGATATGTGGCCCTTGTGGGCACTGATAGGTGGCACTGTGGGCACTGTTAGGTGGAACTCTGGGCACTATTAGGTAGCACTGTGGGCAGTGTTAGGTGGCACTATTAGGTGGCACTGATGAGGCAGATGTGCCTCTTCCACTTGGGGACCGATGTCCCTCACATCCCAGCCAGTGATCAGCTTTTTTTTCTACTCACGCTGTCAGCGTGAGTAAAAAAAAAAAAGATTACCGATCTTTTGTTTACATCATGAGATCAGCTGTCATTGGCTGACAGCTGATCACATGGTAAGGGGCCAGGACCGGCCCCTTACTCGGATCGGTGATCAACCGAGTCTCAGTGACTCGGTGATCACAGCGCGCCCGGCTCGTGCACAGGGGAGGCCGTCATATGACGGCCTCCCGGGAATACAGGTCCACGCTGTGGCCGTCATTCGGCCATAGCGCGGATGTGTAGTGGTTAAATAAACCATCAAAGGAATCTCTGCACTACTGGAGTTTTTTCTCCCCTTCTTTTCTTGGTTAATCCATTTGTACGCTGTGGAAGTCGCTATCCATTGGTGCGCAGTTCCTGTCTCAACGGTCATTCATTGGTCCGCTCTTGCCTCTTTGGTCATCTACTGGTGCGCAGCACTTATTTCCTGGAAGCAAACCATGGAAGTTACTCCTGACTGATGCCAGCTGGTCACCTGGGAATCCCTAACAGTGTTCCTGCGTTTTCTACTAAGCCTGTTCTGACCCCCCTGAGAAGGGCGGTCGCAGGCTCTCTGGTAAGCCTCCATTGTTTATTGCAAGGTGACGGCAGCACAAGCATAGAACATGTTGTGATATCCGAATCTCATGGAAATCCCAGAATGCGGGGAGGCAAAAAAATGAAATGGGGCGAGCTATACTCTTCCCTACACTTGTTTTTATCTACGTGATCACGCTTTTTTATTGTCTTGTTTATTGGTGTGATCCAATAAATACATCATTTTTGATCTGCACTATTGGCGCATTTCATTTTTTTGCCTCCCCACATTCCGAGATTTCCATGAGATTCGGATATCACAACATATCCCCATGGTTCCTCCTGAGTGGCTGTCTTCATCTTGATCGGTAAAGCAGAGAAGGAGATACCCCATTGAGATCCGGGGTTCCTGGGATGACCACCTCCATCTTGGATCTCTAAGCCTGTTTGATTCTGTGTCACCGGCATCCGAATCCACCATCTCTGGTAAGAGTATTTACCATTCGAGATTTTCATGCTGATGAAACACAGATCTGAAGAATTTCCATTCACTTTGGACTTACTCCTCACTCTTCACGATGGGACTTTATTCACTTATTTTTATTTTGGTTTAGTTCCAATATATTTCAGTCGTTGAACTGTACACATTAATTTTTTGTGTTTCAAGTGTGTTGTATTCACTCACCACTATATTATATTCATTTTAGCGCTACATTTTTATTATTATATGTTTTGAATATTGGTCACATTTTATGTAGCAGCTTCACTTCACTCATTGGGTTTGCGCAGTGTTATCTACACTTCACAAAAATGTAATATATTGCAGCTTACCAATTAGTAGATGTGATAGTTGCATTAGTTTTATTTTTTAAGCTTTGTCCCTCTGTTTTCATCTTGTGATCTGGCCAGTAACACACCTCCTGCTTTAGAGAGACACCACTCTGGATGAAGAAGCACAGGGGGCACATTTGGACAGCACCACTGTCAGTCTGGGGGGGGGGGGGGCGGGGTAGTGTTAAATGTACTAACCCACTTAAATACACTAAACAAATTAAGCCAAACTCCAGCTAACCCTTTAGAAGCAATTTTCCCCTTTTACTGCTATATCAGCAAGAGTTGTTCTTTTGAAAAACAACAGATTTAATGACTGGATCACCAGGTGAAAATAGAAGAAAAAAGCCTAAAAAACATAAATAATGCAGCCTTCACATATAAGAATTGGTAAGCCGCAATAAAAATAGTAAATAATAAATGTTTGCTTTGGAATTAATATCGCTTTAAAAGGTGCTTCTATAAATAAGAATTCTTTGTAGTGTATTATAATTTGATGGGGATGTGGAGCCATATAGTAACTCACAGACGCCAATTTGGGTATATATAACAATGTCAGCTTGCTGCAAGAAGTTCCTGTAGTACGTTGTCTAAAATGTTGCTTGCCAATCCCCCTGATAAGCATTGCCAAGTTTCAGAAAGCAAGCCTGTTTCCCTGGATTTATCAACAGGTCTTCTTAGCCAGCTTTTTCTTGGAATGAGTGGGGAGATTTCAGGATAAATCTGTGCACAATCACAAATATGATTATGGAGCCTGACTGGTCTTTTGCTAATATACTTTCTGTTTTGTTATGCAAAGCTCAACACATGATAGTATACCCTTTATTTCTTTGTAACTAGATTGAAAACAGTTTGTAAATCTTTGGTTTCTGAATAAAATACTGATAAATAGAAGGGGCTGACTACCTTGAGGGAGCAGTTCGGGTCTACAAATGTGATATCGGATTCTTTATGAAGGCTCAGTCAATTCTGTTATTTCTGCACTAATATAATAATAAAAAAATGCTGTAAAGATATCCTTGTAGGAAATAGTATCCATAAAAAGTCCACCAAACATTACATTCTTACATTGCTTTGTGTAGTTACAACTTGTGATTATAACTATTGTAGCACCCTTCTAGTTTAGAGTAGGCTGCTAGGTAAATTTAGTTTAGCTCCTCTGGAATCAGTGGCACATTGATTGCTTGGGGCTGCTCAGTGTTTCACAGGCTGCTGGTCTGCTGTTTCCCCCTGTCTTCTATAGGCTTCTAGAAGTATAGTGGGAGGGAGAGCACAATGAATATTTATGGGAATCCAACTAATCCCTGGGGAGGTGTGCCCAGAAGGTGGAAGGAGAGCCTATAAGTAGTCTGAGGCCTGGACTTTAACAGCAGTGTTTCTGGGTCTACCTCTGCAGGAGGAGTTCCCTGTGCACGTGGCTGTGCCCCGAGTCAGGTTACTGGAAGAATCTGTAGGACGACACCATGGTTCCAGCTAGTCTTAGCTAGGGGGCCAATTCACAAGCTGAAATCCAACGATTAAACCTCTCACCCGAGAAAGTAAGGAGGAACTTGATGGGAAAGTATTCAGATGTCCTGTGGTGGTGTGATTCTACTAGCCTCCCTCCCTCACTAGCAAGAGCCTGGTGGATATCAGCAGAAGGCAACCGATGATCCTGTGCCTAAGTAAGTAGTAACCCTATTGCTGAGGAGTTAGTGATTGTGTGTAACTTTTAAACTCTGGAAGTAGTACAGGTCACTGCCAGCACAGACAATCCTATGGGACATTCAGCAGTTGTACAGCACAGCCAGCAGTTAGTGAATAGGGATGAGTCGAACACCCCCCGGTTCGGTTCGCAGCAGAACTTGCGAATAGGCAAAAAATTTGTTCAAACGCGCGAACACCGTCAAAGTCTATGGGACACGAACATGAATAATCAAAAGTGCTCATTTTAAAGGCTTATATGCAAGTTATTGTCATAAAAAGTGTTTGGGGACCTGGATCCTGCCCCAGGGGACATGTATCAATGCAAAAAGAATTTTTAAAAACGGACGTTTTTTCAGGAGCAGTGATTTTAATAATGCTTAAAGTGAAACAATAAAAGTGGAGGGTGTCAATAGTATGCTTGTAAAGGGGAGCATGTTTCCCGTGTTTAGAACAGTCTGACAGCAAAATGACATTTCAAAGGAAAAAAAGTCATTTAAAACTACTCGCGGCTATTAATGAATCGTCGGTCCGACAATACACATAACAGTTAATTGATAAAAACTGCATGGTATTTCCCCACAGGGGAATCCCGAACCAAAAAAAAAAAGCAACGTGGGTATCCCCCTAAGTTCTATACCAGGCTCTTCAGGTCTGGTATGGATATTAGGGGAACCCCGCACCCAAATTTTTTAAAAAAATGGCATGGGGGTCCCCCTAAATTCAATACCAGGCCCTTCAGGTCTGGTATGGATATTAAGGGGAACCCCGTGCCAAATTTTTTTTAAAAATGGTGTTGGGTCCCCTCAAAAATGCATACTAGACCCTTATCCGAGCACGCAACCTGGCAGGCCGCAGGAAAAGAGGGGGGACAAGAGAGCGCCCCCCCTCCTGAACCGTACCAGGCTACATGCCCTCAACATTGGGAGGGTGCTTTGAGGTAGCCCCCCAAAGCACCTTGTCCCCATTTTGATGGGGAGTAGGGCCTCATCCCCACAACCCTTGGCCGGTGGTTGTGGGGGTCTGCGGGGGCGGGGGGCTTATAAGAATCTGGAAGCCCCTTTAACAAGGGGACCCCCAGGTCCCCCCGTGTGAATTGGTAATGGTTTGACCCCGCCCCCCTGACAACATGGGGAAAGCCACAGGGAAGTCCCATGAATTCCCCGTGCATCAGAGGAGGGCGGAGTCACCGGGTGGCCCCACCCTCCATTATATAAGAAATGTCAGAAGAAGCGAAGCGCCACACAGCTGAAGACTTCCACTGTGGCGGATCGTGCATACGGAGCGGAGAAGAAGCCTGGAGGAAGATGCGGGACAAGAAGAGCTGAGGAAGAAGATGGAAAAGGAGAAGATGAAGAAGAAGATGGAGGAAGAAGAAGAACACCGAAAGAACACCAGAAGAAAGAAGATGGAAGAAGAAGCCGAAAGAAGAAGAAATTAATAAAGGACTTGTCAAAAACCGTCTCTTGTGTTTTTTAAACTTTTTGACATTTTTTTTGTGAAATGGTAGGGGTACATATGTACCCCATTACCAATTTGCACAGGGGGGCCGGGATCTGGGGGTCCCCTTGTTAAAGGGGGCTTCCAGATTCCGATAAGCCTCCCGCCCGCAGACCCCCACAACCACCGGCCAAGGATTGTGGGGATGAGGCCCTTCTCCCCATCAACATGGGGACAAGGTGCTGTGGGGGGCTACCTGAAAGCACCCTCCCAATGTTGAGGGCATGTGGCCTGGTACAGTTCAGGAGGGGGGGCGCTCTCTCGCCCCCCCTCTTTTCCTGTGGCCTGCCAGGTTGCGTGCTTGGAATTTAGTGGGACCCCCATGCCATTAATTAAAAAATTTTTGTTCGGAATTCCCCAGTGGATAAATCCCATGCCGTTTTTATCAATGAACTTTTATGTGTATTATCGGACCGACAATTCATTATAGCCCGCGAGTTTTAAATGACTTTTTTCCTTTGAAATGTCATTTTGCTGTCAGACTGTTCTAAACACGGGAAACATGCGCCCCTTTACAGGCATACTATAGACACCCCCCAGGTACAAAATTTAAAGGAATAATACACTTTTATTGTTTCACTTTAAGCATTATTAAAATCACTGTTCCCAAAAAAACGGCCATTTTTAAAACTTCTTTTTGCATTGATACATGTCCCCTCGGGCAGGATCCAGGTCCCCAAACACTTTTTATGACAATACCATGCATATAAGCCTTTAAAATGAGCACTTTTGATTTGTCCCATAGACTTTTAAAGGGTGTTCTGCGGCTTTCGAATTTGCGGTTAATCGTATTCGAATCGATTAGAATTTTTGGACTTCGATCCAATTTGAATAGTTTTCAAATCAATTTCGAATAGTTTTCAAATTCGAATAGATTTTAAATTCGAAAAGTTTTCAAATTCGAGTAGTTTTTAAATTGGAATTCAAAAAGTTTTCGAATTCGAATAGTTTTCAAATTTGTATAGTTTTCCAATTTTCAAAAAGAATAAAATGGAATAGAAAATAAAGGAATAGGATAGAAAAAAATAGAATAGAATAGAATAGAATAGAATAGAATAGAATAGAATAGAAAATAATATAACAGAAAATATAAGAATAGAATAGAGTAAAACAGAACAAAATAAAATTAAAAAAAAGAACAGAATGGAATGGAATAGAATAGAATAGAAACAAATAGACTAAAGAAAAGAATAGTATGAAATAGAAATAATATAACCATCTTCCTATTCAAATCTCTTTTTTTCTATACTATTATCTTATTTTCTATTCTATTCTTTGCTTTTCTATTCTATCCTATTCTATTCTATTATTTTCTATTCAAATTTAATCTATTTGAAATTCGAATTTCAGGAGATAGTTATATTCTTTCAATGCTATTCTATTCTATTCTGTTTTTTCTATGCTATTCTGTTATTTTTTATTCTATTCTAATTATTCTTTTCTATTCCATTCAAATTTGAATTACTTCTATTTGAATTTTGGGACATGGGTATATTCATTTTATTATATATATTTTTTTTAATTCTATTATTTTCTATTCTGTTATAGTGTATTCTATTCTTTTTTTCTATTCTTTGATTTTCTATTTTGTTCTGTTTTACTCTATTATATTATATTCTTTTATTTTCTGTTCGAATAGAAAAGAATATATTATATTTTTTCTATTCTATTCCTTTATTTTCTATTCTATTCTATTCTCTTTGGAAATTCGAAAATTATTCGAATTTGAAAACTATTCGAAATTGATTCAAAAACTATTCGAAATTGATTAGAATTCCGTCTTTTTTTGTTATTTTAGATTCATTTAAATCCAGTACTATTGTAATTCGGAAATTCAAATACATCCGAATTTCTTAAAAACAAAAATTTGTCCGCATTTCAATTCTAAACAAAACAAACTGCACCTCTATCCCAAAGTAACCCACGTGGAAATGACATCTTGTGGTAAGCAGGTTTATAGATGACATTAAAAAACACAGAAGATTTAATAAAATTGTTCCTGCACTACCTTAATCAGAATGATTTGAATTTAGAATTTTCTTACAATTATCACCCAGAATGTATCTACTATTTAGACATTGTGGTGATAGGTCCAGGAGCAAGACATTTAGGCTGCTACCCCACACAGTTAGATCAATACCCATTGGAGAACTCATTAAAGTTAAAAGAAACTGCTCCATACTGGATAGTTTTGATCAGGAATGTTGGCCAATTTCCAGTAAATTGAGAGAAAGGGGTTATAAGGAGTGGTGCATTAATAGGGCAAGAAGGTTAGCCTCAGATAAAGATTGGTTTGATTAAGTGAGTAAGAGTTTTACTACTAAATGTGGATCTCAATGTACGCATGGTGGTAGGATACATTCTTTTACCACCTTTTCTACTAAATATTCACAGGTTGTTAATATTACACAATTGTTAAAGACGGTTGTGTTTTTTTTTAGTAGGGGGGCTCCCACATTGGATGCAAAGTTGTCTCCCATTCTCTATTGTTTAAAAACTAAAATTAAACACTGTTTTTTTATGGTTGGGTCTTATCCTTGTAGGTTAAATAACCGTCGCTATTTATGAGACACAAGAAATATATAAAAGGTAAATCATCCACTACAGGCAACACCCACCCCATTTGACAGTACATAAATTGTGGCTCCAAAATATGTTGGCTGTACTATTCACCCCCTGGAAGTCAGTATAGTACAATATTTCAATGATTTGTTGTTGTTCAGTTACTTAGTCGTGTCCAAATCTTTGTGACCTCATGGACCATAGAGCGCTAGGCTTTTCTGTCCTCCACTGCCTCCTGGAGCTTGCTTAACTTCATGTTCATTGTTTTGATGAAACTATCTTTCCATCTTGTTTTCTGTCATCCTCTTCTCCTTTTCCTTCCATGTTTCCCAGCATAAGGGTCCTTTCCAATGACTCCTCTCTTCGCATTAGGTGGCCAAAGTATTCAGGTTTCAGCTTCAGGATCTGTCCTTCCATTGAATATATATGCTTGCTGTAATTTGTCATTCTGAGTTGATTGGAACATGGTAAAGGTGTTGTGACAACATCCAGAAAAAGCTGTATGGTTGATTTACTAAAAATAAAGGGTGCAAAATCTGGTACAGCTCTGCATCGTAGCCAATCGGCTTCTAACTTCAGCTTGTTTAATCAAGCTTTGATCAAAAAAATGGAGCTGCACCAGATTTTACACTCTCAAGTTTTAGTAAATCAACCCCAGTGTTTGCACTCATGATGTACAAGGGGGAATCATCCACCACCAGTACTGTCAACATGAAGGCATTCTATAGATTGCAGACAGTTTTGCACTCCCCTCACCACTAAAAAGTCCTATTCGATCCTTTATCAGCCCGCAGTGGTTAAAGAGGTTGCATCGCATACTAGCTCATTATGAAATACTTGCCTTAGAACGATGCCCTGCAGTGCCACCGGCACTTTGCTTCCACAGCCGACATCTTTCCCCGGAGTTACTTTAGTGAGGAAGCCGCCGGTCACAGCACGTGCCCTGAAAAGACAGCACCAGTGGGCCATTTCTTCAGAGCGCATGCTCCAATGACATTGGCAGCAGTGTATATAGTGCATATCTCCTAAACGGTGCATGTTATATTTATAGTACCTACAGGTAAGCCTTATTGTAGAAGTGGTGCAACAGAGTTTACAACCACTTTAAGGGAAAATAGGTGTACTGCAAAATGGATGTTCTAGATTACTCATGAACTTTACTATGGCCACCATTAAATCTGTGACAGTATTTTCGAGAAAGTGGGCTAATTCATGGTTGGAATGGGCCATTGCCCAGAAAAAATGCAAGTATCATGCACAGGCAAGGCTAGCACCTTCATGTCAGTGTTCATAGCTTCAGGTCATAATAGCAGCAATTATTTTTAACAATTAATTGCACAGGGCATTCTGGGTAATTGCAAGGTAATTACAGGTACAGCATGCAACTTGGCAACAGCAGGCAACGTTGCTTAGGTGTGAATGCAGTCTAAGATCATACAGATCCAATATCTATGGGTGAATTTAGAACTAGCGTTATAGCTTATTCAGTTTAAGCCATCTTAGCACATCTTAGCACATTAAAAATAAAGCTGGGATTTTCTTATTTGTAAGGGCACTAGAAAGGGTTGAAAAGCTGATTATTACATTTTGATACTTTAGAAGGAACTAATAGGGAATATACCTTCTATGAAGCACAAATTATCAGTAGGTGGCAATAAAGCATGACAGGTACACCTGTAAACTGTTTGCACGGCAATTGAGTTGAAGTTTAGCCATAAAAAAACTTTGTCTATGGCTTTAGTGAGCTGATATACCTGTAATGAAGGATGTGCCACATTATATAGGCATCTCGATCCTGTAGAAGACCTTACTGCAGGGATTCCCTGATCTTTTCCTGTCTCTGAACTTTTGACATTGCAGGGGGTAAAAGCTTTGGGTTTTCTGTGAAGCTATGGAGATTATTTTTCTAAAACTTAACTTCAGTTTTAAGGAGTTCAGGGCAGCAACAATAGTAAATTTTCAGGCCCAAAAGTAGCCATAGATGAAAAAATACATTGAAATAAATATCCTTTAATACAGAAAAACTAATATTATTATTATTGTACATTATTATTGTCATCTATTTTGTTTTTTGAGATAATCGTTAGTGTTCTTCTTTAGCATTTTTTTTAATGTTTAAATTAATAATAAAAACAATGACACTCTTTTTTTTCTTTTAAGAAAAAAAAAGAACCTACATTCAAAGGTTTGAACTGTATATAATAAATGACTGCTCCTCTGTGGCACCTTTTTCCATTGGGGTTAGCTGAAAACATCCACTTAGCAACTGTATCTAAGAAACAGTAGCAGCTGATCGCTAATTTGAGCACCTACTCCTACCGTGCGGACATGATAAACTGGCACGTATAATATAAAATATGGTACCAAAGAAATACAAAGAGCAGGAACATTTTGTCCTAGTTAAATGATCTTAGTTTAAATTAAACAATGCCATAATGACGCTAGTGTTGCTGTTTCCACATTGCATTGTATTATATTGTGAGTGCACGCAAGGCGATTTGTTTGTAACACTAACAAAACTGCAAATGATAAATACAAAGCACAGTTATTAGAAATGTGGTTACCCCAGCTTTGGTACTTCAGTATTGCCGGCATCAGCAGAAAATGATAAAGTCAGCTCATCAGGCTGCATATTGCTCAAAATAGTGTACATGACCAATTGATAGCAGTTAGATGCTTTTGGATTTACAATTTTGTCCAGCCATTTTTGTAATCTTTATCTATGTTGGGGGGAGGTTACACCACTACACCATGTAAATTATGGACTACGTTTGTGTCACCTACCTACCCTCAACCTGCTGATTGGACAATAAAGGAGTAGTATACAAAAAAAAATCATCAAATCTATTCACTCTATTCCTCTGGTCAGCAAATATGCCTCCGGCATAGATGATCAGCTGCCAAGGTTATCCCTCCCTCTTGCAGTCCAAGTGCTGCTGTGCAGGGGTTGGCATTAAGCTGATATCAAGACAGTTTCAAGTACTTATGATATCTACAGTATATATAAATTAAATGCAATTATTGATTTGAAGGAATACACAAATTGCGTTGTTAATTGTAAAACTGTGTTTTTAGTTCTGCCCAGAGTTCAGGGTGAATTTCTGGTGAAAAGTTTTTTAGTTTTAGTTGGTGTGGAAATGGGTTCAAATTTATGTTTTTGGGTTATTTTTGATGTGTCCCAGTTCCCTTTTCCCAAGTGGAAGGAAGTAGAGAAGTGTCCCCCAATTGATGCACCCGTTCTGGTAACAACTGCCAAAGCAAGATTGGCTGGAATTTCACTTTGAGAGATTAGTCATAATAATATGTTTATTTATGAGTCTGACCTATATCCAAAACATCATAAAGATTTACTTAAACAAATGTCATTGACCCATTTTCAAGTGAATTACCAGGCTCCTTTCGGCCAATCGGGAAACGGACGGGTGCTCTGCGCCCTGAGCCCACCCTTTTTTAAAGCCTATTAAAGCCTCTGGCTCTAATCACGTGCTTCAAAAAAACACCCCCCATTGGAATACATGGTCTGGCGCCCTGTACGTAGATCAGGGGGCCGGACACATGGATAGGGGGGGCGGCGCCCATGCGCCACTAATGGATTGGCTGCCACTGATAGGGATTAGCACTATTAGCACTTATTCACCACATAACGTGCTATTTTGTTCACACAAGCATGTTCATGTGCATTATGAATGCATGCTACAATGCTATGTTGCATTGCAGTGCTTGTTTTTTTTTTTACTTATACATAATTCCTATGCACTGTATTGCTTTTCTATGTGTTACAGAAGCATTGGAATGTGCTGCGGCCACGAACTGAAACAGCTCCTACAGGCCGGAGCATGCTTCCTATGTAACTGAGGGGTACGCACTACTGACCCCTGAATTTATGCCCTACAGTGCTGGCGAATCCTGGCAGAACTGTTAGGAGATACCTAGCATAAAGCAATGTTCTGTTGTACCTGAGGGGCCGTGGGCTGGGAGAGGAATATGGCCATCCGTGGAGTTCTGTCGGCTGTGTGTGTCGGAAGGTGAGACTGGAGCCCGAGTCCCGGATCGTTCGGCTCAGCTTGGTGGAGAGGGGCACACCTCTTCAGAGATGCTTAGTGGATGTCGGAAAGTGAAGGTGGTGAGCAGTCTCGTGTGTGAGGAGGTGTTCGGAGGCGGCCCCCTCCAGGGGGCCGCATGGTGTCTAGCCCCGAGGCGAGCAGCTTACAAGGAAGCTCTGCAGCTTTGGGATGGGGGGCTGGTGAAGGGCTGGCAGATTCAAGAGAAGGTGTGACAGAGAGCTAAATTATAAAGTCACTATAAAGCCCTGAATTAACCCTGTCATCCTAAATGCAAGCATACCACCAAAACCCCCCAATCCAAATGAGGGAGAAGAGGAGCATCTGGGGCTACAACTAAAACTTCTACTGGGACTCAATTAGTCCAAACAACAGATATTAAGCCGTTTTTTCAACAACAAGGATCTTCTAACATGGCGGAATTGATCCCAGCTTCAGTAATCACTGAAGGAAAGATGGAACAAGCCATCAAGGACCTCCCAACAACTATATCACGGCCCATGATTGATACAAGTGAAATGGAGAAAGGGACCTGGGATATGCAAGCATATATTCCATCATTACCTACAAGAGAAGACATGGACAGTTATGTGTACAGATTAGAAACCTTGTATAAAGCAGAATTGCAATCATTGAAAATATCTGTGCAAAATACCCAAGAAAAAATTAATATTTTAGACGCTAAATTATCGGTCATGGAACAGAAATTGACACAGGTTGAAGCTAGATGCAAGGAGCAAGATCACTGCTTAAAAGATGCTACCACCATTTAAAGACGATTTAGAAAATAGGAACAGATGGAATAATATTGGAGTTAGAGGTTTACCAGAAGCAACCAGTCCTGAGGAATCAATGCCAACTTTGCAAGGTATTTTTAACACGTTGCTACAATGTCCACCTACAACTGAACTCATACTGGACCAAGCGCATAGATCACTGGGTCCCATAAACACAGACCCTGCTAAACTGAGAGACGTAATCTGTAGGATACACTATTTTCACATAAAGGAAAAGATCATAGCAGCTGCACACCAGCGCAAGACTATTGACTTTCATGGGGCACAATTAATTTTATTGCAGGACCTTTTTAGGCACACTTTGTCCTTAAGGAAAGCAATGAAACCCCTCTTAGAAATGTTGCAGGAGAAGAACATTTTTTACATATGGAGATTTCCATTACAACTTCAGGTTCATCATAAAGGGCAAATCACCATATTTCGGGACATTGAAGAACTGCCTGTTTTTTTAAAAAATCTTCAGTTTCCTGAAGTGGAATTATCACAATGGCAATAAATGTACAGTAGTTTAGTGTCCAGATCTTCAAGGACAGATGGGAGATCCCTTTAACAATCTTTATGGACGTTGGGGAATGATTTGGGGGAGGAGGGAGGAAGAGGGACGTTGATGGGGAAGAGAGAGGGATTAGAGGGAGGGGGGAGGGGTAAACCCCATTTTGGGGTATCTATTATAAGGATTATTGACTGGTTGCACAATGTAAAATCTAAAAAGTGGGTGACACTAGAGGAAGATATAGCCCTGGTAAAATTTAAATCACTTCCATTGGTTAAGCCTCAGTTTCGACCCCAGAAGAAAGATATGTCGCTTTTTATCTTGTCAACATTAAAAATATGGGAATCGATACTAAAGAAAAAGATTCTCTCTACACAAATCGGGCCTATGATTTTCTTTCATCAGGTGGAATAGTTGTGAAGATACAAGAGTTGTTCAGACTCTGGTGGATGGTTGATTGACCTGGGGCCTGAGAATGGATCGAAGTCAGTGATGGCGAACCTTGGCACCCCAGATGTTTTGGAACTACATTTCCCATGATGTTCATGCACTCTGCAGTGTAGTTGAGCATCATGGGAAATGTAGTTCCAAAACATCTGGGGTGCCAAGGTTAGCCATCACTGATCTAAGTGGATGCATTATCAACAACTATATACATATATAAGATTGTAAACACAAACCTCTCCAATAAATAGACCCTTACAAACTTCGAGCAATTATTAGTGCAAGAGCAGAAACCAACACATAGTTTATCAATAACGTATAAACTCTTGCTGCCTTCTATTCCTCTTACTTAAATGCCAATTATGAAAAAATGGGAATCTGAGATAGAGAGACCGATTTCATGGTCAGAGTAGGAAAAAACATTTTTCTTGACACATAAAATATCGCTATCTGCTAAGCATCAAGAAAGAAGTTGTAAAATTATGTTGAGATGGTATCAATGCCCAGTAGATTTACATAATATAAACAATAGTAACCAGGATATGTGTTGGAGATGTTTGAAAGAAAGGGGTACAATTGCACATATATGGTTTTACTGCCCAATGCTGGATTTTTGGGTAAAGATATTTCATATTTATCATAGGATTACAAAATCTAACATCGAATTGAATATCTGTACTGCAGATTTATCAATTATACCAGGGTCAGTGAAAGCCATTAAGCGAGATATTTTATGCTATATATGCTTATAGCGGCACGGACAGTAATAGCCAGAAATTGGCGAAAGACGACATGCCCCTCAATAGCAGAATGGGTGTGTGAAATGATTGAGATGAGACTCCTGAAGGAATTAATTTATTAGAACAGAAATGTGGCAACAATAGAAAGATTTCGATCCTCTACAATGTTCACACAGCATCCAAAGTAATGATAGACCGGAAACCCTCCTTTTTTTTTTTCCTTCGTTGAATGTATGTGATGGATGTGTGCTTGTTCTGTCATTTAGTAGTATGTACAGAGCTGCAGGTTAGATAATAACTAAGAGAGAACAGTATATAGAAAACCTTAATACATTAGATCTATAAGAAGAGGGAAACTATAGTAAGATGAAGTAGTATTTTTAATATTTGCTTGATTGGGATATTAGAATATCTAAATACTACAAGTGATATATATATATATATATATATATATATATATATATATATATAGTGATATATGTTTTATGAATTTATGAATTGTTATATTCGTGTAGCCTCACCTTTCAGTGACTAGTTTTTTATTTGGCTATTTTTTTATTCTCGTCAGATCAAAAGTATATATATATATTTGTATGTTTGTTTAAAAATTGAAAATCAATAAAGAGAAATTGTAAACAAACATTTTTTTAAATGTTCAGTCTTTTTTCATTTATTTAGCAAAAAAATAGACAAAACAATTAAATACCACCAAAGCTCTATTTGAGTGGAAAAAAAAAGATACAAATTTCATATGGGTACAGCGTTGCATAACGGCACAATTGTCATACAAAATGCAACAGTGCTGAAAGCTGAAAATTGGCCTGGGCTGGAAGGGGGTGAAAGTGCCCAGTATTTAAGTGGATAAACAGACCTTTAGTTCACTTGTTTTGTAATCCTAACATCATCTTTGTTATCTGTCAGTTTTTTGAGTGCTTGTTATTACTATACTCAGACATATAGTCTTGAAATTCAGCCTGACACTTTTGATCTGACGAGAATAAAAAAATAGCCAAATAAAAAACTAGTCACTGAAAGGTGAGGCTACACGAATATACCAATTCATAAAATGCAGATGTGAATGATCACAAATACCCACTATTCTCTATAGTTTATACTATAATCTATAGTATAAACATGCGTAATTTCATATACCAAAACTTTTTTTTTTAATATTTGTTATTGTAATTTGTTTAATTTGTAATATACACAGGGTATAAACACACTTTTGCAACTCAGTCTCTAATTTTAGTATTTGTTACTCATTTTACATTAGTAGAAATCTTAACAGCTTCCTATACTAAAATATGTGCCAGTAAACAGCAGATATGTTTTTCCAAAAAAAGTTAATGGATATGTCGGTTACTGTAAATGAATTGATTTTTCTCATACAATGATTCTTTTTAATAGAAACATTCAGGGAGAATTGTTTAGAGGTGTTTTAGAAGGCAATTTGTTTATCTTTGCAAAGCCACAGTCTTCACTTTGGATGTTATGACACCAGATAAATTTGGACAGACATGTACACGCATCAATGCACGTTTAAATCGTCTGTAAAGCCTGTGGTTATGTTAAGAGCATACTTATAAAGAAATATAATATTTTTACAAAATGTTTGTCATTTTAGGGTACTTGCACATGATACTGATGTTTCTAGCCTAAATTTCTTGCATTTATTTTGTGCATATTTGCACACGTATTTATGTATACATGCATACAAGAGTAAAATAAATTCTAGCATCCAGAGTGCTCTTCTAAACTCTTCAAATCAACATTTCGTAAGATACTGTCCGCAATACAGATATCTGTATTTTTTTGTTCATCTATATGCAGCGCATGTTTGCACAACTACTCTGTTTCCCCGAAAATAAGACCTAGCGTGATTGTCGGTGATGGCTGCAATATAAGCCCTACCCCCCAAATAAGCCCTAGTTAAAGTCCTTGTAGGTCTTATTTTCAGGGTAGGGCTTATTTTCGGGGAAACAGGGTAGGGCTTATTTGGGGGGTAGGGCTTATATTGCAGCCATCACCGTCACTCACGCTAGGTCTTATTTTGGGGGAAACAGGGTATGTGTACAGGCACTTTGAAAACAATGGGCTGCATATGCCTGCATGCCTAAAAATTAGATTTTAGGCAGCAGTGTGAAAGATGCCTAATTTCCCCTTTCTTATGGAGTCCAATATATTTATTTATTAGACTGAAATATTGGTGTACACTGGTATAAATGGTTCCAAACTAGTTTATCTGGTTTTCTTAATAGAGATGTAAAGTAACATAAAACCCTCAAAGGGTCACTGTGTACTTATCACCACCGTTTTTATTTATTCAGCATTCAAACAATTCACACTCAAGCTAAGTGCAAATCATATGACACAATGGAATGCCACAAACAGTTGACAGTGGATATTTCTAAAATCTATCATCTTAAAAATGTTAACAGTTCATATCAATTATCATTTAAGAAGAAGTACACAAGCAATGGAAGATCTCCTAAGATAATTAGTAAGCATTACATCTGGTTTAGCATTTTCAGTTCTGGTTTCTGGTTTAGAACTTTAAAACCCAGCAACAACCCCATGTTGACCTCAACATGAACAAGGGTACTGTCAGGAAACGAATACAGCTAATGCTTGTTCTCGTGCAGCTAATGCTCATTTTTGCACAGCTAATGCTCATTCCTGTGCAGCAACCGCACAATCCCATGCAGCTAATGCTTGTGCACATGTACCAGCACACAGACGAGCTCTGGCTAGTATCCAGCATGCACTGACACAACGGTGCATTTGTGTCCACGTGTCTACGCGCATTGGCATCAAGCTGCTTACCTAAAGGAGATCCTGGTATGTGCTAATCGCTAAATGTTCTTAAGCTTTCCTGTGACCCGTGTTCCTGTATTCCTGCTTTTGCTGACCGATCCTCCTTTGATGTCCTAGCTTGTTCCTGACCTTGCTCTGTGGATTCTGGATACCGACCTTGGCTTGCCTCTGACTATTCTCTGCCTGCTTCCCTTGTACTGACCTTGGCCTGCTACTGCACCTTGCTCTGCCTGCTTCCCTGGTACTGACCTTGGCCTGCTACTTGACCTTGCTCTGCCTGCTTCCTGACCAGGCTGCTGACATGTATATCCCTGGCTCACCTTGACTACGTCTTTGTCCATATCTCACCAGCTATGAAGCTACCGGTACCCGTGCTTCTTTGAGCCTTCTACCTCTGTCACCACATTGAGGGGTGCTTTGACCAGAGCCTGGGACACGGCACGACCCCGATCACAGTAAAGAGCTGATGACGTGGCTCATTACCCATGTGATCAGATGTGTCCAATCACAGCCAATCACATGTAAACACAGAAGTGCCTTAATTGGCTCTCCTCGCCTCACACTGACAGAGTATGAGGAAAGTAGAGCCAATCAGCGGCATCTCCTCACAGGAGAGACCTGTACAGATAATCAGGGCTCTGATTACCAGTGCAGACTTAACAATGCCCAGCAGTGATTTCAGTCTGTGCCCATCAGTAAAACCAATCTGAGCCCATCAGTGACACCAATCTGTGCCCATCAGTGATGATAATTTGTGCCCATCAGTGAGGCCATTCTATGCCCATCAGTGTTACAAGTCAGTGTTGCCTTTCAGTACCCATCAGTGCCTGCTCATCAGTGCCACCCATAAGTGCTGCCCATCAGTGCTCATTAGTGCCGCCCCATTAGTGCTGCCTATCTGTGCTGCCTATCATTGCCCATAAGTGCCACCTATCATTGCCCATCAGTGCTACCAATCAGTGCCCATCAGAGCTGCCTATCACTGCTCATCAGTACTGCATAGCAGTGCCGCCTATAAGTGCCCATCAGTACTGCACATTAGTGCCTCCTCATCAGTGCTACCTCATCAGTGCCCTTTAGTACCGCCTCATCAGTGCCCATCAGTGCAGCCTCATCAGCGCACATCAGTGAAGGAAAAAATTATTTACAAACTTTTCTGACAGAAAATAAGAGAAACTTTTTTTTTTTCAAAATTTTCTGTATTTTTTCATTTTTTTATCAAAAAATAAAAAATCCAGCGGTGATTAATTACCACCAAAAGAAAGCTCTTTTTGTTGGGAAAAAAATTATTAAAAAAAATTAATTTGGGTACAGTGTTTCATGACTGCGCAATTGTCATTCAAAGTGCGACAGCACTGAAAGCTGAAAATTGGCCTGGGCAGGGAGGGGGTGAAAGTGCCCAGTAGGCAAGGGGTTAAAGTAATAATACAGGCTTTTATTTTATTTTTTTAAAAAACAGACGTGTTATACTTACCTGCTCTTTGCAAAACCGCAGCACAGAGCAGGTTAGTATAACATGTTTGTTATTTTTAAAATGATGGGTAAAATGATTATCCTCTTATTGGGTCCCTCGCTGACGCTCCTGGCCTCTCCCTGCTGCTGAGTGCCCCCAGAGCAAGCAACTTGCAATGGGGGCACCCGAGCAGGCTCACTCATAGCTCTGCGTGTCTATTTATAAACAGAGCCGCGGCTCGGCCCCTCCCTCTCCTCATTGGCTCACTGGCTGCAATTGACAGCCAATGGCTCCCACTGTCTCAGCCAATGAGGTGGGAGAGTCCCCAGAGACCCGAGGCACTTGTGCATGTCGCTGGATCGCAATGGGCTCAGGTAAGTATTGGGGGGGGGGCTGGCTGCTGCACAGAGAAGGTTTTTTACCTTCATGCATAGAATTCATGAAGGTAAAAATCTTGAGACTTTAGAACCACTTTAAAGTGTAAGTTCACCTTTGGGAACATGTTACATGTGCCACCTGAATTTAGGGGGAATATGTAACATGTTCCCAGTACTGCAGCCACCTCCTGCTGCCCCCTCCTCCCTGTGGCAGCAGTAGAGGGAGAAGTTCCCTGTACTAACTGGCAGTTTATGAAAGAAGCACGGTCATGAGGGGCTCCGCCCACACAGCCATGT
Organism: Lithobates clamitans; assembly: GCA_037952925.1. Lineage (NCBI taxonomy): Eukaryota > Metazoa > Chordata > Amphibia > Anura > Ranidae > Lithobates > Lithobates clamitans. Next base: position 3,314,759 of record JBBGZY010000065.1, read on the forward strand.
CATTCATTCACACAGCTCTGTGTATGAATAAATTAAAAGTCCTGACAGCCTTAGCTGCTGTCGGCTTGTAGTTCTCAATGAACTACCATGGCGCTGTGGAGCTCTGTGGTAGTTCATTGAGTCTTCCTGTCAGTGAGTATCGGCTTACCTGTACAGGATGTACGGATAAGCAGATACAGTCACAGTGTGCAGGAGATCTGCATTTCATCAGAGATCTCCTCATCTTCTGAGCCTTACAGGCTCCTACTACAAAAATTATAAATGCACATTTTTTTACCTGAGCTATTCTGCACAGGGCACCTAATTCATCTATTTATAACAATGAAAAAATTAAGTTGAGAGCAAGGTTATGCTGGCTGCCAGCACTCTCCTGCTTGACATTGATCTAAAATCGAAGGAGCTAGGTGGAAAACTGTTGGCCAAACAGTAGGTACATCCAACCACATGCAACCACTATTTGCGTATTCTGCCAGCAGGGGAGATTCCTTCACCTACACTGTTTAGGGTGGATGGGGGAATTAATAGATTTCTTTTTTTCAACCAGTGGGCCTGTAGGCAGGTTGCCTAAAGGAGTGTGGTTTTTAGTTAGTGGCTTGCCCAGGCCAGTGTGTGTGCTGCCGTTTCTGGGTTTTTTGGATTCAGCCTACCCACCGGTGATAAAGATATGAGCGAAGGCTGTATTTAGGGGGAGCCTCGAACCACACTAAGCAGGACATACTGTGAGTTCTGTGGAGGAGGACTGCTGTGCTTTGCCGTCCGTCTGAGGCACCAGGGATCTGGAGATCAGCCAGCACTTGCAGGATGCTAATATGAACTACTACCTTTCTGAGGTATGCCTGGGCAGCCAGCTAGGGATAGGGATCTTTATATGTTATGTCAATCATGGTCTGTAATACCGAAGGATTTTTAAGTAAAGTTGCATCAACCATTCTAAGTTTGGTCTGAAGTTTTTCAAAGGGGTGCATGTTGGTTCTGGCGTATCAAAAGAACTGGGGTCAGTAAAGCACATATGGGGTATGAAGTAAAGCCACTACAAAAGGTTTACACAGCAAGACAAGCACGAAGAGAAATCCAGTTGCTATGGGTAACCAAGGTCTAGTGCAAGACTCATTGCAGCCAGTTGTGAAACATGGTACCTGGTATAGGTGTTCCGTTAGCAGGGGAGTTGATGTTCTGGCTCCCTCCCAGTGGTCGGTTATCAATAGCAACCAGAGCCGAATCCATGTTACGGAGATCCATGACCTGATCACAGAGTACGGGAAGGAAGGAGTTAAAACAGTAGTAAACCACTGAAGAAAAAAAAAACCTGAAAGGCAATGGCATAATGTGCTAGTATGCATCGCATACTGGTGCATTATTTTCGTTCTAAGGTAACACTTACCTTAGAACGAAGCCCTTCCAGCAGCAAGCTGACACCGCTGAGAGTGCTGACATCTTCCCCTGGAATTTACTCCGAGTTCACGGGCTCGGGCGCTGTGAGTGGCCAGAGCTGCGATGACGTAACTCCCGCGAGCCATCGTTTTCGACACGGGCTCTGAAGGCCCGGCATTGTAAGCCGGACCTTCAGAGCACATGTGCCAATGACGTCATCAGCTGCATGCACTCTGAATATCTCCTGAACTGTGCAAGTTTAGTAGATATTTACGGTACCTACAGGTAAGTCTTTTTATAGGCTTACCTGTAGGTACATGTGGTGTAACAGAGTTTACAACCACATCAAGTAAGTGCACGCATCTGGCCCGCACTATGTGCATGGCGAGATCCCATTCTGTTGCTGGGAGTGAGGAAATTGAGGTACTGGGCTGGTGAAGAGAGCACTGGCTTAGCAGTGTCCCTCCTGAATGCAAAAGAAGAAAATATTACAGCGCACACATGCAAAAAAGACATTTACCTCCAGCAAGGCTAGTTTAAACACACCTAAACATTTTCAAAAAACATTATAAAAAAATATGGGGATTTGGTCACACCATATTGCTCTATGATGCTAAGCCCACTTAGTGCGACAAAGTACTCCATGATTAGTGGGTCCTACACTATCCATGGACTGTCACCATAGAATGCAACATACATCAAGTTAAAGTCTGTAGTGACACGGGACAGCACTTTTCAGTGGAACTGTGTACTTTTATTAAAACACACAGTGACACAGCTCTTTTCTAAGTTAAGGAACTGCCTTAATGCTAGACTTTCACACAACTGCAGTTCATGACAACTGGTCCCAGGCATTGGTGAACACGTTCACAAAGAAAGGTACCCCCACGTGCAGGGTGAGTGGCCCTGCTCACAGTCCTGAAATACAAACCTTAAAATGTATGACCAGTTTTACCTTGGGGGTTGATCCATTTGCCATAGAGGTACAGCAATGCACAAGAAGCTCAGAGCAGCCAAAGACTCCCAGTGTGTGTCTATACCAAATACAACAAATCAAAAAAGTGTCAGCCACTCACACTGGGGATAACTAATAACAGTATACTGTATGTTAAATGCCTCAACACTGATTTAGCGAGACAGCCCACTGCACGTGCGGGGAACTGTATATGAGGAATGGGGATAAAAAGAAACTGCAGTTACACGTTTACAGTACACCTATTTATGGCAAGGTGGTTGCTTGATATAAAAAAGTAATACTTGTGTTTAATGTCTAATGCCGCGTACACACGACCGGACTTTACGGCATACTTTGCCCGACGGACTTTTCAACGGACTTTACGATGGACTTTCCGAATGAACGGACTTGCCTACACACGATCAACCAAAGTCCGATGGATTCGTACGTGATGACGTACGACCGGACTAAAACAAGGAAGTTCATAGCCAGTAGCCAATAGCTGCCCTAGCGTCGGTTTTTTGTCCGTCGGACTAGCATACAGACGAGCGGACTTTTCGACTGGACTCGAGTCCGTCGGATAGATTTGAAACATATTTCAAATCAAAGTCCGTCAAACTTTTGAGAAAACAAAGTCCGCTGGAGCCCACACACGATCGAATTGTCCGACGAAATCCGGTACGCCGGACCAAGTATGCCGTAAAGTCCGATCGTGTGTACGCGGCATAAGACAAGAAAAGCTGAGAATCATAACTCATGAGAAATGCTGTAAATGTTAAAAGCTTTTGGGTGTTTTTGGATTAAGGCAACAAAGACATGGATTAGTTGCCAATACTTACAAGAAATTTTGATATGCAGATGAAATTCATTATACATTCCCAGACCATAAACTGATAGCTCCTTGCCCTGATAGTAGACTGCATAGCAATAGTATAGCAAGGCACTTCTATGTAACTATACAGTTTACCAAAGAAAAAGAGTCAAATTCCCATTTACACTGGAAATCTCTTTTACCAAAATCACTTTATTTGCTAAAGGGTCAGGCTATCAAAAAATGATGAAAAGTAAAGGAAGAGAGGTGCCTCTAAGTGTAGGAGTATGGTTCCATTTTAATATAAGTAGGACAATTTACAACTCACACAATGGATGATAAAAGCAGGCTCATCTAAGTATGTAAGCATTTGAAGTAGAACTGTCCACCGTGACTGTCCTTCACCCCGCCGGCTCCCACCGTTGTCAGTCTGCAGCCATGACCAGGCACTGCCCTGCAGTGAATCGATCCGAAAACAAGGCTTGGGGAAAAAAATGATATTTCAACTGTGGCTTGATACCTACAGAGTAAACCATGGGCTTCTTATATGTCTCAAATCCACCAAGGACAAGAACTCCTATTAGAATTGCCAACTATACTTCCTTTGTTTGTTTGAATCTTTCTCATCTTGCTGCAGTAGGGAAAATCTCAGTATTCCTACAAGATGTAACATAAAATAAATGGAATATCTAACAGGGTAGGGTGAGATGTCCTCATAATACCAATTCTGTTGAAGTGCCCAAAAATAGAAGACAACTGTAGATGATTAAGATAGAATTCCAGCTAAAGCCTAACTACAGTATTCTAAAAATTGCTCCCCCTCCCAACACTTATACTAGCTAACCTGTGGTAAAAAAAGATGTATATACTCACCTATTTTCAGCCCACTCTGGTAAAATCACGTGATTCGCTCTGTAAGCCAGGGTAATGGAGAGAGCCCTTTTAAAAGCTGAGAAAGCCAGGAGTGATGACATCACCCATAGACTTCCATGGTGCAGCCATTGTCAATGGTCCCTCCTTTCCCCTGAAAGTGGTGCTGGCTGACACAGGGCAGATGGATCATATGACCGGACCAGAGTGGGCTGAAATAGATAAGTATATACATCATTTTTTTAAGCATTTTTAAGAATAGTTGGGCTATAGTTGGAATTCTGCTTTATCTGTACTGTTTGCAGTGTTCAGTCCCATCTATTTGTATTTTTGTCGGTTGTTGTATTGTCTGTATCAAGTTGTTAGTGTTCTGTAGTATGCTGACATCTAGTCATGGTCTAGAGCAGGGGTCTCCAAACTATGGCCCTGCAGCTCCAGCCCCATGAGGCATTGTAAAATTCTGACATTCACAGACATGACTAGGCGTGATGGGAATTGTAGATCCTGAACAACTGGAGGGCGATAGTTTGGAGACCCCTGGTCTAGAGCCACCACAACTTGTTTACATATGTGATTTGGCATCTCCCTCTGTCCTCCACTCCTGTTTAGTGTTAGATCAATCCTGACTAAACCCTCCCTATTTCTTCCTTTTTTTTTTGCAGAGACAGTGCTTAGGAAAGTCATTGTCTTCTTACACTTCGAAAGACTGGAACAACATAATCTATACTGCACATCTATGAAGTAAAATACATTGGATTCATCTTCTATGTCTTATAAAAAAAAGATAAGCTTCCTGTAGAGGGTACCAAGTCAGTAGGTAACAAAACTTTCCATGCATTAAGCGGCATTTGCAATAGGAAACAAAGGGCGCAATTTTAAAAGCCTGTTTTCTCTTCACTACTGGTATTATGCTAACTCTGTCAATTAAAACATAAATATAACCAGGGCCGTTTTTTCCACTGGGCATGCTGGGCAGTTGCCCGGGGGCCCCACTTGCCTGGAGGGCCCCATCTGGGGCCGATCCTCAGCGCTGCAATCTGCTGTTTAAGTTGACTGACTGCACTGGTTGCTCACTTGCTGGAATCGCCTGCCGCCCGGCGTCTGGCTAGCAACCAGTGACGTCAATCAGAGGCTGCGGCCGACCCAGCATTCATAGCGCGCCATGGCCACCTCAGCATTCATAGCGTGCCGTGGCCTCCCCATCGGCTAGTGAACAAGCTCCGCCCACCTCTGCCATGTTCTTCAGACAGCGTGGAGAGGGAGCGGAGCGGAAAGACGGCCCTTGATAGCTGGCGCTGCCTTGCTCTGCTGTGAGTGACACACTGTACTGCACCAGGCCGGCGGCCTCAAGTAAGTCTAACACTTAAGTAAGTTCAAGTTGTGCATCAAACACAGCCACTGTCTGTGCCCCTCAAAAGCTACCACTGTGCCCATCAAAGCTGCCACTGTGCCCATCAAACACAACCACTGTGCCCCTCAAAAGCTGCCACTGTGCCCATCAAACAGTCACTGCGCCCATCAAAGCTGCCACTGTGCCCATCAAAGCTGCCACGGTGCCCATCAAAAGCTGCCACTGTGCCCATCAAACGCAGCCACTGTGCCCAAATGCAGCCACTGTGCCCATCAAATTCAGCCACTGTGCCCATCAAACACAGCCACTGTGCCCAACAAAGCTGCCACTGTGCCCATCAAACATAGCCACTGTGCACATCAAACGCTGCCACTGTGCCCAAACTCATGTTATATTGTCCAAACGTTGTGTTAATTTAAAACACTGATTTTGTTGGAAGTACCAATAAATATAGCCGTATTGATAATTTGCATTTTTATTTTCGTGTATGATTGTGTAGACAGGGCCCCAGTGCACTGTATTGCCCGGGGGCCTATAATGCTCTTAAGATGGACCTGAATATAACTTCATAATATCTCTGTAATAACCATCGTAATTCAGAAATGAAATATCAATTGTACAATTTAAAGTTCTTTATTGTTCTTTGCCAGCTAGATTCTAAATGATTATTCTGTGTTCAAGGGCAAAATCAGATGCTCTGTTAGCCAGAAGCAATCATTTCTTATTAACCACTTTGTTTACTTCAGTAGGCTCTAAGGAATACGTACGCAGCTAGCAACAGATCAACAGGCAGCATTGTGGATGTGTTGTTTTACAAGTGATTGCTTTTCTAATCAAGTGCTTAAAAATGTCATTATGTTTGACTTGTAACAGATTCTTTTTTCTTCTCTGCATTGTAACTGTGCATTGATCGCTGCTCCTGCTTCCATGTCAACCTCTGTTTTGTAATCACATCAAGTGTTGTTTATTAACATCTCCCTAGTGTTACCAGTCTCAGCATTTTTTATATTTATTTAGGCTGTTCTGCAGCATTGGAGTTTACTTTTGTTTTGTAGAAACATGACTGATGTGTATTGCAAGACAGTATGTACTTGGTGAGATAATGACTTTTACTTCAACATGAAAGCACATTATTATGGAAATGAGTTTTGGCTATAAATGACACCAATTCATCAGGTCTAATGAATAACCGTGATTTACTGGAGAAAAATAGTTCAGAGTATATAGAAATGGTTTCTTGAATGAGTATATGTAATGGATCTGTTAGAAATATAATTTTGATAAAGGCTTTGGTTATTTATTTATAACTGCCAATAAAATCCATTATTTGTCTAGTTTATTTCCATTTTACTCTTCAGGCCCATACAAATAAAGGATTTTGTCCAAGTACTTCAGTTCATGCCAAGCTTACAATTTTACCAGAAGAACAACAGCACACAAACCAACTATTATCAGCACTGCAAAAATGTAACTAGTAAAGCTGTGACCAGGCTATGGATATTCAGAAATTGTCAGGGGACTAGCCGGAGGAGAGTTTCCCATAGGCCTGGCACAGTGGCCAATTTCCAATATGGCTGCGCCCATTTGCGCAGGAATACGCTCACGCAAATTGGCGGTGAACGTGCGAACACAAATGCGACATGACGCACGCCATGCGCTAGAGATTCTGGCTTTTAAATAAGTGACTGTTACACATGGACATTAGACATGTGCATAACGAAAAAATGTGTTTTGTTTAGTTTCTTTTTGATTCGTAAATCTAGTTATTTTGTTTAGTTTAATTTGTTTGATTTGCTCAATTCCTATTCGGAATTTTCGGATTTTCTTTGAATTTACGGATTTTTTTTCGATTCAAAATGTTCAAATCGATATATTTTCGAATCGATCGAAACAAAAATGTTATATTGTTTTCGATTTGAATGCAGCAAAGTGAACAAACAAAAGAAAAATCTTCATCAAATGATTACAATGTCTCTTTAACCACTTGCTTACTGGGCACCTAAACCCCCCTCCTGCACAGAACAATTTTCAGCTTTCAGCGCTGTCACTCTTTGAACAACAATTGCACAGTCATACAACACTGTACCCAAATGAAATTTCTATAATTTTTTTCCCACAAATAGAGCTTTCTTTTGGCGGTATTTGATCACCTCTGGGTTTTTTATTTTTTATTTAAAAAGACCAATTTAAAAAAAAAAATACAAAACCGTTTTATATTTTGTTAATAAATTTTGCAAACAGGTAATTTTTCTCCTTCATTGATGTACGCTGATGAGGCTGCACTGATGGGCACTGATAGGCTGCACTGATGGGCACCGATAGGCTGCATTGAAGGGCACTGATAAGGCAGTACTGATGGGCACTAATAGGCAGCACTGTTGGGCACTAGGCGAAACGGATGGGCACTGATGAGGTGGCACTGGTGGGCACTGATAGGTGGCATTGGTGGGCACTGAGAGGTGGCACTGATGGATGGCACTGATGGGTGGCACTGATGGGCATTGATAGGTGGCACTGAAGGGCACTAATAGGTGGCACTGATAGCTGGCACTGATGGGCACTGATGGGTGGCAGGGATGGGCACTGATGGGTGGCAGTGATGGGCACTAATCAGCACTGGTTGGTGACACTGATAGGCAGCACTGCTAGGTGGCACTGATGAGGCACTGATTGGCACCACTGGTGGGCATTGATAGGTGGCACTCATGGGCATTGATAGGTGGCACTGATAGCTGGCACTTATGCACTGGTGGGCACTGATTCCTGGCACTGTGTGGGCACTGGCAGGTGGCACTGGCAGGCAGTACTGGTGGGCACAGATGAGGCGGCTTCGCCTCTTCCTCTTCGGGATTGATGTCCCTTGCACAGAAGCCGGTGATCGGCTTTTTTGTCTCCTTGCGCTGTCAGTGTGAGGAGAAAAAAAAACGATTACTGATCTTCTGTTTACATCACGTGATCAGCTGTCATTGGCTGACAGCTGATCACGTGTTAAGGGGCTGGGACCTGTGATCACCCAAGTCTCATTGACACGGTGATCACAGCGTGCGCCGCGCATACCCTGCAGGGGGCGCGTGGGGAGTGTGCAAAGGGGTGGATGACTATTGACGGCCTCCCGGCAAAGTAGATCTGTGGTGTAGCCATCATTCGGCTATAGCGCGGATCTGAAGGGGTTAAATCACCTTTGGCTTAACAAAAACAGCATTATTTCGAAATGGTACTCTAATAACACACACAGTTTTTGATTTCAGCATTATGTGTAGTTAGAATTAGACTGGAGTTCAATGTAAAATTTGATTTGAATTTCAGTCCGAATTTCCGAAATTCGGATGAATTTTGTTTCGTTATTCAGAGCATTCTGTAAAATTAGTTTATATTGTAATTCGGGTATTCGGATATATTAATTCGGAACGAAACAAACCGCACATGTCTAATGGACATTGCTGACTGGTCTTCAGCTTCCTGTTCCCTTGTTTTGCTTATGCCCCTGGATTACCCACTACCGACCTGGCTTGCCCTTGGATACCTCTTATCTCTCTCCTGGCTTTGACCTCGGCTTGTTCATGGATCTGCTTTTTGTCTCCTGTCTTGTGTATGACTTTGGCTTGTTTGACCAAGTCTCTGATCTCCTGTATGCTGACCACCGTCTCACTGACCTCTGCAATCGTCTCTGACTATGCCTTCTGCTTTGCCCTGCCTGCTGTGATCCACCTAGGTACCTACCTGCTGTAACCAGCCTGCTGTACCTACCTGTTGCTTCAGCCTGCTGTACTTACCTGCTGTATCCAGCCTGCTGCACTTTCCACTGCAACCTGCTCCCTGCTGTGTGCAGTCCACACAACCATCAGCTCTTTTGGGTTCTGCTGCCCTCCTCATCTGGTATCCACCTGCAAAGAAACCTCCACACCTACATATCTCATCTGTGGCACAGCCGGCAATCTCTGCTTCTTTGGGATTCGTGTTCCCTGTTCTCACCTTCAGGGACACTGATTAATAAGCCGCAAGGAGAGTCCTCTCAGCATTTTGGCTTCAGGACCATGTACGTGACAGAAATGTTTATATTCCTAACAAGCACTAATTACACTTTAAAATGAGACAACAATAACTTCTGTAGTTACATCCACTGTGGAATAATTCATCCTCAAAATTTAGAGCAGAAGAACTAATGTCAGTCAACTTGGGGCTTAACACTTTTTTCTCTCTTCTAGCTGGGCACCTTCTCTGTGATTACATTAGCTAGTTACATAGTTGAACTATTCAGACAGTGTGAGAAACAGCCACATCCTATGCAGAATTTTCCAGCTTGAAGAACAACAACCCAGGAACCAGCAGACCGTGATTGCCACTGTGGCAGATTAACAATGCAGTGTTGTTATGGGAAAAAGGCACCATGCACAGTATCCACTGTTGCAATTCTGATCTTCAAAAACTGTCTATATCACCTTAAAATGAAAAATACATGTGAGCACTCAGAGGTAGAAGCTGCTTGCAGAAAAATGGTGACCAACCAACCTAATAAAGTGCATAGAGACCTAGTAAACAATTCTGAAATAAATGAAACAAAAAATCCACATGTATTAATATAAAAACTTAGTAAAAGAGCCACTATAGTGACCATTAATGTGTGTAAACATTTACAAAGTCCAAGTAACAAATTACATCCAACTGAGCAACTCAATGACGGTGATTCTTGGTGCAAGGATCATCCACAAGTGACTTGGAAACAGCGGCGTGATGAGTCTGGATCGGTGGCCATATTTGTAAGTCCGGCCGTTCTGATGTGTTTGTTCCATGTGGAGTTTTAAGTCCATCTGTAATTGAATTTTTGTACCATTAAAATACTATACTATATACCTCATCCTTAGGCTCTGTGTGGTGAGCAATCTTTACATAGGTTCATGTTTTTGGATGCCCAAGGCCTTTAATGCGGACCAGAGAAGTGGAGTTTATGTGATCAGCTTGGTATGCACATAAAACCACAATCTCTCTGGTGAGGGCATAAAGGTGGAGGTTTTGCACTTTCTGATCACTTGTGGATGATCCTTGCACCGAGAATCACTGTCATTAAGTTGCTCATCTGGATGTAATTTGTTACATGAGAACTTTCTTTTGGACTGAGGGCAAGGTAGTTGAGGGTGGGGTGAAATAGGGATTGTGGGGTGGGAGAGTTGGGATGGAAAAGGCTGTGATCACTGGGGGGAAGAGGATGGGGATAAGAGGGTTATTGGGAGACATGGGGGCTGAGGTGTCAGCTGGTGGAAGAAAGGAGGAGGCAACAGGCAGAAGTGACAGCAATGAATGCAGGCATGGTACAGGAGATGGTCAGAGACTGCAGACATGGTACAGGAGACGGTCAGAGACTGCAGGCATGGTACAGGAGATGGTCAGAGACTGCAGGCATGGTACAGGAGACGGTCAGAGACTGCAGGCATGGTACAGGAGACAGTCAGAGACTGCAGGCATAGTACAAGAGATGTCCTTCCGCTCTATAGAGGAGCGCTTCACTAACAGGATAGGAGAGAGCCTGCACCTCCTCCCGACTCTCTCCTCTCTGCTGCTGACACTTCTCCTGTCCTCCGCCTCTTGTCAAAGCCCTGTGTGCGGGGATTGGAGAGAAGCTCAGCGGCCACAATGTTCAAGGTGGGGCGGCACAACTGAAATCTAGGGAGCACCCCTATAGATCCAGCCATGGAGAGCAGGGCGCATCTTCTGTCTCTTGCAGGAGAGGAGCTGGCCAGACAGCACACAGAGGAGGGAGAGAGTCCTGCTGCTCAGTACAACAGGATACTGCCATACAGTGTCTATATACAGAGCCCCCCTGTTCTCTGCCTCAGAATCCAGACAGGGAGAGCCCAGATCCAACGCTCTGTGTGGTCAGAGCTGGAGGAGGGAGGTGTGCAGCGAGGAGACAAGGCTGGTGGGCTCTTAGGTCAGGCGGCCCCTAGCGATGCTACTGAGTGGAGGAGATGGTGCTGGCACCGGCCGGAGGGGAGAAGGAGGCGGTCCGCTCCCAAGCTGACGTCACTTCCGGTATCAGATTCTGGTATCTAAGCATTTTTGTGAAAATGCCTAGTATCAGCACCGATACCACTATCGGTATCAGTGCAACCCTAGTTAAAGCATTAAGAAATTCAGATTAATTATTTTTTGATAATGCTTTAATAAAAAAGAAACCAAAAATTGCGAAAGAAATAGTACAAACAAGACATGGGCAACTGTAAATTAAAAGGGTTTTAAAAGTGAAAAAATACTCAAGTGGAGTTCTCCTGATCTTTGTTTTAGTGCAGAGCTCAGATCGCTTGCACAGTAAGTCCAGTCTGATATGTCAGAGTCATTGGCCCTTATAACTGTGACTCTCATTATCCCTTCTGGTTTTACCGCCAAATGAGAGCACAGAGCAGCTAATGCAAAAGCTTTATCCTGACTCACTCGAGGGTTTCACTGAATGAACTCCTACTGAACAAAAAGGTCTGAAAAGTACAGTGATACCTTGGTTCACAAATGCTTCTGTTCATGAACAACTTGGTGCGCGAACAGAAGAGTTCACAAAAATTTGCTTCGGTACACGAACTCCGCTTCAGTTCACGAACACGAGCCATGGCCATCTTCCCCGCTCTGACACATGGTCACGACTTCCTGTAGGTGAGATCGTGGTCACAGAGAGACACTGAAAGTGTACTGTGAAGACACTTACAATGTTGAGAAGTGTTAGGAAGCTTTTTGGTGTGATTTTTAGCACATACTGTACTGTACTGTACATCCCTGTGCACACTAGCTGTAAAACTTTTTTGTGTGCTTTTTTATCACATACTGTACTGTACTGTACCAGACATCCAGTATGCCTCCAAAGGAAATTCAGAGAAGGCATGGTGGTAAGAAGAAAGTGTGGAGTAGTAATGAAGGTGACAAGAGCAATCATGGTGGTAGGAAGAATGTGAAGAGCTGTAATGAAGGTGAGAAGAAAGTGCAGAGCGGTAATGAAGGTGACAAGAAAGTTCAGAGCAGTAATGAAGGTGAGAAGAAAGTGCAGAGCGGTAATGAAGGTGACAAGAAAGTGCAGAGCGATAATGCAGGTAACAAGAATGTGCAGAGCGGAAATGCAGGTCACAAGAATGTGCAGAGCGGAAATGCAGGTGACAAGAGTGTGCAGAGAGGAAATGCAGGTGACAAGAATGTGCACAGCGGAATTGTAGGTGACAAGAATGTGCAGAGCAAATATGCAGGTGAAATGAATGTGCAGAGTGGAAATGCAGGTGACAAGAGTGTGCAGAGCAGTAATGCAGTGTTAGGGTTGGGCTCAGTCCTTCCTTCTCTGAGCTGGCCGCTCAGCTGTCGGCTAATTGCCAGCTCCTATCTCTCCACAGTGACTCATCTGTTGATGAATTCCTGCTCGTCAGTCTGCTTACTTATGCCGTCCAGCCCAGATGATCTCTGCCTTTGCCTTGGTCAACATCACAGAGACTTTCTCCTGCGCTCCTGTTAAAGACTTGCTTGGCTGACATTCCTTCTGGCTCCAGATCCTGCTTGCTGTTGCACTACGCTGATTCTCCTGGCTTCCTGACTGTCTGGTTTGTTTGACTATCCGTTCCGGTTACCAAACTTTGGCTATGTTTTGACTATGTTTGTTCTGTTTACTTTTATTATTAAACAAGTGTGATTTAACTGTACTTCTGTCTCAATCTGATTTGTGGTTTCTGACAACAGGTGACAAGAATGTGCAGAGCAAGCATGGTGGTAAAAAGAAAGTGCAGAGCGGTAATGAAGGTGACAAAACTGTTCAGAGCAGGAATTGTAAGAATAAGATTGTGAAGAAAATAACCATTGAGCTGAAGAAGGAAATTGTAGAAAAGCATACCCATGGTATTCATTTAACTCATCTAGCTTCGGAGTACAAGATGGCAAAGTCGACAATCTCGACTATTTTGAAGAAGAAAGCTGCCATCAGAGGAACTGATGTGGCAAAAGGAGTAACAATGTTAACCAATCAGAGGACACAAGTGCTGGAAGAGGTGGAAAAACTTTTGTTAGTGTGGTTAAATAAGAAACAGCTGGTAGGTTATAGTGTTAGTGAAGCTAAGATCTGTAAAGAAGCCAAGAAATTGCACAGTGATTTACTGCAAAACAATCACGCACAATCACGCAGGAGGAAAGGGCACTGCTGGGGCACAAGCCCATGAAGGACAAATTGACCCTTTTGCTATGTGCAAATGCAAGCGCCGATCTGAAGATAAAGCCACTACTGGTGTACCATTCCCAGACCCCCCGTGCATTCAGGGAACAGAATGTGAACAAGGCCAGACTGCCTGTCATGTGGAGGGCAAATGCGAAAGCTTGGTTCACAAGGCAATTGTTCATGGAATGGCTGCACAAGGTGTTCCCACCCACTGTAAGAAAATATCTTTCTGTCAACCAACTGCCTGAAAGTTGCCTTCTTCTGATGGACAATGCCCTGGCACACCCTCCTGCCTTGGTGGATGATATGGAAGCTGAGTATGATTTCATAAAGGTTGAGTTCCTCCCCCCAACACGACACCTCTTCTGCAGCCCATGGACCAGCAAGTGATCTGCAACTTCAAGAAGCTGTACACAAAGGCGATGTCAGGGAAGACCAGCCAGTAATCAAAATGGCCGAAGGAGAAGTCGACCTGTGACCTCAGCCTGTCAGGGAAGACTAGCCAGTACTCAAGATGGCCGACGGAGAAGTCGACCTGTGACCTCAGCCTCTGTCAGAACACCTTCGGTTCACCTGTGTGCACATTACCAAGGGGCTATTTAAACCTGGTCTGTGCTTGCATCCAGTGCTGTCCGTTCTACAGCGTTCCCGTGTGTTCCTGCCTGCTTTACCCGTGAGACCTGCACCTGTTTACCGACTCGGCTTGCCTCTGACTCTGCTACCTGCTGCCTGCATCTGACCCGGCTTGTTCTGACTCCGCATCTGCCTGCTCCTTCTACTACCACGCTGCCAGCCCGTTGCCGACCCTGCCTGCATCCAGACTACGCACCTGCCTCCGCTTCTGTTCCTGACGTTCCTGCCAGTGTTTGACCCGGCTTTCCCGACCTGCATCTTCCGCTCATTGGAGAACCCTGCTCCAGCACCGTGCCACCTGCCGCTGTTCCACATTACAGTGAAGACGAACTGTTTGGCACTTGTGCGACTCTGCACTTCTGCTCCTCCTGTCTACTCTATCAGGGGGCCAGAATCAGAGGAGCAAGAGAGGCCGTTCCCTGCACATCAGGCTCTACCGCCAGGTACGTGACAGTAACGGACAGCCATGTCTGAGCCTGCGCAGGGACCCTCTCCTATGGATGAACTTTGCCAGCACCTGGCCGGCTTGGCACAGGCCGTCAAAGGTCTACAGCAGGGCTACACTCAGCTAGAGGGACGCCTACAGACCCTGACAGGCGCTGCAACTTCACAGGGTCCACCTTCAGCATCAGCCTCCTCTCAGGGATCTTCTCCTGCTCCTGCCGTGGTCATGCTCCCACCTGAGCCCAGGGTACCTACCCCAGACCGGTTCCTGGGTGAACGCAGCAAGTTTAGAGCGTTTCGGAACGCATGTGAACTGTATTTTGCCCTTCAACCCCACACATTCTCCTTAGAAGCTACCAAGGTCGGCTTTGTAATCTCCCTGCTACAAGGGGAGCCACAGTCCTGGGCCCACCGCCTTCTGGAACAGAAGGCCGAATGCTTATCCGACTTAACCTCTTTCTTCAGTGCCATGGCCCAGCTGTACGAAGATCCTCAGCAGACAGCTTCAGCCGAAGCGACCCTTCATGCACTTCAACAGGGTCGTAGGGCGGTGGAAGACTACGTCTCTGAATTTCGACGATGGGCATTTGACACAAACTGGAACGACGCCGCCCTACGATACCAATTTCGTATGGGCCTCTCTGAACCACTCAAAGATGAGTTAGCGCGGGTAGGGGTACCCCCTACCTTAGAAACTCTGATTGATCTATCCATCCAGATCGATCGCCGGCTGAGAGAACGAAGACTAGAGAGAGCGTCCACTCCATCCCGTCCAGTGTGGATGTTACCTCGGGTACCCAGCTCGTCCTATCCCGCTCCACCTGCTCCAGCCACTCCAGCTCCTGACGCCCCGGAACCTATGCAACTCGGCCTGCTGCGGCCCTCTCTTACTGTTGAAGAACGACAACGCCGCCGCCAACAGAACTTATGCTTATACTGCGGGGGATCCGGACATTACGTGAGGTCCTGCCCAGTGAAACCTCATAAGTCTCTCTTCACTACTTCTGCCTCGCTAACCCCAAGCTCGCTTAGCAACTCCGCTCACTTTACTATTCCCATTTCTCTACAGCTGCCAGGAAGGACTCTTCAGACTACCGCCATAATTGATTCCGGAGCCTGCAGCTGCTTTGTGGACTTGTCCTTTGCTGCTGAACATCATATCCCCCTGCAGCCTAAAGCACAGAAGCTCTCGGTTCACTTGGCCGATGGTTCCACCATTAAGTCCGGAGCAGTCACTCACGAAACCATTCCTCTGCTGACCATCATGTCCCAGGACCACCGAGAACTGCTACGACTAGACGCCATTGCTTCCCCTCTGTTCCCAGTTATCCTCGGTATACCTTGGTTGAAGGCTCACGATCCCCATATCGACTGGTCTAAAGGAAGCATTAACTTTGTCTCCACTTACTGCACCCAGCACTGCCTACAGACCTCCTGTGATGTTCCCGCTCTGCTGTGTCTAGATAGGGACTCTGAAAGCAGTAAGCTTGTGCCTCCAGCCTACCACAGCTTCCTAGATGTGTTTAGCAAGAAGGGGGCAGAGATCCTCCCACCTCATCGGCCCTATGACTGCCCGATAGAGCTACTCCCCGGAGCCGAAGTTCCCTTTGGGAGGATTTTCCCTCTGTCTGAAAGCGAGCTGGTGGCACTGAAGGACTATATCAATGACAATCTCAGGAAAGGCTTCATCCGCCCTTCCACGTCTCCAGCTGGGGCAGGGATTTTCTTTGTCCAGAAGAAGGATCAGTCGTTAAGGCCCTGTGTGGACTACCGTGAACTTAACAAGGTGACGGTGAAGAACCGTTACCCACTTCCATTAGTTCCTGAACTTTTTCAAAGACTCGGTTCCGCTACCATATTTACAAAATTGGATCTTCGGGGCGCCTATAATTTAGTGCGCATTCGGGAGGGAGACGAGTGGAAGACTGCTTTCCGCACACGATTTGGGCATTACGAGTATCTCGTGATGCCCTTCG
Organism: Lithobates clamitans; assembly: GCA_037952925.1. Lineage (NCBI taxonomy): Eukaryota > Metazoa > Chordata > Amphibia > Anura > Ranidae > Lithobates > Lithobates clamitans. The sequence goes on from JBBGZY010000065.1 coordinate 3,331,340, forward strand.
GGCTCTGCAACTCTCCGGCTACCTTCCAGCATTTCATTAATGATGTTCTCAGAGACTTCCTGGACTTATTTGTCATTGTATACCTTGATGATATGCTAATTTTTTCTTCCTCCCTAGAACACCACCGCAGACACGTGAGAAGTGTATTAACCCGCCTTCGACAACACGGATTATATGCCAAACCCGAGAAGTGCGAGTTTGAACGCCAGAGTATCCAATTTCTGGGGCTGATCATTTCCACCGAAGGTATCCGGATGGATCCACAGAAGGTAACGGCTATCCTGGACTGGCCTACTCCATGTGACAAGAAAGGTATTCAACGTTTCATAGGCTTTGCAAACTTTTATCGAAAATTTATTCGGGGGTTCTCAGCAATCATTGCCCCCATTACACAGCTTACCAAACAGGGGTCCCGATTCCGCTGGTCTCCAGAGGCTCAGTCGGCCTTTGAAACGCTGAAGAGGTTTTTCACATCCGCACCCGTCTTGAAGCACCCAGACTCGGCCTTACCGTATGTCTTAGAAGTGGATGCCTCGGAAACTGCGGTGGGAGCTATCTTGTCCCAAAGACAGGGCCCCAAGGCCCTGTTGCACCCAGTTGCGTTCTTCTCGCGTAAACTGTCTAGCGCGGAGAAGAATTACGACGTTGGGGATCGTGAACTTTTAGCAATTAAGGCAGCATTAGAAGAATGGAGATACCTTCTCGAGGGAGCAGCACATCCAATCTTAATCTACACAGATCACAAGAATCTCGAATATCTAAGAACAGCAAAGAGATTGAGACCTCGCCAGGCCAGGTGGGCACTTTTCTTTTCGAGATTTACCTTCCACCTGACATACAGACCTGGATCCAAGAACATAAAGCCAGATGCGCTATCACGCATGTTCAGTAAATCCCAAGACATCTCACCCCCGGATACGATCCTGTCCTCGGGAAATTTCCTTCTCCTACAAGGGGACTTAATGACGCAGATTAAACAAGCCTCTGTGAGGAGTTCTACACCATCTGGGATCACTTTACGGACACAGGAAGGGCTACTCTGGTATAATGATAAGGTCTTCGTGCCAGAGGATCTCCGAACTACCACGTTGAGCATGTGCCACGACCACATGCTGGCAGGACACTTTGGGGTCAGCAAGACTGCTGAATTGGTGCAGCGAACCTTCTGGTGGCCGGGGGTGGCAAGAGACTGTAGGAGATATGTGGAATCGTGCACCACCTGCATCCGTAATAAGAACAGCAAATCCAGGGCCTGGGGTCTGTTGAAGCCATTACCTATCCCGAACAGACCATGGAGAATGATTTCAATTGACTTCATTGTGGAACTGCCCCCATCCGAGGGATACAGTACTATCTTTGTAATCGTTGATCGATTGTCCAAGATGGCCCACTTCATTCCTATGAAGGGCACCCCTTCTGCACAAGAGACGGCACGGATCTTCATCAGAGAGGTTATAAGACTCCATGGGGTTCCAGCTAACATCGTCTCAGACAGAGGGGTCCAGTTCACCTCCAGATTCTGGAGATCCTTGTGTGAATCCTTGGGTATTGAACTTTCATTCTCTTCAGCCTATCATCCGCAGACTAATGGTCAGACAGAAAGGACCAACCAGACACTGGAACAATATCTGCGTTGTTTCTCCTCCTTTTCACAAGACGATTGGGTGTCCTTACTTCCCTTAGCCGAGTTTGCCTACAATAATTCTTCTCATTCAGCCACGAAACAATCTCCCTTCTTCGCAAACTACGGTTTTCACCCGTCCTTTCTGTTTAATAACATTCCTGAATGCCCGGTACCCGCTGTACTTGAAACATTGGATTTCTTTAGATCCAACAACAAGCTGCTACAAGAGACAATGGCCAAGACTCAGGCTTATAACAAACAGATCTTCGATAAGAAAAGAAGAGGGGACCTGATCCTGAACCCGGGGGACCAAGTCTGGTTAGCCACAACAAATCTGAGACTAACCTGTCCTTCAAGGAAATTAGGCCCCAGATTCGTGGGACCGTTTCCTGTAAAGAGACGAATTAACGATGTTGCCTATGAGCTGGAGTTACCGGAGACCTTCAGGATCCACCCGGTGTTTCATATAACCTTACTGAAGCCTGCCATCCCCAACTCTTTTCCGGATCGGAATACAGAGCCACCCGAACCTGTGGTGGTAGATGGCGAAGAGGAATTTGAAATAGAGGCGATTTTAGATTGCAGGAGAAGGAGAGGTCAAGTTCAATATCTTATTAAGTGGAGGGGTTACGGTCCTGAAGACAATTCGTGGGAACCTGAAACCAACATTCATGCCCAAGAACTGATCCGAACCTTTAAGAGGACCTATCCTGACAAAGTAGCCAGATTGGGCATCCGGAGGCTGCCCGTTAGGGGGGGGCAATGTCAGGGAAGACCAGCCAGTAATCAAAATGGCCGAAGGAGAAGTCGACCTGTGACCTCAGCCTGTCAGGGAAGACTAGCCAGTACTCAAGATGGCCGACGGAGAAGTCGACCTGTGACCTCAGCCTCTGTCAGAACACCTTCGGTTCACCTGTGTGCACATTACCAAGGGGCTATTTAAACCTGGTCTGTGCTTGCATCCAGTGCTGTCCGTTCTACAGCGTTCCCGTGTGTTCCTGCCTGCTTTACCCGTGAGACCTGCACCTGTTTACCGACTCGGCTTGCCTCTGACTCTGCTACCTGCTGCCTGCATCTGACCCGGCTTGTTCTGACTGCGCATCTGCCTGCTCCTTCTACTACCACGCTGCCAGCCCGTTGCCGACCCTGCCTGCATCCAGACTACGCACCTGCCTCCGCTTCTGTTCCTGACGTTCCTGCCAGTGTTTGACCCGGCTTTCCCGACCTGCATCTTCCGCTCATTGGAGAACCCTGCTCCAGCACCGTGCCACCTGCCGCTGTTCCACATTACAGTGAAGACGAACTGTTTGGCACTTGTGCGACTCTGCACTTCTGCTCCTCCTGTCTACTCTATCAGGGGGCCAGAATCAGAGGAGCAAGAGAGGCCGTTCCCTGCACATCAGGCTCTACCGCCAGGTACGTGACAGGCGATCTGGAAGAATTCTGGAAGAAACAGTTCAATGATCTACACTGCATTAACCTCATTGACAAAGCCTTGGAAGATGTCACTCACCGAACCTTAAACTCAGCCTGGAGGAAACTGTGGCCAGAACGTGTCACGGAATGTGACTTTAAAGGATCTGATGCAGAGTTAGTGGAGGACATTGTGTCCATGGACAACAGTATGGGTCTGGACATCGATGGTGCAGACATAGAGGCGCTTGTTGAGAAACATAAGGAGGAGCTGACCACGGAAGAACTTTCTGAACTCCACAGTGAGCAGCAGAAGGCACTTATTGAGGAGCATTCCACTGAGGAAGACAAAGCCAGGGAGGAGGTTAGCAGTGATGCCATAAATTCCATTATTAAAAAATTTAATGAGTGCCATGATTTTTTGGAGAAGCACCACCCCAACATAACTGTTATGGACAGAGTGTTAAATCTGATGAATGATAACGTGGTCTCTCTTTTCTGGAGGGTTATGCAGCGCAGGAAAAGACAAGTGACATTGGACATATTTTTAACCAAATCTGAGTCTGCGGCCAAGAGACAAAGAAGAGAGAATACCCCTGAAGGAGATCTCCCCAATGTCCTTATGGAGGGGGACTCTCCCTCCGAACAATAACCACCTCGCACCCGCCTTCCTGAATGCCAGAAGTCGTCTCAAGCAAGGTTAGTGTTATCTCTCTCTTCATATTGTACTGTACTGTACTTTGTTTCATATTTTTGTGGTTCAAAAACAATAAAAAAAGTTCAGAACGTATTAACCTGATTTACAAAAATTTGCCTCGGTTCGCGACCAGAGTCGTTTCACAAATTAAGTTTGTGAACTGAGGTATCACTGTATATTGGAAAAATGCTGGAGTGTTTTATAATGCTGCAGTGGACACATCCTTAATGCCATCTCTCCTGGGTACACTTATATTCCCATATGACAAGGTTTCTCAATCTAAAGACCGGCCTATTAAGCCTCATTCATTTAGGGGCAGAGTATGAATTCGGGAGACTCAGTGGGGTTTCTGTAACCAGACTCAGTGGGTTTTCTGTGACCAGCTGTGGATGGGAAACCCTATACAGAGCAATGAGAGGCTGACAGCACCCACAGCCATTTGCATGTAATCAGACATGCAGTGGTTACCTGTGGATGATCAGCCCTGAACACAAACTGTTTACATCCAGGGCCAATCATTGCTTTGTATGGGGCTTCCAGTCCCAAGCTGTTTGCAGAAACCGTGCTGAGTCTTTTGTGGGAATTCAGTCTGTCCCTAACCCTACATATGAATGAAACCTTTTTTAGAAGAATACAATTATTATCTGTTGGACACCAAATATTTTTTAAACGTGTTTAATGAGTCCTAGTATCCTTCTGGAACTTGTATTATAGGCATGTTTTGTGTCTGATTGGTATGTTCTTATACATTAATCTAACCACTAATGGATGACTCTATATTAAATGATCTAAATTATATGAAATACCTATTCCTCTTGACTCTCTAACCCATCTGATCCCTGGCATATCTTTTGCAAAGTGGAAAGAATTAAATATTACCACTCTGGGAGATGTCATTGTCAAAGGCCAAATGATTCCACTTCAGGTCTTGATTCAAAGGTTTCATTACCCAAAACAGAATTTTTCACATATGCCAGGTTGTCATCCTTTTTTACATCAACATGCACTGACATCTATGAAAGTACCAAAGAAAGCTTGGTCCTTTTGGCACACCAAAGATACTAAAGTTAAAGATATCACCTTATTTTATAACTTACTACACTCCAAATCCATCTTTAGTAAGGCCCCAGCTCTCTTAAAATGGGAGAAAGATATTAACCTAACTTTTACCAACCACCAATGGTTGAAAGCTATCTCACATAATTATCAGTACTCAAGATGTTCGAATTATTGGGAAATGGCCCAAAAACTCAATTTACGGTGGTATCTCACTCCATATATATTGGCCAAATTTCCTGAAGGAATAACTAATAAATGTTGGAGGCAATGTAGACAAGTAGGCACATTAGTGCACATGGTGTGGTCCTGCTTACATTTAAGAACCTTCTGGGCCAAAATTTTTAAACTGATATCTAAAGTTACAGGAGTTCTACCAAACCCAATATTGAACAAACCATCCTAAGTATAAATATCTCAAATATTCCCACCCCAATGCAACCAATCACGATGCAGAAACTAATGGCAGCCAGTTCGGTAATAATGAGAAACTCAAAGTCAAATGTAATACCTAGTGTAAGTTACAAGGCTAGCGGAAGAGATATACAGGTATGAACAAATTATAGCATATAGAGGTGGCAATCTTACCAAATTTGAATCTAACTGGGAGCCTTGGTGGACAAAGTTGCATAGAATTTATTTGTCCTAATACTGTCTATTGCACTTGTGGTTTTTTTTATGTCCTTGGCAAAAACAGGTAAACTCACCTCATTGATAAGAGTCCTTTTTGTTGTTCTTCTTTTCTTTCTACTTTTATATGTTTTCTTACCGATGTGTAGAATACCTACTATAGTTTATTCATAATTTTCTCAAGGCAGTATCTCTTGCTAGTTTGTTCATGCTCCAAGCTCAGGTTCTTATGTTTATTGAATCTGATGGCCTATGCTACATATTACTACTCTGTTAAGATTGGATGTTTTCAATCTTTTTCAGTCTTCAAACCACTTGTATGTAGAAATATATGTACAAGATTACTTCTTTTTCTCTACTGTATCTGAATGTAAAATCCAATAAAAACTATTTGGAATAAATAATCTTAATTATAGAATATGAATTAGATTTGCGAGGTTGAAATGTTTGAAAATTAAGGGTCTTATCACCAGTCCTTTGAAGAGACTAATAAGTAGGGTGTGTCCCACACTCCACTTGAATGCTTTCGTCAGTATATCGCTTCCTAAATCCTGCAATACGAAACCAATTGATCTGGCTATAGTAACCCCCAAGAACCTATGCAGAATTCCCAGAGTCTGTGTGTTTTAGGGGGACATGGACATGAATCCAAAGTTCAAGGGTCCCCAGGCATACAGCTCACAAAGAGCACCATTCCCAGAGAATCCAGGGCCCATAATCAGTAGGCAAGAGGCACCAAAAGCCTCTGTCCCGGGTGAGTCCATCACAGGGTATATGATGCTTCAGCCTATCTTCTCTGGCTGCCTAACCTGGACATGAGATTTAACCATGGCTTCTGAAATAAGATTTGAGGAAGCAACAAAAATTATAACTAGTCACCAGTCATGTAAAGTAGGCCCTGTGTAAACTCTGAGTTTTGTTAGTTTGAGGTTACACAGGGTGAGGATTCTTTCTTTGGCCCCATGTAACAGCACTGAGCCAACCACCAGTGCTGGCACATGAGAGGAAAGAGAGTGAGATACATGTCCCGCCATACTTGGAAATAACCTGTAGTTCCTATGATATCTGGAGCAGCTGGGGAGAAAAGCAAAGGGTGGAATGTGTTGCTTGGGGAGGGGAGCATTAAAGGAAATCTGTTGGCTTGCTCATGGGAAAGCACAGATTTGTTTAAATTAACCAGAAATCCATTCACAATAGGATGGTTGAGGGTAACTTTGGGGCAACTATTTTGTATTGAAAAAGAACATCTACAAAAAGAAAGATTCTCCCTGAATCTGAAGCCAAAACATGTCAGGTCAGTAAATATTAGTTAACCACTAGAGATCCGCGCTATAGCCGAATGATGGCTACAGCGCGGACCTGCTTTGCCGGGACGATGTCCATTGACGTCGTCCCGTGCACGAGCGGCCTGCGTGCCCCTTGCAGGGTGCGCACTGCGCGCTCTGTGATCAGCGAATCTATGAGACTCGCCTGATCACAGATCGGAGTAAGGGGTCGATCCCGACCCCTTACCACATGATCAGCTGTCAGCCAATGACAGCTGATCATGTGACATCAACAGAGCCGGTAATCGACTATTTTTTCTCCTCGCGCTGACAGCTTGAGGAGAAAAAAAAGACGATCACCGGCGGCAGTGGGAGGGACATCAGTCCCGATCACGGCGAGCGCCACCAGATCCTCAGTGCCCACCTGTGCCCTCTGCCAGTGCTACCTAGCAATAGGCAGCAGTGCCACCTACCAGTGCCCACAGTGCCACCCATCAGTGCCCACAGTGCCACCTATCAGTGCCCACAATCAGTGCCTCAACAACAGTGCTGCACATCAGTGCCACCTATCAGTGCCCATCAGTGTCACCTACCAGTGCCCATCAGTGCCGCCCATCAGTGACCATCAGTGCTGCCCATCAGTGCCCATCAGTGCTGCCCATCAGTGCCACCTATCAGTGGTACCTATCAGTGCCACCCATCCGTGCCACCCATCCATGCCACCCATCAGTGCCACCCATCAGGGCCCATCAGTGGCCATCAGTGCCGCCTTATCTGTCCCCATTAGTGCCGCCTTATCTGTGCCTATCAGTGCCGCCTTAACTGTGCCTATCAGTGCCGCCTTAACTGTGCCTATCAGTGCCGCCTTAAATGTGCCTATCCATGTCCATCAGTGCAGCCTATCAGTGCCCAAAAGTGCCGCCTCATCAGTGCATATCAATGAAAGAGAAAAATGACCTGTTTGCAAAATTTTATAACAAACTATAAAACATGATTTTTTTTTTCAAAATTTTCCATCTTTTTTCGTTTGTTTAGCAAAAAATAAAAATCCCAACTGTGATTAAATACCACCAAAAGAAAGCTCTATTTGTGGGGAAAAAATGATAAATATTTAATTTGGGTACATTGTTGTATGACCGCGAAATTGTCATTCAAAGTCCGTCAGCGCTGAAAACTGAAAATTGGTCTGGGCAGGAGGAGGGTTTAAGTGCCCAGTAAGCAAGTGGTTAATGAATTATTTTGGCAGGTCAGCAGATCAACATGGTTGCAAAAAGTTTGTAAATGGAGCTTAGGCAGTCTGCTGGAGGATTGGATTTTCCCTGATTGGCTCATGTCTAGTAATGGCAAAAAGTTAAACCTACATTTTAAAAAGTTTGAAATACTGAGAGAGCTACCATATTTATTTTTTTAATTACCTTTCCATAAAGACCATGGACGCAGAGCTTATTTGCTGTATTTGTTCTTCTGTGCTTCATAGTGGATTCACTGAGAATAAATTCAGGGGACTCTTTTTTTATTGCAAAAGCACATGTAAGATGCAAAAAAATGTACAATTGACAAAACATGTCAACTTGGTAAATAATAAGCAATTAATTCATTTGGTAGATCAGCAGATCTACACCATTGCAAAATAGTTTGCAAATGGCAGATAGGCAGCCTGCGTGAGGAAGAGAATTTTTCTGATTTGTTAATGTCTAGTTATGACAAAAGTTAAACCTAAATTCTAGAAAACTTGAAACAAAGAGAACTGAATTATTTATTTTCTCTGGGTGAGCTTGTCCTTATCTTTACCCCATTTGTATGAAGTGTTTTGATGATTGTTGTAAATGATTTTGCTGCAATAAATTAATATATATACCTGTATATGTTAAAGCCACTTTATATCATGTTTTAGATATGCTTCTCCTAAGGAAGCGGTGTTAACTGCGAAACCGGTCGAGATTTAAAGCTTTATATACACTCCTCATCTAAAATCCTGCGGAATCCACTTGCTTAGACTGTGTGGTATTTCCCTTTTATGATTATATGTAGCGATGTTGTCTGTAATTGCAATTGTAATTGTAACTGTATTTTTTTTATTATTATTTTCTTCTATTAAAATTGTATTTTTATAAGGTTTTAACTCATCTTTATATCCATCACTGTACATTAATATTGAGTACCGGAATAGTCCCACCCCTTTTCTATTTTGGGGGGTCGAGACGGGAGTTGACAGTAGCAGCAACTGTAACTACGTCTCCACCCTCTCATTCTCTTTGATCACTTTTTCATTGACAATATTCATTAATTTTTTTCTAGTTATAAAGCTGCTTTGCACAATTTCTCAAATGTATATGTAGCACCCTGGGGTTTAGTCAGGGAACTCCTCACAAATTTACTTGCCAAGAGTAGTCATCTTGGTCGATTAATAGAGATCTATTGATTTCTCCCTAAGTTTCGCCTTGTTGCACTTTTCTCTTCTACCACTAGGTGGCCAGGAATTTGGTGGTACCAATTATGAGAAGGGCAACCCAAGGTCAGGTTATGGGTATATGGGGTATCTCAGCCAATGGGCAGGGGTTTTCTTGAACCCCTTGGCCTGCTGGGAGAACCTATATATTTGGGTGAGGTCAGGTTATCTGTGTTCTGTGCCACCTGGACAGCTGTCTGGGTGGACGTGTGTGGTACACCCCGGGCTGCTAGCCCAGAGATTGGGCTTATCCGGGGGGCATCTGGCTGCCAGGCTGTGTGAGGGCCTATCCAGAAGTAAGGGGGCAGCACAGTGTTGGGACTGCGGCTTGCAGACCAACCGAAAGTGGCAGTTCTGTCAGCCAGAGAACCTGTCAGTGGTCAGAGGTAGAAGGGAAGCTGTCGCCCCAAAGGGACCAACCACCTTTACCGGGGACCACAGTGGGTAACTGAAGAAAGTACAGCAGCATTCTCACCAAATGGGCACAGTGGAGAATCGGGAAACTTCAGACGGTGATCAAGTGAGGGACCCAACCAGCGGAGGTGACGCTTGCAGAGCAGCCTTGTGAGTCAAGCTAGGGACCGAGCCGGTCAGCAGGGGTGAAGCTTGAGAAGTATCTGGAGTGCCAAGCTAGGGGCCCAGCAGGGAAGTTTGGGTGACGCTTGAGGGGATACCACCACCAACTTTGGAGGAGCTCAAGGGATTCTGTCAAGAAGTCCCCTGTGGAAGAAACAATGCTGCTGGCCGAGCTGGTGCATGTCTGTGTGCTCCGGTGCACGTGCAAGATTCTCTGCGCCAAACGGCCTATTTAAACAGTATGTGCAGACAGGACCAGTGCTGTCTTATCTGCAGCTTCCTGTGACCCCTACTCCTTGTAAATCTGCTTCTGTGATTAACTTCCTGAACTACCCGGCTTTCTGCCTGCACCTGACCCCCGCTCGTCTTTGACCTTGATTCTGCCTGCTCCTTTAAGTATTACGCTGCCAGCCAGCACCGGTCACCGGCCTGTGATCCAACCTGCTTTGTCTACTGCATCTGCTCCAGCATCTCCTGCCTATGTGAAGATCCAGTCTGCCTGCACCTGCTTGTGATCCATACCCCTCTGGGTTGATCCACTGTCTGTCAGCCCTTGCATCCGAGTGTGTGTGTGTGTGTCTGGATATTGGGTGATCCAGTTTCCAGCCAGTCTGCTGTCCTGATCCTTCACCTTGCTGGTCCTCATCCCTGCAGCATCAGGAACCCCAGAGTGGCCATTTTGACAGCTGACCCGCCAGGCGCTCATACCATTCTGCACTAGGGGCCGCAAGTCAGATTCGTAAGGGAGGCCTTCCTCTGCACTATCGGGGTCATCCGTCAGGTACATAGGAACATGAGAGATTCAGAGTCAGTTAATCAGAGGGTCTAGTGAGAGACCGGGAGCTCAGTGTTGAAGAACTACAAGAGGCAGTTGTATTGGAGCTGAAAGAACTGTTACGTTTGAGCTAGGAACTGTTAAAGGACTGTTGCCATAGGAGACAGCATTCCTGCATGTGCAGAAGTGGCGCCTTGCTGGGGCCTTTACCTGCATGGCTGTCCTCCTATTGAAGTCTCGGAGTCTGCCAATTGAATATATAACTCCTTAAGGGTGTCCTGGCCCTAACCCTCTTTCCCCCAAAAATACAAAAAGGACAGTCAAAAGAAATAAAACCTCTTTACATCCAAGAAGTGTCTGGCGCCCAATGACTTTCACCATCTTTGCACCCACTATGCCTCACAACCCACTACATATTGAAGGATGTCAGCTATCTTTGGCCTTGGAGGTCCTCATTAGACTGAACAAGGCCGGGGACCTTGCTACATATACAAATGAATCTACAACTGGAAGACAGTCGGTAGACCCCTTTCTCCTTTTTTACCTTCTTGTGTTGGTATTAGCACTAAATAACAAAAGTTTAAATTACACACATAGCTGAATATTATGTGGATTGAATTTTGTGTTAGGTTGAGGCAGTCAGAAAGTGATTAGTTAGTACTGGGCTTTCTTTTGCTTTGTAATATATGTTGTTAAAAAAAACAAGTCCCAAGTTTATATACTTATTTATTTATTTATTTAATGTATTTATTTAGTTATTACAGACATTTATTTGTCAGCAACAAGGTACCCAGTCGTTTACATACTGTAGTTGAATATACAGTGGAATATATAACACCAACATGTCATAAAAAAATAAAAAACAGAATCAATGAGTTAAAAAAAAAAGATCACCCTCTTACATCAGTGTTTTGTTGAACAACCTTTTGCTTTAATCACAGCCTTTAGTCTGTTGGGATATGTCTCTACTAACTAGAGCCCATCTAGACTTTGCAATGTTTGCCCATTATTCCTTGCAGAACTGCTCAAGTTCAGTTAAATTTGACGGTGAGCGTTTGTGGACTGCAGTCTTCAAGTCATCCCACGGATTTCCAATGGGGTTGAAGTCTGGTCTCTGACTAAGCCATGCAAGGACATTCACCTTTTTCTCTTTCAACCACGGAGTTGTCATTTTCTCTGTGTGCTTTGGGTCATTGTCATGTTGGCAGGTAAACATTCTTCCCATTGACAACTTTCTGGCAGAGGGCAGCAGATTTTCCTCAAGAATTTGATGGTATTTTCCCCCATCCATTTTTCATTCTATCATGACAACTGCTCCACTCCCTGCTGCAGAGAAACATCCCCATAACAGGATGTTACCACCTCCATGCTTTACTGTAGGAATGGTGTAATTTGGATGGTGAGCTGTACTGGATTTCCGCCAGACATAGTTTGGCATTTAGGCCAAATAATTCAATTTTACTCTCATCTGACCATAACACATTTTTCCATGTAGCTTCAGAATCTTTAAGGTGCGTTTTGGCTAAACTCAGTTCTAACTGCATGTGGCCTTTCTTGAGGAGTGGCTTTTTTCTTGCAACCCTCCCATACAGCCACATTTGTGGAGAATTTGGTGATATTGTTGTCACATGCACACAATGACCACTCTTTGTCATAACATCCTGTAACCGCTTCAGAGTTGCTGTAGGCCTCTTTTAGTCTCTCTCCCCAGTTTCCAGTTTGTAGTGATATCCTCATCCAGGGAGGGTCTGTGTTGTACCAAATACATTCCACTGCTCAGTGATAGACTTCACTATGCTTCTGAGCTTTGATAAAGCCTTTGAAATGTCTTTGTATCCATCTCCTGACTTGTGACTGTCCACAACTTTTGACAGTGCCTTGCCACCCATAGTTGATTGTTTGCTTCAGTTGCATCAGGAACTGAAATGCTCCAGGAGAGCTCTTTATGCTGAGCTAATCTAAATGATCACAGCTGATCACTGTTGAAAGTCAAATGGCTTTTTGTGCCATTGAGAAGGTGATTAGCTACATTTGATTGAGTTTAAGTCATTTTATGAAAGGTGATCCTTTTTTCAACTCCAAAATTTTCTAATATTTTTTTTTCTGACATGTTGGTGTTATAGCTTTCACTTGGATGTTATAAGTTGTAAATACAGCTGGATAAAACAAAAACTGTGCCTGTCTTCATTTCAGGCTGCAAAGCAACACAATTTGATTCTTTTCTATACCCACTGTATTTGTTTGTGATCCAAAAAAAAACCACTAGGTTCATTTTAGTAAAACTAAAAACAAATATTTTGAGAAGCTTTGCAAATAGGTTTGGTTTATGTAACCAAAACCAGAAAGCCTTTCCGTAAACCAGTGTGAAGCCAAGCTTATTTTCTGTATAAAAAAGGATTTTGTTATGAATGCACCCTGTAGAAAAAAATGTTTCTACAGTTTATATATTTGTAATCCTAAAGAAAAAATAAAATAATACCAACTACAGTATAGATAAATGTTAATAAATCTAAAAACAGATATTTTGACAACCTTTCAAAATAGGGACCACGGTGCTAATTTAGTTTTTGAAAGGGCAAGCCATATTTATATCTTTATTTAGAACACTTTCTCATAACATGCATTTTCATTATTCATACTAAGAACAGCAATTCTGCAAGTCACTAATATTTTATTCCAGTTTGCTATGGGTAACTATGGTATTTCCCTAATCTGGCATCAAGTTTTAATGATTTGTGAAACAGATTTTTTGTAATATCACAAATTGAACTTTTGACATTCATTAAACATTGCAGCATAGATCTTGTGGTTATTAGCCCCACCTTTATAGCAGTGTCAAATAAGTGTTTATTTGACATTATATGCTCTTAAGGCAAAGTAAGGATTGGCTTTAGAATAATTCCTTTCTTTTTATGGAGAAATATTTCCATTCTGCTCCAAATGTAATCCTATTCTTTTTGGATAAGTAGGGACTATCACCATGAAACAATGTTTTTATTGTACAAAAATGAGTCAGAGTTTGACATAACAATCACAATACATGCTAAGAGGTTGGAAAACACACAAAAAAATGATTGGAACAAATCTGTGTTTTGTCCATCTGTTCTTGTTTCTCAAGAAAAAACTAAAAAAAGTCAGTTTTATGTAGGAAAAAGAATGTATCTTCTAACCATTGTGATAAGTTAAACCATAACCAGAATAAAAAAAATGGGCTTTTAGGTCTAACTGAAGATGCTGAAGATGATGGACACAATCCAAGCAAACCTTTGGCAGTTGAAATCTTGAATGATATTGGCCTCACTTGTGTTTTGGAAATAACTTTAGCAGCTGTATCCTTGCAAAAATAGTACTCCAGTTAAATTCTCTTGCAGAATCTGTATAATTCATGATGTCTGTTAACCAAAAGGTCATATGGCTCCACAAACTTTAGAATGTTGTTTTTCAAAAAAATATATATTTTCTTACTTAGAATAAGGGCTGTAATAACTCTGATATACCATGTTTGATTAAAAAAAGTTGCCATACATCTCATTTACTACCAGCACATTATCCCGTATAAAAGACTGCAATGGTAGCTATGTTCTTAGGCTCTACTTCCTCTCAGTGTTGCTCAGTGCCAATAGGATTAGTGCCATGAGTTGCACATAAAATGCTTTCTGCGTGCATTAAAAACAAAATTACTGGAGTAGATTAAAACATTTCCTTGAAAGTGATCTTCAAATACTTACATGCCTAAAAACCTATGTGTGAAGAAACCCCTAATGATGAGAGAATTACCTCTGATTATAATCGGTGTTGGAAACTGATCGCCTTTTTCTTCATATTTCAATATTTTTGCAATTACCTGTTTTATATAAAATCACAAAGTCATAGCTCTCTCCTCATTTGTTGGGATTTCATCTGCTTCAGCTGCCTTTCTAGTATTTCCAATTCTCAATTGTGGGAGATTATTGCTTACACATACAAACATGTAGCACCCCCCCGTAGGGACTGCTGATGAACTGGATCCCCTACACCTGCACAGCCAGGCACACCAAATCTTAACAAGCACTCCAGAGTCAGAGAACAGTCCATGACTTTGTTTTTGTTATTTATTAGGGGTTAATAACTTGGATAGGGATGAGAGGTTATGGGATGCCCACTTGACTTCAGCAAATCTTCAACAACAGCTTCAGGGACATCTTCCTATATACAGTCTCCTTTACTTTACTCCTGACCACACTTGCTTTCTCCAGCGGATTCACTGTAGGTGATCTGACAGGCTCCCAGTTAGACTTTAGCAATAATCCATTGCAGGAAGGAACTCGTAGCCCTTGGTGTGTAGCAAAAATTTCAGTGAACAGCTTGTATTTCTCCTCTGTAGCTACTGATCCCCGTACCACCTCTTCAGGCACTGCCACCCTCCTTGCTGCAGCTGCCCCTTTCACTAGCCCTTGAGGCTAACTCTCCACAGCAGTCCTCTCGACTCACTCCTCACCAGCCCACCCGGCTGACTCTCAGGAGATCTCCCAGGGAAGGTTGAAGACTTAAGCACAATGCTGCCTTCAGAGAGACTGGCTACATATGGCAGTCTCCCACTTGTTAGTCCCCAGCATTGCTGATCTACTCACTCTGTCCTCTCTTCACGTGCCTCCAGGAAGGGCTTCCTCCCGTGTGTTATGACAGGATCCTTCCAGCACCCGAGCCCCGGCCCAAGGCAAGACACTCCCCCCCAGATGAGGGGGCACCCCTGAGGGCCACAGACAGCCTCCTCAACACTGTATCTCCATCTTCCACCCAACTGCCCCTGTTGGCATGGCTCAAGTCAATTTATGAGGTAAGCGCTGCTCCCCCAGCCAGACCATTACTGGGAATTGGCCGAGGCCTTATAAATATTCAAGGCTCCGCCCACTAGTTCTAGAGCATTCTCCAATAACCCAGAAATAGGGGGAGGCACCAGAGAGCTGCTAGGATGAGTTATCCAGCCCTGAACTTCACTGAACCCTGACCCACATTCCATGGCTCAGACTTAGCTCTGAGCCAGCTAGAATTTACCTACTCTAAACTCTAACACATCCTACACTACTTCTTGCACACACTAAAGGGTACTACATACATATTCTGCTTGGTAATGTCCATGCATTGGCCTAGTAACACTCTTCTTGTCTTGAAATCTTTGTCTACAAGGAACCTAACTTTAAAGCAGAGTTCCACCCAAAAGTGGAACTTCCGCTCATTTGTCTCCTCTCCCCTTCCGGTGCTTCCCTCGGACACAGCGCGTCCCCGATCACGGTAAACAGCCAATGAAACCCAATCACAGCCGGTCACTTCTGAGTGGTGTTAAGGAGGCACGCACCGCAGTGATCGGGGATGGCGCGTGTCCCTCGGACACAGCGCATCACCAATCAGGGTAAACAGCCAATGAAATTGTCCGATCACAGCTGGTCACAAATGTAAACAATCTGAGCTGTTACTATCTGATCCCTACTCTCTTCTCACACAACAATTGTGTGAGGAGAGAGCAGGGATCAGTGAGTGAGATTAGTGTCTGTCAGTTACTGTAATAGGGCGTACACACGGTCGGACTTTGTTCGGACATTCCGACAACAAAATCCATGGATTTTTTCCGACGGATGTTGGCTCAAACTTGTCTTGCATACACACGGTCACACAAAGTTGTCGGAAAATCCGATCGTTCTGAACGCGGTGACGTAAAACACGTACGTTGGGACTATAAACGGGGCAGTGGCCAATTGCTTTCAGCACTTTATTTATTCTGAGCATGCGTGGCACTTTGTCCATCGGATTTGTGTACACACGATCGGAATTTCCGACAACGGATTTTGTTTCGGAAAATTTTATCTCCTGCTCTCCAACTTTGTGTGTCGGAAAATCCGATGGAAAATGTCCGATGGAGCCCACACACGGTCGGAATTTCCGACAACACGCTCCGATCGGACATTTTCCATCGGAAAATCTGACCGTGTGTACGGGGCATTACTGTACATCTTACTGTGCACAACACAGCCCCCCAAATAAAGAGAACCTGTCACCATAGAACTGTCACAGCCAATCTAGATCTCTGGATCTGTCACACAGCCCATCTGTCACACAGACCATCTAAATCTGTCTCACAGGCCCGCCACCAGTACCACTATCAGGACCGCCATCGGTAGCGCCACACAGGCCTGCCATTAGTACTGCCATCACTACCATCGCACAGGCCCGCCATAAGTACTGCCATCAGTATCGCCATAAGTACTGCCATCAGTACCGCCACACAGGCCCGCCATAAGTACTGCCATCAGTACCGCCACACAGCCCCACCATTAGTGCTGCCATCAGTACTGTCGCACAGGCTCGCCATTAGTACTGCCATCAGTACAGTCACCCAGCTCCCCATCAGTGACCTGTCAGTACCACCAGCAGTAACGTCACACAGGCCCGCCATCACTACCATCATCATGGCCAAAAGAGTGTACACACCTGAGGAGGCATATGCCATGCTTACCATGTCGGATGATGAGAGAAGTGGGGAGCTCCCATCATCCGTTTCTGGTTCGGAATACAAGCCAGTGGAGGGTGGTGGATCAGAGTCCGAGTCAGCGGAGGAAACCGTCCCTCCAAAAAGAATAAGGAGATCAGGACCAAGATCAGGACCAAGATCAGAAGACTTGCCTACCATCAGCAGCGCCAGACCCCAGGAAGAGGTGTTCAGTACCAGTACTGGAATTACACGTCCAAACTGAAGAATCCAGGCCCAGTCCTACCTTCCCGATGCCCTGGCAAATCCCTTTGGTTGCCTGCCAACTCAGGATCTGCCATTATCCCCCCTTTCACCGCCCAGCCAGGTTTGCAGCCCAACACTACAAATTTTTCACAATTGGATTAATTTATTTATTTTTCCAACAAGATTTGCTGCAGAATATGGTGGACCTAACCAATCTGTATGCAGAGCAATTTATTGCTGCCAACCCCAATTCTTCCTACGCCCGCATGTTCCAGTGGCAACGTCCCACACTGGATGAATTTAAATTGTTCTTGGGTCTTACGTTCAATATGGGGGGCTTACAAAAAAGAACGAACTCCATGCCTACCGGTCCAACCACTCCATGCCACTATATTCCGCTGTCATTTCCAGGGCATGCTACGACATGATTATGTGTTTCCTACATTTTAATGATAATTGGCAGTGCCCTCCCTGAGATCACCCCAACCACAACAAATTGTACAAAATACGCCCCCTAATAAATTATTTTTCTCCAGCGATTTGCTGAAGCATTTATCGCAGATCAAAACATTTGTGTGGATGAATCCCTTATACATTTTACTGGCCGCCTGCACTTCAAGCAGTATATCCCAAGTAAGAGAGCTAGGTATGGGTTTAAATTGAATAAATTGTGTGATCGAGCCACTGGATATGTGTATACCTTTCTGGATTTATGAAGGCAAAGACTCCCTGCTCCAGCCCCGTGAATGCCCCACATATATTGGAACCAGTGGGAAAAATGTCTGGGAGCTGGCAAGCCCCCTGTTGGATAAATGATACCATTTATATGTGGACAATTATTATACCAGTTTGCCCCTCTTTCGAAACCTTTACCGTAAACAAACCCTGGTCTGCGGTAACTTAAAAAAAAACCCAGAAGGGCTTCCCACAAAATCTGTTAACAAAAAAATTGCAAAACGAGGAATCTGCATTCATGGGAATTCAGGAGGTGTTGGCCATGAAGTGGAGGGACAAGAAAGATGTCCACATCCTCTCTACCATCCACAATGACACCTTGGTGGAGATCCAAAGAAGACGCGGCCCCATTGTAAAGCCTGAATGTGTCCACGGCTATAATCTTTTCATGAGGGGGGTGGATTTAAACAATCAGATGCTACAATATTATTTGTCAACCCGGAAGTCCCATTACTGGTATAAGAAAGTTGCATTTCATCTTTTTCATATGGCTATGTTTAATTTGTTTGTCTGCTTCCAAAAATCAACTGAAAACCAACAAATCACATACCTCAAGTATATTGAAGGCATCGTCACTGCCCTGATTTACCAACAAGGACCCGCCCCAGGAAGCATTCGCTCTGATAGTGTGAGTCAACTTTATGAGCAACATTTTCCCTATAACATTCCCCCCACAGAATCTAGAAGAAGACGCCAAAAGAAATATTGTGTATGCAGCAGAGGAGGAGTTAGAAGAGATACAAGCTATTATTGCCCCCAATGTCCCTCCCAACCTGGCCTGTGCATCGGAGATTGCTTCAAAAATTATCACACATCCATCAGATATTAGTTCCCCTTATTATTAACAGACTGCCATTTCCCCATTTCAAATACCTGAGTGGATCATTTGCCTGCTACCATGTTTCTACCTTCCATGTTAATTAACTGACCCTGGCCTGTTTACCGACGATGTCTTTGCCAGCCGATTTAAACCACATTTCTGACTGCCACATGCACCAACCTCAGCCTGTTTACCGACGATGCCTCTGCCTGCCGTTTTACACCACGTTTCTGACTTCCCCGTGCACCAACCTTGGCCTGTTAATCGACCATGTTTTTGCCTGCCACTTGGACTGATCTTTTGCCTTTCTACTTTAGTACACAGGGGTCTCACATATGTGAGGGGTTTCAGAATAGTGTTCTGAGTAGAGAAAACCAGTTTTTGGCTTTCTGTGCTCCAAGAACAGGGTCTGTTGTCCGGAGGCTTCAAAGAGATTTGGGTGGGAGAAGCCTCTACCCCTGTCCCCCTGGCCCTAAGTTTGATGGTCCTTCCTGCTGCCTGGACCAATACTTTGGCTGTGCTGACCATATTGCTGCCTGTAATGACCCAGGACATTATGGACCATGTTTCTTCCTGCAGCTTGGACCAATACAGTCAATACTGGCTGTATTGACCATAAATTTCCCTGCTGCCTCCACTGACTATGGACAGTATTTCTGCCTGAACATCTCTGCCTGCTACCTGGACCAATGCTTTGGCTGTGCTCACAGTATCTCTGCCTGCTACCTGGACCAATGCTTTGGCTGTGCTTTGGCTATGCTCACAGTATCTCTGGCTGTACGAACTATGGACAGTATTCCTGCCTGCTGCCTAGACAATTGCTTTTGCTGTCGCTGACCACATCCCTGCCTGCTGCCTGGACTGATGCTCTCCTCTGTGGACCACTGCACTTCTAAAACCACAGGTGATCTTTTGTTATTTGGTATGTACCTGCTATGTGTTAGAAATTTGAAGGGCCTTCAAAAATGTGATCGGTAGACAGAAAATGATATGTGTAATTTATGCTTCTAGAACACCTGGAGGTGCTACTTGGATTTTTGGTCTCTGTATGTGGCCAGGCTGTGTAAAAGTCTCACACAGGTGGTATCACCATACTCAGGAGGAGTAGCAGAATGTACATGCTATATGTTAGAAATATCTTATAAATGGACAACTTTGTGTAAGAAAAATGCGTTTTCATTTTTTTTCCACATTTTCCAAAAACTTCTGAAAAAAAATGAACCGTTTAAAAGACTCATTATGCCTCATAGATTATACGTTAGGGTGTTTGCTTTCCAAAATAGGGTCATTTTGTGGGCAATTCCATTGTCCTGATGCTCCAGGGCCTTCAAACGTGTAATAGGTGGTTGAGAAATGAGAAAATGAGATTGGAGGTATTTGGGGGGTATTTGTACTTTCCTGGCTTGTTAGGGTCTCAAGAAATTAGAGGTGTCAGTACATCAGGTGTGATCAGCTGTGATCAATTTTCAGTGATTTGCACCATAGCTTGTAGACTCTATAACTTTCACACAGACTAAATAATATCCAATAATTTAGGTTATTTTTACCAAAGATATGTAGCAGTATACATTTCTGATATTAACTAATGAGGACTCACAAAAAGTCTTTACATGTCCATCTGCAGGTGCTTCACCCCCCATCCTCCTCTCCGGGTCCAAGAACGTGGCCCCCTGTAAGCTCAGTGGACTATGCGCCCACCCAGAGGACGCGGGGGGGACGTGTGGCAGCGATGGGATCACTGGACAACTACAATCCTGCAATGCTGGTTTGTGTGATACATTCATGTCTTCATCCACCCATTGGTAATTATACACCTATTGGTATGAACATATAATTTTGCTCAATTTAAAATGCTATACCTACACTTTTTATACTGTCCAATGTCTTTAACCACTTCGCGCCCGCGCTATAGCCGAAAGACGGCTGCAGCGCGGACGCTATCTGCCGGGCGGCCGTCCCTGGACGTCCTGGTGTTTACTTCCGCGTTGCCCGCTCCCGCGGGCGCGCATCGGGGAAGTTCTGTGCTGGCTGTGTCCCTCGGACACAGCCAGTCACAGATCGCTGAAAACGGCCAATGACAGCGGCCGTTTTCAGCGCGATCGGCTGTGCCAATGAGAGACGATCTCATATGTTTACATATGAGATCATCTCTCATCGCCGGTGTTCTGTGGCTCTCCCTCCTCACACAGACAGCGTGTGAGGAGGGAGAACGAACCGCTGCGGCGGTAAGTGAAGAAAAAAAAAACGAAAATAAAGTTTTAAACTGCCATCTGTCCCTGCCATCTGTCCCAACTATCATGCCCATTCCATCTATCCCCAGTGCCATCTGTCCCTGTCACTGTCATCTGTCATCAGTGCCACATAGTGCCATCTGTCATCAGTGCCACATAGTGCCATCTGTCATCAGTGCCATCTGTCATCAGTGCCACATAGTGCCATCTGTCATCAGTGCCACATAGTGCCATCTGTCATCAGTGCCATCTGTCATCAGTGCCACATACTGCCATCTGTCATCAGTGCCATCTGTCATCAGTGCCACCTGTCAGTGTCACGTGCCATCTGTCATCAGTGCCACGTATCAGTGCCATCTGTCATCAGTGCCATCTGTGCCACGTATTAGTGCCATCTATCAGTGCCACGTATTAGTGCCATCTGTCATCAGTGCCACGTATTAGTGCCATCTGTCATCAGTGCCACGTGTCATCAGTGCCACCTGTCATCAGTGCCACCTGTCATTAGTGCCACCTGTCATCAGTGCCACATATTAGTGCCTTCTGTCATCAGTGTCACGTGTCATCAGTGCCACGTATTAGTGCCATCTGTCATCAGTGCCACGTATTAGGGCCATCTGTCATCAGTGCCACGTATTAGTGCCATCTGTCATCAGTGCCACGTATTAGTGCCATCTGTCATCAGTGCCACATCAGTGTCAGTGCCACGTATCAGTGCCATCTGTCATCAGTGCCACGTATCAGTGCCATCTGTCATCAGTGCCATGTATCAGTGCCACGTCAGTGTCACGTGTCATTGTCCTGGTGCTCCAGGGCCTTCAAAAGTGTAATAGGTAGTTAGATGTGTAATTTCTGCTCCTAGAACACCTAATGGTGCTCCCTGCATGTTGGGCCTCTCTATGTGGCCAGGCTGTGAAAAAGTCCCACACATGTGGTATCGTAATACTCAGGAGGAGTAGCAGAATGTATTTTGGGGTGTCATTTGTGGTATACACATGCCATGTGAGAGAAATAACCTATTACAATGACAATTTTGTGGGGAAAAAAAAAAATCTTCATTTTGCAAAGAATTGTGGGAAAAAAATGACCACATCAAAAACCTCACCATGCATCTTACTGAATACCTTGGAATGTCTACTTTCAAAAAAGGGGTCATTTGGGGGGTATTTGTACTTTCCTGACTTGTTCGGGTCGCAAGAAATGAGATAGGCCGTCAGTACATCAGGTGTGATCAATTTTTTATGATTTGCACCATAACTTGTAAACTCTCTAACTTTCACAGAGACTAAATAATATTCACTAATTTGAGTTATTTTTACTATAGATATGTAGCAGTATAAATTGTGGCCAAAATTTATGAAGAAAAATTACTAATTTGCAAAATTTTATCACAGAAACTAAGAAAAATGCATTTTTTTTCAAAATTTTCGGTCTTTTTTCATTTATAGCGCAAAAAATAAAAAACCCAGAGGTGATCAAATACCACCAAAAGAAAGCTCTATTTGTATGAAAAAAAGGACAAAAAATTCATTTGGGTACAGTGTTGCATGACTGAGTAATTGTCATTCAAAGTGTGACAGCGCTGAAAGCTGAAAATTGGTCTGGGCAGGAGGGGGGTTTAAGTGCCCAGTAAGCAAGTGGTTAATTAAGATATTTTGATATTTTCCTAGAATATAAATCCCCCGAAGAGACCCGAAATCGCAAGGGTCTAAATCTGGGTTTTTCATGTGGATATATATGTTATAAATACAATTGGCAAACCATGCGTGTACATAGGATGTTCTTTGCTATGAGTGATATTTCATGTTTGTTTTTGTGTCGCACCACCTATATGGATGATTCATTATTGTTCATTTGAAATTTTAATTGATTGTAAGAGTTTTTACATCAACCATTTCTATACAAATTCTTTGCTGCTAAAAAAAAACCCTGGGGAAACTTCCTGTTTTTTGTATGCTTTTGGGTTATGCAGCTTTGAGGGCTCCCCTATTGTGTTTTCTTTTTCTTGCAGTATAAATTTTGGGCCAAATTTATGAAGAAAAAATACTTAATTGCAAAATTTTACAATAGAAACTAAAAAAAAAGTGTTTTTTTTCCCAAATTTTTGCTTTTTTCTCCTAAACGGTAACTTTAGGTATACAGTAACTATAGGTAAAATTCATGTATGGGAGTTTACTCCCACTTTAAAAATATTTAATGCAGCTTTGTACTTACCGTATATACTTGAGTATAAGTCGTTCCGAGTATAAGGGAAAAACTTTTTGACCCGAGTATAAGATGAGGGTGAGAAATGCAGCAGCTACTGTAAGTGGAAAAAGAGGGTCAACAATGCCCATCTGCAGCTGTATACCTCCCTGTGTCCTGTGCATATGTGTCATGTGTATATGTACCTGTGTCATGTACCTGTGTCCTGTGTATATGTGCATGTACCTGTGTCCTGTGTCCTGTGTATATGTGCATGTACTTGTGTCCTGTGTATCTGTCATGTGTATATGTACCTGTGTGCATGTGTCTGTGTGTCTGTGTGTGTGTGCATCCTACCTGTGTCCTGTGCATCCTCCGTGCGCCGCTCTGCACCGATCAGCGTGTAGTATTCGGCGGCCATTCACTGTTCAAAAGCCGCGCCGCCTCCTCGTCCAAAAAACTCAATTTCCCAGCAGTCAGCGGTCAGCCAATCACGGACATTCTCTCATCCTTATACCACGGACGAGGATGAGAGAATGTCCGTGATAGGCTGTACACTGACTGCCTATCACAGACAAGGAGGCGCGGCTTTTGAACTGTGAGAGCCGCTGCCGAGTAGACTAGATTGTATCACACGCTGGCCGCCGTCTGCCTGCATGACACGCTGATCATGTAGGCAGACGGCAGTGACTCATGTATAAGTCAAAGGGGGCACTTTCAGCCCCAAAAAAGGGGCTGAAAAATTCGACTTATACACGAGTATATACGGTAGCAATTAGTCATTATTAGTTTTAAACGCAACTTGAAGTATGTGCGTGAGTTTGAGATGGAAGAAGCTCCTATACAGCAGCACTCAGAGAGGGGCAGGATTGGGAGCCAATCAGGTGGGCAGAGGGATGACTCCATCAGTCTGCTGTTGCTCTTTCACTGTCCACTCAGAAGCCCAGGAATTGAGAGAGGAAACTACTGTATTCCTTAACTGTAAGTAGTGTCATACACTTGGTTGTGCTGTGATGGAGCAGTATAAATCACACAAATAGAAAACATAAGGGTAACACAAAGACACTGAATTTCAAAAGAACCAACTTCCCTAAACTACGAACCTTGCTAGAAGATATAAATTGGGATAAAATCTTAGGAACAAAAACACGGAGGAGAGATGAGTTTGCTTTAAGAGCATATTAAATAAGGGAATTAGCCAGTGCATCCCATTGGGAAATAAATTTAAAAGAGCGAACAAAAGTCCTGGATGGCTTAACTCCAATATAAAAAATGCATATAAAAAGCAAAGCAGAAGGCCTTCAAAAAATACAGGGCTGACGGATCATCATCAGCATTCAGACTTTACAAAGAATGCAATAGGATATGTAAGGGTGCAATTAGGGCGGCTAAGATAGAACACGAAAGACACAAAGCGGAGGAGAGCAAAAAAATCCCAAGAAACTCATTAAGTATATAAACAGAAAAAAGGGAGGACAGACCATATTGGCCCCATAAAGAATGAGGAAGGACATCTGGTTACAAAGGATGGGGAGATGGCGAAGGTATTGAGTTTATCCTTCTCTGGGAATCGGGGGGCTTCAGTAGCCAAAACTGCAGTGCTTGTCCTCATGACACATCACAGGAAGCACCCTCATGGCTAACAGAGGACAGATATGAAATAGACTTGGGAAACTTAACATTAATAAATCACCGGGACCAGATGGCTTGCACCCAAGGGTACTTAGGGAAATCAGTCAAGAAATTGCCAGACCATTGTTCCTCATTTTTACTGACAGTCTACTGACATGAATGGTACCAGCTGATTGGAGAAAAGCCAATGTAGCATCAATATTTAAAAAAAGGGTCAAAATGAGGCGCATGTGCGAAGCCCGCTAAGCAGGATATGTCTGCTTAGAGCTCCGCACCGACCGGGACCCGACAGCCATTTAAGCAGAGTCACACTGGACCATAACCTCCCCACATCACCGCATTAATCCCTGAAACTTGTTGGCACATTTTGGTGACATATACAGCAGGAGAAAAGCGAAGCTGAAAACAACAAAGCCTCAGGAAAAGCTGACTAGAATGGTATCTAACATGGCAGCGGCACCATCACAACTCTCCTCACAGACTGTTACACAGCAGCATCACAGGTCTCCCTCTTCAGCGCATTGTGGTGAGACTAAATGTGACTTGAATTTGTCTCCTATTACTCTATATAGTAATTAAATAGGTTCAGACCTGCTTTCCCAATTTGAACGGTATTACATAAAGTATTACAGAATTACTCAGATGCTATTACTGATAAACTAACGTGGGAGATCCGTGAGGTAGGCAGACGCACATCTATACTTGAGCAGAGAGTAGATGAGATTGAGATCTTCACCACAGCTCATTCAGAGAAATTAGAATCCCTTTAAGAGGATTATTCTACACTTCAAACCCGACTGGAAGATTTTGAGAACAGGGCTAGACGATCGAACCTACGCATCCGTGGCATTCATGAAGAAATAGAGGATCTACAATCAACTGTTACAACACTTTTTCAAGAACTTGTTCCATCCATCCCATTAGAAAGATTGGAAACAGATCGAATACACAGAGCTTTATCTGTACGTAAAGAAGATGGGTCTCCTAGAGATATAATTATAAAAATGCATTATTTTCGCACAAAAGAACAAATAATGGCAGCTGCAAGAAACAAAGACTCTTTAATTTTTCAGGGCCATAAATACCAAGTCTTTCAAGACTTATCTCAACTAACTCTCTTTAAATACAAATAAATGAAACCACATCTGCAAGTCCTTAAATATCATCTAATAAATTATTGCTAGGGGTTTCCTTTCTCCCTTCGCTTTACTTATAAAGGAACTTCATATATATGTAAATCAGCAAATGATCTTCTTTCTACACTAAGAGATCTTCGCCTGTCAACATCTTCCACAACAACGGATGGTCCCAAACGATGAATGAATTCAACATCCCTCTTACAGACCCAAGATATTCAAGACTCCCAAGCACCTCAAATAACTCAAGCCCCACTTAGTCCTCATAAAAGGGGTCGCATTGCTTCACCACCGCCTGAAGAAGATGACACTGATATATATATATATATATATATATATATCTGTATATATATATATATAACATATGGGTGAAATTAAAGAATTCAATCTTATATCTCCCCTCCCCCTTTTTTTTTTTTGACTGACTCGGTTTTACATATTATACATATTCTACTTCTTTTACCTCAGATGATCTAATTATTACCCCTTTCTGTGAGAATTTAATGGTATATTTTCTGTACTAGCGTTATTATAAGATTTATACGATTTTTATTCTAACATTAGAATTATCTTAAAGTTTTTTTTTTCAGTTTCAATTACCCTTAACTTCAATATATTTTGAGCTTACCCTGAATTCTACTACCTTGCATTATAGTATGCATTATTTTTACAGTTATGTTAAACTAACATTATACTTATAACTCGTACTGTTCAATAATTTTACTTAATAACATGCAGGCTGTCTTAGTCCCGGAGACAGTTCACTGCACCTCCACTCATTCCTCGAGTGCCTAACTTAGATTTGGACACTCCTTGGACCACTTCATATCCACTGGTTGGTGTTTATTCACCACCCACTGGATATTCGCTCCAATAGGGAGCCCTTTCCTTTTTACAACTTATTTCCTTTTTTGAAGTTTCACTTGAATATACAATTTTTCCTCTGTGATAATATAAGGTATACAATCTACATTGATACGCTTCTACTGCTCCTACCTTGCTGAATTTCCCATTCCTCATTAGTATTCTTTTCTCCAGTGAAGTAACTTTTGAATAATATTAAGCAGCCCTTTATTGATCCTTATCAATAATCTATAATGTCTTCCTTAAATGTATTAACACTAAATGTACAAGGTCTCAACTCTCCTTCGAAAAGAACTAAAGCCTTTACCTTCTTTTCCAAACTATTAGCTCATGTAGTTTGTTTGCAAGAGACCCACTTTGTTCAGCAATCCACACCAATATATTGTTGTCTTATATCAACACCCGAAAGCATATATCTCCTATTCGGGTTTTAAATCTGATCCTATTAATGTTGAGAGAGGAACCAGGCAGGGATGCCCCTTATCCCCTCTCCTCTTTGCATTGGCAATTGAAACCCTGGCCCAACTCATTTGATCCAACCCAAACATAAAAGGACTTGAACTTGGTGGTTATCAACATAAATTATATCTGAGTTGCAGGCAATGTCTTAATATTCCTTACTTCACCCATAACCTCAGTGCCAACTCCTTTGAACATCCTTTCTAAATTTGAACAAGTATCAGGCCTTTCTATAAACCCCCACAAATCTAAAGCTCTAAATATATCGTTGACACCTGCCATCCAAACCTCTCTTCCATTCACCTAGTCTACACGGTTAATCTCCTATTTGGGTATTAACTTTACAGCCAACCCTTTGGAGCTTTATGCAACAAATTACCCACCTATGCATTCACAATTTAATAAACTTCTCAATAATTGGTCAACCATACCATTGGCCTGGTTAGGAAGAATTACAGTGATAAAAATGTCCATCCTCCCAAAACGCTTATAACTTTTTCAAGCACTCCCTATATCTATACCATCACACTTCTTACGCATCGTACAATGTAAAACCTTACATTTTATCTGTGGTAAGACAAAACCTTGAATTCCTAAACATACCCCATATGCTCCTAAAATTCAGGGTGGTCTGGGTGTGCCAGATTTTACAAAATATTAATATGCTGCCCAATTATCACAACTTTCCAAATACCACGCTAAGACGGAAATCCCACTTTGGGTAGCGGTAAAATCGGTTGATTGTGACCCTCTATCTATCGCAAATCTTCTTTGGCTAAACCCAACGCAACGCCAAACAGTAACGAATCCCATTACCAAAAACAGACTATCCATTTGGGATAGGTTAAAAACCCGATTTGACCTACAATCTAGACATAATCCTCTTCTCTTCTTCCTCCATAATCCCTCATTCTACCCGGCTTGGGCCTCCCCAAACTCATTCTTGGCATGGTCATGAGCTGTTTGACCTGCACTCATCATTTCTATAAATCTTCTCTAATCACACCATCTCCTAGACTTCATGAAAACTATGATCTCCCACATACAGAAAATTTCAGATATCTTCAAATAAAAAACTTTTTTCACAACAATGCACCCTCTGATACAAAATCACCAAGCTTCACTATATTCGAACAAGCCTGTAAATCAGATCCACATAAACGTTGTATTTCCAACCTACACACCCGTTTACTATCACACATTACCTCTACGCCCCCAACCTATACTATCAAATGGGAAAAAGATCTCCAATTACAATCTGCAGACATAAATTGGTCTCAAATCTGGCAAACAACAAAGTCTGCCTCACCGAATGTAGAGGCTCTCAAAACCAATTATAAGGTACTCACAAGATGGTACTTAGTCCCAGCCAGAATTTCTAAATTCTCTCCACAATATCCTTCCCATTGCTTTCGTGGCTGCTATACTCCGGGTACTCGGGTACATATCTGGTGGGAATGTAATATTGTCAGATCCTTTTGGTCAGAAGTATTTAATATTCTTTCCACGATGTTAAAAGTTATATTACTGCCTGACGCACCTATTGCACTCCTGAATAGTAAACCACATGCCTTGTCAAACCGCCAATTTAAACTCATGCGCTTTGTAACAACAGCAGCAAAACAGGTCATAGCAAAAGCTTGGAAAACAGATTCACTTGATATATCATTAGTCAAACATAGAGTTACCCAATCCCTAATCCATGCTAAAACAGAATCTATCTATCTTGATAGTATATCTAAATTTGAAGGCCTGTGGACACCATGGATTGAACATTTCTTACCACCGGACTTTGACACCTCTTTACTACTCCCTTGAGGGCTTAAAATCTATAATCTGTCATGTGATTTAATTCATTCATTCATTTTTTTACCTCCCGGGTCTACTGACCCCCCTCTGGGGACATACCCCATTTCACATCCCAATGTCTCTTCATCATAATATTATCTAAGCTTCCCCTTCTCTTTACACTAGTTTTTTTTTACTCTAATAGGAGTCTTGCGGGATAATCTGAAATATTACTCATATTTCCAGATAATACCAAGCCAATTTGCAGGAACTTGGCCCTGGAAAACGTACCTATTTCTCTTGATTGCGCTGTAACACTCCTTATGTACCATCTCATACATATTTTAACTACCTGGCTCTTCACTCAAAACCATAGGTACAATATTCTATTGAATTATTTCTATTCTCCATACTCATTCCTGAAACAAGAAGTATCCTAATTTCAGTCATATATGTTACAAGTAACTTTGTATCATCTACTCATTTTTACCTTATAGCTTATTTTAATGTTTATTAGTAATGAAACTTCATTTCTATTATTTTCTATTCCATTAAATATTATATTTCCACATATGATATTACTGTATATCTGTTGTTAAAACTCATGAAAACATAATAAAAACGTTTAAAAAGAAAAAAAAAGGGCCAAAATACATCCCTGGGAATTATAGACCAGTTAGCATAACATCAATAGTATGCAAGCTCTTGGAGGCGATGATAAGGGACTATGTACAAGATTGTAGTAAGAAAAACAGTATCATTAGCTGTAATCAGCATGGATTCATGAAGAATCGTTCTTGCCAAACCAATCTATTAACCTTCTCTGAGGAGGTGAGCTGCCATCTAGATAAAGGAAGGCCCGTAGACGTGGTGTATCTGGATTTTGCAAAAGCATTAGACACATTTGCCCATAAACGTTTACTGTACAAAGTACGGTCCATTGGCATGGACCATAGGGTGAGTACATGGATTGAAAACTGGCTACAAGGGCGAGTTCAGAGGGTGGTGATAAATGGGAAATACTCTGAATGGTCAGGGGTGGGAAGTGGGGTCCCCCAGGGTTCTGTGCTGGGACCAATCCTGTTTAATTTGTTCATAAACGACCTGGAGAATGGGGTAAACAGTTCAATCTCTGTATTTGCGGACAACACTAAGCTAAGCAGGGCTATAACTTCTCCGCAGGATGTGGAAACCATGCAAGAAGATCTGAACAAATTAATAGGGTGGGCAACTACATGGCACATGAGGTTTAATGTAGAAAAATGCAATCTACTCACAAGGGGGTGAACCTCTGGGGGAATCTAGGATGGAAAAGGACCTGGGGGTCCTAGTAGATGATAGGCTCAGCAATGGCATGCAAAGCCAAACTGCTGTTAACAAAGCAAACAGAATATTGTCACGCATTAAAAAGGGGATTAACTCCAGGGATAAAGCGATAATTCTGCCCCAGACCAAAGTCCCAAGACTTTGGTCCGGCCTCACCTGGAGTATGCTGTCCAGTTCTGGGCACCAGTCCTTAGAATGGATGTACTGGAAATGGAGCGAATACAAAGAAGGGCAACAAAGCTATAAAAGGGTCTGGAGGATATTAGTTATGAAGAAATGTTGCAAGCACTGAACTTAATCTCTCTGGAGAGGAGAGGCTTGAGAGGGGATATGATTTCAATTTACAAATACCATACTGGTGACCCCACAATAGGGATAAAACTTTTTTGCGGAAGGGAGTTTAATAAGGAGTTATGAAGAAAGGTTGCAAGCACTGAACTTAATCTCTCTGGAGAGGAGAGGCTTGAGAGGGGATATGATTTCAATTTACAAATACCATACTGGTGACCCCACAATAGGGATAAAACTTTTTTGCGGAAGGGAGTTTAATAAGACACGTGGCCACTCATTAAAATTAGAAGAAAAAAGAGGTTCAACCTTAAACTGCATAGAGGGATCTTTACTGTAAGAGTGGCAAGGATGTGGAATTCCCTTCCACAGGCGGTGGTTTCAGTGGGGGGCATCGATAGTTTCAAAAAACTATTAGATAAGCACCTGAGCGACCGCAACATACATGGATATACAATGTAATACTGACATATAATCACACACATAGGTTGGACTTGGACTTGTGTCTTTTTTCAACCTCACCTACTATGTAACTCCATTATATGCACTTTATCTGTGTCAGTAGCTGTTTGTCAGGCATTCAGCCTTTTAGGCCTTAATGTACTTTTTGCGGGTCAAGAAACATTGTTGTGATGGTCCTTGTAGTCCCATAACCTCTTCATTACTGTAGGTACCAACTTATATTTTCAATTCCATTCATTTGTAAAATTATTAAGTCAGAAGAACATTTGTTAATAACTGCCTCAAAGCAACCAATAAACTTAGACTCAAGTTGAGTCATCGGTTTGAAGTGAAAACAGAATCTTAGAGACAGTCATTGTAAATTATATAAAAAAGTAAAAGTGAAATAAAAAAAATCTGGCAAAATTTTGTGTCTTCTTTATTTTCCGATGCTCCGAAAGCTCCCCAGGTATCTGTATAATAACGGCGGTTACGTGACTCCTCGGCTCTCTCCTCTGCCCGGCTGACAGCTATAGTGGGCAGAGCCAAGAACTCCCGTTAACGTCAGCTGGGGAGGAGGGGAGGAGAGAGGAGAGAGAGCCGAGGAGTCACAGGAGCGCCGAGAGATGCTCTGAGATAAGGTATAAACTGTATTTTTTTTATACAGCACAGGCATAGGGCACATAGTGTTATATAACAGAGGGGAGGGCATGCTTATAGTAGAGATATGAGGGCAGCATTGTATGAAGCTAACAGGCAGGGAGAGGAGGAGGACCCAGGAGACACAGGAGAGCAGAGAGCAGGGCTGTGGATGACAGATGCATGTAAACTGACCACATTGTCAGGGATCAGCAGTCATGATAAACCGTTGTCAGTTTATAGGGGGGAGGGCAAAGCCAGGCAGGATCAGCCAAGTATTTCAGGTGATACAAGGGGCCAAATTACACAGCACAAGCACTGTGCTGTATAACATGCTTAAGGGAACAGGATCTATTTTTTTTAGGGTAACAAACACTTTAATGCTGCCCTTTTGTATCATCATGAAGTGACCTTTTTTTTACATTTCTTTTCCGATTTACGTTACACACCTTTTACAGGAGAGATAAGATCATTATGTATTTAGCATTGAAAAATTGATACAATAGCATTCATATTTGGGTTAAACAAAGATTTTAAAAAATGAAAATGTCTTTGTTTCTTGATTAATGTTCTGACTTGGGTTCCCTTGTGTGTGTATACAGTGTCTGGGGGAATTTTGTGTGCTTTTTTTTTATTATTATTATGATTGGGCAGTAAAAAGCATACACTATATTGCCGAAAGTAATGGGGCGCCTGCCTTTACACGCAAATGAACTTTAATGGCATCCCAGTCTTAGGCTCGATTCACATCTATGCATGTTGCTTTTGAGCGTTTCTACAGTGTTTTTTTTTTTACACTGTGGTTGCTTAGCAACCACCTAAATACAGTTTTAAAAAAAAGAAAAAAAACGCAAACCGCAAATCGCGGCAAAAACGCAGCAAAACGTGATAAAAACGCGATAAGAACGCGGTACTTGCGTTTTGGATGCGGGTCCATTGAATTCTATTACATGCAAAAACGCTGCATTTTGCATGAAAAAGCGTCCCCGACCCTTTCCAAAAACACAGACGCACAAAAATGAATTCATGTGAACATGTTCCATAGGAACCCATGTTAAAAAATTTCCATGCATTTCTGCAAAATGCAAAATGCATCAAAAAACGCATTAGTGTGAATCGAGTCTTAGTCCGTAGGGTTCAATATTGAGTTGGCCCAACCTTTGCAGCTATAACAGCTTCAACTCTTCTTGGGAAAGCTATCGGAATCTTTGACCATTCTTCCAGAAGCGCATTTGTGAGGTCAGGCACCGATGTTGGATGAGAAGGCCTGGCTCGCAGTCTCCACTCTAGTTCAACCCAAAGGTGTTCTATCAGGTTGAGGTCAGGCCAGTCACGTTCCTCCACTCCAAACTTGCTCATCCACACTTAAGGCATCAGCATACCAAGACATTTTGGGCAACTTCATACCCTTAACTTTGAGGGAACAGTTTGGGGATGGCCCCTTCCTGTTCCAGCATGACTGCGCACCAGTGCACAAAGCAAGGTCCATGAAGACATGGATGAGTGAGTTTGGCGTGGAGGAACATGACAGGCCTGCACAGAGTCCTGACCTCAATCCAATAGAACACCTTTGGGATGAATTAGAATGGACACTGCGAGCCAGGCCTTCTCATCCTACATCAATGCCTGACCTCACAAGTGCACTTCTAGAAGAATGGTCAAACATTCCCATAGACACGCTCCTAAACCTTGTGGACAGCCTTCCCAGAAGAGTTGAAGCTGTTATAGCTGCAAAGAGTGGGCTAACTCAATATTAAACCCTACGGACCAAAACTGGGATGCCATTAATGTTCATGTGCGTATAAAGTCCCAATACTTGTGGCAATATAATGCAGTTCTATAAGAGCCTGTTTGGACACACTGATATTTTTGTGAAGCAGGGACTGCATCAACTACAGTTACTGTTCATTTCAGTGCATACATGGATTCCTCTTGAATCTACAATTCTTACTCTACAAGTTTGGAAATGTCAGTCCAGCAAGAAAGTGTGTTTCCTTCCATGAGAGAACTTCTAAAATTAAGGTTGAAGAAATAACCCCTTACTGTGCCTGTATATGGCTAAGCCATGTCTTAACTTGCACTCTTCTAAATTAAGTAATTTATATCAATAAAATGAGTTTGCTTTGTGTGCAGGAACATAACACTTATTCACAATTACAGCAAATCAAGCAAAGTATGACTTGTCCGCGTGTTCATTAAATACACAGTTGTAACTGCAATGAACAGCACCAGCAAGAGCAGTCAATCATTTATCTGAAATTAGATGTATTTAGAGACTGTATTTTGTTAATGGAATATTGTGCTCAAGGGGGTTCCAGCCTGGATAATGGATATGCAATTATCTTTAGTGTTAGCATATGCCATTATTTGGCCTGTATTTTATACCAACAAAAATTGATATAATAAAGGTAATTGATTTTAAGCGGTAGCTGTGTTATAGCTGGTTAAAGAGGAACTGCAGTCTGCTCACATAATTTGTAATAAAAACATCTTTGCCATTCTGAAGCTTCCCTCCAACCACTTTGCATATTATTTTCTATAGTAGTAGAAGGGTTAAAACCCCTGTCAGTTTATTTTTTGCTTGCTGTGTCTCACTGAGAATATTTCCCTTCCCTTCCTTATTTCCTGTTCTGGAGATGTACCAGGGAGTAAGAGGAAATCTTTACAAAGTGTGGGGAATTCCCACTTCTAGACAGTTGTCACTACACATCCCAGGAGGAATTTTGGTTCTTTATAGATCTTCTCTAAATCCTTAAGGTTTCTTGGCTGTCACTTGGCAATTCAAAGTTTCAGCTCCCTCCATACATTTTCTATAGGATTAAGGTCTGGAGACTGACTAGGCCACTCCATGACCTTAATGTGCTTCTTCTTGAGCCGCTCATTTGTTGCCTTGGCGGTATGTTTTGGGTCATTGTAATGCTGAAAGACCCATCCACGACCCATCTTTAGTGTTCTGGCTGAGGGAAGAAGGTTCTCATCCAAGATTTTACAATACATGGCTCCGTCCATTGGACCTTCAATGTGGCAAAGTCAGCCTGTACTTTTAGCAGAGAAACAGCCCCAAAGAATCATGTTACCACCTCCGTGCTGGACTGTAGGGATGGTGTTCTTGGGGTCATAGTCAGCATTTTTCTTCCTCCAAACACAGCTATTTGAGTTAATGCCAAAGATCTGACCACAGCACTTTTCTCCCAATCCTTCTCTGAATCATTTAGATGTTTACAGGCAAACTTCAAACGGGTCTGTACATGTGCCTTCTTGAGGAGGGGGACCTTGCGGGTGCTGCAGGATCTCAATGCATGGCGGCGTATTGTGTTACCAATGGTTTGTTTGGTGACTGTGGTCCCAACTGCCTTGAGATCATTCACAAGCTCCTCCTGTGTAGTTCTGGGCTGACCCCTCACTTTTCTCATGATCATCCTTACCCCATGAGGCGAAACCTTGCATGGAGCTCCAGACCGAGGGCGATTGGTTGTTAATTTGTATTTCTTCCATTTGCGAAAAATCGCTCCAACAGTTGTCTCCTTCTCACCAAGCTTCTTGCTGATGGTCTTATAGCGCATTCCAGCCTTGTGCAGGTCTACAATCTCATCCCTGATGTCCTTTGACAGCACTTTCGTCTTGCCCACGATGGTGAGGTTTGAATGGAAGAAAGATTCTGTGGACAGGTGTCTTTTATAAACATAACGAGTTGTCCTTCTTACATTGACAGGATTAATCTGTGTACCACAGGAGCACTTACTGTAGCCAGTCTGCGGGAGCCAGGATTATTGTTGGCTGATAGGGGATCAAATACTTATTTTACTCACTGAAGTGCAACTTGATTTAAAACATTTGTATCATGTGTTTTTTCTGGATTTTTGGTTGATATTCTGTCTCTATAATTTAAAATACACCTATGAAAAAATGATAGACCCTTAAAGTGGATGTAAACCTGATTTTTTTTTTTTTTTTTTGATGTTATATTGTAGAGTATAAGATTTCCTATCATTTGAGCCCAGTCTTGCCACAAAGAGTTAATCCAGCTCTGAGCAACCCTCTTTTATTGTTCAGTGAGATACCGTATTTATCGGCGTATAACACGCACTTTTTTCCCCTTAAAATCAGGGGAAAGTTGCAGGTGCGTGTTATACGCCGATCCCTGCCGATCCGGAGCTGTCACTTCTTCAAAATCGCGGACCGCGATTTGAAAATGGCGCCGCCGGCGCCGAAGTACACAGAGCCGGTCCTCGGCTCTTTCCGGCGGCTCTCGTTTACTTTCGGCTCCACTCGTAGTCCCGAGCGGAGCTATCCGAACCTACTCGGATAGCTCCGCTCCGGACTACGAGTGAAACCGAAAGTAAACGAGAGCCGCCGGAAAGAGCCGAGGACCGGCTCTGTGTACTTCGGCGCCGGCGGCGCCATTTTCAAATCGCGGTCCGCGATTTTGAAGATGTGACAGCAGGGACAGGGGATCCCAGGCTGCACGGGGGGAAGGCTGCACGGGGGGAAGGCTGCACGGGGGGAAGGCTGCAGGGGGGAAGGCTGCACTGGGGAAGGCTGCACTGACAAGGCTGCACTAACATGGCTGCACTGACATGGCTGCACTGACAAGGCTGCACTGACAAGGCTGCACTGACAAGGCTGCACTGACAAGGCTGCACTGACAAGGCTGCACTGACATGGCTGCACTGGGGAAGGCTGCACTGGGGAAGGCTGCACTGAGGAAGGCTGCACTGACAAGGCTGCACTGACATGGCTGCACTGACATGGCTGCACTGACATGGCTGCACTGACAAGGCTGCAATGAAGGGCATTTAAATGTAAGTTTTTTTCCCTTCAACTTCCCTCCTAAAAGTTTTTTTTCCTTAAAATTCCCTCCTAAATTGGGGTGCGTGTTATACGCCGGTGCGTGTTATACGCCGATAAATACGGTAAATCTTGACAAACAGAGAAAAACTTTTTCAAATCCTCCCCCTTGCTGTGAGTGACAGGTGATTTACATATCTCATGCACTAGCCTAAGACATGCATTATTTTTTAATTCCCACCCACTCCTTTCTTCAGCAGCTCTGCAAGGATTGGTTGTTCCACACCTCACCATGATTTGGCATGCTGAAGTCATGTGGTTACTTTCCTGTCTTTTCACTGGATGTTAGAGATCATAGCAGAAGTTCAGTTAGAAATACACAGGAGAAAATGCATATTGACAAGGGGAGTGTAGAGGTGGGTGGGGAGTCTACTGACATCACGACTCCACCCACCGAGCTCCAGACAACAGACCCACCCACAGAATATGCAGTTTTTCGGATCTCATAACAGACATTTGACAGGTAAAGATACATGCAGGAGGCATGTATATCCTTATAGATAACCCCTATGACAGTAGTTTAGAAAGGATGACATTGGGTTTACATCCACTTTAATTTCTTTCCAAGTGGGAAAACTATCTGCAGGGGATAAAATAACTACTTTCCCTACTTTAAAGTGTTTTTGAGGCTATACATATATTTAAATAAAATGGATACATATTTAGAATTTGTACTTTCCTTATTTACTATGGTCAGGACAACATTTAAAAAAAAAAATGTTTTTTCCTTTTTTTTTAGTCAAGTAAAAAAGAAAGAATGCATATAATTAGACTGGGCATTCATTTCTAGTTAGAAGATGGAGAATTAGGTTCCATTTCACGTTTAACTGTTTATTATTAGCTGATCTGCTGTAATCTCAAAAGTGAAAACTAAAATGTACACACAGAATTGAAATGAAAGGAGTTGTATAGTTACAGCATACACTTTAATTGCATAATATCAGAATTTTAATAGCAATACAAACAATAGTTATATTTGACAATACAGTATAAGCTTACTTGAAAAATCTCTTTTATGTTGTGAGTGCTGCCTGTCTGATGGCCATCTCTTTTCTCCTTCCACAACTTCCTGGATTCCCTCAAGAAAGCTTTATGGGTTGTATAAAAAAAAAAACTAGAGCACGGTGGGCGTGACTGGATGGAGACCTGAAAGGATGTCTCCGTGAAAAACTCCTGCCACCCTGCTACCATCCTGGGTTTTCCCTACTCCTCCACCCCCGGATCACCTCCTACATAGCCACCAGAGCTTCCCCGCTTGTCGGAGCTCTGCCCGAGATCATCACAGCTGCGCTCCTCTGCTCTAGGTGGCTGTATGGCCAGCAGCCATCTTACTTCCCACTGCTGCCGGCTATCATTCTCGGCCAAGTCCTCTGTGCCTGGCCCACCTCCTGCACGCTCACCGGGGCTGCTCGATCTGTCCACGTGCCGCCCCGGGACATTGTGGCGGTGCTCTGCTGCTAGAACACCCAATCGGGTTGATCCAGCTCTGGTGCCTAGTGTGGCAATCATCTTTCTTCCTAAGGCTGCGATTAACCATTTGAGGTCTCCTTTCTGGCACACCTCCCACACAGGCATTGGTGTTGCCTAACCTGCCAGCATGTCATTTAAGGGCAGCATAGCGGTGCTCCGCCGTGCACACAGCCGAACCTTGGAAGGACCAAGGCCTCAGCTCCAGTACCACATGTAGCAGCCATCTGCCTCATATTGGATCCCAGCAACCATCCTCGGCTTTCCTGATCCTCCATATAAGGTTTATCCCACATAGGTACACCACAGCTTCCCTGCCTATTAGTGGGCTGCCGGATGCCTTCAAAGCGGTGCTTCACTGCCTCACAGCCACCCAAGGGACAGGCTGCGGCTGTAGCCCCAGCTCAACAGATAGACACCATAATACTTCAGAGGCTTCAGGCTTTACTGGCGGACATGGAGGAAAGCCCCCTGCAGCGACCTCTGTATACACCTTGCCCTTGTCTCCTGCATGCTTGTATCGCATGTATCCTGTGATACAAGCATGATATTAGCTGCAATTGAAAGCAGCAAAACATGCCTATTGGTCAGGATTGTTCACTTGGCAGAAGAATGCAATCCTTACCTGGAATGATCTAGATAAAATGCGGGGGCACCTCTCAGAGTCCAAGACTCAGATCTCGGAGGTGGAGGATCACACAGGGCAACATATGGAATTGAAAAACATGGGGACATTTCTAGTAGCAAAGTCTGATGATGCAGAAAATCGCATGAGATGTAATAATGTTAGGGTTCTGGTGCTCCTGGAAGGCTCCGAGGGTCATTGGCAGGTGTTAAGAGTGTATTCCACCTGCCTTCGGGCCTGTCTGACCATGCCCCACTAGAGTTATGTGTTATGTTGAAAAACACCAGATGCTCAAATTGCTGGAGGTTAGCGCCGAGATGGGTGTAGGACCTGAAGGTTAGGGAGTTAGTCTCTCCTAAGATGACACAATATTGGAAGTTTAATGATGGCTCAGCTTCACTCCCAGTGGTGTGGGATGCTTTTAAAGTGCATGTCCGATGAGAATACATATCCGCAATTAATGCTGTCAGATCTGAGCTATCCTCATAGACACAACAGCTGGTAGAGGGTGAGGTTAGGGTGGCTGCAACCTTTTCTGAATCCCTGACTTCACATTATTTTGGTTTACTTGCTCAGATGAGACATTATTTGTCTCTTCATATAACCTCTACAACGCACCTGGATCTGCGTTTCTTGGCTGGCAGAGTCTTCAAATCCGGGGATAAGAATGGGAAAATGCTGGCTAATCTGGTAGCGGATGTTAGGACTTAGAACTGTGGTCTCGACCATAAGACGTGTAGACAATACCCTGACCTCAGACCCCTCTAGTATAATGCAGGAATTTACTAATTATTTTGGCACTCTGTACGTGACCTACAGTGGAGGAGGCTGCTCTTCTTGCCCGAGCCATCATGATAGATGAAATTGAAGCAGCAATTCATTCCTTCCCTCCGAAAAAAACACCAGGCCAAGATGGTATCCCAGTGGAATAGTACAGGATGTATGCAGCCACTATTGCACCTAAGCTTCACAGTTTATACTCTGACTGTATAGAAAGTATGACCCTTCCCTCATCTATGTATCAGGCTCATATTGTATTAACTCCCAAATAAGGAAAAGATCTATCCAAATGTGCCACATACAGGCCAACCTCCCTATTAAACTATGATCTACAAATCCTGACTAAAATCCTTGTCACTAGATTGATCAGTATACTCCCAAATTTACTTAGCATAGACCAGACTGGCTTCATGCCAGGGAAGTTGACTGATATTAATATACGTAGAGTATTTACACATCTACAGCTGCCCTCAGTTGATTTCACCTCCAGAGTCTTAGCTACACTTGACATTGAGAAAGCTTTTGACTCTGTGGCCTGGCCATACATGCTTACAGTCCTGGAATTAATGGGTCTTGGGCCCGAATTTCTCAAATGGGTCAAGCTGCTCTATTCATCTCCAACAGCCCAAATTGGAGGGGTGAACTCTCGGAACCCTTTTGGGATGGAAGGGGTACGTGACAGGGCTGCCCGCTGTCTCCAGCACTGTTTGCCAGTGGCACTGGCCTTGAAGCGTGCAGAAAAAGAAAAGGTAGCCATGTATGCAGATGAAATGTGTAATGTGGACAATCCAAGCTACCCCCAGTGGGTAAGTGAAAAACAATATGTATAAAATGCAATAAATATTTAAAGAGCATGTGATGGTGCTGCAATCTAGAAAAAAAACTGGAATATTCAATTTAAAATTGTGTAAAATGGATAATAGATGCGCAACCAAAAAGAGAACAAGAGAAGGTTTTTTCTCTTGTTTCAGCACAGGTTTAATTCAGGCTAATGTGTGTATGCTGACCTTATACCAATTTTTCATACTCATTTTGATATCCACCCATTTTTATACTTATTTTGATACCCATTTCTGTTTTTATTTGGTTTGTTTTTTGCTTTTTCTTGCTCTCCTTAAATTCATTCTTAAGGGGCACCTATTGCACTTTTTTTGGTGTGTTTCTTATACACATTGGGTCTTTTTGGTTGCACATCTATTATCCATTTTACACATGTTTGCAGATGACCTTATTTTGTTTTTAAATGACCCGGGGCCCTCCCTTAAGGAAGCCCTTCATATTCTCTCAGACTTCTCTAAGTTCTCTGAATTAAAGGTCAATTGGGAGAAATCGCAACTCCCTCCCATTGACCCTGAGGCATGCCATTTGGATGACCATACCTTACCTCTCATGTGGGCAGAGACTATTAAATATCTGGGCATTGCAATCTCTCCGACCTCCTCAGATTGTGAACTAAGTTTAATCCCTTTACTGGGAAACATGAAGACCAAATTGAAGGCTTGGGCTAACCTTCCACTTTCCGTTGTGGAACACATTAATTTAATCAAAATTAAACTGCTACCTGGGTTCCTTTATGTTTTACAGCATTCCCCTGTGTGGATTCCTAAGAAATATTTCAAGATGATTCACTCCAGTTTGGGTTCCCAGCAACCAAGGTTTAAACTTACAACATTACAAAAGCCCTGGTTGCAGGGGGGATTAGCGTGTGAAGATCTCTACAAATATTTTTTAGCCACTATGCTAACGCATGCCCACTACTGGCTGATAGCGGCTGATGCTGCGGTAGTTTTGGATGCATCCTATGTGGGCTCCTATGAGGAGTGCTCCACAAACCCAGTGGAATTTATCCATATTTTCTGGCTTTGTCCTCCTATTCAAACGTTTTGGGCAGATGTAATATAATTTATCGGCTCATTGACCATTATCCAGATACCTCAGTCAGTGGAGGTCTGTCTGCTGGGTCTGGTGGATTCTGGCGCAGAGCCCCAAAGAACCCTGGTTGGACTGCTTTTATTTTATGCGAGGAAACTTAGTGTGTTTCAGTGGAAGTCTACATTTGCTCCCACTTTATCACAGTGGAAACAATTCATTAACTCCCAGTTACCTTTGTACAAAGCCACATACCTATCAAGGTAAAATTCCATAAAGTGTGGGATATTTGGATTGAGACCCTCTCTACCAATGCAGACCTAGGACCTTCAAGTTAAACAGCTCAATGCCCTGTGTTTTAAAAATTGTTAGAGAATGTACTACGGACCATATTGGTTTCAATCTATAGAGTGGAGAACTTCATCCTTAATCTGGTATATACCTTAGACTCTTGAGTAAGTGATTCATGCCTTTTGGTAGGAGTCCTTGAGTGGATAATTGGGGTGTAGCACTGGTTTAGTGTCAGTTCGGGAACTAGAGTTGTTGAATGTATATGTTTTTCTTGATGTATATGTATCAAGCCTGGGTATGCCCAATAGGCTCTGTTTTGTACCAAACTTTTATTTTTTCAAAATAAAAAGAATAAAAAAATAAATAAATAGATCACAGCTGCAGCTGTTTGCTGTCAGCCTATCTCTATCTCAGTGTTTCTCAACTCCAGTCCTCAAGGCTCCCCAAAACAGGTTAATGTTTTCAGGCTCTCCATTATTTTGCACAGGTGATTTGATCAGTTTCACTGCCTTAGTAATTACCACAGCCGTTTCATCTGAGGGAAATCCTGAAAGCATGACCTGTTGGGGGGCCTTGAGGACTGGAGTTGAGAAACACTACTCTCATTGAAATTCTATAGGGCTCTTTACAGAGTAGGTAGGCTGTAAGAAGAAGAGATAGGATGGGTTATTTGTTTCCCTCCATCAGTGTATCTGTGTAACTGACAAAATAAGGGGTGACAGGCCCCCCTAGGTTTAAAAGAGCAGTGCCACATCCAATAAACAGGTAAATATGAAAATGGGTTCCCCTAAGCGGACTTTTTAGGCACTTTTAAGGAGTTACAAATATTTAGGGAGTATAGCAAAGTATTTAAAATTTAACAAGTTTTATTTAAAGAGAAATTTAAAACATTGTATACATTACATTTAACGAAACATTAGCATCTTGAAAAATTCGTTACTGTCACCACACAGTAAGTTCATGAAGAGACTCTTTTCACACCCAACGCGTTTCAGGATATATAGTGTTTTAGTCCTTCTTCAGGGGTGTAGAAGAGAAGAAAAGAGAAGTTCATCTGAGGTGATTAAAATGTAACATGATAGGTAAATTATCACAACATGTAGATACATACAGTTATCCACTTGAAGTTAAATAATTGACCGATCACTTACATAATATTTGGAGGTAGAGTAATTATTGGTGTGTTTCGTTAAGTTGCATTAAGAATCTAAGGTTGAGATAGCATTGGACAATTAGTGCTGGTAAGGTTGCTGTCCCTTTAACACTGTGGTTATCATAAGTTAGCCTGAGAGTATATCACTCAATAGTGACCTAATTCAGAGGGTGTTTTCCCCGCGTTCCGCGGATGCGTATCGGCCAGAGTGGTATACTGAGGCAAAAAATGGAATCCCTGAGAGTAAAGGAAAAATTAAGGTAAGTCTAAACGGGTTGTAATAAATGTTAAAGAGTAGGAGTAAAGTAAAAAATGGAGTATAGGGCATGAAAAATAGAAAAAAGAAATTATTGTATAAATATCATATATCGGGTATAAGTTGTTACGAGTGTGGTAAAAGATGATGGCCAGTAGTAGATGACTGAAAGCAAACAATATATGGAGATTGTATAATACTGTGTTGTAAAAAATAGTTAAAAATAAATTTGAAAAATAAATAAATAAATGGAATGAAATATAAAAATGAATTTAGAAAGTACTGTAGTAAAGGTAAGATTCATGATGATACCAAAGTAACCATCATTGCAATATGAGAGTATTGATAAATAGTAATGTAGTAGAGTATTCACCATAAAGGCATTTAAATAGCCAGTGTAGGTAGATGTATAATCCACCACTGGTTAACAGCTATTAAAATCAGTATATATATGGTGTCCAGGCATATCATATGAATGACCTGTGGTTATAAATCTCAGTAGCATTTAAACACGAAAAGCTGACCAGAGATCATGTAGATAAAAAGGTAGAGTAAAAAATGATAAGCAGCATGATAGAGTGAAACATTACCTTTTTCTTAGGACAAGTGTTAAATAGACCAGTCACATATCCCAGCATCCAGCATATGCAATGCTCAAGCTCGGAATGAGAGGATCTGGTGTATATATAGGGTGAACTCACATCAGCTGGCGCAGCTAATCGCGCTCAGCTGAGTGTCAAGGTTCGTTTCCAGGGAAACCTGAACGCTGCCTCCTGGGTCAGGAGTGCGCGGCGCCGCCCCTACTGCGCATGCGCAGACACAAGCACGTTGGAGCGGCGTCACGCACACCCGACCCACCGACACAATTTACCACAGCGGCGGACCGTGCATGTCCACCGGAGTAGTAAGATGGAGGCTGTGGGCGGGGATGTCAGACGTCCAGCCAGCATCTCATAGCGCCGCCCAGATAGTGGGTCTGGGCGGCTTTCCGTGCCGGGCAAACACTCTGGTCAATCGCAACCAGAGGAACTCTGTAGGGAAAACAAGAAAGATGGTCGACGGCCGATACGCATCCGCGGAACGCGGGGAAAACACCCTCTGAATTAGGTTACCATTGAGTGATATACTCTCAGGCTAACTTATGATAACCACAGTGTTAAAGGGACAGCAACCTTACCAGCACTAATTGTCCAATGCTATCTCAACCTTAGATTCTTAATGCAACTTAACGAAACACACCAATAATTACTCTACCTCCAAATATTATGTAAGTGATCTGTCGATTATTTAACTTCAAGTGGATAACTATATGTATCTACATGTTGTGATAATTTACTTATCATGTTACATTTTAATCACCTCAGATGAACTTCTCTTTTCTTCTCTTCTACACCCCTGAAGAAGGACTAAAACACTATATATCCCGAAACGCGTTGGGTGTGAAAAGAGTCTCTTCATGAACTTACTGTGTGGTGACAGTAACACATTTTTCAAGATGCTGATGTTTCATTAAATGTAATGTATACAATGTTTTAAATTTGTCTTTAAATAATACCTGTTAAATTTTAAATACTTTGCTATACTCCCTAAATATGTGTAACTCCTTAAAAGTGCCTAAAAAGTCAGCTTAGGGGAACCCATTTTCATATTTACCTGTATCTGGGTAACTTTGATCTTGAGAAATTGTACTTTGTATACAACGAGCTTTTCTTAAAAACTACAACTAAGAATAGACAGTTAAACAAGCAAAAATTATGTTGGCACTTCACCTGCTGGCTAAAGATATAAATATAAAATATTCATACTTTGTTTAAT
The DNA here is from genome assembly GCA_037952925.1 of Lithobates clamitans. Lineage (NCBI taxonomy): Eukaryota > Metazoa > Chordata > Amphibia > Anura > Ranidae > Lithobates > Lithobates clamitans. The sequence goes on from JBBGZY010000065.1 coordinate 3,376,181, forward strand.
ATCAATAAATATTATAACAGAAAAAAATCCTTTTTGTTGTTGAGGTGAAACACTGCCTTGAGTCACTGTCAATGACTTCCCATAGGAACATGCAAGAGAAAAGCCTTCCCAAAGCCGGAAAGTGGGGCCAGCAATCTGGCGACAAGATACAATTGGAGGTAAGGCAAGCTCTAAAACATGAAGAATATGTATACTAATGGTTTACAGCAGCAGCAGCTCATATTACTAAAAAATTTGGATTCAAACCGCGGGGACTTTTATGGGAATATCTGTTACAACCACACAAATTTGTGGTAGAGATTGCTAGGGAGATATTTTTTTATCTGTAGGCAGAACTAGAAAAAAAATGTTGAGCTTAGGCAATATTAATCAACTTGTCCTTACTCCTTGTGCCTACTTGTGTTACTCATTTTCTTGTCCCTATAGGTCAACTGCCTATAAATACCATCTTTATTCCTAAGAATATCTATTATTTCTCCTCTACCAATTCTTTCATATAGATAATGAAGGACTTCTGCCCAGGAAAATAAGAAAGTGGAGCTAAACACAATGCCACACTCATTGTCCCCAAAATTCAAAAGTCAGTAACAAGTAACAAGATGGTCAGATTAAAACCTCCTGTCTATTCTTACACGAGGACAGCACACGTGACAAAAAAACAGTCAACTTAGAGAGAGTACAGGGCATCATAAACCTTAACAAGCCCAGGTTCTTCAAAGGAGTTCTGACAAGACCCTGTCATAATTAGTTAATTTGTAAATGCTCTGGTGTGCAGTTTAAGGGGTACATATACTGTATGTGCTACTGGGGTACTGATCTATACTTATCTACTGTCACATACCTAATCAGAGACTGGGGGCTGGGGGCTTGGGGCTGGGAGAGAAGGAATGGTGGGGTCAGGGGATCGCAGCAGGGCAGCAGGATAAGAGGGGTGGCACATAGAGTAACCAATCCTCTTCATTTTCTTCCTGCAGCCGCTGAATGCCAGAGGGAGAGGAGGAGAAGCCGGCATTCAGCAGCTGCAGGGGATCGGTTTCTGTACATACCGCTGGCTTGTTAGGACATGCTGTGGCTGTACCCTAGGCGGCAGTGCACCTTAGGCGGCTGGCTAGTTCACTTAGTGGTAGCGCCGGCCCTGAATACACCATAATGTACTGCACAATGTGAAGGCAGCCGGAATATTATTGCTTGTCATACAATTTGTACAGGCTCTTGCACTACGACTGTATTCTTAATGCAGTGAAATTTAATGTTGTTTTACCACAAACATTCTATAGACAGATATATTGTTGTTCCATAGACAGTTGCCATCTTTTGACCATTTTCCATGTGCCTACAAACAGACTCGTTTGCACAGCCAATTTTTTTATATACAGTTGTGCTCATAAGTTTACATACCCTGGCAGAATTTATGATTTCTTGGCCATTTTTCAGAGAATATGAATGATAATACAAAAGCTTTTCTTTCACTCATGGTTAGTGTTTGGCTGAATCCATTTACTATCAATCAACTGTCTTTACTCTTTTTAAATCATAATGACAACAGAAACTACCCAAATGACCCTGATCAAAAGTTTACATACCCCAGTTCTTAATACCGTGTATTGCCCCCTTTAACATCAATGACAGCTTGAAGTCTTTTGTGATATTTGTGGATGAGGCTCTTTTTCTTCTCAGATGGTAAAGCTGCCCATTCCTCTTGGCAAAAACCCTCCAGTTCCTGTAAATTCTTGGGCTGTCTTGCATGAACTGCACGTTTGAGATCTCCCCAGAGTGGCTCAAAGATATTGAGGTCAGGAGACTAAGATGGCCACTCCAGAACCTTCACTTTATTCTACTGTAGCCAATGACAGGTCGACTTGGCCTTGTGTTTTGAATCATTGTTATGTTGGAATGTTCAAGTATGTTCCATGTGCAGCTTCCTGGCTGATGAATGCAAATGTTCCTCCAGTATTTTTTTGATAACATACTGCATTCATCTTGCCTTCAATTTTGACCAAATTTCCTGTGCCTTTGTAGCTCAGACATCCCCAAAACATCAGTGATCCACCTCCGTGTTTCACAGTAGGAACGGTGTACCTTTCATCATAGACTTTGTTGATTCCTCTCCAAATGTAGCATTTATGGTTGTGGCCAAAAAGCTAAATTTTGGTCTCGTCACTCCAAATGACTTTGTGCCAGAAGGTTTGAGGCTTGTCTCTGTGCTGTTTGGCGTATTGTAAGCGAGATACTTTGTGGCATTTCTGTAGTAATGGCTTTCTTCTGGCGACTTGAACATGCAGCCATCTTTCTTCAAGTGCCTCCTTATTGTACATCTTGAAATAGCCACACCACATGTTTTCAGGGAGTCCTGTATATCAGCTGAAGTTATTTGTGGGTTTTTATTTGCATCCTGAACAATTTTCCTCGCTGTTGAGGCTGAAATTTTAGTTTGTCTACCTGACCGTGGTTTTTTTCAACAGAACCCCTCATTTTCCACTTCTTGATTAGAGTTTGAACACCACTGATTGGCATTCTCAATTCCTTGGATATCTTTTTATATCCCTTTCCTGTTTTATATAGTTCAACTACCTTTTCCCACAGATCCTTTGAAAATTCTTTTGCTTTCCAAAATCACCAGAGTATGTAAACTTTTTATCAGGGTCATTTGGGTAGTTTCTGTTGTCATTATAATTTAAAATGAGTAAACACAGTTGATTGATAATAAATGGCTTCAGCCAAAAACTAACCATGAGTGAAATAAACGTTTTTGTGTTATTCATATTCTCTGAAAAATGACCAAGAAATCATACATTCTGCCAAGGTATGTAAACTTATGAGCACAACTGTATAGACCCTCTAATCTAACTGGATGAATAAGATACAAAAGGCCAGGTCAAATTTTGTGTGATACAACAGACTCCAATCAGTAATCTTTAACACAAGAATAGGGAGTTTTATTTAGGCCAAATGTTATCTTCAAATCTCAATGGACCAAGCTAAAAATAACTGTCCCTTTTTTATGTTTTAAATAAGCATCCATGTCCTGGTGTTTTGCGCTGTGACTTTTCATTAAAAAAAAGAAAAAGAAAACAGATATGGGACTTTTAAGGTGCTGGAACATCCAACATCAAGGAAACACATTATTGTTCAATACACATACAGCTAGATATAATTGGTTTTGACTTATCATATAATATTTTTCATAATAATCAACCATCAGAATTTGCTAAAAATAAGGTAGCGGCGTAGTAGCTGATGCATTTTGCAGTCAAGGCTTTCTCAGGGGCTCAAAGGGGTACAGCTAGTAAAGAAAAATACTATACACAAAATTACAATAAACAAATAAACAAACAATATAACATAATGTAAATTTATACATATACTTTGAAAAATACGTCACACATACACCCCCAAACCCGCAGGAAGGGGGGGAGGAAATAGTGAAACGTGGGAGATGGTGGAGTTGGCGAGGATGCAGGTAAGGCAGTCCTAAGATAAAGCCCTTGGGCCCACTAGGGCAAGGAGTGGCCACTAACAGTCGCAAAGATGTATCAGTAGGCAGAAAAGTGGAAGCTTGATCTCCAAATCTCTGCAACACAGCCTATAAGGATATAAAAATAATAAACAGATTCACCTAAGATAAAGAAGGGCCAACATGGTGAACATAATGAGAATCCTATCCTCTGGTACACAGGGATCCAACCACATCACCATAAGTTACCAAAAGTATTGGGACACCTGCCCCTACATGCACATGAACTTTAATGCCATCCCAGTCTTAGTCCATAGGGTTCAATACAGAGTTGGCTCACCCTTTGCAGCTATAACAGCTTCAACTCTTCTGGGAAGGCTGTCCACAAGGTTTAGGAGTGTGTCTATGGGAATGTTTGACCATTCTTCCAGAAGTGTATTTGTGATGTCAGCTACTGATGTTGGACAAGAAGGTCTGGTTCTATCGGGTTGAGGTCAGAACTCTGTGTTGGCTAGTCAAGTTCCTCCACCCCAAACTCGCTCATCCATGTCGTTATGGACTTTGCTTTGTGCACTGGTCCAAATCATTTGTTGGAGGGGGGATTATGGTGTAGAGTTGTTTTTCAGGGGTTGGGCTTGGCTAATTAGTTCCAGTGAAGGGAACTCTTAAGGTGTCAGCATACCAAGACATTTTGGACAATTTCATGCTCCCAACTTTGAGGGAACAGTTTGGGGATGGCCCCTTTCTGTTCCAACATGACTGTGCATCAGTGCACAAAGCAAGGTCCATAAAGACACGGATGAGCGAGTTTGGGGTGGAAGAACCTGACTGGCCTGCACAGAGTCCTGACCTCAACCCGATAGAACACCTTTGGGATGAATTAGAGCGGAGACTGTGAGCCAAGCCTTCTCATCCACATCAGTGCCTAACCTCACAAATGTGCTTCTGGAAGAATGGTCAAACATTCCCATAGACACACTCCTAAACCTTGTGGACAGTCCTCACAGAAGAGTTGAAGCTGTTATAGCTGCAAAGGGTGGGCCAACCCAATATTGAACCCTATAGGCTAAGACTGGGATGCCATTAAAGTTCATGTAAAAAGTAGGTGTACCAATACTTTTGACAAAATACTGTATTTAAATCCCTCATACACATAGATAAAACAAAGATGCAGTGCTAAAAGTCAGACTATTGAAATAGAACAGACAGTAATTCAGCACCAAGAGTGAGACTAATATTATCCTTTTCAACAAGAAAAAATGATGTGGTCATTATGTCAATACGTGACTCCAGCCACAATCTGAAATGCCAGTTTATCAGAGGCATCAATCACATAAACTTCAATCAATTATCATCCATTTGCGAAGATCACCAAATAAATTGCACACATCGAATATTGAACCTCATTATCGTAGAGTTAAAAAATCGCTTTATAATTATTAGACACGGCACAGAATGTTCACAATTAGGCCATTCTCTGCTGGAAAAATCACATCACAGGATCCCCTTGGTGGAAGGAATATATGAAAGGCCAGAGAACTAAATATTCACAGCTGGATAGACTGATAGTTCTGTGTGGAGGAAAATACACTGTCCCCCTATGAATCACATCAAGAGAGTGGACCGTCTACATAGTGTAGCAAATTTCAATTCATTAAGATAAAAGAAATAAATAAAAAGTCTGCTATAAAAAAAGCTCTGTGTTGAGAGATTTCTGTGTCGTGGCTAATGATTATAAAGCGATTTTAACCTCCAAAATAATGAGGTTCATTGTGCAGTTGATTTAGTGACGGATCTTCACAAATGGATAATTGATTGGAGTTTATGTGATTGATGCTTCTGAAAATGGTGGCATTTCTGATCGTTCCTGGAGTCACGTATCCACATAAGGGCTATATAATTTTCTCTTCTTGGAATAGGGGTCATATAATATTAGTCACATATTAGTATTTTATCTATTTATTAGGCTCACTTTTGGCACTACATCTTTGTTTTATCTATTGCTGATAGTGTGTTTATATGTGGCCCTCCAGGTACCAGAGTTTATTTCGGAGTTTGGAGAGTACTACTACGGTATTTAAATATATTTTGTATGCTTGCTACAAATTCACTATGTGTTCCTTTTGTCTTTTGTTTTGTCATGTCATGGTTTTAACTGATCATCACATGTGGTGTTGCCTATAAAATCCCACACAGGGGGTATTTCCTTTTTCTATATGTGGACCTTTTAACATTAGTGCAACTCTTTGAGCATAAATCCCTTTCCACCAATTTTGGTTAGGTGTGAGCAATGTTATTCAGTATCTATTGAGTCTACTCATTTGTAGAGCACCACTATGTACTGGACTTGCACAAAAAGATGTATGCAGGATTGCTGGTACAGATATACACTATAATGTCAAAAGTATTAGGGCACCTGCCTTTACACGCACATGAACTTTAATGGCATCCCAGTCTTAATTCGTAGGGTTCAGTATTGGGTTGGCCCACCCTTTGCAGCCATAACAGCTTTAACTCTTCTGGGAAGGCTGTCCACAAGGTTTATGAGTGTGCCTTTAGGAATGTTTGATTATTCTTCAAGAAGCACAAGTTGAACAAGAAGGCCTGGCTCGCAGTCTTTGCTCTAATTCATCCCAAAGATGTTCTATCGGGTTGAGGTCAGGACTCTGTACAGGCCAGTCATGTCCCTCCACCCCAAACTTGCTCATCCATGTCTTTATGGACCTTGCTTTGTGCACTAGCCATCCCCAAACTGTTCCCACAAATTTGGGAGCATGAAATTGTCAAAAATGTCAGTGTGCTGATATCTTAATAGTTCCCTTCACTGGAACTAAGGGGCAAAGCCCAACTCCTGAAAATCAACAGCACACCATAATTCCCTCTTCACCAAATGGTTTGGACCAGTGCACAAAGCAAGGATGAGCAAGTTTGGGGTGGAGGAACTTGATTGGCCTATACAGAGGCCTAAACTCAACCTGATAGAACACCTTTAGGATGAATTAGAGTGGAAAAAAACGAGCCAGGCCTTCTCGTCCAATTACAGTGCCTGACTTCACAAATTTGCTTCTGGAAGAAGGTCAAACATTCCTGTAGACACACTCCTAAACCTTGGGGGCAGCCTTCCCAGAAGAGTTGAAGCTGTTATAGCTGCAAAGGGTGGGACAACTCAATATTGAACCCTATGAACTAAGACTGGGATGCCATTTAAGTTCATGTGCATGTAAAGGCAGGCTTCCTAATACTTTTGACAATATAGTGTATATCTGTACCAGCAGTCTTGCATACATCTTCTTGTGCTAGTCCAGTACATCGTGGTGCTCTACAAATGAGTAGAATCAATAGATACTGAATAACATTGCTCAAACCCAACCAAAATTGGTGGAAAGGGATTTATGCTCAAAGAGTTGCACTAATGTTCAAAGGGTCACATATAGAAAAAGGAAATGCCCCTGTGTGAGATTATATAGGCAACACCACCACTGATATAGAATAAAAAAGCATTTATTTATACATATAAAATTGGATCACTCACACATGTGATGATCAGTAAAAAGCATGACATGACAAAACAAAAGACAAAAGGAACACATAGTGAATTTGTAGAAAGCATACAAAATGTATTTAAATAGTAGTACTCTACAAACGAGGAAAAAAACTCTGGTACCCGGAGGGTTACATATAAACACACTATCAGCTAAGGAGCGGGTCGGGAAGCTGGCAGCCGTGTCCTTAACAACCGATGAGTCATCAGCTGACAGCTGAATGTAAGAAAAAATGGTGTGGGGGTCCTCCCCCAAAGATCATACCAGAGCTAAGGGTCTGGTACAGATTTGGAGGGGACACCCCATGCCAAAAATTAAAAAAATGACGTGGGGTCCCCCCCAAAAGACCCTTATCCGTGCATGCAGTCTGGTAGGTCAGGAAAGGGAGCGGACGATCGAGCATCCCCCCTCCTGAACCATACCAGGCCGCATGCCCTCAACATGGAGGGTGGGTGCTTTGATGATGTTGACGGGGACAAGGGCCTCTTTCCGATAACCCTGGCAGGTGGTTGTCGGGGTCTACAATAGATGGCTTATCAGAATCTGGAAGCCTCCTTTAACAAGGGGACCCCCAGATCCCGCCCCCCCCCCCCATGTGAATGGGTATCGGGTACATCTTACCCCTACCCATTCACCAAAAAACAGTGGAATGTAAAAAAAATAAAACAAGAGCCGGTTTTTGAATCCTTTATTAAAAAAATAGCTCTGTCTTCTCTACCCAAGCCGTCTTCTCCCATCGCCATCTCTACTGGTGCCGTCTTCTACCACTGCAGTTTCTCCTGGTGCCGTCTTCTCCCGCCACTGTCTCTCCCGGTGCTGTCTTGTCCTCGAGCGTCTTCTCCCACCGCCATCTCTTCCGCCGCTGTTTTTTCTCGGAGCTGTGTTCTTCTTCGCCACCGCTGTCTTCTTCCTCGCTGATGGTTACCCACTAAAATTAAAAAAGGCTGCTCTTGTCCTGAGGCTGTCTTCCTTCGTTGTGATGTCTCCTGCTGTCTGATATCTCTTACAGTGAGGACGGAAAGTATTCAGACCCCCTTAAATTTTTGTTATATTGCAGCCATTTGCTAAAATAATTTAAGTTCATTTTTTTCCTCATTAATGTACACACAGCACCCCATATTGACAGAAAAACACAGAGTTGTTGACATTTTTGCAGATTTATTAAAAAAGAAAAATTGAAATATCACATGGTCCTAAGTATTCAGAACCTTTGCTCAGTATTTAGTAGAAGCACCCTTTTGATTTAATACAGCCATGAGTCTTTTTGGGAAAGATGCAACAAGTTTTTCACACCTGGATTTGGGGATCCTCTGCCATTCCTGCTTGCAGATCCTCTCCAGTTCTGTCAGGTTGGGTGGTAAACGTTGGTGGTCAGCCATTTTTAGGTCTCTCCAGAGATGCTCAATTGGGTTTAAGTCAGGGCTCTGGCTGGGCCATTCAAGAACAGTCACAGAGCAGTTCCTTTGACCTCATGATTCTCATTTGCTCTGACATGCACTGTGAGCTGTAAGGTCTTATATAGACAGGTGTGTGACTTTCCTAATCAAGTCCAATCAGTATAATCAAACACAGCTGGACTCAAATGAAGGTGTAGAACCATCTAAAGGATGATCAGAAGAAATGGACAGCACCTGAGTTAAATATATGAGCGTCACAGCAAAGGGTCTGAATACTTAGGACCATGTAATATTTCAGTTTTCCTTTTTAATAAATCTGCAAAAATGTCAACAATTCTGTGTTTTTATGTCAATATGGGGTGCTGTGTGTACATTAATGAGGAAAAAAAATGAATTTAAATGATTTTTAGCAAATGGCTGCAATATAACAAAGAGTGAAAAATTTAAGGGGGTCTGAATACTTTCCGTCCCCACTGTATATAGCCCTGGGGCATGGCCAGACGATGACGTCGTCCGGAGAGTCTGCCCTCTTGTGACGTCCAAAGGGGGCGGGCTCTCCGAGGGACATCATCAAAAGAGTAAAATCAGAACTCCTATTCTGTATGCTGTTTCTTACCTATAAAGTACTGAAACCACTGGATCTCAATGAAGGCCAGGAAACAGTATTCAGCGGGACAGGCCAGCAATGCAAACATTGATACTTCCATGCAACAGATTATTTTTATTGTTAGATTGCAGAAAAAAGCACTAAGGATATTCCAACTTAAACATTAAAATTAGGACTTCAGAGGTGGGTGGTAAGTTGACATTTCCTGCAGAAGGAAGTTGCCATTGGGGTAGGCAAAAGTTATGAGATGCCAGTGGTTGATTTAAACTAAAAATCTAAATCCTTAGAGTGATCCTTTACATCTAATTTTAGTACTTATACCTTTTTATAATTCCACTTTATAATTGGATGGTCTTGTTTTTCAGCAAAAAGCTGCTGTGCAGTAAGCAATGTCATATAAGCCACTGGTGTTTTCTAGGTTAGCTGTCTAGAGATACTCATAATATTATTATTGTAATAATACAATATCCAATGAGGTTTTCTACCATGCTCCCAGCAGTGACCTATCAGAGCCTTGAAGTGGCACAAACCAACCAGCATCTTTTTTAAAGGTCCTGCTTTTAGTGTGAACACTTTCAAATCCAGCAGATGAAGGAATTGTAATACTTTTCCATGGAGACTGGCCAAGGACTTTATAACTGGCAGAGCATTCCTTGCCTAATATAATGAGGCATGACCCAGTGCAATGGAGATGTGAAGTTCGGGGTGCCATATAACTAAGCAGCTCATGAGAAAGGTACTGTATGTATCTTTTTTATTTTAGTTTTTGTCAGTTTAGCACACCTAGAACTAATGCACATACATACAGTATGTAAATGAAACCAATTTCTGCATAATGCAATCTTTGAGGTTTTCTGCCTTTGCTGTATTAGCATAATATAAGTAATTTTTTTTCCCTGAAAAAAAAGGCAGAAATATTTTTATGTGGAATGAAAAAAAATCTGCAATCAGAGATGAAAATCTATGAAATCTTTCAATAAATACATCCAGAAAAGCCTGGTTTATTATATATCAGACAATGCAGGTGTACTACAAAGTTAAATAAATTAGTTAACCATAATGTGCTACAATTCTACACTCATAACAAATGATTTCATGAAACCATTCTGAAGTCCTCATGTGCAAATGTGTTTACAAAGGAAAAAAAAATCTGCCTACCTGCAATGCTAATTACTATGTTTCCTTCTAGATGCATTGGGGCTGATTTACTAAAACCAAAAAGACTGTGCACTATGCAAATGCAGTTGTACTAAGTTTTCTTAGTAAATGTGGTAAAGCCTCAATTTGTAATGAATACCCAATCAGGTACAGGATAAATTAAGGAAAACTTGATTGGATAATGGAAATCAGCAGAGCTTTACCACATTTCAATTAGAGAAATGAGAGGGAAATGAGTGCAACTGCATTTACAAAGTGCAGTCTGTTTGCCTTTAGTAAATCAACCCCAATGGCTGCTTCTGATTAGTTTACTATTTACATTCAAGCTGGTATTAAAGTGATATTAAAGGCGGATTTTTTTTTTAACCACATGCCGGTCCGGGGGCCGCACCGTGCGGTGATCGGTGGTGCGGTGTGATGCTCAGACACACCACATCTCCGATCACAGTAAGGCCCCCTGTCAGCAAAGCCCCTTATCAGCTCTCCTCTACTCACGTGCAGTTAGCATGAGTAGAGGAATGCCGATAACCGGCAATTTTCTTGTTACATTGTGATCAGCTGTGGTAACATGGTAACATGGTAAAGAACCTACGTCATAGACTCTTTAGACCCCATACACACTATTAGATTTTCTGTAGATTTTTGTCTTCAGATTTACCAAAACCATGCAGTGCAATAGCCTGCCTGATTGCATACAAATTGAAACTCTCAAGATTTGACCTCATATTATATGTTTTTGGTAAATCTTAAGCCAAAAATCTGCAGAAAATCTAAAAGTGTGTATGGGGTCTAAAGAGTCTATGACGTAGGTTCTTTACCATGTGATCAGCTGTGTCCAATCACAGATGATCACAGTGTAACAAGAAAATTGCTGGTTATCGGCATTCCTCTACTCATGCTGACTGCACGTGAGTAGAGGAGAGCTGATAAGGGGCTTTGCTGACAGGGGGGCTCGACACTGATAATCAGTGCAGCCCCATCAGTGATGCCCACCAATGCTGCCTTTCAGTGCCAATCAGTGATGCCTGTCAGTGCCTCCTTATCAGTGCTGCCTATCAGCATCGTGTATCAGTGCCCATCAGCGCCGCCAATCGATGCCCATCAGTGCCCTTCATTGCAGCCTATCAGTGCCCAGAAAGGCTGTCCATCAGTACCGCCTATCAGTCCGCATCACTGCTGCATATCAGTGCAGCCTATCAGTGCCCATCAGTGCCCATCAGTGGTGCATATTAGTGCCTCCACATCAATGCCCATCAGTGCCCCCTCATCAGTGCCGCCTCATCAGTGCCGCTTCACCAGTGCCCTTCAGTACAGCCTCATCAGTGCACATCAGTGAAGGAGAAAAATTTTAACATTTTCTGTCTTTTTTAATTTTCTTAGCAAAAAATAAAACACTCAGTGGTGATTAAATACCACCAAAAGAAAGCTCTATCTGTCTAAAAATGATAACAATTTGGTTTGGTTAAGCATTGCATGACCGCACAATTGTCACTCAAAGTATTACAGTGCTAAAAGCTGAAAATTGACCTGGCCAGGAAGGGGGTGAAAGTGCCCAGTATTGAAGTGGTTAAATAAGACCTATGTCATACTTACTTGCTCTATGCAGTGGTTTTGCACAGAACAGCCCTGATCCTCCTCTTCTTGAGTCCCCCACAAGTGTACTAAATAATCAGTCAATATGGATGGCCCTAAATATTCAGCCTACTAAAAACAAATTTTAATCATGGGGGGCGCGACCGGAAGTTGCCCTGCATGGACGCCTGAACTTTCAGCTCTCCACCAGCCCACAGCGTTAAGGCCTAAAAGGGGGACTTTTAGCCACATTTTATGGGAGGCAGCAGGAGAACCAGATCCTCTAAGCCCAGGGGATCGTCCCAACCGCCGTCCGGCTCCACAACAACCCTCCACGGGTATTTTAAAACCTCCTCCATGTCCGAGGACGAGCGGGACAAGATGGCACAGACGGCTCCTACCTCCTCCACGAGGCAGCCACCGCAGCGGAGCTCGGCATCCCCTCCACTACCCCAGAGCACAGCGGACCTGGACCGGGAGACAGAGGAACGGAGGAGCAGGGGATCAGCAGCGGTGAGTCCACCCCCTCCTCTCCCAGCACAAGGGAAGCATCCCTGCGCACCTCAGGACACCCTACTAGGCCTCACTGCCACCTCCTACACGCAGTGCTCACAGGCCTTCCCGCAGCTGCTGCGCTCCGTGTCTGATCCATCCATATCCCTGGGAGGGACGGCGTCCCCCACACCCTCACTACAATTCAGTGATTTCCCCCCACTGCCAGGACCAGAGGGCATGGGGGACATTGGACATGTACCAGAGGTGAGGTATGAAAGAGGCACCCCCCAACCAATGTTCGGCCCCCTCCCTGTCTCCCCTCAACCGCAGAGTCAAGCCCGCCATAATGCCTCCAGGCCCACAGCACAGGGATCAAGTCAGACAAAATCATATGCCCAGGTGGCGAGCTCGCTGACCCTGATCCCTATGGAAGTCCTGGAAGGAGGCCCCCCTCTTACTCACAGAGGCCCTTATGGGGGGACATGAAAGATCCTCAACCACAATTCTGGGACTCTCGGAAATCGGCACCCCCCACATTCCCAAGGGAATCCTCCCCACCACACAGCCCACAACGCCACATGGAGCACGCCCAACATTTCCAGCAGCCCACCTCATGGCAAGATTGCCTCCAAGCTATTCCTACCAAGGAGGACTTTAGGCTCCTTATTGAAGAGGTCAAGTCCGCCTGTTGAGCAGAAATTCAAGTGATACATGCTAACCTTAAACATTTATCTGAAAGGGTGGAGATGGCGGAGGAGGAAATCCAAGAGACCAAACTGGCGGTACATCGCACCCAAGTACAGGGGGCTGACCATCATATAATGCTCCGGAACATGCAGCGTCATATCGAGGATTTGGATAACTGGGGACGCAGAAATAACATCCGAGTCAGGGGTCTACCTGAGTCAGAGGGTCCCGAAGATCTTCATGAAACTCTGCAACTCTTGTTTAACAACCTTCTAGGGGACCCCCCAAACAAACCCATTGAAATGGACCGAGCCAACCGTGCCCTCCGCCCTAAAGGGCCCGCCTCCAGACCCCGAGATGTCATATGCAGGGTCCACTCCTTTCCCCTGAAAGAGGACATTATGCGCAAAGCCCGCACCACAAAGAAGGTACTTTTCGAAAACACACAAGTCCAGCTATTTCCAGACCTCTCCTGGATCACCTTACAGAAACGCAGACTGCTCCAACCCCTACTTATTCTGCTCCAAGAAAATGACATAACATACCGCTGGGGATTCCCCTTTAGCCTCACTGCCCGCCGGCAGGGAAAATCAGCAGTACTACGCTTCCCGGAGGACCTGGAAAATTTTTGTGACACCTTGGAGATCCCCGTCCCTCGCTTGCCTGAATGGGACTTAATGGACTCGCCCACGCCACCTCCCGTGGTATGGCAGAAGATCCCACCAACTAAGCGCCCTAGGGACCGGAACTCCCCCAGAGGATCTACCAAAGCAAAGCCTAAAAAAGGATGACTGCCTTACTCCCCTCTCCTGCCCCTCCCAACACAGTTATAAGTTATTCCCCCTAGGCCTCCCCCGCCTATCACTTAGTTAGCAATATTTGGCACCCCTTTTTGGAGACGTGTCAGTAGTGGTTCTTCTGATCACCAGTCCCCCCCTAGAGGTTAACCCTACTAAAGTTCCCCATTGTTACTTTGTTTTGAGAACTTGAACACAGTTGATTTTGCCTCGAGTTGTTCACTATGCCCCCCCGGACTGGGCCCCTGTTGGGGGCTCCGATCGGGGGGACCTACCGGAACTTATTGGAATCTGGGCGGTATATACTGTCCGGGACATCAACAAAATGTTTATTTCTAACTGAAATGTTATTAACCATTTCTCTCCTTTCTCTTCTCTTCTTATTCTCCTCCCTCCCTCTCCCCCCCACCCCTCCCCTCTTCCTGGCTCGCCGCGGGTCTGGGACGGGCACCTGGCTGCATCTCAAGTTTGGACCTCCTCGCTTCCTGGATTTCCTAGAAGGCTCACGGCTGGCTAAGCTAAGTAATCTGGTGCACGTACACACTGATGACCATGGCTAAGATCTTGTCGTTTAATGTCCACGGTTTGAACTCAAACAAAAAAAGACATCTCGCACTGAGGGAGCTCAGGCAAGTTGGGGCAGACGTAGCTATGCTGCAGGAGACACATTTCAATAGAGGGGACGCCTTCACCTTTGCATTCAAACAATACCCCCAGATTTATCAGGCCTTTAGTTCTCGTAAACGTGCGGGTGTGGCGATCCTATTTAAAAGAGGCTCTCCATTTAAATGATCCGAATCCTTCATTGACCCGAGGGGACATTATATAATTTTGAGGGGTCAATGGCAAACACAGGCGGTAACTTTCTGCAATATCTACGCACCCAACACCTATCAAATACATTTCCTGTGTAGGGTCCTTGCACGCCTGTTCAGGCTGCCCAATGATTATTTGATCATTGGCGGAGATTTTAAAATAGTGCACTCGGTAGGTCTAGACCGCCATGTGATTAATTCCACAACTCCTCAGAACCGGGCCGCCCGTGATTCCAAGTTGTTTCGTCAACTAACCAGGCGTCATGCCTTATTTGATGCATGGAGGGCTCTACATCCGGGAGATAGGCAATACACATTCTTTTCTGCCCCTCACCGCATGCATTCCCGCTTAGACTACTTTTTCGTCAACAGTAACACTTTACATGCCACCAAAACCGCCCGGATCCTTCCCATATCTTGGTCCGCCCACGCTCCAGTTCTTATATCACTAGAAATTGGTACCCCTACTCGCAAAACCCAGTAATTGGCAGCTAAACAATTTTCTCCTACAACACACCCCATCCAGATCAGAATTAGAGACAACTTTGCAGAACTACTTCTTAGAAAATAATACCCCTGAAGTCTCCCTCCCTATTCTGTGGGAGGCTCACAAGGCAGTCCTCAGGGGACGGTGTATAGCGATCTCTTCGGCTATGAAGAAAAATGCGATGGCACCTAAAATTCAAGCCGAGAGAGACCTCAAGGCTCTAGAACTCGCTAGAGCCTTCCGCCATCCCTAACCCTTCTTAAAAAAGTGGTCTGCCGTAGAAATACCCTCCGAGACTTGGCGTTGGGACAAGTGGAGAAGGCACTTACCCGACTAAGACAAACATATTATGATAAAGGTAATAAGGCCCATACCATTCTGGCACGTAAATTATCTGAGCGCTCCCACATGTCCACACCCCACCAAATTAAAGATAAAAAGGGGGCACTCCTGTCACACCCCCAAGACATAGCTCGGGCCTTTGGAGAATTTTACACAACCCTATATAACAACCCTGAAATTCCCCAAGATCCGCTCCCTCCTAATATAAAAGACCGTATGAGACAATATCTGGAGGATAGCGGACTCCCCAAAATTCAGAAGACAGACCTAATGTCACTCAATGCTCCAATTACAGAGGAAGAGCTAACGGCCACTATCAAAACTCTGCCCTCACACAAATCCCCTGGACCAGACGGTCTTCCTTATGAGTACTATAAGGCATTTCAGCCGATTCTCCTGCCCTATATGTGTAGGATGTTTAACGCCTTCTTTCAGAAAACCACCATTCCCGCAGATATGCAGAGGTCGTTCCTCACGTTGCTTCACAAATCTGACAAAGATCCTTCCATATGTGCCAGTTACAGGCCAATCGCACTTCTAAACTCTGATTTAAAAATCTTTACTAAACTCCTCTCAATGCGATTGAACCTGATACTTCCCTCGCTAGTACACAAGGATCAGGTGGGATTCGTCCCCCTGCGTCAGGCAGGAGATAACACGAGACGAATTATTGACCTGATAGACGTGGCGAACAGGAATAAGCTGGAGGCGTTAGTTCTTGGCTTAGACGCAGAAAAAGCTTTTGACCGCCTTGGCTGGTCCTTCCTTTTTGCCACGTTGAACTGCATGGGATTTCAGGGTCCATTTATGCAAGCTATCAGATATCTGTACACTAACCCCTCATCTCAGGTAAAAACTCCCTTTGCCCTTTCGCAGGCTTTCCCAATCGCGAATGGAACCCGCCAGGGGTGTCCACTCTCACCGCTACTATTTGCGCTGTGTGTTGAGCCTCTGGCGGCGTCCATTCGAAAAAATCTGAATATTCACAGTATCCCAATGAGAGATAGGGAATTTAAGTTAGCCCTATTTGCTGACGATATTATTCTCACCCTGACCCAGCCCAGAATCTCACTTCCTAACTTGCACGCTGAACTCGACTTATATAGATCCGTATCGGGGTATAAGATAAATGCAGCTAAATCAGAAGCTCTACCCATTAATATCCCAACACAGGAGACCCAACAATTACAACACTGTTTCCCCTACCACTGGAAGACATCATCACTGAAATATCTGGGAGTACAGATAACTCCCTCTTATTCCACCTTATACCGAGCCAATTATCCTCCTCTTTTTAAAACCATAAGGGACCTCCTGCTAAAATGGAAGGCTCATCATATCTCCCTGCTAGGGAGGATAGCTTCTGTTAAGATGGCTATCCTGCCAAAGCTGCTTTATCTATTCCAAACTCTTCCCATCCCAATACCACAGGCGGAGCTGAAAAAACTCCAGGCAGATCTGATACGATTTATCTGGAATTACAAAAGACACAGAATATCACAATCAGTCATGACGGCGGCGCGATCAGACGGCGGATTGTCATTCCCTGACCTAACTAAATACTATCAAGCCACCCAGTTGCGAGCCCTGGCCTCTTGGTTCACCCAACGTTCTTATAATAGGTGGACAGAAATTGAAAAACTATGGATGGCTCCAATCCACCCAAACAGTATGCTATGGAATGCAGAGGTGAAGGTAGGGTCTACTCAGCTTTTGGGTCCCATGCTCCACCTTAGTACACTTTGGCGTAAACTATCACGGCTCTATAAGCTATGCTCAGAAAGCTCACTCCTCACATCGTTCCTCTACAACCCCAGACTGCCTGCAGGCCACCAGATGTCCTCTCCGTGGGCGATGAGAGACCTGTTCCATTTCGGTCATTTGGTGCACCCGTGCACGCACAAATTGCTGTTCTTCACAGAACTCCAGAAAAAATTTGATTTACCGAGGCAAGTGTTCTATGGATACTTGCAGATTGGGCACTATGCTCAATCAATCGCCCCAACTTACAACTCTCGGCCCCATCGCCCTTTGAGGGACTGATATTGGAAGGTTCGACTAGACGCGGGCTAATATCCGATATCTACCGGATACTAAATTCTTACAACATCATAGATCACGGTAAACATGCATACATGACCCGCTGGGAGAGGTTCTTGGGTGGGGAGATTAAAGAATCTACCTGGAGGACGATCTGGTCCCAGGCAGCTAAGAGCTCACTATGCACACTGTACAAAGAGAATGCCTATAAAATTCTTTTTTTCTGGTATATGACACCTGATGTCCTTCACGCCATTTACCCTTCTAGTTCGGATAAATGTTGGCGGTGCATGAAAGACAGAGGGACCTTATATCACATCTACTGGTCATGTCCCAAAATAGCTCCTTTCTGGACGGAAACGCAATTATTGCTGAATCGCCTGTTGGGCGTACAGGTTCCCAGAGCCCCGAAACTATTTCTTCTTGGAGTGTCTGCATTACATATATCCCGACACTCCAGGAAACTGCTGGGCCATGTTCTTACAGCAGCGAGATGTCCGGTAGCCCTGTACTGGAAGAAACAGATTCCACCCTCTCAAACAGACCTCTATACCAGAATAAAAGACATAGAGCTAATGGAGAAAATGACAGCCAGGATACAAAACAGATTGGAGGCACATGATAAGGTCTGGGAGGAATGGCACAGGCGAGAGGACCCGCCCTAGGCCAGCTGCTAAGCCCCCCCCCCCTCCCCCCTTCCCGTTCATATCCCTCTTTTCTTCTTTCCTCCTTTATTTTCTTTCCTTCTATATAATGCTAAAATATATTCAGTCTAATGATGTTTTTTGCTGGTTGACAGCCCTAGATGACATGGAATGTGTTATACCACTACTGTGTGTGGATGATTATAATCAGAAGCTCACTGAATGCCGGATTGAATGTCTACCAATTGCACTTAGTTACAAGCGACACTACTGTTCTATGTATGCATATGTTTTTATGTTTAATAAAAAATTGTTATTTGAAAAAAAAAAATTTTTAAACATGGAGAGATGCAGGAAAGCTAAACCACCTAATAGATTCTGGTGGTAAGATCACTAAGGAATTTAAGTTTTTAAACGCCCTGTTGTATTTTCATATATTTTTTTAATAGAAAATGTAAAAGGTTATAGACAGAAGCCTCAAAAACTCTAGGACTGGTAGGAACAATGCCAGGATCTGTCACAAGGCTGCATAATATGAGCCCACATGTAAGAACGTAGAGCAGGATCTCTCAAGGTGCAGAGTCTAAGTACCAGCCAGTTGTCAGCTGAGCTCCTGATGGCAGAGATAGATTTCACTGGATGCTGGGGCCAGGTTGTGACCTCCAAGTTCCCCCTGCTCAATTTGCAGAGACTAATCCATGCAAGCAGGATTACAGGAAACAGGCAATGACGATAAAGACTATATGGAAAACAGTCCAAGAGTCAGGTCAGAGGCAAACAAATGATTCAGAATGAGAGAAAACTGAGGTTGGTACACCTGTGATTAATCCTAGAAGACAGCAGGCAGGAAGAGGAGTCACAAGTGGGAGTTCAGAAGCAAACAGGAGCATTGCTCAGGCACCATAAGCTGGGGTTACATTCGCTTAAACAGACGTGCTGATTATGCCAATGGCCAGCAAATCTGTAAATGCCCAAGGCTGAGAAAAAAAAAGGCTGGTGGTGCAGGAGTAAGGAAAGTAAGTGATGGCTTGGAGATTTTGCCAATAAAAGAAAGAAAAAAAAAATGTAGACTTAAAAAAAATACCCAAGGCCATTAGAACTGTTCTCCTCCTTTCTCACTCTGTCCAGGACTGCAATTTTTTTTGGATGAAACTCTGTTTTTTTGATTGTTTGCTACGCAAAATAAATAGGACTACAATGGTTTGGGAAATATGTATAGCTAGAATTAACATAAATTTACGTTCCAGATTTTGTGCTTGCTGGCTATAACATTCATCTAATAGTCTTACATTCCAAATGTGTTTGTTGCAGTCTTATTAGCACAGATTATAAACTATCTTCTCCCTGCTCTTTTATTTATTTATTACATGTACTTATATAGTGCCAATTTACGCAGCGTTTTACATATACTGTATATTATACATTTGCATCAGTCTCTGCCCTTAAGGACCTTACAGTCTAAAGTCCCTACTCACATTCATACATACAAATACTAGGGCCAATTTACCTATGAACATGTCTTTGGGGTGTGGGAGGAAACCCACGTGGGCACAGGGAGAACATGCAAACTCCATGCAGGTAGTGACATGGTTTTGATTCAAACCAATAACCCTAGTGCTGCTAGGCGGCAGCGCTAACCACTTATTCTATCATAAAAAGGATGAAAATCTGTGAAATGTGGCAAAACATGGGAATAGAAAATTACCCCACTTTAAAAAATTTCCTTTGCCAGCATCCCTCTACTCACAGTAACAGATCATGCCTGGAAAAAATGGGGCATATCAATTTCAGCTTTTTTTAAATAGGCCTGATAGTGTCTGTTATATGTAAATATGGAATATAAAAATAGATATCATTTCTCTGTTACTGGTCTGACCAAGGACTCCAAATTACATTTTCCAAAATCAGTTTTACAGTGAGATTTTTGTTAGCGCATTGGAAATACTTGAAATACAGCTCAGCTGCCTGAGCTCATTATTTAAGCTGTAATCGTTTTTGCAGATGGTTGCTTGTGGTGTGGCACCTGGGAAATAGATGGGGCCAGACTAATACTATGTGCAGCTTCCTTCACTGGCCTTATATACCTAATTAGCAAGTGTCTTGCAAGAACATCAGGGTTGATCTCATAAAATGTTAAACTGGAATAAAACATTTCTTTGCAGATCATTTGCTGTTTATCCACAATGCTATCTTCTGGACATTCTTGCCTTTTACTGTACTGTAATATCAGGTTAATTTGAATAATGAAGCCCAGTTGGAGATGTTCCAGGGCATGATTGCTGGCAGTGTGTGTCACAGAAGCTAGCACCTCCACAGCTGCTGAACGCACAGCAGCTATATGGCTTGCATTATGCACTAAAGACTGCTGTGCCAGGGTCCTTATTTGACCTCTTTATGGAAATGGCAGTAGTAGGATGGCAAACTCTGGTATGCTCTAGAATACAAGGTTTATTTATGTAGAGAATGTGAGACATATATATATATATATATATATATATATATATATATATATATATATATATATATATATATATTTCATAGTTTGTGTGTGTGTTTTCATTTTCTTTATTGAACTCAAACAGTTGTACCAAATGAAAAGTGTACATGAATTCAATCTGTATGATGGTACAAAATGAATAATAACGTAATGCAAAATGAAAGGAAAATAAAGCACTGGCAGATAACTGACTCAGACAGGTTATTATTACATGCATGGTAATCATATAAATTATTGAAGACTGCAATCATGAATTCTGAGTGAGAGCTGATTCACACCACAGATTCCAGGTTTTCTGGAACTTTGAGGGGACGGTTTCATTGACCTTACATAACTATCTCAAACAGGAAAATCTGGTTAATTAACAATTTCCATTGAGACACAACACGGGGTTGGAGTCATTCATAGGTTTATGGTCCGTAATTAAAGCGGGGTTCCACCCAAATTTTGAACATTATTTCTATGCATTCTCTTCCTTGCCTAGATGCTGACATGCTGTGTAAAAAAAATTTAAATCGCCGTAATTACCTTTTTTTTCTAATCTTCTTAGCACTTCCTGGTTTTCCTCCCATGAGAGTAGGTGTGTTTCTAGCCACTCCCAGACCTCCCACAGTCCCCTGGGAGCTAGTCTTGCATTGTGCAACAGCGTCATCACAACATCTCGGTGAATGCTGGGAGCACAGCATTCACCGCATCCAGGAAATACATGCTTGTGGGCTTCAAATGCCCACAATGAAGATGGAAGCCGCCTTCAGTAAATTTTACAAGTTATTCTTTACAATGAAATCGGACACAGGCAGACTTATTACACAGAACATGTGAGTAGATAATCATGAGAAGAAAAGTTTGTGAATGAACTTCAAAAAAAAAAAAAACGATAGGTGGACCCCCGCTTTAATGTTTCCTGTAGGAATATTTGAGTATAATGGGGCCTCTGGTCTTTTTCCAGTATACCAAATAACCATATTTCAAGCGTGCAGGAAATGGGAAGTAAAATATTGACTACCAGTCTTCAAAAGTCAGATTTAATTGGGAAACTCCAAATAATATGAACAAAATCGGCTTTGGGTTGAGCATATCCCAAACAATTAGAAGTGGGTATATATTCCATTTTGTGCAGTCCCTCTATGGGAAGAGCATATGTCATGCCATTCTTTAATGGACATAATAGGCATAAGGAGTTGCCATTTACTTTAACTGCCAGAGGTAATTTGTCCGATTCAGTGTGAAGCACATGAGGAGTATAAGGTAGAGATTCATCCTTTAATAGGGTTTCAAAATACCTATTAGAGGTTAGTTAGAAAAAGGCAAGTTTTGGTTTCTAAATTGTGCCTCTAATGTCGCGTACACACGAGCGGACTTTACGGCAGACTTTGCCCGGCGGACGGGATTTGGTCGGACAATTCGATCGTGTGTGGGCTCCAGCGGACTTTGTTTTATCAAAAGTTGGACGGACTTAGATTTGAAACATGTTTTAAATTAATCTGTCGAAATCAAGTCCGGTCGAAAAGTCCACTCGTCTGTCCCCTGGGAGCTAGTCTCAGGCTTCCCAGCATGCATTGTGCAACAGCGTCATCACAACATCTCGGTGAATGCTGGGAGCACAGCATTCACCGCATCCAGGAAATACATGCTTGTGGGCTTCAAATGCCCACAATGAAGATGGAAGCCGCCTTCAGTAAATTTTATAAGTTATTCTTTACAACGAAATCGGACACAGGCGGACTTATTACACAGAACATGTGAGTAGATAATCATGAGAAGAAAAGTTTGTGAATGAACTCCAAAAAAAAAAAAAAACGATAGATAGGTGGACCCCCGCTTTAATGTTTCCTGTAGGAATATTTTAGTATAATGGGGCCTCTGGTCTTTTTCCAGTATACCAAATAATCATATTTCAAGTGTGCAGGAAATGGGAAGTAAAATATTGACTACCAGTCTTCAAAAGTCAGATTTAATTGGGAAACTCCAAATAATATGAACAAAATCGGCTTTGGGTTGAGCATATCCCAAACAATTAGAAGTGGGTATATGTTCCATTTTGTGCAGTCCCTTTATGGGAAGAGCATATGTCATGCCATTCTTTAATGGACATAATAGGCATAAGGAGTTGCCATTTACTTTAACTGCCAGAGGTAATTTGTCCGATTCAGTGTGAAGCACATGAGGAGTATAAGGTAGAGATTCATCCTTTAATAGGGTTTCAAAATACCTATTAGAGGTTAGTTAGAAAAAGGCAAGTTTTGGTTTCTAAATTGTGCCTCTAATGCCGCGTACACACGAGCGGACTTTACGGCAGACTTTGCCCGGCGGACGGGATTTGGTCGGACAATTCGATCGTGTGTGGGCTCCAGCGGACTTTGTTTTATCAAAAGTTGGACGGACTTGGATTTGAAACATGTTTTAAATTAATCCGTCGAAATCGAGTCCGGTCGAAAAGTCCACTCGTCTGTCCCCTGGGAGCTAGTCTCAGGCTTCCCAGCATGCATTGTGCAACAGCGTCATCACAACATCTCTATTAATCAGTTGGGATTTTTGATTTGCTTCACTTGAACAATAAGTATTACCAATTAAACAATCGAAGATTTTTGGATTTTCTTCTTTGTTGTTGGACTTTTATTAAATCTACAATATCAAGGAACTCTTTCATATATATTTTTCACATTTATATATATTTAATATATTATTTTATTTATGCATGTATCAGTCTAATGCGCGGCTTTTTCCATTTTTATGAATGGGAGCCATCCAGCAGTAAAAGCTTCAGTTACTTCCTGGTTTCTTGCCTGGCCAAATTATGTCATACCAGAAGTCTTCAGGAAGGTCCACAACTGGGTTACTTTTTTAACTGCTTGCCGACCAGCCATCGTCATTATACGGTGGCAGGTCAGCACGTTCCCGCGAGCCGTCGTAGCTGTACATCGGCTCTTTAAACAGGGATAGCAGCCGTGCGCACCTGCTGCACTGTGGGGGGAACCGATGCAATGACCACCGGCCACGCGCGATCGCTGGCACGAGAGTGTAAACACACACGTCCCTGTTCTGAGAGCAGAGGGGAGACAGATCGTGTGTTCCTACAAGCTAGGAACAACAATCTGTCTTCTCCTCTAGTCAGTTCCTTCCCCCATTCAGTTAGAACACACACGAGGGAACACAGTTAACCCCTTGATCGCCCCCTTGTTTCAACCCCTTCCCTGCCAGTGACATTTACACAGCAACGAGTACATTTTTATAGCACTGGTCGCAGTATAAATGTCAATGGTCCCAAAAATGTGTCAAAAGTGTCCGATCTGTTGCAGTCCCGATTAAAAAAATAATAATAATAAAAATGCCATAAAAATGGCATAAATCTTTCCCATAGCTTGTAGATGCTATAATTTTTGCGCAAACCAATCAATATACACTTATTGCGATTTTTATTACCAAAAATATGTAGAATAATATATATTGACCGAAACTGATGAAGAAATTTGATTTTTAAAAACATTTTTGGGGATATTTATTATAGCAAAAAGTAAAAAATATAGTTGCTCTTTTTTTGTTTATAGCACAAAAAATAAAAACTGCAGAGGTAATCAAATACCACCAAAAGAAAGCTCTATTTGTGGGGAAAAAAAAGGACATTAATTTTGTTTGGGTACAGCATCGCACGACCGTGCAATTGTCAGTTAAAGCAATGCAGTGCCATGTCGCAAAAATGGCCCGCACAAGAAAAAAAGACCTCTCCTGCGCTCAGGTGTCCATAAACTGGATATGTGGTGCAGCCACCTATAGAAGTAATGCCTAGCGTCCTGCAGCCCTCATTTGAACAATGGGTATTCAAGCTAAAAAAACAGAAAAGAAAGAGGGCGCACCAACCTAGTGCATTACCACTGATAAACTTTAATGCAGCATAAAAACAGTAAAAATTATACTCACAAACGAGCTAATAAAGATAGCTTTCAAAAGGGCGCAAAAGCGCTGTTTCTGTGGATCGACATCCCAGAAATTGAGCATGCATTTCGGGGGAGCACCCCGTTCTTCAGAGCCTAAGCGGGCAATCGGGTTTGCCCGCTTAGGCTCTGAAGAAAGGGGTGCTCCCCCGAAACGCGTAAGCCATCAGCCATTTGCGCTGGTCTGATCCTCTCGGCAACAGGTCCTGGGGTGTCGATCCACAGAAACAGCGCTTCTGCGCCCTTTTGAAAGCTATCTTTATTAGCTCGTTTGTGAGTATAATTTTTACTGTTTTTATGCTGCATTAAAGTTTATCAGTGGTAATGCACTAGGTTGCTGCGCCCTCTTTCTTTTCTGTTCTTTTCTGCAAAAATGGCCCTGTCAGGAAGGGGGTAAATTCTGCCAGGGCTGAAGTGGTTAAGTAACCCTGGAGTCTTCGGGGGGGGGGGAGAGGAGGAGGGGTTTTCCAAGCTAAGCACACCACTCTTCCACATGCATGCTTAAGCTAATGGCAGATGGATTCCAAGAAGTAAATGCTACATGAATCATTTGCCTGTACTCAAGATGGCCACGGCCAGAAACGCTATGGGGGTGTTTTTCAAAGTAATTTCTCAACAAAAGCATGGAGACTTGGATGAATGGGGGATTTTGCTTTGAATATTAAAAATTAATTAAATAATGGGTTTGGTTTGGTTTGTGGTGCTCAATTGCAGTGAAGATTTGCTTTAAGGACCAGTTCACACCACAATTTCTGCTTTCCAGATGCAGTTCTGGATGTGTGCTTTTGATGCGTTCCGATGCTTTTGGATGCATTTTTAATGCATTTTCCCCTTTTTTCTTCATCTCAATTCACAACATGTGAATTCTGGTGCAATTTGATGTGTTTTGTCATGTGCCAGATGTGTTCCATTTAGAAAAAAATGTATGTTCTACTTGTGTTGACTTCATTTGAATGCACTGCACTGGTGTGAATTGGAGCCATTGGAATAAATGGAAAGCACGGTGCATGCCTCTTTGATGTAGATTACAAATGCACTGGACCAGCCCTTAGAGCTCTATACAATATATGCTACACATTGTTATAGTAAAACAAACACAGCAAATGCTCAGACATTTAAAATATTGACCTGGAGTTTCTCGATTCTAGCCTTCAATACATATTACTACACTGAATGCTACTTAGGTGGACAGCAACTGCATTGGGAAAAAACCTGAAAGATCTACTTTCTGGCATATCCAAGAATATAAGAAGGCTGACTCTCCACAAGGCACTACCCGTAAATAAAATATAGCTTTTAGAGGAACTGACCCTTCAAATTTGAAACCATGTTTAGTACATTTACATACCTCCCAACTTTCTGAGATGGGAAAGAGGGACATTTAATAGCTAAATGTATGTGGTAAAAGTACATTCCTCTGCCACACTCCCTAATACACAAAAAATGATTAATTAAACCCACAAGTGCTTTTTCCTTTTTATACCACTACTATTTCTTTATACTGGCTTTTAAAATTTATGCTGCAATAATTTAAAAATTGGATGAAAGGCTTAGCATTGTAAAATATTGTTGATGGATAAATAGTGCATTTTTTATACAGGGATGTACTGTAAATCAGACCAAATGAGGGTCATCTGAGGAGGAAAGAGGGACAGAGAGACTTTGCTCCAAAAAAAGGGTCAATTTGGAGCCATGTATTTATAGGAATTAGATTATATTTATTCTAAGTTTTAAATCTGACACTTTGTCACTGACACTGTGCATAAAAAATTTAACAAAGCAGTTTACAATGCAAGTGTCAAAGTCACATATAGTACATGGAAACAGAAAAGTGATGGGAGAAAAAGACCAAGTAGTCCATCAAGTCTGCCCATTTTTCAGTAACTTTTTTGTACAAATGAGAAAAGTAAAAGTCACAACATCTTCCAGCATATCAAGGAGTTAATTAGGCAACTCAGAAACATAGAAACATCACCAGTCAGGGACAGGATATCATATCCAGAGTAGTAGGGTCAAGAACATATAGCACAATGTTCAGATGTGTCACATTATGTGGACTGACATATACTGAACAATTAAGAAGGGTGAAAGGAGGGGAGTAAGAGAAGGAGGGAAGTTGAACAATTTCAATAATAGCTAAAGGATTGGCCACATAATAGTCTAGGAGCCTGAGGCATAAATCCACACATTCCAAATCGTATCAAACTTTCCAGGGCGCTGTCTGCTCTCATATGTAAATTAATATAGAGAAATATTTCCCTCCTTGCATAGAAAGAGGCACAAATAACAAACAATTTAACATATCTATCTACCTCTAGAGTATCAGTATTGCCCATCAAAAACAGTTTAGGGTCAGGCCCTGGTAGGAGATACATACCTCATTAATAATCTTAAAACTGTTTCCCAATATGGTAGCAAAAGTGGACATGTCCAGACCGATCATCTCAGACACAGAGGGTTGGAAGACAGGCATATGTTAGCAAAATGTTGCGGTGTATAGTAGACTCTGTGTAGACATTTCATTTGGAATGAAATGGTCTTTGACAAAAATCATGTGGGTGAGGAAGGTGGACGCACAGTCATCCCAGTCTTCAGTATTGAGGTTGTGCAGGTCCGATACCCATTTCTGATATGTATGTTCCAGTCTAGTGGAGTAAGTGCTAGATAACCTAAGATAGATTGGAAATAGAGGCTTCCCCACCAGGCTAATAAGTATTTAAGAGAATCAGAATCCAAAATGAGAAGCAGTGGGAACTGTACAGAAAAACCATGCCATAGTTGCAGAAAGTGAAAAAACATACAGGTAGGTAACTGATATTGTACCCGGAGCACATTAAAATCTAGTAGTTTCCCTCCTAGTGTTATCCCTTTGGACTCAAATCTTTTCCATCATATCCCACCTATTCGACACAGGGAAGGGGCTGGTAAATATGTCATTTTATGGCCCCTTTCTTTCCTGAATAAACTCAGTAAGTGATCGGTACCAATCACTCCTGTGTTCATTCATCACTGAAGCATATTAAACTGTATTTATTATGCTTCAGTCTGTGAATGTGCAGGAAGCCTCAGAGTGCTTCCTATTCTTTCATCTGTGCAGCTGATGTTGCAGAGAAAGGGACTGGTAAATCTATGTCCTCAGTCACATTTGGCCGGGGGGGGGGGGCCCTATCAGGTAGGCTGTATGGGGCCCCATGATTTCTAACAGCAGCCCTGAGTACACTAAGCTTTGACAGTCCTGGATTGACAAATTCTTGCCTCCTGATTGGACACCTCTCTCTTGGAGCCCTAAGTCATCTTGCACCTTTCCCACTAGTTTGCAACTTCAGGATTGCCATTACTGCAACCTCAAGGAACCACCTCTCTCCTTTACCTTTCTTTTTCTGATTTTCCTCCCCCTCCCTTTTATTTATTTTTTCCTTCCTCTCTCTTTCTAATTTCTGACATGGCTGGAGTGGACCAAACGAGGGTTGGCATTTATTTTCTTCCTCCTTTTTCACATATTTTAAATGTTGTTGATGCTATCAACTTGCTGATTCGAACCAACCTAATGCCCTGTACACACAATAGGATTTTCCGACAGAAAATGTGTGATAGGACCTTGTTGTCAGAAATTCCGACCGTGTGTAG
Source organism: Lithobates clamitans (assembly GCA_037952925.1). NCBI lineage: Eukaryota > Metazoa > Chordata > Amphibia > Anura > Ranidae > Lithobates > Lithobates clamitans. Next base: position 3,404,274 of record JBBGZY010000065.1, read on the forward strand.
GCTCCATCACACATTTTCCATCAGATTTTCCGACACACAAAGTTTGAGAGCAGGCTATAAAATTTTCCGACAACAAAATCCATTGTCGGAAATTCCGATCGTGTGTACACAAATCCGACGCACAAAGTGCCACGCATGCTCAGAATAAATTAAGAAACGAAAGCTATTGGCTACTGCCCCGTTTATAGTCCCAACTTACGTGTTTTACGTCACCGCGTTCGGAACGATCAGATTTTCCGACAACTTTGTGTGACCGTGTGTATACAAGACAAGTTTGAGCCAACATCCGTCAGAAAAAATCCATGGATTTTGTTGTCAGAATGTCCGATCAATGTCCGACCGTGTGTACAGGGCATTGATCTGCCTACAAACCTCAGAGGGGGTAAATTTATGATGTTGTACATTGTAATGTATATTCTCACGAGACTCTCTCTATGTAGTAATTTTTGGTTTTCTGTTCTATATACATATATCTGAATGTGATGGCATATTTTCTACTCAATAAGATACTTGAACAAGAAAACCTAGTAGTTTCCCATTGACGGTGATGTGTTTCAGAGTAGTGATGCCCCTGGAAATACCATTGGAAAAAAAAATAATAAAGGGGTTGTAAACCCTTGTGTTTTTTCACCCTAATGCATCCTATGTGTTAAGGTGAAAAAACTTCTGACACTGACCAGCTCCCTAGCCCCCCTGTTTTACTCACCTGAGCCCGTTCGTTCCCTCGGCAGGGACGCGCTCTACCTCTCTGCCCGTTGTCTTGGCTCTTGATTGGATAGATTGATAGCAGCGCAGCCATTGGCTCCCGCTACTGTCAATCAAATCTAAAAAAAAAACAAAAACGAGGGTTTACAACCCCTTTTAATCATATCCAAATTTCAAGGATTTACAAACAAAACATTGTCCAGCATTAATGAAATATGAAATATTTAGCAACCTTTTAAGTAACAATTCAAATATAGTGTTTATAAAGACACCTCATTTTTATGTGTTGCATCTAATAGGGTTGAATATAGCCCTGAACTGTTTTGTTAGGAATGACTGAATTCAAGACACTGGATACGAACCCAATGAGCTACATTGAGGTAGCAGATTGCAGAGGAGATGTTGCTGGAGTGGATTTTCAAACATTTGCTAAAGACATTGCTGTAGATATCTGACAAGTAAAGTGCCAAGTAAAAAAAAAAAAAAAGGAAACTTTTTTTCATGAAAGTGAAAAGCACTTTTAACCTCTTCAATACCAGACACTTTCATCCCCTTCCTGCTCAGGCCAATTTTCCGCTTTCAGCGCTGTCACACTAAAAATGACAATTAGTCATGCAACAGTGTACCCAAATGAAAGAAGGATAAAGCTTTCTTTTGATGGTATTTAATCACCACTGTTTGTTTTTTTTTTTTTTTTTTTGTTTGCTTAGTTAGGGAAAAAAGATAAAACATTTTATTAATTTAATTCAGTTTTTTATTTTTTTGTTTTGTATGTTACAAACTGTGAACAGAGCAGTGCAGTGTTGCCATAGTGACACTGTAGTTCTCTGGGGAGGGTATCAGGATTAGTTTTTTTAACACTATGATTGCTTATAACAGTGATGATCACTGTTACATAGTTAGTCAGGTTGAAAAAAGACACAAGTCCATCAACTTCAACCATAAAATAATAATAAAAAAAAAAATATCATACAATCCCATATACCCGAATCCTAGACCCACAGTTGACTCAGAGGAAGGCGAAAAAAAAAACCCTCAGAAAAGCAGGATCCAATTTGCTACATCAGGGAAAAAAATTCCTTCTTGATCCCAGAGAGGCAATTGGATTTTCCCTAGATCAACTTTACCTATAAATGTTAGTACCCAGTTATATTATGTACATTTAGGAAAGAATCCAGGCCTTTCTTAAAGCAATCTACTGAGCTGGCCAGAACCACCTCTGGAGGGAGTCTATTCCACATTTTCACAGCTCTTACTTTGAAGAAACCTTTCCGTATTTGGAGATGAAATCTCTTTTCCTCCAGACGTAAAGAGTGCCCCCTTGTCCTCTGTGTTGACCGTAAAGAGAATAACTCAACACCAAGTTCACTAAATGGACCACTTATATGTTTATACATGGTGATCATATCCCCCCTTAATCTCCTCTTCTCAAGAGTGAATAAATTCAGTTCCTCTAATATTTCCTCATAGCTGAGCTCCTCCATGCCTCTTATCAGTTTGGTTGCCCTTCCCCGATATTCTTTTGGAGAACTGGTGCCCAAAACTTAACTGCATATTCCAGATGAGGTCTTACAAATGATTTGAACAGGGGCAAAATGATATCTCTCTCTCTTGAGTCCATACCTCTCTTAATACAAGAAAGGACTTTGCTCGCTATGGAAACCGCAGCTTAGCATTGCATGCTATTATAAAACTTATGATCCACCAAAACCCCCAGATTCTTCTCCACCATTATAAGTAGACATGTGCACACTGAAATATTTCGTTTCGGAATTTCGTTTTCGTCCGAAGAATAAATTTATTTAGTTACTCCCGAAATTCGTTTTTATTTATTTCGTTTCGTTAAAAAATGCATTCGTCCGAAAATCTGAAATAATTAAGGTCAAATCCGTCATTGAAGGCTTATGATGACTGTCGAATGTTCTAAGAAGATTCGATGGAGCAGCTAAACTGTACGACGCCGCAATCGTACATTTCCGGTCGAATGTTCCGCCTACAAGCTATAGTAGAATTCTAATGTTGTATGACACTAGTAATAATTATATTTATTAATTATTACTAGTCAACCAACATTAAAATTCTTCTATAGCCTATGGGCAGAGCATTTGACCATAAATTATCCGCTCGCAGTGACTGCTTCGTCGAATCTTTTCTCTCTATGTCGAATAATCTTGTACTAATAGAGTTAGGTTAGGCACATTCGACCTTTTTTGCTATTGTCTCTAAAATGACGAATCTTTGCCTGTCAGAACAGCCTGGTATTTAGGTGTATATGCAGGTTTGAAACTGTTGTAATTGACAGCACTTTACACTTCCATAAGTTTTTTCATTTTTTTTTTCTAGAGGCATATGGGTTGATTTACTAAAGGCTAATAGGCTGTGCAATCATGTGCAAACAAAATGCTGTTTTCTTTCATTTCCTTGCACGTGATTGGTTAATCTTTGCAAAGGGAGGCTTCATTGCATCCACTAAGCTCTGGTGCAAATTCCCTTGCAAAGTGAATAGCCTATTTCCCTTCAACACCATCATCTCTTTAGAGAGGATATTACATTACATTAACCGCTTCCAGGCCAGCCACCACAGTAATACTGCGGCAGGATGGCTCCCCTGCGCGAGCCGTCGTAGCTGTATGTCGGCTCTTTAAGACGCCTCCGGCGGCATGCAGGCCCGAAGCGTGTCCCTGGAGCCGATGCGAGAACGGGGATGTGTGTATGCGTGTACACACACACATCCCGGTTCTTTCAGGGGAGTAGAGACAGATCGTGTGTTCATACTAAGTATGAACACCGATCTCCTCTTCCCCTAGTCAGTCCTATCCCCCTCACAGTTAGAACACACCTAAGAAAAACAGTTAACCCCTTGATCGCCCCCTAGTGTTAACCCCTTCCCTGCCAGTGTCATTTATACAGTAATCACTGCATTTTAATAGCACTGTATAAATGTCACTGGTCCCAAAAATGTGTCAAAAGTGTCCGATTTGTCCGCCGCAATATCGCAGTTCCCATAAAAAACGCTGATCACTGCCATTACTAGTAAAAAAAAATAATAATAATAAAAATGCCATAAATCTATCCCCTATTTTGTAGACGCTATAGCTTTTGCGCAAACCAATCAATATACGCTTATTGCGTTTTTTTTTAACCAAAAATATGTAGAAGAATACATATTGGCCTAAACTGAGTAAAAAATCTGTTTTGTTTTTTTAATTTTGGGATATTTGTTATAGCAAAAAGTAAAAGATATTGTGTTTTTTTTTTCAAAATTGTCACTCTTCTTTTGTTAACAGCGCAAAAAATAAAAACCACAGAGGGGATCAAATACCACCAAAAGAAAGCGTTATTCGTGGGGAAAAAATGACATAAATTTTGTATGGGTACAGCATTGCAAGACCGCGCAATTGTCAGTTAAAGCGACAGAGTGCTGTATCGGAAAAAATGGCCTGGTCATTGAGCAGCCAAATGTTCTGGGGCTGAAAGGGTTAAGCCAACACAGTCTGCAAATAATAATATAACATAATATAACATAAACATATATCATAGTTGCAAATGTTAGTGTCTGGTCCATGAGGGCTGTGCATTACCTGGATAAATGATGCCAACCCACCAAAGTGAAATTTACTGACAGGATGCCCAAAATTTACAAACAGCAACAATGTTTTACTGGCAAAAATCATGACATTTACTGACAGAGGCACTTTTTTTACCAACACTTCAAAAAAGTACATAAATTGGCCGTTTTAAGTGCAAATATCAATATTCAGGCTACAAAGATGTAGCTAGTGCTATTAGCAACACTGACCTGGATGCAGAGTCTCTTTCAGTCTTTCTATCTCCAGACCTGACTTAACATGTGTGCCTATTATATCTGATCTTTTAGGTATAACACTAGCCACATATGGCTGAAATGTAGGCTGATTTCTGCGGAATTGGCCAAAATTAAAGCTGTGGGTGGTCCCTTCAGCACCACCTAGCTCAACAAGTTTCGATTACAAAATTGAAGTAGGCAGTGGAAAATTGTTGATGGAACAATGACCGCACCCAATCACATGCAATTACTGTTCGGGTATTCAGGTCTAAATGCAATAGCCAGCAGGTGGAGATTACTCCATCTGTTCTGTTTAGGATGGATCAGGGAAACATGAGATTTCTCTTGTTCAACCCATAAGATGAAGGATAGAAATTTAGCCATACTGTATATGGCTAAAGCTGGCTATACATTAGTAGAATTCTGTTCAGAATTATATATACATATATGTTCACTTATCTAATCATTAGTAGGGTCAAATCAACATTTTCAACCACAGTGACGAGAACATAACAAAGAACAGTATGGAAAAATGTTCTCAAACAAACACATTTTTAACAGTATATGGGGTTTTTTGTTGTGGAAATTACATTAATTCTAAAATTAATAAATAAATAAATAAATAAAACGTTTACAGTACAAAATAAGGTGTGTTGGCATGGACCATAGGGTGAGTACATGGATTGAAAACTGGCTACAAGGGCGTGTTCAGAGGGTGGTGATAAATGGGGAGTACTCAGAATGGTCAGGGGTGGGTAGTGGGGTTCCCCAGGGTTCTGTGCTGGGACCAATCCTATTTAATTTGTTCATAAACGACCTGGAGGATGGGATAAACAGTTCAATCTCTGTATTTGCAGACGATACTAAGCTAAGCAGGGCAATAACTTCTCCGCAGGATGTGGAAATCTTGCAAAAAGACCTGAACAAATTAATGGGGTGGGCGACTACATGGCAAATGAGGTTCAATGTAGAAAAATGTAAAATAATGCATTTGGGTGGCAAACATATGAATGCAATCTATACACTGGGGGGAGAACCTCTGGGGGAATCTAGGATGGAAAAGGACCTGGGGGTCCTAGTAGATGATAGGCTCAGCAATGGCATGCAATGCCAAGCTTCTGCTAATAAAGCAAACAGAATATTGGCATGCATTAAAAGGGGGATCAACTGCAGAGATAAAACGATAATTCTCCCGCTCTACAAGACTCTGGTCCGGCCGCACCTGGAGTATGCTGTCCAGTTCTGGGCACCAGTCCTCAGGAGGGACGTACTGGAAATGGAGCGAGTACAAAGAAGGGCAACAAAGCTAAAAAAGGGTCTGGAGGATCTTAGTTATGAGGAAAGGTTGCGAGCACTGAACTTATTCTCTCTGGAGAAGAGACGCTTGAGAGGGGATATGATTTCAATTTACAAATACTGTACTGGTGACCCCGCAATAGGGATAAAACTTTTTCGCAGAAGAGAGTTTAATAAGACTCGTGGCCACTCATTACAATTATAAGAAAAGAGGTTTAACCTTAAACTACGTAGAGGGTTCTTTACTGTAAGAGCGGCAAGGATGTGGAATTCCCTTCCACAGGCGGTGGTCTCAGCGGGGAGCATTGATAGCTTCAAGAAACTATTAGATAATCACCAGAATGACCGCAATATACAGGGATATGTAATGTAATACTGACACATAATCACACACATAGGTTGGACTTGATGGACTTGTGTGTTTTTTCAACCTCACCTACTATGTAACTATGTAACTAAGTGTTAAAAACAAAATTAAATTTTCTTTTCAATAGTTTTATTGAAGATGATGGTAATGGTATAAAAACACAAATAAGAAAACAAAGGAAGTTTGGTAACTAACAAAGCTTATAACAAAAGAAATATTAGTAGCATGTAAAGAATTTGCCTACATAGAGCTTTATTGTCCATACAATAAAAAAGTGGGAAGTAAGACAAAGTGTAGTATTGTGAGAAAGGGACCTTCCTAAGCCAGTCAACTCTTATGCCCCGTACACACGGTCGGATTTTCCGACGGAAGGACCTTGTTGTCGGAAATTCTGATCGTGTGTGGGCTCCATCACACATTTTCCTTCGGATTTTCCGACACACAAAGTTTGAGAGCAGGCTATAAAATTTTCAGACAACAAAATCCGTTGTCGGAATTTCCGATCATGTGTACACAAATCCAACGCACAAAGTGCCACACATGCTCAGAATAAATAAAGAGATGAAAGCTATTGGCTACTGCCCCGTTTATAGTCCCGACGTACGTGTTTTACGTCAGCGCGTTCAGAATGATCGGATTTTCCGCCAACTTTGTGTGACCGTGTGTATGCAAGACAAGTTTGAGCCAACATCCGTCGGAAAAAATCCTAGGATTTTGTTGTCGGAATGTCCGATCAATGTCCGACCGTGTGTACGGGGCATAACAATCATAGACCTACGAGTACAAATTAAACCAATAGGACCAGTTGTTCTCTGCAGATTTTAATCTAACATTACTAGATGCAAACATACATTCCTAGGTACCACGGGTGTACACCAAGGTAATCACTTCAGCCCTAGAGCGGGATTCTAGTGTCTTTCAATGTCAGACTATCACTAGTCTGGCGGCTATTAAGATATGGATTATAAGCCATTGATAGATTGACAGAACTATGTTCAGTAATCCAAGTTCCGGTGTTAGGACAACTGAAATCACAGTGATTTTGGATAATAAATTTGATACATTCACCCAAAATGCTGACACCTCAGAACATTCCCATAGCACATGACATAAGTTTCCTATAACGCTACAGTTCCTTTAACAGAGGGTTGAAATTGCTGAATCCATTTTGTTTGCGAAAGTTGGGGTGATATACCAACAAATGACATTTTTAAGTTCTTTTGAATGACATTCATCCAGTCATTGAATATGCAAAGAGTTTTTGTCCAAAGATTTGTACAAGTTTTCGCACATGCGTTCATTCAAAAACCTACTAGCATACAACCAGCTTAACTTAAAGTGTATCTCTGCTTCTGCAGATTGTAATAATGACTACGTTATATTTGTTATATATTTTCATTCACAAAGCATAAGTTTAAAAAAATTAGGGCTGCGGAAATAAATGATTAATTCCTTGATTAATCGTACATTTTTTTGATCGATCAAAATTTTTTTGATCGGTAGGCTGCCTGACCTGGGGCCGCTTTGGGCCAAGCTGTGGCTGCAGCGCAGCGCACCACTCCCTCCTCCTCCTCCACTATATGTCATACACAGTCTGCGGGCATCTCCCGCTGTGTGTCTCGGAGCTGGGTGCGAAAACTTTGGCTGCGCTGTGAGAAAAGTCCCGCCCTCCTCCTAGATCAGCTCGTGTGATAGACGCAGTGTTCTGTCTGTCACACAAGCTGATCTAGGAGGAAGGCGGGACTTTTCTCACAGCGCGGCCAACGTTTTCGCACTCAGCTCCGAGACACACAGCGGGAGATGCCCGCAGACTGCGATTATGGGCACGGTGAGACAGCATTATGGGCACGGTGAGCCTGTGATTTTGGGCATGGTGAGATTGCATTATGGGAACGGTGAGGCTGCGAGTAGGGGCACGGTAAGTCTGAGATTTTGGGCATGGTGAGACTGCATTATGGGCACGGTAAGGCTGCGATTATGGGCACGGTGAGTCTGATATTATGGGCTTGGTAAGTCTGAGATTATGGGCACGGTGAGACTGCATTATGGGCACGCAGTGTTCTGTCTATCACACAAGCTGATCTAGGAGGAAGGCGGGACTTTTCTCACAGCGCGGCCAAAGTTTTCGCACTCAGCTCCGAGACACACAGCGGGAGATGCCCGCAGACTGTGTAATCCAGGCACAGGCACTGAGTAGAGTGAGGCTGCGATTATGGGCATGGTGAGACTGCATTATGGGCATGGTGAGACTGCATTATGGGCATGGTGAGACTGCATTATGGGCACGGCGAGGCTGCGATTATAGGCACGGCGAGGCTGCGATTATGGACACGGTGAGACAGCATTATGGGCACGGTGAGATAGCATTATGGGCACAGTGAGGTTGCGATTATAGGCATGGCGAGTCTGCGATTATGGGCACGGTGAGACAGCATTATGGGCATGGTGAGGCTGCGATTATGGGCATGGTGAGCCTGTGATTTTGGGCATGGTGAGATTGCATTATGGGAACGGTGAGGCTGCGATTAGGGGCACGGTAAGTCTGAGATTATGGGCACGGTGAGACTGCATTATGGGCACGGTAAGGCTGCGATTATGGGCTCGGTGAGTCTGATATTATGGGCTTGGTAAGTCTGAGATTATGGGCACAGTGAGACTGCATTATGGGCACGCAGTGTTCTGTCTATCACACAAGCTGATCTAGGAAGAAGGCGGGACTTTTCTCACAGTGCGGCCAAAGTTTTCACACTCAGCTCCGAGACACACAGCGGGAGATGCCCGCAGCCTGTGCAATCCAGGCACAGGCACTGAGTAGAGTGAGGCTGCGATTATGGGCACGGTGAGACTGCATTATGGGCACGGTGAGACTGCATTATGGGCACTGTGAGACTGCATTATGGGCACGGTGAGGCTGCGACTATGGGGACGGTGATTCTGAGATTATGGGCACGGTGAGACTGCATTATGGTCATGGTAAGGCTGCGATTATGGGCACGGTGAGGCTGCAATTATGGGCACGATGAGGCTGTGATTATGGGCACGGTAAGTCTGAGATTATGGGCATGGTAAGTCTGAGTTTATGGGCACAGTAAGGCTGCCATTATGGGCACGGTGAGGCAGCAATTATGGGCACAGAAGGGCTGAGATTATGGGCACGGTGAGGCTGAGTTTATGACATGTGACATCCTAGCCATGCCCCGCTATGTCCGGCTTTGTCTGTTGCCATAACAACGGTGCTAAATCAGCTAAAAGTAGTTGGATCTGTATGTGCGTTATTATTAATCGAAATTAGTCGATTAATCTAATTTAAAAAAAAATGGATTAATCGAACGCAAAAATTTTAATCAGTAACAACCCTAAAAAAATACTTAAAAATTGCTGCCTATTGTTTGGGGACCTGGGCTGCTCCACCCTTAACGACTGGGCCTATTTTTCAAACTTGTTGTTTACAATTCAAAATCTTTTTTTTTTTTTTTTTTTGCTAGAAAATTACTTAGAACCCCCAAACATTATATATATATTTTTTTATAACACCCTAGAGAATAAAATGGCGGGCGTTGCAATACTTTCTGTGACACCCTATTTGTGCAGCGGTCTTACAAGCGCACTTTTTTTGGAAAAAATAAATTTTTTTGAATTAAAAAATAAGACAACAGTAAAGGTAGCCCAATTTTTTTTATATTGTGAAAGATGATGTTACGCAGAGTAAATTGATAGCCAAAATGTCACGCTTTAAAATTGCGCCCGCTCGTGGAATGGCGACAAACTTTTATCCTTAAAAATCGTTAAAAAAATTCTACAGGTTGCATGTTTTGAGTTACAGAGGAGGTATAGGGCTAGAATTATTGCTCTCGCTCTAATGATCGCAGTGATACCTCACATGTGTTGTTGGAACACCGTTTTCATATGTGGGTGCTACTCATGTATCCATTCGCTTCTGCGCGCGAGTTTGGTGGGATAGGGCGCGTTAAATATTATTTATTTATTTTTATTGTTTTACTTTTTATTTTTACACTGTTCTTTTTAAAAAAAAGTGTTGTAAACATCCCTTGTATTAGAATAAAAGCATGACAGGACCTTTTAAATATGAGATCTGGAGTCAAAAAGATCTCAGATCTCATATTTACACTAAAATGCAATAGAAAAAAAAAAAAAAAATGTTGTTCGAAAAAATCTAAAAAAAAAGGTCCCTTTAAGATCTATGGGCGAAAGTGACATTTTGACATCACTTCCGCCCTGCAATGGTATGGAGCCAGTTTGAGCAGGGGACAGGATCCGATCGCCTCCGCTGGCAGCTCCAGTAAGCGACGGAGGGCACCAGAGCGTGGCGGGAGGGGGGCCCCCCTCTTCCGCCACCGATAATAGTGATCTTGTGGCGAATCGGAAAGAGGACCACCCGCTGAAGAAGTGGATACCGGGGTTATGGCAGCTAGCTGCTGCCATAACAATGATATTCCACTTCAAATATAATATAATGATGGCAGGCAGTCCGGAAGTGGCTAAATTTGCTTGGTAGGATAAACTTATAGTATTTAAAATTATCTTTCTTATATTTGTTTAGGCATGCCCCACTTTATATACACAAAAAGATTTTTACAGAAATCAAAAAATTGCTTACTTCCTTTTTATGGGGTTCTAGCAGTCTGGCGCTACCCAACTTGAAATGTTATTATTTGGCAGCCTAACTGACTCTAGGCTGCTATTATTAATTTGTATGAGACCATGATTAACCTGCTTTATAGAAATGGCCCGTACCCCTCTACATGGGTGGACCCTTTGAAGTAGCCCTATAAGATTTTTCACATCTGTAATCGTAGAATGCACAATACCTCTTTGTCATAATCTCCAAATGCCGGTCCCGGCCCCTTACCACGTGGTCAGCTGTCAGCCAATGACAGCTGATCAAATGATGTAAACAAAAGCTCAGTAATCGATAAGCTGATCACCGGCTTATCTGCAAGGGACATCGGTCCCGAAGAGGCAATTATGCCTCATCTGTGCCCACCAGTACCCCCTGCCAGTGCCACCTGCCATTGCCACCTGCCAGTGCCAACAGTGCCACCTATCAATGCCCATGAGTGCCACCTATCAATGCCCACAAGTGCCACCTATCAATGCCCACCAGTGGTGCCAATAAGTGCCACCTAGCAGTGCTGCCTATCAGTGTAACCGATCAGTGCCCATTATTGCCACCCATCAGTGCCCATCACTGCCACCCATCAGTGCCCATCACTTCCACCTATCGGTGCCCATCAGTGCCGCCTCATCAGCGTACATCAATGAAGGAGAAAAATTACCTGTTTGCAAAATTTTTACAAAATATAACATTTAAAAAAAAAAATTAAATTCGGTCTTTTTAAATTTTTTTAATAAAAAATAAAAACTGCAGAGGTGATCAAATACCACCAAAAGAAAGCTCTATTTGTGGGAAAAAAATTACAAAAATTTCATTTGGGCACAGTGTAGCATGACCGTGCAATTGTCATTCAAAGTGCATCAGCGCTGAAAGCTAAAAATTGATCTGGACAGGAGGGGGGTTTAAGCGCCCAGTAAGCAAGTGGTTAAACTAGGCAATGGGGGAAGGTCCAGAGGTAGAGATAGTCAGCGTGGAACATATTCCAGAGGGTAGTATTGGGGGCATTAGTGGTAGGTTGACCAAAGCACATAAACCCAAGGTAAGTATAGTAGCAAGTCCTAGCTGCAATCTCGGAACACCCAATAAGAGGATAATATGTGACCAGTCTAAACTACGTGGCATGTTCACCAATGCCAGGAGCCTGGCGGACAAGATGGGTGAACTAGAGATATTGTTGTACGAGGAGAATTTGGATTTTGTGGGAATTTCAGAGACCGGGTTCAACAGCTCTCATGATTGGCTGGCAAACATTTAAGGGTATACCCTTTATCGCAAGGATAGAGAGGGTAAAAAAGGGGGAGGGGTATGCCTATATATCAAAAATAATGTGCAAGTAAATGTGAGAGATGACATCACTAATGGAGCTAGGGAGGAAGTGGAATCCTTATGGGTAGAGCTCCAAAGGGATGAAGCTAAGGGGGAGTATGCTATAGGCACCCTAACCTGAGGGAGGAAGGGATCTATCACAATTTGGATTAGCAGCAAGGATGGGAAGTGTTATCATAATGGAGGATTTTTTTTTTTTCAAATAACAGTTTTTATTATTGTTTCATTCTTGGTTGCAATACAGAATAAAGGAGCATGGAAAATTGTAAATATTATTCAACATATCTTATCCACAATCAAACATATACTTATGATATAGGGGTTTTGAGATCATATTAAGTTTCAAAGATATCTCATTGTTTAACTGCTAGCCATTCCTTTTGTGAGTAGAGAATGTTAATTCAATTACATTAATATAAAGTATTGCCTATAAAAATTCAAATCTGTAATAACTGTGCTGTAGAGGAACGAGTAGAATAGAAGGAAGAGGGAAAGAGAGAGAGAGGGTGGAAAGTATAAGGTAAGCCATCTAAGTAGGGTTGGTACCTGGTCATGGTGGGTCCTCCCGGAGGTGCCACAGCTCCCACACCCCATTGTGTGCCTCCAGTCTGTCCTGCATTCTAGCCGTCATTCTCTCCATCAGTTCAACGTCTTTAATTCTGGAGTACAGATCTTCAGGAGAGGGTGGGGAACAGCGTTTCCAGTTTAGGGCTACTAGACATCTGGCCGCTTTGAGTATATGCCTTACTAGTTTCTTATATGGTGTGCGGAGCTTAAGTGGTGATAGTCCTAGTAAAAAGAACTTTGGAGAAGCTTGGACCTGCAGTTCCAAAAGGTGGGACAATAGATGCTGGACTTTATCCCAAAAGGGGACAATCAGTGGGCACTCCCAGTAGATATGTATGAGGGTGCCCCTTGCTCCCTGACAGCGCCAACACCGGTCTGAGGTAGCAGGGAAAATTGCATGGAGTACATCTGGGGTCATATACCAGAAGAACAAAATTTTGTATGCATTTTCCTTATAAAGGGTGCACATTGAACTCTTTGCTGTTTGATTCCAGATTGCCTGCCATTGTGCTAGAGGTAGTTCTTCTTCAAGGATTTTCTCCCATTTAAGCATGTATGAGTGTTTTCCCTGCTCCTCTAGGGAGATGGCATTTAGGATCTTATAAATTCCCGAAATGACCCCTTTCTGTACATTCCCCTCTAGTATTATAGATTCAAAGGGGGATGGCGGAGAGAACTGCAGGTTCGGGGTTATAGTCAGTGCGTAGTGCCTAATTTGTAAATATCCGTAGAATGCCTGTTTTGGTAGGTCGTATTTTGCTTGTAATTCTGAAAAAGATAGTAATTTACGAGTTCTAGGTTCCACTATACTTCCAAAATGAAATAAGTTTCTAGAGGACCAGGGGTAAGACATCTGGTGTGTGAGGCTATCTGGCACTTTGGGATTGCAGATAAAAGAGGTCAGTGATGATCTCTCTGAGGACAATTTGTGAGGTCGGGCCAGTGCACGCCAAGTTCGTCGTAACAATGACATGGGGCCCAGCATCCGCCCGGGGGGCACCTCCGCCTCCGCACCCCATAGAAGGTTGTTCGGGTGTATTGGAGCTAGCCAAAGCTTTTCCATTTATTAAATGATTTTTGAGTGAACCATGAGGCTATCGCTCTTAATTGCGCAGCCTGGTAGTATTTAGTAATGTCGGGGAAAGCTAGTCCTCCCTCCCTGCGCGACGCCAGCATTACCGTCCTCGGTATTCTATGCCTTTTATAGTTCCAGACAAATTGGAGTAGCTCCGACTGGAGCTTTTTCAAGTGTTTAAGTGGTATGGGGACAGGAAGGGTTTGGAAAAGATATAGGAGCTTCGGGAGGATGGTCATCTTAATAGAGGCTATACGGCCCAAAAGGGAGATATGATGCTTTTTCCACTGTGTTAGTAATGTTCTGACAGAGTGGAAGAGGGGAGGAAAGTTCTCTTGGTATAGGGTGGCATATTTGGGGGTGATATAGGTCCCTAGGTACTTTAGAGCTGTCGTTTTCCAGTTGTAATGAAAGTTGGCTTTTAAGAGTGCAAGTTCAGTTTCAGGGATATGTAAAGGTAGGGCCTCCGATTTTAATGCGTTGATTTTATAGCCTGAGAGAGCTCTAAAATTGTCTAATTCCCTATGTAGAACCGGGAGGGTGAGATGAGGATGGGTTAGTGTAAGGATAATGTCATCGGCAAATAGAGAGATTTTAAATTCCCTATCCCTGACCATTATCCCCCGTATGTCCGGATTGTTCCGGATCGAGGCGGCCAAAGGTTCCACGCACAGTGCAAATAATAGGGGCGACAGTGGACACCCCTGTCTGGTGCCGTTCGCCACTGAAAAGGGTGTGGAGAGTGCAAAGGGGGTTCTGACCTGTGAGGTGGGGTTGGAGTAAAGGTGTCTGATCGCTCGCATAAAGGGTCCGCTGAAGCCCATGTGGGTCAGTGTGGCGAACAGGAAGGGCCACCCCAAACGGTCAAAAGCCTTTTCGGCGTCAAGGCTCAGTAGCATAGCGGCGGATCCCTCCCTGTCCGCCACGTCCACCAGGTCAATCACCCTTCTGGTGTTATCACTTGCTTGCCGCAGTGGGACGAACCCCACCTGATCCTTGTGGACCAGTGATGGAAGGATCATATTTAGGCGGTTGGATAAAAGTTTGGTGAAAATTTTCAGGTCTGAGTTCAGGAGTGCAATGGGTCTGTAATTGGCGCAGAGGGACGGGTCTTTGTCTGGTTTGGGAATTAAGGTGATGAAGGATCGCTGCATGTCCACTGGGACAGGGGTGTCATGGAGGAAGGTATTAAACAGCTTGCACATATAGGGAAGCAGCTGAGGGAGAAATGCCTTATAATATTCATAAGGAAAGCCATCTGGGCCAGGGGCTTTATGGGATGGTAGGTTTTTGACAGTCAGTTCTATTTCCTCTTCTGTTATCTGTGCATTAAGCGATAGCAGGTCAGATGTTTGGAGATGTGGAATTCCACTTTGCTCCAAATATTGTCGCATCCTTTGAGTCAGGTCTGGAGAGGGAGGGTTACTGGGTATGTCGGGACTGTTGTATAGGTCTTTGTAGAATTCTGCAAAAGTTCGGGCGATGTCCACTGGGTGGGATAGCATCTGACCTCCCTTGTTTTTAATCTGATTCGGGGATAGCATGTGGGTACGTTCACGGAGTTTGTTGGCTAGGAGAGAGTGGGCCTTATTACCCTTGTCATAAAACAATTGTTTTAGTCTGGTCAAGGCCTTCTCTACCTGACCTAAGGCTAGGTCCCTAAGAGTCATACGAAGGTTAGTTATTTTTTTAAGTAAAGGTATTGTGGGGTTGGTTTGGAGCTTGTGTTCTAATACTCTAAGTTCTTTTTCCGCTTTCACTTTTGCAGTTAGGGCGTCTTTTTTTAGCGCTGTGGAGAGCGTTATACATTTACCTCGGAGAACTGCCTTATGGGCTTCCCAGAGCGTGGTAGAGGAGACCTCCTGGTTATTATTCTCTTTGAAATATAGTTGTAGAGTGGAATTTAATTCCATCAGGGAGGGCTGGTGTTGGAGGAGGAAGGTGTTAAGCTTCCAATTATAAGGCCTACGGAAGGCAGTGCCAAGGTCTATGGTGAGCAAGATAGGGGCATGGTCAGACCATGAGATCGGGAGAATTTGGGCCGTGTGGGTGAGCTGTAGAGTGTGATTATTAACAAAAAAGTAGTCTATCCTGGAGTGGGTGCGATGAGGGGCTGAATAGAACGTGTATTGTCGATCGCCTGGACGGAGAGCCCTCCACGCATCAAAGAGCGCATATCGTCTGGAGATTTGCCTGAATAGTCTCGAGTCTCTGAGTACTCTGGGCGAGGTTGTTTGGGGGCCCACCGTCTGGCGATCTGTGTAAGATGAGTGGGTAAGATTGAAGTCGCCTCCTATTACCAGAACCTTAGGTCTTGTTTTAAAGAGGCGGGTATACACCTTGGACAGAAAACTGTGCTGTTTGACATTCGGGGCATACAATGTGCATAAGGTAATGTCCTGTGACTGCCATTGTCCCTGTAAAATTATGAAGTGGCCATGTGGGTCGCAATGATAATGGAGGATTTTAATTATCCACACATAGACTGGGCGGATCGAACTGCAAATTCATCTGAGGCTCCTCAGTTCCGAAATGTCTTGCAGGACATGGGTCAGATGGTAGACGCACCAACTAGGAATAAAGCGTTACTGGATCTACTGATTACCAACAATACAGACCTGATCACGGATGTGGAAATACGGGCAATTTAGGTAACAGCGATCACAGGTCAATTGGCTTCTGTATAAATCACACAAATAGGAAACATAAGGGGAATACGAAGACACTGAATTTCAAAAGAGCCAACTTCCCTAAACTACAAATCTTGCTAGAAGGCATAAATTGGGATAAAATCTTAGGAACAAAGAATAAGGAGGAGAGATGGGTTTGCTTTAAGAGCATATTAAATAAGGGCATTAGCCAATGCATTACATTGGGTAATACATTTAAGAGAGTGAACAAAAGTCCTGGATGGCTTAACTCCAATGTAAAAAAGCATATAAAAGCAAAGGAGAAGGCCTTAAAAAAAATACAAGATTGAGGGATCATCATCAGCATTCAAACTTTATAAAGAATGCAATAAGAAATGTAAGGGTGCAAGAAGGATGGCTAAAATAGAACATGAAAGACACATAGCGGAGGAGAGCAAAAAAAAATCCAAAAAATTCTTTAAGTATGTAAACAGTAAAAAAAGGGAGGACAGACCATATTGGCCCCATAAAGAATGAGGAAGGACATCTGGTTACAAAGGATGGGGAGATGGCGAAGGTATTGAATTTATTCTTCTCCTCAGTCTTCACGAGGGAATCGGGGGGCTTCAGTAGCCAAAACTGCAGTGTTTATCCTCATGACACATCACAGGAAGCACCTCCATGGTTAACAGAATACAGAATTAAAATTAGACTTGGGAAACTTAACATTAATAAATCTCCGGGACCAGGTGGCTTGCACCCGAGGGTACTCAGGGAACTCAGTCAAGTACTTGCCTGATCATTGTTCCTAATTTTTACTGACAGTCTCCTGACTGGAATGGTACCAGCTGATTGGAGAAAAGCCAATGTAGCACCAATATTTAAAAAGGACCCAAAATACACCCCTGAGAATTACAGACCAGTTAGCCTAACATCAATAGTATGTAAACTTTTGGAAGGGATGATAAGGGACTATATACAAGATTTTAGTAATGAGAATGGTATCATTAGCAGTAATCAGCATGGATTCATGAAGAATCGTTCTTGCCAAACCAATCTATTAATCTTCTATGAGGAGGTGAGTTGCCATCTACATAAAGGAAAGCCCGTAGACATGGTGTATCTGGATTTTGCAAAAGCATTTGACACAGTTCACCATAAACGTTTACTGTACAAAATAAGGTCTGTTGGCATGCTCATAGGGTGAGTACATGGATTGAAAACTGGCTACAAGGGTGAGTTCAGAGGGCTGGTGATAAATGGGGAGTACTCAGAATGGTCAGGGGTGGGTAGTGGGGCCCCCCAGGGTTCTGTGCTGGGGCCAATCCTGTTTAATTTGTTTACAAACGACCTGGTGGATGGGGTAAACAGTTCAATCTCTGTTTTTGCAGAGGATACTAAGCTAAGCAGGGCGATAACTTCTCCGCAGGATGTGGAAACCTTGCAAAAAGATCTGAACAAATTAATGGGGTGGGCAACTACATGGCAAATGAGGTTCAATGTAAAAAAATGTAAGATAATGCATTTGGGTGGCAAAAATATGAATGCAATCTATACACTGGGGGGAGAACCTCTGGGGGAATCTAGGATGGAAAAGGACCTGGGGGTCCTAGTAGATGATAGGCTCATCAATGGCATGTAATGTGAAGCTGCTACTAACAAAGCAAACAGAATATTGGCATGCATTAAAAAGGGGTTTAATACCAGAGATAAAACAATAATTCTCCCACTCTACAAGACTCTGGTCTGGCCGCACCTAGAGTATGCTGTCCAGTTCTGGGCACCAGTCCTCAGGAAGGATGTACTGGAAATGCAGCAAGTACAAAGAAGGGCAATAAAGCTAATAAAGGGTCTGGAGGATATTAGTTATGAGGAAAGGTTGCGAGCACTGAACTTATTCTCTCTGGAGAATAGATGATTGAGAGGGGATATGATTTCAATATACAAATACCATACTGGTGACCCTACAATAGAGATAAAACTTTTTCGCAGAAGGGAGTTTAACAAGACCCGTGGCCACTCATTAAGATTAGAAGAAAAAAGGTTTAACCTTAAACTACGTAGAGAGTTCTTTACTGTAAGAGCAGCAAGGATGTGGAATTCCCTTCTACAGGCAGTGGTCTCAGCGGGGAACATCGATAGTTTCAAGAAACTGAATGACAGCAAGATACAGGGATATACAATATAATACTGACATATAATCACACACATAGGTTAGACTTGATGGACTTGTGTCTTTTTTCAACCTCGACAAGAGAGAAGGGGACCCAGGTGGTCCCAGGAATGCCAATGAAGGGAGAAGCTACCACGTAATGAGATCAAAAAATACAAAAAACTTTATTGAGACATCTATGTAAAAACATGTGATAAGGGATCCCACATCTGCGGACCTAAACCACACAGGTGGAATCCATACCTCCACAGTATAAAGAGACCATGTAAAAATAAGAATGCAAAAAACAACGTTGTATTAAAAATAGACAGTGGTGGGTCAACCCACCTACCCCTAAGTACCCCTTCCAATTCCCAAGACCCCCAAGGAGACCGCACAAATATATTGTAGGTAATGAAATGGAGTCCTTGAAGCTGCTGACTTGAATTGTAACCACTGGGGGGAGCCCATCCTGTTGTAGGGGTATGGGCAGTAATGCCCAATAATGCCTGTGTCACGTCTAGTAAATTAACCCAATGTTATTATATGCATAATGGACTGGGGTGGAGGAGATGGAGGTGTTCTTGCATGTCTGATGAAAGCATTGTATGGTGGGCCCTATCGTTGGATGTAGGTGTGCCCCCTCTTATGCCAACTTGTACCTGGGGTGGTGGGAGCGGTCAATTTTTGGATCTGAGGACTTGTCGATGTACTTCCACCATGTATCCTTATGGCGGAGCAATATCGACGATATTCTCATTTTCTGGACTGGGAGCATGGATTTGCTCAGTCAATTTGTGCATCGACTAAATGATCATTTATTCAATCTGCGGTTCACATTTAATGTTTGTGAATGGATCTATTAGTACAAATGTATTTAGGAAACCTACAGCTGGGAACTCTTTACTCCATGCCACTAGTAGCTACCCTAGACCTCTAATTAAAGCCCTACCTGTTGGACAATATTTACGAGTTTGTCGCAATTGCTAAAATGATGAGGACTTTAAAATTCAGGCAGACGCCCTCAGAGAAAGATTTTTAGATAGGGGTAGGAATGACCCGAACACCCCCCGGTTCAGTTTGCACCAGAACATGCGAACACTGTTAAAGTCTATGGGACACGAACGTGAAAAATCAAAAGTGCTAATTTTAAAGGCTTATATTCAAGTTATTGCCATAAAAAGTGTTTGGGGACCCAGATACTGCCCCAGGGGATGTGTATCAATGCAAAAAAAAGTTTTCAAAACGGCTGTTTTTTCAGGAGCAGTGATTTTAACAATGCCTAAAGTGAAACAATAAAAATGAAATATTCCTTTAAATATCATGCCTAAGGGGTCCCCTTAGTCTGCCTGTAAAGTAGCTCATTTTTCCCATGTTTAGAAAAGTACCGCAGCAAAATTACATTTATAAAGGAGAAAATTTCATTTAAAATTACTCACGGCTGTAATATATTGCCAGATCCCGGCAATATACATAAAAAATCACTTAAAAAACAGTGCGGGGTCCCCTTCGGGTCTGATATGGATATTAAGGTGAACTCCACAACAATTTTTTTTTTTTTAAATGGAGTGGGGGTCCCCCCAAAATCCATACCAGACCCAGAATATTCTCTCTGAATAGTCTGACTGTATATATACATCAAATACACTGCCTGGTATGGACGGGGGGGGGGACCATGCCATTTTTTTCTTAATTCTGTTATAGGGCTCCCCTTAACCACTTCAATACACTATATTATATATTGTACACTGCACTATATGCCCTGCACTTTATTATATATACTACACTGAGTGCACTATATACTCTGAACTGCAGTGTATGGCAGTATATATATATATATGTATATATATATATGTATGTGTGTATATATATATATATATATATATATATATACTATACCACTAACTAACTAACCTGCCTGCCTAATCTAGCTCAATTTCTCTATCTCCGTCCACTATAACACACTATATGGGCGCTGTGTAAGCAGCATTATATAGTGTGGGGCGTGGACTTACTCCCCCTGAGCCATTATTGGCCAAAGGCACCCTGGCTCCTGACTCCTCTCGCTGAGGAGCTTGCTGTGATTGGCCAAAGCATGCAGGTCAGGTGTATGCTTTAGCCAATCATCATACAGCAATGCACTGCGGTCTTGCAGTGCATTATGGGGAGCTCTAATTTGCTGCGAATGCCCGATAAAATTTGCTGTTCGTCGAACGGGCGAACACCCGAAGTTTGAGTCAAACTTACGTTCGACTCAAACTCGAAGCTCATCCCTAGATAGGGGCTATAGCAATAAGGTGCTTAAGAGAGCCTATAAAAGAGCACTGGAGAGTGCTCGTGATATGTTGCTGTTTCAAGGTGAACAGGGGCCCGAACAGATCAATGTTAGACTAATCCTTAAATTGAATTTTAAGTGATATATTTATGATATTTTGTCCAAACACTGGCATCTTCTTACCGAGGACTCTATAGTAAGACACTTTGTAGATCCCAATCCACATATTACCTTCAAAAGGAATCGTTCACTCAGGGGTGCCCTAATGGCTAGCCACTTTAATAGACAGAAGGACCCAGACCAGTGTGGTACACGCCCTAGAGGCACATTTAAATGTGGTCATTGTGACTATTGTCACTATATCAATGTGGAAAATTAACCTTTCTAAATAGGATCTACTCTGATTAAGTTGAAGCACTTTACCAATTGTGAAACTAAGCAGGGCCGGTTCTACCACTAGGCAAACTAGACAGCCGCCTAGGGCGCCCTGCTGCCTAGGGCGCCCAGCCACTGGTATTATTACTCTCTTCTCTCTGCAGCAAGCAACTAAGTCTCAGCATCAGCAGGCAGCCGCTGCTCCATTCACACATAGCGTCAGAGGTGCAGCGGAGGTCTGTGTCTGTGTCCTGACTCCTGAAGGAATGGAAGCAAGCAAACATTCATTAATGGGCACTGGTAGGCTTCATTTGATGGGCGCTGGTGGGGCTGCATTTGATGGGCGCTTCATTAAAAAGGCGGGGTATACATGGGCAGGGCAAAGGGGGTGGGGTCAGGGGTGGAGCCAAGGGAGGGGTATAAAAGGAAGTTTCACCTAAGGTGTCAAAAATCTTTGCACCAGCCCTGAAACTAGGGGTATAGTTTATTTACTAACAGGGGGCGGCAATACCTTCTACGTTGACAAGACCAAACGTATGCTTTGGCAACGTAGGAAGGAACATGCAGCTGATATCAAAGATGAGATTAGTCCTATTGCTAGGCATTTTACTTTGTATGTATGTATGTTATGTAATATTGATACCCTTTGGTTCCGTGCAATAGACAGGATACATCTTGGCCCCCGAATCTCTGTGGATTTTCACATTGCGTGCAAACCACCCCCCTGGTCTAAATGGGTTCATTAGTTATGCCCCTTTTCTCTCGTAATAATAATGCCAGGGGTGCTTTTCCCTCTTCCCTTTTTTTCCTCTTTTTTTTTTTTTTTAATTTTTTTGTACTTTATGGCCCTCTGGGCTTTCAGGATTGGGTCTCCATAGGTTTTTTTCATGTCCATTGATGCTTTAGCATGGACTTGTGGCTACTGCGGACATATGAGCCCGCTGGGTAGGGATGTTGTCCTGCCTCTTACAACTTTTTTTCTTGTTGGGCTGTGTTTGTGCGGCCATACACTCCTCGGCCATGCCTTTTTGGACCATTGGCCGGCGATGGAACGCATTGTGGACAAGCTCTGATGTGCGCATGTACATGTTGTCACTTCCGGTTTTGCGGTAGAACTTCACTTCCGGTTTTGCTGGAGTACATCACTATCGGTTTCGCAGGAGGACGCTACTTCCGGTATTGCGGGATGACGTCCCTTCCGGTTTGTTGGGAGGACATTCTTATGCACGTGGATTTCTCCATGTGCAGCTGACATCTTGTGGCTTTCTTGGGGGCTTGCACTATAGATGGATGCAGTCCCACCTAATGCCTGTTATTGTTAATTTTGGCGCTGTTTTTGCCTGCTGATACAGCCTGACCTATGGGGAGAGGACCAGCCCAGTATCCTGTGGATCCTCCCCTGTCTATACTGGTTATATAAGGGATGATCTGCTTTGGGGTGGGCATGCTGGGGAGCAGGATCCTCGGAAGACCCAGAGTTGCTGTACGTCGACTGGACCACACACTAAAAGGAGCGTCTCCTGTAGCTGTTTTATCTTTTGGGCTCCCTATACTAGATGTACTTGTACATTACGGGTGTCCATTATACGCACTAGTTAAGGCTTTGCCCTTTTGCTTCATTGTATGGAGCTGTACTCTGGGTTTACCTCTGCCAGCCTGGTATGCCTGGTGATTGTTACTTAATATATAGACACTTAGATCCTCTATTTTGTCTTACAGACTATATTAAATCTTTTAAAGTCATTGGACCTTTTGGACATCTGTTGATACTAAATGACTTTGGGTGCAGGAACATCTTCAATGATAGCTTTCTCAAATGTGATGCCTTTTGGCATTATTTATTGTCGTTATATTTTTTTTTCTTTCCTCTTTCGTTTGTGTATGACGTTTTGTAACTGTTAATTAACCCCGGCATGTGTTACCCTAATGGGCTTTTATATGCTCACAGATTCATTATTCACTGTGTATGCAAAGTTCTCCTTTAAGTGATGAATACAATAATCGTATACATCAGGATTGTTGTCCTTTGATGTGTGGAGTTCACGTTTGGCGCCCCCGGATGGCCTTAAGGTACATTTTCCCTCCCCCTCTTTTCCTCTCCCATTTTTTTTCCTTCCTTCATGTATTATGTACAGACATTTATGTATGTATACTTTTTTTGTTTGTAAATAGATTTTGAAGTATGAAGCATTTCAGCCTTGAAGAAGCGGATGTACCAATATAACTGCGAAACACGTCGGCTTTGACTGCTTGTATATAGTGTACCTAGTGTACATACTTTACTGTTTTTATAGGGACGGCATTTGGTCCCTTTTTTATATATGTGTATGTCTTTGTAAACTTTTTTTCAATAATAAATTATATATTTGTATATTTTTTCCATTTTGTGTTATATTTTACTTGTCTGGAATTGACCGTTCAACGCCCTATATCCATTACCTACTTTCCTTAAAATGGATTAATTTAGTAAATATGGCCTTACCTATATATGAATTGACCTATATTGCTAGAGGTTGTCCACAAAAAATTAAGAAAATCTGGTCTAGCTGGATGACCACTGTGTTAGGTTATATTGAGGTTTAAATCCGTTGCATGTATGACTATATTGCACTATTTTGTTGTTCTGGGTTTATATGTGCCATGCTCAGGCTCTCTATTTTACCATCAATGCTCATGATCTCTTTTGTTTGTACTTACACCAGTTGTAATGTTTTTTTTTTTGTTTCTTGAATTGTACTTCTGATAGGATTTCTACTGATGTACATATAGTTCATTAAAAAGCTCATTTTATACTACATTGTGTCACTCACCCATCATTGGATACCTGCTTTCTTTTGTATGTTATTTAAAATTTATAAAATTGCTGCCTACCATTTGGATGTTCTTTTCTGATAACTCCAGGACTGAAAAAGCCTTCTTAGTTTTCTTTGTTTATAAAGAGGCAGGGGATCTGTGTTGGCCATAATTAACCCTGTCTGTGCTGAGCTTGCAGATCTCATTATAAGTTGGAAACTAGATTCGAACACTGTCTGTCCTAAAATAGGGTTAAAGATTTGGAAGCCGGCCTTCTGCATTGTATGTTAATGAAAGGAAAATCCTAAGACTTTCTATTCTATTCATCTAAAAGCTAAGAAATGTGTAATGTTATTTTAGGTATGCTGTGTGAATGGGAACACATAACAAACATAGTGGGTTTTTCTCAAATTTGAGTGCAAAAGTGAAAATGCAGCTGGTACACGTACAGGGAGGCATAAGTCAGTTGACCTGGGGGTATGGGGATTATAATACAACCCTAGTGACCATACTCTAACAATAATGTAGCACAGACCCAGGACTGGTCTGGATGTTCTGTTCCAGGTTCCATTCCCTGATAGGCACATACAGTAGCAGCCAGCCACACAGTAGCTCACAGTCACTTGAGTCAGAAAACAGGCCGTGCATGCCTTTTCACAGTTTATTTGCTGAGAGAACTGGGATAGGGCGGGGGTGAGCCGTGGGATACTCCAAAAACAAAACTGTAATGGAGGACTCTAATTCTGATCTGCTCTTCCAGGGTGAAAACCACCCTCTGGAAGGTCACATAGTTACATAGTTAGTAAGGTTGAATAAAGACACCAGTCCATCCAGTTCAACCTGAGTGAGTGTGTGTCTACAACCCTGACCCTTGTCCCTAACCCTGTACATCGCACACTCACATCAGTCCCTACCCTCAATCCAAGGTCCCCATTCATATACTAGGGCCAATTTTGGACAGAAGCCAATTAACCTACCAGCATGTCTTTGGAGTGTGGGAGGAAACCAGAGTACCCGGAGGAAACCCACACAGGCACAGGGAGAACATGCAAACTCCAGGCAGGTAGTGTCGTGGTTGGGATTCGAACCAGCAACCCTTTTTACTGCTAGGCGAGAGTGCTAACCACTGCACCACTGTGCCGCCCAGGTGAAGGGTAACTCGATTCCAAACAGTAACTCCTCAGCAGGAGTATAGTCCTGGATGTACTGCTGAAAGCTCTCCCAAATAGAGCAAAGAAAAGGCTCTAGAATCCACATGGCAGGTACTCCCTGTATCCTGTATACTGTAATGCAGTATCAGTCAGCTTCTGTACTTGTTGCCAGGAGGCTAGGCCAGAGGCCCCCGAGCCCTAACAGGAGGCGGGACCTCAAAAGAACGTATTTGGTGTTGCAGGTAGTTTAACAGGGATGCCTCAGCCCTCAGGCTGGGTCTTACTCCCCAAGCAGCAAGAGCAAGCTGTTCTAGGCCCCTATTTATACCCCTCTCATCCCCCTACTGGTCATTGACTCTCTTGACCAGGGATTGGCTGAAGAGACATGAATATACAGGCCAGGGTCAAAGCTCTTCCACCCACTATATCCCTGAATTCAATGGGATTCAGGGGAAAGTAGCTGAACCTGCACCAGTAGACCACAGAACAGACAATAACAAATGATAACTGCTATCCCTGATTATAGGGAGGCCAAAAACTAAATTTACCTAACACTAGTAACCTACTGAGGTGCGCTACAATTAATACTATTGGTCCTGCTCAATAAGAAATGCACGGAGCCAAATAGTTACTAACTCATAAAAACGAATAGGAATTCAATGTGCTGATGTCATATTAGTGCAAGATACAGTATCTCACAAAAGTGAGTACACCCCTCACATTTTTGTAAATATTTTATTATATCTTTTCATGTATAAAGTAGTGAGTGTACAGCTTGTATAACAGTGTAAATTTGCTGTCCTCGCAAAATAACTCAACACACAGCCATTAATGTCTAAACCGCTGGCAACAAAAGTGAGTACACCCCTAAGTGAAAATGTCCAAATTGGGCCCAATTAGCCATTTTCCCTCCCTGGTTTCAATGTGGCTCATTACTGTTACAAGGTCTCAGGTGAGAATGGGGAACAGGTGTGTTAAATATAGTCAGTTGTGGAACTGCTGCCCAGAGGTCTGCGTCTTATCCATACATATGAATCATACAGACTTCTATCAGGCGCCTCTTGTGAATGTGTGTCAGCATTCAGCCCTGCACTCAAAGCTGCCCACCCTGCGTGTCTGTGGACTTTCCAGCCAGCCTGTTCCAATCCTTTGTTTTTTGCTTTGTTTTGCTATGTCCTAATTTTCATGAACCTTCTATATAAAGGTTGATCACCCAACTGTAAATCCCTTGATGAAGGAATAATACATATCAATTTCCGAAACATGTCGGGATATGTGCTGTAAAATCATCCGTTTGACCTTTAAAGATACAGGCTACGGGGTGTAAGCACTGGGTTGATATATCGACTTTGTATAATTCGATATGTGTAGTGGAAACGCACATGTACATTGTTAACTGTATTTATATTTGTATATATTTTTTTTATATCTTTTCTACGAACTTAAAAAAAACAGCACTTCTGTGCATTTTATACATATTTACACTTTATACTCTACTCCATTTTTGCCTTTAAAGTCCTAAGGGGCAAACCCTGTGTGCATTCCATGCACATTTCGTTTTTGATATGGTGTGTTAAATATGGTGTTATCGCTCTCACTCTCTCATACTGGTCACTGAAAGTTCAACATGGCACCTCATGGGAAAGAACTCTCTGAGGACCTGAAAAAAAGAATTGTTACTCTACATAAAGATGGCCTAGGCTATAAGAAGATTGCCAAGACCCTGAAACTGAGCTGCAGCACGGTGGCCAAGACCATACAGCGGTTTAACAGGACAGGTTCCACTCAGAACAGGCCTCGCCATGGTTGACCAAAGAAGTTAAGTGCACATGCTCAGCATCATATTCAGAGGTTGTCTTTGGGAAATAGACGAATGAGTGCTGCCAGCATTGCTGCAGAGGTTGAAGGTTGGGGGGGTCAGCCTGTCGGTGGTCAGACTATACGCCACACACTGCATCAAATTGGTTTGCATGGCTGTCATCCTAGAAGGAAGCCTCTTCTAAAGATGATGCACAAGAAAGTCCGCAAACAGTTTGCTGAAGACAAGCAGACTAAGGACATGGATTACTGGAACCATGTCCTGTGGTCTGATGAGACCAAGATAAACTTATTTGGTTCATATGGTGTCAAGCGTGTGTGGCGGCAGCCAGATGAGGAGTACAAAGGCAAGTGTGTCTTGCCTACAGTCAAGCATGGTGGTGGGAGTGTCATGGTCTGGGGCTGCATGAGTGCTGTCGGCAGTGGGAAGCTAAAGTTTATTGAGGGAACCATGAATGTCAACATGTAATGTGACATACTGAAGCAGAGCATGATCCCCTCCCTTCGCCGACTTGGCCGCAGGGCAGTATTCCAACATGATAACAACCCCAAACACACCTCCAAGAAGACCACTGCCTTGCTAAAGAAGCTTAGGGTAAAGGTGATGGACTGGCTAAGCATGTCTCCAGACCTAAACCCTATTGAGCATCTGTGGGGCATACGCAAACAGAAGGTGGAGGAGCGCAAGGTATCTAACATCCACTAGCTCCGTGATGTCATGGAGGAGTGGAAGAGGACTCCAGTGGCAACCTGTGAAGTTCTGGTGAACTCCATGCCCAAGAGGGTTAAGGCAGTCCTGGAAATTAATGGTGGCCACACACAATATTGACACTTTGGCCCAATTTGAACATTTTCACTTAGAGGTGTACTCACTTTTGTTGCCAGCGGTTTAGACATTATTGGCTGTGTGTTGAGTTATTTTGAGGGGACAGCAAATTTACACTGTTATACAAGCTGTACACTCACTACTTTACACTGTAGCAAAGTGTCAGTTCTTCAGTGTTGTCACATGAAAAGATATAATAAAATATTTACAAAAATGTGAGGGGTTTACTCACTTTTGTGAGATACTGTAGATTCTGACTGATTGCTATGGGTACAGTACTGTGAAGCTTG
This sequence comes from Lithobates clamitans, assembly GCA_037952925.1. NCBI lineage: Eukaryota > Metazoa > Chordata > Amphibia > Anura > Ranidae > Lithobates > Lithobates clamitans. Next base: position 3,432,361 of record JBBGZY010000065.1, read on the forward strand.
AACTAATTGAGTATAACCTTTTCATTGAAATCAATGGAGGTTGCACAATGAGGTAAAGATTTTAAAAAAGAAATGCATGGAAAAGAACTGTAAGTGATGATCTTGACAGAGTGAGGACCAGTAAATACATGGCTTTCTAGGGCTGCTGGGGGTGGGCATAGGAGCACTTACACTTTAATAAATCAACCCAAATTAGGTAACTATGATCATTCAGTTCTTTGTTCCATATGTGGATTATAAGAGTACCATTGGCCAGGATAAAAAAAAAGGGTAATAGAAAACCACAGCTTTCATCAGAAAACCCATTGGATTAGTTAGATAATTACATTGGCCACAAGTTGTTGTAACTGAGAATATTCTCTGATTATGATTTGCAGCCTAGTAAAATTGCCAGTGAGTATTTTAGCTTCATTTGGAAAACATAGCAGCAATCATTAGACCTTGCCAAGTTGCCTTGATACTTGCATAGTGCCTTGTTTTCCCACTTATGAAGCAGGCTGTTCAACTGTGAGTGATAGTTCATAGTTTCTGCTATCATGATGCACTTTGTAATATATTCGGAACAAAAAAAATACATTTCATTTTACATTTCTGATCACAAACAGACTTCAAACTAATGAGTTGGAAAATTAATATATTTTCTGTTCCAGTAAACCTTCATTTTCCCCACAGAGCTCCGACCATTGGCAGTAGTTGATGTTTTTCATGGCATTTCAGGCACTATAATATGTCCGCTTGGAACTGAGACAAACCTTTCTTTGGAAGTTTACCATCCTAAGTTGAAATCAATGGGAAAGTTTACAATAAATACATAAAAGCGAAAAGTACCCAGAAAGGACTGCCAGATCCACAGCAGGGTATTCCACCACTTTTTTGAGGCATTTTTAAATGTCAGAAATGTTAAACTATAATAAAGATATGCTGCTCATGGCAAGTTTAGGTATCATCTTGGTATCGTTCTTTTTAGCCGGCAGTCGGCTTTCATGTAAAAGCCACCCCAGCAGCTAATTAGCCGCTAGACTGCTTTTACAAGCAGTGAGAGGGAACGTTGTCGTCCCCCCACCGCCTTCCATGTTTTTTTCTGGCTCTCCTGTCCCACCAGGGAACCCGAGAATGCAGACGGTGGTTCTGACCACAGAGCTGATCAAAGACTAGGATGGCTCCTATCATCTCTATGGCCTAAGAAACCGGAAGCTACGAGCATTTCATGACTTTGGTTTCGCCCGATATAAACAGCGCCATTGGGAAATTGGGAAACCATCTTATCACATAGATCTTGGTGTGGTCATATGCTTTGAGGGCTGAGGAGAGATCTAGGGTCTAATAGACGCCAATTTTTTCAAAAAGAGTACCTGTTACTACCTATTGCTATCATATTTAAATTCCCTTGATAACAATAAAAATGATAATAAAAAATGAAAGGGACAGTGAAAAAATAAAATACAAAGCAAAGAAGCAAGAATAATAAAAAAATTAAAAAATGAAGCACCCCTGTCCCCCCATGCACATGCGCAAAGGTGAACGCAAGCATCGGTCTCATGTGGAATGTAAACAGCAATTGCACCATGCATGTGAGATTTCACAGCGAACGTCAGATTGAGGGCAGTAATTCGAGCAGTGAACCTCCTCTGTAAATCTAAAGTGGTAACTTGTAAAGGCTTTTAAATGCTTTTAAAAATGTATATAGTTTGTCGCCGCTGCGTGGGTGTGCATAATTTTAAAGCATATCCTATTTGGTATCTATCTACTCGGCAGAAGATAATATTTTTATATTTCACCAAACTTTTGGGCAATATAGTGTGTTTTTCGTGCACTAAAATTCAAAAAAGTGCTTTTTTCCCCAAAAAATTGTGTTTAAAAAATCTCTGCGCAAATACTTTGTGAAAAAAAAATTGTAATGCCCACCATTTTAATCTGTAGGGCCTCTGCTTTAAAAAAATATGTTAATGTTTGGGGGTTCAAAGTAATTTTCTAATCTTCTAATCTAATCTTCTAATTTTTCATGTAAGCAAAAAATGTCAGAAAGGACTCAAGTGGTTGGAAAAGTGGGTGATGTTGGGCATAAAATGCCAGGACATTTCAAACCCCCCAAATTACCCCTTTTTGGAAAGTAGACACCCCAAGCTATCTGCTGAGAAGCATGTTGAGTCCATGGAATATTTTATATTTTGCCACAAGTTTCGGGAATATTACAATTTACAATATTACAATTTTTTTTTTTTTTACACAAAAGTTGTCACTAAATGATACATTTCTCACAAATGGCATGGGTATATGTGAAATTACACCCCAAAATACATTCTGCTGCTTCTCCTGAGTACGGGGATACCACATGTGCGGGACTTTTTGGGAGCCTAGCCGCGTACAGGACCCCAAAAACCAATCACCGCTTTCAGGATTTCTAGGGACGTAAAATGGTGATCTCACTTCCTCACTACCTATCAGTTTCGGAGGCCATGAAATGCCAAAATAACACAAACCCCCCCAAATTACACTATTTTGGAAAGTAGACACCCCAAGCTATGTGCTGAGAGGCATCTTAAGTCCATGGAATATTTTATTTTTTGCCACAAGTTTTGGGAAAATGACAAACATTTTGTTTTTTGGGGGTTTTTTTGCACAATGTTGTCACTAAATGATATATCGCTCAAACGTGCCATGGGAATATGTGAAATTACACCCCAAAATACATTCTGTTGCTTCTCCTGAGTACGGGGATACCACATGTGTGAGACTTTTTGGGAGCCTAGCCTAACCCTGAAATCCAATCACCACCTTCAGGATTTCTAAGGGCGTAAAATGGTGATTTTACTCCTCACTACCTATCACAGTTTTGGAGGCCCTGAAATGTCAAGATAGCACAAAACCCCCACAAATGATCCCATTTTAAAAAGTAGACACCCCAAGGTATTTGATAAGAGGCATGGTGAGTATTTTGCAACTCTCATTTGTTTTGGAAAATTTTCAATTTTCAAAACTTTGTGACAAAAAGCAAGATCTGCAAAATACTCAACATGCCTCTCAGCAAATAGCTTGGGGTGTCTACTTTCCAAAATGGGGTCATTTGGGGGGGGGGGGGTTGTGCTATCTGGGAATTTCATGGCCTCTGAAACTGTGATAGGGAGTGAAATAAAAAATGTATGCCCTTACAAAGCCTGAGGGCAGTGCTTTGTTTTTGGGGGTCCTGTATGCGGCTATCCAGCCAAAAGTCCCACACATGTGCAGGGCTGATCCTAGAGTCACAGACACCTGGGTGCAGAAATATTTTTCGCACCCCCACATGGGCGTGGTCATCTTACTAACTCCTCCCCTTTACAAATGTTTCTATGGCAACGACTAAAACATAGAAACGCTCCCCGAAGAAGTCTTCCTTACCGTGGGATCCTCCCATGATCTCTTAACAATAAATAAAATACAGGAAGAGAAGCAGAGTACTCTAATGGGACCTGGAGGGGGGTCTCTCTAATGGACACAGAGAGGGCCTCTGTTAGAGAGTCTGTTAGAAAGAGCCCTCAGGCATACTCTAGACATACTACAGGAGATGGTCAGAGACTGCAGACAAGATACAGGAGATGGTCAGAGACTGTAGACATGATACAGGAGATGGTCAGAGACTGCAGACATGATACAAGATATAGTCAGAGATTGCAGACATGATACGAGAGATGGTCAGAGACTGCAGGCGTGATACAAGAGATGGTCAGAGACTGCAGACATAGTACAGGAGATGGTCAGAGACTGCAGACATACTACAGGAGATGGTCAGAGACTACAGAAATGATACAAGAGATCAATGCAGCCTCACCAGTGCCCACCAAATGCAGCCTATCAGTGCCCACCAATTACAGCCTACCAGTGCCCACCTATTGCATCCTTATCAGTGCCCACCAAATGCAGCCTACCAGTGCCCACCAAATGCTTCCTTACCAGTGCCCACCAAATGTAGTTTATCAGTGCCCATCAAATGCAGCCTTATCAGTGCTCATCAAATGCAGCCTACCAGTGCCCACCAATTGCAGCCTACCAGTGCCCACCAATTGCAGCCTTATCAGTGCCCATCAAATGCAGCCTACCAGTGCCCACCATTTGCGGCCTACCAGTGCCCACCAAATGCAGCCTACCAGTGCCCACCAAATGCAGCCTTATCAGTGCCCCCATTAAATACAACTTATCAGTGCCCGCCAAATGCAGCCTTATCAGTGCCCCCCAAATGCAGCCTACCAGTGCCCGTCTAATGCAGCCTACCAGTGCTCACCAAATGCAGCTTATCAATGCCCACCAAATGCAGCCTCATCAAAGCCCATCAAATGCAGCCTACCAGTGCCCACCACAAATGCAGCCTACCAGTGCCCACCTAAATGCAGCCTACCAGTGCCCACCTAAATGCAGCCTACCAGTGCCCACCTAAATGCAGCCTACCAGTGCCCATCAATTGCAGCCTACCAGTGCCCAACAAATTCAGCCTACCAGTTCCTACCAAATTCAACCTACCAGTGCCCACCAAATTCAGCCTACCAGTGGATCACACAGAGCGGCAATCTCCTGCTGTCATGGAGCTTGTATTTGAATCGCCTGGGTGGTCACTGTAACAAAGTCCCACCTCCTAGATTAGCTCATGGCTCCTATGGTACAAGTGACACTGATTCAGTTTCAGTTTCGGTTTGGATCAATGTTCTGTCTATCACAGGAGCCAGTCTAGGAGGCGGTAAATTGTTACAGCACCGCTGGGCATTTCAGACCAAAGCTTGTGCGGTGTGTGTGACATACAAAAGGAGAGAAAGAGGGAGGGGAGCACTCTGGCACTCAGGGTCGGTGCAAGGATTTTTGACTACATAGGCGAAGATACATTTTGTAGCCTCCTCAACCCATCCGCACCATCCTCTTGCTGCTCCCTGTCTAAAACCGAGCTGGTACCTTCTTCACAGTGCACCTGTAAAGTGATGGGGCGCAACGTGAAGAACGTCACATACCACTGAAAATGGAGCTGTGCTGAACTTCCACTAAACGGCAGTGTGTAATGAGGAGGTGGGGTTATGCATCCCTCGCTTACCCTCACTGGCCACAGGCAGCTGAGGCCAACTAAAACTTCCAATGGCTGGGTTACCCCATAAGCAAACTTCCAGATCACCCCCCCCAATTTGATTCCACCTCCCATATAGTATATGATATACCCCCATATACCCCCCCACCCTGATCACACCTCCCCAGATACCCCTACCCTGACTGCAACCCCAGATACCCCCAATCTGATCACACACACCCAGATAACCCTAAACTTATTATACCCGCAGATACCCCCCCCATTTTGATCATACCCCCAGATAACGCACCCCACCCTGATCACACCTTCCCAGGTACCATTACCCTGATTACACCCCTAGATACCCCTCTACACACTGCAGAGCACTCCATCTCTACTAGAGAGAGGGGACTGAGAAAGAGAAGGAGGGCTGAGAGAGAGCATGGGGGGCTGAGAAAGAGCGGTTCAGAGAGAGAGGGGGGCTAAGAGAGGGGGGCTGAGAGAGAGGGATGGGCTGAGAGAGGGTGGTGTGCAGAGAGGCGGGCTATCAGAGAGGGTGGTGGACAGAGAAGAAAGCTAAAAGAGAGCTGAGAGAGAGGAGGGCTAACAGAGAGGGTGGTGGACAGAGAGGGGGGCTGACAGAGAGAGAGAGCTGAGAGAGAGAGGGTGGCTGGCAGAGAGGGGGCTGGCAGAGAGGGGGGCTGACAGAAGGAGCAGGCTCAGAGAGAGGGTGGCTGAGAGAGAGAGGGGGGTTTCAGAGAGAGCATGGCGGAGCGAGAGAGAAGGGTCTCAGAGAGAGGTGGGGCCGAGAGAGAGGGAGGCTGGTGGACAGAGAGTGGAGCTGAGAGAGAGCGGGCGGCTGAGAGAGAGGGGGGCTGACAGATGGGGGAGATGAGAGAGAGACCCCTAGCCCTGTCTGTATCCACAGTCCCTCCTCTGCCCCCCATCCCACTCTGTATCTGAAGGTAAGTCTGTATCAGTGTATGATGCCCAGTACCTTCTTGATTCGGGAGGTGCTCTGCTGCTTCTTCCAGCAGCTCCCTGGCAGCTTGCGCCTCCCGCTTGTCCCTGTCCTCCAGGCCTCACTGCTGATGCTGGAGAAGAGAGGAGGTTGGAGGAGATGGAGTCCAGGCTTTGAGACTCCAGGGATGCTTCTGAGCGCCACTTTGGGGGTTAAGGAGGCTGTGAGGCTCTTCTCTCTCCTGGGCTCCCAGCTGCCCTCGATGTTCACCTTCCACGCGGATGCAGCCTCCTTCTTCGGGGCATCCCACTCATCATGTGGAGATGCCTGCATCCAGAGGACGCTGCCGTGCCACGCTCCCACTGCCACCCACTTGATATTGCAACAGAGCTGGTGCATGGATTTTTGACACCCTAAGCACTATGGCACATGGAAGGCAGGAAGGATCACTAGGGTACATGGAAGGAAGGACCACTATGGCACATGGGAGGCAGTAAGGAGCACTATGGTACATGGAAGGCAGGAAGACTATGGCACATGGAAGGCTGAAAGACTATGGCACATGGAAGGCTGGAAGACTATGGCACATGGGAGGCTGGAAGACTATGGCACATGGGAGGCTGGAAGACTATGGCACATGGGAGGCTGGAAGACTATGGCACAAGGGAGGCTGGAAGACTATGGCACATGGGAGGCTGGAAGACTATGGCACATGGGAGGCTGGAAGACTGGCACATGGGAGGCTGGAAGACTGGCACATGGGAGGCTGGAAGACTATGGCACGTAGAAGGCTGGCACATGGAAGGCTAGAAGACTATGGCACATTTAAGGCTGGAAAACTGACACATGGGAGGATGGAAGACTGGCACATGGGAGGCTGGAAGACTATGGCACATGGAAGACTGGCACATTGAGGGCTGGAAGACTATGGCACATGGAAGACTGGCACACTGAGGGCTGGAACACTATGGCACATGGAAGGCTGGAAGAATGACACATGGGAGGCTGGAAGACTGGGACATGGGAGGCTGGAAGACTATGGCACATGAAAGGCTGGAAGACTATGGCACATGGAAAGCTGGAAGAATGGCACGTGGGAGGATGGAAGACTGGCACATGGGAGGCTGGAAGACTATGGCACATGGAAGACTGGCACATTGAGGGCTGGAAGACTATGGCACATGGAAGACTGGCACATTGAGGGCTGGAACACTATGGCACATGGAAGGCTGGAAGACTGACACATGGGAGGCTGGAAGACTGGGACATGGGAGGCTGGAAGACTATGGCACATGGAAGACTGGAAGACTATGGCACATGGAAAGCTGGAAGAATGGCACGTGGGAGGCTGGAAGACTGCGCACATGGAAGGCTGGCACATGGAAGGCTGAAAAACTTTGGCGCATGGAAGGCTGGAAGACTATGGCACATAGGAGGCTGGAAAACTGCCACATGGGAGGCTGGAAGACTAGCACATGGAAGGCTGAAAGACTATGACACATGGAAGGCTTGAAGACTGGCAAATGGAAGGCTGGAAGACTATGGCACATGGAAGGCTGGAAGACTATGGGACATGAGAGGCTGGAAAACTGCCACATGGGAGTCTGAAAGCCTGGCACATGAAAGGATGGAAGACTGGCACATTTAGGGAAGAGAGAGGGGGGAGAGATCGCTCACCCAGGGCTGCAATGCTGCATTGTCTTCAGAGGCACAGGCAGCGACATCAGGACTGGAGCACTGGGATAGCTGCTTTGAAATCTCCTGCCGACAGCCCCTTCCAGGCACAGATTGGCTGCACAAAGGGGTTGTGGGTGGACACAGGGGGTACATGGGGAGGAGGTGGGGCAGACCTAGCCTACTTCCTCTTCCCTCCTTGTACTGACTATACAGCGGGACGGGGGAGATGTGCACACTGCAGCGGGCGCGCCAATGGGCAGGTGAGTGGGCTGTGGAGGTGCACATTCGAAACTGATGGTGCCTGGCACTTAGGCGCCCCTCCCCTGCCTTTCCCGAAACTTGTGGCAAAATATAAAATAATCCATGGACTCAACATGCCTCTCAGCAAATAGCTTGGGCTGTCTACTTTCCAAAATGGGTCATTTGGTTTTTTTTTGTGCTATCTGCACATTTCATGGCCTCCAAAACTGTGATAGTTAGTGAGGAAGTGAAATCACCATTTTACACCCTTAGAAAGCCTGAATGCTGGGATTGGTTTTCGGGGTCCTGTACGTGGCTAGACTGCCAAAAAGTCTCACACATGAGGTATCCCCATACTCAAGAGAAGCAGCAGAATGTATTTTAGGGTGTAATTTCACACTTACCCATTGCATGTTTGAGCAATATATCATTTAGTGACAACTTTGTGAAAAAAAAATGTTTTTGTTATTTTCCTGAAACTTGTGGCAAAATATGAAATATTCAATAGACTCAACATGCCTCTCAGCAAATAGTTTGGGGTGTCTACTTTCCAAAATGGGGTCATGGGGGGGGGAGGGGGGGGTTGTGCTATCTTGTCATTTCAGGGCCTCCGAAACTGTGATAGGTAGTGAGGAAGTGAAATCACCATTTTATTCCCTTAGAAAGCCTGAAGGCAGTGATTGGTTTTCGAGGTCCTGTACATGGTTAGACTGCCAAAAAGTCCCACACATGTGGTATCCCCGTACTCAGGAGAAGCAGCAGAATGTATTTTGGGGTGTCATTTCACATATACCCATGGCATTTTTAAGAAATATATAATTTCAGTGACAACTTTGTGTATGTTTTTTTATCATTTTTCAGTTGCTTCTGACAAAAAAATAAAATATTCAATGTGCTAGACATGCCTCTCAGCTAATTCCTTGGGGTGTCTACTTTCCAAAATTGGGTCATTTTGGGGGGTTTTGTACTACCCTGCCATTATAGCACCTCAGGAAAGGCAGTCATAAAGTAAAAGCTGCGTAAATTCCAGAAAATATACCCTAGTTTGTAGACGCTATAACTTTTGTGCAAACCAATAAATATACGCTCATTGAATTTTTTTACCCAAGACATGTGGCTCAATACATTTTGGCCTATAACAAAAAGCAGAAAATATCATTTTTTTTTCAAAATTTTTGGTGTTTTTTCATTTATATCACAAAAAATAAAAACCACAGAGGTGATCAAATACGCCAAAAGAAAGCTCTATTTGTGGGGAAAAAAAGGACTCAAATTGGGTACAGCATTGCATGACCTTGTAATTACCAGTTAAAGTAGCGCAGTGCCAAATTGTAAAAAGTGCTTTGGTCATTAAGGGGACAAATCCTTCCTGGGCTGAAGTGGTAATGAAGTTCTTCTTTAAGGTAATGTTATGCCTATATTCTTTGCACAGAAAAGCATAATGGAAGAGTTTCATTTTTTTAAATGGTTGTGCTGAGTTTTTAAATGTCTGTGCAACTCCTGCTTGTGACGCATCAATCAAGGTACACTGAGCAAAGTTATAAACGCAATTGCCCCTATTTATCATGAGCTGAACGCAAAGATCTATGACTTTTTCTATGTACACAAAAGGCCTATTTCTCTCAAATATTGTTCGCAAATCTGTCTAAATCTGTGTTAGTTAGCACTTCTCCTTTGCCGATATAATCCATCCACGTCATAGGTGTGGCATATCCAGATGCTGATTAAACAGCATGATTATTGCACAGGTGTGCCTTAGGCTGGCCACAATAAAAGGCCACTCTAAAATGTGCAGTTTTATCACACAGCACAATGCCACAGATGTCGCAAGTTTTGAGGGAGCGTGCAATTGGCATGCTGACTGCAGGAATGTCCACCAGAGCTGTTGCCCTTGAATTGAATGTTCATTTCTCTACCATAAGCCGTCTCCAAAGGCGTTTCAGAGAATTTGGCAGTACATCTAAAAAGCCTTACAAACGCAGCTCACGTGTAACCACACCAGCCCAGGACCTCCACATCCAGCATCTTCACCTCCAAGATCGAATGAGACCAGCCACCCAGACAGCTGCTGCAAAAATCGGTTTGCATAACCAAAGAATTTCTCCACAAACTGTCAGAAACCATCTCAGGGAAGCTTATCTGCATGCTTGTTGTCCTCCTCGGGGTCTGCAGGTGTCGTCGTAACCGACTTGAGTGGGCACATGCTCACATTTGATGGGTCGTCTGGCACTTTGGAGAGGTGTTCTCTTAACGAATTAATCCCAGTTTTCACCCCCCCCCCCTAATACAGTAAAACTGCTCATTTTAGAGTGGCTATTTATTGTGGTCAGCCTAAGGCACACCTGTGCAATAATCATGCTGTCTAATCAGCATTTTGATAAGCCACACCTGTGAGGTGGATGGATTATCTTGGCAAAGGAGAAGTGCTCACTAACACAGATTTAGACAGATTTGTGAACAATATTTGAGAGAAATAGGCCTTTTGTGTACATAGAAAAAGTTTTAGATCTTTGTGTTCAGCTCATGATAAATAGGGGCAAACACAAAAGTGTTGCGCTAATTATTTTGCTCAGTGTATATATTATTGGTGCAAGGAGGCTTGGGGTTTATTTAACCACTTCAATACCAGGCACTTTCCCCCCTTCCTGCCCAAGCCAATTTTCAGTTTTCAGCTACTACTCTCCCTGGGGTACAAAGGTGCCCTAGGTCTTTAATAATCCTAGCAAAGCCCCTGACTAATGGATTCTGATTATTCAAGTTTTAGCAGTTAGGAACAGGAACTATTTATTGACTAAGGTCCTCTTTTATCCTTTATCTCCCTTAAAAACAGACTTGTTAATTAGTAATGGAATAAATCAGTAATCCTATATTTAGCAGCAAATATTTTGTTACAGCCCCAAAATTGCTTGTCCACATTTTTCTAATGTAAGCTTTTTAAGCTACAACTAGAAGAACATTTAATTAAAACAACATGTAATTTTTGGCATAGTTTAGCCAGTGCAATCTATTATTGCTTCAGTTACAGTGGTTGGGTGAAAGAGACCACATTACATTAACCACATCAAAACCAAAGCATATGTTACATTTTTGTTGGGTAAATGTAATTAAAGATAGACATGTTTGTTATATACTGTTTGTTTGTATATATATATATATATATATATATATATATATATATATATATATATACACACACAGTATCTCACAAAAGTGAGTACAACCCTCACATTTTTGTAAATATTTTATTATATCTTTTCATGTGACAACACTGAAGAAATAACACTTTGCTACAATGTAAAGTAGTGAGTGTACAGCTTGTATAACAGTGTCAATTTGCTGTCCCCTCAAAATAACTCAACACACAGCCATTAATGTCTAAACCGCTGGCAACAAAAGTGAGTACACCCCTGAAAATGTCCAAATTGGGCCCAATTAGCCATTTTCCCTCCCCGGTGTCATGTGACTCGTTAGTATTACAAGGTCTCGGATGTGAATGGGGAGCAGATGTGTTAAATTTGGTGTTATCGCTCTCACTCTCTCATACTGGTCACTTGAAATTCAACATGGCACCTCATGGCAAAAAACTCTGAGGATCTGAAAAAAAGAATGGTTGCTCTCCATAAAGATGGCCTAGGCTATAAGAAGATTGCCAAGACCCAAAAACTGAGCTGCAGCATGGTGGCCAAGACCATACAGCGGTTTAACAGGACAGGTTCCACTCAGAACAGGCCTCGCCATGGTCGACCAAAGAAGTTGAGTGCACGTTCTCAGGGTCATATCCAGAGGTTGTTTTTGGGAAATAGACGTATGAGTGCTGCCACCATTTCTGCAGAGGTTGAAGGGGTGGGGGTCAGTCTGTCAGTGCTCAGACCATACGTCGCACACTGCATCAAATTGGTCTGCATGGCTGTCATCCCAGAAGGAAGCCTCTTCTAAAGATGATGCACAAGAAAGCCCGCAAACAGTTTGCTGAAGACAAGCAGACTAAGGACATGGATTACTGGAACCATGTCCTGTGGTCTGATGAGACCAAGATAAACTTTTATGATTCTGATGGTGTCAAGCGTGTGTGGAAGCAACCAGGTGAGGAGTACAAAGACAAGTGTGTCTTGCTAACAGTCAAGCATGGTGGTGGGAGTGTCGTGGTCTAGGGCTGCATGAGTGCTGCCGGCACTAGAGAGCAACAGTTCACTGAGGGAACCATGAATGCCAACATGTACTGTGACATACTGAAGCAGAGCATGATCCCCTCCCTTCAAAGACTGGGCCGCAGGGCAGTATTCCAACATGATAATGACCCCAACACACACCTCCAAGGACTACCACTGCCTTGCTAAAGAAGCTGGGGGTAAAGAAGAAGATAATGGCTTGGCCAAGCATGTCTCCAGACCTAAACCCTATTGATTATCTGTGGGGAATCCGGAAACAGAAGGTGGAGGAGCACAAGATCTCTACCATCCACCAGCTCCGTGATGTCGTCATGGAGGAGTGGAAGAGGACTCCAGTGGCCACCTGTGAAGCTCTGGTGAACTCCATGCCCAAGAGGGTTAAGACAGTGCTGGAAAATAATGGTGGGCACACAAAATATTGACACTTTGGGCCCAATTTGGACATTTTCACTTAGGGATGTACTCACTTTTGTTGCCAGAGGTTTAGACATTAATGGCTGTGTGTTGAGTTATTTTGAGGGGACAGCATATTTATACTGTTATACAAGCTGTACACTCACTACTTTACATTGTAGCAAAGTGCCATTTCTTCAGTGTTGTCTCATGAAAAGATGTAATAAAAAATTTACAAAAATGTGAGGGGTGTACTCACTTTTGTGAGATACTGTGTATATATATATATATATATATATATATATATATATATATATATATATATATACATATACATATACATATACATATACATATACATATACATACTTATATATATTGCAGGCCATAACAACTAAAAATGGAACATATAGATTTACAAGATATTACTGATTGCCTGAATAGTTGTAGCCAGAGGATTTAACCACTTCAGCCCCTGAAGGATTTACTGTACCTCCTTCCTGACCGGGCCATTTTTTGCAATACGGCACTGAGTTGCCTCTCACTGACAATAGTGCGGTTGTGTGACGTTGTACCAAAATAAAATTGACGCTCTTTTTTTTCCCACAAATAGATTTGATCACCTCTGTGGTTTTTATTTTTTGCGCTATAAACAAAAAAAGACCGCCAGTTTTGAAAAAAAAATATTTTTTACTTTTTGCTATAATAAATATCCCATTTTTTTTTAAAACAAATTTCTTCATCTGTTTAGGTCGATATGCATTCTTCTACATATTTTTGGTAAAAAAAAAATCGCAATAAGCGTATTATGATTGGTTTGCGCAACAGTTGTAGCATCTACAAAAGTTATAGCATCTACAGATTTATGGCATTTTTATTATTTTTTTTTTTTACTAGTCACTATCGGGACTGCGATGTTGCAGCGGACAGATCGGACACTTTTGACACTTTTTGGGAACCATTGACATTTATACAGCGATCAGTGCTCTAAAAGTGCACTGATTACTGTGTAAATGTCACTGGCAGGAAAGGGGTTAACACTAGGGGGCGATTAAGGGGTTAACTGTGTTCCCTAGGGAGGTGTTTCTGACTGTGAGGGGATAGGACTGACTAGAGGAGGAGCCAGATCGTTGTTCCTACTTAGCAGGGACAGACGATCTGTCTCTCCACCCCTGTCAGAATCGGGATTTGTTTGTTTACACACACATTTTTTTCCTCATTCTGGTTCTAGTGCCCGCCATCGCCACTAGCCACATTTTCACAGCTACAGATTTAAAGCTGAACTAAACCCCCTATCCATTACAGTCAAGGAAACTGCCATCATAGCCTCTGTTTGATCTGCAGTTGCCATGGTGCGTCACATGTGATCAGTTTGGTCAACAGTTACATTGATATTTTTTTGTGAAAAATAACAAACATAATATACTTACCTGCTCTGTGAAGTGGTTTTGCACAGAGCAGCCCAGATCCTCTTCTTCACGGGTCCCTCTTCGGTGCTCCTGGCCCCTCCCTCCTGTTGAGTGCCCCCATAGCAAGCAGCTTGTTATGGGGGCACCCAAACTGAGCCACAGCTGCCCCTTTCTCTCCTCATTGGCTGACTGACATTGACTGACAGCAGCAGGAGCCAATGGCACCGCGCTGCTGTCTCAGCTGGGGGGGGGGGGCTTAGGGGGGCTGCTGCACACAGAAGGCTTTTTATCTTAATGCAGATTAAAAAAAACCTTCTGCCTTTACAACCACTTTAATATATTTGTACATTGTAATCATATCCTGTTACGCACCTCTTATCCAGAGTGAATAACTGTAATCGTTATTGCTCCTCGTAGCTGAGGTCCCCCATCCTCCGAATTTTGTTGCCCTTGTCTGGTCAGGAATTAGATAGCAGGTAAAACAGTTCAGTAAAATGAGCACATACCATAAGCAGGACTGTAAGAATAGAAGGCTGACTGGTACCTCTGGTGCACCGTTGCAGATGTTGGTGGAACAGCAGGAGCAGGTCCGCACAGTCTCTGACCATCTCTTTTGTATCATGGCCGCACAGTCTCTGGCCATCTCTGACCAGAGTCCCCCCCCCCCCCCCACATTAGAGTTCCCATTTTAAATGCAAGTTGGGACTCTGCAGACCCTGATGTAAGGGGAAACTCTGATGTAAAGGGGAATGCCGTGCAATCTGATATAAGGTGATCTCTGGTCATCTGGTTAACATCAGAGTTTCTTTTACGTCAAAATCTTCAGCATTCCCCCTTACATCATGATTGGCAGCACTCCCCTTTACATCAAAGTACCTCTTGCACTGTAAGGGGTAATCCTGCAGACTCTGATGTAAGGGGGAACTCTGTGCTGGATTAAATTAACCTGACCTTCATGTAAATGGAGAAATATGGTTTTTGACTGTTGTTATAACTTTAACACATTGCTAGTAGCAGCTGCACAAATTTTCCCTATAGATGTGTGCGTGTAATATTATATATATATATATATATATATATATATATATATATATATATATATATATAGACATATATAGACATACATATATACACACACACACACAGTATATTATCGCTTGAATTATTTTTCCCATTATGGCGTGAGTGGGGTCTCATGTCTAAGAATTGCCTAAGGCCTCACAAAGCCTAGAGCCACCTCTGCCAACACACTACATATGTTATCAAGGTATCCTGTAATGATACTACAGCCTGTGCTGAATTTATTTTCCTGCACAATTTGGCATTATCAGCAAACACTGAAATTGAGCTCCTAATTACTACAGTATCTCCATATTACTAATAAACAAACTGAACAGTAATGGTCCAACACCACTCACAATTTTAGGTCAACTTTAGAGAATGAGTAATTTATTACTACGTTCTGGACCCATGCATGTAACCAGCCACAGAGGTACCTTCAGTGCAATGTCACTACTATTACTGTTAAGTCTATCAAACCTGCATTTTTAATGTGTAAAAACTGAAGAGGAAAAATTATTTAATACATCTGCCTGTTCATCATCATTTGTGACCAGCTTTCTGTGTTCAGTTGTTATGGGACCTACGTGTTCTTTCATAAACTTTATACTATTGATATATTTGAAGACAGATTTTGGATTTGTTTTGCTTGTTGTAGCAATGTGTTTCTAGTATTCTATTTTATCAGCCCTGGTTGTTTCCTTGTGTTTCTTGTTGTATTCTGTACACATCTGGAATATCAATTGTGTCTTTCTACTTTGTACTTTTTAACTGCTTTTCGTCCGCCCATAGTACATAAGGGGGCAGAGGGGCAGAGGGGCACAGTGATGATGCAGATGGACAGTCCCCCATAAATGCTTAATTTACAAGCTAAGGTCTGCTCGCTTAGACCATAGGGTTTGTGCTTGGGTTAAAAAATGATTACAGGGATGGGTCCAAAGGGTAGTGATAAATAACATATTTCAACATATTCACAAAAGACATAGCGGATGGGATAAATAGTTCAGTCCCAGTTTTTGCGGATGACACAAAGTTAAGCAGAGTAATAAACTCTCATGGAAATTTTGCAGAATGACCTGAATAAAATAAAGGAGTGGGCAGACAAATGGTAAATGAGGTTTAATGTGGAGAAATGTAAAGTAATGCGCTTGGGGTCAAGAAACATAAATGTAAAAAATTCACTAGGTGGAGTACAGCTGGGGGAGTCAAGGATGGAGAAGGATCTAGGGGTACTAGTATATGACAGGTTGTGCAACAGCATGCAGTGCCAAGCTGCAGCTACCAAAGCCGGCAGAATATTAGCATGCATAAAAAAGGAGATATACTCCAGGGACAAAACCATAATTCTGCCACTTTATAAAACTCTGGTTAGGCCTCATCTGGAGTTTTTAGTCCAGTTCTCGTCACCAGTCCCCCGAAGGGATGTGCTAGAGCTGGAGAGAGTCCAAAGAAGGGCAAAAAAACTAATAAGTGGACTGGAGGACCTCAATTACGAGCAACGGCTGCAAACACTAAATTTATTCTCGCTGGAGAAAAGACGCTTTAGAGGAGATATGATAGTGATCTACAAATATCTCAATGGGGATCCCAGCATAGGAAATAAACTATTCAGTCATAGGGAGTGTAAAAGGACACAGGGCCACACAACGAGACTGGAGAAGAAGCGGTTTAACCTTAAACTGCGTAGGGGGTTCTTCACTATTAGGGCAATAAGATTATGGAACTCTCCCCACAATTGGTGGTGGCTGCGGGGAGTATGGATATCTTTAAAAGACCCTCCAAAATGTGGTCATTTTATTGGTGTTTCCACTATCCTAGTGCTCCAGGGACTCCAAAAATGTGATAGGTAGTCAGGACATTTGATGTGTAAATTATGCCCTTAGGCAAACTGAAGGTGCTCCTTGGATTTCGGTACCCTCTGTGTGGTTAGGCTGTAAAAAAATCTCATGCATGTGATATTGCCATACTCGGGAGGAGGAGTAGAATCTGGGGTGTATTTCTAAGAATGCCTATAATTAGGGATCGGTTCGAACAGGGTTCAGTTCGAACAGGCAAAACTTTTGTGCGAACACGCGAACACCGTTAAAGACTATGGGACACAAACATGAAAAATCAAAAGTGCTAATTTTTAAGGCTTATATGCATGTTATTGCCATAAAAAGTGTTGGGGGGCCCTGGTCCTGCCCCAGGGGACATGTATCAATGCAAAAAAAAAATTTTTAAAAGGCCGTTTTTTCAGGAGCACTGATTTTATTAATGCTCAAAGTGAAACAATAAAAATGAAATATTCCTTTAAATATCGTGCCTGGGGGGGTGTCCTTAGTTTGCCTGTAAAATAGCGTATCTTTCACATGTTTATAAAAGTACCACAGCAAAATTACATTTCTAAAGGAAAATATGTAATTTAAAACTGCTCGCGGCTGTAATGTATTGTCGGGTCCGGGCAATATAGATAAAAATCATTGAAAAAACAGCATGGGTCCTCCCCCCAGTCCATTACCAGGCCCTTTGGGTCCGGTATGAATATTAAGGGGAACCCCGCACCAAAATGTTGAAAAAATTGTGTGGGCCCCCCCCAAAATCCATACCAGGCCCTTCAGGTCTGGTATGGATATTAAGGGAAACCCTGCGCCAAAATGTACAAAAAAAATGGCATGGGGGTCCCCCTCAAAATCCATACCAAGCCCTTCAGGTCTGGTATGGATTTTAGGGGAACCCCGCACCAAAATTAAAAAAAAAATGGCGCTGGGTTCCGCCAAAATCCATACCAGACCTGGCAGGCCACAGGAAAAGGAGGGGTGAGAGAGCAGCCCCCCCTGAACCGTACCAGGCCACATGCCCTCGACATGGTAAGGGTGTTTTGGGGTCCCCCAAAACACCTTGTCCCCATGGTGATGGGGACAAGGGCCTCTTCCCCACAACCCTTGCCCTGTGGTTGTGGGGGTCCGCGGGCAGGGGGCTTATCGGAATCTGGAAGCCCCCTTTAACAAGGGGACCCCCAGATCCCTGCCCCCCTGTGTGAATGGGTATCGGGTACCTCTACACATTCACCAAAAAAGTGTCAAAAAAGTAAAAATGACAGTAGACAGTTTGGGACAATTCCTTTATTTAAAAAAAAATGTCCTATGATGTCCATTCATCTTCGATCACAGCGCCGATGACCCAAGAAAAAAAAAGAAAACGGAAAAACTTGATGGGAAGCTCCCGCCGACTGCAGCCTTTTCGCTTTGACAGCTCTTATATAGTTGAGGGCGGGGCCACCCGGTGATGTAAGCGGGTGACCCCATCCCCTTCTGATGTCAGAGGGGACGGGGTCACCCGTTTACATCACCAGGTGGCCCTGCCCTCAGCTATATAACAGCTGTCATCACTAAAATGCTGTAGTCGGCGGGAGCCTCCCATCGAGGCAGAGTTTTTCTGTTTTTCTTTTTTCTTTGTCCATCGACGGTGTGATTGAAGATGGATTTACATTGCGGGACTTTTTTTTTTTATAAAGGAATTGTCCCAAACTGTCTTTTGTCATTTTTACTTTGACACTTTTTTTGGTGAATGAGTAGGGGTACAATGTACCCGATACCCATTCACATAGGGGGGTAGGATCTGGGGGTCCTTTTGTTAAAGGGGGCTTCCAGATTCTGATAAGCCCCCCACCCGTGGACCCCCACAACCACCAGGCATTGAATGTAGGGAAGAGGCTGTTGTCCCCATCAACATGGGTACAAGGTGTTTTGGGGGACCCCAAAACACCCTCCCCATGTTGAGGGCATGTGGCCTGGTACAGTTCAGGAGGGCGGAGCTCTCTCTCTCGTACCCCCCTTTTCCTGCGGCCTGCCAGTTTGCGTGCTCAGATAAGGGTATGGTGTGGATTTTTGGGGGAACCCCCATGCCATTTTTTTTTAAATTTTCGTGTGGGGTTCCCCCGAAAATTCATACCAGACCTGAAGGGCCGTTCCGCGGGTGCTCGAATTTCCAGCGAGCGCTCCATAATGTTCTAAATTCGGCAAATGGGCGAACACCTGATGTTTGCATCGAACTTACGTTCGACTCGAACATCGGGCTCATCCCTACCTATAATGTGTGTTAGAAATATCTTTTTAATTGATAACTTTGTGTCAAAAAAATACATTTTCATTTTCTTTCCTGAATTTTCCAAAAACTTGTGGCAAAAATGAAATTTTCAGTAGACTTACTATGCCTTTCAGAAAATACTTGGAGTGTTTGCTTTCCAAAAATTGGGTCATTTGTGTGTGTTTCCACTGTCCTGGTGCTCCAGGGTCTCCAAACATGTGATAGGTAGTCAAGAAATTAGATGCCTAATTTATGCCCCGGACCTCCTGCAAGTGCTCCTTGGATTTTGGGCCTCTCTCTGCATCTAGGTTGTGAAAAAGTCTCACACATGTAGTATCCTCGTATATAGGAGGAATAGCAGAATGTGTTTTGGGGTGTAATTGTAAGTACCCCCATGCTGTGTGCTATTAGTGATGCCTTCACCTATTAAGCACATCAGGACTGATCGATTTTACAACATATATACCATAGTCTGTAGACTCTATAACTTTCACACAGTCTAAATAATATACACTAATTTATTTTACCCAAAGAAATGCAGCAGAATATATTTTTGGCCTGAATTTATAAAGAAAGAGTATTTATGTGCAAAATTTTAAAACAGAAACTAAGAAAAAAGTGTTATTTTTCCAAACCTTTTGGTATTTTTTTCACTTATAGAGCAAAAAAAAACCCAGTGGTGATTACATACCACCAAAAGAAAGCTCCAGCTGCCTCAAAAAAATACTAATTTAATTTGGGTACAGTGTTTCATGAGTAATTGTCATTCAAAGTATAACAGTAAATCTAATATCCCACACCCGTGCAAGCAAACACAATATTTTAAATGTGGAATCAAAAAATATTATAAAGTGAAATAAATGTGGTACAAATTGAAAAAAAAAATGTAAAAAATTGAAATAAAATAAAAGATCTGCTTGTCATCAGACTAAAATAGGTCTTAGGCTCCATTCACACTAATGCGTTTTTTGATGCATTTTGGATTTTGCAGAAATGCATGGGAATTTCTTAACATGGGTTCCTATGGAACATGTTCACATCAATGCATTTTTGTACCTCTGCCTTTTTGGAAAGGGTCAGGGACTTTTTTTCATGCAAAATGCAGCGTTTTGCATGTAATAGAACTCAATGGACCAGCATCAAAAACGCAAGTACAGCATTTTTCCAGCGTTTTTACAGCGTTTTTGAAAAAACGCAGCAAAAACGCCACAAAAACGCCATAAAAATGCTGCAAAAATGCTGCTCAAAAACGCGGCAAGCACCACAAAAAACACTGCAGAAATGCTCAAAAGCAACATGCATAGGTGTGAATCGAGCCTTAGGGCCAGTTCACACCAGATGCAGTTCCGTGCGCTTTTTGTCTGCACTAAAAATGCATGCACAGTGTTTTCCATGTATTCCAATGGCTCTTGTTCACACCAATGCAGTCAGTTCCAGTCAGTCTCTGCACCGGAAACTGACCGGAGACGGACTGGAACTGACTGCACTGGTGTGAACTAGAGCCATTGGAATAAATAGAAAAACACTGTGCATGCATTTTTAGGGTCAGTTCACACCACAAAAATGCACTCATATCAGTTTTTGCTTACAGTTCACACCACACGCAGTTCCAGTGCAGTTCCATTGCGTTTTTGATACAATTTGCTAGGTTCCAGTACAGTTCTGTACAGAAAAAATGCAGCATGCTCTACTTTTTTTTCTGCACCAGAAACTGACTGCACTGGTGTGAATTAGAGCCATCAAAATACATGGAAAACACTGCATGCATTTTTAGTGCAGAAAAAAGCACACGGAACTGCATCTGGTGTGAACTAGCACTAAGTGCAAAAAAAAGAGCACTGAACTGCATCTGGTGTGCACTTAAAAATACTAAAAAGATCCTGTCAAAAGACTAGGAACTTGACCGCGCTCTCATGGAAATATCATCATAAAAGTGTATCGTCATAAGGTTTTACCTGCTCCTGGCCACTAGATGTCCTCTTCATTTTAATCTTTATTTGAAACATCCATTATAATATATAATACTATATTTTTGGAGATTAGAGTTTCATAATTTTAAAATGTAAGATGGTCCATTTGGCATATTTATTACATAAACATTTTAAACACAATTGAGAAAGTTTGGATGCAGAATTTTGCGCGGATTGAGTGGAGAAATATGGAGGGAATACAGTGTATAAATAGGAGAAGACGTGGCCAGGCATGTGACCCCTGATGAGGGTGCCGAAAACTGAAAAATGGCCTGGACTGGAAGGGGGCAAAAATGTCTGGACTTGAGGTGGTTAAAGGCTTGTTTACTTCTCATTTAATCGTTTTTTTTTTACAATAGAAATTAACCGCATATTTATTTTGTTCTTTTATGTTTCTTACCTACTTTAATACAATGACAAATGCACTTTTTAAAACATCCCCACTTGCTTTGTGTGCTCCTTGTGCAAATTTTTGGCCCAGTTGAGTGTTGTGTAGTAGGGATCACAGCTTATTGAAGTTATTTATTTATTTTATTTAGAGTACTTGTCATACCAATATGCTTCTCTTTTCTGTAACTTGTGGAAAATGTGGCTTCCACCATCTGTTCCATAAAACTGTGCTGCAAAAAGTTTAAGAAACGATGAGCCTTTGTTGAATGTGCAGTTCTATTATAATTAAAATTGTCCCAATAAAATAGCATTGCCCTGCTTCCCAGCCATTTTAATCTGTAAAAGGAGCCGAGACTCTTCTTTATACTTTATGTAGCAAATTTCTACCATGTAAACAAAGCAGTATAGCAAAAGTGACATTTACAAAGAAAAAACAGTTTAAAAGGTTGTTAATTCATATTTCCCTGCCAGCTTCCTTATTTTGTAAATATTGCAATGGGGACCCTCCCAAAATACATACCGTAGTTGACCATCATCAAGAGGGTTGAGGGTCTGTTATGTATTTTAGGGGGTCACCATTGCATTATTTACAAAATTAAGTAAAACTTGCCATAAGTGGATCGAATCTCGTCCAGTTCAGTAGGGACTGGCCGAGCTTCGATCCATCCATGGGAAGGCTGATAGTTGCCCCCATGCAAACAGCCTGTCAGATATTTAGCGTTCAATTATTTAATATTAAAGTGATATTGCGCTATTCAGTAAGTGTATTTATGCAAAATGAGAAGAAAAATCAAAAAACAATAGTGATAATTTTGACTGTGCAGATAAAAGTGTTTACAATAAACTTGTAATTCAAGTGTTCAAATGATTGGTAAAATAGTCCTTTGATGTGACAGTAAGCCCAAAGATTCTTTCTGCTTCCACCAACACCTCAGTGTTCACAGAACTCTCACCTCAAGGATACATAACATGAGACCATCTTCCTTATTTCACCTCAATATCAATCAAGGTCTCAATGTGGGGCAATTAAGCGCATTGAGAGCTTGATTGATATTGAAGTAAAATAAGGAAGATGGGAGTCGTGATCTATACCTGAGGATAAGCTGAGGAGTCCCTGGAAGGATGGACCATCTTACCCATATTGGAGGCTATTACAAGGCTCATGTTATGTACCCTTGAGGTGAGAGTTCTGTGAACACTGAAGTGTTGGTGGAAGTAGAAAGAATCTTTGGGCTTACTGTCACATCAAAGGACTATTTTACCAATCATTCGAACACTTGAATTACAAGTTTATTTGCACAGTCACAATCATCACTATTTTTTGTGATTTTTCCTCTCATTTTGTGGAGTTGTAAATTCATCAGGTATTGCAGCAATTCTCCACAAGGCCATTTGGATATATATGTAATTTTCCCATAGTAGTGCAGAGGATCACCTATTATTGGTTTTAGCATTCAATTATTGCCAGCGGACCCACGCTCCCCTTCCATCCCTCCATCGGGAGAACACATCAGCTCCGCTGTGACTGTGTTGATTGGGGGAATTGAGCGATTTTCTTTCCTGCAACCCATGGTTGCAGGAAAGAAAACTATATATTCTATGGCTGGTCTAAGATTGCAGGGAAAAGTGAATTAGCAGTTTTTGTTTTCTCTATGTCACTTTTGCTAAACATGTTTTTAAAAAATGACCTTTTGGATCTGGTAGTGATTTTAGGGGGGACAGCCACACAAAAGTAAATAAAAAAAGACATGCCCCCCATAAAAAAAATCAACACCAGACCCTTTAGATCAGTGCTTCTCAACTCCTGTCCTCAGGACCCACTAACAGGCCAGGTTTGCAAGATAACTGAAATACATCACAGGTGATATCATTTGCTGCTCAGTGATTGCAGTATTCTAGTCTGCATCTCCCCAAGGTAATACTTAAAATCTGGCCTGTTGGTGGGTCCTGAGGACAGGAGTTGAAAACCACTGCTTTAGATCCAGTATGGATTTTGAGGGGGAACTAAACAAATAAACAAAAAAAAAATGACAAAAACCATACCAGAATGTTTGGACCTCTATACCTTCTCATTCATAAAGCTGTCAGCTGTAAATAAACACACACTTAAAGCGGGGTTCCACCCAAATTTTGAACATTATCTCTATGCATTCTCTTCCTTGCCTAGATGCTGACATGCTGTGTAAAAAAATTTAAATCGCCATAATTACCTTTTTTTTTTTTTTTCTAATCTTCTTAGCACTTCCTGGTTTTCCTCCCATGGGAGTAGGCGTGTTTCTAGCCTCTCCCAGACCTCCCACAGTCCCCTGGGAGCTAGTCTCAGGCTTCCCAGCATGCATTGTGCAACAGCGTCATCACAACATCTTGGTGAATGCTGGGAGCACAGCATTCACTGCATCCAGGAAATACATGCTTGTGGGCTTCAAATGCCCACAATGAAGATGGAAACCGCCTTCAGTGAATTTTATAAGTTATTCTTTACAACGAGATTGGACACAGGCGGACTTATTACACAGAACATGTGAGTAGATAATCATGAGAAGAAAAGTTTGTGAATGAACTCCAAAAAAAAAAACAATAGATAGGTGGACCCCCGCTTTAAAGCTATATATTCTCAAGCATCAGATCGCTGCTGGCCGCAAACATTTGGGCACCTTGTTCCACATTTATTGGCAGATCTGATTTTCCCCTCTGCCCTAAGGTCTTTTTACTGGGGTTACTTCTGCCAAGATTATCTAAGCTTGCTAAAACATTAGCAGGCCACATATAAACGGCGGCCAGGTGTTTGGTGGCTCTCCACTGGAAAAAGCAAATATCCCCGTCCCCCATTGAACTACAGTATATGCTAGGATTAAGGATGTGGAGACTATGGAGTCACTGACAGCCCACCTCACCGATTGGGTGACACATACTAATATTAACACATATTAATTACACAGGTTCTGTGGCTGACTAAGGTGGTAATTAAGCTCACTTAGTGCCTTGTCTGCATTAAATTAGCCTCAAAAACTGTGTAATTCATATGTGTTCGGGTCTAAAGGGATGAGGTGGCAACCCTACTCACCGACATGGTCGATAAACACAATGCCGTCTGAAGGCCTTGGCCTTGGAGTTCTCATGAGTAATGATCCTGCTTTACAGTTTGTGGTGGCAGTGAGCCTCAACTCCTGGGAACGATAGATTCAGGACCCTCTATATTTCCCTTTCTCTATCACTTTCCTCTTCTCTCCCTCTCTTTTCTTTCTCTAGTTTATTGGTTGCCATTTTCCTTAGCAAGCAACTGTTTTTGGGCATCATATGGTGCCTTGGGTGCTGTCCCCACGCCCTGCCAAATTAGAATTGGCCCGGTTGGGAACAGCGCCCAATTGCTTGAATTTATGCACCTAGATCGGCTGATTATGCTTCTTTTCTTCAACCCATTGTTACTTTTTCTAGTTGATTTGTTCACTATGACTAATGCATATCATTTAGCTATGTGTCTTTATTAGACTACTAATTGTTTAAGAACTTTATATGTAGTCCCTTGTTTGGTACCTTATCTTTTTTGCTGTTATATGGAAAAAAATCAATAAAAACTGTTAATTATATATATATATAAAAAAATAAATAAACACACACAAGTCCTTCAATGTAAAAAATCCAGTATCAATCACAATCACAAAAAAACTGTCAATACACCAACTCACTTGATGTTAATAACAGCTCTCTGGAAGTGTCATTAGGTTTATATATAATGCTACTTTCACACTGGGGCTGGGGGGGGGGGGTAGCGGTAAAGCGCCCCAAGTTTTTATAGCGATTTACCGTCAATTTAGCTGCACTTTTTGGCTTTTAACCCCCGCTAGCGGCCGAAGAAAGGGTTAAAAGCACCCATGTTGCGCTTTGCTGGTGCTTTGGCAGCGCTGCCCATTTATTTCAATGGGCAGGGCGTTTTGGGAGCCGTGTACACTGTACACCGCTCCCACACCTCCCCAAAGATGCTGCTTGCAGGACTTTTTTTCCTGTCCTGCAAGCGCACCGCCCCAGTGTGAAAGCACTTGGGCTTTCACACTGTGGAGGCATGAGAGGCGCTTTTCAGGAGCTTTACAGATGCTATTTTTAGTGCTAAAACGCCTAAAAAGCGCCTCAGTGTGAAAGGGGTCTAAGGGGGCAGGAATGTGGTGACATCACTGACCAAATACAGACATATTTGGTCTATTGTCATTGCCATATTTGCTCAAGTTATGTGCCCAACTCCCCTCATTTCTGCTTACATGGCTAGGAAAACTTGGCCATTAAGGTGAATGGGTACAGTGATGAATAATAGAAGAAAGAAGAAAAAACATAAAATAAAAACCAGACTGAGCTCAACCTCAATATGCAAAAGTGTAATGTGTCCCTAAATGGATATACACTATATTGTCAAAAGTATTGTGACACCTGCCTTTACACACACACATGACCTTTAATGGCATCCCAGTCTTAGTCCGTAGGGTTTGATATTGAGTTGGCCCACCCTTTGCAGCTATACCAGCTCCAACTCTTCTGGGAAGGCTGTCCACAAAGTTTAGGAGTGTGTTTATGGGAATGTTTGACCATTCTTCCAGAAGCGCATTTGTGAGGTCAGGCACTGATGTTGGATGAGCAGTCTCCGCTCTAATTCATCCCAAAGGTGTTCTATCAGGTTGAGGTCAGGACTCTGTGCAGGCCAGTCAAGTTCCTCCACCCCAAACTCGCTCATTCATGTCTTTATGGACTTTGCTTTGTGCACTGGTGCGCAGTCATGTTGGAACAGGAAGGGGCCATCCCCAAACTGTTCCCGCAAAGTTGGAAGCATGAAAATGTCCAAAAATTTCTTGGTATGCTGACGCCTTAAGAGTTCCCTTCATTGGAACTAAGAGGCCAAGCCCAACCCCTGAAAAAAACTCCACACCATAATCCCCCCTCCACCAAATGATTTGGACCAGTGCACAAAGCAAGGTCCATAAAGAATCCTTTGGGATGAATTTGAGCGGAGACTGCAAAGGGTGGACCAACTCAATATTGAACCCTACTGAGTAAGACTGGGATGCCATTAAAGTTCAATAAATGTGTAGGTGTCCCAATACGTATGACAATATAGTGTATATATGAAAGAGACCAAGCAAAATAGCCTGAAACATGTAACAATTAAAGAAAAATAACTTTATTTTCCCATACAACTTAGAAAATACAAAACTAGAACCTCCTAGCTCCGCAGGAGGGATTCCCCTATTAACACAGTCAGTGTTGCAGGAAAGAAAATCACTCCATCTGTGACCGGCTTAAAAACACTGGTATAGTGCCACCAGAGCAAAGATCTGATGATTGAAAACTGGTGACTTAAAGATTGCTAGGGCTGGAGGGAGAAAAGCTACAGACAACAACATGACAGATCGAAAGTACTATACACGAGCCAGAAGAAAAACTGATACAGCATTACTCATGTAGCACCCTCTTCTAGGTAGGTAGGTTCTAGAGATAGGATTTTGTAAGATAGGTAAATTTAGGCAGGCCTGGTTGGCAGCCAGGCCTGTTTGATTTGATCTGACCTGGGCTGGGAGTGGCTCAGGGTAGCAGCTGGTGACTCACAGGCAGCATCACTGAGACCTCCCTCTTCTTTATAGAGTTTGCTAGAAAGCTCTGGAAAGAGAGGAGGAGAAGAGAGGTGGAGTTGCCTGGGGTGTTTTAGGGAGCCCTGACCAATCCCCAACCTGGATTGGCAGGGGCAGACCTCCTTAAATACCCAGGGTCAGCCCAGCTGGTGAGGAGTTGTCGGGTGGAAGAGCTGGAGTGAGAGAGTATGGAGGCTGTCGGGACCTTTGAGGGAGCTCCCCAGTCTAAGGGGGGGTGACCTTGGGCCTGGGTGCATTCAGGACCACCTTCAGGAATGCATGAAGAGGTCCTGGACCAGAGGCACAAGAGAGAGCAGGAAACTGTCGCTGAAATGCCGGCCCCTGCTATCCCAAGAAGGAGCCAATGCTGGAGGGGGGGTGTGCCCTCAGGTGAGCTGGACGGGGAGTGCGAGGGCAGGGCCATAGATTGGGGTTCTCCCAGACTGTTAGCGGAGTTCGGGTCCCTGGAGAGATTAGCAGAGTGGTCATCTCCTGATAGCAGCTCGGAGGAGGAATGGGAGACAGGAGGTTCCAAGGTCCTGGAAGTCCCGTCCGAGGGAGGAGAAGAGCCAGACTCTGCTAGGAGGCCTGAAGATGCTGCAGGAACCCCCATCAGTTACAGATAAATCTTTATGAACAGACCATCCACCACCCAGACCAGAGCAGCTGAATACCGGCAGTGGGTGCAGTGGTCCCTTGATGCCTGTTGTTTCCTGCTTGGGAAAGGAAAACCAAGGGGGCTGCCCAGATTTTCCCAGTTCCAGCGGGAAGTTCAGCGTAGAGTAGCTCTGAAATGGGGTCTGGACTATCTTTATGTCCCTCTCGCAACCATGGACATAATCGAGAACTCACGGGGAGAGTGGAAGGATGACCTGGTCTGGGAGTATCTACACGTCCCCAAGCCATTGCAGGTGCCAGAATGTGAGCAGACCTGGGTTGTTTTCATAAGGAATGGCAGCTGAGGAGGTCCATCTACAAGGACAGAGTGATGGTTGCCATGGTGGGGCCTCTCTGTCTCCATCAGGGAGGAAGGGGGCGACAGGAAGCATTGCCGACCCACACTTTTATGCTTGAGAGGACTGTTGGAGGTACAGCTATCATAAAAGTGGTCACATGGACTGCTTGAGAGTTGCAGTGTGAATGTGCTTCTTCTTCCCTGACTTTGTAGGATCAGACCGGCCTTGCACCCTGTTGTGCCCAATGGATGGACTCTTTCCTGTTGCAAGGGTGAGGTCTGATTCTTAAAACTAACTCTTTAACCACTTGCTGACCGCCTCACGATGATATACGTCGGCAGAATGGCACGGGCAGGCAGAATCACGTACCTGTACGTGATCAGCCTCCCGCGGGCGGGGGGTCCGATCGGACCTCCCCCGGTGCCCAAGGCGGTCGGCATATCTCCCCCAGCGGTCGGAGGTGAGGGAGAGGCCATCCATTCGTCGCCCCCCCTCGCGATCGCTCCCGGCCAATGAGATCATTTCTCTGCTGCTGTGTGGTAAACAGCAGCAGAGGAAATGATGTCATCTCTCCTCAGCTCGGTATTTTCCGTTCCGGCGCCGAAGAGAGAAGACTTCAATGTGAGTGCACAACACACACACATACAGTAGAACATGCCAGGCATACATTACACTCCCCTTTACCCCCCAATCCTCCCCCCCGATCACCCCCTAATCAACCCTCCCCCCCCGTCACACTGACACCAAGCCGTTTTTTTGTTTTTTTTCTGATTACTGCATTGGTGTCAGTTTGTGATAGTGTTGTAGGGCAGTTAGTATTAGCCCCCTTTAGGTCTAGGGTACCCCCCTAACCCCCCCTAATAAAGTTTTAACCCCTTGATCACCCCCCGCTGCTAGTGTCACCAAGCAATCATTTTTCTGATCGCTGTATTAGTGTCACTGGTGACGCTAGTTAGGGAGGTAAATACTTAGGTTCGCCGTCAGTGTTTTATAGCGTCAGGGACCCCCATATACTATCTAATAAAGGTTTTAACCCCTTGATTGCCCTCTAGTTAACCCTTTCACCACTGATCACCGTATAACTGTTACGGGTGACGCTGGTTAGTTACTTTCTTTTTTATAGTGTCAGGGCACCCGCCCTTTTATTACCTAATAAAGGTTTAGCCCCCTGATCGCCCGGCGGTGATATGCGTCGCCCCAGGCAGCGTCAGGTTAGCACCAGTACTGCTAACACCCACGCACGCAGCATACGCCTCCCTTAGTGGTATAGTATCCGAACAGATCAATATCAGCAGTTTAGGGTTCCCGAAAATGCAGTGTTAGCGGGATCAGCCTAGATACCTGCTAGCACCTGCGTTTTGCCCCTGCGCCCGGCCCAGCCCACCCAAGTGCAGTATCGATCGATCACTATCACTTACAAAACACTAAACGCATAACTGCAGTGTTCGCAGAGTCAGGCCTGATCCCTGCGATCGCTAACAGTTTTTTTGGTAGCATTTTGGTGAACTGGCAAGCATCAGCCCCAAGCAGCGTCAGGTTAGCGCCAGTACCGCTAACACCCACGCACGCACCGTACAACTCCCTTAGTGGTATAGTATCTGAACGGATCAATATCTGATCCGATCAGATCTATACTAGCGTCCCCAGCAGTTTAGGGTTCCCAAAAACGCAGTGTTAGTGGGATCAGCCCAGATACCTGCTAGCACCTGCGTTTTACCCCTCCGCCCGGCCCAGCCCACCCAAGTGCAGTATCGACCGATCACTGTCACTTATAAAACACTAAACGCATAACTGCAGCATTCGCAGAGTCAGGCCTGATCGATGCGATCGCTAACAGGTTTTTTGGTAGAGTTTTGGTGAACTTGCAAGCACCAGCGGCCTAGTACACCCTGGTCGCAGTCAAACCAGCACTGCAGTAACACTTGGTGACGTGGCGAGTCCCATAAGTGCAGTTCAAGCTGGTGAGGTGGCAACCACAAGTAGTGTCCCGCTGCC
The DNA here is from genome assembly GCA_037952925.1 of Lithobates clamitans. Lineage (NCBI taxonomy): Eukaryota > Metazoa > Chordata > Amphibia > Anura > Ranidae > Lithobates > Lithobates clamitans. Next base: position 3,462,280 of record JBBGZY010000065.1, read on the forward strand.
ACCAAGAGGAAGACAAACTGGCCCGTCGTGCCTATAGTGCCCTTCCTGCTTCATTCGCCAATCCTAATTGGGAACCCACCGCTTCTGCAGCACCCGTACTTACCCCATTCACATCCCCAACCAAATGCAGTCAGCTGCAAGAGAGGCATTTTCTTTATGTCCTCCCAAGTACCCCTACCCAACGAACCCCCCAAAAAAAGATGTCGTGTCTGCAGCAAGCGCGGATATAGGCGTGACACCTGCTATTATTGTCCCTCCTGTCCTGACAATCCTGGTCTTTGCATTGGTGAATGTTTTGAACGCTACCATACACTAGTTGAGTATTAGCGTAGGGTACAGCATTGCACAGACTAGGCACACTTTCACAGGGTCTCCCAAGATGCCATCGCATTTTGAGAGACCCGAACCTGGAACCAGTTACAGTTACAAAAGTTACAGTTACAAAAAAAAGTGTAAAAAAAAAAAAACCACAAAAAATATATAAAATAAAAAAATAGTTGTCGTTTCATTGTTCTCTCTCTATTGTTCTGTTTTACTGTATTCTATTCTGCAATGTTTTATTGTTATTATGTTTTATCATGTTTGCTTTTCAGGTATGCAATTTTTTATACTTTACCGTTTACTGTGTTTTATTGTTAACCTTTTTTTGTCTTCAGGTACGCAATTCACGACTTTGAGTGGTTATACCAGAATGATGCCTGCAGGTTTAAGTATCATCTTGGTATCATTCTTTTCCAACGGTCGGCTTTCATGTAAAAGCAATCCTAGCGGCTAATTAGCCTCTAGACTAGACTGCTTTTACAAGCAGTGGGAGGGAATGCCCCCCCCACCGTCTTCCGTGTTTTTCTCTGGCTCTCCTGTCTCAACAGGGAACCTGAGAATGCAGCCAGTGATTCAGCCAGCTGACCATAGAGCTGATCAGAGACCAGAGTGGCTCCAAACATCTCTATGGCCTAAGAAACCGGAACCTACGAGCATTTCATGACTTAGATTTCACCGGATGTAACCAGCGCCATTGGGAAATTGGGAAAGCCTTTTATCACACCGATCTTGGTTTTGTCAGATGCTTTGAGGGCAGAGGAGAGATCTAGGGTCTAATAGACCCCAATTTTTTCAAAAAAGAGTACTTGTCACTACCTATTGCTATCATAGGGGATATTTACATTCCCTGAGATAACAAAAAAAATGATTTAAAAAAATGAAAGGAACAGTTTAAAAATAAGATAAAAAAGCAAAAAAATAATAAAGAAAAAAAAAAAAAAAAAAGCACCCCCCCTGCTCTCGCGCTAAGGCGAACACAAGCGCCAGTCTTGCGTTAAATGTAAACAGCAATTGCACCATGCATGTGAGGTATCACCGCAAAGGTCAGATCGAGGGCAGTAATTTTAGCAGTAGACCTCCTCTGTAAATCTAAAGTGGTAACCTGTAAAGGCTTTTAAAGGCTTTTAAAAATGTATTTATTTTGTTGCCACTGCACGTTTGTGCGCAATTTTAAAGCATGTCATGTTTGGTATCCATGTACTCGGCCTAAGATCATCTTTTTTATTTCATCAAACATTTGGACAATATAGTGTGTTTTAGTGCATTAAAATTTAAAAAAAGTGTGTTTCCCCCCCCCCCCCCAAAAAAAAACACCCACCATTTTAATCTGTAGGGCATTTGCTTTAAAAAAATATATAATGTTTGGGGGTTCACAGTAATTTTCTTGCAAAAAAAAAAAATTTTTTCATGTAAACAAAAAGTGTCAGAAAGGGCTTTGTCTTCAAGTGGTTAGAAGAGTGGGTGATGTGTGATATAAACTTCTAAATGTTGTGAATAAAATGCCAGGACAGTTCAAACCCCCCCAAATTACCCCATTTTGGAAAGTAGACACCCCAAGCTCTTTGCTGAGAGGCATGTCGAGTCTGTGGAATATTTTATATTGTGATACAAGTTGCGGGAAAAAGACAAATTTTTTTTTTTTTTTTTGCACAAAGTTGTCACTAAATGAAATATTGCTCAAACATGCCATGGAAATATGTGAAATTACACCCCAAAATACATTCTGCTGCTTCTCCTGAGTTCGGGGATACCACATGTGTGAGACTTTTTGGGAGCCTAGCCGCGTACGGGACCCCGAAAACCAAGCACCGCCTTCAGGCTTTCTAAGGGCGTAAATGTTTAAATTCACTCTTCACTACCTATCACAGTTTCGGAGGCCATGGAATGCCCAGGTGGCACAACCCCCCCGCCCCAAATGACCCTATTTTGGAAAGTAGACACCCCAAGCTATTTGATGAGAGGTATAGTGAGTATTTTGCAGACCTCACTTTTTGTCACAAAGTTTTGAAAATTAAATAAAGAAAAAAAATTTTTTTTTTACTTGTCTTTCTTCATTTTCAAAAACAAATGAGAGCTGCAAAATACTCACCATGCCTCTCAGCAAATAGCTTGGGGTGTCTACTTTCCAAAATGGGGTCATTTGGGGGAGGGTTTGTGCCACCTGGGCATTCCATGGGCTCCGAAACTGTGATAGGCAGTGAAGCGTGAAATCAAAAATTTATACCCTTAGAAATCCTGAAGGCGGTGATTGGTTTTCGGGGCCCCGTACGCGGCTAGGCTCCGAAAAAGTCCCACACATGTGGTATCCCCGTACTCAGGAGAAGCAGCTGAATGTATTTTGGGGTGCAATTCCACATATGCCCATGGCCTGTGTGAGCAATATATCATTTAGTGACAACTTTTTGTAATTTTTGTAATTTTTTTTTTTTTTTGTCACTATTCAATCACTTGGGACAAAAAAATTAATATTCAATGGGCTCAACATGCCTCTTAGCGATTTCCTTGGGGTGTCTACTTTCCAAAATGGGGTCATTTGGTGGGGTTTTGTACTGCCCTGCCATTTTAGAACCTCAAGAAATGACATAGGCAGTCATAAACTAAAAGCTGTGTAAATTCCAGAAAATGTACCCTAGCTTGTAGACGCTATAACTTTTGCGCAAACCAATAAATATACGCTTATTGCCTAAATGTATGACTAAAATTTAGTTTATTGGATTTTTTTTATAACAAAAAGTAGAAAATATCATTTTTTTTTCAAAATTTTCAGTCTTTTTCCGTTTATAGCCCAAAAAATAAAAAACGCAGAGGTGATCAATTACCATCAAAAGAAAGCTCTATTTGTGGGAAGAAAATGACGCAAATTTCGTTTGAGTACAGCATTGCATGACCGCGCAATTAGCAGTTAAAGCGACGCAGTGCCAAATTGTAAAAAGTGCTCTGGTCAGGAAGGGGGTAAATCCTTCCGGGGCTGAAGTGGTTAAGGAACCTGTTTGTTTTACAGGACTCCTTTGGATGGAACACTGTCTATCTACCTCCAGCTGGAGCTGCGGATCCTGTGGACGCAGGATTTCCCTTGAGGGGGAGATGCTCCGGTCCAGTGTATATTGTGTAATGGTTTTAGTGGTAGGTATGTTGTAGTTAGGTGTGTAATGTATTGTACATGCTGCAAATACTAAAAATAAATAATTTTATATTTTTCTACATATTTATTTGTACATATTCCCCGTCCAAGTTTGTTTCCTTTTCCCCCTCCAATTTATCCCTTGCTCCTGGGCCCAGGAGACATTTTTCCAAATTTTCCCAGGCAAGGGACCGGCTGTATTTAGTGGAGGTGAGTGTAGCACCTTCTAGGTAGGTAGGTGCTAGAGAGAGTTTGCTGGAACGCTCTGGAAAGAGAGAAGGAGAGGAAAGGTGGAGCTGCCTGGGGTATTTTAGGCAGCCCTGATCAATCCCCAACCTGGATTGGCAGGGGGTAGGCCTCCTTAAATACCCAGGGTCAGCCCAGCTGGTGATAAGTTGTCAGGTGAAAGACCAGAGTGAGAGAGTGTGGAGGCTGCCTGGGCCTTTTAAGGAGCACCCCAGTCTGGGGGGGTGACCTTGGGCCTGGGCTCGGGTGCAGTCGGGACCACCTTCAGGAACGCATGAAGAGGTCCTGGACCCGAGGCATAAGAGAGAGCAAGGAGAGGACAGCGGGAGAGAGCACTGCTAAGAGACTCCAGGGAGGACAACTGGTCGCAGCAGGAGGGCTGGTGAGTGCGGCACAGTCAGGAGGACTGGAGAGGCACGCCTGAGAGGACTGGGAGCTTGCAGTCTGAGATAGGTGCAGAACCAGAAGTGTGGACTGTGGTGGAAGGGGCAGTGGAAAGAGGCAGCTGCAGCCAGGAGGGCTGGCAGGGCCTGAAGATGAGTTACTGGGCTCAGTAGCCGCTTGTAGGGTAGCTAGCATCAGAGACTTTCTATTTTGCTCCACTATAGGGGCCAGCGGTCTCTGCCTGCAAAAGGCAATTGCTAAGGCCTGGCTGAGTCAGTGTCAGGTCTAAGGAGGAGAAATAGAGTGTATATACTGGACTGTATATAGTTGTCCCAAGCAAGTTCTACCAGTCCTACTGGGCATCCCATACTTCCTTTACCCCATCCAAGTTCAATTCCCTCAAAAAACAAAAAAAAACAAAGCACATGGACTGTTCTATGTCTTTGAGTTTCTGAGAGGTGAATGCCGGGCTGGGCAAGGTGACAGACAGACCACAGTTCTTAGCAGCCCCTACGGGAGTCCTGCTAAACTCAGATAGCACAGCCAAAGTAAGAGGCATACCTGGTGTGCAGCAATGGGTCCAGGAATGAGTTTGCAGTCCAATTAAGGTCTTCTACCTGTAAGGTCTCCTATCTGTATAGGCTGTCTTTCCCTTTGAAGCTTGTCATTTAGCCATAATTGTGGTGTTCTCAAGATTATTACTTAACAAACCCTCTCCTGCACCCTAGTTAATGAGAGTGCCCCAGCATGTATGTCATACAGGACTGGAAATAGACAGTGGGTGAAGACACAGTTGTGGGACAGACAAGTCATGGCTAAAATCAAACAGCCAGACAAAAATCTAGCAGGGTACCTCCAATAAAGGGTTCCAAAACAAATACAGAACTAGCAACACTGCTGACAGGTCTAATGCCCCGTACACACGGTCGGATTTTGCGACGGAAAATGTGTGATAGGACCTTGTTGTTGGAAATTCCGACCGTGTGTAGGCTCCATCACACATTTTCCATCGGATTTTCCGACACACAAAGTTTGAGAGCAGGATATAAAATTTTCCGACAACAAAATCCGTTGTCAGAAATTCCGATCGTGTGTACACAAATCCGACGGACAAAGTGCCACGCATGCTCAGAATAAATAAAGAGATGAAAGCTATTGGCCACTGCCCCGTTTATAGTCCCGACGTACGTGTTTTACGTCACCGCGTTCAGAATGATTGGATTTTCCGACAACTTTGTGTGACTGCGTGTATGCAAGACAAGTTTGAGCCAACATCCGTCGGAAAAAATCCTAGGATTTTGTTGTCGGAATGTCCGAACAAAGTCCGATCGTGTGTACGGGGCATAAGACTGGGAAACGCCAGGAAAGCACATTTGGACAGCAAGTTACCGGAAAACGTAAGTCCAAACACAAATCTACAACAACACAAGGATATTAAAAAGGTGAAAGCCCAGATTTAGATAACGAAAGCTGAAAGACAGGATCAGAAGGCTGAAAACCAAGTTCAAAAGGACAGAGCCCAAGCATTCAAAAAATGTGCAGATTATATATACGAGACAAGGCACACAATGATATAAATTACAGTAGATGAGTCTAGAGGAAGTGTACAGTAAAATAAAGATCGTGGGATTAAATTCAGATAGATTTCTTCAGTCTTGACTGGTGAATTAAGAAAAAAGGACAGTCATAAGGTCAAATCACCCCTTCTGTACTGTAAGACTGCATAGTTTAAAATGTATGTAAACACTAAATCTATCGTTTAGTATGTTTGGCACCATGCCTCACTATATTGTGAAGTCTCTTAGCTAGAAATTTTTGCCAGTAACAGCATTTCATGTTCTAGTCTGAGAATGCTAAGCGTTAGCCTCATAATTGGCAGCAGCATTGTCAGCCTGCAGTGCAAGCCTCTTCAGTTGGCCTTGGGCTGCCTATTTGATAGATCTATTGCTGTGTCAGGTTAGGATGTGTTGCCTATTTGACAAACCTAAAGCCCCGTACACACGGGCAGAATGTTCGGAGACATTTGCCGGTACAAAAGACACCGGCCAACATTCTGCCCGTATGTATGTCGGTCTGTCCGACAGAAGCCGGGCCGTTCGGCCAACTTCTGTCGGACGTGCATGCTAGAAAACCAGCAGCTAACCGACTCCTGATCAGAGCTCTCAGCCAATGGCAGAGAGCTCTGATTGGCGTGTTCTGGCGGGGGGGTCATCCCCCTGTCAGAACACAACAGCTCAGTGGTGGAGATTGTTGAACTAACCTCACATGGTTAGTACAGTGGCTCCCGACCAGAGCTGACAGTTTTTTTTTCATGCAACCCATGGGGGTGCACGAAAAAAATTTGTAGTGTGTGTACCAGGCTTTTTAGGCAGCCCAATAGCCAAATGAAGTGTACCTGGTAGGCTGATAATGCTGCTACTAATTGCAGAGGGGCAGAGGCTTAGCGTTGTCAGCCCTGGCAGGATCTCCATGTAGGAAACTTTACAACAGATTCACAAAAAAAAGTATTTGTTGGCATACTAAGAGGGGAGTGGTCGCCGGGTGCACACTCACGGTGGCTGCCTGACATAAATTTTTTTGTGTAGCACAGCAAAACAAGAAAAATGTCAGACAGCCACACCACCCCCTTCGAGTAAGAATCTGTGTCTTAGTGAGAGTGGAGCTCAGTGTGAGAGTAAATCTCCTCCCCTGCTGTCAGGCCTGGGCTCAGCCCTTCCTTTTTAGAACAGGCCGCTCAGCTGTCGGTTAATTGCCAGCTCTAATCTTTCCACAGTGACTCACCTGGTGATGATATCCTGCTTGTCAGTCTTGATGGCGACTTAAGCCAGCAGGTCTTGAAATGTGGCTCTAATAGTTGTCCGTGCTGTTCTTGTGTTGCAAAAGGAGATACATTCTAGTCTACTACTAATAATAGAATGTTTAATATTAAAGAGTTATATCAAATGCAACACAAGGTATGTGATCTATTTGATCACATGTAAGGCCTGTAGGGTCCAATACGTAGGTTGCACTACGAGAAGACTGAGAGACCATTTAAACAACCACATTGGGAACATTGACAGGAAACAAGCCACCAATGTAGCCCGACATTTCAATTATGTTCATGGTGGTGACATCAGTCTGCTACAAATACAGGGCATAGAGAAGATCAATACACCCAGCGGGGGGGGGGGGGGGAGATAAATTCAGAATCCTGTGTAAGCGGGAAGTATTTTGGATTTCTCTCTTAATACCAGATGAAATAAATACCAAAATTGAAATGACTTCTAAACTAAATAATACCAAGGGTGGTTACGAATTCCCTCTATTGCATATATGTATTAATTTGTTTATTCCTATAGTTAGCTAGTCTATTAAAACTCTGATAGTTATGGTTGATAAGCACAATGATATAAGGTTAGCTATGAACACAAACACACTGCTTAGTAAAACAACATCTTATTTATTTCTCAAGAAAATATCAAAATGCTAACAAGAAAACACTAACAAAAAATATTACAAAGCATATACTGTAACAATAGAAAATCAAATATACTTATCACAAGGCTGTCCTCTAGATATTGTCTCTTCAGCTGGGCTCAAATGATGGTAACAGAGAGAGCCATGAGGCTCAGAGAGCCATCAGGCACAAGCCAAGAGTGAAAAGGGACGCTTGTAACAGAGAAAGCCATGAGGCTCAGAGAGCCATTAGGCATGAGCCAAGAGTGAAAAGGGACGATTGTAACAGAGAGAGCTCTCTGTCTCGGTCAGCCCTTTATATACTTCAATCATATACCGTTCAGACCCAACCCCATTGCCGGCCCATCTATACCTTTGACAAATCAACATATTTACGGGGCAGTCCTCCTCAATATATTATTTTACTGTCCGTCCTGCTGTATTGGCCTTGTCCATGTATCATGTCTATATATCCTGGGTGAATCTTCAATGCCTTTGATCTCTGTAACCCACCTTCATCAATCATCCTGCCAGTCATGGCCCTCTTTGAAACTCGCTTGCAGAGGGCTAATCAAGGATTTCCATGTTATCACACCAGTCAATCAGGAGCCAAGCTTTTGTTCAGCCTTGATGGAGGCCTGATCTCTGAATATTCTGATATGCTACAAAGCTTTGCTGTGCAACTTGTTGCATTACAACTTGGTTGTATCAACCAAAAAGAAACTCCAGAACTATGATATTAAACCATGTTGCATTCCATCACCAGAATTCCCCAGGGGTTGAATTTTGAGTGGGATTTAACCCACTTTTATGATTGATGTATGCTACTGTATTTTGGTATTCGGGAATTCTTTATTGATTGGCATGCAGTGGTTATTTAGTTATTTATTTATCTATTTTCTTGTTATTATTATTATTTTTCCACTACATGTCAGTCTTACTGTATACCTGGTATCTAATCTCTTTTCAATTAAGTAATGTCTGCCTTATCGTATTTGAGTAGTGTGTAATCTTTTTAGATCAGGGGGATCTTCTTTTCCATTTCTTCTTTGAGTTTGCTATATAGAATAGAATCTTTTTCTGTGTTTTTGTTTTTTTTGTTTTTATAAATATTTTTTCTTAAACAGGAGATTGTATTGGTTTGCATTTGCAATAGCTGAGTCCAATTTGATGAATTGCATCTGTGCTGTCATGTGATTTATGTGTTATAAGAGACATTGTGGCTTTTGCAATTTTGTGGTTTTGACAAAGCACTTTTACAGTGTGAAACACGTCAACCTACCTGCATTTCCCCTGCCTGTACCCATCCATTGCTTTTATTATATTTATGCTTCAATAAAGACTTTATACTTTACTTCCTGTGTGGGTGTGCTATTGATCTGAAGTTTTCCTGTTCCACGATTTCTGCTGCAGTGGTAGGGCGTGCACTCCACCTCACAGAAGCAACCTTGGAGTGTTACCGATTGTATCACCTGTGAGCAGAGTTCTCTTTTTTCTATTCATTCGGACTTCACATGCAACCCTAGCTCGTGAGTAATTGTTTTTGTGTTCATCACCTCTCTACAGATTACCTTATTATGAGTTTTTCATCAGATGTGGTTACCTCTATGGCAGGGGAAAGATATAGCAGGACTTTGAGCAAGCACATGACAATCCATTGCGATCAGCAGCAAGCCAAAGCTTACACACTATTGTGAACGATGGGACAAGTTTTCTTAAGTACTTGTTTCGTAAAATGGAGAGCCTTATGGTCAAAAACTTTTTGGAACAGGAACACAATACATGAGTACCTGACCTTTGAGCGAATGCCCCGTGGACCCAGAATAAAGAAATTCCTGACTTTTGAACTTGCAGATGAGGCCCTTAAAAAATCATGGACTGATACTCTTACGGCATGTTCTTTGGAACACATGAGGATTATTGTTAAATCTAATGAAATAGAGAGATTACAACAGGAGATTTCAGACATCAAAAGGGAAATCCTGCCGTTTAAAGAGACAGTCCTTTTTAAAGATTTGAATTTGAGTCTGGGGGACAAGTTGGATCGTATGGAGAAGGGCATTATTGAAAATAAGAAGGAAAAATTACTGAGAGACTGATTTGAGTATGAGACTAATTCTGTTTATGTTTGGAAGAAACCGAATTTTCAACACATATTTAGGAAACGTTCCACTGTGAGCACTACAGGTAAGCATGTCAGCTTTTCCGATACAGAAACTGAGATTTGTGATCATGCTGCAAGTGGGTTTGCCTCTGACTCATCTGTGGAGGGGGCATTTAGAAGTTTGGTTGAATCACATTTAAACTCTCAAACGGGCCTTCAAGGAAAAAAGAAGAAAAAACAGGGAAAACGATACCCTCCAAATAACAAGGAGAGGGGGTAGGAGAAGAAGGAAGAGTCCCCTACCAACTCAGGGGTCACCAGCGGAGGACGGCTCCAATGTCCTAAATCTGTCCACTAGACCTTTATCTTCATCAGAAATTTCTTTACTCTCCAAAGGTTTGAATTTTTGTTCAATTAGAGATTTTTGTTTCTTTGATACAATCTTGGATGTAAATAAGTTTGCACACAATCTCACCCTTCGGAAACATTACTACCAAGACACCCAAGATTCAGCCACTGATCACTCTGGCTCTATAATATCACAACCATCTATGAATTTTAGAGAATTGTGTGCAGTTCAAGATTTAGAGGAGCTACATGATATATCATCTGGTGGTGATGAATGTGAAGCCACCCTTCCCGTGGAGGCCCCTATAAAAACACACTTTGATTTGTATCCTGTTAATTCCAGAGGAAAAGCCTTGGATACTTTTCAGAAGACTGTTGAAAAATAATTAACTTGATTGGCTCTACGCTCTGGAAGCAGGGGCCATGTTTTCAATGATAATCTGTCCTCTGAAGAGCGACTTGCGCTTGAGTCACTTAGTAAGGAATCAGCTATAGTGATTAAAAATTCAGATAAGGGGGTCTGGTGATGGTTCGGGATGCCTCCATGTATCAGGCGGAGGCCCTTCGACAGCTGTCTGATAAGGATATATATTCTGAGCTTACGAGTGATCCTACTAATGATTATAAATGCATTTTGGGTATGTTGGCTTTAAAAGGGGTTCGTCTGGGCATTTTGTCACAGAAAGAAGGTGAGAATATGGTTCCCATAGCACCTATTATGCCAGTATTTCACCATCTTCAAAAAACACATAAAGGTTTGGACCCGCTTAAGGGACGTCCCAGTGGCTGGGATAGGCTTTCTCAATGAACACTCAGGGCTGTGAGTTGATTGTCAGCTACAGCCCTTAGTGAGGAGCCTTTCCACCTACCTTAGGAACACTAAACAATTATTACAATGTTGTAGAGATTTGGCATGGGAGGATGGTGATACCTGGATAACGTGCGACGTATACAGCCTCTACTCATCGATACCTCATCATATGGGTTTACAGGCTGTGGAAGTTTTTCCTGATCGTTTTAGTAATTATTCAGTGATTCACAAGGAATACATTTTGGATTGTCTAGATTTTTTGTTGACCCAGAACTTTTTTTCTTTTGATGGGGTGTTCTACCTCCAGAGATGCGGGGCAGCTATGGGAGCTCTGTTTTCACCTTCTTTCAACAACCTGTATATGGGTTGGTGGGAGAGGGACTGCATTTTTGGAGATGGAGACCCTTTTCGTTCAAGGATTACCTTTTACCGGAGGTTTATAGATGATTTGCTGTTAGTTTGCTCAAATACTCTAGGTGATTTGGATTCTTTTCTTGATTACTTGAATGACAACTGTCTGAACCTGCAGTTTACTGGGCAGATGAATGGCGAATCAATTTCCTTTTTGGATGTCACACTTTTCAGTGAGGAAGGCCACATTCAGTCTAGTATATGCAGAAAATCTAATTCTGGTAATGCACTTCTTCGTGCTGACATCCCCATCATGTCACGCGTGGCATTCCTGTAGGTCAGTTTTCTCAGACTGCAGAGATTATGCAGTAGAGATGATGATTTTCAGAAGGAAAAAAGGAGTATGAATAATAGATTTTTGAAGAGGGGTTATGGTGAGAATATGCTTTATAGGGCTATCAACATTGCAGAGGGTACAGAGAGAAACTCCTGTGTGATAAAATGCCTAGACGAGGAAGCATTAATATTCCAGTGTTCTCAACCCCTTTTAGTCTCGAATTTCGAAAAATCAGAAATGTCTTGACACAACATATTTCCATCCTCTTTGAGGACGACATTTTTGCCAAGGTTTTGTCAGGAGGTTTTAAAGCAGTATCTCGTGGGCCCCCCTCTTTAAGTAACTCATTGTGACGGGAGTCACTTTTGGGCACAGGGTGACCAAGAAAAGAATGAACCCTGAAAACCTGAGCGCAGGGAGTGTTGTCTGCTCCATACTGCCAGGAGACACCTGCTGGTGGACCCTAGTACTGCACGCCAAATTATATATCTTACCAGCGGACGGAGCCTTTCCTGACACCGGGTCTGCCGGAGTGTCCCACAAGGAGGGAGCCATGTAACGGGATTCACTTTTGGGCGCAGGGTGACCAAGAAAAGAATTAACCCTGAGAATATGATTGGATTACTTCAAATGGGACAGTAATATTCATTAACAATATCTCTCAAGAAATATGAAGATTTTATCCCCTGTACACTGTGAGGTCTATGGCCAGGAAGTATAACTCCTAATATGGGCATTCCAGGAAGTTCAATGTAAGAGACCGACCGTCTACTGCTTAACGATGTTGCTTTTGTGGGATAAGTATAAGTAAATCGTGTTAGACTTGTCTGAGGCAGTTTTCCCTTCACTTATTATTAAGTGTGCTAATGAACTCACCTGTTGTCCGCTAGGGGAGGTATTGACACTCAGAATAATGTGTATTGGGGGCTCGTTATGTAACCATTGTGTGATGTTGTGGGTGGATCTGGGTCATTGTTCATGTGGCGCCTGCAGAATTCTCAAGTGTATAAAAAGAGCCTGCATTCCTTTTAATAAAGAGTCTGATTCCTGTTTGACCCTCCGTACAGAGCCTCGTCTCGTACATAAGGGGAAGAATTATTCGTATGGATTTCTTGTTCGGCTGATTGGAGTGTTCGTTAGCTGCCTTTGTGTTCGGAAATGGAATGTCCTAAACGGCTTTAACCCCTTTCATACTCGGGGTGTCGTTACAATTGGTGGCAAGCAGCAGGATGATTCCTAAAACCCAGAAGGATAGCTACAAGAGGACACAGGCCAATGGAAGCACAGTATGACTGGCTAAAGCACTCTACCCTCAAGGACTTACTGGAGAACCGGGGCATACCGGCCAACAACCGTAAGAAGAGGGACATTATCGCAGAACTAGTCGAAATGGATAGAGCCGAAAGACCCAACATACCCAAAAGGCCCAGCGTAACAGACAGGACACCGGAAGAGGCATGTTTTGATCGGGCTGTTAACATAAGACTGGCATATTATGGCCCTAACCCTACAGCGGAGATCATAGACCGAGTTATAGAGGCTGTGGAGGCAAACTGGCTACAGCAAAGAGGTGCTGCAGCAGCAGGAGTCACAGCAGCACCAGCTGAAAGGAGAAAGGTACATTTTGCTGCTTTAAAAAATTTATTGGAAACAGAAGGGGAGATTGATGGGTACCTTGCCGATTTTGAACGGCAATGTGCCCTGTACCGGGTTCCCACAGAGGAATGGGTTACCATTTTGTCTGGGAAATTGTCCGGCTGGGCCAGTGAAGCATTCAGGACCATCTCAGACGAAGAGATTATGAACTATGGGCTGGTAAAAGAAGCACTTTTGGCCAGGTATGCCGTCACACTGGAGGCATACCGGAGGCGGTTCAGAGAGACGAGCAAGCAGACTGGAGACTCATATACCGAGTGGGCATGCCGCATACACCGCACGGCATCCCACTGGGACGCTGGATGCCAAGCAGTATCCGAGGTGCTGCAGCTGTTCCTGCTATTCCTGCTGGAGCACTTCTTTGAAAAGCTGTCCCCAGAAGTCAGAGAGTGGGTCCGGGGCCTAAAACCTTTCACCTTGCCTGAAGCAGCTCGCCTGGCAGACAAATACACAGACGCCCGCAAACTGGATAACCCTGTGGTCAAGACAACAGCCCGAGTGGATTATCGATCAGCGGCACCCCCTCCAGCTGGCTCCTACCCACCACAGTCGCATCTCCAGCGGCCACTTATTCTCAGCAGCGCAGGTTCAACTCCCAGGACTACTCACAACCCATCAGGTGTTTCAGGTGTAAACAGCTAGGGCACAAAAAGCCAGACTGTCTGTTGAATCCAGCCAGGCAGTCTTAGTCATGGAGAAAGCCAGCAGGGGGGAATCCCTGCACATCCATGCCTGCGGCTCACTGCGTTGAGGAGGAAGAACATTGGGGCGTCCTGCACGAGGCTGATCTAGTACAAGCAGCTAACCAGGACAACAGGCAGCAACACAGGCAGACTGTCCGTGTTAATGGAAAGGTAGCCAATGGCCTACGTGATACTGGCGCCACCATGACCCTACTACAGAAGAACCCCATCCCAGAGAGCCAACACACTGGAGACACTGTAGCTATAAGGGTAGCAGGAGACACCGTTTTCTGGTTACCCGTTGCCCGTGTGCATCTGGATTGGGGGGTTGGTTCGGGACATGTGAATGTGGGGGTTTTGCCAGCAGATGTACTACTGGGGAAAGCGTAAACGTTAGCCAAGCCAAGGTCATACACAGGAAGATCAGTAAATGAGGGACAGGGAACCAACAGGACAGAGAGGGGATGGATCGGGCTGAAGGGTACAGGAACACAGAAGGGATCGGGTCAGGATAAGCTCGGGAACCAGGTCGGATGCAGGCTCAGGATCGGTTAACAGGCAAACAAGGTCAGCGTTTAAGGAGAGGGATACCAAGGCAAGCATGTGAGGGCTTGCCGGGTATTTATGGGACTGACAATAATTGTCTTCATGTAACACCTGAGCGCAGGGAGTGTTGTCTGCTCCATACTGCCAGGAGCCATCCACTGGTGGACGTCAGTACTGCGGCCAAAAGATGAAAAGATGAAATAACACCAGCAGGGAAAGATTCCCCTGACAGTTCCAAACTGCCAGGAGACACCTGCTGGTGGACCCCAGTACTGCACGCCAAATGATATACCAGCGGACGGACTCTTTCCTGACACTCCCCCCCCCCAAAGAAGCGGCCTCCGGACGCTCCAACTTGAAGTAATTGTCCAAAGTTAATGGTCTCACACTGAACAACAGAGGAGGGTAATTCAGACTGGGCATCGGGTACTTCAAACCGGACAGCGGGCACATCACAGCAGACAGCGGGCACATCACAGCAGACAGCAGGCTCCGGGTCGTCGATCTGGGCAGCAGGCTCCGGGTCGTCGAGCTGGGCAGCAGGCTCCGGGTCGTCGAGCTGGGCAGCAGGCTCCGGGTCGTCGAGCTGGGCAGCAGGCTCTGGAGCATTAGGCCGAACAGCGAGCACCGTAAGGGCAGGCCGGATCACAGGCACCGGCTCAGCAAGCTGGGTAACGGGCCCTGGCCAAGTGGGCTGGGTAATGGGCCCCGGCTCAGCGAGCTGGACACTGGGCACTGATTCGGCAAGCCGAATAATGGGTACTGGCTTAACAGGCAGAGTGAAGGACTTTGGTTTAGCAGACTGGGTAACTGGCACCGGTTCAGCAGACTGGGTAACGGGCACCGGTTCAGCAGTCGGAGACACGGGCACCGAAACTTCAGGCTGAGACACGGGCACCGAAACTTCAGGCTGAGACACGGGCACCGAAACTTCAGGCTGAGATACCAATATCACGACATCAGGCTGGAAGGCAGGTAATGAGACACCAGGCTGGAAGGCAGGTACCAGGATATCAGGCTGGAAGATGGGCACATCAGACCGGAAAGCAGGCTCATCAGGCTGAACAGCGTGCACATCAGGCTGGAAAGTGGGCACATCAGGCTGGAAAGTGGGCACCGAGACATCAGACCGGGCAGCAGGTACTGGAACTTCAGGATGGGCAGCAGAGACAAGCACTGGCACATCAGGCAGAACAGCAGGTACTGTACTGCACAACAGGCTGAACAACAGGTACATTGGACTGGACAGTAGTCACTGGAGTGTCAGACTGGAACATGGACACTGGGATTTCAGGCTGAGCAGCAGGCACTGGGACCTCAAACTGGGCAGCGGGCACAGGCATTGGCACAACAGGCTGAGTAGCAGACACTGGCACATCAGGCTGGGCAGCAGGCAGGAACACATCAGGCTGGGCAGCGGACAGTGGCACATCAGATCGGAAAGTGGACACATCAGGCTGGAAAGTGGACTGGAAAGCCGGCACCGAGACATCAGACCAGGCAGCAGGTACTGGAACTTCCCACTGGGCAGCAGACACAGGTGCTGGCACATCAGGCAGAACAGCAGGTGCTGGCATAACAGGCTGAACAATAGGTACATCGGACTGGACAGTAGTCACGGAAGCGTCAGACTGGAACATGGGCACTATGATGTCAGGCTGAGCAGCAGGCACTGGGACCTCAAACTGGGCAGCGGGCACAGGCATTGGCACAACAGGCTGAGTAGAAGACACTGGCACATCAGGCTGGGCAGCGGACAGGAACACATCAGGCTGGGCAGCAGACAGAAGATCGTCAGACTGGGAAGCGGGCACATCAGACTGGAACACTGGCAGCAAAATTTTAGGCTGGAACATGGACACAAGGTCATCAGACCGGTCAGCAGGCACTGGGACGTCAGACTGGGTAGCAGGCACTGGGACGTCAGACTGGGTAGCAGGCACTGGGACGTCAGACTGGGTAGCAGGCACTGGGACGTCAGACTGGGTAGCAGGCACTGGAACGTCAGACTGGGTAGCAGAGACATCAAGCTGGAAGGCAGGCACCGAGACATCCGGATGGAAGGCAAGCATCGAGACATCCGGCTGGAAGGCGGGCACCGAGACATCAGGCTGGAAGGTAGGCACATCAGACTGGAAAACGGGAACATCAGATTGGGGCACAGGGACTTTAGGCGGAGACACTGGCTGGATAGCAGGCAGAGGTTTGGCAGAATCAGGTGGGTTATCAGGTTTAGCTGGCACGCAAGCAGACTGGAGTGGGTTGGTTGGTGCGGAAGCAAGTTGGGTTACTGGCAGGATCGTGTGGGTAGGAAAGAACTTTAGTTTCTTTTTTGGTTTAACCAGCGCAGCCTTGTAGGTAATTGCAGGGCTGTAAGGAAGGGATGTAACTGGGCAAAAGGAAGACCAGGGAACAGTGGCTGGAGGAGGGGTTTGTGGGATTGTTACAGGTGGAAGAGAAGAGGCAGGTGGATTGAAAGCAGGATAGGTGCAGTGAGTAGAGACTGGGTAATAGTACTTAGTGGGAAGCTGTGTATACTGGACTGGGAGAAAGATTCTTGGGAAGGTAGGTGACTAATGGCGGGGCTGGATTGCTGTGGCTTAGCTAAATGCAGGAGATCTGACCATGCTTGTAACACAGGTTGAACAAAAGTTGGTTCACATACAGCCTGTCTAATCAGAGATTGTACTGAACAAATGCAATAGGATAACACCTGCTGGGAACAAGCGGAATAATGTTCATCAAAAAAAGCCGGATCATCCTCTAACAACCATACCAGGGATTCAACCTGGTCACAACTGAAAGGAGGGGAGAAATCGTCACTTACTTTGGGAAAGCGTGACAAGGCTGGCTTTCCACATAATTGGATCAAAGGCTGAACGTCCTTAAATAACATATGACCCTGATCTACTACAAAATGGGCTGATCGGATCATTTCCAGAAGTTGGTTACTGGTCCAATCTTTAAGAGTCTGGCGGCAATATTCATTATCCTCTGCCACCAGCAGAGAATAATAGACAATTTCAAGTCCATCTTTTGCGCGCCCACCGTACCAGGATGGTTTCTCTGTGCAGCCACGTCTGGTCAGGGATGGCCTTGGTATACTGTCAGGAGAATTAGTAGACCAGACTGTGTGGACTGCACAGAGATAACCCAAAACGCATGTAAAGTGAATAATGATATTTATTAATATAGATGATAAATAAGAAAATACAAACAGTGCACAACCAACCCAACAAACCCACCAACAACAACAATATATACAGCAAGGGGCAGTACCAGAATCACAGAGGTCAGCCAGGCCAGGGTCATATATGGCAGGTCAGCAGGACAAGGGATATTCCAGAAGCGTAAACGTTAGCCAAGCCAAGGTCATACACAGGAAGATCAGTAAATGAGGGACAGGGAACCAACAGGACAGAGAGGGGATGGATCGGGCTGAAGGGTACAGGAACACAGAAGGGATTGGGTCAGGATAAGCTCGGGAACAAGGTTGGATGCAGGCTCAGGATCGGTTAACAGGCAAACAAGGTCAGGGCTCAAAGAGAGAGATACCAAGGCAAGCATGTGAGGGCTTGCCGGGTATTTATGAGACTGACAATAATTGTCTTCATGTAACACCTGAGCGCAGGGAGTGTTGTCTGCTCCATACTGCCAGGAGACACCTGCTGGTGGACGCCAGTACTGCATGCCAAATGATATTTCTTACCAGCGGACGGGCCCTTTCCTGACACCGGGTCTGCCAGAGTGTCCCACAAGGAGGGAGCCATGTGACGGGAGTCACTTTTGGGCACAGGGTGACCAAGAAAAGAATGAACCCTGAGAATATGATTGGATTACTTCAAATGGGACAGTAATATTCATTAACAATATCTCTCAAGAAATATGAAGATTTTATCCCCTGTACACTGTGAGGTCTATGGCCAGGAAGTATAACTCCTAATATGGGCATTCCAGGAAGTTCAATGTTATGTAACCTTTATGCGATGTTGTGGGTGGATCCGGGTCATTGTTCATGTGGCGCCTGCAGTATTCTCAAGTGTATAAAAAGGGCCTGCATTTGTTTCAATAAAGAGTCTGATTCCTATTTGACCCTCTGTACAGAGCCTCATCTCGTACTTGGGGGGAAGAATTATTCGTATGGGTTTCTTGTTCGGCTGATTGGAGTATTCGGTAGCTGCCTTTGTGTTTGGAAATGGAATTTCCTAAACGGCTTTAACCCCTTTCATACTCGGGGTGTCGTTACACTCATTATCACCTAGTGAGTTCATATCAGGCTCTACAAATAGGACCTGGTTGGATTTCAAGGGGGGTCTTCAAATGTGGCTCTAATAGTTGTCCATGCTGTCCTTGTGTTGCAAAAGGAGATAAATTCCAGTCTACTACTAATAATAGAATGTTTAATATTAAGAGGTTTATCAATGGCAACGCAAGGTATGTGATCTATTTGATCACATGTAAGGCCTGTAGGGTCCAATACGTAGGTTGCACTACGAGAAGACTGAGAGACCATTTAAATGACCACATTGGGAACATTGACAGGAAACAAGCCACCAATGTAGCCTGACATTTCAATCATGTTCATGGTGGTGACATCAGTCTGCTACAAATACAGGGCATAGAGAAGATCAATACACCCAGCAGGGGGGGAGATAAATTCAGAATCCTGTGTAAGCGGGAAGTATTCTGGATATTTTCTCTTAATACCAGAATTCCCCAGGGTTTGAATTTTGAGTGGGATTTAACCCACTTTTATGACTGATGTATGCTACTGTATTTTGGTAATTTGGAAATTCTTTATTGATTGACATGCAGTGGTTATTTAATTATTTATCTATCAATTTTCTTGTTATTATTATTTTTCCACTACATGTCAATCTTCTGTGTACCTGGTATCTCATCTCTTTTAAGTTAAGAAATGTCTGCCTTATCGTATTTGAGTAGTGTGTAACCTTTTTAAATCAGGGGGAGATATTATTCTTTTCCCTTTGTTCTTTTTTTTGGTTGCTATATAGAATAGAATCTTTTTCTGTGTTTTTGTTTTTTTGTTTTATAAATATTTTTTCTTATGCCGCGTACACACGGGCGGACTTTTCGACCGGACTGAATCCGGCGGACAATCGGACCGTGTGTTGGCTCCATCGGAACTGCAGCGGACTTTTTCGGTCAAAAATCTGACGGACTTTAGATTTGAAACATGTTCCAAGTCTTTCTTTCGAGTCTGGTCGAAAAGTCCGCTCGTCTGTATGCTAGTCCGATGGACAAAAACCGACGCTAGGGCAGCTATTGACTACTGGCTATGAACTTCCTTATTTTAGTCCGGTCGTACGTCATCACGTACAAATCCGTCGGACTTTGGTGTGATCATGTGTAGGCAAGTCTGTTAGTTGGGGAAGTCCATCGGAAGTCAGTCGAAAGTCCGTCGGATAGACCACCGGACCAGTCCGGTCAAAAAGTCTGCCCGTGTGTACGCTGCAATAAAGAGGATTTTATTGGTTTGCATTTGCAATAGCTGAGTCCAATTTGATGATTTGCAACTGTGCTGCTATGTGATTTATGTATTATAGGAGAGACTTTGGCTTTTGCAATTTTGTGGTTTTGACAAAGCACTTTTACAGTGTGAAACACATCAACCTACTTGCATTTCCCCTGCCTGTATCCATCCATTGCTTTTATTATATTTATGCTTCAATAAAGACTTTCTACTTTACTTCCTGTGTGGGTGTGCTGCCGATCCAAAGTTTTCCTGTTCCATGGCTATTTAAGCTGTTCAGTCCAGATCATCTCTGCCTTCGCCTGATCAAGATATCAGAGACTCTCTCCTGTGTACCTGCGAAAGACTTGCTTGACTGATGTCCCTTCTGGTTCCTGATCCTGCTTTCTGTTCCACTATGCTGATTCTCTGGTTTCCTGATTTCCTGGCTTGTCCTGAAGTACGCTGATCCCTGGCTCCCTGACGTCCTGGCTTGTCTGACTATCCAATCCGGTTACCGAACTCTGGCTATGTTTTGACTACGTTTGCTCTGTTTACCTTTTACTATTATTATTAAACTAGTGTGATTTTTACTGCACTTCTGTCTTGGTCTGATTCATGGTTTCTGATAGTAGGCGAAGGCCATGAATTCAGAAGTTGCAGTCAATCCACTAGTTGGTAAAATTTTTTATAGATTGGATGAGCTGGATCACCGCATGGATCAGTTTGCCATAGCGTTACAGATGCTCCTGAATCATACGGCTCACCTGGAATCTCCCACTGTGGCTGCTCTGGTACAACCTGCGTTGCAGGCCGTCCTTGCTTCTGCTCCAGTCTCTGTGCAGGCACCCACCTCGAGTATTACCTCTATAAGAGGTATGTCTGGTTCCCCAGACATTTGAGGGCAATCCAGTCCAATGCAGAGGGTTTCTCAACCAGGTTGAGATAAACTTTGAGATGCTGCCCCAGGTGTTTCCCACGGACAGAAGCAAAGTAGGTTTCGTGATATCTTTGCTTTCTGAGAGAGCCTTAGCCTGAGCAAACTATGGGAGATGCAAAAACCCATTGTCCTGAGTTACCCAGAGTTTGTGGCTTCCTTTTAAAAGGGTATTTGACGCTCAGCTTCTGCTGCCAAGTGCCTCATGTCCATCAAACAGAGTACGAGAACTGTTGTCGATTACGCCATTGAATTCCGTACCCTGGCAGCAGAGGTTGCTTGGAACAATGAGCCTCTCATGGCTGCTTTTTCTTATGGCTTCTCGGATACCATCAAAGATGAGATAGCAGTCCGAGATATACCCACTGAGCTGGAGAAGTTGAACACGTTTGCCATCCTCATAGACTCCAGACTCAGAGAGACTATCTTTTAAGGAGTGCTTGCGGTAGCCCCCGGTACATTTGTCTCTGAGCCTTGCAGTCCCACCCTTGCCTCTATCACCTCCCATTCCTCCTAGTACCGAGTCGGTCGTTGATGGTGAACCCATGCACTTGGGCTTCACACGTCTCTCTGCGGATGAGAGAACCTTTAGTAGGAGGGAGAGATTGTGCCTTTATTGTGGCCAATAAGTCCTACCCATCCTGGGAACACCCAAACCTTAAGGTCCAGTAGCAGACAGACCTTAGGTGGCGTTGATTCGTTCCCAGTTGTCCAGAAGGATAAGCCCCTGGCCCCAGTTATCCTTTCTTGGTCTGAGTCGTCTGTCGAGATACAGTGTCATGAGAAGGTCTACCCGTTGGTGGCGCTATCGGTCTCTTGGATCGCAGTACCAGTGTCCATCAGCAGGTGTCTTCCAACACCTAGGACCTGCAGTAAGAGGTCTTTCCTGCTGGTGGCACTGTTGCATCCTCGGGCCGTAGTACCGGCGTCAACCAGCGGGTGCACTCTGGCAGTGTGGAGCAAACAGCTCACACTGCGCTCAGCTGTGACATGAGGTCAATTACCACAGCCTTACAAATACCCGGCAAGCCCTCATAGGCTTGCCTTGGTATCTCTCTCTCCCTGCGTTCTGACCTTGCTGCCTGTTTGACCTTGAGCCTGCTATCTGCCTTGTCCTGATCTGATCCCATCCCTATCCTGAGGCCTTCCTAGTCCTGTCCCTTCTGTTCCTGGCTCCCTTGGATCCCTGCCCTGAACCCCATCCATCCATCCTCTCCTTGTCCTGTTCAGTTTCCCGTCCTTACCCTTCTGCTGACTTCCCCGTGTATGACCTTGGCTTGGCTTTTGATTACGATTACGGTATCTCCAATTACCTATATATATTGTTGTTTGTAGTGGGTTGTTGTGTGGGTTTGCACTGTTTATATTCCTTTCACTTATCACTTGTTAATAAACACCATTTTTTCACTTATATGTGTTTTGGGTTTCCTCTGTGTAGTCCACACAGTCTGGTCAATTAGATATCTTGACAGCATACCAAGGCCATCCCTGACCAGACGTGGCTGCACTGAGAAACCGTCCTGTTACGGTGGGCGCGCAAAATGGACTTTGATGGAATTATCTATTATTCTCTGCTGGCGGCAGAGGATAGTGAATATTGTTGTCAGACTCTTAAAGATTGGACCTGAGACCAACTGCTGAAAACGATACAAACAGCCCATTTACTTGTAGATCAAGGTCATGTGTTATTTGAGGATGTTCAGCCTTTGATCCAATTATGTACTAAGTCAGCCTTGTCATACATTCCCGAAGGTAGTGACGATTTCTCCCCTCCTTTCAGTTGTGACCAGGTTGAATCCCTGGTATGGTTACTAGAGGACGATCCGGCTTCTTTTGATGAACATTATTCCGCTTGTTCCCAGCAGGTGTTATCCGATTGCATTTATTCAGTACAATCTTTGGTTAGTCAGACTGTATGTGAATCAGCGTTTGTTCAACCTTTGCTGCAGGCATGGTCAGATCTCCTGTCTTTAGCTAAGCCACAAAATTCCAGCCCTGCCATTAATCATCTGCTTTCCAAAAGATCTATCTCCCCGTCACCTATGGCAACCTCAGCTACAACCCAGTTTAATCAGCTCCCTACCAAATACTACCACCCAAGTGTCTCCAAGTGTCGCACCCATCCTGTCTTCAATTCACCTGTCTCTTCTCCTCCACTTGTAACAGTCCCACAAAACCCCTCTCTAGCTACAGTTCCTTGGTCTTCCTTCTGCCCAGCTACTTTCTTTTCTTACAGCCCTGCACCTACATACAAAACTGCACGGGCTAAACCAAAGAAGAAGCAAAAATTCTTCCCGACCCACACCATCTTGCCAGTAACCCAACATGTTCCAGCCTTCCAGTCTGCTGTTCCAGCCTTCCAGTCTGCTGTTCCAGCCTTCCAGCCTGAAGTTCAAGCTTTGCAGTCTGATGTTCCAGCCGTCCAGTCTGATGTTCCAGCCGTCCAGTCTGATGTTCCAGCCTTCCAGTCTGCTGTTCCAGCCTTCCAGTCTGCTGTTCCAGCCTTCCAGTCTGATGTTCCAGCCTTCCAGCCTGATGTTCCAGCCTTCCAGCCTGATGTTCCAGCCTTGCAGTCTGATGTTCCAGCTTTGCAGTCTGATGTTCCAGCCTTGCAGTCTGATGTTCCAGCCTTGCAGTCTGATGTTCCAGCCTTGCAGTCTGATGTTCCAGCTTTGCAGTCGGATGTTCCAGCTTTGCAGTCGGATGTTCCAGCTTTGCAGTCTGATGTTCCAGCTCTGCAGTCTGATGTTCCAGCTCTGCAGTCTGATGTTCCAGCTCTGCAGTCTGATGTTCCAGCTCTGCAGTCTGATGTTCCAGCTCTGCAGTCTGATGTTCCAGCCTTCCAGTCTGATGTTCCAGCCTTCCAGTCTGCTGTTCCAGCTTTGCAGTCTGCTGTTCCAGCTTTACAGTCTGATGTGCCTGCCTCCCAGTCTGTCGTCCCGATGCCTGCCTTCCAGCCCGATGCCCCTGCCTTCCAGCCGGATGTCCCGGTGCCTGCTTTTCAGCCTGTGCCCGGTCTCCAGTCTGACGTTCCAGCTTTCCAGTCTGACGTTCCAGCTTTCCAGTCTGACGTTCCAGCTTTCCAGTCTGACGTTCCAGCTTTCCAGTCTGACGTTCCAGCCTTCCAGTCTGACGTTCCAGCCTTCCAGTCTGACGTTCCAGCTTTGCAGTCTGACGTTCCAGCTTTGCAGTCTGACGTTCCAGCTTTGCAGTCTGACGTTCCAGCTTTGCAGTCTGACGTTCCAGTGTCTGCCCTTCAGCCTGATGTCCGGTCGTCTGCTGCCCAGCTCAAGTGGTTCCTGCCGTCTGCTGCCCAGCTCAAGTGTTTCCTGTCGTCTGCTGCCCAGCTCAAGTGTTTCCTGTCGTCTGCTGCCCAGCTCAAGTGTTTCCTGTCGTCTGCTGCCCAGCTCAAGTGTTTCCTGTCGTCTGCTGCCCAGCTCAAGTGGTTCCTGTCATCTGCTGCCCAGCTCAAGTGGTTCCTGTCGTCTGCTGCCCAGCTCAAGTGGTTCCTGTCGTCTGCTGCCCAGCTCAAGTGGTTCCTGTCGTCTGCTGCCCAGCTCAAGTGTTTCCTGTCGTCTGCTGCCCAGCTCAAGTGTTTCCTGTCGTCTGCTGCCCAGCTCAAGTGGTTCCTGTCGTCTGCTGCCCAGCTCAAGTGGTTCCTGTCGTCTGCTGCCCAGCTCAAGTGGTTCCTGTCGTCTGCTGCCCAGCCCAAGTGGTTCCTGTCGTCTGCTGCCCAGCTCAAGTGGTTCCTGTCGTCTGCGGCCCAGCTCAAGTGGTTCCTGTCGTCTGCGGCCCAGCTCAAGTGGTTCCTGTCGTCTGCTGCCCAGCTCAAGTGGTTCCTGTCGTCTGCTGCCCAGCTTAATGACTCTGACATGCCAGCAGTACCCACTGTCCAGGTTGATGTACCCGATGCCCGGCCTGATGTGCCCTCATCTGTTCAGTTGGAGGCCATGAACTTTGAACAGATGCACCTTGTTGGAGCGTCCGGAGGCCGCTCCTTTAGGGGGGGGTACTGTCATGAGAAGGTCTACCCGTTGGTGGCGCTATCGGTCTCTTGGATCGCAGTACCAGTGTCCATCAGCAGGTGTCTTCCAACACCTAGGACCTGCAGTAAGAGGTCTTTCCTGCTGGTGGCACTGTTGCATCCTCGGGCCGTAGTACCGGCGTCAACCAGCGGGTGCACTCTGGCAGTGTGGAGCAAACAGCTCACACTGCGCTCAGCTGTGACATGAGGTCAATTACCACAGCCTTACAAATACCCGGCAAGCCCTCATAGGCTTGCCTTGGTATCTCTCTCTCCCTGCGTTCTGACCTTGCTGCCTGTTTGACCTTGAGCCTGCTATCTGCCTTGTCCTGATCTGATCCCATCCCTATCCTGAGGCCTTCCTAGTCCTGTCCCTTCTGTTCCTGGCTCCCTTGGATCCCTGCCCTGAACCCCATCCATCCATCCTCTCCTTGTCCTGTTCAGTTTCCCGTCCTTACCCTTCTGCTGACTTCCCCGTGTATGACCTTGGCTTGGCTTTTGATTACGATTACGGTATCTCCAATTACCTATATATATTGTTGTTTGTAGTGGGTTGTTGTGTGGGTTTGCACTGTTTATATTCCTTTCACTTATCACTTGTTAATAAACACCATTTTTTCACTTATATGTGTTTTGGGTTTCCTCTGTGTAGTCCACACAGTCTGGTCAATTAGATATCTTGACATACAGGCTCTAATCAACTCTGGGGCTGCAGGCCTGTTCATTGATGCTGCCTTTGTATCTAAGCACTTGATTCCACTGCAGCTTCATGCCACTCCACTTGCCATTGGGGCTCTTGATGGGAGACCTCTACAGCCTGCCCATGTGACTCATGAGACGGTTCCGTTGTCCATGATCGTAGGGGCTCTTCACCATGATATAATCCAATTCCAAGTAACTTCCTCACCTAAGTTTCCAGTGGTTATTGGTTATCCTTGATTACAGAGGCACAACCCCTCTTTTGATTTGCTATGTGCTGACGTTTTTTCCTCAATGCAGCAAGACATGTTTTCAAAAGGCGGTTAAGGTCCTGTGCACCTTTTCACTCTCCTCCCTGCCAGAGGAGTACTGCAATTTTAGCAATGTCTTTGACAAAGTTCAAGCCAGTAGATTGCCTCGACACTGGTGGTATGATTGCGCAATTGACCTTCAACCTGGTGCCATACCCCCTCGGGGCTGGGTTTACCTTTTGTCGGTCTCCGAGGATAAGAATGGAAAACTGCATTTAATACCAGAACAGGCCATTATGAGTACCTCGTAATGCCATTTGGCCTTTGCAACGCCCTGGCAATTTTCTAGGAACTTATTGACAATGTCCTCCGAGATTTGTTGCAGCTATGTGTGGTGGTTTATCTCAACGATATCCTCATATTTTCCAAGTCCCTAGAGAGCCACCACACAGATGTCTGGCGTGTGCTTCAGAAGCTGAGAGAAAACAATCTCTATTGTAAATTGGAGAAGTGCGAGTTCCATCGCGAACAGGTTAATTTCCTGGGTAATGTAATTTCCACTGCTGGTTTTTCGACAGACCCAGAGAAACATTCTGCAGTCCTACAGTGGCCCGACCCGTGGGTAAACGTCCTCTACAAAGTTTTCTTGGCTTTGCCAATTATTATTGGAAGTTTATTCGTAACTTCTAGTCCCTGGTCAAACCCCTGACTGATATGACCAGAAAGGATGGTAACCCACAGAGTTGGTCTCTGGACTCCGTTAAGGCCTTTGAGAGCCTCAAGGCTACCTTTGTTTCTGCTCCTGTGCTGGCACATCCTGATCCTACGTTACTCTTTATCCTTGAGGTTGATGCTTCTGAGACTGGATTTGGCGCCCTTCTGTCTCAACGTCCTACCTCTGAGAGTGCTATGCATCCGTGTGGCTACTTTTCAAAGAAATTGTCACCCGTGGAATACAATTACAAGATTGGGAACAGAGAGTTTTATTCATTGGCGATCACTTTTGGCCCTTAAGGAATGGAGGCATCTCCTCAAAGGTACCACTGTGCCGGTTCTCATTATTACTGACCATAAGACTCTCACATTCTTGTCTGAGGCTAATCGCGATGGGCTCTTTTCTTGTCAAGTTTCAATTACCCAGTACTAAGAATGTAAGGGTTGATGCTTTGTCGCGACAATTTTCCTCCACTTCCAAGTTGGAATCGGTTCCAGTTCCAGTGATTCCTCCTGATCGTATTTTGGCTACGGTTCGCACCAGCCTCACTTCTCCTTTGGGTGACAAGATTCTTGCCGCTCAGATCCATGCTCCTCCTGAGAAACCTTGTGACCGCTGCTTTGTCCCTGAGAGTCTCCGTACTACCATGCTCCAGACTTACCATTCTCCCAAGGCTGCTGGTCACTCACGTTAGAATCAACTCTTTTGGGCCATTTCTCAACAATTATAGTAGTCTAAAATTGCCTAGTCTACATGCTGATGTAGCCGCCTTTGTAGCTGCTTGTTCCCTGTGTGCTCAGAGTAAGACACCACAACATCTTCCAGTGGGCCTCCTACAATCCATACCCAATGGATAGAGGCCTTGGACCCACCTGTCCATGGATTTCATTGTGGAGTTACCAAACTCTCAGGGCAACACGGTTATCCTAATGGCCCGTACACACGGTCGGATTTTCCGATGGAAAATGTCCGATCGGAGCGTGTTGTCGGAAATTCCGACCGTGTGTGGGCTCCATCGGACATTTTCCATCGGATTTTCCGACACACAAAGTTGGAGAGCAGGAGATAACATTTTTCGACAACAAAATCCGTTGTCGGAAATTCCGATCGTGTGTACACAAACCTGACGGACAAAGTGCCACGCATGCTCAGAATAAATAAAGAGATGAAAGCTATTGGCCACTGCCCCGTTTATAGTCCCGACGTACGTGTTTTACGTCACCGCGTTCAGAACGATCGGATTTTCCGACAACTTTGTGTGACCGTGTGTATGCAAGACAAGTTTGAGCCAACATCCGTCGGAAAAAATCCATGGATTTTGTTGTCGGAATGTCCGAACAAAGTCCGACCGTGTGTACGCCCTATTATGGTGGTTGATCGGTTCTCGAAAATGTCTCATTGCATTCCACTTAAGAAGTTGCCCACATCTAAGGAACTGGCTTCCATTTTTGCTCAGGAGATCTTTCACTTACATGGGCTACCCAAGGTGATTGTCTCGGACAGGGGTAGTCAGTTTGTGTCTTTTGTGAGCCTTTTGTGCACAGTTGGGAATTCAGCTTGCTTTCTCCTCTGCGTATCACCCGCAGTCTAATGGGGCCACAGAATGAGCCAACCAGTCCTTGGAGCAGTTTTTACGTTGCTATATTTCTGACCATCATAACAACTGGTCAGACTTTTTACCTTGGATTGAGTTTGCTCAAAATAGTGCCATGAATTCTGCTTCTCGATTATCCTGATGCATCTCTGTGGTCTTCATTCCACTTGGGTACAAATCCAGGAGTCCTTGTGACATGCCAATGATAGGTACAGACTCCATGCTGACTGCACCTTCCTACCAGGGTGGGGACAGGGCCTGGCTGTCATCTCGCAACCTCGGACTCCGTGTTCCCTCACTGGCACCTCGGTTTATTGGGCCTTTTCGTATTCTCCGCAGGTTTAACCCAGTGGCTTACGCTTTAGACCTTCCTTCGAATATGCGTATCTCAAATGTATTTTTCATACCTCCTTATTAAAACCTTTGTTCTGCAACCGCTTCACCATCTCGGTGCCACATATTCACCCAGTGCAGGTTGAGAACCATGAGGAGTATGATGTACAGTCCATTGCTGACTCGCATGCAGTACCTGGTTCATTGGAAAGGGTACGGTCCGGAGTAACGCTCTTGGGTCTCATCCTCGGATGTACATGCCCTTGTCCTTCTCCGTGCTTTTCATAGAGATTTTCCCCTCAAACCTGATGGTCCTCTGAGGGGGAGGGGTCGTTGAGGAGGGGGTACTGTCAGGGCAGGGCTCAGCCCTTCCATCTTAGAGCAGGCTGCTCAGCTGTTGGTTAATTGCCAGCTCTAATCTTTCCGCAATGACTCACCTGGTGATGATATCCTGCTTGTCAGTCCTGATGACTGCTTAAGCTGTTCAATCTAGATCCTCTCTGCCCAAAAATGCACCGTGGCTGCCCCAGACATGTGTGAACCGGCTCCATTGAGACATCCAATTTGCATATATTTACCATGCTCCCCTCTGTGCCTGCCATGATGCTGTTGCTGTAAATATTTTTTGACGTTGGAAGCTTTTTACACAATAAAACTTTTTACCTTATTTTTGGAGTACAGTCATTCGCTTTGCCTTTTGAATCACTTGCCCAGACCACGGACTGGACCAGCACCTGATCATTAAGGAGGATATCATTATCACCTGGATCGGTGTTATCTGTCTGTTCATTCCATTGCATATATGTGAACCCAGACTATATATGTGAACCCAGTATATATGCAAACCCAGCCTTATTGACCTCTGTGCACTGTCCAACTGACTGACCCCTTCCACTGCCCTAATGACTGACACCATCCACTGCCCTACTGACTGACCCCATCCTCTGCCTTACTGACCCGTCCACTGCCCTACATCCTACTGACCTCTGCACAATGCCCTACATACTAATGACATCTGCACAGTGCCCTACATCCTACTGAACTCTGTACACTGCCCTACATACTACTGATATTTGTACACTACACTACATACAACTGACCTCTGTACACTGACCTACATACTACTGACTTACTGTAAGTCTACTGCTCTACATACTACTGACTTCTGTACACTTCTCTAAATACTACTAACCCCTGTACCCCTGTATAATTTCCAAGGAAGGAAATCCCCTCTGTTTACAAAGTCCCTGTTCTGAGTGGAGGCACTGCCAACTTTATTATCAAACCCATTCTTTCTCCCAGCTAAAGGTTCTAGTTTTCTTATTTCATACCTCCCGACTTTTTGAGATTGGAATGAGGGACACCTATTAACAAAAGTATGTAGGCATAGGACACATACCCCGCCACTCCCTCTTAAAGGAGAATTATACCGAATTAAAAATATTAGTTAAACCCACAAGTGCTTTTTTTTACCTCTACTATTCCTTTATACTGGCTGTTGACATTTACAAATGCAGCAATTTACAAATTGGATAAAAGGTTTAGCACTGGGAAACACTTTTTTAAAGATAAATAGTACATTTTATATACAACTATATAGATCAGACCAAGACGAGGGACAAATGAGGAGAAAAGAGGGACAAAGGGACTTTGTTCCAAATCGGGGACAGTCCCTAGAAATCAGGGACAGTTGGGAGCTATTTTATTTACCTACAATACACGTTTGGCATAATATCTTGTGTGGGGAGGGCCATTTGTCTTAATAAACCTGACCTTTCCAAAAGAGGGCTACAAAAGACTAACTTAAAACCACGTATTTATTTTACCCCGAGTCGCCTATGTAAGATGGGTAGGTTGGAGTCCCCTGAATGTTATAAGTGCCACACTGCTATGGGAAATTTCTTCCATATGATCTGGGATTGCTCCAAAATATGTCAGTTCTGGTCCATTGTTACTTCCATTATGGAAACGAAACTGACTTTACTTAATATATGTACCCCTTCCCTGTGTCTTGTGGGTGACATGGATGAGGAGGACTTAGGTGCTGCCCTAAAAATACTGATGCGTTTCTTATTTTTCTATGCAAAAAAGGCAATTGCTATTTGTTGGAAGAAACCGGATGGGCCACTAAGGTCTCGGGAGAGATTGAAACCCACTAGAGAAGGGGATATGATTATCTGAGGGTATCCTATGATTACTGGGTTTTTATGTCTACATGCCTATCTATGTTGCCTAGAGTGCTATACTCTTTTTGACCGGTTTTAATTGCCATCTGTTTTTGTTTCAGTTTATGTTTTTGTTATATTTTCAGTTCTTCTTTGTATACTACTTGGGTATATATGTACTTATTCTGGGAAAACTTTTCATACTGAATGATATGTACCCTGTCTGATGATTGTCTGTCCTTTACTGGAAAACTAATAAAATACCTTTAAAATAAAACAAAAACTTAAAACCATGTGGGAACACAGAAAATATGTGTATAAAGCAAACAGAGAACACCAGCTCGTAACATGTCAGAAATATGTAGTACATGTAAATCATCTTGTTACCACCGGGTGGTGCCCTTTCTATGCAATTGAAATTTATCTGAGGTAAAATATTACTGCTGTCCCATTTACTGATTTAATGTGGGAAATAGTTGCAGAATTTTCTGAAGCATAGAATTGTTATTTAACCACTTCAATACCAGACACTTTCCCTTCTTTCTGCCCAGGCCAATTTTCAGCTTTCAGCGCTGTCGCACTTTGAATGACAATTGCGTGGTCATGCTACACTGTACCCAAACAATTTTTTTATCATTTTGTTCCCACAAATAGAGTTTTCTTTTGGTGGTATTTGATCACTGCTGGGGTTTTTATTTTTTGCGCAACAAATAAAAAAAGACCGAAAATTTTGAAAAAAAAAAGAGTTTTTCTTTGTTTCTGTTATAAAATTTTGTAAATAAGTATGTTTTCTCCTTCACTGACGGGCACTGATAAGGCAGAACTGATGGGCACTGATGAGGTGGCACCAATAAGGTGGCACTGATGAGGTGACACTGATGGGCACTAATATACAACACTGATGGGCACTGATAGGCGGCACTGATGGGCACTGATAGGCGGCACTGGTATGCAGCACTGATGGGCATTGATAGGCGGCGCTGATAGGCACTCATAGGTGGCACTGATGGGCACTGATAGGCGGCACTGGTAGGTTGCACTGATAGGTACTTATGGGTGTCACTGATGGGTGGCACTGATAGGTGTGCCCTGATGGGCACTGATGGACACTGATGGGTGGCACTGATGGACATTGATAGATGGCACTGATGGACATGACTAATAAGGAGGCACTGGCAAGCATTAGTGTTGATCACTGACTGGCACCATTTGTGGGCACTGATTGGCATTGATTTTGGGCACAGATTGGCATCCCTGGTGGCCATGGGTGACATACCTGGTGGTCATCAGTGGTGGCAATCCCTGGTTATCCTGGTGGCATCCCTGGTGGTCTGAAGTGGGCATCCTGAGGGGGGCTGCGCTAATAATTAATCAGTGCAGACCCCCCCTGACAGGAGAGCAACTGATCGGCTCTCCTCTATTCGGGTCTGTCAGAGGAGAGTGAGGAAAAGCCGATACACGCCAGAGGCTCTTTACTGAGATCGGTGTTGCGGTGTGTTAGACTGACGCGCCACACCACCGATCGCTGCGCTGCACGCCCCCACGGGTGCGCGCCAGCTGTCTTCCTGAAAGACGTCATATGACGTTGTCAGGTTAACGGAACCACCGCCCAGCCGTCATTTTGCCATAGGCCGGATGGGAAGTGGGGTACATGAATTGTACCTATAGGTAAGCCTATAATAAGGCTTACCTATAGATACTGTAAATATCTCCTAAACGTGCACTGTTTAGGAGATATTTAGTGTACATGCAGCAGGTGACATCACCGGCACATGCGCTCTGAAGGAACGGCCACCCGGGCCATTCCTTCAGAGTCCTTCAAAGTCCTATGCCTTAAAAAAAAATGCTAGCGGTTTACTACCACTTTGATAAAGATCCACTCATTTATGATTTTATTGTATATAAAATGGAAGATTAATTTGATATACAGTACTATGCAAAAGTTTTAGGCAGGTGTGAAAAAATGCTGTAAAGTAAGAATACTTTCAAAAATATATATTTTAATAATTTAATAAAGTGAGCAAACAGCAAAATCTAAATCAAATCTATAATTGGTGTGACTACCCTTTGGCTTCAAAGCAGCATGAATTCTTACACTTGCACACTTTGTACACTTGCACAAAGTTAGGGATTTTGTAAGACTAGAATCAGGTGTATGATTAACCAATTATACCAAGCAGGTGCTATTGATCAATCAATCTATTAATTTATAAATGGAATCAATTATATATATATATATGATTAAACACAGTCGTTAACTGAAACAGAAACAGCTGTGTACAAGGCTTAAAACTGGGTAGGAACAGTCACACTCTGCCGACAGCCAAAAGTGAGGTTGTGAAAGATAGTTTCATGTCACATGTATGCACCATGGCAAGACTGAGCACGGCAACAAGGCACAAGGTAATTATACTCCATCAGTATATGGGGTTTCAAGTTGTGCTGTTCATGCTCCTTTGAAGGAGCACAAAGAAACAATCAGCGTTAAGGACTGTAGACGCAGTGGTTAGCCAAGGAAACCTAATGCAGCAGATGAAAGACACATCATGCTTACTTCCCCTTGACTTCACAAGATGTATAGCAGTGCCATCAGCACAGAACTAGTGGAAACAAGTGGAACCTAAATACACCCATCTACTGTCTGGAGAAGTCTGGTAAGAAGTGGTCTTCATGGAAAAAGTGTGGCCAAAAAGCCATACCGCCGACTTGGAAACAAGGCTAAGTGACACAACTTTGCACAAAAACATGGGAACTGCGGTGCAGAAAAATGGCGGAAGGTGTTCTGGACTGGACTGAGTCAAAATTTGAAATATTTAGCTGTAGCAGGAGGCAGTTTGTTCACCAAGGGCTGGAAAGGGTTACAACAATGAGTGTCTGCAGGCAACAGTGAAGCATGGTGAGAGTTCCTTGCATGTTTGGGTCTGTATTTCTACAAACAGGGTTGGCGATTTGGTCATAGTCAATATTGTCCCCCAAAAGCTCTCAATGAATGGAGGAAGCCAACCATTCATTAATCCAGTCGTCCTAAATTCATAGAACTCTTTTCATTGCTGGAAGCTCTGGTACAGCTTCTATGTATGAGGGAGGGGTGGAAAGGGTGGGCATCGTCAGCACTTTTGACGAATGCCTATGACAGGTCCATTAGCTCATGTCCAATGACGTTGCATGGAGAGCAAGGCTCTTGTGACATGTGACATGTGACTTCACAAGAGGCGGGCTCTCCGGGCGATGTTATTGGATGGCCACATCCCATGCCTATATATGAGGCTCCAGACAGTGGGGAACATAACTGAGGAAGACAGCTTTGTGACAACACCAGCTTTTTTTTTGTTTGTTTCTTAGCGGGTAATCGGCAGCGGCGAGGAAGAAGAAAAAAACGGCGACGCGAACTAAGAAGAAGACAGCGACGTGAGGAGGAAGAAGAAGGTGGCAAGGAAGAAGACGACACCGGGAGATGACAGCTCAGGGGGAAAACAGTGGCGGAAGAAGACGAGGGCACCGGAGCGACGACACTGGCAGAGACGGCAGCACAGAGCTATTTTACTAATAAAGGAATTGTCAAAAACTGGTTCTTTTTTTTTAACTTTTCACAGCTTTTTTGGTGAATGGGTAAGGGTACGATGTGCCCGATACCCATTCACATAGGGTGGGGGGCTGGGATCTGGGGGTCCCCTTGTTAAAGGGGGCTTCCAGATTCAAATAAGCCCCTCGCCCTCAGACCCTGACAACCACCGGGCAAGGGTTGTCGGGAAGAGGCCCTTGTCCTCATCAACATGGGGGAAAGGTGCTTTGGGGTGGAGGGCGTAGACCCCCCCCATGTTGAGGGCATGCGGCCTGGTATGGTTCAGGAGGGGGAGCCCCTCCCTTTCCTGACCTGCTGGGCAGCATTCTCAGATAAGGGTCTAGTATGTATTTGGGGGGGCCTACGCCGTTTTTTTTTTTTGGTGGGGGGGTTCCCTCTGAATCCATACTAGACCCGAAGGGCCTGGTATGTACCTGGGGGGTAACCCCACGCCGTTTTTTTGTGAATTTTTTTTTTTACATTCAGCTTTTAGCGGAGAACCCCGCTTACAGCTGGTGACTTATCGGTTGTTAAGGACACGGTGGCGAGCTTCCCGACACCCTGCTTAGCAACCAGCTATATACAGTAGTAAAATAAGAAACGCAAGACACAAAACACATCAGAAATGCACCACTTGTGTTTCTGCTGCAGCTACATTGAAGTCTATTAGCTGCAAATTGCGGGGTTAATAGAAAATATATATATTTTCTATTAGCACCAGCCGCGAAACGCATAGATGTGAACTAGTACCATAGGAAACCATGTTAAATAGACTGTAGTGCGTTTCTGAAAACTGCAAAACACACTAAAAACACATAGGTATGAACGTAGGGTTAAAACAGCCCCAGTACATACTTGTACCATCATTGTAATTGTTTTATACCTTGACCTATTACATAATAAAAATCGTTTGTAAACTAAAAAAAAAAAAAAAAACAGCCCCAGTGTTATAGGAGCAAGCTTTGTATAGTAATGTTAAGCTTATTAATATACAGGATTCTATAGCACCAACAGTGTGTGCAGTGCTTTACAGTATAATGGGAGACAGTACAGTTACAATACAATTCAATACAAAAAGATTAGAAGGGCCCTGATCTTGAGAACTTACAACATCAAAGGGAGAGGCAAGTGATATAAAACGTAATAACTGTGTGGGGATGAGTTGATGGAGAAAGTAAAAGAAGAGTTGTAAGGTGGAGGCGGGATAGGCTTCCTGGAAGAGATGAGTTTTCAGACACTGCCTAGTGTATCATAGGTTTATGAGATTGGGGACTTTCCTAATCATCGTACATACTTTACAAAGGTGATGACTGATTGTAATATATCTGGTCTATATATACAGTAAACTAAGTACTCATGTATTTTTTAAATTGTAACAGGTTTCTACATACAGGTACAGAAATTGATTCTTTTTATTGGGTGTATCGTATCTGTTTATTCAGAGTTGGATTTTTTTACATTGGTACATAAATTATTTCATCAGAGGCAAAGAGATAGCTTTTCAGTCATTGACAGACAGCACATCATTACTCATCTTATTTAAATTATTAAATAATATTTTAAAAATATATATTTATATATAAATACTGTCTATATACTGGGAGGAGACATATATCCCCATTATTTGGGTTGTGGCCCCTTTAAAGCAGGTTGAAAATAAGCATTTTTTATAGGGGGAGGGCATTGGTGATCTGGCTCAAAAGGAGAGAACTGATTTACAAGTTGGGACTTCAAAACTCTGGTAAGGGAAGAGTGTTACTGGCGGTGAGCTGCAATTTTGTCTGTATACCAGAAGCTATTAACTGTTTTTGTAGCACCTAGCATAGGTTACTAGATACAGTTGTGCTCATAAGTTTACATACTTTGGCAGAATTTTTGATTTCTTGGCCCATTTTCAGAGAATATGAATGATAACACAAAAACTTTTCTTTCACTCATGGTTAGTGTTTGGCTGAAGCCATTTATTATCAATCAACTGTGTTTACTCTTTAAATCATAATGAGAACAGAAACTACCCAAATTTCCCTGATCAAAAGTTTAAATACCCCAGTTCTTTTATACCGTGTATCGTCCCCTTTAACATCAATGACAGCTTGAAGGCTTTTGTCTCTTGGCAAAAAGCCTCCAGTTTCTGTAAATTCTTGGGCTGTCTTGCAGGAACTGCACGTTTGAGATCTCCCCAGAGTGGCTCAATGATATTGAGGTGAGGAGACTGAGATGACCACTCCAGAACCTTCACTTTATTCTGCTGTAGCCAATGACAGGTCAACTTGGCATTGCCCAAATGCTCAAATACGACCCATGCAAATGTTCCTCCAGTATTTTTTGATAACATACTGCATTCATCTTGCCATCAATTTTGACCAATTTTTCTGTGCATTTGTAGCTCACACATCCCCAAAACATCAGCGATCCACCTCCGTGTTTCACAGTAGGAATGGTGTACCTTTCATCATATGGTTGTGGGCAAAAATCTCAATTTTGGTCTCATCACTCCAAATGACTTTGTGCCAGAAGGTTTGAGGGTTGTCTCTGTGCTGTTTGGTGTATTGTAAGCGGGATACTTTGTGGCATTTGCGTAGTAATGGCTTTCTTCTGGCGACTCGACCATGCAGCCCAACTTTCTTCAAGTGCCTCCTTATTGTACATCTTGAAACAGCCACACCACATGTTTTGTCAGCTGTGGCTGAAATTTTAGTTGGTCTAAATGACCGTGGTTTGGTTTCAGCAGAACCCCTCATTTTCCACTTCTTGATTAGAGTTTGAACACTGCTGATTGGCATTATCAATTCTGCCAGAGTATGTAAACTTATGAGCACAACTGTAAATTTAGTTTTTGGGTCTTCTGTAATTAAAGGAGCAGTAATAATTTTTCCTGGTCTGTTCAGGGTTTCAACGGCTGGGAGTTTGATTGCTTCACCCTGCCTCTAGAAAAGTCTTCCAAAGCTTAGGGAGGGAGATGCAAATTAACAGCCTAAATATTTATCATGCTCCAGCCAATCCCTGGAGAGAAGTGTCCAATTGGGACTGGAAAGGTGATAAATAGTGTGAAGCCCTGAAGAGCTGATTTCTCTCTCCACAGGAGGGTTCCAGAGCCTGAAGAGCTGCTGCCTTGAGGCACACCGTGAACAATGCAGCTGTTTAGAGGCCTCAGCAGTGTCAGAGACGAGGGCCTGGATTGCCCTTGTTAGAATCTGATTGCAGAACCCCACCACAAAGGATCTGATCTGGAGAAGGACTGTCCCACCCACTGGACCATGTCCAGAGGATGCTGGAAGGTGGCAGCTGTTCTGGGTAAAGACCTTAAATTGATCCTTGTGACTGGAGCTAATGCCTCCTGCTGCTGCATCTCAGCCAATCAGGAGGGAGAAACCCGGGAGAGCCTTGGGTCTTGTGCACATTGCTGGATCGAGATGGGACTTAAGTAAGTATTGGGGGGCTGAGGGGGGAGCTGCACACTGAAGATTTTTTACCTTCATGCGTAGAATACATGAAGGTAAAAAACCTTTAGCCTTTATAACCACTTTGACTTGCTTTAAATACCTATTAAAGTGGTTGTAAAGCCACAAAAAAAACTGCAAGACAAAGGCATAATGAGCTAGTATGCATAGCATACTAGCTCATTAAGAAATACTCACCTTAGATCGAAGCCCCCTGTTACCCGTTTCCTATATTTGAGATTTACTATCGCTCAGATATGATTTGGGTTAAATGAGAGTTCTTTGACCATGAGTGAAAGCAACAGTAGGACAGAAAAAACATAAGACCAACATTAAGATACAAGTACAAGGGAGACTTCCCATATTTACCATTCCCATAGAGGTTCAATTCTGGTGGCTGCTCTGCCATAAAGTGTGCATTTCCCTCCCATCTAGTCTGTGTAAATCATTACATGCTGATGCCTCATTGGTTGGCATGGCATGGCTCTGATTGGTGGGCTTCCCTATTCCTGGTTCAGGATTGGCTACATCTCCAATCCCTATAATTTGTGTAAGTCAGCCCCCTTTAATGCAAATCTTTGGCACCGCCTATTTTGAGTGGGGGACTTAACTTGTAGATACATGACCTTCAGGAAAGTTAAGTATTGATGACGGCTGACCCTCATTGCATATCTTAACATGCAATGAAGTTGAGAATATGAGACTTGGCCACACCTAAAATAATGGTTTATGTGTAATCTCCTTTAAAATTCGGAACTTTTGGCTTTGCCTTCTGAAATAAAAAACTCTTTGAGAAAAAAAAACTTTTAAACTCTCCATCTCTACAGTTCACATTTCTGGATCCCAGTATCCGTAGTCATCACTTGTTCTGCATGTAATAAGTCCATAATAAAAATTATAAGAGACAAAGCACCAAAAAAAAAAAAAACAAGAAGAGAAAAAAAAATGAGGATCCTTGTTCTCAACAGTCCAATACTAATAGTACGAAAGTCCATAATGCCAATCTGGTTATGTTGCCCTTGATTATTGGAACAGCCTTCCATGGTGATTCCAATTGGATACAGCATTCAGTAATGGCCTTTGGACCAGCTTTCCTGGCTTTCTGAGATTATAATTTATTAATGTGGACAAAAGGTAGAGAAAAAAAAATTGAGTACTTTAAACATATGCATTCAAATGAATGCTTATCTTGTCATTCTGAGTATTAAGGACCTTTGATTAGAATTGTTTTAGATATACTGCAACATAATAATGATACCCTTTCCCATTGACACGTTTAACAATTTGAATGGTTACGCCCTTCAGCCAGGTTGTCTGAGTTTCATCATTTATCTTTCTTCATCCATTGTCATATGCCTGCAAGTAACTCTGCCACTGCGTGTGTGTGTATGACCCTTCACAAGTGTCCAGAGGGGATCTTGTTGCCATCGCAACTCACCACTAACTCCTTTTACTGAAACTGTGTTCAGTTATACCAACCCTGATGGGCTAAAACCTTGGCTGGTGCCAAACCTTTGTGCATATGGCTCCGTCCTTGGCTACCGTGTGTAGATACTGTGCGAGTCCTGCCTTTAGCAGGCTATGGAAGACGTTATCACTTTAAGAGGTCTCAGTGCAGATTAGGCAGACAAAAATAACTTGATTTCAGAATATGGATGAGTGTGATGTCACCAGTTACTTGTGGCTTCAGGAACAATCAAACTAAATTACTCTTAGGTACAATTGTACTATACCCCCGCTATTTGCCAATCGCTATGAGTCTCACAAGTCCCAGTATATCTATATGATATTCAAGCAATGCTCTTTGAACTTGGTTATGGCACAAAAAAGAAAACTGACCAATAAAAAAATTGACCAATGACCACATATGATGACTGCCACATATTAGGACTGTAGAGAGGACTGTGTGTCACATATACAAAGAAAATAGTCACATGACTGTTGCTAAACCCTGGGGTTACTGTTATTATTGTCATAGTTGGTAATAGCTACAATGACATAAATTTATATAACACAATTATCCAATGTCGAAAGAAAGAGAGAGAAAAAAAAAGAAAAAGAACTGTTGGAACTTGGCCCAACCCCAAAATGCTATAGGGAAGCTTTAACCACTTCCCGACCAGCCACCGCAGTTTTACTGTGGCAGAATGGCATTGGTGGGCAAAGCGACATTATGTTATGGCAGCCGTGACGATCAGATTAGTTTCAGAACCGATCAGTCTCCAGGCTCAGGCCAATGGTTTTTGGCCTGGATCTGCTGATTGGTCCCGATGAATGAATTCCTCCCCTACCTGTGTAAGTGTAAACACAGACAGGGGAAGTGATGTCATCTCTCCTCGTGGAATTCTTTTCCATTCCAGAGAGAGATGAGAAAGGACATCCAAACGTGAGTTGCACCAACACTACACTGACACAGTACACATAGGCACATATTTCACCCCCCGATCACGCCCTGATCGCCCCCCCAGTTAACCCCTTCACTCCCTGTCACTGTGTCACCCAGTGCAGTGTTCACATTTTACTTTGATCACTGTACTGATGTCATTTGTGACACTAATCAGCGTTAGGGTACTTAGTAGTAGCCCCAGATAGGTCTAGGGACCCCCCTAACCTCCCGAGTAAAGGTTTAACCCCTTGATCACCCCCTGTCACCAGTGATCACTGTATTAGGGTCACGTTGACGCTGGTCAGTTAGTTTTTTTTTTTTTGTAGCGTCAGGGCACCTGCCATATATTACCTAATAAGAGGTTTAACCCCCTGATCACCCGGCGGGTGATATCAGTTAGATTTTAGGGTAAATTAGGGTCTGTATCGCCCCAGGCAGCATCAGATTAGTGTCAGTAGCGCTAACACGCACGCACCATACACCTTAGTAGTATAGTGTCTAAACGGTTCAATATCTGATCTGATCAGATCTATACTAGCATCCCCAGTAGTTTAGGGTTGCCAAAAATGCTGTGTTAGCTGGATCAGCCCAGATACCTGCTAGCACCTGCGTTTAGCCCCTCCGCCCAGCCCAGCCCACCCAAGTGCAGTATCAATCGATCACTATCACTTACAAAACATATAATACTTAACTGCAGCATTCGCAGAGTGAGTCCTAATCCCTGCGAACGCTAATGCCCTGTACACACGGTCGGACATTGATCAGACATTCTGACAACAAAATCCATGGATTTTTTCCGACGGATGTTGGCTCAAACTTGTCTTGCATACACACGCTCACACAAAGTTGTCGGAAAATCCGATCGTTCTGAACGCGGTGACATAAAACACATACATCGGGACTATAAACGGGGCAGTAGCCAATAGCTTTCGTCTCTTAATTTATTCTGAGCATGCGTGGCACTTTGTGCGTCGGATTTGTGCACACACGATCGGAATTTCCGACAACAGATTTTGTTGTGTTTGTGTGTCGGAAATTCCTATGGCAAATGTGTGATGGAGCCTACACACGGTCGGAATTTCCGACAACAAGGTCCTATCACACATTTTCCATCGGAAAATCCTATCGTGTGTACAGGGCATTACAGTTTTTCTGGTAGCGTTGGAAGCAGTTGCTGACAGTCAGTGCTCTTTTTTCCTGTGAGTCTCCCTAGTGTAGCAGTAAATTTAAAAGCCAAAATGTCCAATCGAAGGTACACTAGTAAAGAGGCCTACACTTTTCTGAGCATGACAGATGATAGTGAAGAGGAACTGGCCCATCTTCCAGATTCAGGTTCAGAATACGAACCCGTAGACAGCAGCTGCACCCTGACAGATAGGTCTGACAACGGAGTAGTCAAAAAAAGAGAAAAGAGTTCCCCAGTGGGGTTTTTTGGCAGCACAAAGGAAGGTGGTAGGCCAATGTATGTAAAAATAAATTTTATTAAACAAAAATAGCTTATACACATGGGTTAAAAAAATGAGCTCCAATACAGAGTGTTTACAATCTAATGACACTCAGCACATGCAATATAGGCACATTTTCATAACGATATTGTGTGTATATTGACAGTATTAGAGATGTGGACCTGACGCGTTTCGACCTATAAGTTCCAGGTCTTCTTCAAAGGTCAATCTGCCAATGATGAGTGTCCTATGCGAGAGTCTTTCTGTAAGAGAGGTCCTCTTAAAAACAAAGGATTGCCTGTTCGTTTTACCCTAGAGATCCCATGACACCACCGCTACAGCCTCCAATCTCAGGGGAAGGTCCCAAGGATGTGGCTTACGAGAGATCACACAATGAAGCGCCCCCTATCTGTAGCACGGACTTCACGGCCAATCAGGTGGGGAGAGCACCTAATGAACAAGTGAAGATAACATGTAAAAACCGCACTGCGTAGCCCTATGCGCTTGCAATCATTTGTGACCTGACCCGGGATTGGTCACAATTTTGAACTGGGCTCAGTGAACGCCCGTCCAAGCTGACATTTAGCAAGTAGAGTGAGACTGCTAGAGAAACCACCAACCAGACAGAAAGATCCGGATCTTTCTGTCTGGTTGGTGGTTTCTCTAGCAGTCTCACTCTACTTGCTAAATGTCAGCTTGGACGGGCGTTCACTGAGCCCAGTTCAAAATTGTGACCAATCCCGGGTCAGGTCACAAATGATTGCAAGCGCATAGGGCTACGCAGTGCGGTTTTTACATGTTATCTTCACTTGTTCATTAGGTGCTCTCCCCACCTGATTGGCCGTGAAGTCCGTGCTACAGATAGGGGGCGCTTCATTGTGTGATCTCTCGTAAGCCACATCCTTGGGACCTTCCCCTGAGATTGGAGGCTGTAGCGGTGGTGTCATGGGATCTCTAGGGTAAAACGAACAGGCAATCCTTTGTTTTTAAGAGGACCTCTCTTACAGAAAGACTCTCGCATAGGACACTCATCATTGGCAGATTGACCTTTGAAGAAGACCTGGAACTTTTACGTAGAAACGCGTCAAGTCCACATCTCTAATACTGTCAATATACACACAATATCGTTATGAAAATGTGCCTATATTGCATGTGCTGAGTGTCATTAGATTGTAAACACTCTGTATTGGAGCTCATTTTTTTAACCCATGTGTTTAAGCTATTTTTGTTTAATAAAATTTATTTTTACATACATTGGCCTACCACCTTCCTTTGTGCTGCCAAAAAACCCCACTGGGGAACTCTTTTCTCTTTTTTTGTCTTGATCAATAGGGGTGAGCAGCACTCCCTCCCCTCCCCCGTGTCTATCCTTTTTCTTTGACAACGGAGTAGTGGTCCCTGCCAAGTTAAGGCGTACCCGACCCCGCTCTTCTGTTGTTGTTGAGGTGCAAGAACCGCAGGGCTCTCGTATGGAGCAGAGAGCCAGCACTAGTGCCGCTCATCCTTCTGGTGAACTGGCAAGCACCAACGGCCTAGTACATCTTGGTCGTACATCCTGCACTGCAGTATCACGTGGTGACGTGGCGAGTCCCAAAAGTGCAGTTCAAGCTGGTGAGGTGGCTAGCACAACTAGTGTCCCGCAGCCACCAAGAAGACAAAGACAGGCCCATCGAACCCATAGTGCCCTTCCTGCTGCATTTGCCAATCCGAATTGGGGGCCCATCACTTTTGCAGCACCCGTACTTCCCCCATTCACTGGCCAACCCAGAATTCAGGTGGAAACAGTTAATTTTACGCCACTTGATTTTTATTCTCTGTTTTTCACGGAAGATCTCTATAGATCTAATGTGGGCCAAAGCAATTTGTATGCTGGTCAACTCATTGCCGCTAATCCCCAGTTGGCCCTTGCCAGAGATTGGAGACCTATTACAGTCTCCAAATTTAAGACCTTCCTGGGCCTATCCCTCCTCATGGGCATAACTAAAAAAGTGAGTTGCGGTCATATTGGTCCACTGACCCAATTCACCATATGGCCGTGTTCTCTGCCTCCATGACCAGGACACGATACAAGCAGATCTTGCGGTTCATGCATTTCAATGACAATGAACTCTGTCGTCCTCGGGGTGACCCTGAATACGATCGGCTCTACAAAATTCGGCCCCTTTGTAAACCACTTAAACCAGCAATTTGCAGCCTTGTTTACTCCCGATCAAGTTGTCTGCATTGATGAGTCCCTGATTACGTTTTCTGTCCACTTGTCATTCAAACAGTATCTTCCTAGCAAGCGTGCCAGATATGGGGTCAAGATGTATAAGCTCTGTGACAGGGCAACAGGCTATACATATAGTTTTATGGTTTACGAGGGAAGAGATAGTTACGTAGAGCCGGAGAACTGCCCAGACTACATAGGGAGTGCTGGTAAGATTGTGTGGGACTTGATGTCACCTTTATTCGGAAAGGGGTACCACTTGTATGTTAACAATTATTACACAAGCGTACCACTTTTTAGTCACTTGTTTGATTATGGATTTGGTGCATGTGGCACCGTGCGATCTAATCACCAGGGCTTACCTCAGCAGCTTGTAGATTCCCGTCTTAGGCTGGGGGATAGCGCCTGCTTGAGATGTAATTTGCTGGCTGTGAAGTGGAGGAATAATAAGAATGTTTTCATTCTGTCCTCCCTTCACGCAGACACAATGGTCCAAATTCCTACAGCGACTGGTGTTGTGGAGAAACCCCTCTGTGTCCATGAATATAACCTTAATATGGGAGGGGTGGACCTCAACGACCAGTTGTTGGCGCTGTATCTAATTGCCCGTAAGGCCAGACGCTAGTATAAAAAAGTGTCTGTATACTT
The DNA here is from genome assembly GCA_037952925.1 of Lithobates clamitans. NCBI lineage: Eukaryota > Metazoa > Chordata > Amphibia > Anura > Ranidae > Lithobates > Lithobates clamitans. The sequence continues at coordinate 3,506,507 of JBBGZY010000065.1, forward strand.
ATTCCAATTGGCTCTGCTGAATGCTTATGTGCTATACAAAGCTTCAGGATGAACTGGGTCCTTCCTAAATCAGTGGCGTTGTTAGGTGGGTGCGGGGGGTGCGGGCCGCACCCGGGTGACACCTGCCAGAGGGGTGACACCCATAGGTAGGGGCACGCACCGCTAACACTGCCCGCTGCCCTGATCTGCGCCACCGGACTTGCGCTGTGTCCCTCAGCGCAGCGGACTGAAGCCGCATCCCCCTCCTCTCTGTTTACATCCACACAACAGGAGGGGGAGCCCGAGGGACACACACGGCTGTGTGTATCATCCGCGCTGTTCTGAGGTCTGTAAACTTTATGTATATGTGCGTGGACATGTGCAGGGGGTGTCTATACTAATGGGGGTTCTGCACTGAGGGGGATTCTATACTAATGGGGGGCTCTGCACTGAGGGGGATTCTATGCTAATGGGGGGCTCTGCACTGAGGGGGTATTCTATGCTAATGGGGGCTCTGCACTGAGGGGGGATTCTATACTAATGGGGGGCTCTGCACTGAGGGGGGGATTCTATACTAGTGGGGGGCTCTGCACTGAGGGGGATTCTATACTAATGGGGGGCTCTGCACTGAGGGAGAATTCTATACTAATGGGGGGCTCTGCACTGAGGGGGATTCTATACTAATGGGGGTCTCTGCACTGAGGGGGGATTCTATACTAATGGGGGGCTCTGCACTGAGGGGGGATTCTATACTAATGGGGGGCTCTGCACTGAGGGGGATCTGCACTGAGGGGGGATTCTATACTAATGGGGGGTCTGCACTGAGGGGGATTCTATACTAATGGGGGGTCTGCACTGAGGGGGGATTCTATACTAATGGGGGGTCTGCACTGAGGGGGGATTCTATACTAATGGGGGGCTCTGCACTGAGGGGGGATTCTATACTAATGGGGGGGGTCTGCACTGAGGGGGGATTCTATACTAATGGGGGTCTGCACTGAGGGGGGATTCTTTACTAATGGGGGGTCTGCACTGAGGGGGGATTCTATAATGGGGGGCTCTGCACTGAGGGGGGATTCTATACTAATGGGGGGGTTTGCACTGAGGGGGGATTCTATACTAATGGGGGTCTGCACTGAGGGGGGATTCTATACTAATGGGGGTTTGCACTGAGGGGGGTTCTATACTAATGGGGGGTCTGTACTGAGGGGGGATTCTATACTAATGGTGGCTCTGCACTGAGGGGGGGTTCTATACTAATGGGGGGGTCTGCACTGAGGGGGGATTTTATACTGATGGGGTCTGCACTGAGGGGGGATTCTATACTAATGGGGGGTCTGCACTGAGGGGGGTTCTATACTAATGGGGGTTGGCACTGAGGGGGAAATTTTATACTGATGGGGGAGTCTGCACTGAGGGAGGATTCTATACTAATGGGGGGTTTGCACTGAGGGGGGGTTCTATACTAATGGGGGGTCTGCACTGAGGGGGGGTTCTATACTAATGGGGGGGTCTGCACTGAGGGGGGATTTTATACTGATGGGGTCTGCACTGAGGGGGGATTCTATACTAATGGGGGGTCTGCACTGAGCGGGGTTCTATACTAATGGGGGTTGGCACTGAGGGGGGAATTTTATACTGATGGGGGTCAGCACTAAGGGGGGGTGTATGTACTGATGGGGCGGTCTGCACTGAGGTGGGAGGTTGATACTGATGGAGGGGGGTCTGCAGACTCTGCACCGAGGGAGGGTTTCTGTACTGATGGGGGGGTCTTACTGAGGGAGGGGGTCAGTACTTAGTGGGGGGTCTATACTGAGCAAATGGGGTCTGCACTGAGCGGGGGTCTGTACTGATGGAGGGGGTCTGTACTGAGGGAGGGGAGTCTGTACTTAGTGGGGGGTCTATATTGATGGAAGGAGGTCTGTACTGAGGGAGGGGGGCTATATTGATGGAGTAGGGTCTGTAGTTAGTGGAGGGGGGGTCTGTACTGAGGTAGTTGGTGAAGGGGGGTGACACCAATTTTTTTCGGCACCGGGTGACACCAACCCTAGTGACGCCACTGCCTTAAATTCCAGGAAGAGATCATCACAACCCTTCTGTTTCCAGACGGTGCTGTGGCCCAACTTCCCCATCTAAATGCAGTGAGCCGGCTGCATGGAAGGCATTTTCCGCATGTCCTCCCTTGTACCCCTACCCAAAGAAACTCCCAAAGAAGATGTTGTGTCTGTAGAAAGCGTGTGTCAGGAACGGTGTCATCTCCGGTTTCTCCTGCTGGTGGCACTATTAAATTCAGCACCAAAAGGGCATAATTCCAGTGGCCACCAGCGGGTGTCTCCCTGCCTGGACTGCAGACTTGTCATCAGCACACCTGTCATGGGTCTGCTGGACTATATAAACCCACCCTGAACTAAGCCTCAGTGCTTCAGAATTCCTCTGCTAGCCCTTGTCCCTGCCAGTACCTGCTCTTGTTCCAGCCTGTTCCTGTTTGTTCCTGAACCCCGTTTGTGTATCCTGACCTTGAGTCCTGTTTTCTGTTCCCTGCTCCTTTAGTCTGCTTTATTATTCCTGGTTTCTGTTCCCTTGTCCCATGCCTTAGTTTTTATTTCATGTTTGTTTCCTTGCTTGTGTATTATATTAGTTAGATAGATAGTTCGGTGGGTTTGGGGGTTTGCTGTGTTTTCACCATTTACTTATTTTTGGTTTGCTGTCTTGATTTCACGTGTGTCTTTATCATTAATAATAAACATACTTTTTTATTCAGTTTCTCGTTTGTCCCTGACTCCTTGGTGCAGCCCAGCAATCTGATCACCTGCATTGGATGTTGTGTATAACATCCCCTGACAGCGTGGTAGACATGAGACATACTTTTTTTTGTCCCTCCTGTCCTGACCAACCTGGTCTTTGCATTAGTGACTGTTTCGAACACTACCACACACTATTAGAGTATTAGCGTAGGGTACAGCATTGCACAGTCCTAGGCACACTTACACAGGGTCTCGAAAGATGAGATGGCCATCACATTTTGAGAGACCCTAATCTGGAACGTTTACAGTTTATATAAAAGTGCAAAAAAAAAAAAAAAACACAGAAAAAACACAAAAAAAAAAAAAAGCCAAAAAATAGTTGTGGTTTTATTTTTCTTCTCTCTCTAGTGTTCTCTCTCTTATATTCGCCCTCTATTGTCCGCTCTATTGTTCGCTCTCTATTCTATATCTTGTTAGTGTATTTTAGAACTGTAATTTAATTTTTACTATGTTTTATTGTATTTGTTTTGCAGGTATGGTATGTCTTACTGTTATACTGTAATGTTACTTTGTTTTATTGTTAACCATCATTGCTTAGCAGGTACGCCATTCAGCTGCAGCACTGATTTAATCATTCTTATGCCCTGTACACACGGTCGGATTTTCAGACGGAAATTCCGACCGTGTGTGGGCTCCATCGCACATTTTCCATCGGATTTTCCGACACACAAAGTTTGAGAGCAGGCTATAAAATTTTGTGACAACAAAATCCGTTGTCAGAAATTCCAATCGTGTGTACACAAATCCGACACACAAAAGTGTCACGCATGCTCAGAATAAATAGAGAGATGAAAGCTATTGGCTACTGCCCCGTTTATAGTCCTGACGTACGTGTTTTACGTCACCGCGTTCAGAATGATCAGATTTTCCGACAACTTTGTGTGACCGTGTGTATGCAAGACAAGTTTGAGCCAACATCAGTCGGAAAAAATCCTAGGATTTTTTTGTCGGAATGTCCGATCAATGTCCGACCGTGTGTACGGGGCATTACAGCAACAGCGTTTTCTCCCACGATACCAAAATCAACGACTCCAGCGCTGTAGGAGGGCTGGAAGATGTAGACAATTGTTTATATTTACTCTCTGCAGCCTTCAGCCCACGTGTCAGCTGTTCAACCTCTCCCTGCTTGTTTTGGTTGTCTATTGTTGGTAGCATTCAAATTTGTCATAGAGACTTTTAGAGTACCGATATTACTTTTGGCTATTTCTAGATCCTCCTTGAGAGACATGTTTTGCAACAATAACTGTTGGAAATGTACCTTATGTTACATTCTATAATCGTTATCAGATATTAGCTTCAGTAACCAGACTTCCACAGTTTGGTACTTTAACAGAAAACAATGAGAATATTACTGCTTGTTAATTCCCACAGCAAAAACAAACAAACAAACTCTCCTGTAGCTCAGTTTCAATGTCCTACACACAAATACTATGCCTTTAGTGGACATACCATTTAAATAAAAAACAAAAACCTGTTGAACCTTTTCAATAAAACAACCAAGACCACACTCTTTCAGTGTCTTTCCAATAAAACACATATGTACTCACCATACAGCACACTCAAACAATGGTTAGAGAGAGCAGTGGAACCCGTCCTGTTAAACTGCTGTATGGTCTTGGCCACCCTGTTGTAGCTCAGTTTCAGGGTCTTGGCATTCTTCTTATAGCCTAGGCCATCTTTATGCAGAGCAACAATTATTTTTTTCAGATCCTCAGAGAGTTCTTTGCCATGAGGTGCCACATTGAACTTCCAGTGACCAGTATGTGGGAGTGAGAGCGATAACACCAAATTTAACACACCTGCTCCCCATTCACACCTCAGACCTTGTAACACCAACGAGTCATGTGACACCTGGAAGGGAAAATGGCTAATTGGGCCCAATTTGGACTTTTTCACTTAAGGGTGTACTCACTTTTGTTGCCAGCAGTTTAGACATTAACGGCTGTGTGTTGAGTTATTTTGAGAGGACAGCAAAATTACACTGTTATACAAACTGTACACTCACTACTTTACATTGTAGCAAAGTGTCATTTCTTTAGTGTTGTCATATGAAAAGATAAATAAATATTTACAAAAATGTGAGGAGTGTACTCACTTTTGTGAGAAACTGTGTATATATATATATATATATATATATATATATATATATATATATATATATATAGCATGGGAGAAGAGCAGGAGTTTCAAATTCCCAGACCGCTGGATTGGCTGCTTGTGCACTGACAGCCCAGCATGGGGGGCTGTCAAAGAACTGGGGGGTACGGTGTTAGTTTACCTTCTGTAAAGGTAAACTAACACTTTAAATGTGAAATCTTTCTTCAAATTCAAACAGTGCTTTCACCTCTTACTGATTTAACAGCATCACAGCTTATAACAAGATGGATGACAATTTAAATTAGAAGCCAGTGTGTGAAGTTAGGTAATTAGTAGCTGTTATGTGTGGCTTGTGTTTCTTGATGCATGCTTCTGACTAATCCTGGATTCAGCCATAAATGAACAACTGTCCTAAAAGAAACATGTTGATCATGTGTGTAGACAATGTAATGGCTGACTATTTGTTCAAGGACAGTGACCCATTATATACTGAAGAAAAGATGAGGATAATGGGGCCTAAGCTTGCATGATGAAACACACAAGTCAGTCATGACAGTACCCAATTTTCTCTTCTGTCAGAATGGCGTATGTCGCATGCTTCAATGCTTTATTGTACTTCTATTGAAAAAGTAGAAATATGTTGGGGAAGACAAGTTTAGCTAAAGTAACCCTGAAAATCATGGAGAATTTCCTGCAACAAAATTTGAACACACAAAAAAAATGTGTTTCATTGTATATGAATTACTGTACATGGGCTATATATAGATATAGAGACAAATGTTAGAGGAAAATCCTGCATCACTGGGGTAGCGGGCATCTCTAAACTTGTACATTGCATAATTGCTCAAGCTTAGGGCTAAAGTGCCAGTGCCACAGGAAGCGCAAGGCCAAGGAATGTACTCTCCTCTTTTTTTGTCCAAAGATGTCGGGCAAGTGGCCTCCTGTTTTGGTTTAAAAAAAAAAAAAGAACCTAAATTCTTTCCTGAGGCCTCAGTCCTTCCACATGAAGTCGCTCAAAATCATAATCGCAGTAATCCGTGCTGGCTTTTGAATTATTTCAATCCAAATTTCATCAATGTTTTCTAAAGTTTTTCTTTGCAGGCAACCATTTCCAATTCAGATATCTTCTGTTCAGCCTCAGTTCAGGCCCAAGAACCTTTTCATGGGTTATGGACACAATAATCGCTTATCTCCAACAGAAGGGCATACGAGTTTTTCATTACCTGGACGATATGTTAGTTCTCGCTTGCTCCAAGGACCTTCTGGTGCAGCACCGAGACCAAGTCCTGGCCACTATAGCAGAGTTGGATGGATGATAAATACAGAAAGAAAGCCAACCTGTTCCATGTCAGAACCTTGTTTATCTAGGGAGATCGTTCGACATGCTTCAGTACAAAATGTTTCTTCTAGAAGAAGACGCAAGATGAATTTCCTCGGAGGCCTTGGAGATGACGACTACACCCTCGGTTACAGTCCGCAGAGGTATACGTTTTCTGGGAAGCCTGACAGCTTGTATTCTGGCAGTGCCATGGGCACAGTGGCACACAAGGAGGTTCCGGAGTTGCCTTCTGAGCCAGTGGCTTCAGGGATCTCTACATCAGAAGGTCCATATTCTGCTCTTTATTCAAGATGATTTGCGGTGGTGGAGGGGGTTAAGCTTTCCCGGGACAAGCCCATCAACCCAGTGAGCTGGGTCATCATCACATCAGATGCGAGTCGTCGGGGTTGGGGTGCTCATTGCCAAGGCCCGTGAACTCAGGGAACCTGGAACTCTCAGCTCCCTTGTTCTTCCAATCTGCTAGAATTGTGCAGCCAGGGAAGCCCTAAAAGCATTCCTTCCCATCATTCAAGGCAACAAAGTCAGACTTCTAATGGACAACAAGGCTGCGGTTTCTTATGCGATGAAGCAGAGAAGAACGAGGTGTCTGCGCTTCTCCAAGTTACATCAGAAATCTTCGAGTTTGCAGAGGTTTATTTGCTGGACGTGTCGGCAACGTACCTTCTGGGTCCTTAAAACACCCTAACACAGGGGTCATCAACTCCCGGGCTGCGGCCCAATTCCGGGCCGTGGCCTTTCATGTTGCCCGCGCGCGGGTGTGGCCGGCATGAAAGAGCCAGGGCGGCCGGCATAAGAGAGCCAGGCGGGCGGCATGAGACAGCTGAGCGGCCGGCATATGAGAGCCGGGTGGATGGAAGAAGCGAGCGGGCGGGCAAGCAGAGATTACATCATCCCTCTCCGCCCCCCCCCCGCATCACCGCTCTTCTGCCCTCACAGTCAGTTGTCAGGGCTGGGTTCAGCCCTTACTTCTCCGAGCTGGCCGCTCAGCTGTCAGCTAATTGCCAGCTCCCATCTCTCTCCACTGTTACTCAGCTGTTGATGATATCCTGCTCGTCAGTCCTGCCTACGTAAGCCGTCCAGTCCAGAGGATCTCTGCCTTCGCCTTGGTCAACATCACAGAGACAATCCTGTGTTCCTGTTTAAAGACTTGCTTTGCTGACTTCCCTTCTGGCTCCTGATCCTGCTTGCTGTTCCACTACATTGATCCCTGACTTCTGGCTTGGCTGACTATCTGTTCTGGTTACTGAACTTTGGCTATGTTTTTACTACGTTTGTTCTTTTTACTTTTATTATTAAACAAACGTGATTTAACTGTACTTCTGTCTCGATCTGATTTCATGGTTTCTGACACCGGTGTTCTGTCAGCCTCAATGTCGGAGGTGAGGCGGGGAGCAGACAGATGACATCATCTCTCACCGCCTGCCCTGCATCACCGCTCTCCTGCCTTCATTCAGATCCCACCACTGCACAGAGGCCTGCCTCTGTGCTAAATGGACCAGTGCTGCCACCAATGCACTGATTCTGCATTATGGTGAGTTGAACTATTTCATTTATTAGCTAATTGAAAACAGATGTGACTGGTCACAGCCAGCACCTACACGCCTCCATCCCTGTATATGTAATATGTAATATGTCAAACAAAGAAGAGGATTGGTGGGACTTTACATGAGGCGTGTCTGTGTATTTAATAATAAGGATAAAAGGTATGCATTCTGTAATGAAGTTAAATATTGGTGTGATGTGATGCAGTGGCCCTGCAAAATGATGCAAAACCATCGTACACGTCAGACCTGTTAAAGTGTATCAATTGATGAAGATAGTCAGAAGTTAATAACAGTAATGATAACAATGATGCATCACCACTGAAAATGTTAGTATTCACGATAATGGTAATAATAATGGTAATAATAATACCGTAGTTATATTGATAATAATAATAATAAAAACAATGATAATAAAATTAACTCTAGTATGGTTGTACTTTAATCAAGAACGCACCAATACATGATTGGGTAATAAAAAAAACTTGATTGATACAGAAATGTCAGCATGTCCTATACAGGGTCAAGGGGTGGAGTTGACCCAAGGTTACTGGCATGAGGCAGAGCCAGGAAAGGAAAATTAAGTATTGGTAACAATTTTCCGTTATAGAGACAAAGGTTAGAGGATTACATAAATTCCTGGAAAAAATCTACAGTATTGGGGCACAAACAATAAAAACTCTAACAGAATAGTTTGTGAAGCCCGCATACTCCCGATCTCCTGGTCTGACCACGCCCCGAATATGCTCACTTTGGACATAGGATCCCCCAATCCTAGGCCCTACATCTGGAGACTAAATACTTTTCTCCTCCAACACCCCCCGTCAACCATGGAATTAACCTCTTCCCTGAAATTCTACTTTAAGGAAAACAACACCCCTGACATCTCTCCCACTACGTTATGGGAAGCCCATAAGGCGGTCATCAGGGGTAAATGCATAGCTTTATCATCAGCCATGAAAAAAGATGCATTAGCCACAAAATACCGAACTGAGAGGGAACTAAAGGCCCTAGAGACACGGCTTCAAACATCCCCTACTGTACCCCTTCTCAGGAAGGTCATTCGGGCGACTTAGAGGGACTTTGCACTGGGACAAGTGGAAAAAGCTTTGCTTCGACTAAAGCAAGTATACTACGATAGGGGAAACAAAGCGCATTCTTTATTAGCAAAAAAAATTACGCGAAAACTCCCTTAACTCAACACCCCACAAAATTAAGAATAAAACCGGTTGCTTACTATCCCACCCTAAAGATATCGCACATGCTTTTGCAGACTTCTATACAGACCTCTATAATAACCCCCACATCCCAAGCAACCCTCCCTCCCCAGAGCTCTCACTTAGATTGCATCGTTACCTAGAACAAAGTGGTGTCCCCCGTTTAAAAACCACAGATCTAGAGGCCCTGAATGCACCAATTACAGAGGAAGAAATAGAGCTCACGATTAAATCACTACCATCTCGTAAATCCCCAGGTCCTGACGGCTTACCATATGAATACTATAAGACTTTTCTCCCTCTCCTACTCCCATATATGAGCAGACTTTTTAACGCCTTTCTCCGAGACACTTCTGTCCCAGTAGATATGCAGCGATCGTTTATTACCCTGATTCGCAAACCGGATAAAGACCCCGTACTATGTGCTAATTATCGGCCCATTGCTCTCCTGAATTCAGACTTAAAAATCTTCACGAAACTACTTTCAATTCGTCTGAATGTAGTCCTCCCTTCTCTTATACATAAAGACCAGGTGAATATAAAGAGGGGGGAATTGTGGGACTTTATATGAGGCCAGGGCATCCGCCGTAGGTGGCCTCCATCCCTATTTGAATAAACAAAAAAAGAGAGGAGAAGTTGGGACTTTATATGAAGCATGCGGCCGAATAGAACAACATGAGCAGAGAATGACTGGTGGGTGTACAAAAAAGAACTATCTTTATTTTTGCACACCCACCAGTCATTCTCTGCTCATGTTGTTCTATTCGGCCGCATGCTTCATATAAAGTCCCAACTTCTCCTCTCTTTTTTTGTTTAAAGACCAGGTGAGTTTCGTACCGCTTACACAAGCGGGAGATAACACGAGGAAAGTAATTGACCTGGTGGATGTGGCGAACAGGGAGGATTCAGCGTCTTTGCTCCTTAGCTTGGACGCCGAAAAAGCCTTTGACCGTTTGGGGTGGCCCTTCCTGTTCGCCACCCTACAACATATAGGGTTAAAAGGCCCCTTCATGCGAGCGATACATCATCTATATTCTCGCCCCACTGCCCAGGTCAGAACTCCTTTTGCCCTCTCTGCCCCATTCTCAATAAATAATGGCACGCGGCAGGGGTGCCCCCTTTCCCCCCTGCTGTTTGCCTTATGTGTGGAACCCTTGGCAGCTTACATCCGAGGCAATCCGGATATCCATGGGATATCAGTCCAGGGAAGGGAGTTCAAAATTTCATTGTTTGCCGATGATATCATTCTAACCCTGACACAACCTAGAATATCCCTCCCGAACCTTCACGCTGAGCTTGATAGATATGGGGCCCTATCGGGCTACAAAATTAATACGTCCAAATCAGAGGCCCTCCCAATAAATATCCCTGAATCAGAAACCATACACTTACAGGCCAACTTTCCATATCATTGGAAAACTATATCTCTAAAATATTTGGGAATACGCATCACTCCAACATTCGCAACCCTTTATCAGGAAAATTTCCCCCCCCTTTTCCACTCCATCAGAGCCATGCTCCTCAGATGGAAAAAACACTACCTCTCCTTCTTAGGGCGGATCGCGTCCATTAAAATGGCAATCCTCCCGAAGCTACTTTATCTATTTCAAACATTACCCATTTCAGTTCCATACAAACATTTAAGAAAACTCCAAATAGATGTACTTAAATTTGTCTGGAACCATAAAAGGCATAGAATACCCCAATCAGTCCTTATGGCAGCTCGTTCGGATGGTGGCCTCGCGTTACCAAATCTAATTAAATATTATCAAGCAGCTCAACTCCGAGCTATAATATCGTGGTCCACCCAGAGGTCCTACAATAAGTGGACAGAAATTGAGAAGATCTGGCTGTCCCCGACCCATCCAAATAGCTTGCTGTGGTGTGCGGACGCGGAGGTGCCCCCTGAACGTCTATTAGGAGCTATATCCCAACTCCGTAAGCTCTGGAGAGCATTGCACTCCCCACATGGCCTCTCTTCTGAAAAATCGCTCTTGACTTCCTTCATTTGCAACCCTAAAGTGCCAGACAGCCTCACACACCAAATGTCCTACCCATGGTCCTCACGGAATTTGTTTCACTTTGGAAACATAATAGACCCTAGAACACATAAACTATTACCCTTCTCTGAACTTCAAACTAAGTACGATATGCCTCGCCAAGCATTTTATAGCTACCTACAAATCCGCCATTATGCCCTGACCATAGCGCCCGACCTGCGATTCTCCCCCCTAACCCCTTTTGAAAACCTGGTTTTGGCGGGTTTGACCCAGAGGGGACTGATCTCTGATATCTATAAAATCCTGAATGCTTACTCAATGGAGGCGCAAGGTAAGCACCTCTATATGATTAAGTGGGAGAAACCCCTCACGGAGGAACTCCCCATGGAACAGTGGCGAGTGATATGGTTTCAGGCAGCGAAAAGTTCAATCTGCACATTGTATAAAGAAAATGCATACAAAATAATTTTCTTCTGGTACATGACCCCAGATGTACTCCATGCTATCTACCCTACTAGTTCAGACCGCTGCTGGAGATGCTTGGGAACTAGGGGTACCCTTCTTCATATATACTGGGAGTGCCCTCAAATTTTTACCTTTTGGGAAAAAGTCCAGCAGTTATTGACTAATCTTCTGGGAAAACCAATTCACCAAGACCCCTAAATTTTTCTTACTAGGTCTATCCCCACTAAAGATCTCAAAAACCAATAAAAAACTAGTGCGCCATATTTTGATGGCCGCACGATGTCTCATAGCATTGAATTGGAAAAAGAAATCCCCCCCTACCCCTGAGGCACTGTATGCGAGAATTAAAGATGTGGAGTTGATGGAGAAGATGACGGCCAGGATGCAGGACAGATTGGAAGCCCATGATAAGGTCTGGGAGCTGTAGCACCTCCGGGAGGATTCTTCATAAACAGATCATTGACCCACTCAGGTGACTTTACCCCTCTTCTTTCCCCATTCTTTTCTATTTCTTTCTCTCTTTCTTATTCCATATGTTGCTTTTGTTATTTTGCATGAGAAGTTTATATTTAATATGTGATATCGACATGCAGCTGCAACCATGTTAGCCAAGACACCGTAACTCAACAACATACTAAGGAAAATATTCCATATACATGTGTCTGTCTATCTTATATCACGAATTGTACTCTTTTATTACATTTCCCCTTTTTATTTTATGCAATGTAAACTTTGGTAACAAAATAAAATAAAATGTTATTGAAAAAAAAAAAAACTCTAACAAATATTTTTACCTATTTTACACCAAATTAAACAATTGTCCAGACTTTGGCTGCAATCCTGTTGACGCTGGGCCCAGAGCGCAATGACAATCTCCCATGCTTCCCCATGCTTGGTCATGTGATTCATCTGGTGAAATATGATGAACAGTAGTTAATGCATGGGTAAGTACACTGTGCCATGCACTGGCCCTGTAGTTTTTCCGTCCAGCTCTGCCATGGAGAACCCAGGACATCTTCACTCGGCATACTCTACATCAATGTAAGGCAGGAAATTGGAGGAAAATAATAAAGCAGTGCTTGGCAAGGGTAATCAGTATGGGAAGCTCTGGTCAAAAATTTGAGATGGAGTATATTACATTTGTTGTTGTATAGGTCTGCAGAGGAACATTGGTGATTGTTTTATTTAAAGTGATTGCCTTTTTTTAAATGAATTATCTCCAGTATGGTGTCCTCATTTAAATTTGATCTCTAATTCTGCACTCTTCATATTTTAGAGTTAGGGTACTACAGCTTATTACCTTCATTCATAGGATCTCCTAAAGGAATGATGTTGCTACTATTTCTAATAGCGCGTGCACATTGTTTCAAGATATGTAAATCTTTGTTTCATTTACTAAAAAAGGGTTCCTCCCTTTGCTTAGAAGTTTTTATTCAGATTCTTAAATAGGTGGCAGGAATTCTTCTTTATCGCTTGGTTTTTGGAATCCTGAAAGGTCTCACGTCAAAATGAAGTGCTACCCAAATAAACAAAAATGTTATACCAATAAACATCTTTTTAGCTGTGCATGTACATGATTTCACACTAGAACTAGAACCTTAGAAAACTTAATTATTGCTACTTTATTTTTCAAATGCTGTGTTTTATTAAATTTTCAACACCACTCTGAAGCTAAATTGTGAACTGGGTGCTCAAGCTGGCCAGATTTTCATGACAATTGTTAAAATGAAAAAAATAGAATACACTAATCAGCGGCTGCAGCCCATTGGCTGCAGTTGCTGATCAAGAAACAATTTCCAGCATTCCTGTTCTACAGATGTCAATTATTAGATTGACTTCTATCAAGCTGGAGCGGCTACACGTGGATTGAAATTCAGCCAGTCTTTGCTGAACCGGCCAAATTTCGTTCCATCTATGACAAGTTAATACCTGGTACACACATTTTTTTTTATTGTTCAACACAGCAGGCTTAATGAAAAAAAAACCTGAAAGATCGCTGTACTAACTCAATTATGTTAGTGCAGCGGTCTCTCCCACTGTGCCTTTGTGTTCTGACAGGGGTACCACCCCTGCCACATTGATCAAAAACAAAAAAATGGAAGAGGGTTATGCCTATATTATATAATTCCAGGGTGGGTAGTGTGTACAGATACGTGTGACATGTCAGATCACAAACCCATAACTGGAAACAAAGCCAAATACCTGCTGTCAATAAAAAAAAGCAGAAGCAGGTGCGCTCCTCTAGACCATTGCATATATAAGAAAAAAAAGAAAAAGTGAGGACCAGAGGGTCAAGGGACAGGGTCAATCAATGAGGAACACGCTGGCTATAATGATAATAAGAAACAATTTATTACAAAACATAATAAAAATAGTTTCCACCCACATAGTAAAAAATGGAACTTACAGTACCTCCACCACTAAGAAAGTGACAGTGCAAAAGGACAGATACACCACCTGGTACCCACTACATACATGTCAAATATCCCCATACATGGCAGTAATAAACAATGACCAGCTGAACCCGCATCTGTGAGCAGTGTGGTGGTCTATAAAGGACAACAAAATAATCAATAGAATAATGAAGAGAACAATGCTGGGTGACAGTGATGAATTTACTTGTGAAGAACAGCCTATATGGAACCTGCCGGTCCTGAAACTGGAGTAAAAAATCACTGGGAGCATACAAAAAAATTGTTCATATGGATATTCCTGTGAGGGGAGCAACTGGTAACAGTTCTATAGTTTGCCGCACTTGTATAGAGATAATAGTCAAATGACACGGTGTAGAGAGCGGCTTGTTTAGAACAAATACAATGCAGCCAAACACATACCTTCAGTCTTTTGCCCTCTCTGCTATGCAGTGTGGAGGAGGGGGGAGAAACAGCTGATCTCAGGATACGGGAACTAGCAGGCTGGGTAGTGGAAGACCTGTGACGTTCCCGGAGTTCCCAGAATTACCTTCAGTAGGATGGCCGCGCCGACCCGATCCCCGGGTCTGTAGTGATCGGCACTTGAAGGGAAAAGTGACTGCGGGGTCCCACAAGCTGATCTCTGAGTGTATCAACGGAGTCACCAGGCACCGCAACCGTACTGCGAAGAGAGCAGTTCTCCACGCTGGCTGCACGCCGCTGAAGTGGGACGCTCCACAGAGCCAGCACAGCTGGACATGTAGATGATGGGATGATAGAGTCTCTGATGAGATCGCAGCTGAGAAGGGCGTGAAGGGACAGGAAGACCAGAGTTACCCAGTGTAAACAGACATCCTAGGAAGGATTTTTAAACAGCTTGTACACGGGGGAAAAAAAGCAAACCATGAATAAAGTAGGGGATCGTAAATGCAATCCAGGTGGTGACTGTCAATGAGTGGGGGCGTCTGGCTGACGCGTTTCAATCGGTTGGCCGATTTTCTTCCGAGCTGGAGACATAGTGGAGGACATGGACTGCCCCCTTAGAAAACATTAACCCTAAAGTACTCAATAAAAAGGTGTACCTCTGACATTACCAATAAATAACACCACACATACTAAGAGCAGATTGGTGAATAAAAAGTGAATAGGTGAGATATTAAAAGATAGGAATAAAACATGGAAAAGAAGAAGAGGAGAGGGGGGGAGAGTGAGCTGTAAAAAGGTAGGAATAAAACATGAAATGGAAGAGGAGGAGGGGAGGGGGGGGATGAGGGGAAAGAAGGGGGGAAAAAAAGGGAGGGGGGAGGGTAAGATATAGGGGGGTATGGAATATATGTACATATTGATTTACATTGTATGTCCGGTTAGCGGAAATCAGACAGAGTTTGTAGAAATATCACTCTGAGTCGCACAATAGATGCAAATCCCAAGGAAAAGTAGGGGGGGCTGCTACCGAACAATACTAGTAGTATGTATATTGAAAAAAGGACCCAGAGGGGGGGGTTCACACTCAATCACCAAAGGGTCACAGAGCCTGGGATCGCGTGCTCCCACAGGGAGGGCGGTTAATGTTCCAAGAATACTGCTAAATTGCATTCATTATTCAAGCCTAGGGACACTGGCCATTTTCTGCGAGCGCTGATCGGATGCTAGTTTCCAGCATGTCCCTTCTACGAAACCCAGTCCTTAGACTGGCTTCTGTCAGAAAGACAGCTGTACACATGGTCCGAATGTTGGCCAGTTTCTGCTAAACCGGACGATATTTGGACCATGTGTACCCAGTGTGGCAGGGCAAGCCTATGCCCCAGTCTAAAATGGCAGTCTAGGCCAGATTTTGCAGGAAACAGGCATAATAATGGTGCAGGTGTGTTCTGGGTTCATATTAGAGCCAGGATTAGAGCTCAGTGTCCCACACTCCCAAGGGGGTCTTTGATTGTAAGGGAGCAGAGAGGTGCATGTCCACCATGCTGTCCAGGACAGGACAGTCAAAGGCACGAGCCTATGAAGGAAGAAGCAACAGGGAGCTGCAGGAAAGACAAAGTCAAGCTGACAAAGGTACAGAGTTTTGTGCACGAGCACTGGGACTGTGTGTTAGATGGTCTGGAAGACCAAGACATGAGACCTGAGAAGTAAAGCTGCAAAGAGAGCCACGAGGCTGGTTAGTGGTCTTTTGTCATATTGATGGTGAGAACCCCCTGCATGGGCAGACATTTATTTGTGAACTTTTGCTTTCTTTTAAATAAAAGTGGGCAGGAAAAGGCCTGAAACCTACTTTTGGCCTGGAGTACACTCACTGCTTTGCACTACCAGCAAGCTACAAAACCCCCAACTTGTCACACCAGTTAAGCAGAAACAATAATAGACTAATGCCCCGTACACACGGTCAGATTTTCCGACGGAAAATGTGTGATAGGACCTTGTTGTCGGAAATTCCGACCGTGTGTAGGCTCCATCACACATTTTCCATCGGATTTTCCGACCCACAAAGTTTGAGAGCAGGATATAAAATTTTCCGACAACAAAATCCAATTTTGTTGTCGGAAATTCCGATCGTGTGTACACAAATCCGACGGACAAAGTGCCATGCATGCTCAGAATAAATAAAGAGATGAAAGCTATTGGCTACTGCCCCGTTTATAGTCCAGACGTACGTGTTTTACGTCACCGCGTTCAGAACGATCGGATTTTCTGACAACTTTGTGTGACCGTGTGTATGCAAGACAAGTTTGAGCCAACATCCGTTGGAAAAAATCCTAGGAGTCCGACCGTGTGTACGGGGCATTACTGTATGTTATTCTGAAGAGGTCTTTTTTTCTTTTTCTTTTATATATCGTGCCTCTGTAATTTTGCAGTCTCGTGATGGTTTTCTGTATTGGATTTATCTTTTACAAATAAACAAGAAAAAAGAAAGTAATAAGCATGAAATCTAAAGACAAATAACTTTTTTTTTTAGGTTCACCAAAGTATGTAACAAAACAAGATGAAGATTTCTGCAATCGAATAAACTGGCAATCAAGACATTGGGCACAATAGATTTTACTTTATACGTGATTTAATAAATGTATTAATTTGAGCTTTTTAATATTGACTTTTTCATTTAATTACATACAAATATTAAATGAGATCTATACTATTAAATTAGTTAACATATAACTAAATAATGAGCTTAGCAAAGTTGATGTGGTGTAACCCATCCTGTGCCCCAGTTCCAGATATAAAGTTGCACGCCAACAAAATCACTCCTATGGCTGGTTCACATAATTAATATTGATTTTATTCACTAGGTAAATGAGCAGGTCTCATCATCAGTGCAGTCAGCAGCCCAGACCTGGTCTTGCAGTGACGTTAATCACATTATGATATTTCAACAGAAATGTACTCACCTGTCCTCCGTCCAGATTTCTGGTCAGCGTAATGTTCACTCTATAAAAATCGGGCAAACGAACGGCCGGTTCTCCTCGATATTTCACAGCAAGTTGGAACCGAGGATAGAAATAATGTACAAAAATTCTCGCATGACAAAGGCTATTTTTATTTGCTGTTTCTGATCTTGCGCAGTTGTTCATATCTGATACAGTATTTCTCGTATGAAAACAGTACACATTAACCGCTTGCCACCAGCGCACACCGATGTACGTCGGCAGAATGGCACTGGCAGGCAAACGGGCGTACAGGTACGTCCCCTTTAAGAAGCGGTGTCGCGAGCGATTGTGCGCCGCCGGAGCCGCGCGTGCCCGCCGCGGTCTCCGTGACCATGACCGCGGGTCCCGTGGACTCGATGTCCACCGGGTGCCCGCGATTGTGTCACGGAGAGGAAGAACGGGGAGATGCTTATGTAAACAAAGCATATTCCCCGTTCTGCCTAGTGACTGGACAGTGATCTACTTGCTCTCTGTGATTGAGAGCAGTGATCACTGTCCTGTGTGTTCAAGCCCAGCCCCCTCACAGTTAGAATCACTCCCTAGGACACAGTTAACCCCTTCACTGCCCTCTAGTGGTTAACCCCTTCACTGCCAGTGTCATTTACACAGTAATAAATGCATTTTTAATTGCATTGATCGCTCTATAAATGACAATGGTCCCAAAAATGTGTCAAAAATGTCCAATGTGTCCGCCATAATGTCGCAGTCCCGATAAAAATCGCAGATAGCCGCCATTACTATTAAAAAAAAAGACAAATAAAAATGCCATAAACTATCCTCTATTTTGTAGACGCTATAAATTTTGCGCAAACCAATTAAAATACGCTTATTGCGATTTTTTTTTTTAACCAAAATTATGCAGAAGAATACATATCGGCCTAAACTGAGAAAAAAAATAGTTTTTTTATATATTTTTGGGTGATATTTATTATAGCAAAAAGTAAAAAATACTGCGTTTTTTTCAAAATTGTCGCTCTTTTTTTGTTTATAGCACAAAAAATAAAAACCGCAGAGGTGATCAAATACCACCAAAAGAAAGCTCTATTTGTGGGACAAAAAGGACGTCAATTTTGTTTAGGTACAGTGTCGCAGGACCTCGCTATTGGCAGTTAAAGCGACGCAGTGCCGAATCGCAAAAAACACTCTGGTCTTTGGGCAGCCAAATGGTCCGGGGCTAAAATGGTAAATGAAAATTGTTTATTCTGTTCCTGTATGAGAAAAATTTCCCTTTGGAAATTTTAGTTTGGAAGGTCGTAATCGGCTGTTGAAAGTTGTGTACACACTATCAGAAAATCGTACGATCGCTCCTCGGACAAAAATGTTTGCCCGATTTTCTTATAGTTTGTACAGTGCTTTAGAGAGAAACCCCAAGGCAGAGTTCTTATATCTGACCCTGTAAACTTTCTGAGCCTGTTCATGCTGATATCAGATGCTGTCTTCTACATAATAAATAACCATAAGTATCAAACACCAAGCCCTTTAATTATTTGCATATCACTTAAAGTGGTGGTAAACCCTCACATATACCCAGTGAAGTGACTGGCCTCGGATGATACACAGAGATGAAACAAATCCTCCTACATAAGTTGTACCTGTTTATCTGCTTCTCTTCTCTACATCCATTCAAAGTCCAGAATTTATGAAGCTTGTCTGAGTGTTCAGAAAAAAAAGGGGGCGGAGAGCTGAAGTTACACTTTGCAGAGCTCAGTGAGGAGAGCTCTGAGAGCTGATTGGAGGGAAGGGAAACACCCCTTTCACACAGCACATAGGAAGCGAGCTGAGACTGGAGGTCCCTCCCCTGTCACCTTTTTTCTCTTGTTGTCAGGAAAAATTGTCACAACCCAGATAGCAAGTAAGTGTGCGGCAAGTTTGAAAATTACTTGCTAAGCTATTGCTAGATTTGCCATGTTTTACAAGTTTGTTGCACAGTTGAAGCAAGTCTGCATTGCATGACTCCAGATCAACTTTCTTTGCAAACACTCTGCAAGTCTGCTGCAAGTTCTGGTTCAGTTATGTTGTGTAATAGTTATCCCACCACAGGGGGCCGCTGTGGCTGAATTTTCATCATTGCTCCTTGCTGTGTGTAAGGTTTTTCTTTTAACTGGTGCTGGGGCAGCCGGGAGCGGTGTGCAGAGAGGTGGGTGGAAACCATGAGATCTGATATGGAGTTCAGGGAGGTAGAAATCAAGGAGTCACTAACCCTAATATCCCATTGGTGTAGCACAATTTGGAATGTTTTATTTTTCCATGTTTATATACTGACATTTATCAGAAAATGTGTGTATTTAATGAGAGGTGGAAATAGAAACCTCAGGGACCCGGTGCAAGAAACCCGATAGTTCCACTACTGTATAGAGAACTACAAATGCCAGCAATACAGTAACAATGCAGAATACCACCAGCTATAGTGGGTGTATATTGAGAGCCATGCATTGTACAGTATATAGAGGGAGGACTGCACTATACTGTTGTACTGTGTTGTAAAGAGATCAATGTCCTGTACTGTATACAGGGAGACCCATTCATTGTGCTGTATACAGAGAGAACCATTCATTGTGCTGTATACAGAGAGACCCATGCATTGTGCCATATACAGAGAGATCCCTTTCATGGGAAATAGGAAATGGTGGATACTTTTGTCACCATCTATTCTGGGCTCACCTTGCTCTACAGAGGTCTCATAACCTTTCTGGTCTAGACATGCCTTATATCTCTGACAGTAAAGCAGAGAGATGAGCAGAGGGTTCCCCTGCTACTGGTTTCTCTATTGTGCTGTATTGGGCTTGGTCTATAAATGGCTAGATCTGCCTCCTACATTGTGTGTAATGTCTACCATTTCCCTCTTATGCTCTGTTGACGTCTTCTGTAGATTTATTCCTGGCCTGCTATTCTCTGCAATCTTTATATTTATGCATCTGTAGCCCCGCGATCTGAAAACACAACGATTCCCATCATATGATGCCCTGTGTATTTGTGTAATTGTAATAATAATAATAAAAAAAATGGTGCGCTAATTCAAGAAGCTATGTAGCAAAAATAGACTGGGTTTTTTTTTTAATTAGGGATAGGCATTCATGCATATTTGTCTATCTTTGCTGCTTAGCTTCTTGAATTAGAGCTCTTCATCACTCTTTCACTTATTATCGCATATTACTGCATTTTTTGGAGGTTTTTTTAAAATGAGGGATAGTTATTCATGCATATTTGTCCATTTTGCTGCTTATCTTCTTGAATTAGTGCACTTCATCATTGTTTCACAACATTAACGCATATTATCGCATATTACTGCATTTTTTATTTTATTTTTAAATTGGGAATAGTCATTCCTGCATAATTGTCTATTTTTGCTGCATAGCTTCTTGAATTAGCGCACCGCTTTTTATTATTATTTTTACATATACACAGGGCATCCCATGATGGGAATCGTATTTTCTGATCGAGGGGCAACAGATGCATAAATACAGAGACTGCAGAGAATAGCCAACCAATAAAGCTACAGAAGATGTTAACAGAGCATAAGAGGGAAATGCACACAATGTAGGAGGCAAATGTAGCCATTTATAGACCAAGTGCTCATCTCTCTGCTTGACACTGATTTTGACACTAGGTTCACACTGACTGCGGGAATGGAATTGCGCGAGTTCAGCTGAACTTGCACGATTTGATTCCTGCATGTCAGTCCAGACTTCGGGAGCGATTTGAGAGACACCTGTGCGGATTTCTGCACAGACGTCAATGGAAAATGCACCCCAAAATCAACAAAAGTAGTTCAGAAACTACTTTTGGCGCAAATGCGGCGTCGCACTGATTCGGACACTGCCATTGCTGGCAATTGCCGCCGATTTGGCTTGTGATTTACCAAGTCAAATCGCATGCCAAATCACATCAATGTGAACCAGGGCTCACTGTCAGGGATATAAGGCATGCCTAGACCAGAAAGTGACCTGAGACCTCTGTAGAATGAGGTGACCCTGGTATAGATGGTGACAAAAGCATCCACCTTTTCCTATTTCCAATGAAAGGGATCTCTCTGTATACAGTACAATGCATGGGCCTCTCTGTATACTGCACAATGAATGGATCTCTTTACAACACAGTACAGTGCAGTCATCTCTCTATATACAATGCATGGCTCTCTATATACACCCCTATAGCTGGTGGTATTGTACATTGTTACTGTATTGCTGGGATTTGTAGTCCTCTCCAGTGGTGAAATTACCAGGTCTCTTGCACTGGGTTTGTGGTTTGTATTTCCACCTCTCGTTAAATATACACATTTTCTGCTAAATCTCAGCATATAAACAAGCAAAAATAAAACATTCCAAATTGTACTACACCAGTGGGATAGTACGGTTAGTCACTCCTTGATTTCTAGATCCCTGAACTCCATATCAGATCTCATGGTTACCACTCACCTCTCTACACACTACTCCCAAAGTGATTCTATGGTTGCTTTAGCACCAATTAAAAGAGAAGTATGTCTTTTTTTTTTTCATACTTACCTAGGTGGATGCAGCATCAGACCGATGCTGCAGCTGTCCCCCCACTGTCTCTGCACTGAGAACCAAGCCACCGAACATCGCCGATGGCTCGATTTTCACAGATCCCAGAGAGGAAAGCTGCTGCCTGTCAGTCAGCATCTCTCCTCTCTGCTTCTCCACGCTCATTGGAGCGCTGAGCTGTGGAGGGGCGGGGAACGGCCGTCTCAGCTTCTCAGCGGCTCGCTGAGACTGCCATCAATCAAGGCAGCTGGGCGGATCCAGATTTGGTAAATCGGGATGACGTGCTGCCTTGAATGATGGCAGTGACTTTAGCAGAGAGCGGACTTCAGACCGCTCACCGCTGAAAACAGGTCACAGGAGTGCAAAACGAATTGCAAAACTAAAAATCTCAGGCTGGACTTCTTTAAAGAAAAACCTTACACACAACAGGGAGAAATTATGAAAATTGAGCCACAGTGGCCCATGCGTGAGATGATTATTACACGACATAACTGAACCAGAACTTGCAGGAGACTAGCAGAGTGTGTGCAAAGAAAGTTGATCTAGAGTAATGCAATGTAGATTTGCTGCAATTGTGCAACAAACTTGTGAAACCTGGCAAATCTAGCAATAGCTTAGCAAGTCATCTTCAAACTTGCAGCACAATTACTTGCTATCTGGGTTGTTTCATAGAAACAAATCATTTTTGTATGATAGATGAATTATTGTATGCAATGACACAGGGTTTATCAATATACAGTATATGATTGTTGGATTGAATGTATTTCACACGTGTACAGGAATGGATTATGTTAATAGCAGTGGGTTCACTATCACCAGATTGTGGGATTATAGATTTGCGCTGCTTGCTTCTTTTTTCTTGTCAAAAACAGAGACTTGCATAATTCTGGCTATAGACTTGTGAGGCTCTTTCTGTAGACTTGCAGAGCTCTTGCTGTAGACTCACCACTGAAACTTTGCTCTTGCTAGAGACTTGCTATGCAAATTTGCTACAAATTGGAAAAGTGTCATCTAGAACTTCTGCTTCAAGTGCTCTGCAAGTGTACAACTTGCCAGGGAAGATGTGCAGCAAATTAACAAGACTTACAATTCAACACTGCCACAAATGTGTGCAAGTTATCCTTGCTATCTGGGAAGTGACTTGTGCTAATAGCAGAGGAAAAAAGCAA
Source organism: Lithobates clamitans (assembly GCA_037952925.1). Classification (NCBI taxonomy): domain Eukaryota; kingdom Metazoa; phylum Chordata; class Amphibia; order Anura; family Ranidae; genus Lithobates; species Lithobates clamitans. The sequence continues at coordinate 3,529,453 of JBBGZY010000065.1, forward strand.
CAGAAATTAAACGTAGTCCTAATTAAGACAAGTATACACTAGTGGGATATGTTTTGTTCATATTTCATGTCTAAGGTTTACAACCACTTTAACTACAATGTACTGTTATGTGATACAGTAATGAGCTTGTCATGTGATATTGTTTTGCACCCACAGTAGACATTGTCTGTTATCAACATGTCAGGCAGCTGGCAAAGCAGCAAGTGACTTCATCTGATCTCTTGCTTCCAGGTTTAGATTTATTTAGGGCTCATTCACATGGGCAACAGACATTTGTTTATGTTTTGGGAGCAGCCTGAAGCTGCATTTAATGGCTAAATTCAGCTTTTGGTAAAAAAAATTAATAAATGCACATATTTCCACAGAAAAAAAATAGCATTTACAATTTTTTCCCACACAAGCCTGGAAAACATTGCTCCTATTATCAGTAGATCACAGGTGCAATGCCAGGCTCCTGCAGACTCTCAGTATAGCTTTCTGCCTGTGCTTCCAATACAAGCATGTAGTTACTGAAGTCCAGGAAGATCAATAAACTACAAGAGCGCTCACCAGCACCCTCGCAGTCCATTGAGAACTACAAGCCGTCTGCCACAATGGTAGTTGTAGTTCATTCATTTACAGTACTCTGTTAATGATTGACACGGCTGCATGCACAGCCGTGCTGTTTTTAAACTGTGACAGCGGATGCAAGGGAGAAGAACCCCTGCCCCCCATGCAGTCGGGGAGTGGCTGGAATATATAATACATTACACCCTAAATATGGGTGGAATGTGTAGCATGCCTCCAATGGTAATCTTATTCTTTAACCACTTCCAGTCAGGGCCAATTCTGACATTACTATGTAAAAACATATTTTTTTTGCTGGAACACTACTTAGAACCCCACATCACCACTCCCCCCCCCCCCCCAGGCGGGCCACCTGTAAAAGTAATCCAACGGCTCCATAGCTGCTAGGATTGCCTTTACATTGAATTGCCGGCTCTAAATAATGATATCTCGATCATTGCTGCCCTTGTGCCCTAAGGATGGGAAGTGGTAATCAGGCTGGAAAAAGAAGAAATACTCTGGTTGGCCGCACGTCTAAAAAAATCACCTTTATTTCTTCATAAAAATACATCTCCACAAGACATAACAGGGGAATACAGTGTCCTAACACTGAAAAGCAGCTCCACTGAATACAGTGAGCCCGAACTAAATTTACCTAACTCAGCACCTATCCAAGAGGGTGCTATAATGGTAAAGAGCTAACAAATTCACTGACTATTTATACACAGACTCTAATTGTGATTTAAAAAGCCACAAATGTGGGAAATTACCCTTTAATTGCCATTTTAACCTGTGTGTGCCACCTTCTGCGGCTGTACCAAGGCCAAACATTTCAGGGTATGTAAACTTTTTATCAGGGCCATTTGGGTGATTTCTGTTATCATTATAATTTAAAAAGGATCCAAAAAACTATGTGATAATAGATGGCTTCATGTGATTGCTAATCTTAAATAAAAGACAGTTTTTTGGCACGATCAGTCATATTTTCAATATTACCCATTCCCGCCGACCGTACGCACATATGCGACCTTGGCTTTAAGGGGATATACCGGGATGATGCCTGCAGAGTGAGACTGGAAATGTTTTCCTTCCAGTCTCCTTTGTGTAAACATGGAAGTGACATCACAACTGCCAATGGCGCCGACTTAATAAAAAAAAAACAGTATTCAGAATCGCTGTTTTTGGTGATCTGAATACTTTGAAGTGCAATGGATGGATTTGCGGTCTTTTAGACCCCCGATTCCTCCATAAAGAGTACCCGTCACCACCTATTACTTTCACAAGGGATGTTTACATTCCCTTTGACAGCAATAAAAGTGATCAAAATATATATATTTTTTTAAAGTGACAATGTAGAAAAATAAAAACTGTTTTTTTTTTAAAGCGCCCCCGTCCCGGTGACCTCGCGCAGCAAAGAAAACGCACACGTAAGTCGCGTCCGAATATGTAAACGGTGTTTAAATCACACATGTGAGGTATCATCGCGATCGTCAGAGCGAGAGCGATAATTCTAGCACTAGACCTCCTCTGTAACTATAACCATTGTTTTTTTTTTTAAAGCGCCGCCTATGGAGATTTTCAGGTACCATAGTTTGTCGCCATTCCACGAGTGTGCGCAATTTCAAAGCATGACATGTTAGTTATCTATTTACTTGGCGTAACATCATCTTTCACATTATACAAAAACAAAAAAATTGGGCTGACTTTACTGTTTAGTATTTTTTTAATTCATGAAATGAATTTTTTTCCTAAAAAAAAATGCGTTTGAAAGACCGCTGTGCAAATGTGACATTAAATATTGCAACGATTGCCATTTTATTCCCTAGATTCTCTTCTAAAAAAAAATATATATATATATATATATATATATATATATATATATATATATATATATATGTTTGGGAGTTCTAAATAACTTTCTAGCAAATAATACGGATTTTAACTTGTAAGCAACAAATGTCAGAAATAGGCTTAGGCATGAGAGGGTTAATGCCAAAATTTCACAATTTCTGCCAGAGTATGTAAACTTTTGAGCACAACTGTATATGTACAAATGCAAAGCACTTCTTTAATCGGGTGAACCTGAGTGAGATAATTGGAACACAGCTGCCAATCACATAGCAATACAATAATTCTATTAAATATATTTTTTAATTGACATACAATATTTTTATGTTTGATGGGAATTGCTACATTGCCTTGAAATAGTATTCCTATCCCTTGAAATGTTCCACATTTTATCATGTTACAACCAAAAATGTAAATTTATTTTATTGGGATTTTATGTGATAGGCAAACACAAAGTGGCACAAAATTTGTGAAGTGGAAGGAAAATGATAAATGGTTTTCAAAAACGTTTACAAATAAATGTGTGAAAAGTGTGGCATGCATTTGTATTCAGCCCATTGAGTCAATACTTTGTAGAACCACCTTTTGCTGCAATTACAGCTGCAAGTCTTTTTGGGGATATCTCTACCAGCTTTGCACATCTAGAGAGTGACATTTTTGCAAAATTGCTCAAGCTCTATCAGACTGGATTGAGAGAGTCTGTGAACAGCAATTTTCAAGTCTTGCCACAGATTCGCAATTGGATTTAGGTCTGGACTTTGGCTGGGCCATTCTAACACATGAATATGCTTTGATATAAACCATTCCATTGTAGCTCTGGCTGTATGTTTAGGGCCATTGTCCTGCTGCAAGGTGAACCTTCTGTCAGGGCTGGGCTCAGCCTTTCTCAGAGCAGGCTGCTCAGCTGTCGGTTAATTGCCAGCTCTAATCTTTCCACAGTGACTCACCTGGTGATGATATCTTGCTCGTCAGTCCTGCTGGCTACTTAAGCTGCTCAGTTCAGATCCTCTTTGCCTTTGTGTCACGAACCAGGCTGGAGGCTGAGGTGATGAGAGGGCTCCCCTTGCGGCTGAGTGCAGAATACCCCTGACGTTGGAGACAGAGGGTGCTATGCCCAGAGATGAACGGGTTGCCTGCTGGTAAAGCTGTATGATGGTTCCAGAAGTGGACACCCAGGAGCAGACAAGGTGGTCACAGCCAATGATTCCCTGGAGGTACTGGTGGATATTAACAGGTGGAAAAGTAGAGACATCGTAAGAAGCCAGCCCGGGGGTCAAACACAGGAAGGCAGTCAGAAGCAGAGGCAGGAGGTGTAGTTGTGATCAAGCCGGGGTCAAACACAGGAAGTCAATCTGGAACAGACAAGAGCAGGTGCGTGAAACAAGCCGGGTTCAGAGCCAGGAGAGAAGCCAGAGCAGGTCAGGGTAAGCCGGATCGGTAACAGGTAATCAAACAGGCGCAAGGAACACAGGAACACAGGATACAGAACTGACGATAATCCAGCAATTTATAAGAGCAATTGGATTCCTTATATAGGCAAGCAAAACACTGGTAATTAGCACGTTTTGTGTACGCACGTTAGCCATCGCTAACATGTGTTCGCCGTTACGCGCCGATTGCTAATGCACATGCGCGGATTCGCGCGACCATAATGGATATTGGCATATCTGCCAGTTCTTCTCCGGTTTCTTCCCTGACACTTCGCCTTGGTCAACATATCAAGAGACTCTCTGCTGTGTTCCTGTTTAAAGACTTGCTTGGCTTTACGTCCCTTCTGGTTCCTGATCCTGATTGCTGTTCCACTGCGCTGATCTCCGGTTTCCTGATTTCCTGGCTTGTTCTGAATTACGCTGATCTTTGGCTCCTTGATGTCCTGGCTTATTCTGACTATCTGAATTGGTTAACGAACCCTGGCTATGTTTTGACTACGTTTTCTATTGTTACCTCTTTACCATTATATTAAAGTGTGATTTTTTACTGCACCTTCTTCCAGATGTTTTCTGTGTCCCCCACATGGCTTCTTGCAAACTGCAAACTGGACTTCTTATGGCTTTCTTTCAACAATGGCTTTGTTCTTGCAACTCTTCCATAAAGGCCAGATTTGTGGAGTGCACGACTAATAGTTGTCTTGTGGACAGATTCTCCCACCTGAGCTGTGGATCTCTCCAACTCCTCCAGAGTTACCATGGGCCTCTTGGCTGCTTCTCTGATTAATGCTCTCCTTGCCCAGCCTGTAAGTTTAGGAGGACTGCCATGTCTTGGTAGGTTTGCAGTTGTGGCATACTCTTTCCATTTTCGACCGAGGGATTGAACAGTGCTCCGTTAGATGTTCAGTGCTTGGGATATTTTTTTTAACCTAACCCTGCTTTTAACTTCTCCACAACTTTATCACTGACCTGCCTGGTGTGTTTCTTGGCCTTCACTGTTTGTTCACTAAGGTTCTCTAACAAACCTCTGAGGTCTGCACAGAACAGCTGTTTTTATACTGAGATTAAATTACACACAGGTTGAATTAAATTACTAATTAGCTGACTTCTGAAGGCAATTGGTTCCATTAGATTTTAGTTAGGGGTATCTGAGTAAAGGGGCTGAATACAAATGCACGCCACACTTTTCAGATATTTATTTGTAAAACATTTTGAAAACTATTTGTCATTTTCCTTCCACTTCACAATTATGTGCCACTTTATGTTGGTCTATCACATAAAATCCCAATAAAATACATTTAAGTTTTTGGTTGTAACATGACAAAATGTGGAAAATTTCAAGGGGTATGAATACTTTTTCAAGGCCCTGTACCTGGAGCCATAGAGATCCCAAGAAACACGCACTGCCTTCACATCATTTTTGAGCTCAGGAGATTTTGTTTGTCATTTTGTCATGAGTGTTATTCTTCCTAGGGAAGACTCAGTTTCCATTGGCTTTGTCCCTGATTGAGGAATTGACAGAGATCTGAGAGATTCATGTTGAGAAGCAGGGGTGCTTGTAAGCCAGTGATAGCAGAACTTCATGGCAAGCGCAATACAGTCGGGACCCATAATCTCAAGGTCACCATTACCCATGAATTGCCAAAAGTGCAGGTTATTAGTGCTCTTGGTGAGCTTGAGTGCTCGATGGATTTTGTGGACGAAGTAGCTTTTGTTATTATCAATGTACCCCTAAGGCAGTGCTGTATTCAGTGACAACAAAGAAGGCTATAAAACCCAGTCCTTGGTCAACAAACCCGTCCTCAATTAGGGTGGTCATAAGTGCTTGTATGATGACAAGTTTTTCCATTTGACCAGAAGTTGGATGTGGCTATTCCAAGAGACTCACCGCTGCTCAAACCTGGATGTCCTCAGTTTGCTGTGCAGATGGATGGTGCTCACAGTTGGTTCCTGATTGTCGTATAACAGTGTTCAAGTTTCATAGAGCAGCACATATCCTTAGAATGTCAAACGATCTTTATTGGTCACGATTAAAAGTTACATGTACATCCCAATGCTAAGCACTATTCCAAGAGCAATCGGTGGTTAGCCTTCCTTCTCATAAGAGGTCAAGGCTCCGGTGAGTTATCTCTGCTAGTTTGGCCCACTCCACATTCTAGGATTCAAGATCCTTTTTTAGAATGGAAAACTACAAAAGAGCATGTAAAGGCATGCAAGGGCACCTTTCTGAAGGACGCACAGCCATGGTCCTTTTCAATCCCATCATCCCCTACAGAAGTCTTGTTGACGGAACCCCCCCCCAGGCTAGTGTGGTGGGTGCCAGGGTGGCTGACTGTGCGCATAGATGGTAAATCCCATTTTTGGGATCCATGGGTGCCTTCTGCAGTAAAACTCGGGTGCTTTTGGTGGTTCAGGCATCTCCCTCCAGAGTAGCACAGGAGGTGTACATCAATATTACATCAAAAATGCAATGATTCTAGTTCTTCCCTCACAGAGATTTACAGGCGTTTATTCTCCCCTGTGTCTCGCATGAAGAAGATCGGAGACCGGCGTTGAATTTAAAGAAACTAAGGTTCGTCGGGAGATGGGCATCTCCAGTTTGTGTGCCTTCCTTTCAGGGCTCTCCAGCACAAACCAGGGTCCATAAAGACATGGATGAGCATGTTTGGGGTGGAGGAACCTGACTGGCCTGCACAGAGTCCTGACCTCAACCCAATAAAGCACCTTTGGGATGCATTAGAGCCAGGTCTTCTCATCCAAGATCAGTGCCTCATAAATGCACTTCTGGAATAATGGACATTCCCACAGACACACTCCTAAACCTTGTGGACAGCCTTCCCAGAAGAGTTGAAGCAAGAGTTGAAGTTGTTATATCTGCAAAGGGTGGGCCAACTCAATATTGACTAGGACTGGGATGCCATTAAAGTTCATGTGTTTGTAAAGGCAGGCGTCCCAATACAATATAATTTGTGTGTGTGTATATATATATATATATATATATATATATATATATATATATATAGTGGAACCTCGGATTGCGAGTAATGCGGTTAACGAGCATTTCACAATACAAGAACTGTATTTTTAAAAATCGTAACTTGGTTTGCGAGGGGCGTCTTGCAAAACGAGCATGATTCAGGCCAAAGCGTGTGCAGTACTACCATGTTTGGCCTGGGGTGGGGGGGCGCCGGAGCCGAGCGGCGCCGTTCGGAAATGCACAGAAAGGGCCGAGGACAGCTCGGCTGACCTCGGCAAACCTCGGGATCGGAGTCTTTCCGAGGTTTGCCGAGGTCAGCCGAGGTGTCCTCGGGCCTTTCTGTCCGTTTTCAAGGCTCTCCGGCGCCCCCCCCCCTCCTCTGGCCGCATGCGGTATTGCATGCCATTGGAGTCAATGTGGAACAAATTTTTTACGTTTCCATTGACTTCAACGGGGAAACTTGCTTTGATATGCAAGTACTTTGGATTACGAGCATTCTCCTGGAACAGATTATGCTCATAATCCGAGGTTCCACTGTATATATATATATATATATATATATATATACTGTATATATATACATATACACGCATGTGTGTTTGAGCTTTGGGGCGCACACCCTAATGCAATAGGCTGTGCATGCCTATGACCCTTACCCTGTCCATTTTGCCACCAGTGAGTTCCCCATAGCAGCATTGTCTGAATCAAAACTGTAAGTACAAACACACATCACGAGTTGTATGAGACATGAAAGCCTGATAGGGACTTGCCTTGCCCAGCCCTTATTCTGATTTACAACTTCAACCCCGGAAGGATTTGCCCCCTTAATAACCAGACCATTTTTTGCGATACGGAACTACGTCACTTTAACTGACAATTGCACGCCCGTGCGACGTTGTACTCAAACAAAATTTACGTCCTTTTTTTCCTACAAATAGAGATTTCTTTTGGTGATATTTGACAAAAATAGGTTTGGATTTGAACGTAATGGTTTATGATATAATTTTGCATATGGGGAAGGTGCTGTTGCATGTCAATCTGATTAACTGATAATTGTAATTTTAGTTTTAATTATCATGATATAAAATAATGAATGTGGAGACTTTTTGGTGGGTGTGATTTTTTTTTTGGGGGGGGGCAGCATTTCATTCTTGGGCCCAGGCAGCACAATGTGGCATAGACTGTACTACTATTTTCAAATGACTGACGATATCACACCACAAGTTGCTAGCTGCATCTTTAGGCAGTTGGGAGATAATCCCTTGAGAGCCAGTGCCCATGATATATTGAATAGCAATCCGAACAATGGGACGGGATCCATTAAACTGCTTTTTCGTTGGCGTGAACGCAGTATGAACAAAGAGATCTGGGCTTACTGGGATATCAGTTCACTATCAGAATATCTGTCTACAGAACGGATTCCCTGAGGTCTAAGGATCAAGATATTTCCATCTTTTGAACTACAGGATGAAGCTCTTAGGAAACAGTGGACAGATGCTCTCTACTTTTATGAGTATTATTATTTCGTCTAAACAAAAAAAGATGGATGCCTCACAAAAGGGGGTGGAGATAGTGAGTCCATGATCTTGTTCCTTACTTTTGTTTTGATTGCTGACCCTGCTGCTTTTTAGATAATAAATCTACTCTCATCTTCCCCATTGCAATAGACAGCTCTCTGTCAAGCATCCATCTCGGGTAGCCTCTGTCTAGAAAACGTCTATATAAAGCAGAAGCTTCATATTCAAAAGTAGTATCATTGCTAGACATACGTCTGACTCTCAAAAATTGGCCAACAGGTATCCCTTTAATTGTATATTTTGGATGGCCTGATTGGGCAAGAAGGGGGTATTGCCCGATAAAGGCTTTCTGTAGAGGCAAGTGTTGACACCCGATTCCTTTCCAATCAATATCACATCTAAATAATAGATTCTTGTGTTATCCGCCTGCCCCGTGAATTGAGATTTTTGTTGTTAGAATTTAGGATCAGAATATCTGTCTACAGAACGGATTCCCTGAGGTCTAAGGATCAAGAAATTTCCATCTTTTGAACTACAGGATGAAGCTCTTAGGAAACAGTGGACAGATGCTCTCTACTTTTATGAGTATTATTATTTCGTCTAAACAAAAAAAGATGGATGCCTCACAACAAGAAATATTGGATCTGCAACAAGCCATTAAACCATTACAAGGTGCAACAGCTTTCCTAGACCTCGACAAACATCTTAACGATAAGTTAAATCACCACGAACAAGAAATAATCGCAGGCAAAAACAAAAAAATGTTGAGGGACAAAATTGACTATGAAATTAACAACATCTACATTTGGAAGCGCGGGCGCATTTGGAGCAGTCCATCCCAGGTGGCCAGCGGCTTCAAAAAACATGTGAGCTTCTCTGACATGGAGCTAGATGCATTGGAGGATACTTTTGCAGCCTCTGATTTGGAGGGGTCACCGATGCGACCGACTACTTCTAAACCACAGGAGGGTACACATACCCCAGGTTCATAAAAAAATGGCTAGTGGAGACAGAAACAGCATAAATAGGGCCAGAAAAGTGACGCAAGGGGACCCGTAGAGGAAGCAAGAAGTGGAGACACAGGAGACCAGAGGCGGTATCCATCCCAAAGTCCACCACACAAAGTCTAGAGGAACACTCTGTGACATTAAATATCCTGAATTTGTCTGATAGACCACTCTCTGAAGATGAAATATGTCTGTTGTCAAGGGGTTTAAAATTTTGTCCTCAAAGACATTTTAATCTGTTTGATACCATTCTGGACATCAATAAGTTCATTCGTAATTTAACGATTAAAAAATATTACTTTGCAGCAGAAAACAGAGAGAAGTCTGATTCCATCCAGTTACCTGTTGACATATCTGGTTCCCCTGAGTACACCTTTAGAGAGCATTGTGCTGTCAGGGATCCAGAGGTTCTGGGGTCAGGACAGCCAGCACCCAGATATATCTAATATCAATGGGGAGTTGGTTCAGTCAGTGGTATTTAGGACTAGATCTGAGTTTTATCCGATCAATTCCCTCCCCCCCTCAGATGCATAAATTCCAAAAAATAGTGGAGAAGGATTTGACCGGTTTGACTCCATTGTGCGACAACATGTCTGGCAAGACAACCTCACTAAGGGTGAACGTTTGTCTTTAAAAACCTTAGAAGAGGATGAATCTTTTGTAATCCGAAATTCAGATAAGAGGGGTCTTATTGTGGTGATCAATGTAGAGCAATATAGGGATGCTATAGATAAGCTATCCGTCAGTTATCAGATTGCAATACATGCACCACACTTAAAGATGACCCCACACGGAAATACAAGGCTTTACTTTCTGGTCTGGTGGACAGGGGGGCCAGGTCAGGGTTATTTATCCGCAAAGAAACTGAGATACTGGTCCCGGAATACCCCGTCCTCCCCAGGTTCTACCATTTGCCCAAGACTCGTAAGGGGCTCGGGTCCCTAATGAGAGGCTTGGACAGTGGTTGGATAAACAATTACAACCTTTAGTTTTTTAACTACTGGGTTATTTAAAAGCTACCAATCATTTGCTACAGTTAGTACATAATCTGAAATGGGAAGACAATTTTTCCTGGCTGACCTGTGATGTATGCAGCTTGTATTCTTTAATACCTCATGATCTAGCTATTTAGGCGGTCTCATTCTATCTAGAACTTTTGAGTGAATTATCTGTGGAGCATCGTTCGTCTTCTTTTGGAAATTTGGGGTTTCTTCTGTCTCATAACTATTTTATATTCAATAGGGGGGTTCTAGCTCCAAAGATGCACAACCGCGGTGGAGGCGACGTTCCCCCCCCTCCCTGCTAAGCTTTACATGGTTGGTGGGAGAGGTCCCGCATCTTTGGATCAGAGAACCCCTTTAGACCTCTCATTAAACTACATCTCAGGTACATAGACGATCTATTGATAGTTACAGAGGATGATGTTGTACACCTAGATTCCTTCCTCATGTTCCTAAATTCTAACAACAAAAATCTCAATTCACGGGGCAGGCGGATAACACAAGAATCTATTATTTAGATGTGATATTGATTGGAAAGGAATCGGGTGTCAACACTTGCCTCTACAGAAAGCCTTTATCGGGCAATACCCCCTTCTTGCCCAATCAGGCCATCCAAAATATACAATTAAAGGGATACCTGTTGGCCAATTTTTGAGAGTCAGACGTATGTCTAGCAATGATACTACTTTTGAATATGAAGCTTCTGCTTTATATAGACATTTTCTAGACAGAGGCTACCCGAGATGGATGCTTGACAGAGAGCTGTCTATTGCAATGGGGAAGATGAGAGTAGATTTATTATCTAAAAAGCAGCAGGGTCAGCAATCTAAACAAAAGTAAGGAACAAGATCATGGACTCACTATCTCCACCCCCTTTAGTGCAGAATTCAACTCCATAGGGAATGTCATTCTTAAACGACTACCAATTTTATGTACTGAGGAGATTTGTGCAGATATTCTTAAGGAGGGAGTAAATGTGGTATCCCGTGGGCAGGGGCGGACTGACAACTCATGGGGCCCCCGGGGAATAGGAGATTATGGGGACCCCGGGCAATAGGAGAAGATTATAGGGCCCCCGGGCAATAGGAGATTATGGGGCCCCCAGGCAATAGGAGATTATGGGGCCCCCAGGCAATAGGAGATCATGGGGCTCCCAGGCAATAGATTATGGGGCCACACAGTATACACACACACACACATATACAGTATACACACACAGACATACAATATACATACACAGTATACACACACAGAATACACATACCCACACTGAAAAGGTACTGGAGAGGCGGGGCAGCTATAATCTTGGGATTTAAAAAAAAAAACAGATTTTAACATACTGTCCCTGGTTTTATTGAGGCTGGCAACCCTGATGGGGCCCCTTAGTGGCATGGGGCCCTCGGGCAGTGCCCGAGTGCCCGAATGGTCAGTCCGCCCCTGAGACGCTCCCTGTCCCCTAGTTTCTAGACATGTGCAATTCGGTTCGTAGCGAATAGATTTTCGTACGAATTTGTTAGTATTCGTACATCAATTCGAACATCCGAGTAGCTGAAAGAACCAAAATACGAAAATTACAAAATTACGAATAAGCAAAATAACGAACACGCGACAATACAAGCTTACGAACGGATGAACTTATGAAAATACAAAAAATTTGAAAATTTTCTTTCCTATGAAAGAAAATTACATCTATAATGAATGATTTGCATTCCATACTTTGTCTGTTCGTAATTTCGTATATTCATTTTTACATTTGTGTGTTCGTAATTTTGTTTCTTCGTCTGTTTATAATTTCGTTTGTTCGTGTTCTCAAATTGTTCTTTTGAATGGACAGTGTAAGTGTATCTTAATATGTCTGTTCGTAACTTCGTACGTTCATATTTTCATTCGTATGTTTGTAATTTCGTTTCTTCATCTGTTCGTAATTTTGTGTTCTCGAATCGTTCTTTCGAATGGGCAGTGTATTAGTGAGTGATGTATCTTAACCACTTGCCTACTGGGCACTTAAACCCCCCTCCTGCAAAGACCAAATTTCAGCTTTCAGTGCTCTCACTCTTTGAATGACAATTACTCAGTCATGTAATACTGTACCCAAATGAATTTTTTGTCCTTTTTTTCATACAAATAGAGCTTTCTTTTGGGGGTATTTGATCACCTCTGGGTTTTATATTTTTTGCGCTATAAATGAAAAAAGACCAAAAATTTTGAAAAAAAAACACTTTTTTTTTTTTGCAAATATAATTTTTCTTCATAAATTTTGGCTACAATTTATACTGCTACATATCTTTGGCAAACATAATCCAAATTGGTGGATATTATTTGGTCTGTGTGAAAGTTAGAGAGTCTACAAGCTGTGGTGCAAATCATAAAAAAATCATCACACCTGATGTACTGGTGGCCTATCTAATTTCTTGCGACCCGAACAAGCCAGGAAAGTGCAAATACCCCCCAAATGAACCCTTTTTGGAAAGTAGACATTCCAAGGTATTTAGTAAGATGCATTTCTTTGCAAAATTAGGATTTTTTTTCCACAAAATTGTCATTGTAATAGGTTATTTCTCTCACATGGCATGTGTATACCACAAATGACGCCCCAAAATACATTCTGCTACTCCTTCTAAGTATGGCGATACCACATGTGTGGGACTTTTTCACAGCCTGGCCACTGTGAGAGGCTCAACATGCAGGGAGCACCATCAGGTGTTATAGGAGCATAAATTACACATCTAACTTGTTGACTACCTATTACACTGCAATGTCATGGAGACGGGTGGGGGCCATCTGCCCCTCACTCATCCCAATGCACAGCCAGGAGAAGGACCGGATCACCTCCGCCGACGGCTCCGGTAGGCGGCGGAGGGCCCCTCTCCCACCGCCGATAAAAGTAATCTCGCGGTGAATCCATCGCAGAGACCACTTTTATCTTGTAGCCGACCACCCGCCGAATACGAGGATACTGGGGTCATGGCAGCTAACTGCTGCCATAACAACGATATCCATCCTCAAAATTAGGACGTATATATCAGCGTGCACTGGTCAGCAAGTGGTTAATATCTTTAGCCAATCAGCTTATCCCCTTTGAGTCTGAGTCACACTGCATTCCTGAATCTTTTTAGATTCAGCTGAGGAGGAGATTGAGTCAGGTCTCGTGACTGAGGGAGTGGACTGGAGTAAGTACAGGACTTATTAGAAAAGCAATTATAGGATTATTATTCTTTATTTCCTGCAATTGTAAATTTTTATGCTTTTGTGGGACAGTGTGCGCACTGTTTTATAACTTGTTGTGCTGTCTGAGATTTTTTTTTTTTAAGTTTTTTTTGCAGTTGCATTTCTGATGCAGTAATACACCATTTTTTATCTGTTTGTTTAAAAACAATAATTATAATGAATACTTCTCCTCCTCTCTGCATGAGGGAAGCAAGAGAGGAAAATTTTCATTATGATACAGCATCAGCAACAACTTCAAAATAGTCATGGCACTAGCAACAGGCCTATTTTAACACCTGCTCTTTTCTACAAGAGGGGCAGGTCTGTTCCTGCAAAAACTGTTGCTAGTGGCAGCCAAAAATGGAGATTTTTCATTTACAGCAGGAGGCAATTGCTCAAGATAAAAGCATAGCTGCCAGTGCAGACACCAAAAGTGCTAGCAGCAGCTCTACAGATACAGGTGAAGTGGCAGCTAATATTTTACAACCTGAACCTGCTGCTAAACAACATGATGATGATGACATACCTTTAAATCCCACCTTTGAAGGTTTTGATTTAGGAAAAGGATTGGGTTTAGAGGAAGAGCAATTATTACAACAATATCAAGTGTGTAGTCCAGCATCAGATATTGGTCCTCCTGTGTCTCCTCTGTTATTTACACACACAATACAGTCACCATCACCCGCCTCTTCTGTCTTAGAACATTTAACTATTGCCACGGTAACTAGTGTTAGGCCACCATCTTCTTCTATTACCCCAGAAGCCAGCGCCACGCTAACCAGTGTTAGGCCACCACCATCTTCTTCCATCACCCCTAAAGCTACTCAATCTCAAAGCCATCACCCTGAACAAATTGTAGAACATTCTTCGCCACACAGTGGCAGTGGTAACCGCAACTGGCGGTCAAAAGTATGGGAGCATGTTGTTTCTGCTGGGGATGGTCAAATAGCCAAATGCAAACTATGTGGCAGGGAAGTGAGCCGTGGGAGAATTGTAGGGCATCTCACTAATGCTGGGATGAGTCATCATTTGCACTCTCACCATAAGTCTGTGCTGCTGAAAGAGGAAAGTGGGGTGGCAGCTCCACCTACTAAAAAGAGTGGAACCACCAGTACTAGTGCTACCATTTCCACCGATAGGCATGACAAGGGGCAAGGGGATCAAGGCACCTCTTGTGCAACTGTTAGGCATCCCAGTCACCAGCATACCCTGTAGCAATTTAGCGGCTTTCATTCTAGGGGGATGTCTAGGCAGCCGTCGCGCAAAATTACCCGCCTTATTGGGCAATCGATCGCTGTCGGTGGAGCACCTTATAATTTGGTGGAGGGGGAGCCATTTAAGCAGCTAATGCAGGCAGTTGTACCTCAGTATATACTACCCCCCCATACTACATTCAGCCGTAATGTAGTACCCTCTTTATATAAGTCATGTGTGCAGGCATTGAAAGAGGAGTTGGGCAGAGCTGCTGGCCAGTCTGTGCATTTTACCTCCGACTTGTGGAGTGCTCCCAGTGGCCAGCATGCCTTTTTATCATTGACCGCGCACTGGTGGCAGCCCACTGTCTCAGAACCTATGAAACCAAAACCAGGGGCAAGAAGCACAGGAGCTGAGGCAGTAATTGTTAAGCAGGGGCACCATTTCTTCCTCTTGCACGCAGAGGTTATAGATGAGAAACACAGTGCTCCAAATATTTTGTGTGCACTCTAAAAAATGGTGGCAGAGTGGCTTGGAGACCAAGCAGGCATGCAGCCAAAGTTAGGGTTTGTGGTAACAGATGGAGCAGCAAATATGATTAGGGCTCTGCGTGATGGATGATTTGTAGGAGTTCGCTGCTTGGCACATGTCCTGCATCTTGTGGTTAAGGCTGCTCTGGACGACGACAGTAGTCGAAAGTTGTCAGCAGTTCTGCAATCCTGTCGTAAGATAGCAGGCCATTTTCACAGAAGTGTCAAAGATAGCCACATATTCAGAACTGAGGAAAGTAAGGCTGGCCTTGCTCAGCACCGCTTGAAGCAGGACCTAAGCACTCGATGGAATTCTACATTGGAAATGCTTGAGAGAATACTTGAGCAACAAAAGGCAATTTACACCATGTCCCATGAGCATTTTATTGGCATATCTAGACCATTAAGCAGAGAGGAGTGGACAATAATTGGTCAGTTGGTGGGAGTGCTTAGTCCCTTCCGCGCTATCACGGAAAGCTTGAACCGAGAGAATGCAATTTTGTGTCAAGTTTACCCCCTATTCACACACCTTAACAATAAGCTGGATGGCTTTCTCAGCAATAGAGAGCTGTTACCTGGTGGTGAATTAGTTGCAGACATTGCTGCACTTCTAAGGAGGCTTAAGGGTCAACTAGTAGACATGTGCGGTTCGTTTCGTACTAATCAAAAATTTGTACCAATTTCCGAAAATTCGTTCATTCGGAAGCACCTGAAATATGAATTTCTATGCTTGAATTGTATACGAAATATGACATTTCGTTGACGAATTTCGGATCCAAATTCTGTTACAACTCCTGGGGCTGTACCCCTGCTGTGCTTATTATGGGGGGCTCCCACCATCCCTGTGCTGTGCTGACTTCCTGGGTTTGTACCCCTGCTGTGCTCAATATCAGGGGCTCCCACCATCCCTGTGCCCCTCATAATGAGCACAGCAGGGGTACAAACCCAGGAATTCATCACAGCACAGGGATGGTGGGAGCCCCCTCATAATGAGCACAGCAGGGGTACAAACCCAGGCAGTCAGCACAGCACAGGGATGGTGGGAGCCCCTCATAATGAGCAAAGCAGGGGTACAGCCCCAAGAGAGAGTCAGCACAGCACAGGGATGGTGGGAGTCCCTCATAATGAACATAATGAGTCCGACGACTGCCATATTGAGAAAGGTATTTTTTGCTTTGTAAATTCATCATAACAAACGTTCGTAATTATCACGAAAAGTTAATGAACCTAAAGAAAATTCATATTTCGTACGAATCCAAATTGGACTTCGGACGCGAATTACGAATTAGCGGCTAATACGAAATGGAACGGAACGAAACAAAACAAATTTATTGACGGCGCACATGTCTACTAACTAGAAGGATTAACAACCTCATAGAAGCTTGCCCTGAGCTAATGTTTGCCTCAATGTGCGATCCTCGAATAAAGGGCAAAATGCCCCTCCAGAGCAATGTACTAACCACCTGGAGGGATAAATTAATTGAGAGGGTGTGTGGCAGGCAAAGACAATTATTTATGCCACTATAGGTGGAGGAAGAAGAACTGGAGGAGCCTGCGGATGATACTGTGTCAACACCTATCAGTACCACTGCTGCAAACACAACCAGAGCAGACGAGATTTGGGCAGAGACATTAGATAGTTTGATTGGACCCACGAGACTGCCCCTCAGGAAACAAAGTAGTGTCTCATATACAGTTAGGGCTCATATTTCCAAGCCACATTTGCTTGCTACTACTGAGCCTTTACAATATTGGCATGAAAAGAGGGAGATTTGGCCTGCTCTCTCCATTGTAGCCCAAGAGCTGCCCCCCAACCTTAGTCCAAAGCGAGCGGTATTTTCCATTACTGGAAATATTCTCTCCCGGCAGCGATACCACTGACTCCACAGCTGATGGAGCAGATGGCATTTCTAAAAGTAAACCTACCAAAACTGGGATACCCTGCCCTAAACTCTGATTAACTGTGCTACTTTGTCTTGAACTTCTACCTCTATTCTATGTGCCATAAGTCTATCTTTAATTAAATCTCTTCCAAGATTAGATGCCAAATATAAAATTCAACAAAAATAAAACCAAATATAGTGCAGGACAGGACATGATATCTATCCAAAATGAAAGGAATATGTTTATTAACATATGAAAGTTATCACTCAGTCAGAAAGTACTAGAGACTGATGCCGTGTACACACGAGCGGACTTTTCGACCGGACTGGTCCGACAGACTGAATCCGGCGGACAATCCGACCGTGTGCGGGCTTCATCGGACTTCCGACGGACCGTTTCAGTCAAAAATCCAAAAACTTGTTTTCAAATCTTACTGCCGGAACTCCGCGAACCTAGTTCCCATCGGGAAGCCCGTTCGTCTGTATGCTGGTCCGATGGACCAAATACGACGCTAGGGCAGCTACAGCACCTGCCCTCGAGAATGTTTCCAGCGCGATCCTGTCGCGCTGGTTCTCGGCGACAGGGTGCTATACATCTCGTGCTTGCTGCAATAGGAAAAACACATTTTCAGAGACCGCAATGTCCCTTAGGTCTGGTATGAATTTTAAGGGGGAAAAAACGGCGTGGAGGTCCCTCCAAAATCCATACCAGACCCTTATCCGAGCACGCAGCTCGGCCAGTCAGGAACGGGGGTGGGGACGAGCGAGCACCCCCCCTCTCCTGAACCGTACCAGGCCGCATGCCCTCAGCATGGGGGGGGGGTGGGTGCTTGTGGGAGGGGGGCGCCCTGCTGCCCCCCCACAACAAAGCACCTTGTCCCTATGTTGATGAGGACAAGGGCCTCTTCCCGACAACCCTGGCCGTTGGTTGTCGGGGTCTGCGGGCGGGGGGCCTTTAGAAAGGGGGCCCCCAGATCCCAGCCCCCCCACCCTATGTGAATGAGTATGGGGTACATCGTACCCCTACCCATTCACCTGGGGAAAAAAGTGTCAATAAAAAAACACACTACACAGGTTTTTAAAGTAATTTATTAGGCAGCTCCGGGGGTCTTCTTCCGACTTCGGGGGGTCTTCTTCCGACTTCTCCGCTCTCTTCTCTCGGTGTCCGGTTCTCCTCCCGCTCTCCGGTTCTTCTTCCGGGCTTCTCCACTATCTTCTGCACTTTTTCCGCTCTCTTGCTAGCAGTGGCCCGGTCTTCTCCGTCATCTTGTTCCCTCTTCTCTTCTTCCGATGTTGACAATGCTGTAATGCTGTGTGAGCGGTGCGCAATGACTTATATAAGCATGGGGCGTGGTCACCGGGTGATGTCACCCAGTGACCCTGCCCCTTATGATGTCACAGTCCCGGGGCATGCTGGGACTGTGCCGTCATAAGGGGCGGGGTCACTCGGATAAGAGTCTGGTATAAATTTTGGGGGGATCCCCACGCCTAAGAGGCTGGTATGCCCTGCGACGGGGCTCGCAAGGTGTCAATCTCACGATAAAAGTGGCGAGATTGACTTCCTTTTCTAGTCCCGTCGTACCCGAGTCAAGTTCAAAATGAATGGACTTTAGCCTTTGTGTGGGCAAGTCCGTTTATTCGGAAGTCCGCCGTAACTCCATCCAATGTCCGTCGGGAAGACCGGTGGACCTAGTCTGCCGGAAATTCCGGTCGTGTGTAGGCAAGTCCGTTCCTTCAGAAAGTCCGTTGGAAGTCCGCCGAAAGTCCGTCAGGAAGACTGTCGGACCTAGTCTGCCGGAAAGTCCGGTCTTGTGTACAGGGCATATGAGAGCTTGGGAAGCCGGGATCAGCCTCAAGGTATTATTGAATGGTCTCTTTTTGGGCTTTACATCATCAACTTTCTTTTATGTGATTGGGATTGGGAGTAAAATCGAAAGGCAGTTGATTTTGGACCACTTGAGATGGATCCGTCTGCCACTCGAAAAAGGAAGATTGTAAACCCAAAAAGAGTCCATGAAATAAAACCATGAGGCTGACCCCGGCTTCCCAGGCTCTCTCAGTCTCTACTTTTGACTGAGTGATAACTTTCATATTAAACATATTCCTTTCATTTTGGATAGATATCATGACCTGCACTATATTTGGTTTTGTTGCATTTTTTATTTGGCATCTATACTACTCTTATCCATTCCTGTAAATAATTTTTCTAAATTACCCACCAGTTGAGAGATTGTTTATGATTCAACCCAAGTTGCAGTTTTTCTGTTAATTGTTATTATTTGTATATTTTTTTCGTTCAAGTTTTTGGAGTTGCTATTGCATGCATAGTGCATACAATATACTCAGTGCTCCTTCTTATATTAGTATTAGATTAAGAGAAATTAAATAAAATAAATCCTGCACCTATTCTGTGGCTCCGAGTCCCAATATTCTCACAACCAAACTCCATGGATACCAATACTCCCATAAAAAGTGGTATTCCATTCTTTTGTATTTTCTCCTCTTACTGTCTACGGTATTGCAAATTAAGACTGCACCTGCTACCATCTACGAGAAAATCGTTAGGCATTGGTGATGGTGATGGCACTCTGAAGACCTCTTCCCACACTATGGAGTTAAAGCATGGACAAGATTTACCATACTGCTCCCACAAACAAGTGAGTGGCTCATCAATTTTTTTTCCTTATTACCCTTCCTTCATTCCATTAATTATTTCTGTTTTTCTACGTCTGTCTCTTTCTTTCACAGTTTAGTGGAAATACTGCTAGACCTTGATACGGATGAGTACTTCACAGGTAAGTATTACCAGTGCACACCACTTTTAGGATGTATATACAGTATCTCACAAAAGTGAGTACACTCCTCACATTTTTGTGTAAATATTTTATTATATCTTTTCATGTGACAACACTAAAGAAATGACACTTTGCTACAATGTAAAGTAGTGAGTGTACAGCTTGTATAACAGTTTAAATTTGCCACCCTCCTTCAAAATAACCCAACACACAGCTATTAATGTCTAAACCGCTGGCAACAAAAGTGAGTACACCCGTAAGTGAAAATGTCCAAATTGGCCCCAAAGTGTCGAAATTTTGGTCACAATTATTTTCCAGCACTGCCTTAACCCTCTTGGGCATGGAGTTCACCAGAGCTTCACAGGTTGCCACTGGAGTCCTCTTCCACTCCTCCATGACGACATCACGGAGCTGGGGGATGTTAGAGACCTTGCACTCCTCCACCTTCCGTTTGAGGATACCCCACAGATGCTCAATAGGGTTTAGGTCTGCAGACATACAGACATGCTTGGCCAGTCCATTACCTTTACCCTCAGCTTTTTTTAGCAAAGCAGCGGTTGTCTTGGAGGTGTGTTTGTGGTCGTTATCATGTTGGAATACTGCCCTGCGTCCCAGTCTCTGAGGGGAGGGGATCATGCTCTGCTTCAGTATGTCACAGTACATGTTGGCATTCATGGTTCCCTCAATGAACTGTAGCTCCCCAGTGCCGGCAGCACTCATGCAGCCCCAGACCATGACACTCCCACCACCATGCTTGACTGTAGGCAAGACACACTTTTCTTTGTACTCTTCACCTGGTTGCCGCCACACACGTTTGACACCATCTCAACCAAATAAGTTTATCTTGGTCTCATCAGATCACAGAACATGGTTCCAGTAATCTTAGTCTGCTTGTCTTCAGCAAACTGTTTGCGGGCTTTCTTGTGCATCATCTTTAGAAGAGGCTTCCTTCTGGGACGACAGCCATGCAGACCAATTTCATGCAGTGTGCGGTGTATGGTCTGAGCAATGACAGGCTGACCCCCCACCCTTTCAACCTCTGGAGCAATGCTGGCAGTACTTATACGTCTATTTCCCAAAGACAACCTCTGGATATGACCCTGAGAACGTGCACTCAACTTCTTTGGTCGACCATGGCGAGGCCTGTTCTGAGTGGAACCTGTCCTGTTAAACCGCTATATGGTCTTGGCCACCATGCTGCAGGTCAGTTTTAGGGTCTTGGCAATTTTCTTATAGCCTAGGCCATCTTTATGTACAGCAACAATTCTTTTTTTCAGATCCTCAGAGAGTTCTTTGCCATGAGGTGCCATGTTGAACTTCCAGTGATCAGTATGAGAGAGTGAGTGCGATAACACCAAATTTAACACACCTGCTCCCCATTCACACCTGACACCTTGTAACATTAACGAATCACATGACACCGGGGAGGGAAAATGGCTAATTGGGCCCAATTTGGACATTTTCACTTAGGGGTGTACTCACCTTTGTTGCCAGAGGTTTAGACATTAATGGCTGTGTGTTGAGGTATTTTGGGAAGACAGCAAATTTACACTGTTATACAAGCTGTACACTCACTATTTTACATTTTTAGCAAAGTGTCATTTCTTCAGTGTTATCACGTGAAAAGATGTAATAAAATATTTACAAAAATGTGAGGGGTATACTCACTTTTGTGAGATAATGTATATATATGCACCTATACCAATGCTAGTATCAGTGCCGAATACTGAGCACTTGGGCAAGTTGCAAGTACTCCCCCCCAAAACCGGTAATGTGCTGGTCAAAGGGAGAATTTTTCAGATCTCACTGAAAACAGTAAGATCTCAGAACCTCCCTCTGACCTGCGGTGCTGTGTGGGAGCATGGAACTGGCTTCCCAACCAATCAGGAAGCCGGATGGTGGTTCCCTCAAGGCACAGCAGGTCAGAAGGAGTTTTTTTTCCTGATCTCTCTCTGCTGTCGCAAAGATTGAAAAAAACATGCATCCCATAGTCAGGAGGTGTGCGTTAAAAAGAAAGCTCATAAAGTTTATATTAAGTTTATAAACTTAATTACATACTTTAAAACGTTTTGTTGCTTTATTTCAGTTTAGTTTTCATAGGTGTGTAAACATGTTTGATTAGTACACCAACTCAAATAAAAAAACAGGGTAATTATGCTCAACTATCCCAATAAAAAAATATCAGTCAACTCACTGTATACGTTGGAAAATTTCATATGTTTATTATTAGTATCAGAACAGAAAAAAAAATCAAACATTAAAAATTGGTGCCATTCATTTCATGCAACAGCATAAAAAGCCATGTCCACCTCTAATCTACATGCAATGTAATTATGACCAGGAGTACAAAAATAGATATATTTGTTTCACCCCCTGGCTCATGTTGCCAGTGTGGGGAAGTAGATATATGGATAAGCACAGTGGGGTCCGATATATTGGACCAGTACTCCTGCAAGGGCCTGTTTAAATGTGTATATATTATCCTGTTTACAGCATTGGATAGCTCCTTATAAACACCCCCTTGCAGGAGTACTGGTCTAATATATTGGACCCCGCTTATAAATATCTACTCCACCACACTGGCAACATGAGCCAGGGGCTGCAACTGAAACCAATATATCTATTTTTCTACTTGTGGTCATAATTATATGTACAGTAGAGGTGGACAACTGGACATGGCTTTTTATGAGTATAAATGCTGTTGCATGAATGATATCAATTTTTAATGTTTAATTATTTAAATGTTTTGATACCAATAATAATCATATGACGTTTTCTAACATATACAGTGAGTTGACTGATAGTTTTTATATTGTGATGGTTGAGCATAATCAGGTTTTTTCTTTGAGTTAGTGTACTATGGGGTTGATTTACTAAAGACAACTCCACTTTGCACCTCAGATCTACAGTGACTGCATTTCCAAGTGCACTTGCTGTGCAAAGTGGAGTTGCCTTTAGTAAAAAGAAACCCTGTGTTTCTTACTGTTAGCAGAGCTCCCATCCCATCTCCTTCCTCTTTCTACTTTGAGGAAAGCACAGAGGGAATTTTTGCAATGTTTATGAGGCAGTATCTTTGAGATTAGACCGTTGTACTAAATAGAGAAGATAAATACTCAAATAGGTGAATATTAATATTTCCAATTCATTTCAGCAACTTTGGACTACAATATAAAATTATTTTGGAAAATCAATTCAACATATTTTAAAAGAACAGTAAGAGCAGTAGGGCACCATAAAATCTAAATTAATAGTTAAAGGAAGTAGAAATGGGTTCCTTTAACTATTGTTTAACTTATGCCGCGTACACACGAGCGGACTTTACGGCGGACTTTGCCCGGCGGACTTTTCGACGTACTTTCCGACGAACTTTGTGAACGAACGGACTTGCCTACACACAATCCACCAAAGTCCGTCGAATTCGTACGTGATGACGTACGACCGGACTAAAACAAGGAAGTTCATAGCCAGTAGCCAATAGCTGCCCTAGCGTGGCTTTTTGTCCGTCGAACTAGCATACAGACGGCGGACTTTTCGACCGGACTCGATTTCAACGGATAAATTTTAAACAAGTTTCAAATCTAATTCCGTCCAACTTTTGAGAAAACAAAGTCCGCTGGAGCCCACACACATCGAATTGTCCGACGAAATCCAGTCCGCCGGGCAAAGTCCGCCGTAAAGTCCGCTCGTGTGTACGCGGCATTAGAGTGTGAAGTTCTGAATGATTACCATGTGTGTGTGTGTGTGTGAATGAATTATTAATTAACCAGATATGTGATGTATTGTTAAAAAAACAACACATAATACAATAACCAAACTATCAAAGTATTACACAAAAAAAATATTTTTATTTACAGTGACAAGAATTTGCAAAAATACCAAACAACAGTATGTATTTAGGATTATTATTTATTTACATGTACATTAAACAGATGTAACACTGACATATACCCAGTGAAGTGAACAGCCTCAGATGATACACAGAGATGAAACAAATCTCCCTGCATAAGTTTACATGTATATCTGCTGTATTTAGCTTTATACACTGTTTAGAAAGTGCACATCCTGTTAGAATTTTCTCTTCCTGATTCACCTGTGGGTGTGGACTATTGCCATAAACTGTGATACAAACTGTAAACTGTGATTGGAGGAAAGGCACACACCCCCCTCCACAGAGGCAGAACTGTGCTGTGATTTGACCAGCTGCCAGCGCCTGCTAATCTATTTATAGCACCCGCCCTGACACAAATTTCAGGCTGGTTTTATCACGAAAACTTGTCAGAAGTTATCAGGTTGACAACAGAAGAATGGAGCAGGATAAAGCCACAGGACTTAGGGCTTTGGAGAGAGATAATAAAACACTGCAGATATACAGTGGGGACGGAAAGTATTCAGACCCCCTTAAATTTTTCACTCTTTGTTATATTGCAGCCATTTGTGAAAATCATTTAAGTTCATTTTTTTCCTCATGAATGTACACACAGCACCCCACATTGACAGAAAAACACAGAATTGTTGACATTTTTGCAGATTTATTAAAAAAGAAAAACTTAAATATCACATGGTCCTAAGTATTCAGACCCTTTGCTCAGTATTTAGTAGAAGCACACTTTTGATCTAATACAGCCATGAGTCTTTTTTGGAAAGATGCAACAAGTTTTTCACACCTGGATTTGGGGATCCTCTGCCATTCCTCCTTGCAGATCCTCTCCAGTTCTATCTGGTTGGATGGTAAACGTTGGTGGACAGCCATTTTTAGGTCTCTCAAGTGATGCTCAATTGGGTTTAAGTCAGGGCACTGGCTGGGCCATTCAAGAACAGTCACGGAGTTATTGTAAAGCCACTCCTTCATTATTTTAGCTGTGTGCTTAGGGTCATTGTCTTGTTGGAAGGTAAACCTTCGGCCCAGTCTGAGGTCCTGAGCACTCTGGAGAAGGTTTTAGTCCAGGATATCCCTGTACTTGGCCACATTCATCTTTCCCTTGATTGCAACCAGTCGTCCTGTCCCTGCAGCTGAAAAACACCCCCACAGCATGATGATGCCACCACCATGCTTCACTGTTGGGACTGTATTGGACAGGTGATGAGCAGTGCCTGGTTTTCTCCACACATACCACTTAGAATTAAAGCGGAGGTTCACACAAAAATTGAACCTCCACTTTTCGGAACCCTCCCCTCTTCCGGTGTCACATTTGGCACCTTTCAGGGGGGGAGGGGGGTGCAGATACCTGTCTAAGACAGGTATTTGCACCCACTTCCGGCATAGACTCCCATGGGAGTCTATGCCTCTTCTCGTCCCCATCGCACAATTAATAGGTACCCAGAGACAGCGGGGACCAGTTAGGAAGCGCAGCGCGACTCGCGCATGCCCAGTAAGGAACCGGAAAGTGAAGCGACAGCGCTTCACTTCCTGATTCCCTTACATAGAATGGCGGTGGCAGCACCCGAGGACTGAGGGACGATTCGGTCTCGGGTGCCGACATCGCTGGACCCTGGGACAGGTGAGTGTCCTTATTTTAAAAGTCAGCAGCTGCAGTATTTGTAGCTGCTGACTTTTAAATTTTTTTTTTTCGCGGGACTCCCTCTTTAAGGCCAAAAAGTTCTATCTTGGTCTCATCAGACTAAAGAATCTTACTTCTCACCGTCTTGGAATCCTTCAGGTGTTTTTTTAGCAAACTCCATGCAGGCTTTAATGTGTCTTGCACTGAGGAGAGGCTTCCGTCGGGCCACTCTGCCATAAAGCCCTGACTGGTGGAGGGCTGCAGTGATGGTTGACTTTCTACAACTTTCTCCCATCTCCCGACTGCATCTCTGGATCTCAGCCACAGTGATCTTTGGGTTCTTCTTTACCTCTCTCACCAAGGCTCTTCTCCCCCGATAGCTCAGTTTGGCAAGACGGCCAGCTCTAGGAAGGGTTCTGGTCGTCCCAAACATCTTCCATTTAAGGATTATGGAGGCCACTGTGCTCTTAGGAACCTTAAGTGCAGCGGAAATTTTTTTGTAACCTTGGCCAGATCTGTGCCTTGCCACAATTCTGTCTCTGAGCTCTTCAGGCAGTTCCTTTGACCTCATGATTCTCATTTGCTCTGACATGCACTGTGAGCTGTAAGGTCTTATATAGACAGGTGTGTGGCTTTCTTATTAAATCAAGTCCAATCAGTATAATCAAACACAGCTGGACTCAAATGAAGGTGTAGAACCATCTCAAGGATGATCAGAAGAAATGGACAGCACCTGAGTTAAATATATGAGTGTTACAGCAAAGGGTCTGAATACTTAGGACCATGTGATATTTCAGTTTTTCTTTTTTAATAAATGTGCAAAAATGTCAACAATTCTGTGTTTTTCTGTCAATATGGGGTGCTGTGTGTACATTAATGAGGAAAAAAATGAACTTAATGATTTTAGCAAATGGCTGCAATATAAAGTGTGAAAAATTTAAGGGGGTCTGAATATTTTCTGTCCCCACTGTATGTGCCCAGCTCAAATCTCATGAATCAGGTTCACATCCACTTTAACCACTTAAGGACCGCCTCACGCTGATTTACGTCGGCAAGGTGGCACGGACAGGCAGAATCACGTACATATACGTGATCTGCCGTCCGCGGGTGGGGGGTCCAATCGGACATCCCCCCCACGGTGCCCGAGGCGGTCCGCTTCTGACTAGCGGCGATCAGAGATGAGGGGGAGACCATCCGTTCGTGGCCCCCCCCTCGCGATCGCCGCCGGCCAATGAAATCATTCCTTTGCTGCTGTATGCTAAACAGCAGCAAAGGAAATGATGTCATCTCTCCTCGGCTCGGTATTTTCCGTTCCGGCGCCGAGGAGAGAAGACTGCACTGTGAATGAAAACACACACACAGTAGAACATGCCAGGCACACAAAACACCCCCCTTTACCCCCCTTTACCCCCCGATCCCCCCCCGATCACCCCCTAATCCCCCCTCCCCCCCCCCCTGTCACACTGACACCAATCAGTTTTTTTATTTTTTATTTTTTATTTTTTTCTGATTACTGCATGGTGTCAGTTTGTGACAGTTACTGTGTTAGGCCAGTTAGTATTAGGCCCCTTTAGGTCTAGGGTACCCCCCTAACCCCCCCTAATAAAGTTTTAACCCCTTGATCACCCCCTGTCGCCAGTGTCACTAAGCGTTCATTTTTCTGATCGCTGTATTAGTGTCGCTGGTGACGCTAGTTAGGGAGGTAAATATTTAGGTTCGCCGTCAGCGTTTTATAGCGTCAGGAACACCCATATACTACCTAATAAAGGTTTTAACCCCTTGATTGCCCCCTAGTTAACCCTTTCACCACTGATCACCGTATAACTATTATGGGTGACGCTGGTTAGTTTGTTTATTTTTTATAGTGTCAGGGCACCCGTCAGTTATTACCGAATAAAGGTTTAGCCCCCTGATCGCCCGGCGGTAATATGCGTCGCCCCAGGCAGCGTCAGATTAGCGCCAGTACCGCTAACACCCACACACGCAGCATACGCCTCTCTTAGTGGTATAGTATCTGAACGGATCAATATCTGATCCGATCAGATCTATACTAGCGTCCCCAGCAGTTTAGGGTTCCCAAAAACGCAGTGTTAGCGGGATCAGCCCAGATACCTGCTAGCACCTGCGTTTTGCCCCTCCGCCCAGCCCAGCCCACCCAAGTGAAGTATCGATCGATCACTGTCACTTACAAAACACTAAACGTATAACTGCAGCGTTCGCAGAGTCAGGCCTGATCCCTGCGATCGCTAACAGTTTTTTAGGTAGCATTTTGGTGAACTGGCAAGCACCAGCCCCAGGCAGCGTCAGGTTAGCGCCAGTACCGCTAACACCCACGCACGCAGCATACGCCTCCCTTAGTGGTATAGTATCTGAACGGATCAATATCTGATCCGATCAGATCTATACTAGCGTCCCCAGCAGTTTAGGGTTCCCAAAAACGCAGTGTTAGCGGGATCAGCCCAGATACCTGCTAGCACCTGCGTTTTGCCCCTCGCCCAGCCCAGCCCACCCAAGTGAAGTATCGATCGATCACCGTCACTTACAAAACACTAAACGTATAACTGCAGCGTTCGCAGAGTCAGGCCTGATCCCTGCGATCGCTAACAGTTTTTTTGGTAGCATTTTGGTGAACTGGCAAGCACCAGCCCCAGGCAGCGTCAGGTTAGCGCCAGTACCGCTAACACCCACGCACGCACCGTACACCTCCCTTAGTGGTATAGTATCTGATCGGATCAATATCTGATCCAATCAGATCTATACTAGCGTCCCCAGCAGTTTAGGGTTCCCAAAAACGCAGCGTTAGCGGGATCAGCCCAGATACCTGCTAGCACCTGCGTTTTGCCCCTCAGCCCGGCCAAGCCCAGCCCACCCAAGTGCAGTATCGATCGATCACTGTCACTTACAAAACACTAAACACATAACTGCAGCGTTCGCAGAGTCAGGCCTGATCCCTGCGATCGCTAAGTTTTTTTGGTAGCGTTTTGGTGAACTGGCAAGCACCAGCCCCAGGCAGCGTCAGGTTAGCGCCAGTACCGCTAACACCCACGCACGCAGCATACGCCTCCCTTAGTGGTATAGTATCTGAACGGATCAATATCTGATACGATCAGATCTATACTAACATCCCCAGCAGTTTAGGGTTCCCAAAAACGCAGTGTTAGCGGGATCAGCCCAGATACCTGCTAGCACCTGCGTTTTGCTCCTCCGCCCGGCCCAGCCCAGCCCAGCCCACCCAAGTGCAGTATTGATCGATCACTGTCACTTACAGAACACTAAACACATAACTGCAGCGTTCGCAGAGTCAGGCCTGATCCCTGCGATCGCTAACAGTTTTTTTGGTAGCGTTTTGGTGAACTGGCAAGCACCAGTGGCCTAGTACACCCCGGTCGTAGTCAAACCAGCACTGCAGTAACACTTGGTGACGTGGCGAGTCCCATAAGTGCAGTTCAAGCTGGTGAGGTGGCAAGCACAAGTAGTGTCCCGCTGCCACCAAGAAGAAGACAAACACAGGCCCATCGTGCCCATAGTGCCCTTCCTGCTGCATTCGCCAATCCTAATTGGGAACCCACCACTTCTGCAGCGCCCGTACTTCCCCCATTCACATCCCCAACCAAATGCAGTCGGCTGCATGAGAGGCATTTTTATGTCCTCCCGAGTACCCCTACCCAGCGAACCCCCCAAAAAAGATGTTGTGTCTGCAGCAAGCGCGGATAAAGGCGTGACACCCGCTATTATTGTCCCTCCTGTCCTGACAATCCTGGTCTTTGCATTGGTGAATGTTTTGAACGCTACCATTCAGTATTTGAGTATTAGCGTAGGGTACAGCATTGCACAGACTAGGCGCACTTTCACAGGGTCTCCCAAGATGCCATCGCATTTTGAGAGACCCGAACCTGGAATCGGTTACAGTTATAAAAGTTAGTTACAAAAAAAAAGTGTAAAAAAAAAAAATATATAAAATAAAAAAATAGTTGTCGTTTTATTGTTCTCTCTCTCTCCATTCTCTCTCTATTGTTCTGCTCTTTTTTACTGTATTCTATTCTGCAATGTTTTATTGTTATTATGTTTTATCATGTATGCTTTTCAGGTATGCAATTTTTTATACTTTACCGTTTTACTGTGTTTTATTGTTAACCATTTTTTTGTCTTCAGGTACGCCATTCACGACTTTGAGTGGTTATTCCAGAATGATGCCTGCAGGTTTAGGTATCATCTTGGTATCATTCTTTTCAGCCAGCGGTCGGCTTTCATGTAAAAGCAATCCTAGCGGCTAATTAGCCTCTAGACTGCTTTTACAAGCAGTGGGAGGGAATGACCCCCCACCGTCTTCCATGTTTTTCTCTGGCTCTCCTGTCTCAACAGGGAACCTGAGAATGCAGACGGTGATTCAGCCAGCTGACCATAGAGCTGATCAGAGACCAGAGTGGCTCCAAACATCTCTATGGCCTTAGAAACTGGGAGCTACGAGCATTTCATGACTTAGAAACTTGGAACTTGGGAAAGATCTTGGTGTGGTCAGATGCTTTGAGGGCAGAGGAGAGATCTAGGGTCTAATAGACCCCAATTTTTTCAAAAAAGAGTACCTGTCACTACCTATTGCTATCATAGGGGATATTTACATTCCCTGAGATAACAATAAAAATGATTAAAAAAAAATATGAATGGAACAGTTTAAAAATAAGATAAAAAAGCAAAAAAATAATAAAAATAAATAAATAAAAAAAAGCACCCCTGTCCCCCCCCTGCTCTCGCGCAAAGGCGAACGCAAGCGTCGGTCTGGCGTCAAATGTAAACAGCAATTGCACCATGCATGTGAGGTGTCACCGCGAACGTTAGATTGAGGGCAGTAATTTTAGCAGTAGACCTCCTCTGTAAACCTAAAGTGGTAACCTGTAAAGGCTTTTAAAAGCTTTTAAAAATGTATTTAGTTTGTCGCCACTGCACGTTTGTGCGCA
Source organism: Lithobates clamitans (assembly GCA_037952925.1). Classification (NCBI taxonomy): domain Eukaryota; kingdom Metazoa; phylum Chordata; class Amphibia; order Anura; family Ranidae; genus Lithobates; species Lithobates clamitans. Next base: position 3,559,838 of record JBBGZY010000065.1, read on the forward strand.
ATTTTAAAGCATGTCATGTGTGGTATCCATGTACTCGGCCTAAGATCATCTTTTTTATTTCATCAAACATTTGGGCAATATAGTGTGTTTTAGTGCATTAAAATTTAAAAAAGTGTGTTTTTCTCCCCAAAAAATGCGTTTGAAAAAACGCTGCGCAAATACTGTGTGAAAAAAAAATTGAAACACCCACCATTTTAATCTGTAGGGCATTTGCTTTAAAAAAATATATAATGTTTGGGGGTTCAAAGTAATTTTCTTACAAAAAAATGCAAAAAAAAATAATTTTTTCATGTAAACAAAAAGTGTCAGAAAGGGCTTTGTCTTCAAGTGGTTAGAAGAGTGGGTGATGTGTGACATAAGCTTCTAAATGTTGTGCATAAAATGACAGGACAGTTCAAAACCCCCCAAATGCCCCCATTTTGAAAAGTAGACACCCCAAGCTATTTGCTGAGAGTCATGTCCATGGAATATTTTATATTGTGACACAAGGTGCGGGAAAGAGACAAATTTTTTTTTTTTTTTTTTGCACAAAGTTGTCACTAAATGATATATTGCTCAAACATGCCATGGTAATATGTGAAATTACACCCCAAAATACATTCTGTTGCTTCTCCTGAGTACAGGGATACCACATGTGTGAGACTTTTTGGGAGCCTAGCCTAGTACGGGACCCCGAAAACCAAGCACCGCCTTCAGGCTTTCTAAGGGCGTAAATTTTTTATTTCACTCTTCACTGCCCATCACAGTTTCGGAGGCCATGGAATGCCCAGGTGGCACAAACCCCCCCAAATGACCCCAGTTTGGAAAGTAGACACCCCAAGCTATTTGCTGAGAGGTATAGTGAGTATTTTGCAGACCTCACTTTTTGTCACAAAGTTTTGAAAATTGAAAAAAGAAAAAAAAAATGTTATTTCTTGTCTTTCTTCATTTTCAAAAACAAATGAGAGCTGCAAAATACTCACCATGCCTCTCAGCAAATAGCTTGGGGTGTCTACTTTCCAAAATGGGGTCATTTGGGGGGGTTTTGTGCCACCTGGGCATTGCATGGCCTCCGAATCTGTGATAGGCAGTGAAGAGTGAAATCAAAAATTTACACCCTTAGAAATCCTGAAGGCGGTGATTGGTTTTCGGGGCCACGTACGCGGCTAGGCTCCCAAAAAGTCCCACACTAGTGGTATCCCCATACTCAGGAGAAGCAGCTAAATGTATTTTGGGGTGCAATTCCACATATGCCCATGGCCTGTGTGAGCAATATATCATTTAGTGACAACTTTGTGCAAAAAAAAAAATAAAGTGTCACTTTCCCGCAACTTGTGCCAAAATATAAAATATTCCATGGACTCAACATGCCTCTCAGCAAATAGCTTGGGGTGTCTACTTTCCAAAATGGGGTCATTTGGGGGGGGGGGTTGTGCCATCTGGGCATTTTATGGCCTTCAAAACTGTGATAGGTAGTAAGGAGTGAAATCAAAAATTTACGCCGTTAGAAATCCTGAAGGCGGTGATTGGTTTTCGGGGCCCCATACGCGGCTAGGCTCCCAAAAAGTCCCACACATGTGGTATCCCCGTACTCAGGAGAAGCAGCTGAATGTATTTTGGGGTGCAATTCCACATAGGCCCATGGCCTGTGTGAGCAATATATCATTTAGTGACAACTTTTTGTAAATATATATATTTTTTTGTCATTATTCAATCACTTGGGACAAAAAAAATAAATATTCAATGGGTTCAACATGCCTCTCAGCAATTTCCTTGGGGTGTCTACTTTCCAAAATGGGGTCATTTGGGGGGGTTTTGTACTGCCCTGCCATTTTAGCACCTCAAGAAATGACATAGGCAGTCATAAACTAAAAGCTGTGTAAATTCCAAAAAATGTACCCTAGTTTGTAGACGCTAAAACTTTTGCGCAAACCAATAAATATACGCTTATTGACATTTTTTTTTACCAAAGACATGTGGCCAAATACATTTTGGACTAAATGTTTGACTAAAATTGAGTTTATTGGAAAATATCATTTTTTTTCAAAATTTTCGGTCTTTTTCCGTTTATAGCACAAAAAATAAAAACGGCAGAGGTGATCAAATACCATCAAAAGAAAGCTCTATTTGTGGGAAGAAAAGGACGCAAATTTTGTTTGGGTACAGCATTGCATGACCGCGCAATTAGCAGTTAAAGCGACGCAGTGCCAAATTGGAAAAAGTCCTCTGGTCCTTAGGCAGCATAATGGTCCGGGGCTAAAGTGGTTAAGCTTTAATCAGAATTTTTGAGCTTTTTTTAAACATGAGAAACTCCTCTCCAAACCCACTAGTTCTGGGTTATTTTTCCAGCCAAAAAACGCCCCTACCAAAAACTGCTGATAATAATAACAGCCTATGTGCGCATGGATGCTGGGGAGTTTATTGGCTGCAAAAAAAAACAAACATCTGCTAGCCAAAAACATCAATTGTAAAAAACCTCCAGTCTGCATGCGGACTGAAAAGGTCAACTGAGTTGGCTTGGGTACTGGGGCGGAGTAAGATGTAACCTTCATCTTTCAGAGGGAGAGTGTTCTCTGCTGCTTACTGTTGCAGGGGAGCAGAGGAGCTCCCAGGCAATGGGGCACTGTGACGGGAAATAGCTTCAAAGAAAAGAAATCCTCAATTTCTCCATTGCCTCATTGTGCTGTTGGTTTACCCGGGTCAACATTAATTCGAAATTGTCAGTTTGCTGTCTGCCTATAAGATATATGGTCCGGGTAAGCCTTCTCATGTCCCGTGACATCCTTCTGTTTTCACTTGACAATCTCCTCACCTCTCTAAGCAGCCTCTCAAGTTGCACAGTTGGGCCAGGCAGTACAGCAGGTGGCACCTGGGCAGGAGGTGGCGACTGCTGTGGCTCCTGCACAGGGGGCAGCATTAGATGGTGACAACATGCCGGAACCTTGGCCCCTGACCTCCTCCTCTGGCCATAGGGAGGAGGTAGGAGTCTGAAATTCCAGGGGCCAGCTCTGGCTCATTCTAAGGCTCAATGCCCTCCAAAATAAGGACAGGCGAGTGCGGGCTGCGCTGCACTCCCCCCTCAGGCTGGTCTTGTTGATCTGAAATAGATGAGATAGCCAATGTTGACGATGGCATTCATCTTTTTGTTGACTGTCGACAGACAATCATAGAACCTGCACATGAAAAAAAAACATTATTAGTTACATAAATCGTTTCACACAGTGATGGTTTTATATATACACGTTACAATATTTCCATGTATGTTAATTATTCTGTATGTGGCTATGCCAAATAAATATTTTTGTAAAGTAGAACCGTTACTTTTTATTGACTATTACACCATGTATTTTTTACAAATGTATGTTCTAAGAGTGAAAGAATATTGGAATAATTAATTACCCGTGTCTGATGCCAGTGGTGGGCCTGCGAAACTTGGAGACTGCATTCATGGAGTCCTGGACTCATCCCCAGCTTGCTGCCTTCTCGGATGTTTGCACGGTTTAGCAGAACAGTGTCACTTTTTCTCTTAGAACTGCAGCAACCAATGCAGCATTCTCCTCTTGGGTATATACGGGCCCCCTTGATCTTTGTCGTTTGCTATGCTGGGGCTTCTGCATGTCTGAGTCAGCACTCTCTGATGTAGGGGGGGACACATGTCTCCATTTTTGGCCATGCTTCCGCTCCACTCCACCTCCACACTCCCCCCATTCCTCCTCTCCCCAACAATACTCTCCCCTCCACAGCTCCCCTCACCTCTACGCCTCTCCCCTCCTCGGCCTCATCTCTTCTCCCCTCCATGCCTCCCCTCCTCTCCTCCCCTCCACGCCTCTCCTCCCCTCCACACCTCCCCTCCTCTGCACGCCTCCCCTCCACGCCTCTCCTCCCCTCCACACCTCCCCTTCCCTGTACGCCTCCTCTCCCATGAGTCCCCTCCACTCCTCCGTTCCCCTCCACTCTCAGTCACATCAACAGCTCTCATACCAACACACTCACTAACACCAACATTCTCACTCACAAGACTCACACGTCCATTCTCACTCCCAGACATTATAATTGCAACAAAACCACCAAACCACACAAAAACAACAATCCCACTCTCTGCTCTGCTCTCTGCTGCTCCCTCACCACACCACTGTACACCCTCTCAAAATGGCATAAAGGGGGCGGAGGCTATAGCCGCGTGTCGAAAACTAAACTAAAATACGAGATTGCGAATCATTACGGATGACCACGATGTATTTACGAAAGTACGAATCCATTTGAAGCACGGTAGCAGACATTAGTACATTTACATTACATAAAATTACGAAATGTGTTCCGATTACGAATCAACAAAAACAAAACAATATTACGAACGTGCGAATCAACGAAAAAGGCAATCTCACAAAAGTAACAATTAGTAAATTACGAGTAGTGTACGGAATAAATGAAAATTATTATCTAACAAAATTACGAATTTCAAATCAAAGAAAATTAGACGGAATTACGAATCATTTTGTATCAACGAAAATATAACTGTTACGAAAATACGAACGAGTCCAAATATGAAAACTTGTGTCTTACAAAATTATGAATCAACGGAAACGAAAAGAAACAAAACAAAACTAAATTAATTTTTTTGTTGTGCACATGTCTACCAGTTTTTTTTAATAGGAAACCAATTAAATCTTTAACATGGCTGCACTGCAAGGGGAATTACAAATGTAGGGTCGTTGAATGTCCCTGCTGTAGGTATATTTTGGGGGGAAATAAGTTTATCTCCAAGTCCAATAAGAGAGAATTTACTATCGACTCCTTTTATAATTGCAGTACAAGCTTTGTGATCTACCTAATTTCATGTAGCGCCTGTTGTGTCCAATATAGGGGGAGGACTAGATGTCTATGCGACAGGTTCTTTGAACATGTCTATAGCACTGACAAAAATAAATCTACAAATATAGCTAAACATTTTATATCATGTCATGGAGGTAATAAATCCACCATGCAAGTTCAAGTCATAGACAAGATTAGAGTCCCAAAGAGAGGTGGAGATGCCTTTCGCCTGCTGAGAGGTTTTCTGGATATTCCATCTTCAGACTCGCATCCCCTTGGTTTTGAACTTTGAATGGGATGTGAGTCATTTTTATGAATAAGTCCCGGGGCCTCCCGGCGGCTCAGCAGCATACATCTGTTAAGCAGGTTATGCAGGTTTTATGCAGGTAGTTTATAATACACTCTATTTTACTTCATCTTTGCCTTTTGCTCCATGTTTGTTTAGTTTAGTTGTATTTAGTGGTGTAGTGTTTAGTGGACAGTATAGTATAGTGTTGTGGACAGTGTAGTGTAGTGGACAGTGTAGTGGTCAGTGTAGTTCTCAGTGTAGGGGTCAGTATAGTATAGTGGTCAGTGTAGTTCTCAGTGTAGTGGACAGTATATTGGTCAGTGTATTTCTCAGTGTAGTGGACAGTATAGTGTAATGGACAGTGTAGTGGTCAGTGTAGTTCTTAGTGTAGTGGACTGTATAGTATAGTGGTCAGTATAGTGGTCCATGTAGTTTTCAGTGTAGGGGTCAATATAGTATAGTGGTCAGTGTAGTTCTCAGTGTAGTGGACAGTATATTGGTCATTGTACTTCTCAGTGTAGTGGTCAGTGTAGTGTAGTGGACAGTATAGTGTAGTGGTCAGTGTAGTTCTAAGTATAGTGGACTGTATAGTATAGTGGTCAGTATAGTATTCAGTGTAGTTCTCATTGTAGGGGTCAGTATAGTATAGTGGTCAGTGTAGTTCTCAGTATAGTGGTCAGTGTGGTTCTCAGTGTAGTGGACAGTATAGTATAGATTTCAGTGTAGTGGACAGTATAGTGGTCAGTGTAGTTCTCAGTGTAGGGGTCAGTATAGTATAGTGGTCAGTGTAGTTCTCAGTATAGTGGTCAGTGTATTTCTCAGTGTAGTGGACAGTATAGTGTAGTGGTCAGTGTAGTTCTTAGTGTAGTGGACTGTATAGTATAGTGGTCAGTATAGTGGTCCATGTAGTTTTCAGTGTAGGGGTCAATATAGTATAGTGGTCAGTGTAGTTCTCAGTGTAGTGGACAGTATATTGGTCAGTGTACTTCTCAGTGTAGTGGTCAGTGTAGTGTAGTGGACAGTATAGTGTAGTGGTCAGTGTAGTTCTAAGTATAGTGGACTGTATAGTATAGTGGTCAGTATAGTATTCAGTGTAGTTCTCATTGTAGGGGTCAGTATAGTATAGTGGTCAGTGTAGTTCTCAGTATAGTGGTCAGTGTGGTTCTCAGTGTAGTGGACAGTATAGTATAGATTTCAGTGTAGTGGACAGTATAGTGGTCAGTGTAGTTCTCAGTGTAGGGGTCAGTATAGTATAGTGGTCAGTGTAGTTCTCAGTATAGTGGTCAGTGTAGTTCTCAGTGTAGGGGTCAGTATAGTATAGTGGTCAGTGTAGTTCTCAGTATAGTGGTCAGTGTAGTTCTCAGTGTAGTGGATAGTATAGTATAGTGGTCAGTGTAGTGGACAGTATAGTGGTCAGTGTAGTTCTCAGTGTAGGGATCAGTATAGTATAGTGGTCAGTGTAGTTCTCAGTGTAGTGGACAGTATAGTGGTCAGTGTAGTGGACAGTATAGTGGTCAGTGTAGTTCTCAGTGTAGGGGTCAGTATAGTATAGTGATCAGCGTAGTTCTCAGTGTAGGGGTCAGTATAGTATAGTGGTCAGTGTAGTTCTCAGTGTAGGGGTCAGTATAGTATAGTGGTCAGTGTAGTTCTCAGTATAGTGGTCAGTGTAGTTCTCAGTGTAGTGGATAGTATAGTATAGTGGTCAGTGTAGTGGACAGTATAGTGGTCAGTGTAGTTCTCAGTGTAGGGGTCAGTATAGTATAGTGGTCAGTGTAGTTCTCAGTGTAGTGGACAGTATAGTGGTCAGTGTAGTGGACAGTATAGTGGTCAGTGTAGTTCTCAGTGTAGGGGTCAGTATAGTATAGTGATCAGCGTAGTTCTCAGTGTAGGGGTCAGTATAGTATAGTGGTCAGTGTAGTTCTCAGTATAGTGGTCAGTGTAGTTCTCAGTGTAGTGGATAGTATAGTATAGTGGTCAGTGTAGTGGACAGTATAGTGGTCAGTGTAGTTCTCAGTGTAGGGGTCAGTATAGTATAGTGGTCAGTGTAGTTCTCAGTGTAGTGGACAGTATAGTGGTCAGTGTAGTGGACAGTATAGTGGTCAGTGTAGTTCTCAGTGTAGGGGTCAGTATAGTATAGTGATCAGCGTAGTTCTCAGTGTAGGGGTCAGTATAGTATAGTGGTCAGTGTAGTTCTCAAAAAACAAAAGGAGAGGAGCGCCGCTAAGTAAAATGATTTATTTGACAATTGACAATTAAAAGTATCCACCTACATATAAAAGCGGTATGTAGAGCAGGAAGGTATATTCCAAAGTGGGAAGGAGAAAGGACAATCATCATCATAGACAGACTGTGTTCCGTCCTGGCTTCCCGTCAGATTGCGGCATAGGTTTGGGGGCGTCCCTGGGAATCGATGATTGTCCTTTCTCCTTCCCACTTTGGAATATACCTTCGTGCTCTACATACCGCTTTTATATGTAAGTGGATACTTTTAATTGTCAATTGTCAAATAAATCATTTTACTTAGCGGCGCTCCTCTTCTTTTGTTTTTTGTCTTTGATGGATCTGAGCTGACTTCACTCCAGAGAAGAGCTGCCCTTCGTGAACTTTCTGATACAGTGTCCCACAAGATAAGTCTCACATCCGGTGTCTCCCACATATCGTTCATCCCTTATGGATTTTTTCCTGAACTATGGACTGCTTCCCAGTACCTGTTAATGTCTATTAACATTACTCATGTTACACTGGTATTGATTCAGGATATGACTTTTTATTTATTTATTTTTTTACACTCATTTGCTTCATAGCCTCTGAGCGCCAGTTTATTTTGTTTTTAGTGTAGTTCTCAGTATAGTGGTCAGTGTAGTTCTGTTAGTGTAGTATAGTGGTCAGTTAGTGTAGTATAGTGGTCAGTTAGTGTAGTATGGTGGTCAGTTAGTGTAGTATGGTGGTCAGTTAGTGTAGTATGGTGGTTCAGTGTAGTGTAGTATGGTGGTCAGTTAGTGTAGTATAGTGGTCAGTTAGTGTAGTATAGTGGTCAGTTAGTGTAGTATGGTGGTCAGTTAGTGTAGTATAGTGGTTCAGTGTAGTGTAGTATAGTGGTCAGTTAGTGTAGTATGGTGGTCAGTGTAGTATAGTGTAGTATAGTGGTCAGCGTAGTGTAGTATGGTGGTCAGTGTAGTGGACAGTGTAGTGTAGTATGGTGGTCAGTGTAGTGGTCAGTATAGTGTAGTGGACAGTATAGTATGGCGGTCAGTGTAGTGGACAGTTTAGTGGTCAGTGTAGTTCTCAGTGTAGTGGTCAGTATAGTGGTCAGTGTGGTTCTCAGTGTAGGGGTCAGTATAGTATAATAGTCAGTGTAGTGGTCAGTGTAGTTCTCAGTGTAGTGGTCAGTATAGTGGTCAGTGTAGTTCTCAGTGCAGGGGTCAGTATAGTATAGTAGTCAGTGTAGTGGACAGTGTAGTATAGTGGTCAGTGTAGTATAGTATTCAGTGTAGTGTAGTATGGTGGTCAGTGTAGTATAGTGGACAGTATAACGGTCAGTGTAGTGTAGTATGGTGGTCACTGTAGTGTAGTATGGTGGTCAGTGTAGTGGTCAGTGTAGTGTAGTATACAGTAGTGGACAGTATAGTGTAGTGGACAGTGTAGTGTAGTGGACAGTGTAGTGGACAGTATAGTATAGTGTTGTGGACAGTGTAGTGTAGTGGACAGTGTAGTGGTCAGCGTAGTTCTCAGTGTAGGGGTCAGTATAGTATAGTGGTCAGTGTAGTTCTCAGTGTAGTGGACAGTATATTGGTCAGTGTAGTTCTCAGTGTAGTGGGCAGTATAGTGTAGTGGACAGTGTAGTGGTCAGTGTAGTTCTCAGTGTAGTGGACTGTATAGTATAGTGGTCAGTATAGTGGTCAGTGTATTTTCAGTGTAGGGGTCAATATAGTATAGTGGTCAGTGTAGTTCTCAGTGTAGTGGACAGTATATTGGTCAGTGTACTTCTCAGTGTAGTGGTCGGTGTAGTGTAGTGGACAGTAAAGTGTAGTGGTCAGTGTAGTTCTAAGTATAGTGGACTGTATAGTATAGTGGTCAGTATAGTATTCAGTGTAGTTCTCATTGTAGGGGTCAGTATAGTATAGTGGTCAGTGTAGTTCTCAGTATAGTGGTCAGTGTAGTTCCCAGTGTAGTGGACAGTATAGTATAGTGGTCAGTGTAGTGGACAGTATAGTGGTCAGTGTAGTTCTCAGTGTAGGGGTCAGTATAGTATAGTGGTCAGTGTAGTTCTTAGTATAGTGGTCAGTGTAGTTCTCAGTGTAGGGGTCAGTATAGTATAGTGGTCAGTATAGTGGTCAGTGTAGTTCTCAGTGTAGTGGATAGTATAGTGGTCAGTGTAGTGGACAGTATAGTGGTCAGTGTAGTTCTCAGTGTAGGGGTCAGTATAGTATAGTGGTCAGTGTAGTTCTCAGTGTAGTGGACAGTATAGTGGTCAGTGTAGTGGACAGTATAATGGTCAGTGTAGTTCTCAGTGTAGGGGTCAGTATAGTATAGTGGTCAGTGTAGTTCTCAGTGTAGTGGACAGTATAGTGGTCAGTGTAGTGGACAGTATAGTGGTCAGTGTAGTTCTCAGTGTAGGGGTCAGTATAGTATAGTGATCAGTGTAGTTTTCAGTGTAGGGGTAAGTATAGTATAGTGGTCAGTGTAGTTCTCAGTGTAGTGGACAGTATAGTGGTCAGTGTAGTGGACAGTATAGTGGTCAGTGTAGTTCTCAGTGTAGTGGACAGTATAGTATAGTGTTCAGTGTAGTGGACAGTATAGTGGTCAGTGTAGTGGACAGTATAGTGGTCAGTGTAGTTCTCAGTGTAGGGGTCAGTATAGTATAGTGATCAGTGTAGTTCTCAGTGTAGTGGACAGTATAGTGGTCAGTGTAGTGGACAGTATAGTGGTCAGTGTAGTGGACAGTATAGTGGTCAGTGTAGTTCTCAGTGTAGTGGACAGTATAGTATAGTGTTCAGTGTAGTGGACAGTATAGTGGTCAGTGTAGTGGACAGTATAGTGGTCAGTGTAGTTCTCAGTGTAGGGGTCAGTATAGTATAGTGGTCAGTGTAGTTCTCAGTGTAGTGGACAGTATAGTGGTCAGTGTAGTTCTCAGTGTAGGGGTCAGTATAGTATAGTGATCAGTGTAGTTCTCAGTGTAGGGGTCAGTATAGTATAGTGGTCAGTGTAGTTCTCAGTGTAGGGGTCAGTATAGTATAGTGATCAGCGTAGTTCTCAGTGTAGGGGTCAGTATAGTATAGTGGTCAGTATAGTTCTCAGTGTAGTGGACAGTATAGTGGTCAGTGTAGTGGACAGTATAGTGGTCAGTGTAGTTCTCAGTGTAGGGGTCAGTATAGTATAGTGATCAGCGTAGTTCTCAGTGTAGGGGTCAGTATAGTATAGTGGTCAGTGTAGTTCTCAGTGTAGGGGTCAGTATAGTATAGTGGTCAGTGTAGTTCTCAGTATAGTGGTCAGTGTAGTTCTCAGTGTAGTGGATAGTATAGTATAGTGGTCAGTGTAGTGGACAGTATAGTGGTCAGTGTAGTTCTCAGTGTAGGGGTCAGTGTAGTATAGTGGTCAGTGTAGTTCTCAGTGTAGTGGACAGTATAGTGGTCAGTGTAGTGGACAGTATAGTGGTCAGTGTAGTTCTCAGTGTAGGGGTCAGTATAGTATAGTGATCAGCGTAGTTCTCAGTGTAGGGGTCAGTATAGTATAGTGGTCAGTGTAGTTCTCAAAAAACAAAAGGAGAGGAGCGCCGCTAAGTAAAATGATTTATTTGACAATTGACAATTAAAAGTATCCACCTACATATAAAAGCGGTATGTAGAGCAGGAAGGTATATTCCAAAGTGGGAAGGAGAAAGGACAATCATCATCATAGACAGACTGTGTTCCGTCCTGGGTTCCCGTCAGATTGCGGCATAGGTTTGGGGGCGTCCCTGGGAATCGATGATTGTCCTTTCTCCTTCCCACTTTGGAATATACCTTCGTGCTCTACATACCGCTCTTATATGTAAGTGGATACTTTTAATTGTCAATTGTCAAATAAATCATTTTACTTAGCGGCGCTCCTCTCCTTTTGTTTTTCGTCTTTGATGGATCTGAGCTGACTTCACTCCAGAGAAGAGCTGCCCTTCGTGAACTTTCTGATACAGTGTCCCACAAGATAAGTCCCACATCCGGTGTCTCCCACATATCGTTCATCCCTTATGGATTTTTTCCTGAACTATGGACTGCTTCCCAGTACCTGTTAATGTCTATTAAAATTACTCATGTTACACCGGTATTGATTCAGGATATGACTTTTTATTTATTTATTTTTTTACACTCATTTGCTTCATAGCCTCTGAGCGCCAGATTATTTTGTTTTTAGTGTAGTTCTCAGTATAGTGGTCAGTGTAGTTCTCAGTGTAGGGGTCAGTATAGTATAATGGTCAGTGTAGTTCTCAGTATAGTGGTCAGTGTAGTTCTCAGTGTAGGGGTCAGTATAGTATAGTGGTCAGTGTAGTTCTCAGTATAGTGGTCAGTGTAGTTCTCAGTATAGTGGTCAGTGTAGTTCTCAGTGTAGGGTTCAGTATAGTATAATGGTCAGTGTAGTTCTCGGTATAGTGGTCAGTATAGTATAGTGGTCAGTGTAGTGGACAGTGTAGTGGACAGTGTAGTTCTCAGTGTAGTGGACAGAATAGTGGTCAGTGTAGTATAGTGGTCAGTGTAGTTCTCAGTGTAGTGGACAGTATAGTGGTCAGTGTAGTATAGTGGTCAGTGTAGTGGACAGTGTAGTGTAGTGGACAGTGTAGTGGATAGTATAGTATAGTGGTCAGTGTAGTGGACAATATAGTGTAGTGGACAGTATAGTATAATGGTCAGTGTAGTGTGTAATGGTCAGTAAAGGAATCAGGTTGGTCATTGTTGAAATTAAGTAGGTTAGTGTAGTGGTTAGTATAGGAATCAGGTAGGTCAGTACTATTGTATTTGAAGGGACTCAGGGAGTGCTAAAAGTCCGCAGGTTAGGGGGCGCAAATTACTTGCCTTGCCCCGGGTGCTAGCAACCCACGCTACGCCACTGGTACACACAGTCCTATAAATGGCATGGCTTTGCCGCCATGTCTGGGTCAGTGTAAGTCATATTTACAGTTTGCTGATACAGTATGTGCACGCATGATTTTTCTCTATATACAGAAGATTATTCATTATTTTATATGCATTTTTGGTCCTAATATCTTTTCCTTTTTGTGTGTCATTTGAAGTTTGCCCTCCTATTATATATACAGTACATATATAATACTTTTTTTTCTTTTTTGTTCAAATTTTTGGTTTACATTTCTTTACATGGTTATATTTATATATGTTTGATGGTTTTACATGTACTGTCATGGTCAATTGTCTTTATTGTCTTTAAATTGTATTTATTTGCATATGGGCGTTTTCAGATTGGCAGGGAGTGATCAGCTTGTATTGATGTACATTTGATACTTCAAGTTAAATCTTTGTCTTTTTCTTATTGTTAAACAAAATGAGATAATGTGTGTCATTTTCCTTCCCCCCCCTATCTACTTCTAAATATGCAGCTCTATATGTAATTGGGACAGGTGGTGTGTCTCAGTGTTACCAACCCCCCAAAGTGAAGTTTACCGGCAGGATGCCAAAATTTACAAACAACACCATTTTTTTTACTGGCAAAAAATCATGGCATTTACTGACTGAGCCACATTTTTTACTGACACTGCAAAAAAGTACCTAAAATTTAATTTTTCAGTGCTAAATAGTGCAAATATCAATATTTAAACTATAAATACATAGCTAGTGCTATTAGCAATGTGTTTAAGTTAAACAAAAGTCAAAAACCATATTTCTCCATTGATATGAAGGTCAGGTTACTATAACCCAGCCAGCACAAAGTCCCCCCTTACATCAGAGTCTGCAGGATTCCCCCTTACAGTGAAAGGGAACTCTTATGTAAAGGGGAACACTACTAATATGGGGGAAACATTTATATCAGTGCCCCTTACATTATTGTATTCACTCCCCCCTTACATCAGCAACCCCTCCCACTTCAGACTGACCTGGCGGTGCTGTCACTGACCTCCTCTCAGGTGCACAGTGCAGGGCTCAGTCAGTCGGCTCCAGCTTAGCGGGTCTGGTTTTATTCTATAGTCTCCTCTTCACAGTCCACACATGTCTGACTCCTCCTATGACCCCCATCCAGGCGGCACTCTCCTCTCCAGACTCCCCCTCAGAGACTGCAGACATGATAAAAGGCAAGAGATGGTCAGAGGCTGCGGACATGATACAGGAGGTAAAAAAACAAGAGGAGAGGGGCGCCACTAAGTAAAATGATTTATTTACAATTGACAAATAAAAGTATCCACTTACATGTAAAAACGATATGTTGAGCAAGAAGATACATTCCAAAGTGGGACGGTGAGAGGACAATCATCGGTTCCCAGGGACGCCCCAAGCCTATGCCGCAATCTGACGGGAAGCCAGGACAGAACACGGTCTGTCTATGCAGAAGAGCGGAGCAGCAACCAAGGAAGCGGCTGGTGATGTCAGTGGTGGGGAAGAACACAATGTGTTTCTGAGCGTGCGCAAGGTCCCTACGACACATGCGCGCTCCTTTTTCAAGTGTCACTTGAAAAAGGAGCGCGCATGTGTCATAGGGACCTCTCACCGTCCCACTTTGGAATGTATCTTCTTGCTCAACATATCGTTTTTACATGTAAGTGGATACTTTTATTTGTCAATTGTAAATAAATCATTTTACTTAGCGGCGCTCCTCTCCTCTTGTTTTTTTCTTTGATGGATCTGAGCTGACTTCACTCCAGAGAAGAGCGGCCCTTTGTGAACTCTCTGATACAGTGTCCCACAAGATAATTCTTATATCCGGTGTCTTCCACATATCGTTTATTCCTCATGGATCTTTCCCTGAACTATGGACTGCTTTCCAGCACCGTTCAATGTTAATCAACATCACTCATGCTACACTGGGATTGATTCAGCATATGACTTTTTAATTTATTTATATTCATTTGCTTCACTGTCTCTGAGCGCCAGTTAATCTTGTTCTTATGATACAGGAGGTGGAGAGAGACTGTGGACATGATACAGGAGGTGGACAGAGGCTGCGGACATGGTACGGGAGGTGAACAGAGGCTGCGGACATGGTACAGGAGGTGAACAGAGGCTGCGGGCATGATACAGAAGGTGAACAGAGGCTGCGGACATGGTACAGGAGGTGAACAGAGGCTGCGGACATGGTACAGGAGGTGAACAGAGGCTGCGGGCATGATACAGAAGGTGAACAGAGGCTGCGGGCATGATACAGAAGGTGAACAGAGGCTTCGGACATGGTACAATAGGTGAACAGAGGCTGCGGACATGGTACAGGAGGTGAACAGAGGCTGCGGGCATGATACAGAAGGTGGACAGAGGATGCAGACATGATACAGGAGGTGGACAGAGGCTGCGGACATGATACAGGAGGTGAAAAGAGGCTGCGGACATGGTACAGGAGGTGGACAGAGGCTGCGGACATGGTACAGGAGGTGGACAAAGGCTGCGGATGTGATACAGGAGGTGAACAGAGGCTGCGGACATGGTACAGGAGGTGAACAGAGGTTGCGGGCATGATACAGGAGGTGAACAGAGGCTGCGGACATGATACAATAGGTGAACAGAGGCTGCGGACATGGTACAGGAGGTGAACAGAGGCTGCGGGCATGATACAGAAGGTGGACAGAGGATGCAGACATGGTACAGGAGGTGAACAGAGGCTGCGGGCATGATACAGAAGGTGAACAGAGGCTGCGGACATGGTACAGGAGGTGAACAGAGGCTGCGGACATGGTACAGGAGGTGAACAGAGGCTGCGGGCATGATACAGAAGGTGAACAGAGGCTGCGGGCATGATACAGAAGGTGAACAGAGGCTGCGGGCATGGTACAGGAGGTGAACAGAGGCTGCGGACATGGTACAGGAGGTGAACAGAGGCTGCGAGCATGATACAGAAGGTGGACAGAGGCTGCGGACATGATACAGGAGGTGAACAGAGGCTGCGGACACGGTACAGAAGGTGGACAGAGGCTGCGGACATGGTACAGGAGGTGGACAAAGGCTGCGGATGTGATACAGGAGGTGGACAGAGGCTGCGGACATGGTACAGGAGGTGAACAGAGGTTGCGGGCATGATACAGGAGGTGAACAGAGGCTGCGGACATGATACAGGAGGTGGACAGAGGCTGCGGACATGATACAGGAGGTGGACAGAGGCTGTGGACATGATACAGGAGGTGAACAGAGGCTGCGGACATGGTACAGGAGGTGGACAAAGGCTGCGGATGTGATACAGGAGGTGAACAGAGGCTGCGGACATGATACAGGAGGTGAACAGAGGCTGCGGACATGATACAGGAGGTGGACAGAGGCTGCAGACATGATACAGGAGGTGGACAGAGGCTGCGGACATGATACAGGAGGTGGACAGGGGCCCCGGACATGATGCAGGAGGTGAACAGAGGCTGCGCACATGATACAGGAGGTGGACAGGGGCCCCGGACATGATACAGGAGGTGAACACAGGCTGTGGACATGATACAGGAGGTGGACAGAGGCTGCGGACATGATACAGGAGGTGGTTAGAGGCTGCGGACATGATACAGGAGGTGGTTAGAGGCTGCGGACATGATACAGGAGGTGGACAGAGGCTGCGGACATGATACAGGAGGTTGTTAGAGGCTGCGGACATGATACAGGAGGTGGACAGAGGCTGCGGACATGATACAGGAGGTGGTTAGAGGCTGTGGACATGATACAGGAGGTGGTTAGAGGCTGCGGACATGATACAGGAGGTGAACAGAGGCTGCGGACATGATACAGGAGGTGGACAGAGGCTGCGGACATGATACAGGAGGTGGTTAGAGGCTGCGGACATGATACAGGAGGTGGACAGAAGCTGCGAACATGATACAGGAGGTGGATAGAGGCTGCGGATATGATACAGGAGGTGGACAGAGGCTGCGAACATGATACAGGAGGTGGATAGAGGCTGCGGACATGATACAGGAGGTGGACAGAGGCTGCGAACATGATACAGGAGGTGGACAGAGGCTGCGGACATGATACAGGAGGTAGACAGAGGCTGCGCACATGATACCACTAGCCCATTATACTTTTACTTTGCAGGGAACCCATCAGGGTCTACTTCCTCTTTAAACTGCGTAGAGGTTTCTTTACTGTCAGAGCGGTAAGGATGTGGAATTCTCTTCCACAAACAGTGGTATCAGTAGGGAGCGTCAACAGTTTCAAAAAACTATTAGATGGGTACTTTAATGATCCCAACATCAAGGGATATACAATGTACTATTGACATAGACGCACACACACAGGTTGAACTGGATGGACTTGTGTCTTTTTTCAACCTCACCAACCAAGTAAGGCTGCTTTCACACTGAAATCGCCGGCCATTAGCAGGAAAAGCGCTGCTCATTCTAGCGGCATTGTACTGCTGTTTTCGGCCGCTAGTGGGGCGCTTTTAACCCCAAAAAAAGGGTTAAAAACTCCAGTTTTGCTTTGCTTTTAAAGCGTTTTTTGAGGTGCTTTGAAAGGGCTACCCATTCATTGCTATGGACAGGGCATTTTGGGAGTGCTAAATACAGCCCTCCCAACCCGCCCCAAAGATGCTGCTTGCGGGACTTTTCGGAACGTCCCACAAGCTCACCGCCCCAGTGTGAAAAGACACACTGGAATGAATGGGAGGCAGTTTTCAGACGCTTAGCAGAGGCGGTTTCTAGTGCTAAAGCACCTGAAAACAGCCCCAGTGTGAAAGGGATCTAAGGGTTCAATATTGAGTTGGCCCACCCTTTGCAGCTATAACGGCTTCAACTCTTCTGGGAAGGCTGTCCACAAGGTTTAGGAGTGTGTCTATGGGAATGTTTGACCATTCTTCCAGAAGCGCATTTGTGAAGTCAGGTACTGATGTGGACGAGAAGGCCTGGCTCGCAGTCTCCGCTCAAATTCATTCCAAAGATGTTCTGTAGGGTTGAGGTCAGGACTCTGTGCAGATCAGTCAAGTTCCTCCACCCTAAACTCGCTCATCCAAGTCTTTATGAACCTTGCTTTGTGCACTGGTCCAAATCATGTAGTGGAGGGGGAATTATGGTGTGGGGTTGTTTTTCAGGGGTTGGGCTTGGCCCCTCAGTTCCAGTGAAGGGAAATCTTAAGGCGTCAGCATACCAAGACATTTTGGACAATTTCATGCTCTGAAATTTGAGGGAACAGTTTTGGGATGGCCCCTTCCTGTTCCAACATGACTGCACACCAGTCTCCGCCAGACCTGCGCCCAAACACACTGTAGGAGGCACTCGGATGGTCTCAGGCCAACTGTCACAGCCATTTTTATTACTGGCAACCTTTTCCTGTTACTGGCAGGAGAAAAGTGCCTTTTTTTACTGACGGTTGGCAACACTGCTCCTCACCCTCTTGTATTGCCTCCTCTTTATTGTAAAACACTGCACAAACTGTTGGCACCATATAAATCCCGTATAATATTAATATTTGCAGTGCCATTGCTTTATATTAGATTTGTACGTTTTCTCTGTGCCATCTTCACTTTCATTGGGCCCTGGCTAGTAACTTTCTGTTTCTAACCCATGATGTGGCCACATGCTGCACCCCGGGGATCTTTTCCCCAAGGTAGATGTCCACCTGTCACAGGCTGCCTCCCCTGACCTATAGGAAAGTGATACTTGATGGAATTGCTGTTTCCTGTCATGGGGTGTGGTTTATCACGTCTCCTGTACATGGAGGGAGAAATAAGGAGTTATTAAAGGATCACACCACTTTCATTTCTTATTCTCCTTCGCCCGTTCTCTAAAACCGAAACTGACAGCAGGCTTGACCTTGAGTGGGCGTGGCCTACACACGTGCTGCTAGGCGAACCCCGGTGTCGAGGACAGCCAATCAGCGATCAGTCCGGCTGCCGATTTGACGTCACCTCATTGTAAGCCCCCGCCCCCCTACGCTCTTTTTCCGAGCATCTCTAATGTTGAATAGGTTCGGGATGGCGGCCCCTCCCCTCTAACGTCACGGAAGCCTCCCCGCCCCCCCGGCCTGGCACTGGAGAAGGTATAGAAGAACGGAACGCCGCGCGGCTCAGTATTGTTCGGAGCAGAGTGCCCGCGAAGCATGGTGACAGTGCCCGGAGCAGACATGGAGGTCGGGGAACCGCAGTTCAATATTCTGCTGGCCACAGACTCGTACAAGGTGAGGAGAGGACACGGGAAGGTGACCATTGCCCGCCTTCACCTCAGCCAACCCGCCGGGGGTACGGCCTGTGTGAGGAGGGCCGAGGTGACCCGGGCACTGGGGGGGCCGGTGTGAAGGTCAGGCGGCCGGAGCCGAGCTGTGTATGGAAGGTGTCCGGTCATAGGAGCTCTCCCCAGTACAGGTATGGGAGAAGGTGGGCTTCCCTCATCATATCATACACAATGTGAGGAGTTCTCTTCTACTGCAGGGTGCCTCCCTGGGGGCGGTACTTTCACTGCAGGGTGCCTCCCAGGGGGCGGTACTTTCACTGCAGGGTGCCTCCCAGGGGGCGGTACTTTCACTGCAGGGTGCCTCCCAGGGGGCGGTACTTTCACTGCAGGGTGGCTCCCGGGGGGCGGTACTTTCACTGCAGGGTGCCTCCCGGGGGGCGGTACTTTCACTGCAGGGTGCCTCCCAGGGGGGGCGGCGCTGTCACTGGAGGGTGCCTCCCAGGGGGGGGGCGGCGCTGTCACTGGAGGGTGCCTCCCAGGGGGGGGGGCGGCGCTGTCACTGGAGGGTGCCTCCCAGGGGGGGGGGGCGGCGCTGTCACTGGAGGGTGCCTCCCAGGGGGGGGGGCGGCGCTGTCACTGGAGGGTGCCTCCCAGGGGGGGGGGCGGCGCTGTCACTGGAGGGTGCCTCCCAGGGGGGGGGGCGGCGCTGTCACTGGAGGGTGCCTCCCAGGGGGGGGGGCGGCGCTGTCACTGGAGGGTGCCTCCCGGGGGGGGGGGCGGCGCTGTCACTGGAGGGTGCCTCCCAGGGGGGGGGGCGGCGCTGTCACTGGAGGGTGCCTCCCAGGGGGGGGGGCGGCGCTGTCACTGGAGGGTGCCTCCCAGGGGGGGGGGCGGCGCTGTCACTGGAGGGTGCCTCCCAGGGGGGGGGCGGCGCTGTCACTGGAGGGTGCCTCCCAGGGGGGGGGCGGCGGCGCTGTCACTGGAGGGTGCCTCCCAGGGGGGGGGGCGGCGCTGTCACTGGAGGGTGCCTCCCAGGGGGGGGGGCGGCGCTGTCACTGGAGGGTGCCTCCCAGGGGGGGGGGCGGCGCTGTCACTGGAGGGTGCCTCCCAGGGGGGGGGGCGGCGCTGTCACTGGAGGGTGCCTCCCAGGGGGGGGGCGGCGCTGTCACTGGAGGGTGCCTCCCGGGGGGGGGGGCGGCGCTGTCACTGGAGGGTGCCTCCCGGGGGGGGGGGGGGCGGCGCTGTCACTGGAGGGTGCCTCCCGGGGGGGGGGGGGGGCGGCGCTGTCACTGGAGGGTGCCTCCCAGGGGGGGGGGCGGCGCTGTCACTGGAGGGTGCCTCCCAGGGGGGGGGGCGGCGCTGTCACTGGAGGGTGCCTCCCAGGGGGGGGGGCGGCGCTGTCACTGGAGGGTGCCTCCCAGGGGGGGGGGCGGCGCTGTCACTGGAGGGTGCCTCCCAGGGGGGGGGCGGCGCTGTCACTGGAGGGTGCCTCCCAGGGGGGGGGCGGCGCTGTCACTGGAGGGTGCCTCCCAGGGGGGGGGCGGCGCTGTCACTGGAGGGTGCCTCCCAGGGGGGGGGGCGGCGCTGTCACTGGAGGGTGCCTCCCAGGGGGGGGGGCGGCGCTGTCACTGGAGGGTGCCTCCCAGGGGGGGGGGCGGCGCTGTCACTGGAGGGTGCCTCCCGGGGGGGTGGCGGCGCTGTCACTGGAGGGTGCCTCCCGGGGGGGTGGCGGCGCTGTCACTGGAGGGTGCCTCCTGTGGGGGTGGCGGCGGTGTCACTGGAGGGTGCCTCCCAGGGGGGGTGGCGGCGGTGTCACTGGAGGGTGCCTCCGGGGGGTGGGGGGGGGGCTATGGCCGGCGGCGGTGTCACTGGAGGGTGCCTCTCTGGGCTCATTGCACCATTTCTGCCACTCACTGATGACTGACCATCACACTCATATAGCAGGCATTGTATATAGTCATTATTAGCAGGGATTCCCTGGCACCAGGAAGTGTTTCCCAGGGTTCCTCTGTGTTGGACGGACACACACACACACACACACACACACACACACACACACACACACACACACACACACACACACACACACACACACACACACCTGGAGTACAGGGGCCCCAGATGTTGTACAATTTGAGGCTATAACTAATCCTGAAAATGCACCACTTCCTAATGCTTATACTGACCATCCTGTGTAAGAAGCATCTGTATACTTGCCTTTTTTCAGGCCGTTCCGCTCACATGATCTCCCCAGCCAGTACCAGCTGCAGGGGAGAGGATGGAGCAGCAGCAACGGCTGCACCATGGGAAGCTATGGGTGATGTCACAGCTCCCAGGCATTACCAGCCGTTGTAAAGCGCTCTCTCCTCTCCTGCAGCTGGTGCTGGCTGACGTAGGAGGTCTTGTGACTGGAGCGAGCTGATCATGGGCAAGCATACAGATCTTTCCTAGCCAAGGATCATACAATTTGCTGGCCAGGAACTGATACATAATTGCACTGCTTTCCAACCTTTAGAGAAAACGCACTGTTCTTTAGCAGACGTGCAAAGATGCCATTCTTAGTAGTGCCACAGCACCGTGTGAATGCCCTGCGGTTGTGTTTTTAAAAAAGGATTGGATTTTTTTTTTTTTTTTCTGCACTTACAGCAGCCCATTCAAATGAATGGACTGCTGTGCCTTCACAAATGCACCTGCACAAGACCGAGGTGTGACTCTCTAGCCTTAGGCACTCAGTGTGAATTTCTTCCCAGCAGCCACGCATTGCAGTCAAGAATTTTGCACAATTCCTCCATCAACACACCCAGTGCTGACCGAGGAATCCCTCCTGCTGAGCAATTGTCTTCTCTCCCCACCAGGTGATGACGGTGATTTTTTGCTAGTGGCTATAGCAACCGCTAGTGATAGTTATAGAGAATCCTGTCAGGCTGGTTGTACCCAAGTTGATTGTTCAACTTGGAACCAGCCGAGATTCAAACTGTGTATGGCCGGCCCTACACAGGTTAACATGGGGGGTTAGGAGGGGGGGGGGGATTTTATTTATTAAGATTAGTTGGGTATTGCCTTGAATTCTATTTTAAGGGCTTGTTTGCTGCATCCTCTCACCCCTTTGTAAAGTAGATGTGGTGAATTGCTTTTCAGAGGTTTAATGGGAGGTAATATCTTGCCTTCTCGGCACCTGTTTTAAACCTTAAAGTGGAATAAAAGACATGAATTCTTCTAATATAAGAATAAATTATATAATTATATAGTAAGAATACTCACCTATGTTCCAACTGTCTCACAAGGTCCCACACCAGCACTTTCTCCCCAGCTCCTTCTAGGTGCTGGGATGACTTCTTTCATCCTGGCAACTTTGCACTGCACCTGGAATGTAAACCAAGCTGCGCACCTCTGTGTCCTTTTCACAGTGGATTGCAAACAGGAAGGTAGGTTTATTTTTTCAACGTCTCCCCAAAGACCCCTCCTTAAAGTGAAATGTAAGTGAACCCTCCTATCGCTTTCAGCCAAGGAAGCTGCCATCTTTGCCTCTGTTTAATCTACAACTGCCGTGATGCTGCACATGTGATCCGTTATGACACCAGCCTCTGGATGGTTTGACAGTTTGGTTGAGAGCACAACCAATGGGAGTGTTACATTTCTGGCATATGCCGGAAATGAAACTGTTTTATGGATGGGTTTACTTCCGCTTTAAACTGCAAAGGCAGTGGACAGAGGTGTTCACATATCAAGATGTGTCAAAATGTATCCCTTCTGTTGTGTTCTGTGGATGGTGCCGCTTGAATGTGATCTATTCAAGGGAATAGGGATGGGCTGCAAATGCCCGCAACTGCGTGCAACACACATAGTTGTGGTGCTTTGGTGTAACATTTGGGGGGTTAAAACATTTGGTGAGGAGGAATTGTAGCCCCCCCCCCCCCCAACTGTCGAACTCCTGTGAAAAGCGATCTGAACACAGGTCATTTTTCAGATGCATGGCAGTTTAGAGATATGGCTAAACATAGTCTAAAGCCCCATACACACAATTAGAAATTCTGCCAGCAAAAGTCCGATGTGAGCTTTTGGTCAGAAATTCTGACCGTGTGTATGCTCCATCGGACTTTTGCTGGAGGAATTCCGCCAGCAAAAGATTGAGAGCATGTTCTCTATTTTTCGGTTGGAAAAAATTCCTATCCGAAAATGCGTCCATCTTTATGAAATTCAGACGTGCAAAAAACGACGCATGCTCGTAAACAATTTGATGCATGCTCGGAAGCATTTCTCGGTTCGTCGTAGTGTTGTTCATCACCGCGTTCTTGACGGTCGAAAGTTCAGAGAACTTTTGTGTGTATGCAAGGCAAGCTTGAGCGGAATTCTGTCGGAAAAAACATCCAAGTTTTTTCTGACGGAAATTCCGATCGCGTGTACGGGGAATTCATGTTTGCAGAGTAGCCAATGTTGGTCAAAGGCGATGCAGTGGTGATGCCAACACACCTGCGTTTGACTGGCGTGCAGGGCCATGCACTTTGTTTGGGGCCATGCACTTTGTTTGGGGCCATGCACACCAGTCCTTGCATACCTTTTAAACTTTGTACTGTCTCCTATCAGGAACTAAGCAATGTAAAAAAAAAAAAGTAATACTTCCTCAAGGGGATTTCCAACCTTGGTTGAAATGTTGAAATCTCCTTCAGTCTAGGAGTGGTGTACAGTGCCTTGCTGATTTTTCTAGTTCTTGTAAAGCAGGTTGTAATGAAGGGTTTTGTTGGAAACTTGAAGGTTATGAAGCATGGTACCCATCCAGGGATTGTGGTACATCACTAAGAAAGGGGCATTCTCCCATCAAATTTTGATTTGAGGTTTTTATGATGTGTGGTCATTCATTTGATCCTGAATGCTGGCGGCACTATGAACTCATCGGGCCATTTGTATTTATTCATAAATGCAATCTACCAGAGGAATTTTCTTGCTTTGTATTGCCTTGTGATATGTACAGGACCTCTGTAATGTGATTTTTGAGATCTTGGGTAAGAAAGGAATAATCTTTACCAAATCTCGTACCTGACCCATGTTTATTAAGTAGTACGCCATAGTAAGCCATGATAAGCTTGGAATCTCAGAATAGGGACTTTTTCTGATCTGTCCAGCACTGGCAGTCCATGGATAGCAGATCCTTGTTCTTCTGCTTGTACAGGGATTACTCTCGCAGATTCACTTCTAAACAACCAGAGAACACCACAGCAGTGTCATCTGATCTGTAGAATGAAGTCTGGGGCAGAGGGCTCTACTAAGGTCAAGGTTACAAAAGCATTTACAAGTCTCTAGTTGCTCTTCTCACTGAAGCGGTTTGTCAATGATTTCATCTTCATAAACCTATTTTTCTACACTTTTTTTGTTAAGTGGAGGATCAAGTAAGTGCTTTTCCATTCTTGCGTGCCGGTTCACACTTGTGCGATGCCAAACATCGCACAGACATCGCATGTAATTTGCAGCGCACTGACGTTCACATTACATGCGATGTCTGTATGGTGCGATATCAGCCATAGAGATAGTATGGCTGATATCGCACCGCATTTGGTGCAAACACGCACAGGACCCTTTTTTCTGTTCGGACCAGAATCGGATCGCATGTGTGTTCACACATATGTGATCTGATTCATGTCCGAACTGTCAGTTCGCAGTGCGATATGCAAGCTGAACTGGGGGTGTCGTTAACAATGTATTGACACTCCCCAGCGATTCGTATATGGCAGTGTGAACTGACATGCGAGTCGGTGCGATGCGGGAACACGCAGTGGATTCGCAGTGTTCTCGCATCGCACCAGTGTGAACCGGCACTAAGGCTGGCTACACGCTATACAATCTCTCTTTTTAGTATTTTTTTTTTTTTTCCTTTTAGATTTACCAAAACCATATAATATGAGGTCAAACCTAAACACTTTCAATTTGTATGCAATTAGGCAGCCCCTTGCACTACATAGTTGAAGGTAAATCTAAAGGAAATTGAACAACAAAAATTGTATAATGTGTATCCAGCTTTATACATAAACGAGTAGTGAACCCTTGCATTGCAGGTGCAGACCCTTTGCAAGGGAGGAATTTTAGGTTTCCTGGAGGAATTTCAGTTTTTTTTTTTCTTCTTCTCCATCCCGTCTTAGTTTTTATGTGGGGTTATGCTCAGGAAATACTCATCTACCCAGTGACTCCAGAGTTCTGTAGGGCTTTACTGCATGCCATGTCCTGCACCAACATCTTCCTCTCCTATGTCATCAGGGGGGCCATCCATCTCTTGGGTTACAATTTTGGGGTATTTGTTTAGGGGACAAACTTGTGAATTTTTCTCTTAAAAAAATATTTATTGCTTCTGCTGTTTTCATGAGTACAGTGATTTTCACCATCAGTGCTTAGGCAGGGAGCTGTAGCCGAATGATGTCAAGTTTTTTCATGTCTAACTCCAGCATAAATGTGCATGACGTGGTGAACGTGAGCACAGCTCTGTGTGGTGGAACATGAGACCTGCATTCTACAAGTATGTAGATTTGCTGGCATACTGTAAATCATCCTATGTTCTGAGATCTGTTGCTATTTGCCTCTGGTAATACAGTAGAAATGTTGTTTAACTATGACATTGCAGTTCTGTGTTAGCTCTTCAGTACACATGAGGGAATATACTAATGTGGGTGATGCATTGACATGATGCCAACCAGGGCTTGTCACTGACAGTCTGGAATACAAGTTTCATGTAGTAGGTTCAGTACATTTCTTTACCCAGAGTTTACTACGCCACTAATGATGTAGAGATGTCTGTGTGTTGGCATGAAGCCTGACAATCTGAGGTTTATCACTTTTTTTATGTGCACTTTTGTATACTGTTGACATGACCTTAAAAATATGAGGCCCTTTTATAGGTTAATATTTATAACCAGTATATAATCATAACTTTCATGTATATTAATAGAAGTCTCTTTTGTTAGAATTCTAAAACCTGAAATATATGACCGTATCACTCTTAATCTGCCCAGTAAAATATAGTAAATAAGAGTCTTCTGTTGAAATAAATGTGAAATAAATACTTCAAAAGTATTGTATGTGTATGTGTATATATATATATATATATATATATATATATATATATATATATATATATAATTATAATATAAATATTTTGTCAGATGATCATAACCCACTTAGTCATACACTGTGTCATATGAACATATTATCTTGTGGCATTTAAGGACAAGGCGTTGCTCAGCGATTGATTCTTGAATAGGCTGACTTTGTAATTGTTGGTGTACCGGTAGTTTAGTTTTTTTTTTTTTTTCTTTTCTCCCACACCTGGATTAGATTCCGTTAACCTGTTTACTCTTGTTTGTGACTCACATGCATCGCTATTTGCTAAAGCTGTTTTGCTTGATACCTAAAAATGAAAAAGGTAATTTTTCTTTAATACTTCTACTTGCCTGAAGATTATATGTACAAAAAAAGGTCACCTTTACGTGTTAAGACGTGGGGTTCCTGGGTGGTTTAAAGCAGTGGTTCTCAACCTCAGTCCTCAAGTACCAACGGGCCATGTTTTAGGAACTTCCCTTAGATAAAATAGCTATTATCAGTACCATGTCATTCATATTTCTTTAAAGCAGCTGTGCAAAGTAAAGGAAAACCTGAAAACATGGCCCGTTGGGAGTATTTGAGGACTGCGGTTGAGAACCACTGCTTTTTTTTTTTTTTTTTTTTAAATTCTTTTTTTTGAAGTTTTTCATTTATACAATAACCTCTAGGCTGCCAACATGACAGAGCCTAGATTTGGCCTCGCAGGGCCCAACAACGAGTCTTACCCCCTAATTCCCTCCACCCTCCCCTTGGAATCCCCCTCCCCCCTCCCTCCCTGTCACAGCCCCAGTCCGTTTCAAGTAGCTAACGTATACTTAATTTCTCCTGTAAAATAAAGTTGTTGCATAAAGTTATTGCACCGCCGGGTCGGAGTGATTTATTGAGAACCACTGCTTTTAAAGAATAAGGATAAAGTCATCTTTGGGAAAATACATGTTCCACTCATTTTAAGGGTGGAACATGTTCCCACTGCTGCAGCCTGTGTTCAATCTGCCGCCTCTGACAGCGAGCCAGGGATCTTCTCCCCGAACTTACTGTCACAATTTTATTTTTATTTTCTTAACCACTTGCCGACCAGCTCACACTGATATAGGGTGGCACAGGTGCGCAAAACAACGTATCCGTACGTTGCTGCTTCATCCACGGCTAGCGGGCTCACACTCGCCGCCGGTGGCGAGGGAGCGTGCCCACAGGTCCCGCGGGCTCTATGTCCGCTGGTGGCACGGAGAGGCAGAACGGGGAGATGCCTATGTAAACTAGGCATTTCCCTGTTCTGCCTAGCAACATGACAGGGATCTACTGCTCCCTGTGATCTGTCATGTTCTAGTAAGCCCATCCCCCCCCTACAGTTAGAACATGCTGAGGGAACACAGTTAACCCCTTGATCGCCCCCTAGTGTTTAACTCCTTCCCTGCCAGTGACATTTACACAGTAATCAGTAGTGCATTTTGATAGCACTGATCACTGTATAAATGCTAATGGTCCCAAAATAGTGTCAAAAGTGTCCGATATGTCTGCCGCAATGTCACAGTCACGATAAAAATTGCAGAACGCCGCCATTACTAAAAAAAAAAATTTAATAAAAATACCATAAATCTATGCCCTATGGTTGTAGACGCAATACATTTTGCACTTATTTTGCACTTATTGCGATTATTTTTTGCGATTTATTTTTTGGGGGAAAAAAAAATGTAGAATACATATTGGCCTAAACTTGAAGAAATTTGTTTTATATATATATATATATATTTTTTTTTTTTTGGGGGGGGGGGGGGGATATTTATTATAGCAAAAAGTAAAATATTGCTTTTTTGTTTTATAGTGCAAAAAAAAAAAAAATGCAGAGGTGATCAAATACCACCAAAAGAAAGCTCTGCTTGTGGAAAAAAGGACGTAAATTTTGTTTGGGTACAATGTTATACAACCGCGCAATTGTCAGTTGAAGCGACGCAGTGCCGTACCGCAAAAAAGGGCCTGGTTGGGAAGGGGTAAATCCTTCCGGGGCTGAAGTGGTTAAAGGAACGGTGCTGGGCTCGGCCCACCCGGCCACGCCATTTATTCAGAGGGGAGAACTACAAGTACGGACAGCCTTTGCGGTTGTCGGCTTGTAGTTCTCGTACTCCCACGGCGCTGTTGAATGCTCCAGGTAGTTCATTGCTTTTTCCTGCCGTTGTGTTACTGCCTGCTTATACGAGGTACAAGTCGACCGCTTACACTGATAGGCAATGCTTTTCAGGCTGTTAGTAAAAAAATAAATGCACATTTTTCTTTTTTATTTACATGAAAAATGTGTTTTTTGATTTTCTTTTTCTTTTTTTTTTTTTTTTTTTCCCTTTATTATGGTTAATTTATCCATTAAGCCATAATGTGCTAGTACGCACCACATACTATCACATTGTGACAGACTTTCCCTAAAACAAAGCCCTATAACAGCGTGCTGTCAGTGGTTTCCTCCCTTGGTCTTCCTTTCCGGGTTTGCGCTCTCCGGCCGTTTGAATGGCTGTTGCATGTGCACAGGAGTGAGGGCCGTGGTACAGTGCTCTGAATTGAGGGCACACTCGGTGTGCTGTCTATTTAAAGCGCAGTGAGCATGTGCTAGTGATGTCACTGGCTGCTTTAAGTGTAAATATTTACTAAACACTGCAAGTTTAGAAGACATTCACTGTACCTACAGGTAAGCTTTTATTATAGGCTTACCTATAGGTACAGTTAAAAAGCGAAGATTACTACCGCTTTGTTAAACATTCATTCGTTTCTCTGCGCTCCAAAAATGTGAAGGTTTTTACCAGAATTTCGAGTTCTGTCAAGCTGCCAATCACAAATAGACAAAGCAAAATGATGGTGTTGCACTTATCTAGTGGATTCTTTGATTAAAAGGGCCCAAAGCAAACATTTTTGTAGTAGCGTGGGTGGAGGGATGCATCTAAATCAACTCTTCTGACTTGTTCAGTCTGTATGAAGCACCCAAGTCTTATGCAGGGCTGGAAAAGCAAGGGTGTAAGATAAGGACAGTCATACGTTTCATAATAAAACTAAGAAAGGCCATGTATGTATTAGGGATAACTCCTTCCAGGAAGCTTCATCCTTGGGGACCCCTCTACTCACCTGCATACTACTGCTTTATCCCCCTCATTCCCTGTTGTCTGTTTGTGCGAGTAAAATAAGTCCCATTACGGTCAGTGGGAGCAAGAGTAGGCCCCATATTGCTGCTGTCTTGCAGCTCTCTGGTGCCATTCTACAGGCTGCCAGCAAGGCTTATCCACTCAGGTATAGATTCTCTATCCACGCTTGGATTTTGTGCACGGCCCTGAATGCATACTGTCTGCATTCAGGGCTGTTCACCCGCACAGCTAAAATTGGCCTGCTGTGTCAGTGA
The DNA here is from genome assembly GCA_037952925.1 of Lithobates clamitans. NCBI lineage: Eukaryota > Metazoa > Chordata > Amphibia > Anura > Ranidae > Lithobates > Lithobates clamitans. The sequence continues at coordinate 3,588,647 of JBBGZY010000065.1, forward strand.
AGCCACTGCATCCCAAGTGACAGTAATGGGGCTACCTGCACAGACTTACACAGAACACCTGTGCACCCCCTTCCGGCAAACACGGCTCTTGCACGGGCATACGCTGTAGTACTCCCATGTGGATGAAGGAATTTTCCCCACTTGCTATTGCATTCCGACAGCCACAGAGCCTACAGCTGTCAGAATACCTAAACAGTGACTCCATCTGATTGGATAGTTACTGTTCAGCTGACTACTTTGACAAGTCGGCTTAAAAATGCTGGCCACCCATGGCTTGAATTGCCTGAAAATCAAGCCGCACATGATAGGCCCTAGACAGCTATGTTGTAGAATAAACTAATTGATCATCATTTTTATGCCTTCTTTATTGGACTAATGGGGTGGCAAAACAAACCACTGCAGAGAAGCCTGGCTGCTGGCGTACCTGGTCTACTGCAGTTGATATTTGAATACACCAGCAATAAAAGATCTTTCAGGCTGGATTCACACCTAAGCATTTTTAGTGCATTTTTCAGATTTGCACTACAGTCCATCCAGCATGGTTTCCTATGGAACATGTTCTGTAGTGCAAATCTGCAAAATGCAAAAAGCACTAAAAATGCATAGGTGTGAATCCAGCCTCAGTGGGAGTGAGGTAAGTGAAGGTATGTGTATATACCTGTGCCCTTTGTATCTCGTCAGAGATCTTGTGCTGCTAAATCTCTACTCTCTTCATGATGATGGTCAGGAAACTCCCAATTCTGAGATTGTGTGTCAGATGATGGCACAAATGGCAAAAGCATTGCAGCACTTGAACTTTGAACGTAATGTACATTATTTCACCCCAGATCATAGATCGATAGATTATGTGGTGTTTTTCAAAGGAAACCTGCACAGAGATAAATTTAGGGGCTGCTATTGCTGACCTTTTTCTAAGAATATGATCCCAGCCTCAGTGCTTGATGAGTCACTGACCTGGAATGGTCATGTCGTTTAGAATGTCAAAGTAAAGTCAAAACTGCAAACTTATTCCAGGGCAGTTCTATAAAACATAGACACTGGGTCCAAACAACAAATGGGCAACTGGTCAGCAATGGCAGCCTGTGTGTTATTTGTACAGGTCTGCATTAAGGCTGAAAATAACTACATTTTACGTTTGATACCATATGAAATGTACACAAAACACAGCTCCAGCTAGAAATTTAGGCTTTTATGTTGCTGGGAAGGGTTAGACCCTCTATTAGAATTTTTATAGCTGTGTGTGACCCTGTTCAGGATATTTCTCTTCTAGACGGGAAGTGATGGGAAATATTTCCAACAAGTATAATTGCTAATTATACTTCAGTGCTGAGAGTTCAGGAGGAAGGAGATTTTCACTGCAGCCTTTGTACACACCCACATGTGTGATGTCAATATCATGTGACCTGGCTTGCTCTGAGAGCAAGAAACTGTTCTCTCCAGCATAAGACACAACTGAGCTTAACCCCTGCAGCCTCACCCCTCAATTTCCAAGCGATACAGGAAGGCTGCATGTGATGCAACTTAAGGAGGCCATACATGGTCGAATTTCGAACAAATTTTCTTTTCAAAATCAGGAAGTTCCTTTTTTTGTGATCCGATGGTGCCACCATTGATTTTCGAAATTCAGCTGACCAAGCCTTCAATTTCACCTCATGTTGCTACAGAAAAAAATTTTCGTGGCTGGGAATCTTCTATTCTCTCCATAAATTTTCTTTTCTTATTACATTCCTCGCACGATTCTCCCGTCATTGATTAGAAAATGGTTCGTTTTTCTAAAAATTTCCAACATTTCCGATTCCTCAAATTTGATTGCCCCACGAAAATCGGCCGTTACTGCAGCCCACTAATGGTGCGAAATTCGTACGAAAATTCTTAGATACGAGTTTCGAAAGAAAATTCTTTCCAAATTCGAACAGTGTATGGCCGCCATTAGGCCTCATGTACACTGCTGCTGGTAAACGGATGTTCAGAGGCAGTTGGCTGCTTTTTTTCAGTTGCCCCAGAACTCATCCAATTTTATCTTATGTGCACATGTACACAGGTTTGTTTAATGTCGTTTTTAGGCAGTTGAGTTTAGAGGCCTTTTTTGGAAAGAAAAAAAAATGATTTTAGAGGCATTTCAAGCGCTAAACGCTTATAAATGCGGTAACTCGCATTTAGCCGCATTTCGCTTACAGGCATTTTTCATTTCTGGCTATTTTTGGAAAAAAATAGTTCGGAAATACTTAGTTTCGGAGGGTTTTCGAGTCTCCGGCGCCCCCCAACTCTGGCCACATGCGTTATTGCATGTAATAGAAGTCAATGCGGAAAAAATATCTTTGTTTCCATTGACTTCTGTGGGGAAACTTGCTTTGATATGCAAGTGCTTTGGATTGCAAGTATTCTCCTGGAACGGATTATGCACGTAATCCAAAGTTTCACTGTACTGCACTACAGGACGTATGTGTGCCAGGAGGAAGAGCTACAGCATTTGGCGATGTTAGCAGCTTTTTGCTCACCTGGAAATGTCTAACCCCAAGTTCACACCTATGTTGTGTTTTTTTTTTTTTTTTTTTAGTGCGTTTTACAGTTTGCAGAAACACACTACAGTACATGTTGAGGACAAGGGCCTCTTCCCGACAACCCTGGCCAGTGGTTGCCAGGGTCTGCTGGTGGGGGGCTTATCAGAATCCTGAAGCCCCCAGAGCCTGCCTGCCCCCATTCAAATTTTGGGAGCATCGTTCCCCTACCTGTTCACCAAAATAAACTGTGAAATGTTAACAAAATAAAAGAGCCGGTTTTTGACAAGTCCTTTATTAAATAAGAAGCCTGGACCCGTCATCTCCCACAGAGCTATCTTCCCCGCTGCCGGTTACCTGCTAAAAAAAACAAAGCCGCTCTTATCCTGAAGCTGCCTTCTTCCATTGTGATGTCCCCGCTGTCTGGCACCTCCTTATATAGTCACGGGGCGTGGCCATCCAATGATGTCAGACTCATCGGCTGTTAAGGACGTGACGGCCGGCTTCCCGGGCCCCTTCTTAGCAACCAGCTATATACAGTATGTTTACAGTGCGTTTTAAAGCAGGGGGGGGGGGCGCAACTTAAAATGAATGAAAACTGCATGCAAAAATGTGGCTTTAAAAACGCAAAATGCACTGCAAAACATGCCTGAAAACACATCAAGTGCAGCCTCGTAGATGTGAACCTAGACTAAAACTTGCAGCTGAGGAGCACCAAAGTGGCAGAGTTCAAACTAACGGGTTACTCCGGTTTCCTTCCACACTCCAAAGGACAAGCTGGTAGGTTAATTGGCTCCAGTCTAAATTGACCCTAGTATGTGTGTACAGTGGGTATAGAAAAGAGTAATCACCCCCTCCTTTAAAATCATTTTGTTGCTATGTAGCCTGAAATGAAGACACACAGTTTTTGTTTTAGCCAGCTGTATTTACTCAGAGTTGGAAAAAGGATAACACCCTTGTCAGTATTTTGTTGAACCACCTTTAACTTTAAATTCCGTGTATACCTTCACACTGGGGCTTTGCAGTGTAAAATCCTGCGTGATGCATTTTTAGTGCGGTTTAAAAAAAAAAAAAAAAAACGCGTCTGTAACGCAGGTGTTTTTTAATGCGGTTTTTGAGTTGTTAAAAACGGTGAAAAACGGTGGTAAAATTGCAACAAAAACGCGTATGCATTTTTACTGCGGATCGGTGTGAAAGCAGCCTAAACGCATGTAAAGGAAGCTAAACCTCTTTTTATAGCAGGAACATCTAAAACCCAGGAAAAAAGTGATCTGTAAGGGCCCTTTCACACGGGACGGATCCATCATCGTGAACATCTGCTTGCTCAGCGGGGACCGCTCCGTGGATCCCCACTGAGCAGGCAGATGACCGGTCCGTCGCTGAACACTGCGCAGCGACGGACCTGTCAGAGTCCCACTCTCCTCTTTGGGGGATCGGATGATGACGGACCGTAGAGTCCTTCATCACCCGATCCGAAAACGGATGGAAAAGTAGGTTTTTCCTCTGTTACACTTTTTCGGATCGGAGCGGGTCGGATGTCAGCGGACATGTCACCGCTGACATCCGACGCTCCATAGAGATCTATGGAGGGTCCCTTCAGGTCCGCCTAAAAAACTGACAGGCGGACCTGAACGGATCGTTCATGTGAAAGGGGCCTAAAGCATAAGTTATTCTTCCCAGTGTGATCAGGGCCCAAGGCTTTTACGTGTGTGCCCCCCCCCCCAACCTATATCAAGACCCAGCAGTCTGACAAAGTTACCCATTTCTATTGTATACGGACACCACTTGAGTTTTTCTTCTGGATTTCAAAGGCATTATTTACAATGCTTAGTGGAGTCTTCTATCTAAAAAGTAGTTAATGTTGAAATGTTCTGGAAATCATGTTCTACAGATAGCACTGGATTGTGCAATGGAGAACACGTAGGAGTATGTATTTTACTGGTTTCCACAACTATTTGAAACCACTTATACTGGCACTCCCTTCCCTTGTATTCTACTTTCAGTTTCCTTTTTCTATAACTGAGTTTCCCAAAAATGTATCCTGTGACCAGAACTCTGAATCACTATGTGCAGCTGACAGATTTTCCCTGTGGCCATGTTACAAGAACAGCTGTCACTGAGAGACTTCACTAGCACAAAATCACTGAAATTCAACTTTTAGCCCAGGTTCACACTGCTGCGGGATTGAAATTTTATACCCCCATGTCAGCCCGACTTCAGGGCGATTTCAGAGACATCTGTGGGGGTTCCTGCACCGATGTCTATTGAAATTGCACCCGAAGTCGCCAAAAGTAGTACAGAAACTACTTCTGGGAATCGTGCGGTGGCGCAAATCGCATAAATGTGAACCTGGGCTTATTGTTGCTAGTGGAAGTTTTCCTTGTTTCCTGAAAATTCAACCCTAGACAGCAGTAATTAAGTTGCATATTGCTAGTGCAGACACCAAGAAATCTCCTTGAGGTAATGCAATTTTGTCATGTATGGCTAAATTTTCCATATATAAGGGGGGCCCTCTGAGTTAAGAAACCTCATGAGATTGGAATAGGGTATCTACAGGACTCGGGTTGTAATAAGAAAATATGCTTGCATGAAATTGTGGATAATGACAGGCAGTAGTAGTGAGAACATTGTAGAAGGTTAGCACTGATCAAAGATTAAGCCCGGGTTCACACTATAATGCGCTGCGGACCGCACAGGAGCGCTGTGCGTCCCTGTTCACCGTTTCAGGGCCGATTCTATGCCTGAATTCGGCCCTGAAACGCAGCCAAAGACGCATAGCGTTTTTGTGCAGTGCGCACCGCAGCCGCCCCAGAGATATGTGAACCGGCTCCATAGGGAGCCAGTCACATTCTCCTGCTATGCGAATTAGATGTGTGTTTCTGCACATCTAATTCGCATAGGTTTGAACCCGGGCTAAAACCCAAAGCCAACATACCCTTGCCCTCAGACCTGCTCTTGTAACTTGAGGCTGGGTTCACACTATTGTGAAATGGATGTGGGTTTCTCCACATCCAATTCGCATGTGAGGAGATTGTGACCGACTCTCTATGGAGCCAGTTCACACCTCTCCGGAGTGGCACCGGTGTGAATTGCACAGGTTCCTGTGCTTCTTCTGGTCCATTTCAGGTCCGAATTCAGACAATAATTTGTGCCTGCTGTGGGCTGCTCCGTGCTGCGGTGTGAACCCAGCCTGAATCATACATGGCTGCCTTTGAAGGGTAACTTTAGTTTTAAAGTTTGTGAGCAGGAACATACTTTCCCCTTTGGCAATAAATGATTCTTGGCGCCTCACATGCACAGCTCAGTGTACAGTTCCAGCATCTGCCGAGCACAGGGGTAAATTAAACCCGTGCATAAGAGTTGCGTCATCTCAACTGGGCCAACCAATCGTGCCTTTAGACCTCTGAACGTATGCTTTGCTATATGGCACCAAGCTGTCTGTAGCAGATCCTTTAAGTCCTGTAAGTTGCGAGGTGGGGGCTCCATGGATCAGACTTGTTTTTCAGCACATCCCACGGATGCTTGATTGGATTGAGATCTGAAGGACTAGTCAACTCCTCAAACTCTTGTTTGTTTTTTGTTTTTTAAACCATTCTTAGTGTGGCAGGAAGCATTATCCTGCTAATAGAGGCATTGGGGACTACAGTTTCCATGAAAGGGTGTACTTTGTCAGCTACAATTGGTAGGTGGTATGTGTCAGATAACCTCCACGTGAATGGCAGGACCCAAGGTTTCCCAGCAGAACATTGCCTAAAGCATCATATTGCCTCCCATGGCTATCTTCCCATAGTGCATCCTGGTTTCATCTCTTCCCCAGGTAAAAGACGCACACACCTGGCCATCAACATGATGTAAAATAAATTGTGATTCATCAGACTACGCCACCTTCCATTGCTTTGTGGTCCAGCTCTGATGCTCATGCGCCCATTGTCGGTGCTTTTGGCGTTGGACATGGGTCTGTATAGGTACCCTGACCAGTCTGTGGCTACGCAGCCTATACACAGTACCCTGACCAGTCTGTGGCTACGCAGCCTATACACAGTACCCTGACCAGTCTGTGGCTACGCAGCCTATACACAGTACCCTGACCAGTCTGTGGCTACACAGCCTATACACAGTACCCTGACCAGTCTGTGGCTACGCAGCCTATACACAGTACCCTGACCAGTCTGTGGCTACGCAGCCTATACACAGTACCCTGACCAGTCTGTGGCTACGCAGCCTATACACAGTACCCTGACCAGTCTGTGGCTACACAGCCTATACACAGTACCCTGACCAGTCTGTGGCTACGCAGCCTATACACAGTACCCTGACCAGTCTGTGGCTACGCAGCCTATACACAGTACCCTGACCAGTCTGTGGCTACGCAGCCTATACACAGTACCCTGACCAGTCTGTGGCTACGCAGCCTATACACAGTACCCTGACCAGTCTGTGGCTACACAGCCTATACACAGTAAACTGCAATGTCTGTTTTTTTTTTTCCTGCTTTCAACAACTCAACTACAGGAGCAACATGTTTGCTTGCTGTCGAATATATCCCACTGACTTTCAGATGCCATTGCAACAAGATAACCTGTGTTAGTCACCTAACTTATTAGTGGTCATAAAGTTATGGCTGGTGTATACTTAGTGTAAAGTATACACAGAAAAGTCAGTGCTACTACCCATACACCACATAGATAGCGGAGCTCCCAGGTGCTCGATCCACAGTGGCTGGCTGAGTAGAGTAATGTAGAAAACCAAGGTTATGACTAAGGCCTTCTAGCCTGAAACACAGCTGACTTAATCTGCGTTTGTTCACTGTGGCTATTCAATAAAATGAAGAAATTTTAGGAGTAACAGGAATGCGGATAATTTTTTCTGTATACTTCGTGTTCCAGTGGCCCATTTCTTGAAAAGCCGCAACTTGACTTCTCACCAGTTGCTGTATTTAGCCTGTTGGTTGGGTCGTTTACCTGTTTCCCCCACCACGCATTGTAATTCCTTCTCCCCTTTTGGACAGCTTGTAGTTACAGAGACCAACAGGAGAAAGGGAGAAGCAGGGAAACAAATATTCCACTCACCTGGAGTATGTGAATACTTGCAGCAGCCTGAAAGGTAGTGGAGTGACAGCTTTTCAAGGAATGGGTTGCTAAAAAAGTAATATAAAGGATTCTTTAGCAGGTATGTACTTCATACAAGTGCCCCTGTGCTGACATTGTCACTTTAAAGCATAACTAAACCCATTTAATAAATGTCCCCTAATTAGTCTTGCTGTAACTGTAGAATAGGGGGGTGGGGGGTGGTTCCCCCCTGCAGGTTTAAAGTGGTTGTAAAGTCAGGTTTTTTTATCTTAATACGTTCTATGCATTAAGATGGAAAAAAACTGTTCAGCAGCCCCCCTAAATACTTACCTGAGCCCCTCTAGATCCAGCTATGTTGCAGGAGTGTCTCAGCTGCCCGGGACTCTCCCTTCTCATAGGCTGAGATGTCAGTGTGGCGCTATTGGCTCCCATTGCTGTCAGTCAGTGAGCCAATGAGGCGGGGGGGGGCTGAACCCACGGCTCCATGTCTGGACATGCTGCGGCCATAGCAAGCTGCTTGCTGTGGGGGCACTCAGCAGAAGGGAGGGGCCAGGAGTGCCAGCAAGGAACCTGAGAAGAGGAGGATCTGGGCTGTGCAAAAACACTGCACAGTGCAGGTAAGTATAACATGTTTGTTGTTTTTAAAGAATGAAAACCGAATATAGTATCACTTTAACCACTTCCCGTCCGCCCTATAGCAGAATGACAGCTGGGAAGTGGTTCAGTTATCCTGACTGGGCGTCATATGACATCAACAGCATAAGCCACAATCACTCGCCCTAAGGGGCACGCAGCGATCAATGGTGTGGCATGTCAGTCTGACACACCGCATCACTTATCTTGGTAAAGGGCCTCTGACCACGTGATCAGCCGTGTCCAATCACGGCTGATCAAGATGTAAACAGGAAGATACGTTTATTGGCTTTTCCTCACTCGAGTAGAGGCGAGCCGATCAGCAGCTCTCCTGACGGGGGGGGGGGGGGGGTCTGTGCTGATTGTCTATCAGCGCAGCCCCCCCACGGATGCCCGCCCAGGGCCGCCACGGAGGCCACCACACAGGGAATCCAGGTATGCCACCCTAGAGCACCAGGCAGCTGCCAATCGGTGCCCATTAAAAATGCCTATCAGTGTCGTCCGTCAATGCCGCCTTGTCAGTGCAGCTTATCAGTGCCTGTCGGTGAAGGAGAAAACTTAATTTTTTTAATAACAGAAACAAGCTTTTTTTTCAAAATTTTTGGTCTTTTTATATTTTGTTTAGCAAAAAATAAAAACCGCAAAGGTGATCAAATACCACCAAAAGAAAGCTCAATTTGTGGGAACAAAATGATAAAAATGTGTTTGGGTACAGTGTAGCATTTAAAAGGTGACAGCGCTGAAAATTTGCTTGGGCAGGAAGGGGGTAAGTGCCCGGTATTGAAGTGGTTAAGCCATTATGTCAGACGTACCTTTTTTAGAATGGATCCCTCCAGCAGCGCTATGTCACCGCTAACAGGGCTTCCATCTTCACATGGTTGTCTTCCAGATTCACGGGCTCCGGCCATGCGCATGGGAGACCCGGGCACCGCACAGAGCTCTAAGGGAACGGCATGGGTTCCTTCAGAATGCATGTGCCACATTTGCCCCAGGAATACACTTGCCATGACTTTTCCTGCGGACGCAATTGCTCTAAATATTTTTGGGTGGTGGTGAGTTTGCATGCTTCCACTGCTTTTGATTCCAGAGTGAAACATTGTGCCCAGGTTTTGTCACATGCAATGCGATCCAGAAAATCCTGGCCTTCCCTGTCAAAATGCTCCTTTTTAATGCAGTGCAGTCCTACTGCAGCTGAGCGTATCCTCACCGTATTGTGCTTGAAGTCTTCTGTATACATCCGCGGGTTTTATGCCTTTGTTCACAAGAAACTTCATCACCACACGCTGTTCCATGCACGCACTAACACTGTTGTCTGCCATCTTAATTAACGGTCTCTGGACTGGCCTGTGACATTTACGCCGCCTATCAGTAATAGGACAAACTTGCCACTTACTACTGTGTGTAGTACCTCCACACTAGCATCCCTTTTTATACCCCCCTGTATGACACCAAACAGTGATTTCATCAGAATAACAAAAGATAGGAATCTGCAACAAAGTTTCTTAAAATCCTTGCAATGTACATCACCCAGAGGGGAATGGGTTTTTTTTCTTTAAAAACACTCCTCAAACACCTATGCAAATGATGCAATAGACAGCACCCAGTGCTGTTCACTTTATCAATACATGGAGCGATCTCCTCACGTCGAGTCAGGAGGCGTTTGAAGCCTTTCAACACCTTCAATCAAGGCGTTAGCGGGGCGTTATAATTAGTTCATTTCCTCTAACATCCCATTTAAAAATAGGCGTTTGTGGAGCGGTTTTAATCAAACTCTTCAAAACTGTGCATAGAGCATTTGGGGAGCATTTTTAGCTCTTCATTATTGTTTGTAAAACGCCAGTCTAATGCCCATACTAAACCTCATTACCATGAGTCTAACGCCCATACTAACATTATGGGAGCATTTCTTAAGCATTAGACATTTAGTTGCGTGTGAACAAGCCCTCACCCTAACTGCTTGCTGACTGTTTACTGCATATATAAGGCGGCTCTCCTGGGCAGGATCATGTACCTGTACGTGATCCTGCACTTGCGGGTCTAGGACACAATTGAACACAGCAGGAGCCAGTCAGCGGGTCTGGGCGATATGTCCGCCGGGACCCGCCCATCGTTTTGGGACACATGCAGAACGGTTGTCTGCCTGTGTCTGTAAACAAGGCATGTCACCGTTCTATGAGAAGGAAAGGTTGTGATCCTATTTTCCTGCAAAGCAGGAACGTGGATCTCTGCCCTCCCATAGTACAAGCACCTCCCCCACAGTTGGTAAGCACTACCTAGGCACCCATTTAACCCTTTGATCGCCCCTGATGTTAAACCCTTATTTGCCAGTGTCATTAGTAGAGTGACAGTGCATATTTTTAGCACTGATCACTGTAGTAGTGCCACTTAGTGTCAGATTTGTCCGCTGCTATGGCACAGTCCCGCTATGAGTCGCTGATCGCCACCAATGCTAGTAAAAAATAGATAAATGAAAATTCCATAAATCTACCCCATAATTTGGTTTGCGCAAAAGTTATAGCATCTACAATCTATAAGTTGTAAACTTTGCCAAGGAACATAACAACACTGCTGCTGCAAGACAATATGGAGCAACAGAAAAGATGGTCCGAGACTGGAAAGCAAAGGAAGATGCATTAAAGAGTATGCCAAGGGGAAAGTGTGCATTAAGAAGAGGCACCCCACATTGGCCAGAACTCAAAGCATGTAGCAGACATGGTGCATGAGCATCGTCACAATGGTTTTGTAGTGACACGAAACATACGTGGCCCAGTCTAACCCAGATCACAGCAAAGGATTTAAGGCCACTATATCCTGGTGTTCTGGGTTCTTGGAAAGGCATGGTCTGGTACTAAGGCAATAAATTACCTGCAGATGTTTACGGCAAAGTACTTTCCATCGATATGTAATACAACAGTGCAAGAAACACGGCTATGCGTTAGGTCAGATCAGAAATATGGATGAAACTCCTATGAATTTCAATATGGTTGGAAATAAAAAAAGTCAGTTCAAAAGGTGCAAAAATCATGTTAATTCAAACGGGACATGAGAAGTCCAGTTTTATAGTGGTACTAGCATGTACAGCTGATGGTGCCAAACTAAGACCCATGATTATCTTCAAAAGAAAAACACTGCCGAAAATCAAGTTCCCTGTTGGAGTTTTTTTACATGTGAATGAAAAGGCTGGATGGATGAAGAAGGGGTAAAGCTATGGCTTGAAAATGTATGGAGTAGACGACCAGGTGGACTTTGAGAACGTAGCCTACTGGTGTAGGATATGTTCAGGGCTCATTTAACTCTCAGCACAAAGGAAAGGCTGACAAGAATAAACACAGATGTGGTGGTTATTCCTGTAGGATTGACATCGCTGGTACAGCCACTGGATGTGGGCCTAAATAAGCCATTTAAAGATCGCATTCGAGAACAGTGGAATGAGTGGATGGTTAGCGGCGAAAAGTCATTCACAAAAGGAGGAAACATGCGTGCTCCACAGTTGGGTGTTTTGTGCAGCTTTGTCATAAAAGCCTGGAATGATATTGATGCAGAAAAAGTAATCAAGTCTTTCAAGAAGTGTGGCATATCAAATTCATTGGATGAAGCGCCCCAGTATGAAAGCACTCTGGCTTTTACACTGGGTTTGCAGCTGAGGCTTTTTTCAGGCGCTTACAGGCGCTATTTTTAGCGATGTAGCGCCTGAAAAATGCCTCAGTGTGAAAGGGGTCTTAGATCCGTATGATGACTGTCTTACAAATGTAACACAAGATGTCATTGATGAACATGAAGAGGATTTTGAAGGATTTTAAGTACCAGAAAGTCAACCATTTTCATTAAAATTACCGTATTTAAATCAAATCTGATGCCAAGTCTGACATATATATATATATATATATATATATATATATATATATATATATATATATATATATATATATATATATATATATATATATATATATATATATATATATATATATATATATATATATATATATAATTTATTTATTTTTAATAGTGTTGCCTAGGAAGGGGGTAGTCTTATACGGCGAGTATAGCTAAAAACCTAAGTTTTCACTGGAAAAATAGGGGGTCGTCTTTTACGCCCAGTCGTCTTATACGCCGTCAAATACGGTGTTCAAGAATAAATTGTGTGGTTTTTTTTGTTTTTTGTTTTTTTTTGTTTTTACTTTACATAACAAAATTGTACACCACACTTTTGGAGGTTTTTATCTGATTAATTGGAACAATTGGCCTGCTAATCGATTTACAAAAATAATAATTAGTTGTAGCCCTAAAATTTAGTTGCCTTTTTTTATGTTCCTCCATTGACAAAATTAGCATTTAACCCTTAAAGTGGAAGTCCATGCAAAATCTAAAATCCCTTCCTCTCTATCCTTGAAAAGATAAGCATACATAGCTTTTTGGAAGCCGATCTGACCTGCTCCGACTGGATCTCCAGCGGCGGAAGCTCTGCAGAGAATAGGGCGCGACAATGGCTGTGAAGTGACATCACCCATAGAGTTACTATGGGGCTTCCGTTGTCTCCTCTGCACCCGCCTCTACAGTGAAACCGTGGCTGACAGTTCAGCGTGGGATGCGGTCGGATCGGGTCAGATCGGCTTCCAAAAAGGTATGTATACTAATTTTTACAGGGATAGAGAGGTTAGTGTTAGATCCGTGTTGTCTATAGATGCAGGGATTTTAGGTTTTACATGGACTTCCACTTTAAGCCCTGTACATTTGCCAGTTAAAAAAAAAAAAAAGCCAACATTCTGCCTGTGTGTATCGGTCTGTCCGACAGAAGTGGGCTGTTCGGCTGGCTTCTGTCAGATGTACATGCTGGAAAACCAGCAGCCGACCCACTCCCAATCAGCGCTCTTAGTGGCAGAGAGTGCTGATCGGAGTATTCTGGCGAGGGGGGGGGGGGCGCGAACCCCCTGTTAGAAAACGAAAGCTCAGTGGGGGAGATTGCTGGACTAACCTTGCATGATTAGTACAGCGGCTCCGATAGGAGCTGATCGTTTTTTTGTTTTTTGTGCAAACTGCGGGGTTGCGCCAAAAAAAGTGTGTACCTGGCTTTACAGTGCAGAGTCTCACTCAAGGATCATCCCACAGTTCAGTTCGAATTCAATTGCCTTTCATGTTGGCATTTCTCTTAGTACATTACAACTTGTGAATCCAGTAAACCCTGTCCCAGTTTCATATCACTTGGCTCATATCGTGGCTCATCCAGTTCTTGTCAATAAGATACAATTCTGGGAAGCGCTATTATACAGAAAAGAAACTGAAAGTTTGTGGAGCAGCAGGTAAGGGTGTGTCAGTGCGGAATCCCCACAGTGGAATTTGCTCTGGAAAGGCACCACAAATTCTTGCTACTACATTACTATGTTGCAATGTAATGATGTCTGTCAGACAGCATGTAATTTTCCAGGAAACAGTCCAACCTCTTACCTTTTTCAGATGGACTCTGTGTAAAGTGGTGGTGTTCTTATAAATGTTTAATTCAAACTACACATACAATTAAAGTGTCACTGTGCAGTAGAAATGGCTCACTTTATCTTCAGGTCAGATTGCTGAGCTATTTCAAAGACCCTGAACCTTAAAGTGGTATTAAAGCGTCCGTCCTTGTTTGTTAAATAATAAAAAAATCCAGCATCTTTCCCTGGGGGCACCACTGCGCGCTCGCTTCCAAGCTGCTGCTCTGTGTCCATGAGACACAGCCCGCCCCAGCTCTCTCCTCATTGGCTCTAACAGCAGTGATAGCCAATGGGCTCCCGTTGCTCTCTCAGTCAATGAGGGAGAGTCCCAGGACAGCCGACGCTATTGTGAACATTGCTGGATCAGTGGGAGCTCGGGTAAGGATTGGGGGGAGGGGGTGCTGAGGACTGAGTTTAATTTCTGGGTGATTGTGTTTGCGGAAATACAGATAGAGTTACTAATAGTCACATTGCAACACATCATGTAAGCAAGACCGTTGAGAATAGGGTAATTGAAAATGTAATTATAGCTGCTAGTATATTTGCATAAAAGACAAAAACATCTAGTTGCAGAGCAAACTATGGATTGGAAAGGTTCTCAAAATGGCTGAGCAGACCAGTGCAAGCCCAACATGCGAACAGACATGCGGCCACTGCGAAACATACGAATATTCAACCACAAGAAACACCCCATGGATTATATACATATATGTATGGTAGTCTGCAATCAAAAAAGAGTAAATAAAGTGGTTTGTATATGTAAGCTAGATAGGCATGAAACATCAGCAGGAAGCCCAAATAGATACAATCCTGCCTTTAAGAAAAAGGGGTAGAATGTTTTTACCTTTTTTAAAACCGCCTAGTATCCATATAGCAATGCTCAGAGTGAGACTGACATGCAGTGTGTGAAAGCTGTCTTTTTATAGTACTCACATTGGGGGAGCCAAGCCCTAGTGGGAGGAGCGCTGGAAGCCTGACACTAACAACTGCTAATGATGCAGCTGATGCCAAGCCTAGCATGCTTCTCCGAGACAAGGGCGTGATGATGTCACATGGAGGCCGAGAGATTCCCTTGGCCGCAACAGCATAGCAGTGCAAGCACGGTACAGGAGGAGCTCCTCCCCAAAGGTGGGCCTTGAGGACACCCGACAGGATGCGTCAGCATGTACGGCCCACATGGGTGGAGCCTACCTAGCGGATGGTGCACAAGGGAGCTCCACAAACAGCTGCACACCAAGGACATCTAGCTACCAGCACTGAGACCGCAGCCAATAGGAAGTTGGTACATGCCAAGAACCACAGCATGAACAGCAATGGGGATACATGACATAACACAATGAGGAATGGCAAACAAAAATATAATGGTAGTAAAATAAAGTAAATATAAAAGGGAAATATGCAATGAAATGAGAATCAAGGAGATAGATGGGATAAACAACAAAAAATGACATCAAACAAAAAAATCATGAAAATGATCTATAGATTATGTTCACATCCTCCTGATGTGAAGCCTGGAAGATGAGGCTTGAGGTTGTTGAGGTTATTCAGCCCTGGTGGTGAGGTCACCTGTAAGTCAAAAATCCACCATAATTCACATTGCAATAAACGTTTTGCATTGGTTCAGATGAATATGCTCCAATGCAAGAAAATGAACCTTGGGAAGTGAGTCTGCATGAACAAGAGCCATATGTCGACCGATAGGTAGAGATGGATCATGTTTTTGCATATACTGACAAGATGACAGTAAATGCGTTTCCAAAACTAATTTACTGTTTTCCTGACCTAGTAGCATCCACACTCACAGGAGAGTAGATACACTATGCTGTAGAGCTGCACAATTAATCGTCAAGAATCGTTATCGCGATCTTGACTAAAGTGTTTCACATTTCATTCCATGCAAAGAATTCTCTCTTCTCTTCCACAGCCCTCAAAAGAAAGCAAGAGAAAAACTGGGCAGTCTGCCAAGAAACAAAACCTTATTTATCAGTTGAACATAAGTATAAACATTGTAACAATTTGTCAATGGAATAGATTTCCTGTGTAAGTGAAAAAAGTTTAACCACTTTAACACTAAACTTTTCTGACATTTGTTGGTTTCAAGTTAAAATCATTCTTTTTTTTTTTTTGCTAGAAAATTACTTAGAGCCCCCAAACATATATATTTTTTAGTAGACACCCTAGAGAACAAAATGGTGGTTGTTGCAATATTTTATGTCACACTGTATTTGCGCAGCGGTCTTTCAAATGCAATTGATTTGGAAAAAATTACTTGAGTAAATTAAAAAAAAAAAAAAATCTTACCAGTAAAGTTGGCTTTTTTTTTTTTTTTTTTTTTTTTTTTTTTTTTTGTATATTGTGAAACATTTTACGCCGCAAGACTCGTGAGAGAATCATGATCTTTTTATGCTAAGCAAAAAAATCGTGATTCTCATTTTGGCCAGAATCGTGCAGCTCTACTATGCTGGGAGTCCTGCAATTAACATAATGCTTGGGACGAAATATGTCACCGTTGGGTAATTTTGATGTTTTTGCGTCTGTTCATGTATTCACGATATGTGCAACCTCCACATGAGAAGGTACCCAACGTTTTTTGCATGCATCGCCCCTAGTGGGTTTGAATTCACTTGCTGTCAGTCTGTCGTCCACAGAGGGGGCCCTCCTGTAGGCGACAGCTGGCATATCAGATACAAAAGGGGCCAGTGCTGAATCCATAGTGATTAAATGCCAGTATTTGTTCAAGATGTGCCTAATTTCTGTTGCTTGGAATAGGTGGTATCAATCCTAGTGGTGTCATTACCTTTTTTAGATTTTTATTTTTATTTTTTTTTATGTGAACAGCAGATCATGACAAGATGGCTTAGGCGATTTATTATATGCCCTTTTGAGAGAGGCCCGGGAATAGCCACGTTCCAAAAGCCTTGTTCTCAAAACATCAGCCTCTTTGTCGTTTCTTGTTGCATATTGGTATGTTTCGCAGTGGCCACATATCCCTGAAGAAGGAACATACAGTAACGTTTCTGAAACCTGTTGGGTGTTACTAGATACCCTCTACACTGACCACCGCATGACTCTGGCAGCTTATGCAAATACCTGTACCAACTGGGTTTGATTGCAAAATCTTACTGTGTAATATATTTGTACATGTATGCTATGTCTTTTTAGGGCTATGTTTGCCTGTACTGTATATGTTATGTACTAATTAACCAGTTCAGCCCTGGAAGGATTTACCCCCTTCCTGACCAGAGCACTTTTTGCGGTTCGGCACTACGTCGCTTTAACTGACAGTTGCGCTGTCGTGCAACGTTGCACCCAAAGTAAATTGACCTCCCCTTTTCCCTACAAATAGAGCTTTTTTTTGGTGGTATTTGATCACCACTGCATTTATTTTTTGCGCTATAAACAAAAAAAAAGCGACAATTTTGAAAAAAAAGCAATATTTTTTTTTTACTTTTTGCTATAATAAATATCCCCCAAAATATATAAAACAATTTTTTTTCTTCAGTTTAGGCCGTTATGTATTCTACATTTTAAAAAAATCGCAATAAGCGTAAATTGATTGGTTTGCGCAAAAGTTACAGCGTCTACAAAATAGGGGATAGTTTTATGGCTTTTTTTAAAATTAGTAATGGCAGCGATCTGCGATTATTTTTTTTTTTTTTTTTTTTTTTATATCGTGACTGCGACATTATGGCGGACACCTCAGACACTTTTGACACTGGGACCATTGTCATTTATACAGCTATCAGTGCTATAAAAATGCACTGATTACTGTGTAAATGACACCGGCAGGGAAGGGGTTAAGTCTGTCCTAGGGAGTGGTTCTAACTAGGGGGGGGGGGGGGGTTTACTCACATGACAGCGATCACTGCTCCTGATGACAGGGAGCAGTAGATCTGTCATGTCACTAGGCAGAACAGGGAAATGCCTTGTTTACATAGGCATCTCCCCGTTCTTCCGCTCCGTGACACGATCGCGGGCACCCCCAATGCCGCATCTTAAAGGGGACGTACCTGTACGTCCATTTGCCCAGTCGTGCCATTGTGCCAACATATATCGTTGTGCGCTGGTCGTTGTTTGGTTAAAGTGACGTCACTGCCTTTTTAAACTTTCTATACTGTCTATTACTCAAATTTCTGCCTTTAAAGTCCAAGGGGATTATTCTAGTGCAATGCACATGTCTTTCTAAGGGCCCTTAGAGTGATGCTAAATTTTGTAGAGTGACAAGGCCAGGTACTTCAGTGCAAGCTCTTGTGACGGTAAAAAATATCCAAGCTAAAATATCAGATCTGGGTGGGATGACCTATTTGAAGAGTGAAATGAATAGTTTGGGAAGAGCCAAAGTGGTGGCCTATGCCCTGGTATGTAAAGCAATTGATTTTAAAGTGGTTATAAAGCCTAAACAATTTGCATTAAGGTAACAATATTTAGGGAGTAGTATTCCCCCCCTCACCCCCTGATCCTGCACTGGGCCCGTCTGCAGTGGCTCTCTCTCATCACTTTCTGTTCTCACAGGCTTTGTTGAGGCAGTGGGGCTGAACACCACTGTCCTGTGTCTATAGACAGACGTGGAGGCTCGGGAGCGTGCCTGCACAAGTGCTCCCGTGGGAAGTGTCTCTCAACCCAAATGCCAAGCTGTAAAATGGCTAGTGTCATAACTATAAGAGGGTTTAGATCCACTGTAATGCATTCTTTGTGATTAACTTTTTTTAAAAAAAAATTTCTCAAGTCGTTTTCCAGGGCAGCATCTGAGAAAACGATACGGCTCCTCCCACCTAAAACACGAAACCCATTAGCCACCATTATAAAAAGCTGACATACCTCGGTGCCTCACTTCTTGTGTTTCCTTTGGTCCAACAGGATTGGCACACATTTGTGATTTTCACAGGTTACCACACTGTTGGGGGTGCATCCCTGCACAGCTGCCTTTGCAGACTTCACTGGAGGCTAGGCTCACCAGGGACAGAGTCCAGTGCAGAGAATTCCATGGTTCCTTCCCTCTCCTAATATGCAGCCCATGGTTTCACCCCCAACTGGGGGGGGGGGGATGCAAATATTTACTCCCCTCTCCTCCACTGAAGGTTTTTTGGATAGCCGTGTGTGTGTGTGTGTGTGTGTGTGTGTGTGTGTGTAAAAGGCTTATCTCATGAGTTCTCCCTGGTCTAGTGTAGGCTGTGTGCACCTTCTGCCTTCCATCAGGCCAGCTGGAGCACCAAGATGGCATCAGACGTGTCACTTCGGCGATATGCTTATGGTCCACGGCACTTCCAGTTTTGGAAAGCTCCTTTTTTGCACCCAGGAAAATGTGCATGACTACAACTGAGGGAGCAACAGGAAATGGCTTGGAACTGTGGTATGTGAACATCAGCTGTCTAGCATGGATCCGTGAATCTACAGTACAGATCTGTTGTACAAGGAAATGCAGGGATTGAATCCACAATGGAGTTATTAAACCAGAATTATGGCCAAAGGAATAACATTGCCTCCTGCAATTATTATTTTTATATATATATATTTTTTTTTTTTTTTTTTAAACTACTTTTGTACATACCTAAACTCAAGGACAAACATGTCCTGGGTCTTCTTCCAGTGGCTGCAGCGGCAGTCTTCCATACAACACGGGATGGTACTGATGTTAGGCCATCCACATCAATCTCCGGAGTATTTTCCTGTGAGTCGAGGCTGATTTAGTGACAAAACTGAAGGCTGTATCTACGATAGCCTGGGCTCACAGCAATTGCAATGCATGACACTGGTTGTCATTCAGCCTGTAATAGAACATTTATTAGTGTTCTTAAACGTTTGTTTTATTAAAATAACAAACCTGTCTATAATTGCTCTGTGCAATGCTTTTGCACAGAGCAGCTCTGATGCGCTTCTCCTGGGGTCCCCTGCCAGTGCTCCCGGGCCCTTCCTGTTGGGTGGGTGCCACCACAGCAAGCCGCTTTCCATGGGGGGGGGGGGGCACTCATGTGTGCTCGCTCCCATGCCGCCCCGTCTGTCTATTGACAGGGTGGGCGGCTCAGCCCCGCCCCCCTGCTCACCGTGTCACAGCATTTGACAGCCAATGGTTCCCGCTGCTATCATGCTGCCCAATGACGAGGGAGACAGCCATGAGAGCCGGTGCTCTCATGCATGTTGCTGGATCGGGTCAGGCTCCGATAAGAAAAAGGAGGGGCCAGGAGGGAGCTGCAGCACAGAAGGTTTTTCAACTTAATGCATAGCATGCATTGAGGTGAAAACCCTTTTAAGGCTTTAGTACCAAATGGGTTCAGACGCAAAAGTTTTCCACGTTTCAGACGCTAAATGCCGGTACCACGTTTAGCCGTGTTTTGCGATTATAATGTGTTTTTAAAAAACATTTTACAACCCGACTTTGGGGCCCCATATCTCGGGGCCACTTGGTGCTAGGAACCCCAAATTTAGATATGTTGTAGCGCTAGGTCCACTGTGTTTGCAGACCAAATGGGGTTCCTAGCACCAAGTGGCCCCGAGATACGGGTCCCCAAAGTTGGGTCGCAAAATGTCATTCTCTGCTCTGCAGCCGCTTGTAGACGCAAACGCGGTAAAACGCGGCTAAACGCAGCATGCAAACGCGGCAAAATGGGCGTTTCTAAATGCCGGTTTCAGCTTTTAAAAACGTGTTCAGCAGAGTTTGCACCAGCGTCTCGTGTGCATGAGGCCTAAATGTTACTTTTTCTGAAGTTATTCTATATACAGCTGTCCTCCTTCCCTCAGGGATCAATCTACTATGTTCTATGCTCCTTGTCGTAGACGCAAGAGAGAATTTGTTTGCTTTGGGAAATTGATGCTCATCTTAGAAGTTTTACACAAGTTCTAGTGAGCGATTTCTATATAAAAAAATGAAGTGTACAGTCTCCATTTACATGGCCATATCTGCTGTGGTGTGGCAAATGTTACCTAAAACTGAACCCAGGAGCCCCAGTGTGTTGACAGCCATGGTTGGGAAGCCTGTACAAAGCAATGACGGGCTGACAGCAGTTGATATAATCACACAGCCAGAAATTATCTGCAGTTAGGGACGGATTATTTCCCCTGCGTCTAGGGGCAATCATCTGTCCCTAACTGCAGGTAACCATTTTTCTGTGCAGTTGCTTCTGAGCACCAGTGGACAGTTGTGGCTGCTGTCAGCCCGTCATTGCTTTGTATAGGCTTCCTGGCTATGGCTGTCTGCACACACATTCCTGGGCAGTTTTTGGCAACATACTTGCTGCACCACGGCTAATTTGGCAGTGTTAATGAGGCTTAAAGTGGAACTAAACCCATCCATAAGTTTCATTTCCAGTATGTGCCGGAAATGTAACGCTCCCATTGGTTGTGCTCTCAACCAAACTGTCAAACCATCCAATGGCTGGTGTCATAACTGATCGCCTGTGCAGCATCATGGCAGTTGTAGAATAAAGAGGAAAAGATGGCAGCTTCCTAGGTTTAAACGACAGGGGGGTTTACTAAACAAGTCAAAAGTATAAAGAAGAAAAATACATGACACTTACAGCATCTGTTTGTAACCATTTTGTGCTGTTGAAATTCTCAGAGTCCAGTACCCGCAGACCAGGGCTTTGTCCTTGTGGATTTTTGCCCCTCACACCATAATGAGCAGGAATAGAGGAGTCGATATGTTCTGACAGTTTTAAGCTTTTAAAATAACAGTTCAGCTAAACTTGCTGACTCCTAACCTCCTGTTTTATCAATTATAGTGTCTGAACATGTATGTTCCTTCCAGCTTTGTGAATATTGGGTATGAATTAAATGTGTACATAATGCTCAATCCACAATGGTGGGTGGAATTTGCTGCATTTTTGCTAGCCAGTCATGCATGGCTGTGTTTTTTTTATTTTAGGATTTTAATGAATCCAAAAACGTCCTAATTTTTGGCATGCTCATCTTTATGCATTTATTATGCTTTCTAACATTAGCTAAGACATAAGAGACATCTGCATGGTCAATTGTGTACATGTAATTAAGAGAATGGTAGAGGGGGTATGTGTATTGGCCTGGAGTTTTGTGAAGGTTGTTTTTTATTTTTATATTTTTTGTTGATTGTTTTAGGTGTTGTATACTAAAATTGGTGTTAATAAAAATTATGAATTGAGAAAAAAATAAATTGCCTGGCCTTGCAGAACGGAGGCAGTGAAATCTGGAAGCTCACATTTTTTTACCTGTAGGCAGTGTGTGTATAAATTTTTTTTTTTTTTTTTAGTTCAGATGATTGTTGCTTTAAGACCTAAAGTACAGCATGTAATACTCTTACTATAGGACAGCATGGCGCAATGCAATTCACCACATCGCACCACGCTGTGGCCAACAGAACCTAATGAATTGTCACTTGTGACATTTCAGTTAAGGTTTAGGGGGGGAAAAAAAAGTAAACTCATGTGTCGCCATTATTCCTCCCAGCGCACACCAGTCGCATGCATTTTTAAGTGGTTGCTGGTGTGAACAAGCTGTTATGACACATCCTTATGTAGAAATTGTATGCAGTATTCCACTGGATTACCAAGGGCAAGTAATTGGCTTCTATCCTACATATTATTTTTGGTAGAACTAAGCGGATAGTGATTCAGTCATTTTGAGATGTTTGTATCATGGATGCAACATGCTGGCATCTAATTTGCTGTGTCTGGTTGCAGCACCTACTCTTCTTTTTTTTTTTTTTTTTTTTTTCTTCTTCTTCTTTACTTTTCTTTCCACTGTGTTTTCAAAGAAGCATTATGGGGCAAAACATTTCAAAATGTTAAAGCCGGATTTCATTTTATTTTTGTAAACTCCACAAGATATTGCTGTATGATCTTTTATCATTCTGAACAATCAGCGTTGTCTGAGCTTGTCCTTTATGACATATCCATGCAGCACTGCCTGTTCACAATCCTAAAAGATCACTTAGAGCCGTAGGGCTGTATGATCATCTGCCAAGGCTGTGTAGGTTTAGAAGCAGCCACGGATTGATGCACTGAGCTGAATGACCTGTTGTGAATATCAAGACTGGTCTATAGAGCAGCACTTCGCAATTCTGTCTCCCTGCTAAAAAGTGTGATTGGAAAGTGGTGCGTAAACTGTGTCTGACCGTGTGTGTCTATTCCCTCCCAAAATAATCCCGGGTCGCAATAATTATGTCACATAATGTGGATGTAAAATAGAATATGTACAGCACTTACCCATAATGTGTCTGCAAAAGAGATAATAGATTTATTGAATCTATGTATTACATTCATTAAGACTCTCTGTAAAAAGTAAATTAAATTTAGTCCATATTGTAAAGTGCAGTTAACTATAGTCCAGAATAAAAAGTGTTAATTATCCACGCTTCATACACCACATTACTTTTTCCAAAAAAGTGTTCTATTCCAAGTGTTGTACTTCACTTCCAATAAATGTTCACGTTTTAAATCTGAATACAGTGGGTAACAGGTAATCCTAATGGTGTACAGAATTGAATTGAGAGCATGTATGCTTCCTTTTTCTTTTGTAAGGTTAGAGGTGGTGCTGCCTGGGAAGAGGAAGACTTGGGCATGAGGAGGCTATTCACATCACAATGCCATTTAACATAACTGTTCTATCTTTTTAGTTGTGTGTCCTAAGTGGACACTAATCAAGGCAATTTTTTATTTACCGTATTTATCGGCATATAACACGCACAGGCGTATAACATGCACATTCATTTTAAGAGGGAAGTTTCAGGAAAAAAAAAAAATTTTAAATAAGGAACTTTGAAGCAAAATAAGGGTCAGTGCCCATCTGCAGCCTCACCACACCATTGCCATCAATGCAGCCCGATTAATGCCCACCTGCAGCCTCACAAGTGCCATATTAGAGCCTTATTAGTCCACATCAATACAGCCTCACCATTGCCATCAATGCAGCAGCCTCGCCATTGCCATCTATTGACTTCCTATTACAGAGGCCGCCAAGTAAACAGGAGATTCTCACTGTATGTAGTCTGACGGCACTCGTCCCCCCCCCCCCCCCCCCCCCTTGCCTCCAAGGCAGCTGAAATTGAAGTATTGGCGTATAACACGCACACGCTATTTGCACCTGATTTTCATGGTGGAAAAGTGAGTGTTAAACGCCAATAAATACAGTATTTTTTTGTTAAAGGCCCCTGTTACTGTGCTGGTATGCATTGCGTGATCCCCTCTAGTGCTACACTATCAATGCAACCTCTGGT